>BSBN01000334.1:2400000-4800000 GCA_027924645.1 Cunninghamia lanceolata | reverse complement strand
CTGTTCAATGCATCAAACTTTGAACATCAAAATACAAAGACCAAACAATCTATAGAACAAGTAAACAACTTAACTTCCTAACAGGTTTATCTTGTCATTATTTTGGATATTAGCCTTAACATAATTTGTTGACATTCCCTTCAATTCTAATGTGAAGGAAAATTGATGAATTTGAGATCACAACCTGATCTTTCTAATTCTTCTTTTTTTCTCAATTAATACAAGCGGTCAATTTTGTGGCTTGGCTGAGATGACTGCTAATGTGAACTTCAAAAAAATAATGGATTTGTGGTAGCAAGACAAGTGCAATGGATTTTTCCTAGTAAAGTGGCATATGATTAAAGACATTCCTAACTCTTAGTTCCAAAAAATTATTCTAGAAAACAATAAGAACAAGCCTATGACAAACAACAGAGACACATAGGAGATCAAGTTCTCACAAGGCATTGAGATGTTGAAGATCTTTAGGAACTATTTACCAAAAACTTCAATTCTTCATAACTTCACTTACTATCAAGCTCATAAAAAAATAGTGAAGCAAAAGAAATTGACCTAGCAAGCCTCACTGCTTTAGGGAAATTGTGTAACATCCCACCCCACAACCTCAAAGGGTAAGGGCCAAAAGAGGACAATATAATTTTTTTTTGACATAAATAGATAACATACACATGATACAGTTTCTGATTCGATATGTCGACAACACTCATGGCCAAGTATGACCAAATGTACAACCCAAAGGAGAGGACTAATTCACTTTCCAGAGGAAACATTGTAAAAACTATGTTCATTTTAAACACCAATTCAAATGTTCCTAATTCCTATTTCCACTATAAAATACAGAGCCATAATGATCATCAAAGTACAAGCAGGTCCGATACCAACACCGAAAAATCGTAAGACAAATATAGAACAACATGACATTTATTCTCATTACTAATTTACATCATCTCTCGCAAGAGAGTACAAAAATTACATAAAGGAATATACATAAGTAAAATGGCACAGCCATGGATAAGATACAATAACTGATAAAATAAATACAATAGAGAACATCTCCCACTAGTGCTCCAATAATCTGTACACCGGTCCCCAATGGTGGTGGCAATGCCTCCCAACCATGTGAACTCATAAGAGACCACCCCATACTGCTCAGAGGTAGTCACAAGGCCCAAACAGAAGAATTAAGGAAAGTATACAATGGCCAACACTCACATTAGTCATGGAGTAGACATGACACATAATGCATAAAGCCAATGTCACAACATAGAGATGTTCATCCAATAACATGTTGGGTATTACACATGACTACTGAGGCACTAGATAGTAGAGTGAAGATCAGATGGAGTATCATCATGCATGCTCGAAGGGGTGGCACCACACGGAATCAAGTACACTTCTCATATAGATAAGTAGACACAATCATGCCCAAATCAACACCCTACAGATGGATAACTTGACGTCCCAAAGATGGATAGGCCTTCTCATGTGCATCCTTACCCTTTACAAGTGCTCAGGCCCATGCACGAGGACTCATAATCCTAGACCTAAGCTCATCTTGTTTAATCACTAGTTGTAACAAACAATCATTCAACACTAATAGCATGATACCTCATAATTCAACAACTAAAGTCACTATTTTCTAATTAATTAACTATTTAATCAAAGACCTTAATTTGTTTACCAAAACCATATTAGTAATTCTCAAATGACAATGTTAACATACAAACAAAGAGTTTTAACCTATAAGACCATTCTTAATCATCCTATTAACTCTTACCAACATCAAATCTGGTCATGTACTCCAAAATTATCAGAATAAGTTAATTATGCAAAATGCATATAGGTTACTCCATAATAAGTATAGAGAAAATAGTGTATGTTCAAACATAGTCCTGTAGCAAGTGTTTAATTAATAACGAACTAGTAAAGTTTATTAGCTATATTGCTAATTCATGTGCTTTGAGACAAATCAGTAGTGAAATTTTTAATTACTTAAATGAAATAGCATGATAGAAAAATGAAGCATTTTACTTCTTCTCTAGTGGCTGCTTGAGCACCAATTTCTATTCTCTCATATGTTTCATATGTAAATGCTAGTGAAATTTTAGGAGCATATAGAACATGGCTTTGAACCCTATTCCTTATAATTTTATTATTTTACTATGTATCAAGCCTTAGGATTTACGAAAGGTTTGTAAATCATTAATATATGTGCTAGTTGTTAATAGTTCTTGTCTTTTGCCTCTAATAATGAGTGTCGTTCAGTTGCCTCTAATATTTATGACAATGACTTACAAAAAGGAGATCTTAATTTTTCTCCTACAGTAGTTCCCTTAGATCCTTGTATTGCATGGCAGATCTTCTTAATAAAAAATTATGTGACTAGATTTCAATGCACAAACAAAGATCAATGTTTCTAAGGTATTTTAGTCCCATAACATTCTTTAACTAAAAACGATGGTCTCCACTAGGTTAGTGATTTAGCAAAAGATGACCATAATGCCCAAAACAAAAGGCTGCCCAAGGTTTTTAAAAAGGGTTGTAATGAAAATCTCATCAGAGAAGTCATCGTATAACAAAAGGGTTCCATGAGACTTAGATCTCTTCAATCACTATTATGGAATCCTAGTTTTTGTTGTATAGCTGCCCTCACTATATTCTTAGTAAAATCGAACCCTTTGTTTTCCTAAAAACTATAACTTAGAAAACACATGATCTTTCTTTGAAAACCCTCATATCTAAAGAATAAGGAAATAGTTATGTATTTTAACAATAAATTCAAGGACAAAGGCAATGTAAATATCTTGCATTGAAATAAATCTTGGCATATTTTAAAAAACATGGTACTGGATTTCAGATTTTTGTGGATAAGGAAATTACAAGAAACAGACTTTAGTTTTTTATGCTAGAGAAACAAATTACTGATGCACCTACCTTTTTAATTGCACTCCCCTTCAAAATAGTGACTTCCTCTGGTAATTGGGACTATAGAAGAAGGGGTGACTATTCTCCAACATGAATGACCAGCATCCAATACCATACAAGCAACTTGAGAAGTAAACCTACACCCTATCTTCTGGCATTTCACATCCTCAGCTGCACTTGATTATATCGAGGTACAATTTTCAATGTGTGGGATTCCCAAAAAAATTATATGGATTCCTTACTAATAGCTATATATACTATAACCAAATGCCTCACCCAAGGAGCTATCGAATCTAATTTTGTTGCACCCTCCACCTAACACCAAAACCAGCCATTATATTGCTTGAAGTAGCTCCCATTTCCTCTCAAACATATTGGTCCTATCAGTTATTTTAAGCCTTGCTGACATTACAAGTTATTCATTAATTATTGTACAAGACTGAAAATGCACTCTAATCTCTATTCAATGATTCAACCTAGTGACTAGTCATGTGAGTGATGTGAGATCCCTCGCGATCATTGACAAAGACGTTAATATTTTTAAAGCTGCCTACACTCACTTAACAGTGCACACTGAACTAACCTATGTTATTATACATGTTTTATAGTGCATTCTATTAATGCAGACATGTTTTAATACCTGTAAAAAAAACATTTATGTTTGCCTTCATTTCACTATTTTAATCTAGCCCAAGTGTCCATTGAATCCTTTTTATTGTACTCCAAACTCTGCCTCCCATCCCCACCAAAATGGGCGACTTCTCAACAAACTCTCCACTAATGGCTAGATATTTTCTTCCTCCATTTATCATTTACTAACCTCTCCCCCCCCCAAGATCCATCATATGGCATGGAAGCCATAAAATAAAGAAAACTCACATCAAAATAAAATTCATCCAATGTATAAATAAAATTATTTAAAATAACATATTTATAACCACATAGTTATCACAATTAAAATCTCCATATAATTAAACACTATAAATACCACATACGAAACCACGTAAAGAGTCAATGAAACCACATCAAATCACTGACAACCAATATAAATAGCCACATAAGAAGATTCATGGAACCATGACAAAATACCCCAACAAGACATATTGGTAAACCACATATGACAATAAGGAAATCTAGACGTCACCATTAGGTAACTGGACGTTAAGACAACAACACGGGAACACTACACTAACAGGATATAGTGGGCTAGGGTAGGGTATAGGGCCTATGACTATCTTCAGTAACCACCATCGGGGAATAAGAGTATGCTCGAGCCTATGAATCCAGGCAGAGTTGATACTCAGTACCAGCAACACTCCAAGCACACGTCAAAGCACATGTGTATATATCATATAATAGTCAAAGCATCAATGGACATTAGGAAGAGGGTCATAATATCATAAGCCTCTCGGATATGAGTGTTATAACATCATCCCTTTCCTATCCATGATCATACAAAAGCAATGATATTAGTATATAAACATATAAGCATGTAATCCAGCATGATAACCAATCATGTCAACATCATAATAGTATTGAAATCCATCAAGGAAAAGTAACAACCAAAATGTGAATAGAAGGGTTGTTACAAACTAAATTTTTCTCTAAGTTTGTGGACTAGTAATAGAAACTTTTTGTATTGTGACTTTCAATTAATAATTGCACAATGCTTGTAAGATATTCTAGATTGAGAACTTTCTCTGAATTGACAACATTATTTACTGTATGCAGCCAACATAGATTTTAATAAAAGATTTGAAAATGTATTTTGCAAAACCCTAAAATCTACATTAAGTGCACCAAAAAGATAATTGCAAACTATTGAAACTCGAAAAATTAAATGTTACCGAAATCGCTTAAATGTGGTTGCTCAGAATAGTAGCATAACTCCAATGTAAATGTTGCGAGGGGCCATAAATGATGGATGAGCTTGATTTTATAAAGTTTTGGGGACGGTTTCAAAAGTGGTTTGATCGGTTGAACGAGAAAAGGTAGGTAAAAAGGTGGTTAGGGTTATGATAACGGGCTTGTATTATTTTGGTGAAATAGATTTAGGTTAAAGTTTGGATAAAATAATAAATAATAAATTAAGTTGATTTAATTTATTATTTGTCGGGAGGTGTTGTGGTTTATAGATAAATAATAAATAAATTGAATTTATTATTTACGAAATATGGTATAAAATGGTAAGATTTATTTAATTAATTAAAATTAATTAAATCTTTGGATGAAGGATAACTTAGGACAATTTTTTGATGCCTACATTTTGCCCCTCTTTGAGACAATGTTGCGAAGCAATATTGTTTCAAAGAAGATTAAAACATAGGTTTTTGGATGCACATTAGGAAATGGAGGGAAGGATGATGGAGTTATGCTGATTAAACTTTGAGCAACCTGGTGTTTGATATAGCACCTGACATTATGCACCGAGGTATAAAGACCAAGGTGACGATGTGTCAAATGCAGAAAGGAGGAAAAGTCGCAAGCAAGCATATGCCTAATGGCACCATGATATGAAAGACCATGATGACGGTGTGGCAGGTATGTTGCAAGGACCAATAATAGACACAAAAACATCAATGAGTCGGCACACGCAAACAAAACAAGCAAAAACATGCATACACAATGCTGCCCCTAGACAAAAAAAAAGCAAAAGAAGGACCAAAAGACTTAATCATGATAAGCGGTAAGATAGGCAGTAAGATCTCAAGACAAAGACTAATACGATAAATAGATAAGTGCCATGTTGCAGGAACGATATATCCCTGGATAAGATAAGGTAAATAAAGGATGGTTGGCTTGGGGGATCTACAACTTAGTTACTACAATCAAGATCGAATCACTAGGTGTTTAAGTTCCATAATTTAGTCTAAGAGTTTCAAAGTGTTTTTGAGATATGGCTTGGAATGTACGAGTGCCAAAAAATTGGGTTGTGTTTGTTTTATTGGAAATTTTGTGTTTGCAAGAAGTGAAATGATTGGATGGAGGAGAAGAATGAAGACATAGTGCTGAAAAAAAATGTTATTACGGAATTGCATGAGACTGGAAAGGCAGACAAACTCAAGAGTCTATTATGAGGAACTCAAAGGTACCAAGACACATAGACCTACACAGGTGGACAAAAGAATACTAGGATGAGAGCAGGTGAAGGAATGGGAAAGGACTAATGGACAAGCTAGTGATAACGGAACGTAGAATAATTGGCGAGACAATGCAATATGACCAGATGATACTGAGTAGATGCGTATGGAAAGATATGGATGGGAGCAAAAAGGAGGACATATTTTATTATGGATGGGAAATGGATGATGGCGAGATGGATGATGTGAAAAAGCTACCTAAAGGATGGTGGGGACAACTTGAATTCTACACATGGCGCCTGCGAACAGGTTTTCACCATGGTACTTATCCAGGGCGCCACTGAAGTGGTTTTCACCATTGGACGAAATGATTTTTCTTTACTATTTTTTTATTTTTTATTTTTTTATTTTTACTTTTTTTTTTTTTTTTTAACTGGGATACTCCGAGTCAGGTATAGAACCGTTTGAGATGGGCTATGTTGATAGGCTCTTCCAAAGGTTGACCTTCCGGAGTGGAAAGTTGGTAAGCTCCTGATCCATAGCTCTTGGTTACGACAAAAGGTCCTAACCAGTTAGGTTCAAACTTCCCTTTCTTTGCACGATCAGCCAGATTCCTTTGATTTTCTAGTAGAACAAGATCTCCAAGCTCAAATTTACGAGGCTTAATTTTCTTGTTGTAACCTCGGTGCAGGCGATTTTGATAAGCTTTTAGATGATTAAGAGCTGTAAGTCGCTTCTCGTCCAACAATTCAAGCTCTTGTAGTCTTGATATCCGATACTCCTCATCTGAAATCAAGTGTTGTAAGGATACTCGCAAGGAAGGGAGCTCGATCTCAATGGGTAAAATAGCTTCTGAACCATATACCAAGGAATATGGTGTAGCACCAGTAGGAGTACGGATACTAGTTCGATAAGCCCAAAGAGCAGGATGAAGTTGCAAGTGCCAATCACGGCCAGCCTCGTTTACTGTTTTCTTCAAGATTTTCAAAAGAGTCTTATTAGTTGCTTCAGCTTGGCCATTACTTTGCGGATAATAGGGGGTAGAAAAGTGATGTTGGATTTTGAATTTATTGCAAAGCTCTTTGACATCTTGATTCTTAAATGGGCGACCATTATCTGTGACTATGGCTTGAGGAATACCATAGCGGCAAATGATATAATGGAAAATGAACTTAGATATTTGCTTTCCCGTAATGTAAGTAAGAGGAATTGCTTCAACCCATTTAGTGAAGTACTCAGTAGCAGTGATAATAAATTTATGACCATCTGAGGAGGATGGATGTATTTTTCCAATGAGATCGAGCCCCCATTGTGAAAATGGCCATGAAGTAGTGATAGTTTGCAGTTCTTGTGCTGGTGCATGAATTAGATCACTATGTTGCTGACAAGGTACACATTTCTTAACAAATTCATGCGCATCCTGCTCCATAGTAGGCCAATAGTATCCTGTGCGAAGCATTTTCTTGACTAAGGATGAACCTCCAGAATGAGCACCACAGATGCCTTCGTGTATCTCATGCAAAGCAGTTTGGGCTTCTTCTGGGTTAAGACATTTAAGCAAAACACCATCTAGTGACCTTTTATAAAGCGTATCACCGAGGAGGACATATTGGGAAGAACGACGAATGAAGGAGCGATGTTGGGATTTGGAAAGATTTGGTGGAATGATTTGGCTATGAAGGTAATGGTAGATCTCATTGAACCAAGTGGAGTTAGGACCAACAATATCACATACCAACTCTGATTCTGGGATATCAAAAGCTGGTACAAACAACTTTTCTATTAGGAATTCAATTTTGTGATCATTCCCAGGTATCTCTATCATTGAACCAATTGTGGCCATAGCATCAGCAGCTTTATTGTGAAGCCTTGAAATCTGTTCAAATGTGATCCTGTTGAAATATGTTTTGAATGTATCCACTAGTTTCTTGTATGGCTTTAACTTTTCATCCTTTGTTTGATATTCGTTGTTCACTTGCTTGATCACTAGTTGAGAATCCCCATGAACTTGTAAGTCTTTGATATTCCAGGTTATAGCCAATTTCAATCCTTTGATTAGTACTTCATATTAGGCGATGTTGTTTGTACATGGAAATTGAATGTGAAATGATTTTGGTATATAATCGCCTTGAGGTGTAACAAAGAGTATTCCAGCTCGAGAGCCATGTTGAGTATGAGAACCATCAAAATATAATTGCCAAGAGGGAATAGTTTCTATGTCCAAGATTGATTCATCAGGAAATTCTGTTACCATGGGATGATCTGATTCTATGGGTGCTTCGGCCAATTGATCTGCTATTATTTGTCCTTTTATAGCTTTTCTATCAACGTACTCAATGTCAAATTCACTAAGCATCATCACCCATTTTGCCATACGTCCAGTCAGGGCTGCTCTAGATAGTAGATATTTGAGAGGATCAATCTTTGATATAAGCTTAGTCTGATGACTCAACATGTAGTGCCTAAGCTTTTGTGATGCAAAGACAACTGCGAGACATGCCTTTTCAATAGGTGAATAATTTACTTCATAGCCCACCAAAGTTCTACTGATATAATAGATTGCTCGTTCTTTACCACTATCATCATTTTGTGCTAACAAGGCCCCTAATGCTGCTGATGTTGTTGAAATGTATAAAATAAGGGGTTTTCCATGAATAGGTGGTGCTAACACAGGAGGAGATCCCAAGTATTCTTTAAGTTTATTAAATGCTTCTTGGCAATTTTGATCCCAAATAAATTGTGTGTTTTTCTTCAACAAGTGAGTAAATGGTTGACACTTGTCAGCAAGCTGAGCAATAAACCTCCGTATGGATTGTAATTTTCCTTGCAAAGATCTAAGTTGTTTTAGATTTTGAGGAGGAGGCATTTCCATTATAGCTTTGACTTTTGCTGGATCAACTTCAATTCCTCTTCTGGAGACAATATAACCTAAGAGTTTTCCAGATGTTACTCCGAATACACACTTCTTAGGATTTAGTCTGACATTGTACTTTTCAAGACGATCAAAAATGTTTTCCAAAACATATAGGTGCCCCTCTCTGGTTTTTGATTTGGCAAGTATGTCATCTACATAATCTTCCATTTGTTTATGAAGCATATCATGAAAGATAACAGTCATTGCTCTTTGATATGTGGCTCCGGCATTTTTTAGACCAAAAGGCATGACAAGCCAACAATATGTTCCCCAAACACAAATGAAAGAAGTTTTATGTTGACCTTCTTCAGCTATTCTAATTTGGTTATAACCAGAAAATCCATCCATCAATGATAACATCTCATGTCCTGTTGTCAGATCCACTATGATATCAATGTTTGGTAACGGAAAATCATCTTTTGGACAAGCTTTGTTGATGTCTCTGAAATCATTACAAACTCTGATGGTTCCATTTGGCTTGGCTACAGGTACAATGTTTGAGATCCACTCAGGATAATCTATCGGTTTGATGAAACCAACCGCCAAGAGCTTTTCTAACTCTGCCTTGACCATTAGAGCAATTTTGGGATGCATCTTTCTCAATTTTTGTTTGACTAGTTTTGTTCCAGGACGGACTGTTAAATGATGTACTATTAGTGATGGATCTAATCCTGGCATATGTGCATAGGACCAAGCAAAATTGATTTCTCGTTTTTTGAAGAAAGAATTGAAATCCTGAGTCTCAAATTCTGATAATGACTTTGCTGCATATGTGATCTTGGGTTCTTCTGTAGTTCCAAGATTCATCTCTTGTGTCTGTTCTATGAGAATAGTGGACTTTTCTCGGTGTGCCCCCACTTTGGGAAGGTTAAATTCCTCATCCTCTGGCACCTCAGAAAGGTTTTCACCAGTGGATACGTCTTTTATTTTTATTTTTGCATCGTCCGAAAGTGCCACAAAGTGGTTTTCACCAGGGGACATTATTTTTACATTTTCATTTTTTTGACTAAGGAATTTAACAGATTCGCCAAAGTAGGCATCGGAATGTAGTTCAATAGAGTAACCAATCTTGTGATCTCTGATAGGTAGATGAGTACGAAGCCCCAGAAATTCACCAATAGCCTCATCATTTTCAAAGACATCAAGAACAGGAGGTCTGTGTTGGTCCCAGTCAATGAGATCTGGATAAACAAGGGATAATGAATGAGAGGAAGTGGACGGGGTGGATGAGGATGATGGTTGATCAAAGGAATAGGTGATGGTATAGATGGAATTATCCTCGAAAACATCGGCGGCCGCTTCAAAAGGATCTATGAAAGTGTCTTGATTAAAGGACTCAACTGCGGGAAAAGCTTTCGCCACTTCGTCTAAGATAAACTCAACATCGGGTGACTCACGCTTGGTGGATCCAAACCCTAGCCCAGCATGCTTAGGTCGGCGATGAAATTCTAAAGGCTCTAAGATTCCTTGTTGCTATTGCCCAAGCCGACCGTCTGTATAGCCCAACTTTTTAATGATAGGATAACCTCTGTGATATATACTCAATGGCAATTGTCTCTGTTCATCTTCATCGCTATAGAGCCATTTAGAGATGTCATCTTCAATGGTTTCTTGACTTAGTTGCCCCCAATATTTGAAGTCTTGGAACTGTGGATGAGTAATCAAGACATGATTAATCAGACGAGGTCGCCCATAGCTCTTAGGTGAAAGAGGAAGTTCATTGATATGAAACAGAGTGTACTCCCCCATGCCTGTAGCACTGATCTTAGCCTTGATCTCCGATGGTGTGGATGAAGAAGACGGGGTGAGGGTGGATGGATCAATGTATTTGGATGATGGTTGGGCAACCTCATTAGTTGGGCAATAATTTTGATGGCGATAAGGACCCTCCAGTCGTCTACAGTATTGAAATGGGCATGGGTCTGCTTGTATGGTAATCTCACGATCATTAAATGGGAATTTTATGCATTGGTGGTACGTGGAAGGGACGGCTCTCATGGCATGAATCCAAGGACGCCCTAGGAGAATGTTATAGGGGAGATCAAGATCTAAGACCTGACATGTAGTTTCCATTGTAATAGGGCCAACCTTGATTGGGAGTTTAATTGTACCTGCCGATTTTCTTTCTCCGTCATCATAAGCTTTGATCGTAATTTGATATTTCTCATCAATGTTCTCATCGGAGTATCCCAGTTGTTTTATTAATTTGAGGGTACATAAATTCAAAGCTGATCCACCATCTATTAGGACTCGTTTCACGAAATGTTGTTTGACAATAACTTCTAGATGAAGGGCTTCGTTATGGAAATGTTCTGGAGAGGAGTTTTCTGGTTCTGTGAAGATGAGGCGAGGAGTGGATGTAAGAGCCCCCACCATAGCTTGGAATTGATCTACGTCAATATCACCTGGTACTTGAGATTCTATAAGGGCTTTATCCAAGATTTGTTTGTGTTGGGGAGACATTCTTAAAAGCTCTAGGATTGAGATCTGGGTAGGTGTCTTTTTCAATTGATCCTGGATAGTATATTTAGGTACATTATGGGATAACACATGAGGTCTCATGGGGTTATGGGATGCAATAGGAGGAGGAGTTCCCTGAACAGTAATACGACCTCTTCGTGTAGTGACATCACACGCGGGAGTTCGACCTCTAACAGTTATAACATTGACACGAGGATATGAAACTTCAATACGGCCAACTACGCTATGGTTACTATAGTCATAATGAACTTCATTGTGTGATGTGTTATCAACATTATTGTCTCTATTATTTTTTTGTCCATGTGGAGGAAATGGTTCTTGGTAGGCTTTGAGTTTCTCATTGGGAGACTTATGAGGTATTTGATCTATGTGTATCTCTCCTTGATCAATTAGATCTTGGACATAATGCTTCAATCTTATGCATGAATTAGTAGCATGCCCATTGACACGGTGGTATTCACAATATTGATCTTCTCGGAACCAACGGGGTTTTGGTCGATTGTCATCATAAGGTTTACTAGCATCAGGAAGTTCAATCATGTTTGCTTGTTTAAGTTTCTAAAATATGGATTCAAGAGATTCTGTTAAATCTGAAAATGTGCGTGGTGGTCGCAAACCTGGAAAGGTAAATTTCTTCTGTATATGTGGTGGACGATCTCGAGGTGTATTCTGAGTTGATGAAGAATTGAGGACAAATGGTTTGTTTTGCACATGTTGAACATGTTTTGTATCAGTGATTCCATCATTCACAATATTCTTGTTTCGATTCCAATATCAGGATTTATCATTGTTTTGGTTATTGGAATCACGATTGTAATTGTCTTTGTAAATTTTGATGAGACCTTTGTTGATAAGAGCTGTTTCAATCATCTTCCCTTTTGTCATGATTTGTTCAAATGAATCAGAACATTGTACTTGTAAGTGAAAGGCCAGTTCTTGATTAAGATTTTGCACAAAAATTGGAACGAGTTGTTTCTCAGGAATGTGACAAGGGAGTCGACTGACAATATGCCTCCATCGTTGTAGAAACGAAGTAAGGGTTTCCCCTCCTTTTTGTTTGGTGTTATAAAGGTCTTGCATGGAAGTGTCTTGTTCAATGTTGTAGGCAAAATTTTTGACAAATTCTTCTGCTAGTTGTTCAAAAGATGTGATGTTTCCTGGGAGACGTGAGAACCATTCAAGGGCTGAGCCAGCCAAACTTTTAGGAAAAAGTCTCATTAAGTATGTAGGTTCATGTCGAAATTCCATGCATGCGATACAGAATTCACGAATATGATCGCGAGGGTCACCTTTTCCTTTGTATTTGTCAAATTTTGGTATTTCAATGTTTGTAGGAAAAGGTACCATGATTAGAGATTTGTCAAATGGATCTGGGTATAGTTTTGCAAATGAGTATTTCTTTTGCCGAGCACCAATCCGATTATCAATGATTCGTTCGATTTCGTCTTGAATGGGTGGAGTGGTGATTGATTGATTGTGTAATTGCGTTTGAGGTGATGTTTGAGGGTGATGTTGTGACGATGATTGGGATTGTTGGACTGATTGGAGTCTCAAATTTTGTTGTAGCGATTGGGCAAGCTGTTGTTGTGATTGAGCGAGTTGTTGTTGTAGCTGAAGGATTTGGGGATCAACAGGTTTTGAGGATGAGACATTGGTAGGGTTATAATTTCGTGAAATTGAGGGTATGGAAGTGGATATCGGTTTTGCTTGAGCGTTGATGTGACGGATGTGGATAGAAGAAGTTTGAGGTATGGAAACATGAGTTGCATTGGGAATTAATTGAGATGAGGGAATGTTGGAGGTTTTCGGTATGGAAGATATAGGGCCAGATTGTGAGATCCCTACTGATGAAATGGAAGAGGTTGTGAGAGATGATCCTAATGAAGGAAATGATGAAGATGACTGAATGGGTTGAATTGCGGGGATAGATTGTGAGATTCCTAATGATGGAATCGATGGGGGTGTAAGTGATGACTGAATAGGTTGGAGCACGGGAGGATAATAGTCAGGAGGTATCCCCAATGTGTAAGTATGTGATGAGATAGACATAGATCTTGAAAATGATTGATGGGAAGAGAGAGATGGGATTGTAGAAATAGAAGTATCTTGTGGTCCCAAGGTAAAATTTTGTGGTGGTGTGATAGATGAGGTGGATTGGAACACGTTTGACATAGGTGTTGAAAAAGATTGGTGGAGAGAGGAAGTAGCCTGAGCTTTGGCTTTAGCTTTTTCTGCTTTTCTTCGTGCTCTTTCTCTCTCATAAATATCATCAGGGACTCTAGCTCCACAATCATAAAGGTATTGCATAAAATAATCAGGATCATGATCCATGGTGAGATGAACAAGTTGCAATGTTTCAGGATCTTGTTGAATTTGAAGTGCAATTGGATTCGTTTCAGCATAGTCATTTGTGGGTTTAGGAGTTTTGGGAGTAACTGGTTGGTCGGATACGTCATCTCGAACATCTACATAAGTTGAAAGGTCTCCACATGGATCATTATGAAAATGTGATGATGATCCAGTATCTTGTTGGGAAGGATTGATTTGCTCACGGATGGGCTCTTCTTCGAGGAATCTTAAGGATTGAGGTTGCCAATTTTGAGGAGTGAAATCCATATTGTTTTTCTTGGCTTGGGCACGGGTAGTAACCATGAAAATAGAGGACAATTGAGATGTTAAAAAGCTCTCAAATGGATATGTATGGATGATATGAAAGACTCCAAAAGTGGGGATAAATGATATGGATCAAGATGTAGATATGAATTGTTTGATTTAAGATAGAAATAGAGTCAAAAGGGTGACTCAAAGAGACTGGATGGACCTTAGGACTAGATACGGATAAGGGGCTCCTTTAAAACACTCAGGGTGATGATATGCCTAAGGAAGAAAGGAGACCAAAATGCCACCTCTACTCAAAGGAAGACAGGGCTTATTGAGTAGAAAAGATAAGATGACAAAGATACACTAACTTAAGAATGGTCAGGGCCTCTTAAGCAAATGGATCGTTATGGGATTGATTAGGAAAAGGTCTGTCTCTTAATTGGATGTTGATATATGATCAATAGGACAATGGGGGTCTACAAACTAGTGAAAAGAGATTTTGAGAATGGATATGGATGAATGATCAATCGAAAGAGCTTCTTGTGATTTAAAAATGACAAGATTCCACTTGAGATGTGCAACGAGGATAAAAAGATTCTCAATTTTGAAAGTCCAGCTGATGATGTAGGAGACAAGTTATAATGGTGATGATGATTAAATATGCACACACAACAATCATTAAGACACACAACTTGATTGGTTGTTTTTTATGACACCTAGATGTTTTGCAAACACTTGTAAACATGCACGATCCTAGGCTAAGAAAGGACAATACTTGTTGAGTTCCCACTTGGTTTTACCCAGCCGTGCCTACTTATGGTGTATAGCTCCAGGAACTTGGGGCACGGGCTCCCCCTTACAGTGCACTCACTTCTCAGGCACACCAAGTTCCAGGTCCTAGGACGCGCAGATCCTGAGGTACCTTACTATCTCTGCCATAAGCCGCGAAAATATGGGACGGCTATCAGAGTTTCCTCCTGTATCAACAAGTAGAGGGTTTTTGGCCACTACACAAAAGGGTTCTAGTGAATATCCGGGGGACCGGCACCTTACGAGCGTCCAGCAAGCCACTAAAGGCTTTGACTAACCCTACTAGGAGTTTTAATATACACAAGGTACACCTCCTTTCGAGCTAGCACTGTACGGTAAGCGCTAATACCGGTTAGACTTGGCTTTCGCCTTATCCTCAATTTATATAGCGGGCCGGACGAAAGTCCCGCTTGGGGTCGCAAATGAGTTCTCCTTGCGGATGTGTCTCAAGAGTAGGCCCACTCTAAGGATAACAAAAGCAAGGAAACACGTTGTTTTTGATCTCCTAGATCGCATGAAACGCAAGGAGAGAGCATACACAACGCCTTTGCCTCACACTCGCATGGGGTTCATTTTAATTCCAAATCCAAATGTGTGGGTGGTTGTACAAAATGTCAAAGAAAATGCTTTTGATTCTCAAGATCGCCGAATGGCGCAAGAGAAGAGCATACACATTCAATGACAAAATTGCAAGCCACAAGACATCGCAAACACTTGTTAATTTTAATCCTTGCTTATGATGTGATCTAATCTATAAAATGAAGACACAATGTTTCAAGATTAGATTCTTTGACAATCGGTCCTGCAAAAAAAACTAATTAGTAGTTTGAAAATTTTGTCTTTGACAGGCGTATAGCTGCAATGAGATATATTAGATTGGCATGAATAATCCTGCAAAAACCACACAAAAACGTTAAATGCGAGATGAAAAATATTTGATGTTTTAAAATGACTAAATTTCAAATGATTATACCAAAAGATCTGAGATGATTTTAAGAAAATGGCCTTCACCACGATATAGTCCTCTAAGTGACCTTTCCAACGCCTACAAAAACATGAAAATCCGATGACAAATGAAAAAAAGTTATGCTTATCTGAGTGAAACAACCTCCAAGGGCTAAAAATGGGCACTCTAGCGATCCACTTGATTACAGCTGGTTTGCCAGAAATCTGATTACATGCAGATGATTTCAAGTCTGACTACACTAATCTCTAGCAGTTAAGTAGAAAAATTGATCTCGTGATAGAGTTTAAACATCGAGTGGTTAAGTTGTATGTTTGGATCCACAATTTGACACTTCAATGATTTAAAAAAAAATTCAGATTACTAAAATAACCACCAACAAAAGATAGTTTAAAACCTCCAATATACCTGTTAACAGCCAACACAAAAAGCTAGCACAGAAAATTCGCTAAGTGTGATGTGATTAAAATAGTTAAAGCACAATTTAAAAACCTTTCACAGCTAAATTCCAGTTCTAAGACTAACTTTTAACAAACAGTGACATGGTAAGTATGAATAGTAAATCCAAATAATACCGTCACAGTTAAAATGACATTGTAATTTTATGTGATTGTTGGCAGCTTGAAGTGAATGTCAACGGCCCATATGTTAAGGTAGGTAAACTGCTCACAGAAAGACGGCTTAGAAGCTACGACCAGATATTTAATTTAACCGCTTTGGCATTGCAAGTATTAAATACATTTGGCATCTATAGAACATTCAAGAAATACATTGATAAAAACAACCGTTGAGACAATATTCCGAGCATTATAATGATCACATATAAGGGTCTATCAGCTTAATAGTCTGGCACTATAATAATCAAACATAAAAGCCTATCAGCTAATAATAAACCCGAATGGTTAACAGCTTGAAACAAACGCTGTGTAAATATTGTTTTTCCAGTATGAGCCAATTCTACAAACACAGTATGAATATTTTGTTACGGCATGGGAATTCAGTGGCATGAAGTCTTTTTACCACACGATGAGATAATTTTTTTTTTGGGCACTGTTATGCGCAACATTCATGGAATACTCCACATGGGAATATGTTAGGAACAAATAACCAGGTTAGAAAATTTTCCATTGGATAGAGGCACACAGAGAAACAACGATTGGAGGTTTTTGTGGCGTTATTAGTGTGAAACAATTTTTCCAGATACTATAATGCTTATGTATATAAAAAGAACAACATGAATATTCTAACGGCGTGAGGCGATTTTCCTAGCACAATAGCTATCACTTATACCATAAAAGGTTCAGGGGAATATGCTGCAAGAAACAACCGATGAATTTAGAAGATTTAAAACGGCAATCTATAAAAGCTAAAGGCAAGTTTCTTGATTAAAGGGTACGCCAAATGCAATGAATGATGTGATGTATAATCAAGGAAACCGCAGTAATATGGTTATCTGCAAAATCCTAAAGAAATGGGAGGTGCAAATCTCACACAGATTGACTCACAGATACAAGAGAAATGTTGACATCATTGTTGAGAAATTATTTCTACGATTTCATTGCTTTGAAGGTGGCCTATTCAATGGTTGGGTTAAGCAATGACAGTTATGCAATTACTCCGGCCCAAGGAATAGAAACTTAACTTTTTCTGGAATTGAAGAAGATGTGTCCAAGAAGATTTTCAGGAAAATTTAGCCTCGAGATTGTTCCCAAGTGCATCAAAAACCTGCAAAAACACAAGAAGAGTACTTGCGAAGCAATGGATTAAGAAGGAGGTTCACGTCAGGTTCACCATTGTATGCAGCCAACATAGATTTTAATAAAAGATTTGAAAATGTATTTTGCAAAACCCTAAAATCTACATTAAGTGCACCAAAAAGATAATTGCAAACTATTGAAACTCGAAAAATTAAATGTTACCGAAATCGCTTAAATGTGGTTGCTCAGAATAGTAGCATAACTCCAATGTAAATGTTGCGGGGGGCCATAAATGATGGATGAGCTTGATTTTATAAAGTTTTGGGGACGGTTTCAAAAGTGGTTTGATCGGTTGAACGAGAAAAGGTAGGTAAAAAGGTGGTTAGGGTTATGATAACGGGCTTGTATTATTTTGGTGAAATAGATTTAGGTTAAAGTTTGGATAAAATAATAAATAATAAATTAAGTTGATTTAATTTATTATTTGTCGGGAGGTGTTGTGGTTTATAGATAAATAATAAATAAATTGAATTTATTATTTACGAAATATGGTATAAAATGGTAAGATTTATTTAATTAATTAAAATTAATTAAATCTTTGGATGAAGGATAACTTAGGACAATTTTTTGATGCCTACATTTACAACCAACTTTCCAGCTAGTGCTAATGGAAAGTTCTGTGCATATTCAACGTTATGTTTATTTCAATTTAATATATTTATGATGCTAATGACCAAACAATATTAGATTTATATATATCTATTTCTCTTTTTATATATTTTGACTGCTATGCAGATAGAATATCCTATTCCAAAGCTACCATTTTTGGCATAAGTAGAAAGAATCCATTTGAGTAGCTTTAGGCTAGGACTATTGCTGCATTGTAGCTCTTGTTTAATGTTATATTTGTTTACATTGTAAAAATGAAGTATAGAGATATGTTTTATAATTTATGTTTGAAAATAATAATCCTACAAAATAATAACTAGTATAGAGATATTTTCTTTAACAGTTATTTTATTTTAATTTAGATTTTTTTAACCTTTGGTGTATTGATATAATTTTTATGTAAGAATTAGTTTATTTTATAAAATTGTTTATTTCATATTTTAATATTTAATTCTTGATTAATTTTTAGAGTTACCTTATATTTGCATAAAAAAATTAATTTGATTGTTAAAGATGCCCACATATATCATTCTTGAGATGCCTATTATTTTTTATTGGATTTCTGATTAAAGAAAAATAAGCACATTGAGAATGATATCTCTCGTCATCTTTTACATAGATTTTTCAAAAGATATATACTAGTTTTACTTCGAAACTATTTAAAAATATTTTTATTATGCGAAGAGGTGTCCTACAGTGGTAGGAAAGACCTCAAAGATTTAGATTCCCATAAACATTCAGATCCCGTAAACAAAAATCATAAAATTCAAAAAAAATATTCTTAAAAAAAAAAAGATTCCAATCTTAAAAAACTAAATACAAACTAGCAAATAAATATGGGTTATAAGTTATGTCAAGATGCATCTTATAGTGGTAGGAAAGACCTCAAAGATTTAGATTCCTGTAAACATTCAAATCATGTAAAAAAAATCATAAAATTCAAAAATTTAATCATAAAAAAAGAAATAAGATTCCAATCTTAAAAACTAAATAAAAACTAGAAAATAAATATGGGTTGTCTGCTCCTTTGATGGCTCATTTGATCATAAAAATTGTGGACTAAAGACTCTCTTTTGTTGTCGAAGCTCTTTGTTTCTAATTTGCAATGAAGTAATTCATTCAAGATTTTCTTCCTAAAACATCAAATTTTATCAATCTCTTCAAAATTTCTCTCTCAAGAAGATTTGATCATGTAAGAATACCCGTTAAAACCCTAAAAATAAGAGCTTATATGAGAGTGACATATCACTTATTTCCATGTAACAGAATGAGGGCAAATGGTACCTCTCCAACCCATCCTCACTCCTTTGATTGCTCCTCTGATCATCACACCTTTGTCTGCTCCTCTTATCATCACTCCTTTGACAACATATACACATCACTATACTTTTCACATCACATCACCTCTGATCACTACTTTGATATCCACTCTTTTGACATCAATGACAACATATGCAACCAAATTATTGACACAAAATCTTTATCATTAATAGTTTTATCAAATATAGAAAATTTCCTTTTCTTTTCCTTTAATTTTGGCAAATGAAGTATGACTTGTATCAAATTTACAAGTTGGATAAATGCATGGAAATGGGTGTCAAATTAGTGGTCAACCTTAAAATTTTTAGCATAGTGCATTTGTCGCATTCGTGTTATGAAAAACATAATGCATATGTGTGTTAATGTGTACATATTTTTAATGAATTGAATTCCAAAATTTCATGATCCTGCCCATTTAATCTTGGATTTCCAATCCTAAGGGTTGGACATATTTTGTGGCTCCTAAATTCAAGCTTTTAACATAGAACAACTCAAATTCAAGCTTCAACCTCATCAAGTTTACATGTTACAATAAAATTTTACAAAACCACCACCAAAATAGAGAGCTACTTCTTAGTTTTATAGCCATACAATTTTGTTATATTTAAATAAGTTATGGCATTTATTTTTATTTTCTTTGAAGAGTGTCTTTATATTCCTCTAGTGCATATGTATTGATTTTCTCAATAACTTTTGCTTCCTTGACAATTTTAAAAATTTAGTAGTATAGAAACTAGATTTAGACTACTACAATTCTTGTTCTTATTATATCTTCAAAATTAGAGTGTACACATCTTGAATTACTCATCCAAGTTCATATTCAACTGATTTAAAAAAAAAATATGGCCACTTTTAACCCCCTATTTTGTCCCCTAATTCCATACACATGCCTAGTTTCATATTTTATAATTCTATAAGAAGATTATGAATCCAAATATCACCTATATTTTCATATGTATCTTTTAGTATAGTCCATACTACTATTCCACTTTTTCTATGAGGAACCTTATTAAATGCTTCTTTAAAGAGTGTAAACTTACTCCATCTACATGTTTTGTATATATTTTCCCAACTTTCTTGGTCTTTCCTTGGATTAAATAATTTCTATTAAACACAACTAATAATATAATAATAGTTTTTAATTTTAAAAATATTTAATTTTGGTAACCCAATCAAAATATTTCTTTGATTTTAGAGTTCATACAAGTCTTTCCTACAATTCTTGCTAAACAAGTATTTCACATAATTCTTTAGATTTTATAGTTTTATGTTTATCAAATTTATCTAGCCCTCTTACAAATGGTTAATAAGGATTAAGAAGAAATGAAAGAATTATTGGCACAAAATTATTATCATTAATAGTTTTATCAATTATGGGGGAGATGGCGAGTGAAAGCAAGAGCAGACTAGAGGTGAATGGGGAGGATGGCGAAGACGGAGATGGCAAAGAAGGAGATTGAGACGATGACCCAGATGGATGGGATCCCTTTTTGACCAAGTAAGAAGTTACTCAAGGTATTAGTTAGGGCAGGTTCTAGACGTGGATATGGGCCTAGTGGTGCTTCCAGTTTTGGAGAGGATGAAGTCATTGTTAAGGGATTTG
The DNA here is from genome assembly GCA_027924645.1 of Cunninghamia lanceolata. NCBI lineage: Eukaryota > Viridiplantae > Streptophyta > Pinopsida > Cupressales > Cupressaceae > Cunninghamia > Cunninghamia lanceolata. The sequence goes on along the minus strand of BSBN01000334.1, from coordinate 4,778,936 downwards.
AAGAAGGATTTGGACCTTGAGGAGGTCATGGTGGTGTTTGGGAGGTGGTACAGGTAGAAGTTCTCATGCTAGGGGTGGTGTTAGGCTTTGATGAAGGAGGTGTTGTGGTTGGCAGAGGCTTTGGACCGCACTAGGTGGTCTTTTTGTAGGCTTCTGAAGCTCTCAATTTTTATAGGAGCTTGAGGCTTTGAATCTACTATGCCTTAGCACCATAGAGGGCATTACTAACCTCATTGGTCTTGTAACGTGAAGATGGCCTGCATCTCATGGATAACACACTCTTCTTCTAGCTCAGGCACGCTGTCTTCATGAGGGTACTAGTGAACTAACCAAAGAATTCCCTTCATGAGATGTTCTAAAGGAGACTCGAATAGAGCTTATGGTGGTTGACATGATTGTATCAGGAGTGTCCATTGGCGGCCTTAACTGTGGTGTCTTTTCGAAGGCACTAGTGGTACATCTGACATTCCACATCGTATGTTTCTGAAGTAGGCTTGATGGAGCTGGGAGCGATGTCATTAGAGGTTGAAGCATTAAGAAGGGGCCAGTGTAGTTACTGTGGTGATGGGATAGTGAATTGATTATGGATGTGGTCGTTGGAAGCCTTAACTATTGAAGAAGTCTATGGATACCTCTTTGCTTTGGGTGACATTAGCGTGGCAAAGTGGATTTGGGAGTAAATTTGGTTTCATAATGTTTTGTTGAATATTTGTTTTTTAATTGTTACCAAATTTGGCTTGCAGCCTAATTAGGTTGGGCCTTAAAGCAATTGTTAAAAAAGGGGTAAGAAGAAACTTAAATTCTTAGGGTCATCTGGTCAACATCTACTATCTTGAAGAAGAAGTGTTAGATGATCATGTTATCAAGATCATGTAACAGCTAAAGTTGAACTATTACACCATCCAGATAAGTGAAAATTCCTTGGCAAGTTGGTAGACATTCAAGGGATGACAGGTGATTGAAGCTAAACTAATCTTTATAGTTCATGCTTCAAATATGTTATTGTTGTTCGTTCAACACAATTCAATACAGTTTAGGAAAAGGTACTCATAACTTGTTATTTCTTCATGATTATAAACATATGTTTCAAATAATGTTTAGTTCATGTTATGTAATTGAATCATAAAATAAATTCCAACATAAGTCATTGCATGATATGAAATAAATGATATATTCAAAGGAGAATCTACATTCAAAGCAAGGACAATTCATAATCTAAAGAATATAACAACTTTTCATGATAAATGCACAGTCAGTGGATAAGCAGTGAAAGTAACAGAACACCAATGAAATGACAGTGATAACATTGACTGTGAAAAGATCAAGGCAATAAACATAGTTAAATATAGTCATTTAATGCTACTATTAGATTCAAGAATATAGTGGGTGCTATGAGCACAAAAAGACTATCAAATGCATAAAGGGTAGCAACTTTATAAGAAGTCTATGATGCAATCAAGATGCCATGTGTTAAAAGCAGTTAGTTATGAGGTAATACATAGACTCTTTTATGGCATATGATATGACAATCAAAGTCACTCCAAGAAGCTACAATGACAGCGCAGTTATCAAGTCATTAAGGATCAGATGCAAGGTCATTGGGAGGTAAGACATCCACCTTACCTTGAACAACAACCTCAAGGGTTTTAGATGGCATTCAAACAAATGTATTAATAGAGTCATAGGGGTAGTGAGCATGTAAAAGATAGTCAAAGGCAGTGATTTCATATTGAAAATGAGTCTTCATTAAAGATAAAATTAGTTGCAATCATTAGTCAAAGGTGCAAAAAGTATCATCAATTAATAGTTGCAATTTTATACACATCTTTTACAAAGGAAACAAAGCATGCAACTTTTCTAAAAGTAGGAAAATGAAAGAATGCATCAAATGTACTACCTTATTTAAAAAAAGAATGCCATTTGTTTTACACATTGCATTGCAAGAATATTTCAAGGAAAAAAGATAATGAACTAGTACTTACTCAGTGCAGGGTTAGCTTATGTGAATAGTCTATGCCATAACAATCTACATTTTTCAAGTGCCACCGATAGTTATAAAAGACATTGTTTGAGTTGGAATGCAAGGGCATACCTTAAAAGGCTTCATGGACAATCATATGAATTGCAAATGATAGTTAAGACATAGCACTATCCATTATCAAAGATGCAAAGTCAACAATGGCAAAGATTGAGAAAGATGATGATAACCATGAGGTGACAGACAATCAGTGAGGGCAGTGAACTCTATAGCAATCAAACAAATGAGCAGATATAGGGTATAGTAAAATCATGACAACAAGCAACAAAAAATTGTTTCCTATCTCAAATAGTAAAATGTTCTTTTTGATGAAAGTTGGGATGATAAAGGCTAGATAGCCTAAAGGCATAGTCTTGTTTTTAAGAATAGCAATAATGAGCAGGTTAATTTGGTGCAAAGGGGCATGCCATCACTTTTGTTTCTTATGCAACAGACTCATATATGCCTAAAGAGTTTCATAGAAAGAACACACCTAGCAATGATGTAATGTGAAAAGGTCAAAGGCATAGTTCAGTACCATTTATGAATACAAGGAAATGATCAAAAGACACAATATTTTTTAAAATCATCATTCTCAATAGCCATCACTTGGAGGCGAAGCATAGGCACATGGTCAGGTCTTTATTCCCTTTGGGAATCATCCACTTTTAGGTTTCTTCTCTAGATATAGATGCCTGGATGTCCAAATTAATTTGAAAGGATGTCACTCTAGGAAAGGTTGAAACAACATCAAATGTTACAATTTCACACAGTTTCATAACCCAACTTCCAGATAGCTACAATACCTAGTAAAATGTCAAGACACAGGATAATGGAAGATATCTGTACAACTATACTCTGTCCAAGATAGGGTTTTCAGCATAAAGAGCAAAAGATGCAGGAGGGAATGAAAACCTGTGAAGTTTTTTTCCAAAGAAACATGGAGAATAAGGAGAATAATCATTTCATTCCAAAGAAATAAGAGGTATCTTATGTTTTCAACAAAGCATGGAGAATACATAATAGAAAGAAGCATTTTTATGTCATTTTGTGTTTGATAAACATAGTAAAAGGAAATGAATCACTTACAGGAGTCACAAAATGACAGAATGGCTCAGATCCACAATCAAATAAGCTTCATAACCCATTAAAATAGCATAGGAAAGCTTCAAACCCTAGACATGGTGGTGCGCAGATCTCAAGGAACACAAAAGACAAATGAATAAGATTTTTATGGTTTGTCTTTCTATTTTGCTAAGTTTCCCTAGCCTGAGTTGTGGGCTTTGACTTTTGTTTTATTGAAAATCATTACAAATAAAATGCCACGGGGTCACAACATTATATTTCATCAAACCTAGAAATGATTTCCAAGGAGCCCGTGAAGAACAAGGTAAATCATGATGTGTTTCCCAAAGGTTAAGATTTTTTACAACCCTGAAGTCAAAACATAAAATCATTGCAAGGGTTGAAGCTTGTGAAGATTGCATGGAGTTGGCATGCAAGTTATAAGGTGTTAAGTGTTTTTTTAAATACTCTAATAATGCTATAGTAGACTTTTGAAGATAAACATGTGATATTGCATCTATGGTGGCAGATTATGGAGACATTAACAGAATTTCATTCTTTTGACATTGAAGATAAACATGGGATATTGACCTTTTGACAGTGAGAGGGTAGAATAGAAGATTGTTTTTTTCATGTGCAAGGGATGAGGTTATTTTTTGCCTCTAGGAGTTATTATTTTTTTAGTATAACTCTACCTCTTATGTTTACACAATTAGTAGCCAAAATTTGTAACTTAGCAACTCTTAAATACAATAAATTATAAATTGCTTTAATACTTGCTATGTAAAAAACATAAGGGGGATATCATGCATCACATAAAAATTATTAAATCAATCACATTGATTGCTTTTGATAATTGGTAAATTAGCTTAATTTTGCCTTTCAATCATGTAGAAATACAAGGGAGAATTAAACTGATGTATAGGTTCATGCATTTGGAGTTATTCTAAGTTCATCCTTGACTTTTGGTCAAACTAGAGTGCTTTTGGAGTCCTTTTGGGTCAAACTAATCACGAGAGAGAGTTTGGAGCTAATTTAGCTTAGTTTTCATCAGTTTTGACCCCTCTTTTTGAGGCTTTTTAGTTTTCTCATGGGACACATTTGGGAGAGATATTTTGAGGTGCAGTTAACTACAGTTGACTCCTCTTGACTCTTGGGAGTCCCTTTTGTATTATAGGAGGAAAAAGACTTTTTTTCCTTAGTTCTTGATTTTATTCTTTCTCTTGCACATTGCAAATAAGCTTATAATTTTGTAACTCATTTTGAAAGATTCATATACAACAACAGGTTTACATGTTACATTTTTTATCATTTATTTTTGCAGTGTTTTCCTTTTATTACTTAAAAGATCAATATTTTACCTTCTCAGATTTATGTAGATGCCTTCATGAATGATTTTGATGGAACTTAATGTGTTTTAACATAAGAACAAAACCTTTAATTTTATCTCATTCATCACTGCAAATATATAAGACAATTGATTATCATAGGTCTTAGGTTGTGCCATTGATCATCTTTCTTTTTAGTTTGTGAAACATAATTTTCCTTCTAAAAGATAGACTTTTAAGACTTCTTATGAATTATTTATGTCATCAGATTGCCCTTTATTGAGTTGTGTAAAGAAATCCCTAAAGAGATCATCATGAAATTAAGCTTCCCTTTAGTATCATTTTGGTGTATCACCTCCTAGAAATAGTTCTTTACATTCAATCAATTATCTTTCTTCCATTTTCTCACAAAATTTCATTAGTTTCTAGGAGAATCAAAAGGGGAACCAACCCATAATCTAGAGATTCATCTTCATTATGAGCATACCCATAGGCTCGAAGATGTTTCCATGTTTCACACCATTGCTAAGCCTTCAAGCTTAGCATCTAGGTGCAATCTCTGTGACAACAATTTTTGGCATGCCTGGTGGGACACTAAAACTTGTTTCAGTCAAGAATTCAAAGATTTTCACTGTTGTTTTGGTATATGTAGCAATATTTTCATCCTTGTGAGGTGAGAATTTATACCTGGTGACTCTAATCTTTGATTTTTTAAGTACATTTAGTGTAAACAGCACATGAGAAGAGTGCAAACAAGAGGAAGTTGTTCTTCTTTTGAGTATTTACAGCTTTTACCTCCAAGTAGAAGAGGTAGAACAAGAACAAGGGCACTTAGTCCAACACTAAGGACCAGATCTACTCCTCCAAGGACTGTAAAGTTTAATCAAGGTGATTTGGTGATAGATCTTTAGATTCAGACTCCACAGACACCTCAGCCTCCACCAATGGCCAGATAGTATCCTTTTGTTACATTTAATATTGGGAAAATAGCTCCAAGGTTGTCAATGCCTATGTTTCCTGAAATCCATCCATAAATTCCATTGTCAATCCCACCTTTAGCTATTGTACCTATCATACCATCCTTGAGTTATCCAGCCATAGCTCAAAATAATAATGTTTCAGTCCCATCCTAGGAACTTTAGGAGATAAAAGGGCTATTACAGATTTTAGCAATGAGTTGGTGAATATAAAGAAGTAACAAGGCCAAAATTCTAGACCTTACCAACCACAACATCAAGTAAACAAGGCTTTTAATCAAGCTAACCCTCAGCCTCAAAGGAGGAGTTATAATCCAAGGCCTTTTCAACCATATAATCCTAATTTTGTAAGTTCATCAAGAGAGATGGTTCCCATGCAAAATAATTTGGTTCAAGAGCATGAGTGGTCTTTCTCCTATAATTAGCCTCATAGCCAATCATCTTGTCCAAACGAAGTGTTAAATTAGGCACTTATGGTGCAGAATCATATTCTTGATCAGCAAAATATTGGATAAATGGATAATGAGAATGGTCAAAATGAGGTGAATTTGATGAATTGGTAGGGAGAAGAGTTTTGTGATGTCAATCAGCCTCAAAGACAAGGGCAGAATTAGTCTTATAATTCTGTAGCAGTAAATACAAGATCCAAAAAAAGGGTTGTAGATATTGGACAACAAACTAGCCTGATGCAAAACCAGGCCTCTTGAAGTTAGCGCCCAGGCATTGGACATATTCCTTCACATCAAGTCCATATTCTGCCAAGGCAGCAAGCTGTTCCAAGCAAGGATTAACAAAGAATTCAAACATAGCCACAAGTTCAAGGAGAGGATGTTGCTCTAAAAGTACAGCAGAGGGTAAATCCACCTTCTTTCAATATTTTACATCACATGAAGAAATCAAACATCAGTGTTTCAATGTGGGATTCTTTAGCACCCTGGCCAAAGAGATTTATTACATAATACATTATCGAATCTCACTTTGTCACATGAGCCAAGTAAGGATCAGTGAAATGTGAATATTGTGACTGATCAGCCAAAGGAAAAATAGTGAATAAGTTACAACCATGGAGTGAACAACCAAACCATGAGGTTAAGCCACCTCCTTTTTATCCCACTTTGATTATAGGAAATCATCTTGTTCATAACTATATGATTGATTCAGGGGCTAGTAGTTGAGTGATGACAAAGAAGATTGTTGACTAGCTGGGTTTAAAATATGAACCACTCTCAAAAGGAGTTGTTCAATTAGATGGAACAACCATCAATATAGTGGGAGTGATAAAAAAATTAAATTTTACATTACATGCTTGTCTAAATTTTGCAATTTCATAAAAAGTGTATATAATAGATCTTCCTACTCATTTTGTATTATGTCTTTCTAGAGATTTTATAGCCAAGTTAGGAGGATATTTGTCTTCTAATTGGTGACATTTATTCTTTAGAACCAAGTATGGTACACAAGTCACAATAAAATCTAAGTGGCTGGCAAACAATCACATTGAGCCATATGTTCCAAATCTAGTCAATGCAAATCTCACATTTCATGAGCATAATCAAATAGATCAATGTGTTGTCCAAGATTCTAACACCCTTGTAGAAGGTATCCCTGATCTGATTCTAGGTGAGTGAGCAACTGAAAATCATGAGGTTGATACATATGAGCATGTAGAGCAAGTAAACTTGGGCATCTATATGATCCAAGAACAAGGCATTATTGTCCTAGATCTAATTAAGGATGAAAAGATGTTGGAAAAATAGTAGTCCAATGAGCTATGGAGTTTGTATTTCAATGGATGGAGTAAATTTGGTGCTAGAGGAGGTGCTATGCTAGTTTCTCCAAGTGGTAAAAGGTATTTTTCATCTTTTTGTTATGCTTTCAGTTGTTCTAAAAATGTCGCTGAGTATGAGGCCCTTGTTCATGGCCTAGAATGGACTAGGAAGTTAAATGTTAAGTGTCTTCAAGTATTTAGGGATAGTAAATTAGTGGTCAATCAAGTAAGGAATATTCATGCCACTAAAAATGACTTATTAAAACTATATAAACATAGAGTAGGGGGCATCATTGAAGAATTTGATGTATTTAATTTGTTGTTCATACCAAGAGCTCAGAATAAAAAAGCTGATAAAATTGCTGCTATGAGAGCTGAGTTTGATATTCCAGATGAGATAAAAGAAATTTTGTTATTTAGCATTATGTGAAAGTTTTTGTTAGGCCTACAATTCTAGATAATAACATTTATTGGCAGGTATTTGATAGTGATGAGAAAATTATTAGTTTCTTGATTGAAGCTAAATTTTTATCTTCTAATCAGTAAAAGTTGTCTCAGTAGTATGAAGATTAGATTCTTCAACTTAAGACAAACAAGTTGCCAAAAGGTTTCATAACTCTTGAATCGATTTTCAATTCAGATGATCAAGTTACAAAAGAGAAAGCTAGTTTGTCTATCAAATAGGATCATTACAAACAAACTAAAATCTTCAAAGGCAAGACTTTGCTGATGTTTTTGCTTGGGAGTACCATGATTTGAAGGGTTTTGACCCTAAGTTAGCTCAGCATACTATAGAGCTAGAACCCAAGGCAAAACCTGTAAGACAGAAACAAAGACCTTTGAATCCAAAGCTGGAGCATCTTATAAACATTGAATTAGGCAAGCTCATTGAAAGTAATATCATTTTCCCAATAAAACATACTTAATGGGTGTCTAATCTTGTCACAGTGAGGAAGAATAATAGAGAAATCAGAATTTGTGTTGATTTCAGGGACTTTAACAGAGCTTATCTTAAAGATCACTACCCACTGCCCTCTATGGAGTAGATTTTGCAGGTGGTATTTAGATCTAATATATTCTCTTTGTTAGATGGTTTTTTTCAGGTTATAACTAGGTCTTCGTGAAAGAAGAGGATCAATTCAAAACTACCTTTACTATAAAGTGGGGAACCATGGAATATAGGAAGATGCCTTTTCAACTATCGAATGTAGGAGCTACTTTCCAAAGAGCTATGGACATGGATTTCCATGGTTTGATGAATATATTTTTAATGGTTTATCTAGATGACATTACTATTTTTCCAAGAATGTTGATGATCATATTGCTCATTTGAGATAGATATTTGAGAGATGTAGAGAATATGGTGTTTCAATTAACCCCTAAAAGTCCATTTTTCCCATCCATGAGGGAAAACTACTTGGACACATCATTTCTAAGCATGGTATTTCAATAGGTCCTTAAAGGATTTCTACTATTCTGGCATTACCTTTACCAGCTCATAGGAAAGGGTTGCAAATCTTTCTAGGTAGAATAAATTTTGTAAGGAGATTTATTCCTAATATTGTGGCTCTTTTGAAGCAATTAACTTCTATGTTCAGGAAGAATATCGATTTCAATTGGACTAAATAAGGAAAGAGGAGTTTTGAGGAGATAAAAGAGACCATTGCAGCAGATCCAACACTAATAAATCTAAATATTGATAAGGATTTTGTCCTTTATGCATTCAGGAGTGCTGATACTATTTCAGCCATGTTGTGTCAGCAAAATGAAGAAGGACTAGAGAATCCCATTGCATTTTTTAGCCAAGTTCTTCAAGACTATGAAGTAAGATAATCATTTGTTAAGAAACATGTTCTAGCTATGGTCAGAAGTTTAAAAAAAATTCAGGTATATGCTTTCTAATAACAAAATCTAGTTATTGGTTGCTCACCTGACAGTCAAAGATTTCTTACTGAGTAAGGATATCATTGACAAAAGGGAAGGTTGGATTAAAAAAGTAATGGAATATGATGTTAATATCAAGGTGACTAAGTTGGTTAGAGGCAAAGGCCTATGTGAACAACATGCTAGAAATGTAGAAGACAACAAAGAAACTAAGGAGCAAGTTGTCCTAGTGCTCAGAAATGAACAAATTGTTGTTCCAGCTTCTTCTTCAAACTAATTCAGTAAATGGTACATTATCTTAACACTGGTGACTACCCTCAAGGTTTCGACAATACAAAAAGAAGGTACTTTAGACTTTAGACAATTCCTTACGCTGTCATAGATGGAGTTTTATATAGGAGGGATTTTCATGGAGTTTTTTTAAGATGTATTGAGCCAAATTAGATTGATAGAATTTTCGGAGAGTTTCATTATGGACCTTCTGGAGGTCATTTTGCAGATAGAACAATAGCTCCTATGATTATGAGAGCTAGATGTTTCTAGCCTGATTTATTTAAACATCTACATGCTTGGGTTAGAAAATGCAATAAATGTTCTTTATTTATAGGAAAGCAAAGGCTTGCAGTTGTACCCTTACATCCGATTCAAGTGGAACAACCTTTTGCTAAGTGGGGTCTTGAGTTTATTGGGCCTATTAACCCACCTTCTAGTGCAGGTTGCAAATGGATATTTATTGCAAACTAATTATTTTACTATGTGGTCAAAAGTTGTAGCATTGAGAGAGGCAAATGAGGCTGTTGTTCTAAACTTCTATCAAGATCTAGTTGCAAGGTTCAGAACTACTGATTCTATTATTTCTCTTAATGAATTGGCATTTATTGGCCTAAAACTATCTGATTGGTTTGTTAAGAATAATATATATCTAAATACTTTGTCTAATTATTACCCTCAGGGTAATGCATAGACTCAACTACTAATAAGAATTTGATCAGAATTATCAGAAAGATCATCGAGGACAATCAAAGGACTTATGACAAGTTGAAGCTAGCCCTATGTTTTGACAAGACCACTCCCAAAAGAGCTACAAGTAACTCACCATTTGTTCTTACTTACGGCAAAGAGGCCAAGATTCCAATTTTAGTTGAATTACCAACATTGAACTTGATTAAAGAACTGGAAATGTTAGATAAAGAGCCTATGGAAATCAGGATTGCACAGATGATAGAACTTGAGGAGATAAGAAAAGAAACATTAAGGAATTTAGAGATCCATCAGGCCTAAATGAAAAGGACCTTTGATAGAAAAGTAGTTCCAAAACATTTTACGGAAGGTGATTTAATTTTCAAATGGGATGAGCTTAAAAGTAAACCTGGTAAACATACCAAGTTTGATGCCATGTGGGATGGTCCTTATGTGATTACTAAATGCAAGTAGAATAACACTTTTCAACTTTTAAAGCTTGATGAAGAGGTGTTACCTATTCCAGTGAATGAGATTCACCTAAAGCAATATTTTTGAAGATCAGAAGTTTGCAAATGTATCATAGTAGTGCAGTTTTTTTAGTTAAATAAGTGTTGCTGGCACATCTTTTTCAGTTCTATTTTGTTTTTCCAAGAAGTTTCATTGCACAATTATCTAGCCCTATTCAGATCCATGGTGCTTTGTTTTAGTTTTGTTTTCTATTATTGTTTTGTTTCTGGCAGCTGAGTTACATATGGTTTTCAAAGTGTTTCAGGACAAGAAAGGACTCATATGCCCAATGGATATGGAAGGCTACTAATCCTATCTATTTAGTAGGCAAACACCCCTAAGAGGTCACCAAAAATGTTACCAAATTGGACTTACAGCACGATTAGGTTGGCCCTTAACATTAGTTGTTAAAAAGGGGTAAGAAGCAACTTTCATGCTTAGGGTCATCCGATCAATATCTACTATCTTAGTGAAGAATTGTTACATGATCACATTATCAAGATCATGTAACAACTCAAACTAAGTTGTTACACCATCTGGATAAGTGAAAATGCCTCAGCAAGTCAGTAGACATTCAAGGGATGACAGGTGGTTGAAGCTAAACTAATCTTTATAGTTCATGTTTTGAATATGTTATTGTTGTTCATTCAACACAATTCTGTACATTTTAGGAAAAGGTACTTGTAAATTGACATTTCTTCATGATTATAAACATATGTTTCAAATAATGTTTAGTTCATGTTATGTAATTGATTCATAAAAGAAGATACAACATAAGTCATTACATGATATGAAATAACTGATATTTTCAAAAGAGAAATGTTTGTATAATCCCACACAAGTCGTAAGGGTAACTATATCCAATAAAGGTATAAACGACAAAGTACAGAACATGAAAAGAAGATATATAGAAATAAGGATGGGACTAGTCATTGCCTAGGTGAATGACGAATCCCTTTGTTGGAAGTTGCACCAGCATCTTGAGTTGCCCAAGTGCAGCTCTAGGAGAAAACCTACAAGGGGAGGAAGAAAACTGATATTAGAGCTATATATATCTAGGCAAGAATACTTGTTATTCTATAACTGATTAACAAAGAAGAATGAATAAACTGAACAAGAGGTGCACACATCAAATCAGGAGATAAATTAGAAAAGAGAAACATCAGAGCATACAGATCAAGAGAGAGACTTCTGCTTCTATGATTTTTATCTAACATGTTTGTTGACTGTGAAGGTTCAGGTCAAGTGTGATAACATATGAAAATTACAGCATGTGGAGAAAATGTGGCTCCCACAATAGTTGAGCCCAGCATGTTGAAAGTGACAAAGTCATTGATGTTTGAAAATCATAGGCAACATAGTTTATCTTTCAAAAGAGAATCTACATTCAAAGCAAGGACAATTCATAATTTGAAGAATATAATAGCCTATCATGATAAATGGATAGTCAGTGGACACACAGTGAATGTAACAGAGCACCAATTAAATGACAGTGACATCATTGACTATGAAAAGATCAAAGGCAAGAAACATAGTCAAATATAGTCATTTAATGCTACTGTTAGATTCAAGAATATATTGGGTACTATGAGCACAAAAAGATTGTCAGATGCATAAAGGGTAGCAGCTTTACAAGAAGTTTATGATGCAATCAAGATGCCATGTGTCACAAAGGGGATAGTTATGAGGCAATATGTAGACTCTTTTATGGCATATGATATGATAGTCACAATCACTCCAAGAAGCTACAATGATAGGGTAGTTATCAAGTCATGAAGGATCAGGTGCAAGGTCATTGGGAGGTAATGCATCCACCTTACCTTGAACAACAACGTCAAGGGTTTTAGATGGCAGTTAAACAAATGTCTTAACATAGTCATAGGGGCAATGAGCATGTAAAAGGTAGTTCTTGTGCAAATTTTGCACACCACTTTGAATCTTTCAATTTTAGTAAGATTCAATGAATTTCAGTGAAGTTTCAAGGGAGCTCCAATAGGGATTCATATCAGCCTTGATCTTAGTATTTCAAGGTATAGAGAGTCTATGTACAAATTCAAGGAAAAACAAACAAAGTCTTAGCCTCATACTCTTACTCGGCCTACTCAAGGCATCACACTACATGTAAGATCAAAATACAAGTATCAGTAAAAAAGAAGGCATTGCCCCAGAATAATAAAGCTCGCAGCCATAGTCTAAATCAAGATTGGCCTTATGCAGATGATACAAAGTGTAGTCACCTATGTAGAGATGCTCGACCAAATCAAGGTTGTCAATGTCATAACCTTCAGTGCAAGCTATTCTATGAAGGCACATATATAAGTCTCCGCTGGCATCTTACAAAGAACATGTGAGTTCAACACAGCCTTGGGATTTCTCTCAAGGAGGTATTACCATCCACATTAAATACCACATTTAAGGAAACCTCAGCCTCATCAAAATGGAGCCATGTGATAAATGAAATCATGGATTCAAAATCAAGTGCACCATTGAAACATAGTGCAAGTCAGTAAGAATGAAGATACCACTGTTTATAAGTTTTGACATAACCATACCATGAAATGGTATATGGCACACAATCTCTTATGAAGAGTGACTGATATGGATGAAGCGTAAGACATAAGAGCTAGTGTTCAAGCTCTACACAACAGAGGTTATGATGAGGAATGGTATTAAGGAGAGATATGCATGGCTATAAGAGAATGGGTGTCACTTTCAAATCTAAAGCTCAGTCATATAAAGTAAATATAGGAAAATGTAAATGGTGTTGCACTATATAGAATGCCACCACTATGGAGATGAGGGCATGCACCTTTTCAAAAGTTTTGTATAACACCAAGAAACAAGATGAATCATAGAATTTGTGTTTCAAAAGGTCAGCTATGGAAATCAAAGTGTGGCCTCTTAGTGAAAACCTAGCAGCAACATTAAAAGACCATGGTGCAGTCATTAGACTTAGACACACTCAAAATAAGATGCAGCCTCTTAAAGCTAAGGCTCAACCTATTAAAGTATGGTGTGGGCCATAGAAATGGAGCTCACATGAGAACCAAAGCTCATCGCCATCTAAAGAGCAGCCATAGACAGAAACTTAGCCACCATAATAGCACAAGTAATGAAGATTATGGCGCATAGTCCATACTCATGGCACCATTGATAGAGGTAACACAAGTTTGAGGTTTTCAAACACAGCAATACAACAACCATTAGATGCTAGTTCAGAATAAATGAAGCACCGGAGGGTGCCACTTGTCACTCCCATGGGGGTTTGTTGAACAGGAGGGAAAGCTCCATCCCAAACAAGCACATGTTCCACACGTGGCTATAACAGACCAAGGATAAATGTTTTATTTTATTTTAATAGAACTCATCAAAAAGAGTCACGTGAGTCTTCCAAAGGAGCTAAGTCTTTTATTAAGTTTAGTCATATGGTGGGCCCCTTAAACAAGCCAAGCTTTATTTAATATTGAAGAATCATATAAAAGGCTACGGGCAGGTTTGAAATCATATTCAAATAGTTAGAGAGTCTTTTATTGTTTAAGAGAGACACGTGGGTCCCTTTATCAATAAAGATAAGTACTTTATTATTAAAGATTCATTTGACTCTATTATAACTAATCATGCGAGATAAATCATGTGCATCCCTAAAATAAATAAAGATCTGCTTCATTTTATTCCACGGGAAGCTATTAGAAACAACAAGCAAATGAGCGGGAGCTTTATTTTTGGCAGAGGGAAGCTATAGCTATGGAGGGAAAAATAGAAAGAGCTAGTTCTCATAGAGTTAACAACAAGATACTGTTACCAGAGCTGAAGTTAGAGCTAAATTTCATGGGATTTTTAGTTGCAGATTTTTTGGATAGTTGCAAAGCATTTTCACAGATGGTTCTGGGTTATAAATATAGGAATTTGGGATAGAGAAAAGGATTTCTACAAAGGTTAGATATACATAGATGATCAGAGATTTTGAGCAACATAAGGGGATATTTTTCTTGCCTCAACAGGTGCCTCTCGTGAGGGATGAAACATTGTATTTTGTGTAGAAATTTTGCCTCTATATTTTGTTCCTCGTCCAAATAATGAAAAGAAGTGATGCTTTGTGCAAATCTGAATGTGTCTCTATTTATTGTTTCTTTCTTTCTATTTTTGGGCCTCTGATAAATCTGATTTATAAGCTAGGTAATTAATCATGCTATATGCTCTTGAGTTTTCCAGTAAATCTTATAGGGTTTGGTCATTGTGCTCTTAGGTAGATTATGAATCTGGTGCATCACCTTAGGAGGTTAGTTTTATATTATATATGTAATCTTGTTGTTTCTTCCACTTCCAAAAACCCATTTAAAAGGAAGAGACATCTTCTATAAAATTTGGAGGTTGCTTCAAGAATCAATCCCACATCCTTGAAGTTTCCCATGTTGGTGATGGATAGTGGGACTAGAATCAATGGTTTTTGGCACGGATAGTGGGACTAGAATCAAAGACTTGGGTCTTTGTTTTCATTAAATCTTTGCCCTATATTTTGTGGTTTTGGTGGAAAATCACAAAAATATTTGCTCATGGGAGCATGAATCTTCCACCTGGTGACTCTACTAGTGACTCTTTATAAGATCTTTTCTTCTGTAGACCATGGAAGCCCTAGGTTTCTATGTGCATCTCAATATTCCTACCAAGAATTTACCTTTTGTGACATGGGATTCTAGTCCTCTTGTTCTTCAGTAGCAGGGTCAAGTTCCTGACACATCATGGAAAGCATTGCCTCATTTTCTTGGGGATGGATCAGTTTGTCCTATAGACCACATTCAAGATCTGGCAAATTTATACACCATTCACAATATCACAACTGAGAATGAGGCCCTCTTGTTGCTGACATATTCCCTAAAAGGCACAGTAAGGGAATGGTATAGAGGTCTGCAACCCAGTTCAATCACAAGATGGGACCAGCTTGGTGGGCTCATCTACAAGCAATTCCAAGAGAGGATAGATTTTAGCACTATCACCCAGAACCTCATCACAATCAAGAGACATCCTATAGAGAGCATGTGTGATTTCAATGCAAGATTTGACAAGGTATGGAAAAATTCTCACTTGACATGAGGTCTCCTCCATTTTTTGCATTCTTGTATTATTTAAAAGTTTTAGAGCTTGAAATATATGTCATGATACAAGCCCTAGGAGGTGATACTCTGCCCCAATCATATGACCTGGCTATTAGAGGTGAAAATAACCTCATAGATGGTGGTAAATTGCTTCCTTCACCCTTAAAACCACTGATGCCTTATGCAAAATTCCCATCTCAGGCTCTTTCTTGTAGTCAAATGCATACTTATTCTAATCCACCCACCCTACCTGCCGATTTGCCAAATCATAAGGAGATGATGGAGTTAAAATAACTCATAAAATCTTTCACCCATGAGATAAATGAGCTAAAAGATCAAGCCATGTGTCATGCTGATCCAAATGTCATGCCTCAAAGTCTGTATGAACAGCAATATGAACACAACCAGAAGATGACTAATTATTTTGAGAATTGTGCTTTGCAAGCCACTGTGTCTACAAATCAGCCAATAGGAGCCACAGATTAGGTTCTTTTTCATTTTGATATCAAATAAAATTTGAGTCTAAAAGATCAAAATGCAAGAAAGAAGGTGGCTCCTATCTATTCAAGGTGTCCTTCTGGTTATGAGCATCATACACCTATGGCAACATGTAACTTAGAAACTTAGTTAACTGATGAAAGAGATTTAGAAGTTGCTTATGAATTGACTCTTCTAGAACCTGAAAAGGTACCTAAGAAGGAGCTGTAAGGTACTGGGTAGAGGATGATACATCATCTATACCACATCTTGAGGAAGAAGTTGCAAAAGAAATTGTTGTTGAATCTACGAATAAAGAGTGTTTTTTCTATCATGATTTTTTACATCTTAAAGGAGATGATTCAGAGATGCAATCACATGAAGAAGAGGATAGGATAGATAACAATGACTTGATTCTCTTTGAAGCTAAAAAGTACTTGTAAAAAAATCTAGAAGATGAAAAGTGCTGGCCATCAGAGGATACATCTTTGCCTCAACTTGTAAAAGAACAAAAAGTAAGTCCACTTGTGCAAAAGGATGAATGATTCTTTTTGGGATGATCTAGAAGTTTTCGTTCAAATTTGGGTGATCATGACAAAAGGAAATATGAGCTCCATAAAAATGATGCATCAAGGGACACAAGTAGTAAAGAGTCAAATGAAGAGTCTCATCATACTCCATTCTATTTTCAAGAAGAGAGGTCAATCAAATTAGAGACAACTATAGGTAGCTCTGTCACATTCCAACAAGTGTTTGAGGCTAATATGGACAATGAACATACAAATATATTGACAGGAGAAGTCATCGAGGAGTCCAAGACCATAAATGCTTTTGCATGAGAACAGAGAGGTGAACTCCATCACTTGATTTTCCATTCCCACCCTCCGTTGAAGCAAGGACAATATATAGATCATCCTGATTGGTGTTCTGATGCCAAAGAGGACTCTCTGGAAAGAACGAAGGTGAAAAGGTACAAGTTCTTGCTTTACTTCTTTGTATAGTTTGTTTGGTCCATCATCCATTCAATGTTGATTAAGTGGAGCAAAATCATTAGACACGACAGTTATTTTGTTGTCTCGATAAATGGGCATGTTCCTATCAAGTTTACTTTGAGCATAACCTAGTTTCAAGTTTTTCAAAATATGTTGTAGCATCAACATTACTTTTCAGTTTCAATTTGTTTGCTTTCAATAAATCTCAGTTGCTACAATAAAGGGTGGAAGGTTAGTTTTTGTGGTTCAACTATGGTTAGTTTCAGTATTCACATCAGTTATGGGTTTGGACCAAAAGTGTTCTACTTTTAGAATCAATGCATGTTTCTGGGTAGTTTGTATTAGTATGGTTGCACAAATGTTGGGTGCCAATCTATTTTTAGTTGAACAAATGTTTCAGTTTTAGTCTATTTTTGACTCTATGCCCAATGGATAAGGCTCAATTTTTGAACCTAGAGATTTTTGGGTTCACAACGAGTAAGCTCATTCTCCTAGCCCATCGCCAAGAATTGTTGTGCAAATTTTGCACACCACTTCAAATCTTTTGAGTTTAGTAAGATTCAATGAATTTTAGTGAAGTTTCAAGGGAGCTCCAATAAGGATTCATATAAGCCTCGATCTCAGTATTTAAAGCTATAGAGATTTTGTGTACAAATGTAGGGAAAAACAAAAAGAGTCTCAGCCTCATACTCTCACTCAGCCTATTCAAGGCATCGCAATTCAACATGTAAGATCAAAATACAAGTCTTAGTCTAAAAGAAGGCATTGCCCCAGAATAATAAAGCTTGCAGCCATAGTCTAAATAAAGATTGGCCTTATGCAGATGATACAAAGTGTAGTCACCTATGTAGAAATGCTCGGCTAAATCAAGGGTGCCAATGTCATAACCTTTAGGGCAAGCTATTCTATGAAGGTGCATATGTAAGTCTTTGCTGGCATCTTACAAAGAACATGTGAGTTTAAGGCAACCTTGGGATTTCTCTCAAGGAGGTATTGGCATACATTTTCAATACCACATTTATGAAAACCTCAGCCTCGTCAAAATGGAGCCATGTGATAAATGAAAACATGGTTTCAAAATTAAGTGCACCATTGAAACATAGTGCAAGTCAGTTGAATTAAGATAGTGTTGTTTACAAGTTTTGACATAGCCATAGCGTGAAAGGGCATATGGCACATGATCTCTTATGAAGAGAAACCCATATGGATGAAGCATAAGACATAAGAGCCAATGCTCAAGCTCTGCATAGTAGAGATTATGACGAGGCATGGTTTTAAGGAGACATATGCATAGCTAAAAGAGAATGGGTATCACTTTCAAATCTAAAGCTTACTCATATAAAGAAAATATAGGCAAATGTAAATGGTGTTGTACTGTATAGAAATCCGCCACTATGGAGATGAGGGTGTGGGCCTTTTCAAAAGTTTTACATAACACAAAGAAACAAGATGAATCATAGCATTCCTATTTCGAAAGCTCAACTATGGAAATCAAAGCGTGGCCTCTTAATGAAAACTTACCATCAACATTAAAAGACCATGGTACAGTCATTAGACTCTGACAGATTGAAATAAGATGCAACCTCTTAAAGCTAAGGCTCAACCTGTTAAAGTATGTGGTGGGCCATAGAAATGGAGCTCACCTGATAACTAGATCTCATCACCATCCAAAGAGTAGTCACATACAGAAACTTGGCCACCATAATAGCATAGGTAATGAAGATTATGGCGCATAGTCCATACTCATGGCCGCCATTGATAGAGGTAACACAAGTTTTAGGTTTTCAAATGTAGCAACACAACAACAGTCAGATGCAAACAAAGATGAATGGCTCAAGCCAGTTTAGAATAAATGAAGCACCAGAGGGTGCCACTTGTCACACCCGTAGGGGTTTGAGGAGTAAGAGGGAAAGCCCTATCTCAAACAAGTGCTTGTTTGACACATGGCTGCAGCAGAGAAAGGATAAATGTTTTATTTTATTTTAATAAAGCTCATCAAAAAGAAAGAGTTACATGAGTCTTCCAAAAGAGCTAAGTCTTTTATTAAGTTGAGTCATATGGTGGGCCCCTTAAACAAGCCAAGCTTTATTTAATATTGAAGAATCTTATAAAAGGCTATGGGGAGGTTTGAAAGTAAATTAAAATAGTTAGAGAGTCTTTTATTGTTTAAAAGAGACACGTGGGTCCCTTTATCAATAAAGCTAAGTGATTTATTATTAAAGACTCATTTGACTCTAATATAGCTTCTCATGGGAGATAAATTATGTGCAGCCCTAAAATAAATAAAGATCCGCTTCATTTAATTCCACGGGAAGCTACTAGAAACAACAAGCAAATGAGCAGGAGCTTTATTTTTGGTAGAGGGAAGCTATAGCTATGGACGGTAAAATAGAAAGAGCTAGTTCTCATTGAGTTAACAGCAAGATACAGCTACCAGAGCTAATGTTAGAGCTGGATTTAATGGGATTTTCAGTTGCATATTTTCTGGGCAGTTGCAAAGGATATTCATAGAGGGTTCTGGGTTATAAATACATGAATCTGGTATAGAGAAAAAGAGTTCTACATAGGTTAGATATACGTAGATGATCAGAGATTTTGAGCAGCAGATAGGGATATTTTTCTTGCCTCAGCAAGTACCTCTCATGAGGGATGAAACATTGTATTTTGTGCAACAATTTTGCCTCTGTATTTTATTCCCTATCCAAATAATGAAAAGAAGTGATGCTTTGTGCAAATCTAAATGTGTCTCTATTTCTTGTTTCTTTCTTTCTATTTTTGGGCCTCTGATAAATCTGATTTATAAGCTAGTTAATTAATCATGCTATCTGCTCTCGAGTTTTCCAATAAATCTTATAAGGTTTGGTCATTGTGCTCTTAAGTAGATTATTAATCTAGCACATCACCTTAGAAGGTTAATTTTATATTGTATCTGTAATCTTGTTTTTTCTTCCCTTTCAAAAAGCCCATTTAAAAGGAAGAGCCAACTTCTGTAAAAATTGGGGGTTGGTTCAAGAATCAATCCCACATCCTTGAAGTTTCCCATGTTGGTGATGGATTAAACCCACAAATTTAAACATCAACAGTGGTCATAGGTGTTAGGGTAGTGAATTCACCTTGAAAATGAATCCTCATTAAAGATAAAAAGGAGTTGTAGTTATCAGCCAAAGGTGCAAAAAGAATCATCAGTTAATAGTTACAAATTTATACACATCTTCTACAAAGGAAATAGAGGAAGCAACTTTTCTATAAGTAGGAAAATGAAAGAATGCATCAAATGTACTACTTTATTTAGAAAAAGAATACAATTTCTTTGACACATTGCATTGCAACCAGATTTCAGGGACAAAGGATAATGAACTAGTACTTACTCAATGCAGGGTCAGCTTATGTGAATAGTCTATGCCATAACAATTTGCATTTTTCAAGTGCCACCAATAGTTATAAAATATAGTGTTTGAGTTGGAATGCAAGGGCAGACCTTAAAAGGCTTCATGGATAGTCATATGAAGTACAAATGATAGTTAAGACATAGGACTATCCATTATCAAAGGTGCAAAGTCAACAGTGGTAAAAATTGACAAAGATGATGATAACCATAAGGTGGATAGTTAGAAGGTCAGAGGGATGATTCTATGCCAGTGGTGATAGACAATCAGTGAGGGTAGTGAACTTTGTAGCAATCAAAGAAATGAGCAGATATAGAGGACAACAAAATCATGACAGGTGAAAAAATTGTTTCCTAGCTCACATACTAAAATGTTCTTTTTGATGAAAGTTGGGATGATAAAGGCTAGATAGCCTAAAGGCATATTCTTGTTTTTAAGAGTAGCAATAATGAGTAGGATAATTTGGTGCAAAGGGCCTTGCCATCACTTTTTTTCTTATGCAGCAAACACAAATATGCTTAAAGAGTTTCATAGAAAGAACACACCAAACAATAATGTAATGTGAAAAGGTCAAAGGCGGAGTTCAGTACCATTTATGAATACAAGGCAATGATCAAACGACACAATTTTTTTCAAAACCATCATTCTCAATAGCCATCATTCAGAGGCAAAGCATGGGCATGCTAGATCTTTATTCCCTTTGGGAATCATCCACCCTTAGGGTTCTTCTCTAGATATAGATGCATGAAGGTCCAAATCTGTTTGAAAGGATGTCACTCTAGGAAAGGTTGAAACAACATCAAATGTTGCAATTTCATACAGTTTCATAACCCAACCTCTAGATAGCTACAATACCTAGTAAAGTGGCAAGAGACAGAATAATGAAAGAGATTTGTGTAGCTATACTCTATCTAGGCTAGGGTTTTCAGTATAAAGACCAAAAGATGCAGTAGCGATTGAAAATCTATGAAGTTTTTTTCCAAAGAAAAATGGAGAATAAGGAGAATAATCATTTCTTTGCAAAGAAATAAGAGGTATCTTACATTTTCAACAAAGCATGGAGAATACATAATAGACAAGGGCATTTTTAAGTCATTTTATGTTTGAGAAACTTAGTAAAAGGAAAAGAATCACTTACAAGAGTCACAAAATGATAGAATGGCCGAGATCCACAATTAGATAAGCTTCAAACCCTAGACATGGTGGTGTGGTAGAGTAGAGCTCAAGGAACACAAAAGATGAATGAATAAGATTTTTAGGTTTTGTCTTTCCATTTTGTTGAGTTGCTCTAGTTCGAGATGTGGGCTTTGACATTTGTTTTATTTAAAATCATTACAGACAAAATGCCATGGGGTCACAAGATTATATGTCATCAAACCTAGCAATGATTCCCAAGGAGCCTATAAAGTTCATAAGATAAATCGTGATGTGTTTCCCAAAGTTTAAGGTTTTTTATAAGCCTTAAGTCAAAACTTATAATCATTGCAAGGGTTGAAGGTTGTGAAGATTGCATGGATTTGGGATAGGAGTTATAAGGTGCTAAGTATTTTTTTAAATACTTTAATAATGCTATAGTAGACTTTTGAAGATAAACATGTGATATTGCAACTATGGTGGCAGATTATGGAGACTTTAAAAGAATTCCTTTCTTTTGACTTAGTCAAATGCTTTAGGAATTTGAGGCATTTTGAACACCTTTTGATAGTGAGAGGGAAAAATAGAAGATTTTTTTTTCATGTGCAAGGGGTGAGGTTATTTTTTGCCTCTAGGAGTTATTAATTTTTTAGTTTAACTCTACCTCTTATGTTTACACAATCAGTAGGCAAAATTTGTAGCTTAGTAGCTATTAAATGCAATAAATTATAAATTGTATTAATACCTGCTATGTAATAAATATAATGGGGATATCATGCATCACATAGCAATTATTAAATCAATCACATTGATTGCATTTTATAATTGCTAAATTAGATTAGTTTTGCCTCTCAGTCATGCAAAAATACAAGGGAGAATTAAACTGAAGTACATGTTCATGCATTTGGAGTTATTCTAAGTTTATCCTTGACTTTTGGTCAAACTGGAATGCTTTTGGAGTCCTTTTTGGGTCAAGCTAATCACGAGAGAGATTTTGGAGCTAATTTAGCTCAGTTTTCATCATTTTTTACCCCTCTTTTTGAGGCTTTTTAGTTTTACTAGTGACACACATTTGGGAGAGATATTTTGAGGTGCAGTTAACTACGGTTGACTCCTCTTGACTCTTGGGAGTCCCTTTTTGTATTATAGGAGGAAAAAGAATTTTTTCCCTCCGCTCTTGATTTTATGGTTTCTCTTGCACATTGCAAAGAAGCTTACAGTTTTGTAACTCATTTTGACATATTCATATACAACAGCAGCTTTACAAGGTACATCTTTTGTCATTTATTTTTGTACTATTTTCTTTTTATTACTTAAAACACCAATATTTTACCTTCTCAGATTTATGTAGATGCCTTCTTGAATGATTTTAATGAAACTTAATGTGTTTTACATAAGAACAAAACCTTTAATTTTGTCTCATTCATCACTGCAAATACACAAGACAATTGATTATCATAGGTCTTAGGTTGTGCCTATTATCAATAAGATATGCACCCTATGCTAAGCTTACAAAAGACTTAGCTATCTTTTGACACATGGAAACACTCTCAAATTGTGGGTGATCTGTGTTGAGAGTGAATCTTTAGAGTGAGATGGCTCTCCTAATGATTTTTCTAATCTAATTGACTTGCAGGGGAAAAGGGAGAAGAAGAACTGAAATGAAACTCTAAACTCTAAATATTAATCTAAATGAAATATTTTTGCTCACAAACAACCCTTCAAACTTAAACTTCCACAATCCACCTACGAGATTTGATCTAAAAAAAAATTATAATAAGGTTCAGATTGAACACAAATTACAACCAGGATCAACATGTAATCTCACAGTAAAGAGACATAACAAAGGACATAACACTGCCACAATGAGACATCAAATCAAAACTACAAAATAGACCAATAGATGAAAATAGGGAAACCTGTTATATTGAACTAGAAGGAGTACAATGCAAAAATAAACTGACTGAGTCAAGTTCCTATATACAAACTCTCTGTGTACTCAAGAGAGAAGAAACAAGTGGTATCAATTGACTAAGAAAAAACTAAGTTTTTCTCCTATAAATGCCTGCCAAGTGGTCTCTCCAAAAAAGTTCCTAAAAATAGATATAGAAATCCATTTTTGAGCTTCACAAAAAAGCCCAAAAATAAGCCATCAAGTTGCCTCTAAACTGTGAAAATCAACTGCTAAAAAGATCCTCCTGTGTGGCCCCACCAAAAATCTGCTTTGTCTACCCAAGTAAACTCAGTTTTTTGTCGACATCTGCCTCAAAATAAAGAAAATCTAGAAAGGATATTTGATTTTCTTTAATAGCTTTAAATACATAAAATAGTTTTAATTTTAAAGCAATTCATTAAATATTGCATTAAAAAAAAACTTTACAATGTTTGCAGTTTTATTTTACATCCCTATTCTAATTGATTTTTGCAAAAAATAATGATACATGGCTTATAATTTCACCAAGTATATACATTACATATCAATTGATTTTTTCTATAAAAAATCATAAAAATACTTTGAGGCCTATTATAGTTTTTTGCAAAAAATAAAGCTTATGAGGCTTACATTCTATTTGATCTGCAAAAAAGACTCTAAGGACATGTGAACTATATGCAAAAGTGGTCAACGGGTGTTAAGGCATAAATCCCTAGGCACAGTGTATTCAAGGTGACCATGGGCATTTATCAATTGTTTACCCCAAGTGGTTAAGGGATCTTATCCATATCTATTCTAAAGTCAAAATGACTCAAGATCTTAATACCAGTTTAGGGTAAAATTGGATTTTACTAATCTTTTGTTATTTAGATGTTTGAATCCTCGTTTCACCCTAACATTGAAGGTTCTAGGTGTTAGATCTAGGGCACACAACTAAGAGAGGGGGGGTGAATCAGTTGTAAAAAAATCTTGCTTCTATTTCAAACACTTGATCCTTCTTGTTAGTTAGCAACATATCAATTTATCATTCATGAAAGCAGAAAGCATAAACACCGGAGTAGATAAACATCAACACATTAGACACCAAGCTTTTTGACGTGGAAAACCCAGTTAAGGGAAAAACCATGGGGTGATTAACCCAAGGATTATTCTCTGTTAGAAGAATAAGAAAAATAAGGGCTCACTGCCCGAGCACATTGCTCAAAAGGAGGCACACTGCCTACAAGAGACACACTATCTACAAGATCATAAGTAACACAACCTTGAACTGGAGAATGACATCTTCACCATGTCTGGATCAGTTCCATTTAAGCCCAAAACACTTCTGCTCTGCCTTTCGCTCTTTCGCTATACCATACTCATCTGCTCCACCAACACACTTCGAAATGAACTCACAAACCTTTATTTATACAAGGCATCGACTTAGGAACAATCATCTAAGTCAATAATCAACCATAAGAACATTCGCAAGATGAATAACACATCCAGTCAGGCACCACAAGAACATTCGCAGTATGAACAATTCATCCGGTCGACAGGTCTGAACAAGAACTTCATCCGAAAGAATATGTTCAATTCTAGGCTTTACCATCAATGCGGACCAACAACACAACCTCAACATGATCCAAGAACCTTCACAAGCTTGCATGAATGACTAGGTACATCCGCGCTTCCTCTAATCACTAGAATCTCTTCTCTTCTTCATCTGGAACTACAAGAACACAGTCTATTACCACTATCATACTGAAAGAAGTGCTTTTGGACCTCCACACCACATACCAATCGAGATGACACATCACAAGGACATCCCAAACACTCTTTCCAATCCGTAAAATATGACAATGCACTTCCAGATCTCACTGGACCTTTTTGTAACACCTTGTCACTCCAGAGCATCTGTCGGAACCAGTTCTACTTGATCAATCACAACTTCTTCACATCTTCATGTGGACCTCTAAAATCTTAACTAGATCATCTAAAGAGTCATATCTACAAACCCTTTAATCTGCATCCTCTAAATCTCAACTTATTGAGTACTTTTGCCTTCTTCTGATCACTGTTCTTCACTGTTCCTGATTGAGACTAATTTTCTCAATATCCTTAGCACACAGGTCAGCCAATCCTTCTTGTCAAAGCAATATGAGTATGTTGACATCAATGACAACACTGGTTCACCTCATACTTGCAACAATCTCCTCCTTTGTCATTGATGGCAACATATGATGTGAAAAACCATCAAGACAAGAACTTCTCCTTTTTGTCACAGCTCCCCCTTTCAACAACAACTCTTCACATGTCTTCTCTTCCTTTACTACTCCCCCTTTGATCATCAACCACTTGTTTTTCACATATCTTCTCTACCCCTTTGACATCAATGGCAAAGGGCTCATACTTGCAATTCGAACACATCAGAATCATACTAGCTGCTCCCCCTTAGTAGCAACTCCCCATCATCAATTTGGATCACAAGATATGACTATGATATCCACCGAACTGATGCACATCAGTGCATCCTAGTTCATCATCGGAGGGGCCATGACCCCGAACTTCTCCCAGAGATACTCAAAAGAGTCCTTGGGAAGAAGTTTAGTAAAGATATCTGCAATCTGATCCTTGGAGGATACATACTCCAATCTGACTTCATCCTTGTTCACTAGTTCCCTCAGAAAGTGAAACTTGATAGATATGTGCTTGGTCTTAGAATGCAACACCGGATTCTTAGAAATATTTATTGCACTTGAATTATCACAGAAAATTGTGATAGGCTCCTCATATTCTACTTTAATGTCTTTTAGCATCTACTTCATCCATAAGATTTGAGTGCAACTACCTGCTGCTGCAATGTATTCTGCTTCAGTTGTAGACAGATCTATTGCATCTTGTTTCTTGCTTAGCCAAGAAACAAATCTCTTTCCCAAAAAGAATGCTCCACCACTAGTGCTCTTCTGGTCATCCACATCTCTTGCCCAATCTACATCTGTGTAAGCATGAAGAGAGAAATCATGATCTCTAGGATACCACAAACCATACTCCACTGTCCCTTTTAGATATCTAAAAATCCTCTTGATTGCCATAACATGAGATTCTCTAGGATCAGCCTGAAATCTTGCCACAAGACCAACAACCTGCATTATATCTGGTCTAGTCTAAGTGAGATACAACAATCCACCAATCATTGATCTATACTTTGTCTGATCTACCTTAGGAGAGTCATCATCTTTGCTCAACTTACATTCGGTTACCATAGGAGTGTTCATTGGCTTTGAATCTTCCATATCGAATTTCCTCAACAATTCTTTCACATATTTGGTCTGAGAAATGAAGATCCCTTTCTTTGTTTGAGTAATTTGCAGACCCAAGAAGAAATTCATTTCACCAAGCATAGACATTTCAAACTCACTTTTCATCTAATTTGTAAAAGTTTTACACATACTATCTCTTCCTCCAAAAATGATATCATCCATAAACACTTCAACAATCAAAATGTTTTCATGATCAATTTTGAAATATAAGTGGCTGTCAGCAGTACCTTTGTTGAATCCAATCTGCACAAGATGCTTATCCAACCTTTCATACCATGCTCTTGGGGCTTGTTTTAATCCATACAATGCTTTCTTCAACTTGCAGACCATATCATCATTATCAGACAATTGAAATCCATCCGGTTGTTCAATGTAAACTTCTTCTTCCAGATCACCATTTAGGAAGGTAGACTTGACATCCATCTGATATACCTTGAAGTTTTTGAAAGCATTTTGACTGCTTCAATTCTTGCCATCGGAGCAAAGGTTTCTTCAAAATCAATTCCTTCTATTTGAGAGTAGCCTTTGTAGACCAATCTAGCTTTGTTTCTGATTACTTCACCAACTTCATTTAGTTTGTTCCGGAAGACCCATTTGGTTCCAATCACATTCTTGTTTCTAGGTCTGGGAACAAGATCCCAAGTATGGTTTTTCTCAATTTGCATCAACTCTTCCTCCATTGCTTTGGTCCATTTTTCATCATTGCAAGCTTCATTAACTGTCTTAGGTTCAATCTTTGAAGTCAGACAACATTCATTTGAATCTTGAGCAATTCTTCTCCTTATTTGTACCCCTTTGCTTTTGTCACCTATGATCTGATCTTCAGAATGATTTAGAGTTACATGCCTTGGAACTTTGGGAGTTTCTTACACTACTGTTTTGTGACCAGGCTCATTCAGACAAACCTCTTCTTCCTGATTTACCGGATTAGTCTGTATCTGAATTTCAGAGGAGGATTGAGCTCCTTACACCAGAGAATCATTCTGTTCATCTTCATCACATTCATAGAATCTTGAGGGCTTCTCAATTCCTTCACCAACCTTCACATTTGTACTTTCTATCATCTTTCTCAATCTCTTATTGTAACACCGGTATGCTTTGCTTTGAGTGGAGTAACCCAAGAAAATTCCTTCATCACTTCTAGCATCAAACTTTCCTAGATCTTCATCTCTTTTGATATAACACTTGCTACCAAATACTCTAAAATATCTCACAGTAGGAGTTACACCAAACCAAAGTTCATAAGGAGTCTTACCGATATTGCTTCTGATTTGAACTTGATTAAGAGTGTAGACTGTAGTGCTGATAGCTTCTCTCCAAAACATCTGAGGAACATTTGCTTCCAACATCATTGTCTTGGATGCTTCCTGGATGCCCTTATATTCTGGTTTAAGCTCAAAAGCATTATCTTTTGCGCCTTTCGATTTCACGGAGTTGGTCGGATTGATTTCTGGATGTAATGACTTCTGCAAATGATCTTCGATGAACTTGAGGAATTTTGTTGTAGAGCTCCACTTTTCATTTCTTCTTGAAAGCAGAATGAATAAGTGGTTAATGAGAAAACCCTTATATTACTCCGCAAACCCTAATATCAGGTCAATAAATTCTTGACCTACATTATTCCAGTTTGCCTTATTCGGATGACTTGAAGAACTAGATCAATCCTGATCTTTAAACATCTTGCGGATCTGCCAAATACTAACCATAGTTTGATTGGATGTTTCCCTTATGAACCCTTCAATCCGCAACTTCTCTTGTGCCAGTTCCGGCACCAATTGACTAGCTGGGGGAACAATGTTTTCTTTGTGTCTCCCCCTGAGCTAGAGCTCACTTTTTAATTTCTGGAAGGAATATCAGCACCAGAATCTAGTGCAGATCCAACCTCTACATTCTTTGTACTTTTCTTTACCCAAATCTTGTTTATCTCACTTTTAACTTCATCCGCATTCACTTTTTGTTTCCCCTTATCTTGATTCTGATTATGATATACCAGACCTCTTTTGTCCTGATTCTTACTTCTACAGAATCTTGCAATATGACCGGATCTATTGCAAATTTGGTAAACAACTTTTCTCTGCATATTTGATTGATATCCTCTTGATCTGCATTGATTAGCCATATGACCTATTCTATTGCATGCAAAGCATCTACCATTGAATGATTTGTTCATTTGCATATTTCTGCATTCATGAGATTTATGACCATACCTTTTGCAGTTAAAACACTATCTGGAGAAAGATGAATTAGTCTGATTCATTCTCTTTCTACACTGATTAGCTTTGTGACCAAAGTGATTACAACTATGGTAGTATCCATTGAAGGATGGATATCTTTGAGCATTGGGATGTCTTACCAGAGGTCTTCTAGGCCTATTCCTTGGATTTTCTGATCCAAAATTCTTCTGACCGAATCTAGAGCTTTCTCCTTTCTCATATCCCAAACCACACTTGTCATCTGCCCTGTTTTGACTTCCAAGAAGAACTTCAAGTTCAGCACAACTTATCTTGAATTTCTCTTTATATTCATTTACTATTTGAAGATCCCTTTTGAGAGAGACAATTTGATCCTCAAGTTTTTCTTCATTTTCTTTAGCATCTTCAAGATCAGATTCAAGATATCTGATAATTCTATCCATTTGGTGGCAATCTTCTGATTTCTCCTTGAGAGATTGTCTTAGATTATCTTTAGTTTTTCTTTTCTCTTCAATCTCTTGTGTAAACTTTACAACCCCTGATTCCATTTCATGTCTTACCATAATGACTTCTTTTGATAACTTTTCACATAACTTGGTTTTCTCAGTTAGCTCTTCATTTGCATCATTAGCTTCACCTTGTCTTGCCAATTGCTAAAGTAGCTCCTTTCTCTTTTTCATAGAGAGACTTTATTTGTCTTTTAGTTCTCTCATGAAATCATCAGCCTATTTGAATCTTTCCTTTAATTCATTGACTTCATAGTTTGATTGTTCAAGATCCTCAAGGGTAGTCTTGAGTTGCTCCTTTAAACCATATGCATCCATTTGGATTCCCAGATCTTCCTCGAGCTGTTAGACTCTGTTAGGAGGAACTTGGCTCTGATACCAATTGTTAGATCTAGGGCACACAACTAAGAGGGGGGTGAATCAGTTGTAAAAAAAACCTTGCTTCTATTTCAAACACTTGATCCTTCTTGTTAGTTAGCAGCATATCAATTTATCATTCATGAAACCACAAAGCATAAACACCAGAGTAGATAAACATCAACACATTAGACACCAAGATTTTTGACGTGGAAAACCTGGTTAAGGGAAAAACCATGGGGTGATTAACCCAAGGATTATTCTCTGTTAGAAGAATAAGAAAAATGAATGGCACATGCTAATTAGGGCTCACTACTTGAGCACACTACTCACAAGGAGGCACACTGCCTATAAGAGACACACTGTCTACAAGCTCATAAGCAACACAACCTTGAACTGGAGAATGACATCTTCACCATGTCTAGATCAGTTCCATTTAAGCCCAAAACACTTCTGCTCTACCTTTCACTCTTTCGCTATACCATACTCATCCGCTCCACCAACACACTTTGAAATGAACTCACAAACCTTTATTTATACAAGACATCGACTTAGGAACAATCATCTAAGTCGGTAATCAACGATAAGAACATTTGCAAGATGAATAACACATCTGGTCAGCCACCACAAGAACATTCGCAGGATGAACAATTCATCTGGTCAGCTAGTCTGAACAAAAACTTCATCTGGGAGAATATCTTCAATTCTGGGTTTTACCATCAATGCTGACCAACAACACAACCTCAACATGATCCAAGAACCTTCACAAGCCTGCATGAATGACTAGGTACATCCGCACTTCCTCTACTCACTGGAATCTCTTCTCTTCCTCATCTGAAACTACAAGAACATAGTCTATCGCCACTGTCATACTGAAAGAGGTGCTTCCGGACCTCCAAACCACATACCAATCAAGATGACACATCACAAGGACATCCCAAACACTCTTTCCAATCTGTAGAATAGGACAATGCACTTCCGGATCTCACCAGACCTTTTTGTAACACCCTGTCTCTTCGGAGCATCTCCTGGAACCGATTTTACTTGATCGATCACAACTTCTTCACATCTTCATGCGGACCTTTGAAATCTTAACTGGATCATCTGAAGACTCATATCTACAAACCCTTTAATTTGTATCCTCTGAATCTCAACTTATTGAGTACATTTGCCTTCTTCTCATCACTGTTCTTCACTGTTCCTGATTGAGACTAATTTTGTCAATATCCTTAGCACACAGCTCATCCAATCCATCTTGTCAAAGTAATATGATTATGTTGACATCAATGACAACACTTGTTCACCTCATACTTGCAACACTAGGGTTGAGTGGTGAGCACTATCATACCCTAGGTCACTTGCAAATGAGGGGAAGCTTGGATTAGGGAATTTAATTATTAATTTTCCTTCTCTTGTGTCTAATTAACCATTAAAACCCTAATTATGCAAATAAGGCAACAAATTGATAAAAGATAGAAAGAACTCTTAAAGATGAGAGTAAAATAACAAATCATAGAATACTTGTTTTCAAGGTTCTGAGGTGGAATAGTCAAGGACATTGGTGTGGGTGCCCAAGTCCAAGGTACCTACTTTTTTGGGGAATCTGGACCTCCTTTTGACACTAATCAGCCCTTTAACTTTTGTTTCCTGAGATCTATCTACAGAGGACACTTTTGTGGGTGCCCTAGTCCTAGAAGTGCTCCTTTATCTAGCTTTTCTTTAGATCCTAATCCTGATGCCTACCACTCCTTCCTGCAACTCCACTTTTCCCAAATGCGACACCTATAACCTATAATCACAAGACTTGGTTTGGGGGTTGTGGTGTTTAAAGGCTTGCTTCAGTAAAGCCTCGGAGGACACTTAAGTCTCTGAACACCATTATTAGACAAAGAGTGCATGCCCTTGTGAGGCAGAGGCAAAAATCAAAGGAATCAATGATAAAAACACAATATTATGTCACCTTGTAGTTAAGCTCTCATGGAGGAAGATGCTCTTCATGCCATGAGGAGATTGAGGCTCAAATCTGCAAATATCAACACACAAAACATACAAGTCTGCTCTTGCAACACAATAGAAAGCCTTCAATCACCTTGAGAATGCCAAAAATTCACAATGATCATCTAATCTACAAATGAATGCCTACACATGCTTGTATATGCACCTACAATCATTCCCACCAAGATTTTAAAAATTAAACTTTACCGTGTCATAAAAATAACCACCTATCGGTCATAAACTGACACCCAGAAATTGGGGCTACCCTAAAATAGGGCAACACTAGGGCGTGGGCGCCCAAGTCACCTCCCCTAGTTTGGGAAGGGTACAACTCAAGGGGTCCTCCTAGGTCCCATTTGTTATTTTACCTAGGGCTCATTCCATCGAGATGCTAAAATATGAACGAAAATGTCATTAATGTACTCTAAAGACCCAGGAGCTAAACCTTATGAGGGAAAAGCGCCTAAGGGGACATTTTTTGATGTTACATTTAGCCCCCACTTTAATGTATGTATAAACGTAAGGCCAATACATGCATTAAAGTAAGGTCACAAACACAACAAACACATCAAGAACTGAGAAGACATGTCAATCACATAGAAAACAATAACAAGCATGCAAAACACGAAGAAGATAGTTACAATCATGCAGAACATGGAGTAGATAATCAATGCATAGAAGACACATTAATGCATGGAAGATAGAAATGATATCTTTTCTTTTCTTTTTCTCATATATATGAAATGCAAATGCAAGTACTAGAAAGTAAACAAACATCCCATAATACACAAAGCACTACTCAAGGGCACTGGTCTCTATATATGGGGCAACACACAAGCAATACACGAAAAACCTCCCAAAATACACGAAGCACTACTCAAAGGCGCTGGTCTCTGCATATGGGGCAACAAATACGCCACACAAAATAAGCATGCCAAACCACACACACTTGAAGACACAGAGAAAACATGGTAGACAAGCAATGGAGTGTACCTATTTTTAGGTCCAACACCATCTCAGGCACATTACAGGCACACATCGACAATTGGGCTTCACCACAACAATCGCTGAAGATATGCTTAAGGGTTGTGTTAGTCACAGAACCGCTCCCCACCTCTGCAAAGGACTTTTGAAAATGACAGGATGAGGTAATCTACTCTAAGAAATACACCATCCCCACCTCCGCAGAGGGCTTACATGATTGATTGATTGATTGATTGAAAACAAACTCAGGATGCACGATGCACTACTCTGGGGCACAAGTCTTTGCATTTGAGGTCAAACACATTTCTAACATCTATAACAGACAACTTACCTTATATATGCCCCCACCTTAAGGTGGTTGATATCATTTATTGATATCAAGCATGTTAAGGTAGGAAGAAAATGCACAAGCGAACACTGACTTTCGCAAAGCCCATGCCCCCTAGAGGTGACATGTACTTTATGATTGCCAAATGTTCCCATAAACACATCCCTATAAGAAACATGTTAGTGTCTATGAAATCATGATAAACAACAACATCAATGCATATGATTAACAACACAAAGAGCCAAGGTTATACAACAAATTTAGAGTTTGAGGATAATCGTGGGGCTATATCATGAAGTTCTCTGAATCGAGTACCACCAAGGCTAGATTTAAAGACAAACAAAGGTGCATAGAGCAATAGTATTGTTAAGGTTTGTAAATGTGATAGAAACATCATCAAATTCACTACGCGGAAAGCACTAGTGCTTCCACTAGCCAAGCGTTGGATAAGATATACAACCCCATCATCATAGTAAGAACTATGTCCATTTTTTTATTGCTCTTAAAAGGGACACTAGGTCCGCATCAAGATAAATGTTTTTCGTCATCCGCCTGCTAGGTGGAAACACTAGAGGAAGGGAAACAATAAATAAGAGAGGAGAAAACAAGTGTCTTAGGGATAGTCATGTAGGTGGGTACCCCCATGTCACCAACCACGATGCTATGTCCATAAGACACAACACACAACAATGAAATTAGAGAGAGAGCAATTTAGAAGAATGATGATACAAATAAAAGAAGGTCACAACAGAAGCAGTCTCTTGGTATCCTGAACCTTACGGGAGAAGTTGAGGTCATCCCAAGAGGCATAAACAACACATAACACATCACGGGGGAAGCACATCACAAGAGAGATAAAAGGTTGGCGATACTTACCTATAGGGCCCCTTCTAGGCTAGCGGGTATCATGAATCTTGATCTTTATTATAATGGTTAAGGTGTTATCACTTCTTCTCTCTTCCATATGTTCATGAGTTTGCAAGGGTAACCGTGTAGGAAATGTTTCTCTTAATGATGGTTGAGAGGGAATTTTGCCATTGTTTATGTTAGCTATAGGAGCATTTGAAATTCCATTTAAATGAGCTTGTGGAGGCATTCGAAAGATACCCATTTCAGTCCTTATATAGGGTGTTGGAATGACTTGAATTAGAGGGATAGCTTGTTCTTCCACAGCATGTAGGATTTCATTACTTTCCAAAGTATGTAGGATTTCATTGCTTTCCAAAGTATGTGACGGTTCATGATCTATTTTCTGGTTTAGCATGTAATTGAGAAGTTCTTGAACATATGGTGGCAAACCAAGCAAATGGTCATAGAGAGAATCTACATCATTCAGAGATTCATCCTGATTAGGGAGAGCGGGAAGAGATGGCAGAGAGGTGTGGAGAAATGTATTGATGATATCTTTTCTTGTGCCAATATATGCTCACCAAGTGGGGTTATGTTAGGACAAGTCTCTTTGTTTGATAACTCACCCATTTCTATTTCCTTTTCATAGGTCTCAGAAAGGATTTGCATTATATCATCATGAAATAAAGGGAGAGTGGGAATAAATTTATCATCACTACTTTCCCCATGGTGGTTTTCAGCTATAAATTTTTTGAGATTCTCCATGATTGAAGGGAAAACATCTATAGTCTCATGAAAGTTATCAAAGTAAGCTATTGATCGAAGGATATCACATGAAGCAGTGTTGGTTATGTCAATGCCATAGATGTATGCTATTTGATGAAAGACTTGAGGATATTTGTTAGTGAATTTGCAAAAATTATCATAATTCATAATGTACTCATATAGATCTTTTAAATATGTACCATTAGGAGAATCCATTAATGCAAAATTTATGCAAAAACGTTTGATTTTTTATACTTTTCAATGCAAATGAATAACAAAAAAGGATGCTACAAGGATTTAAGTGAAGGGAAGAAAGTTATATGTCTGATATCAGTCCAAAATAGAAATATAATCACTCTCAACACACTCTTGATGTAAATCCAAGATAATGCCAAGTCAAAATATAGTGAAAATATGTCAACATAGGCACGTTTTTAACCAAAACTCAATACAAGAGAGCATACAAAGGGTCTTGTGAGGAAAGTGATGATGGACAAAAAATAATATCAGTAATAATAGAAACTTTCTGCCACTTAGGGTCAAACCCTAGTGAAAATATAGCAAAAATAACCTATTTTTCATGATTTTTCAACTCCAAGACCTGGAAAAAGGAGTGTTGCGAGGAATTTTAGGAGGTACAAAAAAAAAATATAAATAATATCAATCACTTCAATCAATAAATTTTATCACATGCTTGGAATGCAAACTAGGTCAAACCCTAGGGCCAAAATAGCCAAAATGTGTAGTTTTTTGTGAAAAATTCACTACAAGAACCCAATAAAAGGGTGTTGTGAAGCTTTTTATGAGGGGAAGAAAATGATTTCCCTAATAAAGGAAAATTAATGCAAAAATATTCTTCACGACACAGTGATAGTGCAAGTTTAGAGAGCCGATAAGGCCAAATTTAGTGAAAATTGTTGTTTTTGAAGCCCTAGGTTTGAGATCTTGGGACAAAATTCTATGTGAATTCTTTGAAGTTTGATTTATGATGAAATTGACTTACTCTCAGATCTGAAAATGATTTTCAAGCCTTAACATGCAAAATGCCTATGCAAATTTAATGAAAATGCACCAAAATTGTTAGTTTTTGTTGAAATTTTCTATGTAAAAATGCAAATATTTTAAATCTAAATGCAAATATACACTAAAATGCAAGACTACAGCCAAATGAAAATTTTAATGAGCCTCTAAAATTAGTAGAAAAATCTGATAAAAGATTTTCCTACAAACCCTAGATTTTGGAATTACTAGGTTATATAAAATTGTCAAAATTTCCACAAAACCCTAGTAATTTAAATGATGAAAATGCAATGTAAATTTCCAATTTATTGTAGTTTTATAAATTTTATATCAGATCTGATGCAAAAATCATGAATTAGGAAAAAATACAAAGACTTGATGCAATTTAGTAAGGCAAACAATGGAATTTTTTTGTATTTTTTCAAATTTTTAATTTTTTTGAATTTTTCTCAATGCAATAAAATAAATGACCAAATGAATGAATGAAATCGCATCAAATATGAAGGAAAACACTCAATAAGTTTCAATTTAAATCCAGAAACATGGTTTCACCAAAATGGTTAGGGAAAAATTGGATTTTGCTAATCTTTTGTTGTTTAGATGTTTGAATCCTCCTTTCATCCTAACATTGAAGGTTCTAGGGTCGAGTGGCGAGCACTATCATACCCTAGGTCACTTGCAAATGATGGGAAGCTTGGATTAGGAAATTTAATTATTAATTTTCCTTCTCTTGTGTCTAATTAGCCATTAAAACCCTAATTATGCAAATATGGCAACAAATTGATGAAAGACAGAAAAAGCTCTTACAGACGGAGTAAAATAGAAAATCACAAAATACCTATTTTCAGGGTTTCGAGCTAGAACAATCAGGGACACTAGTGCGGGTGTCCAAGTCCAAGGTACCTACTTTCTCAGGGAATATGGACTTCCTTCCAACACTGATCATCCCTATAACTTCTGTTTCCCGAGATCTATCTATGGAGGACACTTTTGCAGGTGCCCTAGTCCTAGAAGTGCTCCTTTGTCTAGCTTTTCTTCAGATCCTGAATCCTTGATGCCTGCCACTCCTTCCTACAACTACTTTTTCTAAATGTGACACCTATAACTTGCAATCATAAGAGTTGGTTTTGGGGGTTGTCGTGTTTAGAGGCTTGCCTCAGTCAAGCCCCAGAGGACACTTAAGTCTTTGAACACCGTTGTCAGAGAAAGAGTGTGTGCCCTTGTGAGGTAGAGGCAAAAACCAAAGGAATCAATGATAAAAACACAATATTATGTCACCTTGTAGTGAAGCTCTCATGGAGGAAGATGCTCTTCATGCCATGAGGAGATTGATTCTACAAATATCAACACACAAAACATACAAGTCTGCTCTTGCAATATAATAGAAAGCCTTCAATCACCTTGAGAATGCCAAAAATTCACAGTGATCATCTAGTCTACAAAAGAATGCCTACACATGCTTATATATGCACCTACAAGCATTCCTGCCAAGATTTTAAAAATCAAACTTTACCGTGTCAGAAAAACAACCACCTAATGGTCATAAACCGACACCCAAAAATTGGGGCTACCCTAAAATAGGGCACGACTAGGGTGCGGGCACCCAAGTCCCCCACCTCTCTTTTGGGCAAGGTACAGCTCAAGGGGTCCTCCTAGGTCCCATTTCTCATGTTACCTAGGGTTCATTCCATCAAGATGCTAAAATATGAACTAAAATGTCCTAAATGCACTCTAAAGACCAAGGAGCTAAACTTTATGAGGGAAAAACCCCCAAGGGGACATTTTTTGATGTTACAATACCCTTGAATGTATTAGTCATAGTTTTGAAAATTAAAAGGAATGTGATAAAAATTACACTCAAGTTAGGGCTCCATCAAAACCCTAATGACAAAACACCTATTCCCTATTCTTTCAAGCTCATTTCACTTTTACGTCTTTTGATAAAATGGGGCTCTACTTGCAACCGCCATGAAACCCTAGGGTTTCACCTTGAGAATCTTTGACTTCTAGATGTTTCTGAGCATGATTTCCGTGGAATTCTCACAAAAAGTGAAGGTAAGACTCCACCTGATGCAAATGCAACTTGTATTCTGGTGTTTCCTTCATTTTCTAAGATGTATATGGCCCTTCAATCCGCGGCCTTTGCATTTTTCTGATGGGTTTCATGACACTTTTTAACCTTTGTTTCTTTACCACTTTATTCACTATGCATGGGCCACCATGGTTGAAACTATTTGAGCTCCATTTGAGAGAAAAAATGAAACAAAAAAGAAGAAGAGTCTTTAGGTTGTGAGCATCTGGCAAGGTGACTTTTATTTCCTAAACTTTACATCATTTGAATCTCCATGCTCAGTATTCAAAACCCGTATGTGACTCAAGTTCTAGCAGCAATATATACTACATCTTTCTATTATTCCTGAGTCATGGTTGTGCTTGAAAGAAACTCATTTTTCTTTTGAATCTAAAGACTCTCAATAGAGTTTTGGTGTTTTGTATAAGAAGATGTATTGAAACATTTATCTTTCTATGGATTTCCTTTTGTGTGGCCGCAGCTTTGCATTTTTCCATTTCTTTATTTCTTGAGTGTTCCTCTTCAGGCCGCGACCTGCTTTGAATGAACCCATGTCATTCAAACCCTTGTATTTACTCTGCCTTTATATTTTTCAGTGAATCTAGACAAGGGTTTTGAGGTACTTGTTGATATGAAAGCATTTTCCCCTTTTACATTCAATTGGGAGCACCATGAAAGTTGTGGCTAGTTTCTTCATTTATGAATATATTCATTTTTAGGGATGATCTTGTTGTCTTGAAAACCCACATGGGTGAAGAACACATATATTTATGATCATAATTGTAAGTACATATTTTCTTGTTACTTCACAGTTCCTCTTGAACTTTAAAACTCACAACCTTTCATTTTGCTCTGTATCTAAAATTCCACACACACAATTTATATGACAATTGTTTTAACATTTTGCATGGAAAAGTAGGTTCTTGGCTGCGGCCTATACCTCTGCATATTTCTCAATGTCTTTGTGCACAAATTGAAACTCTATATTTGTCAAGTCATTTTTCTTAAAACTCAAATGGTTTACATGTATGAAGAAAATGTTCCCTCTTCATTACAGATCATGACTGCTTCATTATTATTATTGATGATGTACTGAACTGGGTTGCGGCTATAGTTTTATTTCTTTGAATATTTTGTGATGACCGAGGCTATAACATTTAGTTCTTTACTCCTTTCTGAGTATCATTTTGGTCATATAGACTAGCATTCTCTTCATTCTGTGTACCTGTATATGACCCTCCATTTGGTGTCTGAATGTTTCATTGCTCCTTTTCCTATCACTCTTCATACATATCACATTCAGTGATAATGTCACTTTCTATTTCACTTAGTTGGATGCAATATGCTTCTATATATAGCATTTATTTACATGTTACCTCATGTAGCTTTATGATGCATGCACCATTAATATCTCTTTGTATTTGTCCTATAATTGAACATGGCTGTCTATTTTTGTTCCATCTATGGATAGTCCTTTCTGAAGCATTTGAAAACACAAAAATATATCTTGAAAAGGTCACATATGTGATGCTCCTATGGACAGTTGAAGCACTTACTTCACTTATGTTATATCAGTATTGAATATGCAATCTTATACTTCCTATCTCTCTGAAGCAGCCCAATTATGTGAGAGAAAATCTGCGATGACTTGCATCTATGTTTACTTTTGATATGCATATACTTGATGCTCTAATTAAATCTGTCTCATGGCATTGACTCTTGGCTCTTAATTCAATATATCATATCAAATGTAAATGCATCTACATAACAAATGAATTATTACAGCTCTTTCATTTTTCCAGCATGAGTAACATATAGACACCACTTGCAACTACATGTTGACTATCAAACCAATATGCATTGTGTATATCTTGTAGTTTATATCATTATGGCTACCCTTGTGCACTCTTTAGTTTGTTCCATCATATATATAATTGATACTTATTCTCATGCTATCATGTGGCTAAAACAAGCATAGATCATTGAAAGATGTTATTCATTGGCAACTATTTGACATACAAATTTTGGAAATGTACTTGATGCTCCTAATGCCTTGGCCACATACAAATACTATGAAAGATACATAGACGAAAATGCCTGTGACTTTCACTTCCTCAATGGTAGTTGAAGCAATAATGAGATCTGTTCTTATGCATTGAATGCTATCCTACTTGAGTTCAGATCATCCTTATGGTTTCACTTAATTATTTGACTACAGTCACGAGTATATCCTATTCTCAAAGCTAATGCATAAGAGTAATGGTCTTTATTCCATTCCATCCCCTTTGAGACTTAGGGGACAGCATGCTGGGCTCAACCCTTGTAGAAGCCTCATTTTACACCACATGTTGTTTTGCCTTTAATCAGCTACATGACTTATCGTATACCTGCACATGAAACAAATAGATTAGATAAAAATAATAAAGTTCAATGATTGTTTCTCTTTCAATTCCTCTTACATGTGAGTGATGTTCATCTAATCTAATGCATTATAGGCAATGTATTATGCCTCTTCTGATAGACACATTGAGAACTCATAACTAGAGCTCTAACAAGTCTTTTCCAATTTTTTGCAAGCTTTTGTTGAAGATCAGGAGCAAGGATAGAAGGCATCCCTAGAATTCGAAGACACTACAAGGTAATGATGGCTATGATCTCTCTCTCCTCTATCCTTAGATGCATAGTATATTTCTTATATTTGCATTTGTTTAGCTATTCCCACGGCTTGTGTGGGACATTTGATCTATCAATCTTTCACTCAATGCAATGTTTATTTCTTTTATGTACTTCATTTGTAAAATAAATAAACATGGTAGTGAAATGAAACAATTTATCTCTTATGCACCTTCTGCAAATGAATGGTAATCTGAAATTATTTTCTTTTATTGAACAACTAAACTACAATGTCACTGAACATTCCAACTATTCAAATAACTTATAACAGAAAAATGTTAAAACCTTCACTTTAAAATGAACTTGTTGAACCAACTCTACCAGTTTGAGCTATAAGTGAAAAATGGTAACATTTCTAGAAACTTCTACTATATGCTTGCCTGCTAAGAATTAGGACCAGTTGCCTTGAATATCTATTTGGCATTGAGTCACACTCTGCTCTTCTAAAACTCAAAAAATACCAAAACTTAGCACTTCAACCAGTCCAAACAGCAACAAAAAACTAAACTAAACCAAACTAAAAGCAAACTAAAAGGACCTAGTGGCAAGAAAACATGTGCAACAGCACTTAGGGAAACCAAATTACTAAAAGCAAATGTGCATGAAGCACTTATTACCACAACACTACTCTACTATGATACAAGGTAGTACTTATCTTTAGAGGTAATGTTTGAGGTGGATCCCATTAACTTGGATGGACAACACCTCTCCACTAAACTTGGATAATTGAAAAGCCTTGTTTTCTTTGCACTCTACGATTACATAAGGCCCATCCCAAATTGCATCAAACCTAGAATGCTTTCTAGGTCTGCTTCTCAGT
This sequence comes from Cunninghamia lanceolata, assembly GCA_027924645.1. Classification (NCBI taxonomy): domain Eukaryota; kingdom Viridiplantae; phylum Streptophyta; class Pinopsida; order Cupressales; family Cupressaceae; genus Cunninghamia; species Cunninghamia lanceolata. The sequence continues at coordinate 4,737,550 of BSBN01000334.1, read as the reverse complement.
TCATTCCATTTGAAAACTAAATCACCAACAATGAAACTTCTTAGTCTTGCCCTCTTATCAAAGGAATTCTTCATCTGAGCTTGATAGATTTCAAGCTTCCTTAAGGCTTATTTCTTGGTTTCTTCTAGTTCCATAAGCTGAGCTAGCCTTACTACTAAAGGTTGTTCCTCTAGCAGCTCAAGTTCCTTAATGTATGTCAAAGTTGGTAATTCCACTGAAATAGGCAGTCTAACCCCCTTACCATAAGTAAGTACATATGGAGAATAACCACTATCTCTCTTGGGTGTAATTTTGTCATCCCAAAGAACTAACTTCAACTTCACGTGCCATGTTCTCTGGTTGTCTTCAATAGTCTTCTTGATGATCTTTATCAGGTTCTTATTGGTGGATTCTGCTTGCCCATTATGCTGTGGGTAATAGTTAGAAGAAGTGTTCAAAAAGATCTTATTTTTGATAGACCAATATGAAATCTGCAATCCAATAAAAGCTAAAACATTATCAAAGATAATTGAATCAAGAATACCAATTCTTAATACCAAATCCTGATAGAAACTTAAAACAACAGATTCATTTGCTTCTTTCAAAGTAACAACTTCGATCCACTTAGTAAAATAGTCCGTAATAGTCAAGATCCACTTGTGGCCTGCCCTTGAAGGTGGGTTTATTGGTCCTATGAAATCAAGACCCCATTTTGCAAATGGTTATTCATCTTTGATAGGATGCAGAGGTAAGGTTGCAAGCCTTTGCTTACCTACAAATAATGAGCATTTTTCACATCTTGTTACCCAAGCAAATGCATCTTTAAACAAATTAGGCCAGTAATAACCAGCCTACATAATCCTAAAGATAGTTGTCCTTGCTGCAAAGTGACCTCCTGAGGGTCCATTGTGAAACTCTTCTAATAGTCTATCAACTTGATTTGGTTCAATACATCTCAGAAATACACCATTAAAATATTTTCTATACAAAATGCCATCAATAATAGTATAGGGAGTAGCTTGTATCCTAAAATACCTTCTTCTTACCCTATCCAAACCTTCAGGGCATTGACCAGTTTGTAGATAGTGCATCATCTGCTACACCCAGCTGTTTGTAGGAGATGGTATGGTAGCTGGTACACTATTATTCAGCATTGTTTCTACATTCTCTTCATGTTCTTGGTTGTGCCCTTCATTTTTAGCAAGCTACTTAGACAAGCCTTGCCCCTAATGAGTTTAGTTACCTTGATATCAACATCAAATTCCATGGCCTTGGTTATCCAACCAGCCCTCTTATCATTTATATCTCTGTTAAGTAAAAAACTCTTAACAGTTGGGTGAGCAACCATTAAATGAATTCTGCTATTGGATAGCACGTGTCTTAATTTCTTGAGGCTTCTAACAATGGGAAAAAATGTTTCTTAACAAAAGAATACTTTACCCCATAGTCATGTAGTACCTAGCTGAAAAATGCCACTGGCTGCTCCAAGCCTTCATCATTTTGTCGGCACAGCATTGCTGAAATGGTACCTGTACCTCCAAAAGCATATAAAATAAAATCCCTCTCATAATTAGGATTAATGAGGGTAGGGAAAGCTATAAAGGATTCCTTGATCTGCTTGAAGCTTCGCTTTCCTTCCTTACTCCAACTAAATGGCACATTCTTCTTTAGCATGGCAGTGAGAGGTTGTAACAAAGCTGTGATGTTTGGAATAAATCTTCTCATGAAATTAATTCTACCAAGAAAGATCTGCAAGCCTTTCTTATGTGTAGGTAGTAGTAAATGTAGAATTGTAGACACTCTTTTAGGGTGAATAGAAATACTGTTCTTTGAAACAATATGACCCAAAAGTTTACCTTCATGAACTAAAAATATGCACTTTTAGGGGTTCAAGGAAACTCCAAACTCTCTGCACCTCTGGAAAATCTACTTCAAGTGGTCAAAGTTATCATTAGAATCTTTTGAAAAGACTAGTATGTCATCTAAATATACTAGTACTATTTTATTCATAAGGCCATGGAAGGCCATATCCATTGCCCTTTGGAAGGTTGCCCCTGCATTGGACAAACCGAATGGCATCTTCCTATATGCCATGGTACCCCACTTAGTCATAAATGTAGTTTTATATTGGTCTTCTTCCTTCACCAAGATCTAGTTATAACCTAAATAGCCATCTAGCAAGCAATATATGTCAGAACTAGAAACAGTTTGCAATATTTGTTCCATTGAAGGAAGGGGTAGTGATCTTTCAATGAAACCTGATTTAGATCACAGAAATTGACACAAAGTTCAATCTCCCCATTCTTCTTTCTGACTGTACTAAGTTGGAGACTTAAGATGTATGCTTGATTGAGAATATTATACTACTCTTGATCAACTTGTTTAGCTCAACTTTCATTAGATGCCCAATTTTTGGGTTGAGGAGTCTTTGTTTCTGCCTAATAGGCTTAGCATTAGGCTCTAATTCAATGGTATGCTAGGCTCGACCAGGATCAAACCCCCTTAAATCCTTTTATTACCATGCAAAAACATAAAAAAATTCTTGATATAACTAAACAAAAGATAGTTGCTCATCTTTAATAAATACCTTTCCCAACTTTAGCAGTTTATCTTTGAGTATCTCCACTGCCTCATAGTGATCCTACTTCACAGTCATGTTAAACTTGTCTTTTCTAAAATGATCATCCAAATAAAACACTTATTCTAGTGTCAGTAGTCCTTTGGGTAGCTTGTTAGATCTCAGCTACATTATCTGATTATCAAATTGTTGCTGGTACTTATGCTGATTATCAGTTGCAAATTCAGCTTCTGCACTCAAAAAACTCAAGATTTGCTCATGGTTGTCAAAGACTTGCCAAGAAACACTATTGTCAGGAACAGATGGTCTAACAACCACTTTAACATATGGTTGTACCTTCTATGTTATGAATCTGATCTGCAATCTCAAACTGAGATCCCAAAGTAGCAAGTTTATCTGCATACTTATTTTGGTTTATGGGAATTGAAAACAAATTAAATGCATCAAAAGATTCAATCAAATCCCAAACTCTATACTTGTACTTTTTGAGCAGATCATTTTTAGTAACATTCAAATTCCTAACTTGGTTTACAATCAGCTTAAAATCACCATAAACTTGTAAACATTTTATACCTCTTTTCTGAGCCCATTCTAAACCATGAATTAGGGCCTCATGCACGGCCACATTGTTTGTGCAGTTGAAAGAGAACCTCAATGCCGCATAGTATTTGTCTCCTTCAGGTGAAATTAGCATAGTCCCTCCACCAGCTCATGTTTTGTTCCTTGATCCATCGAAGTACAGCTTCCAAAGCTGAGTTTCTTGTTGTTCCGACTGACTTTGGTCCTTAATCAGATTAAGAATCACTGCATCAGGTTCTTGCATCATATAAATGCCTAATCCTACCTCATCAGTGTGATGGAAAGGGTCATCTTCATAATCTTCAGCTGCCAAGTCATCTAAATTTATATCTTCTATAGGTGCAATGAGATCTAGACTCATGGATTGATCCTGCTGCCCATGGGTGATGTAGAGGTTAGAGTTTATTTGGCTGGGGACATAGGGCTCAACATGATCCTTTGCAAGTGGTTTAGATTGTATGGTTACTTTCATACCATATCTTGTTCTAAAAACAAGTGGGACCAATCAAAAGATAAAAATCCACCCAATCTGGTAGTAAACTCCCGAGAAAGGCATATAGAAAAGCTAGGTGGTAGATGAATGATATAAATGTCCTGATGGATGGCAAAATTAGGACAAGCATGTAGTGTAAGTGGAAGATATTTAATTATCCTTGTAGTATTAAGAGCAGACCCATCTAGTTGAACCACTCCTTTTGAAAGGGGCTCATAAACTAATCCTAATGAATTAGCTAGACTCTTGGGCATGACAGAACTGCTTGCTCCAGAATCTATCATGCAATTATGAAGCTTGTCACCAATAATAAAACTTAGGTAAAAATGAGGAGGTTTTACCTCATTTGCTGGTTGTCCACTCTTGATTTATGAGTTGTTGGCAAGTACAACTTTGGCCTTTTCTTGATTAGAACAATCAAAAATTGATTGTTCAGCCAATGCTTCTTGTAGTAGATTCTTTTGGCCAGGAATACACAATGCATCCATTACTGACATACTCAATGTAGGTTTCTTATGATGATCTACAATATTGAAAGAAATAGGATTTACCTTTTGCTATCCTTTCATAGCTGTAGCATCGTTTTGTCTTTGAAAGGGCTGTGTTTGCACTTGTGACTAATTTTGTCTGGGTACAACTTGTCCTTTTTGAAGGATCTACATCTTTTGTTGTACTGTGGGGGCAGCCTGAGATAGAAAACTCTAAAATTTGTCTCCAGCAAGCTTGTTTTGTACAACTGCAACTTGCTAGTTAAGATCTACTGCCCTCTGCTTTGACCTTGTGTTGGCTGAAATAGGTGTATTTTTTTTATTTTGACCTTGAGGGTATTTTACACCGCAGAAAATAGTAACATGCCAATTCATTAAGGCCACATCAACATTGTTTTGTTGAGCTGAAACTTCACCAGAGACACCTTCTGAACTTGCATAGCTATTCTGCACCATAAGAGCCTGATTTCTTACACCATTTGTGCATGTAGTTTGATTATGGGGCTAGTGGCATGGATAACACCAGTCATTATCTTGAGCTAGGTTGTTCTGAGTGGGTACAACTTCCTTAGAGGTGCTAGTCGTATTAGGATTGTAAGATTGGAAGGGTCGAGGGTTGTAATTTCTTCTTTGACCCTGAAGATCATCTTGGAAAGGTGGCCTATACTACTGATTAGGCTGGTATGGGGCTTGGTAAGGTTTATGTTCTTGACCAAATTGCTTCTTGATATTTACAATTTCATTGCTAATGGTTTTCAGTGTGTTATTAAGTGCTTGGAAATCTTGGACTGGAATAGTAGCTTCTCGATCTGCGGCTTCGTTTCCTATTGCTAGAACAATTGGGACAACAACCAAAGGGGAAGCTGCCATGGGCACAGGTGGATGAATTTCTAGAAAAATGGGTAAAGGAGGCCTTGGGGCTATCTTCCATGCCTGTATAAAGCAATTTTTTGCTCGAACAACAACTTCAAAAGAATCAGGAAGGGTGGATCCTCCCATAGATTGGATTATTACAAAAATTTCATTGTTTAAAGCTTTAAGATAAAATAAAAATGCATGCCTTGGAAGAGGCTTTACCATTGCGGGGATTCTACCCCAAGTCCTCTAAAATCGGTAATTGAAATCTGTCATGTGTTCATGGGGTGCTCTTTTGATGGTGATCAACTAATCTAGCAATGAGAGATGATCATATTTGTCTTCAAAGTGCTTATGTAGCTCATCTCCTAGTAGATCCCATGATGTTATTGAACTCTTAGTAAGGCCTCTAAACCATTGTAAAGCTTTACCTTTCAATAATGTAGCCAAGATTCTAATTGCTACATTTTCTTGAGTAACATTATGCTCTTAACACAATGTTGCCACATCCTGAATGTGCTCAGCAGCTGTAGTATGGTCTTCTCTGTTGCAAGTATGAGGTGAACCAGTGTTGTCATTGATGTCAACATACTCATATTGCATTAACAAGAAGGATTGGATGAGCTGTGTGCTGAGGATATTGAGAAAATTAGCCTCAGTCAGGAACAGTGAAGAACCGTGATGAGAAGAAGGCAAATGTATTGTATAGGTTGAGAACCGGAGGATGCGGATTAAAGGGTTTGTAGATATGAGTCTTGAGATGCTTCAGTTAAGATTTCAAAGGTCCGCATGAAGATGTGAAGGAGTTGTGGCTGTCGGTGTAGAACCGGTTCCGGCAAGTATTCAGAGGTGACAGAGGATCACAAAAAGGTCCGGTGAGGTCCGGAACTGTATAATCCTAATCTGCAGATTGGAAGGAGTCTTTGGGATGTCCTTGTGATGTGCCATCTCAATTTGTGTATGATTTGGAGGTCCAGAAGTACCTCTTGCATTATGACAGTGGCGACAGACAGTGTTCTTGAAGTTTCAGATAAGGAAGAGAAGAGATTCCAGTAAGTAAAGAAAGTGCGGATGTACCTGGTCATTTAGGCAGGCTTGTGAAGGTTCTTGGATCATGTTGAGGTTGTATTGTTGGTCCGTATTGATAGTAGAGCCCGGAATTGAAGTTATTCTTCCGGATGAAGTTCTTGCTCTGTTTAGCCGACCGGATGAGTTGTTCATCCTGCGAATGTTCTTGTGGTGGCCGACCGGATGTGTTATTCATCTTGCGGATACTCTTATGGTTGTTTGCCGACTTAGATGTTTGTTCCTAAGTCGATGTCTTGTATAAATAATGGTTTGTGAGTTCATTTCGAAGTGTGGATTGTGTGGATGAGTGTGGTATAGCGAAGAGAAGTGCGAAAGGCAGAGCAGAGGTTTTTGGGCTTAAATGGAACTGATCTGGACATGGTAGATATGTCATTCTCCAGTTCAAGATTGTGATTCTTATCACTTTGTAGATAGTGTGTCTCCTTGTAGGCAGTGGGCCTCTTTGTGAGCAGTGTGCTCAGGTAGTGAGCCCTAAATGGCAAGTGCCATTCTTTTTCTTATTCTTCTAACAGAGAATAATCCTTGGGTTAATCACCCCGTGGTTTTTCCCTTAACTAGGTTTTCCACGTCAAAATCTTGGTGTTCAATGTGTTGATGTTTATCTGCTCTTGTGTTTATGTATTATGCTTTCATGGATGATTAATTGATATGCTGTTAACTAACAACGAAGAATCAAGTGTTTGAAAGAACAAGAAGTTTTATACAACTGATTCACCCCCCCCTCTCAGTTGTATGCCTTAAATCCAACAATTGGTATCAGAGCCAAGTCCCTCTGAAAGGAGCTAAACCACTTGAGGAGATCCAGGATGTCGTTATACAAGAAGGATAGTCCGAAGTTCGATGGAACCAACTTCACTCTCTGGAAAGGTCGCATGAAGTGTCACTTGGAATGTATGGGAAAAGCATACTTGGCTATGGTCTCAAAACCATATGTACCTCCACAAGGTGGTCTGACAACTCTGAATGAAATCACAGATGCTGAAAATAATCTGTGGACCAAGGAAGCCTTACTAAGCGCATTGAATGATTCAGATCTCTCAAATGTTATTGACCTACCAACTGCATATGAGATCCTGACTAAACTGGAACTTCTGTATGAAGGAGATGAGTTTGTCAAAAGTGCAAGGTTGCAAAGTCTGAAAGGGAAATTTGAAAGATTGAAGATGAGAGATGATGAAAACATCACTACCTTTATGCCAAGAGTAAATGAGCTGGTATGTGGAATTAGAAATGCTGGTGGAACTCTAGATGAAAATGAGATTGTCTGCAAAATCCTAAGATCCCTTCCTGCTGCCTACAAAATCAAGGTTGCTGCCATTGATGAATTCAGAGCCCACACAACTATCACAAGAGAACAACTGGCTGGCAAACTAGCTACATTTGAAATGACTGAGTTCGGAGATGATCCTCCCAAGACTGAATCTGCTTTCAAAGCCAGTGCCTATGTGAAAGGCAAACAGAGATTTGATCCAGGAGAGAACTCATCAAGGAAGATGTCATGGTATGATCAAGCAAGAAGAGACATGGAAGAAGAAGAAGCAGAAACAGCTCAACTTGAAGCCCTCATTGCAAAGAGACTGCCAAGAGGATCCGGTAAGTATGAAGGAAAACTACCCTTTAAGTGTTTCAACTGCAATAAGATTGGTCATTTTGCTTCAAGATGTTTGGAAAGATCTGCAAGGTCTAATACTAACAGACAAAGGTTTCAAAAGAACTGCTATTATGTTCATGAAGAAGATGACAATGAAGGAGTAACAAATGATGAATCAGAACTAGAAAGCAAATCCGGAAATGAATGGGTGTTTATTGCCATCAAGGAAGAAGATTCAATATCCTCTGAATCTGTCAATCACAAGGTTGTGGAAAGAGCTTTGGCTGCTCAAGTAGAAGAAAAGGATGATTGGGTTATTGATAGTGGATGTTCTCACCATATGACTGGTGACAAGAATAAGTTCTTAGATTTGGAAAGGTATGAAGGAGGAATGGTAAAGTTTGGTGACAATTCTGCTGGCAGAATTAGAGGTAGAGGAACTATTTCCTTTGATGGAAAGAGCAAAACAGGTAATGTACTATATGTTGAAGGATTGAAGCACAATCTTCTCAGTATTTGGTCAGTTAGTGGACAAAGGCTATGATCTCTGGTTCAAGAATGGAAAATGTAGAATCTTTACAAGCTCCGGAACTGAAATTGCATCCGGTGCTCAAAGAAAAGGTAATATCTTTCATCTGGTTGGATCAAACAAAAGTTGTCTGTTTGCTCAAGTTGATCAGAGTTGGTTATGGCATAGAAGAATGTGTCATGTGAATTTTGATAACATCATCAAGATAAGCAATATTTAGGCTGTAAGAGACCTTCCAAAATTGGTGAAACCTACAAATAGTTTGTGCAAAGAATGTCAGCTAGGTAAACAGAGCAGAGTCTCTTTCAAAAGAAAAGATCAGTCTTCTACCGGATTGTTGGAATTAGTACATACTGATCTCTGTGGTCCGACAAGAATCAAGAGTCTGCAAGGTGATAGATATTTCATGTTGTTAATTGATGATCATTCCCGGATGATGTGGGTTACCTTTCTAAAAGAAAAATCAGAAGCATTTGAGAAGTTCAAAATCTTCAAAGCTATGGTAGAGAATCAAACCAAATTGAAACTAAAGTGTCTAAGGTCTGATAGAGGTGGTGAATTTACATCTGGTGAGTTCATTGACTTTTGTGAGAAGCAGGGTATAAGGAGACAACTGTCTTCTCCTAGGACTCCACAGCAGAATGGAGTAGTTGAAAGAAAGAACCGGACCATCCAGGAAGCTGCCAGGACAATGATGTTGGAAGAAAATGTTCCTCAGATGTTTTGGAAAGAAGCTATCAGCACTGCAGTCTACACTCTCAATCGAGTTCAAATCAGAAACAACACCGGTAAGACCCCCTATGAACTCTGGTTTGGCATCACTCCTACTGTGAAATATTTCAGAGTATTTGGTAGCAAGTGTTATATTAAAAGAGATCAAGATCTAGGAAAGTTTGATGCTAGAAGTGATGAAGGAATTTTCTTGGGCTACTCCACTCAAAGCAAAGCATACCGGTGTTACAATAAGAGATTGAGGAAGATGATAGAAAGCACCAATGTGAAAGTTGATGAAGGAATTGAGAAGCCTTCAAGATTTTATGAGTTTGATGAAGATGATCAAGATGGTGTTCAGGTTCAAGGGACTCAATCCCCTCCGGTAAGTCAGAATCAACTTGATCCAGTAAATCAGGAAGAAGAAATAGGTCAGAATGAACCTGATCAAGGAGCAACAGTGCAGGATATTCCCAAAATTCCAAGGTATGTAAGACTAAACCACTCTGAAGATCAGATCATAGGTGACAGAAGCAAATGTGTGCAAACTAGAAGGAATGTTGCTCAAAATTAGGATGAATGTTGTCTGATTTCAAAGATTGAACCTAAAACAGTAAATGAAGCCTGCAATGATGAAAACTGGACTAAAGCAATGAAAGATGAATTAATGCAAATTGAGAAGAATCATACTTGGGATCTTGTTCCCAGACCTAGAGACAGGAATGTGATTGGAACCAAATGGGTCTTCCAGAACAAACTGAATGAAACTGGTGGAGTTATCAGAAACAAAGCTAGATTGGTCTGCAAAGGCTACTCTCAAATAGAAGGAATTGACTTTGAAGAGACCTTTGCTCCGGTGGCAAGAATTGAAGCAGTCAGATTATTTCTTGCATTTGCTGCCTTCAAAGACTTCAAGGTATATCAGATGGATGTCAAGTCTGCTTTCCTAAATGGTGATCTGGAAGAAGAAGTTTACATTGAACAACCGGATGGATTTCAATTGTCTGATAATGATGATATGGTCTGCAAGTTGAAGAAAGCATTGTATGGACTAAAGCAAGCCCCAAGAGCATGGTATGAAAGGTTGGATAAGCATCTTGTGCAGATTGGATTCAACAAAGGTACTGCTGACAGTAACTTATATTTCAAAATTGTTCATGAAAACATTTTGATTGTTGAAGTGTTTGTGGATGATATCATTTTTGGAGGAAGAGATAGTATGTGCAAAACTTTTGCAAATCAGATGAAAAATGAGTTTGAAATGTCTATGCTTGGTGAAATGAATTTCTTCTTGGGTCTGCAAATTACTCAAACAAAGAAAGGAATCTTCATTTCTCAGACCAAATATGTGAAAGAATTGTTAAGGAAATATGGTATGGAAGATTCAAAACCAATGAACACTCCCATGGCAACCGGATGTAAGTTGAGCAAAGATGATGACTCCCCAAAGGCAGAATAGACAAAGTATAGATCAATGATTGGTGGATTGTTGTATCTCACTCAGACTAGACCAGATAAAATGCAGGCTGTTGGTCTTGTGGCAAGATTCCAGGCTGATCCTAGAGAATCTCATGTTATGGCAATCAAAAGAATTTTTAGATACCTGAAAGGAACAGTTGAGTATGGTCTATGGTACCCTAGAGATCCGGATTTCTCCCTTCATGCTTACACAGATGCAGATTGGGCAGGAGATGTGGATGACCGGAAGAGCACTAGTGGTGGAGCATTCTTTTTGGGGAAGAGATTAGTTTCTTGGCTAAGCAAGAAACAAGATGCAATATCTCTGTCTACAACTGAAGCAGAATACATTGCAGCAGCAGATAGTTGCACTCAAATCTTATGGATGAAGCAGATGCTAAGAGACATTAAAGTTGAATATGAGGAGCCTAACACAATTTTCTATGATAATTCAAGTGCAATTAATATTTCTAAGAATCCGGTATTGCATTCTAAGACTAAGCACATATCTATCAAGTTTCACTTTTTGAGAGAACAAGTGAACAAGGAAGAAGTCAGATTGGAGTATGTTCCCTCAAAGGATCAGATTGCAGATATCTTTACTAAACCTCTTCCCAAGGACTCTTTTGAATATCTCCGGGAGAAGTTAGGGGTCATGGCCCCTCCGGTGATGAACTAGGATGCACTGATGTGCATCAGTCCGGTGGATATCACAGTCATATCTTGTGATCCGGATTGATGATGGGGAGCTGCAACTAAGGGGGAGCAGCTGGTATGATTCTGATGTATGAGAATTGCAAGTATGAGTCCTTTGCCATTGATGTCAAAGGGGGAGAGAAGACATGTGAAAAATAAGTGGTTGATGATCAAAGGGGGAGCAGTAAAGGAAGAGAAGACATGTGAAAAGTTGTTGTTGATAGGGGGAGCTGTGACAGAAAGGAGAAGTTCTTGTCTTGATGGTTTTTCACATCATATGTTGCCATCAATGACAAAGGGGGAGATTGTTGCAAGTATGAGGTGAGCCAGTGTTGTCATTGATGTCAACATACTCATATTGCATTAACAAGAAGGATTGGATGAGCTGTGTGCTGAGGATATTGAGAAAATTAGCCTCAGTTAGGAACAGTGAAGAACCGTGATGAGAAGAAGGCAAATGTACTGTATAGGTTGAGAACCGGAGGATGCAGATTAAAGGGTTTGTAGATATGAGTCTTGAGATGCTTCAGTTAAGATTTCAGAGGTCCGCATGAAGATGTGAAGGAGTTGTGGCTGTCGGTGTAGAACCGGTTCCGGCAAGTATTCAGAGGTGACAGAGGATCACAAAAAGGTCCGGTGAGGTCCGAAACTGTATAATCCTAATCTGCGGATTGGAAGGAGTCTTTGGGATGTCCTTGTGATGTGCCATCTCAATTTGTGTATGATTTGGAGGTCCAGAAGTACCTCTTGCATTATGACAGTGGCGACAGACAGTGTTCTTGAAGTTCCGGATAAGGAAGAGAAGAGATTCCAGTAAGTAAAGAAAGTGCAGATGTACCTGGTCATTCAGGTAGGCTTGTGAAGGTTCTTGGATCATGTTGAGGTTGTATTGTTGGTCTGCATTGATAGTAGAGCCCGGAATTGAAGTTATTCTTCCGGATGAAGTTCTTGCTCTGTTTAGCCGACCGGATGAGTTGTTCATCCTGCGAATGTTCTTGTGGTGGCCGACCGGATGTGTTATTCATCTTGCGGATACTCTTATGGTTGTTTGCCGACTTAGATGTTTGTTCCTAAGTCGATGTCTTGTATAAATAATGGTTTGTGAGTTCATTTCGAAGTGTGGATTGTGTGGATGAGTGTGGTATAGCGAAGAGAAGTGCGAAAGGCAGAGCAGAGATTTTCGGGCTTAAATGGAACTGATCCGGACATGGTAGAGATGTCATTCTCCAGTTCAAGATTGTGATTCTTATCACTTTGTAGACAGTGTGTCTCCTTGTAGGCAGTGGGCCTCTTTGTGAGCAGTGTGCTCGGGCAGTGAGCCCTAAATGGCAAGTGCCATTCTTTTTCTTATTCTTCTAATAGAGAATAATCCTTGGGTTAATCACCCCATGGTTTTTCCCTTAACCGGGTTTTCCACGTAAAAATCTTGGTGTTCAATGTGTTGATGTTTATCTGCTCTTGTGTTTATGTATTATGCTTTCATGGATGATTAATTGATATGATGTTAACTAACAACGAAGAATCAAGTGTTTGAAAGAACAAGAAGTTTTATACAACTGATTCACCCCCCCCTCTCAGTTGTATGCCTTAAATCCAACATTCTCTAGTGAAATATGGCAGTTCTTTAAGGGTTGCAACTAGAATATCATCATGCTAAGCAAGTTGTAGTGGGCTGCCTCTGTTAAAGGGCACAAATGTGTACTGCCTAGCCATTATGTGTATTTGAACTATCAGCACCAGAATTCTACTCCTTTGTGTTGGAGTTGGAGGACTAAGTCTCAAAGGTGTTATTTTGATCTCCTCGTTGAATTAGTTGTTCTTCTTGCTGATCTACCTCTTTTTCTTGGCGGAGATAGCTATAAATATTTAAATGGATCAGAACTAGATCTAGTTTTCATAAGCTGGAAACACTAATTTGCATGTAAGACCAGAGAAAATGAGTCACCAGGTATATTGTAAATGCCTCCAAAGGTTGGAATACTACTGGATATACCAAAATATGAGCTTTTAGGATGTAAAAACTTCTCCAAAAACACTTTCAAAGTCCCATCGGGCATGCCAAAAACTATTATCAATTAGATATGCACCCTATGCTAAGCTTATGGAAGACTTAGCTATCTGACTCTCAGATTGATCTATGTTGAGAGTGAATCTCAAGAGTGAGTTGGCTCTCCTAATGATTTTTCTAATCTAATTGACTTGCAAGGGAAAAGGGAGAAGAAGAATTGAAATGAAACTCTAAACTCTAAATTTTAATCTAAATGAAATATTTTTACTCATAAACAACCATTCAAACTTAAACTTCCACAACCCACCTATGAGATTTGATCCAAAAATAATTTAAATAAGGTTCAAATTGAACAACTAGGATCAACATGCTATCTCATAGTAAAGAGACATAACAAAGGACATCAGACTACCACAATGAGACACTAGATCAAAACTACAAAATAGACCAGTAGATGAAAATAGGGAAACCTATTATATTGAACTGGAAGGAGTACAATGCAAAAATAAACTGACTGAGTCAACTACCTATATACAAACTCTCTTTGTGCTCAAGAGAGAAGAAACAAATGGTATCAACTGACTGAGAAAAAACTAAGTTTTTCTCCTATAAATGCCTACCAAGAGGTCTCTCCAAAAAAGATCCTACAAATAGATATAGAAATCCATTTTCGAGCTTCACAAAAAAGCCTAAAAATAAGCCCTGAAATAGCCTCTAAACTATGAAAATCAACTCCCAAAAAGATCCTCCTATGTGGCTCCACCAAAAATCTACTTTGTCTGGCCAAGTAAACTCAATTTTTGTCCACATCTACCTCAAAATAAAGAGAATCCAGAAAGGATATTTGATTTCCTTTAATAACTTTAACTACATAAAATAGTTTTGATTTTAAAGCAATTCATAAAATATTGCTTTAAAACAAAACTTTACAATGTTTTTAGTTTTATTTTACATCCCTATTCGACTTGATTTTTACAAAAAATAATGATACATGGATTATAATTTTACCAAATATATACATTACATATCAATTGATTTTTTCTATAAAAAAATCATAAAAATACTTGGAGGCATATTATATTTTTTTGCAAAAATTAAAGCCTATGGGGCTTATATTCTATTTGATCTACAAAAAAGACTCTAAGGACATGTGAACTATATGCAAAAGTGATCATGTTTTCCTACAGGATGGTGCAGGTCTCAAATTTTGTGGAGATTCACGAAGGTTTATTCAACGTTAAATCTGGCAAGGCCGTCGTAGTGTATGTTCCCAATGTTTTCCAAACAATGCTATATAACCGGACTCTTGTGGAGAGTGTTGTGGATGTTCTAAAGAAATTAAGGCCCCGAATACTAGTGAACATAGAAGTTGAAGCTGCCCACAACTCTCCTTGTTTTAACAACCGTTTCATCAAGCTACTTTTCCATTGCAGCGCTTGTTTTGACTCCTTCGATGTCATGATGCCAGATAGACATGATATTGGAAGGATCAAGTTTAAAGAAGTATTCTGTTGGAGCTAGATAAGGAATATCATAGCATGTGAGATGAATGATAGAAGAATCAGACATGTTAGAACTGATGTGTGGAGATGTTTTTTTAGACTCAAGGGCTTTAAGGAACTGGTTTTAGCTATCAGGCTTGGTATCAGGCCAGATTATTGCTGGAACAATTTCCTTGGGGAGAATGTTATACTCTTGAGGCCAATGGATTAGCCATCATATTTGGGTGGAAAGGAACCCTAGTACAAGCAGTAACTGCACTGACTTGTAACTGAATGTGGGTTCACTTTTAAATATAAAGGCTTGGTTACTCTATTCTGAATGACAGATTCTTCGCATTCAAATTTATGTTATATTTATTTCTTGTCCACTGACCATATTATATAATCATGTACTACTTTGCTATAAATAAATACCTTTCACTCAAGCTTGTGGGAGGCGTAAAAAACCTCATAAATGGATTATGGAGCTACTAAATTTTTTAAAATATTATATATTTAACTGACAGGTTACATTGTGAGCTTTCAAGTTCAGCAAGTCAGTCTTGAGGTAATAAACGACATTGGGAAGTGATCACTGGAAGATGCAGTAGAGGAAGGAAAATGTTAAATTCACTTTTGTATTAAAGTCTACCATATTGTTATTATTTTCATTTAGAATTTTGATCAGGTGTCACATTTATTTATTGTGGAAGGCTTAACTTCCCTTATGATTATTAATCCCTCCATTGACCTTAATTTTATTACCTAGTCAATTTTTTTGGTGAACCTTATTACATTAGTTTTAGTATACTTTTATTAATATCAACCCATAAATGAGTCCAATAGATAATTTTCTAGATTGAATTCATAATATTGTGAATTGTCATTATTATTAAGGTCTTAAGTTATTATTGTTTGATTCACCCTTTGGATGTGGAACTCACTTATTTTAGCAACCTAGCTAAATCTATTATATCTTGTATAAGTAACATGATATTGTTATAGACTTTTATAATTGAATTATGAGTTACATGTGATGTGGTGTAATGTCAATTTATGAGATAACTGTGATGCCCCTAGAAAGGATCATTGTGGTGGTTATATAAGAAATTGAGTAAGATTGTATTATGTCAAGTATATGGATGCTAATACTAATTAAAATGCAAACACTCAAGGTGTAAATCTTTTAATTATATGAAAATCAGTGATAAGTGATGCTTAGTATTTGTGACAATTAATTGATTAAAATGTATGAATTTGATTTGAGAATATTTTTATATTGATGCATGACTTCTACCAAATTTACAAGTTTCATTTTTCATAATTATGTGGAAAGATTAAGAATCCAAATCACTTAGATTTTCATATGTATATTTTAGTATTTACCATAGTTCCACTCCACTTTATTAATGATGAATCTCTTTAAATACTTTTTTAGGGAGTGTAAGAATAATCCATGCAGATGTTGTCTTGTCTCTTTTTTCCTGAGTTTTGTAGTCTTTTCTTGCATATGGTTTCTTTTCAACACCACTCACAATATCATAACAATTTTTTAAAATTAAAAATGTTTCCAATATTGTACCCCAATGATAGTATTTTTTATCTTTAAGATGTTTTACAAATCTCCCACACAATTCTTTACGTGTTATATGTTTTATAGATTTATTATGCTGAGAGGCATAACCTATAGCTATAGCACGAGGTAGAGTGTAATGGCATGAGCGTGTTAACAAAATCAATTTTAAAAAATAATTAAATAGGTAACAAATTAAAATAATAACTGTAAAATATTACAAAAAAATATAGCTTATAAATGCAACATTAATAATTAAAACACACACACCTAGACCGACGATGGACTGGCCAAAAGAGGCTAGTAGCTCAATTGGTAGAGTACTCCAATAGCAAATGGAAGGTACTAGATTCGAGTCCTAGTTGGTCCATATGAGCAGTAACTCAAGAGTTCATCTTGAAGTCAAATGAACCTCATCATTGAGTCTAGAAGGCCTGAGATAGTAAAGGTGACCATTCATTTGACATTTTTTGATAAAGTCATTTTTGTCAAAAATAAAGTTTACCCCACGCCTAGGGTTTGTACATGATAAAGTCATTTTTTTCAAAAATAAAGTTTACCTCATGCCTAGGGTTTGCATGGCCTGTATAGACAAATCCATACCTATATGGAAATTTTTGTAAAAAATTGAAAAAAATTAGAAGGGCACATTTTTTGTCCCCTTCCAAGGTCACCATTCATGTTTTTTGTAGGTTCTTCACATTTGCAGGCTCCTCCACCTAATTAGCGCATCTTCGGCCTTAGTTTTTGGTCTCCAACTATTTTTTCCATCCCTAATCAGCCTCACGGCCTAGGGTTTTTGATTTGGTGCCCACATTTGGGGCTCACATAATGATCACAACCTATTTACCAGTGTTGGTCCATATGAGCAGCAACTCAACAATTGATATCAAAGCCAAGCTAGGAGCTCTATGCACAAGTTCTATGGCTAAAGAGGAGTGTTAGAAGTAAGCCACACCCAGATCAATGATGGACTGGCCACAAGAGACCGGTAGTTTAGTTGGTAGAGCACTCCAACAACAAATGGAAGGTCATAGGTTTGAGTCCTTGCTGGTCCATATCAGCAGCATCTCAACAATTGGTATCAGAGCCAAGCTAGGAGTCACAAGCATTAGTAGTGTGGCTTAAGGGGGGGTGTTGGAAGTAAGCCATAGCCATACCGATGATGGAGTGGCCACAAGGGGCCGGTAGCTTAGTTGGTAGAACAATCTAGTAGCAAATGGAAGGTCCTAGGTTCGAGTCCTAACTGGTCCAAAAATAACTACTTATAAAAATTTAAATAATCATCTCTCAAAATTACTTCGGCTTGATGTTAAATGTGTATGTGGAACTCATTTGTATTGCTGATATATTATAAAAATAAATGAACCGCACAATCAAAATCTACCAATCGAATCAACCAAGCAGCTAAGAACACACACTTTCTCGAGCCTCTTACATTGGAACAAAAAATTGCATTCCATATTTGATCTGCCGAAGTTGTGGAGCTTGAGATAGGGTTTAGGGTTTATCTGTAAGAAGAAGTCGAAGCTTTCGAACCATGGACAGATATCAGAGAGTGGAAAAGCCTCACCCTAAGGGATGCCTAGGAACTATATTACATATGCAATAACTCTGCTGAGACAGAGGTGAATTCAAACTTGTCTTGAAGGCAATGAGAAAAGCAATTAGTAAGCCAGTAACAATTGCAGAGATCATAAAGAGGAGGATTCCCAATATTCACCAGAACACAACAATTAGCTCTGCTCATATAACATATATGTGGGAGTCTCTTGAAGAAGGTATTTTGCCGTTGGAAACGATGAGGCATGTATCCATGATAACAATCACTTTGTCCACAAGATAACTTGACACATCATCTAAAGGTTATCCACCACCACAGCCAGCTTATCAAGTCAAAAGCCTCTACGTGAATATGAATGCGAGGGAGAGGATTTTCTTCAAGATGTGAAAGGCAAAGGCCATGCACGTGGGAGGGGGACTGGCAGAGGAGGAAATGTTGCTTCTGGAAAGTATCAGAATGGTGATACAGGAGGCTATTATGAAGCTCCAGACAATGGATGGAATCAAGGGCGTGGACGTTTTCGTGGCCGTTGTAGAGGTTGAGGTTTCCCTGGTCATGGTAGAGGCTTTTATGGCGGTGCAGTACAAGATAATAGCAACTACAATGATTTTGGCATGGCTGGTGGTGATCTCCCTCCTCGAGGTCAAGGATGTGGTAGGGGTAGATCCAGTGGTAGTGCAGAATATGGTAATGGTAGTTTTAATGACAATGGAATGGGTATTATGGACATTGCTCCACGAGGTAGGGGAGGTCATGGCAGGGGCAAGTTTGGTGACGATGGTAATTATAATGGCAATGGCTTTCGTAGACGCCAAGGTCGTGGTCGAGGTAGATTTGGTGGTAATGCTGAAGATGGTGATTATTCTAATGACTATGTGATGGCTAGAGGAGAAGGAGCTTCACGAAGCCGAGGGCTTCGCAGATGCACGGCATGAGGAAGGGGTGGCAGGAATTAATCCCCATGGGCAGAGATTGGATGAAATACTTTCCAGGGAAGCTTTAGTTGGATAATATAGAATGATTTTGATAATGTGAATTTCTGCTGAAGGGGCAGACAATTTCTTTTTTCCTGAATTAGCTTCTACTATAATGAGATGTGGTTTTTACATTGTTTATAGAGAGGAATGTTTGCATATCTTGTTCATTTGTAGCACTGTTGGCAATCTTAACAAAAATATAGGAAATTAATAATTCCATCTATAACTCTTTTAGGTATTAATAACTCTATCTATCTAAAATCATTAAAAATACTATTAATGTGGTAAGGAAAAATATTTGTAGCATGGTTATTCTTAAAGATGAGATGAATTAAGGAATAAAAATCTAAATAATTTTTCATAATATGCAACATACTATTATTTATGACATTGTGTAAAGTGTACACAATTTTGCATGAATAAAAAACTCTATTTATTTCCCACACTTTTAGCCTATGTTCAACAAGTCAAATAAAATATTACAATTTACAAATATCATAATATATATTTCCCAAAAAACATGTCACATACATGGGATCAATTGAACACTCGTAAAATCTCCTTTTCTTGATTTTCTCACTAATAGGTTTTTACATGTGACACATTTAGTAAATCCATCTAAATCTATATTTGTATGAATTTAGTTCTCATTATAAAAATATTTTATGCAATAGTAAGGCGCACAAAATGTCCATTTTATGAATACATATACTCACTTCATACTATTTTTTCTTTCACAAATTTGCTAAGTGTTATATTATAAATTAAAAATAGTATTCATTCTTTATCTTGGAGTTTCAATGATGAGAAATGTAGTGAAAAGCTAATAGTTAATGATTAGTCAATATTATGCAAAAGTTAAATTGGAATTATTTGTACATTTAATTGTTTATAATGTACTATTAAAATGTATTAAGTTGATTCATATATTTGCTTATATTTTTCTAGGATGCCTCACCCAAGGTTAAATTTTAAAAATAAAGAGCAACAAAAGGAACATCAAAGAGAATATGCCTAGAATTGTATGAGAGAACAACATGAACAAATGACAAATGCACAAAGAGATGAAGTAAGAAATTATCAAAATTAAAATGATAA
Organism: Cunninghamia lanceolata; assembly: GCA_027924645.1. Classification (NCBI taxonomy): domain Eukaryota; kingdom Viridiplantae; phylum Streptophyta; class Pinopsida; order Cupressales; family Cupressaceae; genus Cunninghamia; species Cunninghamia lanceolata. The sequence continues at coordinate 4,717,803 of BSBN01000334.1, read as the reverse complement.
AGAAAGATGTATTAAATGTAAGAAAAATATGACAATTAAGTGAAAATGAGCCAACACGTAGATGAGATGATAACACATCATGTATGAAAATCTCAAGAGGAGAAATATATATTAAGAAGAAGATTGTAAAGAGATATGTGTTTAGATCAATTTAATGATATAGAAAGACAACAACTAGAAGCACATGACCATGAATTAGTTAAAAGACGTCATCAATCTCATGGGAATGTTGAGGTTAATTCTAAATGGATGAATTCTATTACAATAGATTGTGTGCTACAAACACCAAAGAATAGAGTCTAGGATACAATGAATGTTGATATCTAAAATCATGTATAAAATAACAATGTACAAGAGGAGTTAACATCTCAACTGAGAAGACGAAGATGACTACAAAGAACGCAAAATGAAAGAGATCAAGGTACGTTTAATAATAATAGAAATGGTGAGATTGACTTGAAAATTTTACAAATTATATTTCAACATGGACTAGATAAACTTGTTACATCTGTAAATAATCCATGAATAGGTAAGTAACCTTAATGTATAACCCATATCACTAATTGATTGGTCAAGAATTGGAGCATCTCTAGGGAATGAGTATACAATTGCAGGGTTACTTGATATGGCTTTCCCAACACTATTTCTAGATGGATGATGTGATTGGTTAGAACCACGAATAAGGAGAGTCCATCTACATAAATTTGTTAGAGATTCATTTTGATATAGAGCTCACCATTTTGGATGATACCCACGATTTAGATATGACATGGTGAATATGATTATGAGACATCATACACAAAATTCATTTGCTCTGTTTGTCAAAAAGAGTTTTCAATACATTCTGATCACAATAAAAGAGTTACAAGAGCATATGGAAAACATCCCCCACTCACATCTAGATCTAACCTTTTGATGCATTTTTGTATGAAACTAAGGTGTACAAGGTCTTATTGGAAAAATGTCAAGTTGAATTAACTGACCTCTAACGCCAAATTGGAATGCCAACAATTTTGTTTACTTTGAGTGCAGTAGATATGTATTGGTCATATTTGCATGTACTAATTCTAGGAACACAACCAACTAATCCACAAGAAACACAAAAATGGTGACAAAAAATATTATTAACTACACACATATTGCATAGTATATTACATGCACCTACAATATACTATGTATTTAAAGAAGATATTACAAAAGGGAATGAAAGTAAAAGATTGGTCTAGATATTAATAACAACATAGAGGTTCACCACATGTGCATGGATTCATATGGTTAGAGGGAACACCAAACATAGATAACCCTGATTGGGGAGATCATCATGAGAGAGAAAATGCTAAAAAATATTATGATTCTACTTTTCATGCATGGAATCCATGTTAAGATCCACATCAATGAAACATATAGGTATGATAGTAATTCCCAATTTTCATATTTATTTTAAAATAAATACACTTAAAAAGTTTTTATTTTAATTGATAAAGTATGTTATATTTCCAATAGTAGGTCATACAAAATTTTACACATCATCCATATCTTCAAAATGCACAACAACTAAGTCAGATAGACTTGGAATGCAACTATGAAGAGTTACCCAAGTGTGTTGAATGTTATACAATGTGTAAAGAGGGTGATTGCCTATGTAAAAGGGGGGAAGGATGGTTTGTAGCTAAGGCATATATTCAATTGTTTACACCAAGAAATAATTAAAATGTCTATATAACCTAACAAGTTACCTTTTGTCTATAAATACAACACACCATGGCCATTGCATCTAGAAAAATCTAAATTATTTGAAGACCTAGCCATAGAAGATAAAAAATATGAACCTACTAGAAATGATGATTGAGTAAATACACATAATCATAACATACTTGAGTTATGGAGAGAAAATGTAGATTGGAAACCAATTCTTTTAAGACATGTTGTAATAAATTACATTGCAAAGTGTGCAACAAAAGCTAAAAAGAGTTAGAAACATATCATAATATGTTAACTGGACTTGCAAACATTGAAAACCTAGATAAAGTAGCATCAAGAGAATATAGGAGACTTATAATAGAAACTCTCATTAAAAGAGACATTGGAGCACAATAAACATGTCATATGTTAATGGAGTTAACATTGGTAGAAATTAGTACATAATTTGTCACATTAAATGTTTCAAGAGAGGTGTTCAAGCCAATAACAAATAATGAAGAAAATGATGATGTGAAGAATTCATAGAATCAATAAGACAAATGTTGATCACAAATTTGAAGTGAATTAGATTATGAACAAGGTGTTGTACATATAGGTGAGGAGGTCAGGTTGAATTAGGAGTCAACACCAACACTCCACTAGTGGTAGAAATCCTTCTCCCCTATTTGGTGAAGGAGTGTCTACATGTATCTTGGATCAATTTTATGGACACTTCAAGTTAACACATAACCACCTAAGGTGGCTTAAATCCATGCACAAATATATTACTTAGGCTAGGTAAGTAATATTAAAGTTTTGCACTAACATCCTCCTTAAGCATAGCTTAGGTGGGTACAAGAAGAGATGGGTCTCAACTACTAGGCTTGGTGAGGTACCCATATACAAAGTAATCTCTCATCAAGTGGAGATAAGATATAAAAGCTTGTGGGAAAAAACTATCCTCCAAAAGAGAGAAAATATGCATGAAATGAAATTATACAAGTGAAGAAGTAATACTTCTTTCACTGAGGACAATATATGTTTCCCTCATAGGAGAGAAAATGATAGAAGGTCTATGAGACCTCCTCATAATATGTATCTTATTGTAGTGAGGCTAGATGATCTACAAAGGATGCAAATGTAGATCCAATAATGTTGAACAATGTTCCTCCCCTTGGGAAAAAAATGAAACCAACTAAAGATGTAGGATATCTCCCGATTCTAAATAGGAATGTGTAGGAAGATGTATGTATATTCTTGAATCATACTGAAGTTTATACAAGGATGATGATGCACATTTTGATATCCTTGAAAACTACTCAGGTGTCCCCTTGTTGATGCTAGAGGATGCCATAATCATATTAGGTGCATGCCTAATAGATGAAGATGATGACAGTCCAGAACCATGTGTAGACAAATGTAGAGCACGATTATCTGAAGAGGCTAATTGTTATGTAGCTTAATAAAAACCAACATCTAAGAGAATACTGATGTCCTTAGTGGTGTCATCTAGATCAAAAATATGAGACTCTACAAATAGACAAGTAAAGTCTAATAGAAATTGGTCTCAGTGGAGTGAATCAAGAAGATGAATGTGATCCTGGTTCAAGGAAGTACTAGAAGCTCTCAAAGAAGTGAATCTAAAATCTAATGAAGCAAAAAGAGGAGGTGGTATGATATATTCCAATAAAAGAGGTGTAGTAAGAGGAGAAGCAAGTGAGTATGTCTCTGTGTCATTAGTACATTCAAGACATTCCCAATAAGAAATTTCCTCTTTAGTATCATTGTCATAGAAAGGATAGTAAACATCATCAAGGGAAAGAAGTATGCTTAGAGCAGAATTATCTGGGAATCGATGTTCATTGGTATCTCCATACATTTCCCATAGTTTTGTCCAAAGAGCTCTAGGGCAGTCAATGTGTGATAGAGGAACCCAGTAAGTGTGGTCCATAACACTTAAACCATTTAATACTAGGACATGATTATTCTTATTTTCACATACAATTTTCTTCCAATATGTAATTGGTTTAAGATTAAGCCATGTACAAATGTGGCAATAGATGAATCCATTGATAGTGTGTTAGGATACCATCATGCCAAGACTTGTAGTTTTTGTTTTCCAAAGTACTGATGGATGGATGTTTTTATCCCCATTAGTGACTTAGATAATTTAACCTAGTTTAAACGTTACGTTAGTTTAATGATTTACAGAATGCCTATATAACCCCCAAAAATTAATACATAAAAGAAGCACTTTATAAGATTAGTGTGTGAATAACCTTTCATCTTCGTTAGACAAAACCACAAGAGTTAAAATAAGAAAATATAAATACCCCACAATTGGCACTTTGTTGAATGTAGTACTATAGGTCTAAGCAGGTTGATAAAATCTAGCCCTAATACATATTCTTTGTTACAAAATCTGATTTTGGCACTTTAAAAATTGTCTTTTACAAGAATTTTCTTGATTAAGAACTTACATTTTTGAAACAACCTCTAAATCTGCCAAATTTTAAACTACCCCCACTAAAGCATAATTTTAAATACCTTTTTTGAAAAAAAATGCCTATTTGTTAATACTTGAAATAAGCATAATTTTAAATACCTTTCAAAAGAAAATAAAATTATGGGAAAAAATAATTGAGAAGGGGGTAGATTAGGGCAAAAATGCCCAAAATATGGAGTAGGGGAGGCCAAAAAAAGCTATGGCAGCCATATGAGGTGCAGAGGTGGCCAAGCTAAAATATGGTGAACACGTACAGATTACACAATTGCATAGGAATAACAAAATCTTGTAATAATATAGTGATGATTTTTAGATGATTTTCACATTGCATTACATTAGCTTTATAAAAGCCCCTTCCCTTTAGCTATTTGATAACTACCTACATAACCTCCATACGAGAATATAACTCCCACAAACTAACAAACTAACTATTGCTTTATTTACTAACATTTATTTAATAGGCATAAACTAACCTACTAACAATGTAATACCATTGTTACTATGCCAACATTCCCCCCCTTATTACATTATTTTTGCAATAGTTCCAAGGGACCCCTCTTTAATGCTAAAATACTCAACAAAGCTAATTACATAATATGAATACATATTTTATAGAAGATCTTCTGCCAAAAAACAAATCTTGAACCAAGTGGGGCTCCATCATGCTATCTCATCTACCCTTAGAGAGGCATAGGTTCGAGCTGTGTTCTTGAGCTCTTTAGTCCCGAACTCTCAAATCATAGTCTTGAATTATTCGACAATAATCCCTAAGAGATACGATAGATCTCTATCATTGTCTAGTGACCGTGAAAGGGTATAATTCTTGATCATATACTTTGAAGCTCGCTGGACAACAATCCATATTAAGCTCAACACCAAATCTCAAACTTGTCTCCAAAACAAAATATTCACAAAACATACATTCTTCAAATCCATTAGCATCAACAAAGAAAAGAAAAACAACCAAAACCAAAAATGCTTCTCATGCAAAGCATCATCTCAAAGTGAGAAGCTAACTTGATATGATGAAAATTCCTCCATCCTCTGATGTCACCTTCCTCCAATATGATGCGGTTATATTCTATCCATTTGCATTAGACTATTTGATAGCACAAGCATGCAAGTCTCTCAAATTTCTATCATGGATAGCATGGATGGCATCAAAACCACAAACATAGAGTGACCATTTTCAAATGTTAAAAATAATGATATCAATTTCGATCAATGATGGACTCATATACCTCCAATCCTTATTTTCCTTATCACTACAATGCGTACAAATGTACAAACCCCACATAAAAGCAATGGAATGAAATATCTCATAACTTCAATACACTATTAGACCTTCATCAAATTAAACTTTCAACAATTTAATCCTTATCACTCCAAAGTAAAATTTCTTCATAAATGTTTCAGCATAGAATAATAAACTCACTATTTGTTTAAACTACATGGAGGATCAAAACCCTAATTGTAAGTGTCATCTGTAGTCTAGTCTGTCTTGGCCTTCTGATTGTTATAGCGATGTACTTTAGACGAGGGTTGTTCTATTTCTATTGAGACTTCATTTGTATCACTCTACTCCAAAACACAATAGTCCCTTTATGCCCAACCTTCCATCATAAATCCCTCTAGATAGAACGTACTTATTGTTATAAAAAAGTTCTGTGGGCACTCAATCTCCAGGCATTAAAACCCTTCAAATTTTCTCAATTGCACCAGAAGAGTTCTCTATCATGAGTAGTTCACAATGTGGCTGACGAGTTTCTTAACCACCTTTCTAATTAGTCAGCCTTTTTGCAAAATGTTGATCATGCCTAATTAAGTCTGGACTGATTTGTAAATGACATGTTCAATGCACACATAGGCTTTTCTCTAAATCTCCTCTCATTCTATTGTGACCGGATTAACGACCTCTCTGATAATGTTTATCTTCTATGGCACTACTCCTCTTATAACAATGGCCTGTAATGAATTTCATATGCCTTTCATCACAACCATGACTTCACATAACATTCTTCACACTTAAAGCTTTCCAAACGATCTCTACAGATCTGCACTCTGAAATGAAACTTCACCTTTTCCCACGTGAGTCTATGCAAATTTCAATGTCGAGTTTCATAAACCAGCTACACCCTTATTCTGCACATAATTTTATTATTTCACAGGCACAGAGAAACAACTTGCTCTGATACCATATTGAATTATGGTGAGCACCTACAGATTACACGATTGCACAGGAATAACAAAATCTTGTAATAATATATTGATGATTTTGGATGATTTTCACATTGGATTACATTGGCTTTATAAAAGCCCCTTCCCTTTAACTATTTGATAACTACCTATATAACCTCCATACAGGAATGTAACTCCCACAAACTAACAAACTAACTATTGCTTTATTTACTAACATTTATTTAATATGCATAAACTAACCTGCTAAAAATGTAATACCATTGTTACTATGCCAACACAAGCAAGGGCTACTTAAAATAGATATGGATGCCTTAAGGAAATAAATCAACTTCCATAAAAAGAAATTGACCTGCACAAGCTTTCTAGCCACTTGAGGGTCAATTTGCACCCCTTCTAGGTTTATTTCTAGTCAATTTAGGGTCAATTTATTCCCTTGTATTCACCCTTGGTCTTCTTTTATGAGGATTTTGTGCCTTGGGCCACATTCTTAAACCAATATAGAGTGAAAAAGAGGTATTCACGACCTCTTAATGTCTTGTAATGCCTTGCCAAGCGTGATAAAAATGGAGAGACAAGTTGGGTTTCTTTCAAATGGGTAAAACCACAAAATTGTGTCACACTTTAGGCTGACAAAAGAGTTCTTAGTGAGTCATTTTCAGGTGAGTTTGTTTCACCCAAAACTGCGTGGCACCTATGTGGCATATATGTGGCAAAGTAGTTTTAGGCGAGTCTTTTCCGGGTGAGTTAGTTTTGCACAAAACGAATTAAACAAAAACAAAAAATAAGTAATTTTCATATTATTCACAATAGGTAGGCAAGATAGTGACTTGAATAGTGGTGGGTTTTTTTCACCACCTTCAATACCTACCAACCATGCATCAGGTAAGTCCTCTTTCATTTTAGCAATTAAATTCAACTACAAGGTTTTTAATCTCAAGAATTTGTAATAGAACTTGGTAAGTTTTACTTGTCTGTTATCAACAAAAATCAACCACCCACTTCTACTTTTCTACATCCTTCTTGGTATAGTATAAGGAGAAATGGCTTGTCATTACCTTTTTTACGGCATTGACTCCACCCTAACTACTTCTTTCTTGTACAATATTTTGAGCACTATCTACATGGAGACCAAGGATTCCTGCTATCACATCCAAGGCCACAACAAAAATAATTACTAATGCCCCTATTAACTTCATTATTTTAGATCTAATGGTGTATTTAATGTATATATGTTCTTCTCTCCTACTTCACAAACACAAACAAACCATTTCTCAATTAGAGGAGGCCTTCAATAGAACTGGAGTGTTGTTGTTAATGTACATAGTAATAAACACATAAAGAGACAACTATTTATTTAATTAGATATGTATGTAGTACGTTGAATAATTTTTCTCACATAATTCAAAAGTAGTCAGTTGGTGGTGCAAAAGTGAAGATGAAAACTAGCAGGACAAAATCAAAACATTAACTTTTCATCAAAAAGAATAATGAGTTACTTATAAACAATGAAGATCTCATTGTTAACGAAAAAGAATATTGTGGATTTACTTATAAAATGGGAAAATATGTAATGCCCTGCCATGCAACCCTAAGATAAATTTAACTAAGCAATAAAAAGGATGAAATATTTTTTTTTTTACATACAAGTAATGATAACAAAACATAACATAGACTAATAGAAACAAAGCTAAACTAACATCTCTAGGGAATACATAGCTGCATTATTGCAAATTAATGATAATGAACAACATACAAGATTTAATAAATCAAATAAATCAAACTAACATTTTAGATTACAACATCAGATGAATATATCAACATTCTTGCAATCAAGATTACAAGTACAAAATAGTTTATCTTACAAGAGGAATTACATAGTTTCATAGTTACGAAAACTCTTTCTTTTTGAATACATAAAATTACTTAATCAATTCCATTAATACATAGATCTAGATGCGAATAATACAAATATCTATCTTCAAACACGTGCAAATTTGGAAACATGAGAGATACAACTTCTTTACACATGAGCCACAATGCCATAAAACCAATGGAATAAAGCACAACCACCCGACCATGTGGAACCCTAAGGTCCACCCCCCGTGCTCGGAGATAAAAATAAGGTCCCACTAAGAAAACAATCAAGAAAGACATTAGACTAACAGGTGCAAGGACTACACATGACTCGAAAATAACACCAGTCAATAAGGACATCACAAGTAACTCAAACATCACTTCTAGAGGCATTCACAAAACAAAGGTGAGAACACAACTAGAGAATGTTGCACTGTAGTAGGGATGAGTGTCATCACATGGTCCTAACATGGGTTACCCTGACCATTTTTAACTAGACACTGGCCCCCATCCATGGGTTACCGTGACAGTCTATCGCTAGGTGCCAGCCCCTATCTATGGTTACCCTGATAGTCTCATGAGGACAAGGAAGTTGATTTTTTCAACCATGACCTTGTCATCTCATCCTTAGCCTGAACAAGCACTATATGCATGAGTGAGGCATCCAATTATCTTTATTAGTGTGAAAACTACCTAACCCTCTAAATTTATTATTAATTTATCACTGGATTAAAAGCTTCCAATGGGCTACCCTGGTAGCCACTTTGGGCACCAGCTCCACATTAAAAGCCACTCCCCTACCTACATCTAGAAGACCCTAAAACATCAAATAAGACAATTACCATAACAATGACAAATAACATATACAATGCAAGGCATTTACCTTCTTGCATACAAAACATAATCATGGGGACCAATTCTTATATCCTTGGCCCAAAACATAAACCAAGCATGAACTATCACATTCTCATCATGTTGCATTTACAACACAAAATACACATCATTTCACATCACACAAAGAAAGCATTATCCATCTTGCATAGTCATGATAACTGCATCAATAGGAGGCAACATCTCAAGTATGTAGTTCATTCAATTCACATGATGCACACATAGCCAACCCCCACACAATCACACCCTCTTAGGCCTCAAGAAACAACTTCCCCAAATAACACAAACACTTGACAACACTAAACACAATGGGCTCACATCACATTCACTCTCAAATGCACATCACAAACTAAGATCCTTCATCAATATTTTCATGATCAATCATCTAACAAATATAAAGTGAATCTATCTCAACAATAGAGAACTGTAGCTATTAATTCTCAAGACTTATTTTAATTTCATTTAATTAAAATGAATGTGAACAACATGCAAATAACCCTGAGACATACAAATTAAGAACAACAATTATTTACACTATTTACAACTGATGTAGATTTCATTAATAATCTAGACAATTTTGTAAATACTATTAAATATAATTGTATAAGCAAGGCTAAAATCCTATAAAACCCAAAGATACAATAAAACAACCTTGTTCTAAGGTTAGCTTGATAGGAAAGGAATACAGAACAATAAAACATTCCTATAGATCTAACATCTTCATCAAATCTACCACACTTCTAACCACATGCATAAGATAGGATTATCACAAAATGAATTTGTTGAGAAGGCTTTAGAAGCTACCAACAATGTAAAATGTGAAAGAATAGACAGAGCACGCAGACTGATTAATGGAATGCCTCAAAGAGAGTCATATGATGGAAAGCAATGATTGTAGGAAATGCACAAAATAAATTTGTTGAAAAATCTTAGAGAAACCCAATTCAAAAATAAAGAGTTATTGGTGATGCAACTAACTATTTTAATAGAGATGAAATGGGTGAAAGGTAGACAGTCACAAGATATTCATATCTCTAAAATGACAAATTGGGTATTTTTGGATATGATTTAGGAAACTAGGTCATGCACCATATATAAAATATTTAGAGGAACCTAGTTTATAAAATGAAAGTTATGGCTAATGCAACAACCTGCTAAAATAGAGAAGAAATGGCTAAGAGGTAGATAGTGATAAAACATTCATATCTCCAAAACAACAAACTCAGTATGGAAGATTTTTGGGTATGATTTAGGTAACAAGGTCATACGACATATATCAAAAATTTAAAGGAACCTAGTTTGTAAAACTAAAGTTTAGGCTAACATAATAGACTACTAAAATAGAGATGAAATGGTTTAGAGGTAGACAGTCACATCAATTGGTGATTCCCAGAAATGCAATGATATAGACATGCACAATTGGATCTAATAACAAGGTTTCTAACCTCTCAATAAAATTACAATCAACAAGAAAAATTATAAATCAAACATTTGCTTCAACAGAAAAATGGGAAAGAAATTAGAGCCAAAGGAACCTGATTTCGCTTGCTTGATTGGTTGAAGATTCGATGCCGAGTTCAACTTTTGTAGCCACAAACCATTCTCTCCACAAAAGTTCCATCTACTAAATATTCTTATGAGAGAGTAATCCCCCCCTAAATACAACCTAAAAATTCCCTATTTAGAGAAAGAAATCCCCTAAAATCTTCCAGAAGATTTGCCCCCCACAAGAGGCAAGAACTCTTTCATGAACAATATCTTACAATTTGCTATTTTTAGCATTTTACAACCAGACCAAGATAAACATATTTTATGGCAACACATAAATATTATTTATTTATTTAACTCTAGTTGCAATTACATTTATTACTATTATTATTATTATTATTTATAAACTTAACTTCTAGAATAACATATTTTTCATAAACTAAATTTACATAAGGACATTTATATATTTAACAAAAATGATTCATAACTAATTATTTTATTTTAAGACAATAATAACCAAAACAATGCCAACAAAATAACCCAACTGTCAAACTATACCTGACTACTATGCAAGATCGAAAAGGAAGACCACCACAACAATGACTGACTATCATGACCAAACTAGCAACACTAACAGGGCACACAACCGGATACTCATCTGCTTCAAGGATGATAACTAGGCTAGGGGACTATATTTTATCTCCATTCAACAACTTCCATTAGTATGAAGGCATGCTCAGACCTACCAATTCAGGTGGAGTCGATGCTTGGTACTTACAACCTGCAACAAACAAAAGTGTCGAATACATACATATAATCATCTAAGTAGACACATAGTCATAGGAAATCATAGTGTAGTAGGGTACTCATTATTAGTAATACTACATTGTCCCTTCTCAAAACACATCACAAGTATCTACATTAAACAAATTCATTAGTAAATAAACAACCAGATAACACATACAAATAATCACATTAATCACATAGTAAAACTAATCTACATAATCAATTAACCTATAACTGATCACAACACAAGCATAATGTATTAATCATAAAGGATGAACAGTGCCATCATAACAAACATCAATGAGTGTCATCAACTACATCATAACAGTAAGCTTACCATCAACATGTCTATCATACCCTACTTATTCTGAGTATTTTACCTTCTTCTTCATGCTCCTTAGCCCTACCACCTGCTCATCTAGGGTGAGAATGGAGGGGCACTACATCCTTCCCCCCTAAAACTTGACTTCCTCCTGGAAGTCACAAACTAGGGTGGAAACAGAACATATAGGTATTACAATTTTTTATTTCCTACATATGCATCCATATTAAGCAATTGTTCATAAGACAGACACAATGGTTCCATAACAACAAAAAGAACATCAATTCTTTACCTCTAAGGCATATCATGTGATCTACTTATATCTAATCACACATATTTTGAGAATTTCATCTAATTTAGAGAATTAGATTCATATATAATCAAAGAAAAATACATCTCATATCGTATTTCCACTATGCTTTCGACTATTACCAACATATAAAGTATAATTCTCCACAGAGTCCTCCCTTGAACATACTATCAGAGGTTCGAAATGGACATGATAGAAACATCAGTTAACAAAAAATGGGGCCAATAGAAACAAACATTCGTAATAGCCACCATAGAGATTTTAAAAATAAATGCAAACCCAAGTGGGAGAATAATCAAATCCAACTTTAAGTCATAGAGTGCTGGCAATTTCCAAAAATAAATCAAGTAAAAAGAAAAGAGATTTGGTGACTACTCCTAAGAATTTTGGTGACCAATCCTATCATAAGAAAGTTTAAAGAAAAAAATTCACTGCTAACCCCCAAAAACATATGAAACAACCATGAAAAATTTCAAAACAACCAAATTCACATCACGATGTGACTAATTTTAGCCACAAAAAGGGAGTATCCACTACACAACACTCAAGGACATAATGTCCAGAATCTATTAGAGAATGTACACCAACACTAAAACGATTTAGTTAACTACATACTCTTATTTAAGCAACTTTTATACAAAGATTTAAGGCAACACAGTCGCTACTTATATACAAACAACTTCTATTTTTAATACAGTACAATTTATTTTTACTAAGCTATGAACATATGCAATTGTACTTCCTTATGTGAGAAAATACTTACAAAGGAAATGTATGATGTCACACACAAGAATAATTTAAAACTATAATTGACTTACAGTATCAAATTCACAATCTCATGGATCCAACACAAGCTACAATTTGATCCCCTGCACACGGTTCTTACACAAGCATACACAATGATAACTTTCAAAAATCACAACAATTCATCCACATTAGGTCATGACCAACTAGGGGTTAGATATAGATTATCAAGCAACCTCGAAAAGATACCCCGTACATGACAACATCACACACCCACGTGACTTACCAGATTCCAATACTTAATTACATGCAGTATCATTCAGGAAATTCATATTGGCAAATATATCATCACATTTTCAGAAATGAAGAAGAAATAATACATCGTAGACACATAAGTAAACATGACATAAAGAATTCATTTCATAAAAAGCAAGTCTATAAACTTATCAACCTTCTAATTTCGTACTAATGCATACGAGTGGGAGGTACTATTACCAAAACACCACAAAGTGAAAATTACTTAACCTAGAGAAACAACAACAATCCAGAGGTCTCAGTGTTACAACCTAGGCTTTGATACCAAGTGTAATGCCTCGCCATGCAACCCTAAGATAAGTTTAACTAAACAATAAAAAGGGTGAAATATATTTTTTTACATAGAAGTAATGATAACAAAACATAACATAGACTGATAGCAACAAATATAAACTAACATCTCTAGGGAATACATAGCTGCATTATTGCAAATTAACAATAATCAACAACATACAAGATTTAATCAGTCAAAAAAATCAAACTAACATTTTAGATTACAACATCAAATGAATATATCAACATCTTTGCAATCAAGACTACAAGTACAAAATAGTTTATCTTACAAGAGGAATTACATAGTTTCATAGTTATGAAAACTCCTTCTTTTTTAATAGATCAAATTACATAATGAATTTCATTGATACACAGATCTAGATGCGAATAGTACAAATATCTATCTTCAAATACAGGGGCAAATTTGGAAACTTGAGAGATACAACTTCTTTACACACAAGCCACGGTGCCAGAAAACCAATGGAATAAAGTACAACCACCCGACGATGTGGAACCCTAAAATCCACCCCATTGCTATGAGATAACAATAAGGTCCCACTAAGAAAACAATAAAGAAAGACATTACACTAACATGTGTAAGGACTACACATGACTCCAAAATAACACCAATCAATAAGGACATCACAAGTAACTCAAACATCACTTCCAGAGGCATTCACAAAACAAAGGGGAGAACACAAGTAGAGAATGCTAGACTATAGTAGGGATGAGTGTCATCGCATGGGGATAGCATGGGTTACCCTGACCCTCTCTAGCTTGAAGTCATCCCCCATCCACGAGTTACCCTGACAATCTCTCGCTAGGCTTCGGCCCCCATCTATGGTTACCCTGACAGTCTCTTACAAGACGTCAGCCCCATAGGGTGACACATGCAGAACCAATATTCCTTTCGTGAGCACAAGGAAGTTGATTTTTCCAACCATGGCCTTCTCATCTCATCTTTAGCCTGAACGAGCACTATAGGCATGAGTGAGGCATCCAATTATCTTGATTAGTGTGACAACTACCCAACCCTCTAAATTTATTATTAAGTTATCACTAGATTAAAAACTTCCAATGAGTTACCATGGTAGCCACTTTGGGCACCGCCCCCACATTGAAAGCCACTCCCCTACCTACATCTAGAAGACCCTAAAACATCAAATAAGACAATTACCATCACAATGACAAATAACATATACAATGCAAGTCATTTACCTTCTTGCATACAAAACATAATCATGGGGACCAATTCTTAAATCCTTGGCCCAAAACATAAACAAAGCATAAACTATCACATTCTCATCATGATGCATTTAGAACAAAAAATACACATCATTTCCCATCACATAGAGCAAGGCATTAGCCATCTTGCATAGTCATCATAACCACATGAATAGGAGGCAACATTTCAAGCATGCAGTTCATTCAATTCACATGATGCACACATAGCCAACCCCCACATAATCATACCCTCCTAGGCCTCTGGAAACAACTTCCCCAAATAACACAAACACTTGACACCACTAAACACAATGGGCTTACATCACATTCACTCTCAGATGCACATCATAAGCTAAGATCCTTCATCAATATTTTCATGATCAATCATCTAACAAATATAAAGTGAATCTATCTCAAGGATAGAGAACTGTAGCTAATAATTCTCAAGACTTATTTTAATTTCATTTAATTAAAACAAATGTGAACAACATGCAAGTAACCCTAAGATATACAAATTAAGAACAATAATTATTTACACTATTTATAACTGATGTAGATTTCGTTAATAATATAGACAATTTTGTAAATACTATTAAATATAACTGTATAAGCAAGGCTAAAAGCCTATAAAACCCAAAGCTATAATAAAACAACTTTGTTCTAAGGTTAGCTTGGGAGGAAAGGAATATAGAACAATAAAACATTCCTATAGATTTGACATCTTCATAAAATCTACCACAATTTTAACCACATGCATAAGATAGGATTACCACAAAATGAATTTGTTGAGAAGGATTTAGAAAGTACCAAGAATGTAAAATGTGAAAGCATAGACAAAGCATGCAAACTGATTGATCGAATACCTCAAAGAGAGTCATATGATGGAAAGAAATGATTGTAGGATATGCACAAAATGCATTTGTTGACAAATCTTAGAGAAACCCAATTCAAAAATATAGACTTATTGGTGACGCAACTAACTATTTTAACAGAGATGAAACAGATGAAAGGTAGACAGTCACAAAATATTCATATCTCTAAAATGACAAACTAGGTATGGACAATTTTCTAATATGATTTAGGCAACTAGGTCATGCCCCATATATCAAAAATTTAGAGGAATCCAGTTCATAAAATGAAAGTTATGGCTAACACAACAGCCTGCTAAAACAGAGACGAAATGGCTGAGAGGTAGATAGTCATAAAACATTCATATCTCCAAAATGACGAACTGGGTATGGATGATTTTTGGATATGATTTAGGTAACTAGGGTGTTCAACATATATCAAACATTTAGAGGAACCTAGTTCGTGTACTAAAGTTTAGTCTAACGCAATAGACTACTAAAATAGAGATGAAATGGCTGAGAGGTAGATAGTCACATCAATCAATGATTCCCAGAAATGCAATGATACAGACATGCACAATTAGATCTGATAACAAGGTTTATAACCTCTCAAGAAAATTACAATCAACACAAAAAATTATAAATCAAACATTTGCTTCAACAGAAAAATGATACAGAAATTAGAACCAAAGGAACCTGCTTTCACTTGCTCGAATGGCTAAAGATTCGATGTCGGGTTCAACTATTGCAGTGACATACCATTCTCTCCCCAAAAGTTCCATCTGCTAAAGATTCTTATGAGAGAAAAACCCCCCTTAAATACAGCCCAAAAACTTCCTATTTAGAGAAAGAAATCCCCTAAAATCTTCCAGAAGATTCCCCCCCAAAAGAGGCAATAACTCCTGCATGAACAATATCTTACAGTTTGCTATTTTAACATTTTACAACGAGACCAAGATAAATATATTTTATCGCAACACATAAATATTATTTATTTATTTAACTCTAGTTGCAATTACATTTATTACTATTATTATTATTATTATTATTTTTTATTAACTTAACTTCTAGAATAACATATTTTTCATAAACTAAATTTACATAAGGACATTTATATATATATATATATTTATTTATTTAATAAAAATGCTTCAGAACTAATTATTTTATTTTAAGGCAACAATAAATAAAACAATACCAACAAAATAACCCAACTATCAAACTATACCTGACCACTATCCAAGATCGGAAAGCAAGACCACCACAACAATGATTGACTATCATGACCAAACTAACAACACTGACAGGGTACACAACCGGATACTCATCCTCTTCAATGATGATGGCTAGGCTAGGGGACCATATGTTATCTCCATTCAACAACTTCCATTGCTATGAAGGCATGCTCAGACTTGCCAATTCAGGTGGAGTCGATGCCTGGTACCTACAACCTATAGCAAACAAAAGTGTCAAATACATACATATAATCATACATATAATCATCCAAGAAGATACATTGTGACAAGAAATCGTAGCATAGTAGAGTACTCATTATGAGTAATACTACATTGTCCCTTCTCAAAGCACATCACAAGTATCGACATTAAACAAATTCATTAGTAAATAAACAACCAGATAACACATAGACAAATAATCACATTAATCACATAGTAAAACTAATCTACATAATCAATTAACCTATAACTAATCACAACATAAGCATAATGTATTAATCATAAAGTATCAACAGTGTCATCATAATAAACATCAATGAGTTTCATCAACTATATCATAACAGTAAACTTACTATCAACATGTCTATCATACCCTATATATTCTGAGTATTTTACCTTCTTCTTCATGCTCCTTAGCCCGACCACCTGCTCATCTAGGGTGAGAATGGAGGGGCACTACATCCTTTCCCCTTAAAACTTGACTTCCTCCTAGAAGTCATAGACTAGGATGGAAACATAACATATTAGTATTGCAACTTTCTATTGCCTACATACGCATCCATATTAAGCAATTGTTCATAAGACAGACCCAATCGTTCCATAACAACAAAAAGAACACCAATTCTTTACCTCTAAGGCATATCATGTGATCTACTTATATCTAATCACACATATTTTGATAATTTCAACCAATTTAGAGAATTGCATTCACATATAATCAAGGAAAAATACATCTCATATCGTATTTCCACTATGCTTTCAACTATTACCAAGATACAAAGTAAAATTCTCTGCAGTGTCCTCGCTTGAACATACTATCAGAGGTTTGAAATGAACATGATAGAAACATCACTTAACACAAAATGGGGCCAACAGAAACAAACATTCGAAATAGCCACCATAGAGATTTTAAAAATAAATGCAAACCCAAGTGGGAAAATAATCAAATCCAACTTTAAGTCACAGAGTGCCGGCAATTTCCAACAATAAATTAAGTAAAAAGAAAAGAGTTTTGGTCTCCAATCATATCATAAGAAAGTTTAGAGAAAGAAAATCCACTGCTAACCCCCAACAACACATGAAACAACCATTAAATTTTTCAAAACAACAAAATTATACAACAAATTCACATCACGATGTGACTAATTTTAGCCACAAAAATGGAGTATCCGCTGCACAACACTCAAGGACATAATTTCAAGAATGTGTCAGAAAATGTACACCAACACTCAAATGATTTAGTTAACTACATACTCTTATTTAAGAAACTTTTATACAAAGATTTAAGGCAACACAGTCGCTACTTATATACAAACAACTTCTATTTTTAATACAGTACAATTTCTTATTACTAAGCTATGAACATATGCAATTACTTCTTTATGTGAGAAAATAATTACAAAGGAAATGTATGATGTCACACACAAGAATAATTTAAAACTATAATTGACTTACATTATCAAATTCACGATCTGAAGGATCCAACACAAGCTGCAATTTGATCTCCTGTACACGGTTCTTACACAAGCATACACAATGATAACTTTCATAAATCACAACAATTCTTCCACATGAGGTCATGACCAACTAGGGATTAGATATAGATTATCAAGCAACCTTGAAAAGATACCTTGTAGATGACAACATAACACACCCACATGCATCACCAGATGATTATGTCATTCCAATACTTAATTACATGCACTATCATTTAGGAAATTCATATTGGCAAATATATCATCACATTTTCATAAATGAAGAACAAAGAATACATTGTAGACACATGAGTAAACATGATATAAAGAATTCATTTCTTAAAGAGCAAGTATGTAAATTTATGAACCTTCTAATTTCATACTAATGCACAAAGGTGGGAGGTACTATTACCAACACACCACAAAGAGAAAATTACTTAACCTAGAGCAACAACAACAATTAAGAGGTCTCAGTGTTACAACCTAGGCTTTGATACCAAGTGTAATGCTCCACCATGCAACCCTAAGATAAGTTTAACTAAGCAATAAAAAGGGTGAAATATTTTTTTTTACATAGAAGTAATGATAATAAAAGTTAAACTAACATCTCTAGGGAATACATAG
Organism: Cunninghamia lanceolata; assembly: GCA_027924645.1. Lineage (NCBI taxonomy): Eukaryota > Viridiplantae > Streptophyta > Pinopsida > Cupressales > Cupressaceae > Cunninghamia > Cunninghamia lanceolata. The sequence goes on along the minus strand of BSBN01000334.1, from coordinate 4,698,810 downwards.
CTACATTATTGCAAATTAAAAATAATCAACAACATACAAGATTTAATCAATTAATTTAATCAAACTAACATTTTAGATTACAACATTAGATGAATATATCAACATTCTTGTGATTAGGATTACAAGTATTTAATAGTTTATCTTACAAGATGAATTACATTGTTTCATAGTTATGAAAACTCTTTCTTTTTGAATACATAAAACTACATAATGAATTCCATTGATACACAGATCTAGATGCGAATAGTAGAAATATTTATCTTCAAATACAGGTGCAAATTTGCAAACATGAGAGATACAACTTCTTTACACATGAGCCACGGTGCCAGAAAACCAATGGAATAAAGAACAACCACTCGACCATGTGAAACCCTAAGGTCCACCCCCTGTGGTAGGAATTAATAATAAGGTCCAACTAAAAAAAATCAAGAAAGATAGTAGACTAACAGGTGTAAGGACTACACATGACTCAAAAATAACACCAGTCAATAAGGATGTCACAAGTAACTCAAACATCAGTTCCAGAGGCATTCACAAAACAAAAGGGAGAACACAACTAGAGAATGCTAGACTGCAGTAGGGATGAGTGTCATCGCATGGTCCTAGCATGGGTTACCATGACTGTCTCTAGATAGACATTGGCCCCCATCCACGGGTTACCCTTACAGTCTCTCACTAGGTGCCGACCCCCATCTATGGTTACCCTGACAGTCTCTCCCTAGACGCCGGCCCTATAGGGTGACACATGTGGAACCGACATTCCTTTCGTGAGGAAAAGGAAGTTGATTTTTCTAACCACGGCCTTCTCATCTCATCCTTAGCCTGAACAAGCACTACAGGCATGATTATTAAATTACCCAACCCTCTAAATTTATTATTAAATTATCACTGGATTAAAAACTTCCAATGGGTTACCTTGGCAGCCATTTTGGGCACCGGTCCCACTTGAAAGCCACTTCCCTACTTGCATCTAGAAGACCCTAAAACATCAAACAAGACAATTACCATCACAGTGACAAATAACATATACAATGCAAGGCATTTACCTTCTTGCATACAAAACATAATCACGGGGACCAATTCTTATATCCTTGGCCCAAAACATAAACCAAGCATGAACTATCACATTCTCAGCATGATGCATTTACAACACAAATTACACATCATTTCACATCACACAGAGAAAGGCATTATCCATCTTGCATAGTCATCATAACCAAATGAATAGGAGGCAACATTTCAAGTATGCAGTTCATTCAATTCACATGATGCACACATAGCCAACCCCCACACAATCACACCCTCCTCAGCCTCTGGAAACAACTTCCCAAAATAACACAAACACTTGACACCACTAAACACAATGGGCTCACATCACATTCACTCTTAGATACATATCATAAACTAAGATCCTTCATCAATATTTTCATGATCAATCATCTAACAAATATAAAGTGAATCTATCTCAACAATACAAAACTGTAGCTAATAATTCTCAAGACTTATTTTAATTTCATTTAATTAAAATGATTGTGAACAACATGCAAATAACCCTAAGACATACAAATTAAGCACAACAATTTTTTACACTATTTACAACTGATGTAGATTTTATTAATAATCTAAACAATTTTGTAAATACTATTAAATATAACTATATAAGCAAGGCTAAAAGCCTATAATATTATAATGTTGTAAATATGTGACAAGATACAAAACCTGAAGCTACAATGAAAGAACCTTGTTCTAAGGTTAGCTTGGGAGGAAAGGTATAAAGAACAATAAAACATTCCTATATATCTAACATCTTCATCAAATCTACCACACTTTTAACCACATGCAAAGATAGGATTATCACAAAATGAATTTGTTGAGAAGGCTTTAGAAGCTACCAACAATGTAAAATATGAAAGCATAGATAGAGCATGCAGACTGATTGATGGAATGCCTCAAAGAGAGTCATATGATGGAAAGCAATGATCGTAGGATATGCACAAAATAAATTTGTTGAAAAATCTTAGATAAACCCAATTTGAAAATATAGAGTTATTAGTGATGCAACTAACTGTTTTAATAGAGATGAAATGGGTGAAATGTAGATAGTCACAAAATATTCATATCTCTAAAATGACAAACTAGGTATGGACAATTTTTGGATATGATTTAGGCAACTAGGTCATGCCCCTTATATCAAAATTTTTGAGGAACCCAGTTCGTAAAATGAATGTTATGGCTAACGCAATAGCCTGCTAAAATAGAGATGAAATGGCTGAGAGGTAGACAGTCATAACACATTCATACGTCCAAAACAACAAACTAAGTATGGACAATTTTTGGCTACGATTTAGGTAACTAGGTCATACAACATATATAAAAAATTTAGAGGAACCCAGTTCATAAAACCAAAGTTTAGGCTAACACAATAGACTACTAAAATAGAGACGAAATGGCTAAGAGGTAGACAGTCACATCAATCGGTGATTCCCAGAAATGCAATGATACAAGCATGCACAATTGGATCTGATAATAAGGTTTCTAACCTCTAAAAAAAATTAAAATCAACATGAAAAATTATAAATCAAATATTTCCTTCAACAAAAAAATGAGACAAAAATCAGAACCAAAGGAACCTGATTTCACTTGCTTGACTGGCTGAAGATTCGATGCTGGGGTCAACTATTGCAGCCACAAACACTTCTCTCCACAAAAGTTCCATCTGCTGAAGATTCTTATGAGAGAGAAATACCTCCCTAAATACAGCCCAAAAACTCCCTACTTAGAAAAAGAAATCTGCTAAAATCTTCCAGAAGATTCCCCCCACAAGAGGCAATAACTCCTACATGAACAATATCTTACAGTTTGCTATTTTTAACATTTTACAACCAGACGAAGATAAATTTACATTTATTTATTTAACTCTAGTTGTAATTACATTTATTACTATTATTATTATTACTATTTATTAACTTAACTTCTAGGATAACATATTTTTCATTAACTAAATTTAGATAAGGACATTTATATATTTATTTATTTAACAAAAATGCTTCATAACCAATTATTTTATTTTAAGGAAATAATAACCAAAACAGTACCAACAAAATAACCTAACTGTCAAACTATACTTGACTACTATGAAAGATCAGAAAGCAAGACCACCACAACAATGACTGACTATCATGACCAAACCGACAACACTGACAGGGTACACAACTAGATACTCATCCTCTTCAAGGATGATGGCTAGGCTAGGGGACCATATGTTATCTCCATTTAACAACTTTCATTGGTATGAAGGCATGCTGAAACCTGCCAATTCAGGTGGAGTCGATGCCTAGTACCTATAACCTGCAGAAAGCAAAATTGTTGAATACATACATATAATCATCCAAGCAAACACATAGTGATAGGAAATCGCAGCATAGTAAGGTACTCATTATGAGTAATACTACACCGTCCCTTCACAAAACACATCACAAGTATCAACATTAAACAAATTCATTAGTAAATAAACAACTAGATAACACATAGACAAATAATCGCATTAATCACGTAGTAAAACCAATCTACATAATCAATTAACCTATAACTAATCACAACATAAGCATAATGTTTTAATCATAAAGTATCAACAGTGTCATCATAGTAAACATCAATGAGTGTCATCAACTACATCATAATAGTAAGCTTACCATCAACATGTCTATCATAACCTATGTATTCTAAGTATTTTACCTTCTTCATGCTTCTTAGCCTGACCACCTGCTCATCGAGGGTGAAAATGTAGGGGCACTACATCCTTCCCCCCTAAAACTTGACTTCCCCCTAGAAGACATAGACTAGGGTGGAAACATAACATATTAGTATTGCAACTTTCTATTGCCTACATACACATCCATATTAAGAAATTGTTCATAAGACAGACACAATCATTTCATAACAACAAAAAGAACATCAATTCTTTACCTCTAAGATGTATTATGTGATCTACTTATATATAATCACACATATTTTGAGAATTTCATCCAATTTAGAGAATTGCATTCACATATAATCAAGGAAAAATATCTCTAATATCGTATTTCCACTATGCTTTCAACTATTACCAACATACCAAGTGCAATTCTCCGCAGAGTCCTCCCTTGAACATACTATCAGAGGTTTGAAATGAACATGATAGAAACATCACTTAACACAAAACGGTGCCAATAGAAACAAACATTCAGAATAGCCACCATAGAGATTTTAAAAATAAATGCAAACAGAAGTGGGAAAATAATCAAACCCAACTTTAAGTCACAGATTGCTGGCAATTTCCAATAATAAATCAAGTAAAAAGAAAAGAGTTTTGGTGACCACTCCTGTCATAAGAAACTTTAAAGAAATAAAATTCACTGCTAACCCCCAACAACACATGAAACAACGGTTACAAATTTCAAAACAACCAAATTATACAACAAACTCACATCATGGTGTGACTAATTTTAGCCACAAAAAGGGAGTATCCACTACACAACACTCAAGGACATAATGTCCAGAATGTGTTAGAGAATGTATACCAACACTGAAATAATTTAGTTAACTACATACTCTTATTTAAGCAACTTTTATACAAAGATTTTAGGCAACACAGTCGCTACTTATATACAAACAACTTCTATTTTTAATACAATACAATTTCTTTTTACTAAGCTATGAACATATGCAATTACTTCCTTTTGTGAGAAAATACATACAAAGGAAATGTATGTTGTCACACACAAGAATAATTTACAACTATAGATGACTTACAATATCAAATTCATGATCTCATGGATCCAACACAAGTTGCAATTTGATCTCCTGCACACGGTTCTTACAAAAACATACACAATAATAACTTTCATAAATCACAACAATTCTTCCACATGAGGTCATGACCAAATAGGGGTTAGATATAGATTATCAAGCAACCTTGAGAAGATACCCCATACATGACAACATCACACAACCACATGACTCACCAGATGATTAAGTCATTCCAATATTTAATTACATACACTATCATTCAGGAAATTCATATTGGCAAATATATCATCACATTTTTAGAAATGAAAAAGAAAGAATACATCGTAGACACATAAGTAAACATGACATAAAGAATTCATTTCTTAAAGAGAAAGTCTGTAAACTTCTCAACCTTCTAATGTCATACTAATGCACTCAGGTGGGAGGTACTATTACCAACACACCACAAAGAGAAAATTACTTAACCTAGAGCAGCAACAACAATCCATAGGTCTCAGTGTTGCAACCTAGGCTCTGATACCAAGTGTAATGCCCCACCTTGAAACCCTAAGATAAGTTTAACTAAGCAATAAAAAGGGTGAAATATTTTTTTTTACATAGAAGTAATGATACAAAACATAACATAGACTAATAGAAACAAAGTTAAACTAACATGTCTAGGGAATACATAGATGCATTATTGCAAATTAACAATAATCAACAATATACAAGATTTAATCAAACAAATAAATCAAACTAACATTTTAGATTACAACATTAGATGAATATATCAACATTTTTGTGATCAAGATTACAAGTACAAAATAGTTTATCTTACAAGAGGAATTACATAGTTTAATAGTTATGAAAACTCTTTTTTTTTTTAATACATCAAATTACATACTGAATTCCATTGATACGTAGATCTAGATGCAAATAGTACAAGTATCTATCTTCAAATACAGGTGCAAATTTGGAAACATGAGAGATACAACTTCTTTACACAAAAGCCATGGCGCCAGAAAACTAATGAAATAAAGCAAAACCACCCCACCATGTGGAACCCTAAGGTCGACCCCCCATGCTAGGAGATAACAATAAGGTCCCATTAAGAAAACAACCAAGAAAGATAGTAGACTAACAGGTGCAAGGACTACACATGACTTGAAAATAACACCAGTCAATAAGGACATCACAAGTAACTCAAACATCACTTCCAGAGGCATTCACAAAACAAAGGGGAGAACACAACTAGAGAATGCTAGACTATAGTAGGGATGAGTCTCATCACATGGTCCTAGCATGGGTTACTCTGACCGTCTCTTGCTAGACGTCGGTCCCCATCCATGGGTTACCCTGACAGTCTCTCGCTAGGTGCCGACCCCTATCTATGGTTACCCTGATAGTCTCTCACTAGACGCCGGCCCCATAGGGCGACACATGTCTAACCAACATTCCTTTTGTGAGGACAAGGAAGTTGATTTATCCAACCATGGCCTTCTCATCTCATCCTTAGCCTGAACAAGCACTACAAGCATGAGTGAGGCATCCAATTATCTTGATTAGTGTGAAAACTATGCAACCCTCTAAATTTATTATTAATTTATCATTGGATTAAAAACTTCCAATGGGTTTCCCTAGTAGCCCCTTTAGGCACCGGTGCCACATTGAAATCCACTCCCCTACCTACATCTAGAAGACCCTAAAACATCAAACAAGACAATTACCATCATAATGAGAACTAACATATACAATACAAAGCATTTACCTTCTTGAATACAAAACATAATCATGGGGACCAATTCTTATATCCTTGGCCCAAAACATAAACCAAGCATGAACTATCACATTCTCATCATGATGCATTTAGAAGACAAAATACACATCATTTCACATCACACAGAGCAAGGCATTATCCATCTTGCATAGTCATCATAACCACATGACTAGGAGACAACATTCCAAGTATGCACTTCATTCAATTCACATGATGCACCCATAGCCAACCCCCACACAATCTGATGTAGAGCACCAAGGACTAAAAAGAAAACTTCAAGAACTCAACCAAACTGACTCACAAGGCTCACTATTTTTGATAGAGATCAAATCTTTCATGAGGAAAGGGCTTTAACCCAACAACCATGCTTGATAAAGACACAAATGTGAGTAGACTTCAGGGCATACATCACAAGGTTCCTAACCCAATCTAGATACTCTATCAACTCACTGTGCAGGGTTTAAAGACAACAGTTCTACTGAACATTTCGTGGGATAGTTATAATACTAACTACCCTATTTAAAAGACAGTCACAATATCCTTTTGCAATGATTTCAACTTGAACAAACTTAGTCTAATTTAGATGCTTCCATGAGAAATCAACAACATACCAAAACACAACTTGTACTTTCCTTGAGATGATTGTATTTGGTGAGGACTGGCAGAGTCAGAATAGGGCAGAATGGACTGGTTTCATAGAGGAACTCATCCTATTTCCTATCATAGGACTATTATGAGATCTAGAACACCTTGTGTTAGTGAGAATGCCTAACATTTCATAGATTTTCCACTTCCACAGTCGATGGTTACACCTATTTGCTACTATTCTTCTTCTAGTCCCAACACATCATTTTGTTGGCTCCTTTACACAACAAACTTAGTCCATTCCATTCCCTTGCTTCCAAAACCTTCACAAGTCATGGGACTACCTATAATACAATCCATTCCACTAAACATAAATAGAAAAGATCAGTGGAATGAAGGAAAATTCATCAAGTTTACTCAGGAAGCCCTAACTCAGGGTTTAAGATAGTTTATGGCAAACCAACGATTTCTTCCACCTAAACTATTGTCAAGACTTCAATAAATGTTCAAATCAAAGATACTTTGATCCACTATCCATCCAATATGCTAATAGACTATGACAATTCTATACAGGGCTAGGTACGGGCTGGAAACAGTAAGAAAACATAGAATTTACAAGGTAACTGATGTTTATTCATTTCTCTTTACTTCCAATCTTCATCCACATACAAAATGAAAAGGTTCAAGGCTTTAAGAAGGCTATCACAATGCCTTGGAGTAGTGGGAACTGATGGAAGGTGTAAAAACTATTCTCCAACCATCAACTACCATGTTTGCAACTAATTACTAGTTGGTAACTACCTTGTTTAGGACTGCATCAATTGGTTTATGCTTAATAATGCTTTCAAACATTGGTAACCTTTAACAAGGCTTTGACATGCCTTCTAACACTTTGACATACTTGCAACCATGAGGATTGCTTCCTATATACCTTAGGAAGGCTTACAAATGTGAGGAAACATATGAATGCCCCTAGGACTTCATGACTGCCTTTTACATGACGACAATATGTAGATATTTGGACATAGTCCTTATTACAATCAAGTGGATGGTCTTCTAGGACCTTATTAAAATCAACTAGACAAAAATGAACATCAAAACAAAACATGAAGTCGAATGCCTCATGGAGGCCACCTTGTGTTAGGTGCTCCTGTACCATACACCCCACCTAGAAAAGAACTCATGCCACATGAGTTAATTCTTTGTCTTGCTCCACCTTTATCCTCTACTATCTCATGTCTTCCCCATGATCTCTGGAGTGCAACCTGCTTCCATGGAATCAAAAACTCATGTCTAGCATTGTAGGCTCTACTCACACCTTGCCATGAGTGAGTGCTTGCAGCCAAACCTATACTTTTCTTGCCATTCTTCCTTACTATCATCTCTGCCTGAACACTTGCATTCAAAACCTTGGTTGATGCTTCTTGTACTTCTGCTATGGTAGAATAAGATTGCCTTTCAACTCTTGTTGGCCCTAGAGGACAAACAATGGTCCCTACTATGATAGCATCTTCTTCTTTCCAACCACCTTGTGGGTGCTTGCAGACTTGCTCTTTGACCTTCTCTTGATGCATCTTAGACATCACCATCTGATCTCCATCATTCAAAACTAAAACCACCTTCAAACTTTGATCTTTGGTATCCCCACTCCTCAAGGTATCCTCAATTTTCCTTGTCTCTTCTTCATTGATCTTCACAAACTCTTTCTTACCCACCAAGATGACCTTGGTTGCCTTCTTTGCTTCAGCATCCTCCTACAATGGTGTAATCACAAAATTCCTCCCATCCTTCTTGATGGTGTATGTGTTAGCATATCCATCATATAATGATTGTCTATCAAATTGCCATGGCCTACCTAAAAGTAGGTGACAACATTCCATGGGCAAAATGTCACATAAAACCCTATCCTTATATTCTCCAATCTAAAAATCAACATATGCTTGTTCATCTACCAAAAGTGATTGACTATCACTTACCCAATATGCTTTGTAAGGAGTTTGATGAGGAATCCTTTCTAGGTTCAATTTATCCACCATTTCCTTAGACACCATATTATCTGTTGAACTAGAATCTATTACTACCTTGCATACTTTACCTTTGCTTTTACAATTGGTCCTGAAAAGTGCCCTCCTTTGTGTCATCTCCTTGTCCTTGGATGTCTTCAAGAGTGTTCTCCTTAGCATCAATGCTTCTCCATCCTTAACTAGGGCTGTACTCCCAATTGGAGAGTTAACACTTTCATCTACCTCCTCTTCTTGCACATATTGAACCCTTTGTTCATTCCTCTTTATGGTGGACCTTGCCTTTATGGAAATTTGAATGCTGTGTGACCAATTTCATTACAATGATAACATCTCCCTGTGAAAACATTAGAACCTCTACCTCCACCTCTTGTGCCTCTAAATCCCCCTCTAAAATCAGAAACTTGGTCCTTATTTTTGCTTGTGTGTCCTTGGTCTTCTTGGGTTGGTCTTGTTCCTCTTCCTCTATTTTGCTGCTCACCTTTTCTCTTCAACTTTTCTTCAGCCCTTAATGCCACTTGAAAGCATTTCTCCATAATTTTAGGGGTTAATAAACTGATTTCATCTTGAATATTAAACCTTAAACAATTTAGATACCTTGCCACTTTAGCTTTTTCATCCTCCATGTACCCACAACAAAGAGTGTATTTGTGAAACTCCTCGGTGTAAGTAGCCACATCCAAATCTCTTTGCTTGAGACTTTGCATCTTCTTATAGATCTGCATCTCATAATCTGATGGAAGGAATTGGGACTTGATCCTTTCCAACATTCTGCTCCATGAAGAGATCATACTCTTCCCATTCTTTACCCTCTCACCTTGGGTGTAATTCCACCATGTAAGGGTAGCACCTTTGAGTTTAGTTTTGGTAAACTTAACCCTCTTATTTTCAGGAACTTCTTTGTATTTAAAGTAGTTGTTTAGAGCCTCAATCCACTCCATGACTTCATCAGCATTCATCTTCCCATTGAAAATAGGAATCTCCATCTGAGCCTCTAAAGAATCATTTCCAATTGCCTTGATGGCTTCAAGGAAATGCCTTGGATCAGCCGGTAGCTCTACCTCTTCTTGTTCTTCTTCTTCCTCCTCTTTTTCTTCCTCTTCATCAAAACCCTCATCTATCCTCTTCCCTATCCTCAATGCCTTCAACTCTACTTAGAGTGCTTCCTTCACTCCACTTTTGATCTTCTCTTCCATCTCCTTGAACTTCTTGACCAGTTCGGTGGTCATCCCCTTTGGAGGCATGTTGCTAGCCACTCCTTCACTCTCCTCTGCTGACATATACAAAGCCTTATACCACCAACAATAGAACCTTTTATGGCTCTGATACCACTATTATGTAGAGCACCAAGGACTGAAAAGAAAACTTCAAGAACTCAACCAAACCGACTCACAAGGTTTAATGTTTTTGACAGAGATCAAATCTTTCATGAGGAAAGGGCTTTAACCCAAAAACTGTGCTTGATCAAGAGATAAATGTGAGTAGACTTCAGGGTAGACATCACAAGGTTCCTAACACAGTCTAGATACTCTATCAACTCACTGTGCAGGGTTTAAAGACAACACTTCTATTGAACATTTCATGTGATAGTCATATTACTAACTACCCTGTTTAAAAGACAGTCACAATGTCCTTTTGCAATGATTTCAACTTGAACAAACTTAGTCTAATTTAGATGCTTCCATGACAAATCAACAACATACCAAAACACAACTAGTACCTTCCTTGAGATGATTGTCTTCGGTGAGGACTGGTTTCATAGAGGAACTCATCCTATTTCCTATCACAGGACTATTATGAGATCTAGAACACCTTGTGTTAGTGAGAATGCCTAATATTTCATAGATTTTCCACTTCCATAGTCGATGGTTACGCCTATTTGCTATTGTTCTTCTTCTAGTCCCAACACATCATTTTGTTGGGTCCTTTACACAACAAACTCAGTCCATTCCATTCCCTTGCTTCCAAAACCTTCACAAGTCATGGGACTACCTATAATACAATCCATTCCACTAATCATAAACATAAAAGATTAGTGGAATGAAGGAAAATGCATCAAGTTTACTCAGGAAGCCCTAACTCAGGGTTTAAGACAATTTATGGCAAACTAGTGATTTCTTCCACCTAAACTATTGTCAAGCCTTCAATCAAAGTTCAAATCAAAGATACTTTGATCCACTATCCATCCAATATGCTAATAGACTATGACAATTCTATACAGGGCTAGGTACGGGCTGGAAATAGTAAGAAAACATAGAATTTACAAGGGAAATGATGTTTATTCATTTCTCTTTACTTCCAATCTTCATCCACATACAAAATGAAAAGGTTCAAGGCTTTAAGAAGCCTATCATGATGCCTTAGAGTAGTTGGAGGGTAGTGGGAACTGATCGAAGGTGTAAAAACTATTCTCCAACCATCAACTGCCCTGTCTGCAACTAATTACTAGTTGGTAACTGCCCTGTTTAGGACTGCATTGATTGGTTTATGCTTAATAATGCTTTCAAAAATTTGGTAACCTTTCACAAGGCTTTGACATGCCTTCTAACAATTTGACATACTTACAACCATGAGGACTGCTTTCTATATACCTTAGGAAGGCTTACAAATGTGAGGAAACATATGACTGCCCCTAGGACTTCATGACTGCCTTTTACATGACAACAGTATGTAGATATTTGGACATAGTCCTTATTACAATCAAGTGGATGGACTTCTAGGACCTTATTAAAATAAACTAGACAAAAATGAACATCAAAACAAAATATGAAGTTGAATGCCTCATGGAGGCAACCTTGTGTTAGGTTCTTCTGCACCACAATCACACCCTCCTAGCCCTCTGGAAACAACTTCCCCAAATAACACAAAGACTTGACACGACTAAACACAATGGGCTCACATCACCATCACCCTCAGATGCACATCATAAACTAAGATCCTTCATCAATATTTTCATGATAAATCATCTAACAAATATAAAGTGAGTCTATCACAACAATACAGAACTGTAGCTAATAATTCTCAAGACTTAATTTAATTTAATTTAATCAAAATGAATGTGAACAACATGCAAATAACCCTAACACATACAAATTAAGAACAACAATTATTTACACTACAACTGATGTAGATTTCATTAATAATCCAGACAATTTTGTAAATACTATTAAATATAACTGTATAAGCAAGGCTAAAAGCCTATAATATTATAATGTTATAAATATCTTACAAGATACAAAACCCAAAGCTACAATGAAAGAACCTTGTTCTAAGGTTAGCTTGGGAGGAAAGGAATAGAGAACAATAAAATATTCCTATAGATCTAACATCTTGATCAAATCTACCACACTTTTAACCACATGCATAAGATAGGATTATCACAAAATGAATTTGTTGAGAAGGAAATAGAAGCTACCAACAATGTAAAATGTGAAAGCATAAATAGAGAATGCAGATTGGTTGATGGAATGCCTCAAAGAGAGTCATATGATGGAAAGCAATGATTGTAGGATATGCACAAAATGAATTGGTTGAAAAATCTTAGAGAAACCCAATTCGAAAATATAGAGTTATTGGTGATGCAACTAACTATTTTAATAGAGATGAAATGGGTGAAAGGTAGATAGTCACAAAATATTCATATCTCTAAAATGACAAACTAGGTATGGACAATTTTTGGATATGATTTAGGCAACTAGGTTGTGCACCATTTATCAAAAAATTTGAGGAACCTAATTCATAAAACAAAAGTTATGGCTAAAGCAATAGCCTGCTAAAACAAAGACAAAATGGTTGAGAGGTAGAGAGTCACAAAATATTCATATATCCAAAATGATGAACTGGGTATGGACAATTTTTGGATATGATTTAGGTAACTAGGTCATATGACACATATCAAAAATTTAAAGGAACCTAGTTCGTAAAACTAAAGTTATGGCTAATGCAACAGACTACTAAAATAGAGAGGAAATGGCTAAGAGGTAGATAGTCACATCAATTGGTGATTCCCAGAAATTCAATGATACAGACATGCACAATTGGATCTGATAACAAGGTTTCTAACCTCTCAAGCAAATTACAATCAACAGGAAAAATTATAAATCAAACATTTGCTTCAACAAAAAAATGTGACATAAATTAGAACCAAAGGAACCTGATTTCGCTTGCTTGATTGGCTAAAGATTCGATGCCGGGTTCAACTGTTGCAGCCACAAACCATTCTCTCCCCAAAATTTCCATCTGCTGAAGGTTCTTATGAGAGAGAAATCCTCCCTAAATACAGCCCAAAAATTCCCTATTTAAAGAAAGAAATCCCCTAAAATATTCTAGAAGATTCCCCCCACAAGAGGCAATAACTCCTATATGAACAATATCTTATAGTTTGCTATTTTTAACATTTTACAACCAGACCAAGATAAATATATTTTATGGAAACACATAAATATTATTTATTTATTTAACTCTAGTTGTAATTACATTTATTACTATTATTATTATTATTATTTATTAACTTAACTTCTAGAATAACATATTTTTCATAAACTAAATTTACATAAGGACATTTATTTATTTATTTATTTAACAAAAATGCTTCATAACTAATCATTTTATTTCAAGGCAACAATAACCAAAACAATACCAACAAAATAACCCAATTGTCAAATTATACCTGACTACTATGCAAGATTGGAAAGTAAGTCCACCACAACAATGACTGACTATCATGACCAAACCAACAACACTGACAGGGTACACAACCAGATACTCATCCTCTTCAAGGATGATGGCTAGGCTAGGGGACCATATTTTATCTCCATTCAACAACTTCCATTATTATGAAGGCACGCTCAGACCTGCCAATTCAGGTGGAGTCAATGCCTGCTACCTACAACCTGCAGCAAACAAAAGTGTCGAATACATACATATAATCATCCAAGAAGACACATAGTGACAGGAAATTGCAGCATACCAGGGTACTCATTATGAGTAATACTACAATGTCCCTTCACAAAACACATCGCAAGTATCCACATTAAACAAATTCATTAGTAAATAAACAACTAGATAACACATTGACAAATAATCGCATTAATCATGTAGTAAAATTAATATAAATAATCAATTAACCTATAACTGATCACAACATAAGCATAATGTATTAATCGTAAAGTACCAACAGTGTCATCATAATAAACATCAATAAGTGTCATCAACTACATCATAACAGTAACCTTACCATCAACATGTCTATCATACCCTACGTATTCTGAGTATTTTACCTTCTTCTTCATGCTCCTTAGCCCGACCACCTGCTCATCCAGGGTGAGAATGGAAGGGCACTACAAAATCTCAGTGAAGCAAAACATATTCTTATGGAGAAGCATAAAGAAAAGCCATGGGAAAAAAGATCTAGAATTCTAAGTAATGAGTGTAGAATGGAATCACATTAAATTGAAATAAAATAAAAAATATCATGAATATTAATCAATGTAAACTTTTTTGTTGTTATTCTTAACGTTAGCATTAAGAAAAGCTCAAGAATTTTAAGCTCAAGAATTTGCAATAGAAACTGATAAGTTTTACTTGTATGTTATCAACAAAAATCAACCACCCACTTCTACTTTTCTACATCCTTCTTGGTATAGTATAAGGGGAAATGGCTAGCCATTACCTTCTTTGTAGCATTGACTGCACCCTAACTTCTTCTTTCTTGTACAAAAAAAAGACAAACGCATGGTTCCTAGTGCAAAAATTATGCTTGAGTAATTAAGTCAAGCTAACCGTTACATGCAATGACAATTGCAAAAAAAGTCATGTCTAAAAAAAGATATTATCCTGAAATGTTTAGGTATAGGATTAAAGAAATTGGGTTAGTTGCCAATAAGAAACAAATAATGAAATTATATCTACACATGGCAAAAATAGGTCAATGAGACTCAAAAGTGTAATTAGAAGAAATAACTTTAAGGAGTGACAATAAGAAACACATTAGAAATACAAGAAAAAACACGCTAATAAATGAGTGTAGCTAATAGAGGGGATGGACCCTAACTGGTTAATTCCTCAAATTACTCCTAGTAAATTTTTAGTGCAACACAAATATATCCTAAATAGAGTTCATGTAGTCACCATGCTTTAGATGTTCTCATCTATCATGTAGTCAACATGCTTCAGATGTATTCGTCTATCCGTAATCTTTTTCTTTGCCTATGGTTAGTTACTGTCCATGAGTTTTTCATCCAAATATTTTAATTTTACTATTTTATTAAATTACCACTATCATGATGAAGAATTTTTCTAATGATAAATTAAACTAGTATTATTAGAAACACTGTTAAGTCATTTCTATGGACTTTGGAAATATCATCACTGTGATTGAGTTACTTGTGTTTGTAATCAATTTTATCTTTGTAATGTTTTGTAGGAAAACATTGTTCAAAGCAAAGAGGAAAGTTGATTTGCACAAATTGCATAAGGACAAAGTCACCAAGGATATTAGGTGAAGCCAACTTGGACCTCAATAACATAATGATCTATGTTTTTCTTTTTAAGATTTCTTATTTCATATTTTGTTTCTTTTTTTCCCAATCTCGAGGTAAAAAGACACAAAATGTGTTGATATATAATAGTGTATATATTTGTACGTATATACAAGTATATATGTATGTGAATATTGTAGGTGTAAATATGTTTGTGTGTGTGGAGTGTGCATATTTTTGTATTTATATGCATATATACACATAAATATACATATATATTTATACACTTTGTAAATTACAACTTTGTGTACATATTAACTTAAGGGTAAAAGCACAAAGTTGTGTCACACTTTTATAAAGGAAACAAACAACACCGATCCAAAATATTAACTTGAATAACTAGAAAGTGACATATATTTTGATTTTTGAAATGATGTAAAATAAAGAAATATTCATTTTTAGTGTATTTTATGTTTTTGTTTTTTTATAAAAAATTTAAAAATTATTTGAATATTTTTTTTTTTTGTAAAATTGACACTATAATTTAGTTGCTGATAAAATGCTAAAAATTGAAGTTAAGTGGGACGTTGCGCTATATAGTAATTTTTTTTTTCCTTTAATTTTTTTTATGTATTTATAATATCTTGAAACTTTAGTGCATGAATTTATTTTTGTCACATTTTGATAAATATATATTTTTAGATAAATATTAAAAGTTTTGTGTACTAAAAACATAATTATTTCAATGGGATGTTAGCTTTTGTCTTGACTATTTATCCAAAATAGTAAAAAATTATATCATCTTGACATGGAATCTCTTCTCTAGTGCATCATACTTTTTTAATTTTTTTAATAAACTTCAGTATTTTTTCTTGATAAGACAACCAACCTTATATTTTGGTGCTGATGACCTACATTTAGTAAAAATAAAAAATAAAATATAAAAAAAATTAAACTATTAAAAAAATCAGATTTTTGAAAACTACACTTACAAATCTACAAAAGGGCTTTTTTAGATTAAAAAAAAATATTTACATGAGTAGGAGTTGTTGAAATGTCAACTTTTTTGAACAATTTATTTTTTGGTCAATTGACCCCCATGTGGTGCTACATATGTATTTAGTTGACACTTCTAGTTGGAAAAGTTGTGGCCTATATCTAACTTAGCTAGAATGAATCTCACTAGACCATATGTTTGACAAAAAATAACTTTTAGTTGGAAATGTTTAAATCCACTTGTGCTAAGAAGTTGGCCAAAAATGTGACACAATTCTATACTTTAACCCTTAAATACAAGTTCACTAAAGAATATTATGCTTATAAAATATCCCTTGAAACTGGATTGTTATCTTGTGATGTAAAATAATGGAACCATGTTGAACTCTTGTCACTATGATGTTTGTGAAGAAAATTACAAGACTTGTAATTTACCTTGGGAAGGTAATAACCCCCTCTTATTTTATCTTAGGATGTGTAAATGATAAGTGTTGATGTATAAATTTTTAGGTTTAAACAATCACCAACATGAGAAGCTTCAAGAATGTGGGATTGACTCTTGAAGCAACCTCCATATTTTACATAAGTTGGCTCTTCTATTTCAAATGGGGTTCTAGGAAAAGGGAAAAAGAAACAAGATTACAAATACAATATAATAAAACTCCTAAGGCAATGCACCAAACTTATATTTTAATTCAATAACAAGCACAATGGTTAAATCCTTATGATTTCTGCTATATTAAAGAGCAATGAGCATGATCAACATAAAAAGGTTATAAAATCGATTTAAACTCAAAGGCAAAACTTAGAGAACCTGCAATAAAGACACAAAAAAATATTACCAAATGGAATAGAACAAAAGCTTCTTTCAATAATGGATGCAACAAAATACATGAGGCACATAAATATGCACAGATCTATAATGCTTTCTTCTTGAAACAACTATGAAGGCAAAATCATATATTCCTGTCACACTACAAAAATCCCTTATAAATTATATCTCCTTTTCATCTACACTATCTTTCTATTTCTCTATATTTATCAGTTACAAAATTCCCCTATTTATAGAAGAAAGATAGGGCTTAAGATAGTTCTGGCCTTTAGGATTCTTAACCACCCGCAACTAAACTAGAGTAAGTCATGCATAGGAAATCTTTCTAAATCTGCATCTGCACCATTCTCACATCATGAGTGGTTAAATGTTACTAAAACAACCTTGATACTACCAATTCTATTGGGACAGATGGCCTCTTCTGCAAGCTTCTTAGAAATTTCAAAGTTGCCACATGGCACTTCTGCACTCATTGGGCTTGGTTCCTTTTATAACATGGTGAGAACATGTGCCATAGTGACACTTGGTGCATCTGAACTCCTCTATTTCGTACTTTAATCTTAATTGATGATCAAATCATGTGGCAACACCCGTGAGTTTCAAAACTAGGACACACAGCAGGCTGGCACTCCTTTATGAGTTTCCTTTGTTTCTATTCTTCAAACACCCATGCTCATGACACTTGGCACTATTCACATAGCTTAGAAACTTCATGAAACACAAAGGAAGAATACAATCCCAAGATACATGGCACATCCTTGTTACTCCTGAGTGCTACGGACTAAGAAGAGGACACTTGGTATACTCTATCGCTACTAGATACTGATCTTGCTACCTCTTAAATACCTTTCCATGTGTCAACTCCATGCATCTTTTAGGAAGCATCATTCCTTTCACTTCTTCGAAACCCCACCATGTTGACACCTGGCACATTCCCGTGTTGGCTATACTTGTAACACAAACAGAGACTACCAATCTGATAGTAAAACTATACTGCCACTGTTAATCGATGCTACAAAATATAGAGTAAGAACTCTACAGTTCTTTGTGACTCATATGGGACTTTGTGCCTGCATAGAGAGAACCCCAGAAATATACAAAAAACCAAAATCTCAAAACTGCACTGGCACTACTAAGAAATTATAACTTCTGCAAGGCTGTGTGATACCTGGAACACTCTAAGTCCGACAAGCCTTGTATTTTTTGTAAATCCTACAAAGCAAGATCCAAATTAATAATGTCCTTATGAGAGAAGGACTAGAGAATTTGTACCACTGAAAGAAATTGAAATTCAATTTGGGCCATAGGGATGAGAACTGATTCCACCTCCCTCACACTCAAAGAGTCACCTAGACATTGAAAAATAGTCTGATCATTTTGTTTCAACAATAGTAGGGCCTTAATATGATCAGTCATCAAGACTGTGCTACCATTCAGGAAAGGAGATGGGAGTCCCAACTATACTAGCTTCTCAATGTGCCCTTTCATACCTTTGACACCTTCCTTCACAACATTTAGAAGTGTCTTACAACTTGTAGCAGCTTCATTACAAGTTAAGACATCATTCACCTTTTCTGTTGTAGTCATTATGTCACTCATCCCTACCGCTAACAAGGATTCATCTATTATATCATAGAGTTTTTGTAACAAAAGTTGAGAGTCTAAGACTCTCAAAGAAATAGTGGATAAAGTTTCCTCGACTGAGGACCCTACCCTTTCACACAGTTGCTGAACCTTGAGAAGGAACCCAAGGACAAGCTTAAGCTGTGAGACCTCCACAGATATCCTTTGCCATGTAAACACATAGAGCTCTTTTACCATTTCTAGCACTCCTACATTCGGAGGCCTTTGACTTAGCTCAATAGTCAATTGCTTAGCCTTTTCTTGTTCAGCCATGAACTGATCTTGATAGGAACTATTTTGATTCTGCTCCCTCAACAGGCTCTGTTGTAGCTGAGACACTTCTTGCATCTTATCTTGGTGTTTCTTCTCAGCAATGGCATTTTCTTGCTTCAATGCTATTGCGGTGGCCCTCGCCTATGTCATTTTAGTTTGCAGGTTTACAAATTGAGTTTGTGATGCTTTGTATACCTCCAAAGACACAGTAGACTGCATATCTTTATTGAGAGTGTCAATTTCTTTGTCCTTGGCCTTTATTTTTGTTGTAAGGTTATTGATTGTGGCTCTTGTTTTTGTGAAGTCCACTTCCAACTTTTGCAACTTTCTTATTATTTTGATATAATCAAATGTGATAGTTGCTGAAGTTTCATTCATCAGCTCCACCTTATCTTGGGGCCTAAAGTGGGCTAAGTCTATAGCCACTGCATTCATGGTATAGTCCTTTGGCTTCATTTTCTCAACAAGCTTGACTACATTGGGGGTCAAGTGGGTCATGGTCAAGGACTACTAGATGGGATCAAATAGTGACTTCATGTGGAGGGTAGTGTGGCTTTTGCTTTCTTTCTTCCTTTTCTTTTCCATTCTATCTTCCCTCGCCTTCCTAGCAGTATCTTCTTTTGTTTGAAAGGTGGGTGGAGATGCAATGAGTCCTCTAGCAAAATGGTAACCCTATGGAAAGCCATAGGGGATGGTTGTAATTTGTTGACTGGGGTCAATTTGAGGAAAAGACCTCCTAGGCACTGATGGGGAAAACAAGGGCAATTTAATGGCCTGTGATGGGGTTAAGGCCAATGAACTAGCAATAGGGACAAATGATTGTAAAGGTACAACAGAGGTGGCAAGAGACGTGGAAGGATAGGTCATTTAGGTTGCCACCCCTATTAAAGATGAAGCCAAAGAAGGAGAAATAGGAAGAGGGATAGTTGACTAGGTCACCATTGTAATCATGAGAACTTGTTGCTATGGGGGCTCCAAGAAATCACCTTCAATCTCCTGTTCTTACAGCACTAGCTTATGCCTACTTTTCAAGGGCCTTTCTATTGTATCTTTAGGGTCTTCTTCCTCCAATGCTTCTTGTCTGATATGAATGCTTGTTGAGAGATTGCTGCTCCAAGACCCCCCGATGCCAAAACTATATGGGTCTCATGAGATGGCGATAGCGTTGCTTTTTGTTTCATAATGGCACTGAGAGGTTGAGGCCAAGGAGTCCTAGGGGCTTGTGTAGTTGCTTTATCTATTTCCTCTGCCTCCTGAGCTTCCTTTGGCTCTTTTGTTTCCTCTGCTTCATGTGAGTGGTTTGGAAGATTGCTTGTGTCTAGGCTCAATTTGGGGGTCATATGACACTCATCCTAGATTATATCCCATTACTCATCTGTTGGAACTCCCCCGAAAGTATGGGTGAATTCAGTAATCTCTTACCCATACTTCCAATAGGCTTCTATCTTTTCGCAACTCTAGTGTTTATTCTTGAGAGTTTGCTTCAAACCATGTGTCATAAGTCTCTTAAGATCATACTCTTGTTGCTTCTTGTAGAATGTTTCCCATGGCTTGGGGCCCTCATATGGTAGATCCTTGAGCTCTACATAGAAGACTCAATTATCCTACTATGGTGACCTTCTCTATTAAATTAGAAAGTGATGAAGGGGTTAAATCATAAAACATACTATAACAGGAATTACACACAGAAAATAGAATGATATTTTATTAATATGGGAAAAAAATTACATTACAGAAGCTCGAATACAATCAAAGGATGAATCCCCTATAGGCTGCAACACATTACAACTCCCTCTCTCAAAACTCTGGAATCTTTAGCCTTTTGTAATTCCCCAAATCAGCTAGGGTTTCTAATTTCCTGCCTTTCTTGACTCTACACCTTCCCCCTTAACTCTACTACCCTAAGGGTTCCCAAAAATGGTTATATATAGCCCTTTTTGGCGACCACCAACTTAATTTGGAAATTTGCATCTCCCTCCAAAAATAGGTCAACTTCGCGAGGCCATAACGTTCGATCCGACCGTTGGATTTTCAATTATAATACCTTTTCGGAAAGCTCTTGAAAAGACGATGGAGCACCAAATAGTATTAATAGGTAGCCTACTTGGGTTTCCCACCAAATCTCAGGCCCATCCGGAGCCTCTAAGTGCCTCAAATTTGACTTTGAATATTTCAATAGGATTTTTGGTATTTGAAATTTTAATATCTCACAAATGACAAATGATATTAAAGCGATTTCTTCACCATTAGCTTCAATTCACCATTCTAGAGGTCTATGTAAGATTTTGTATCCAACCGTGCACAAATGAAAACTTACTAAAAATAGTAACCCTGCCAAATTTAGCCCTTATTGAAAAGAAACAACATTTTTTTTTTGGTTGATGCAAGATTGCTCTTACACCCTAGATGCTCCTACATCAAACACCTAGGGTAATTTGAAATGTGACCCTGTCACTTCTCATGTGTTAGAGGGAAACCAAAATGATTAACCTCAATCTCAGATAACCATGATGAATCTTCAACAGGCCTTCCTTTCCATTTCACCAAGTATTCTGTATACTGCCTGTTTTTTGTACTCTTACCCACACGGCTATCCAAAATGCCCTCTATCTCCTCCTTCTCTGAAGTAGATGTTGGAAAGTCCCACTGTGTTCCTTTATCAAGTCCATCATCATGATACTCTATTAGATCTGAAATATTGAACACTGATGAAATATTGATGTCATCAGGCAACTCTACCTCAAATGCATTTCCTGAATCATGCTTCTTTAGGATTCTACATGGTCCAAATTTCCTCATCTTCAGCTTATTATATGTACCAATTGGAAATCTTTCTTTTCTCAAGTGAACCATGACTTCATCACCCTCCTAAAACTCCTTATGCCTCCTCTTCTGATCAGCCTTAGCCTTGTACTAAGAATTCATCTTATGGATATGCTCTCTTACCTCTTCGTGCAAATTCTTCATGTGCTCAGCAAAATTGTCAGCTTCAGCACTACTCTTCTCCCCCTTATCCATCCTCCTCGATTTAGAAGTAGTTCTTGGGCTACTCCCATACACAACCTAGAATGGAGATTTACCTGTGCTCCTATTGACAAAATTGTTGTAAGCAAATTCTGCCTATGGTAAAATCAAATCCCATCTCTTGGGCTTATCTCCTACTAAGCATCGTAGCAGGTTACCCAAACTCCTATTCACCACTTCTGTATGTCCATCAGTCTGTGGATGGTGTGCAGAACTAAACTTCAAATCTGTCTTCAACTTCTTCCACAATGTCCTCCAGAAATAACCAACAAACTTGGTATCTCGATCTGAAACTATGCTCTTAGGTAGACCATGTAGTCTCACCACCTCCCTGAAAAATAACTCT
This sequence comes from Cunninghamia lanceolata, assembly GCA_027924645.1. NCBI lineage: Eukaryota > Viridiplantae > Streptophyta > Pinopsida > Cupressales > Cupressaceae > Cunninghamia > Cunninghamia lanceolata. Next base: position 4,676,087 of record BSBN01000334.1, on the reverse strand, counting down.
GCAATGTGAATAGCATCATTATTCTTCTTGCAAGGAATAAAATGGGCCATCTTTGAGAATCTATCCACCACCACAAAAATGGAATCATGCCCTCTCTGTGTCCTTGGTAAACCAAGAACAAAATCCATACTAATATCATCCCATGGATTCTCTGGCATAGGTAATGGCTGATATAGCCCTATATTTTGACTTATTCATTTTGCCATCTGACACACTCTGCAACTCTGCACAAATTTCCTCACATCTTGCTGCAATTGTGGCTAGTAATACTATTCACCAACAATAGCAATGGTCTTATCGTGACCAAAGTGTCTAGCTAATCCACCACTATGCTTCTCCTTAATCAGGTTCTCTCTTATGGAACTCCTCAGAATGCACAACTGGCTTCCTCTAAACAACATACCATCTTGGATTATGTAATCCAACCATTTTGTCCTGTCCAAAGTAACAGGTTCCAAACAAGCTTTCCAAGCCTCTACAAAATCTAGATCTTCAGGATACAAACTTTTGAGTTCATCAAACCCAACAACCTCTATCTTCATTTCTGTTAACAAATTGTGCCTTCTACTCAAGGCATCTGCAACCCTGTTGGACTTCCCACTCCTGTGCTTCAAAACAAAAGTATAACTCTACAAAAACTCAACCTATTTTAAGTGCCTTTGATTTAGCTTTCCTTGACTATTAAGATACTGCAAAGCCTGATGATCAGTATATAAAACAAACTCTTTTCGCAACAAATAATGTCTCCATTTCTTCAAGGCCTGGACTATTGCATAAAACTCTTGATCATAAACAGAATACTTTTTCTTGGCATCATTAAGCTTCTCACTAAAATAGGCAATGGGCTTACCTTCTTCACTTAGAACAGCTCCTATACCACTACCACTAGCATCACAATCTACCTGGAATACTTTATTGAAATCTGAAAGTCCCAACATAGGTTGTTCTATGACTTTCTGCTTTAATGTATCAAAGCTCTTGTCTGCTCCTTTAGTCCATCTAAACTCTTTTCTATCCCCTCTCATTGTCTCAATTAGGGGTGCACAAATGCTACTGAAATTCTTGATAAACTTTCTATAAAAATTTGCCAAACCATGAAAATATCTTACCTCGAAAGCACTCCTTGGTGTAGGCCTTTCAATGATAGTCTTCACCTTCTCTAGGTCCATCTTAAGATCTTCCTCTGAGACAACAAATCCTAGGTATACCAACTCCTTTGCAAAACTACATTTCTTCAGATTGATCAACAACTTCTCCTCCCTCAGCTTCTCTAAATCTCTTCTGATATGCATCAAATGCTCATCCCAAGTCTTACTGAAAATCAAAATGTCATCTAAATAAACAATAACAAAACTTCCCAAAAATTCCTTCAGCACCTTGTTCATGAGTCGCATGAATGTGCTCGGTGCATTGGTTAGCCCAAATGGCATGACTAACCACTCATTAAAACACTCCTTTGTCTTGAAGGTTGTCTTCCATTCATCTCCTTCTCTAATTCGAATTTGGTGATACCCACTCTTCAGATCAATCTTCGTGAAGTACTTGGCTCCACTCAAACAATCCATTATGTCATCCATTCTTGGCAATGGAAATCTGTACTTGATTGTGATCTTGTTGATGGCTCGAGAATCTGTACACATCCTCCACTCTCCATCTTTCTTTTGTGCTAGTACTGCAAGTACCACACATGGACTTAGGCTCTCCCTTATCAGTCCCTTCCTTAACAGCTCGTGAACTTGTCTGTTCAACTCTTCATTCTCTGCTGGAGTCATTCTGTGGGCTGCCTTATTTGGCAAACTAGCTCCTGGTATCAAATCCATTTGATGACTTATCTTCCTCACTGGTGGTAAACCTTTTGGTACATTATTAGAGATAATATCTTGAAATTCTTCCAACATTTCTGAGACTTCTACTAGTACATCTTCACATTTCTCTTGACTAATCTTAAGAATGAATGCAAAGCAATGACGCTTATGCTTCATACCCTCCAAAAACTTTCTACCATCTACCAAGCAAATTCTGGCAGTACTACATACCTTTTCTTCCACCTCCTTCAAGGGCTTCAACTTATGACGGACTCCATCCTTTGTTAGGGAGTATGTGTTTGCACGGCCATCATGGACAGCACTCCTATCATACTGCCACAGCCTCCCAAATAACATATGACATGCATCCATCGGTATGATGTCACACAACACCTCATCATGGCAGTCACCAATCTTGAATTTCACTAAACACCATTCATTGACCAATGCTCTATGGTCCTTCTGCAACCATGCAATCCAGTATGGATGTGGATGCTTTCTTCTTGTCAACTTCAACTTGTCAACCATCTCCTCTGAAACAAGATTATCAGTGCTTTCACTATCAATAATAATATCACAACACTTACCTTCACATTTACACCTTGTGCGAAATAAACTGTTCCTCTGATTGGGTTCTTTCTCCTCATTCAACAAAGTTCTTCTGACAACTAGGGTTTCTCCCCTTTCTGCATCTTCGGAGAGCTCAGACTGTGCATCTTCATCCACATGTACAACTCGTGCATTACCTTCAAGTCTTCTATTCATCCTTCCTTGATGTTGCGGCCAGTTGTATGCTCGATGCCCTTCTTCTCCACATTGGAAACATGTTCCTCTGAAACCTCCTCTTCCAGGTCCTTGCCCAGGTCTACCTCTTCCTCTTCCTCTTTGCTCACCATTATTCTGGTCACGAGGGCGGTAGGTATTTATCTCATCTCTGATTTTGACTGGTTCCATCTTCTTCACTTTTCTTTGGTTCTTCATTTCGGCCTCCATAGGGTCTTCCGCCAGTCCTTCCACCTTGACCTCTTCCCCTTTACTTGCTTTCAAATCTCTTATTCAACTTCTCTTCCACCTTTAGGGAAAACTGGTACGCATCTTCTATGGTGGTCATTCTAACTAGGCTCAACTCTTCTTGAATACTTGGCCTCAACCCATTAATGTAACGGGTCACCTTCTCCTTGTTGGCCTCTACATGGCCTGTCTTGATAGTGATCCTATAAAAATCTTCTATATACACCTTAACAGACTTGTTACCTTGCTTCAATCCTTGCAGCTTCTTCAGCAACTCCATCTCATAGTCCACAGGAATGAACTGCTTCTTCAATTTCTCCACCATCTGATCCCATCTAGTAATCTTTGCTTTTCCTCTTCTATTTCTCTCTAACTGGACCTCCTTCCACCAAATACTGGCGTGGCCCTTCAACTTTGTCTTTGCAAACTTGACCCATTCAAGGTCTTCCACATCTTCATACTCAAAATACTCCTCCATATCATTGATCCAATCAATAAGTTGTTTTGGATTCAAATCTCCAGAATAGGTAGAAACTTCGATCCTGGGCCTCTTTCTGATATTTGAAATGGCCCTCAACAACCTAACTTCTACAAGATCTCCTGCAGCTTCTTGTTCTTCCTCAGATAGCTCTTCTTCAGCTTCATCTTCGATTTCCTCTCTCCTCCTCGGCTTGAACCCTCTTCGCAGCTCCTCTTGCAATGCATCAACTTGTCTTTGCAGGGCTCTAAAACCCTCTTCCATCAAAGCATTCCTCCCACCATGGTTTCTTCCCAGAGGCATCTTGATCTATGCAGCAAACCCACAACCTCAGGTCCTGGTGTGAACTGCCTCACGGTCGGCAATCTGTCTACACACTCAGGAACCCTTGCTCTGATACTACTTGATGAAGGGGGTAAATCATAAAACATATAATAACAGAAATTGTACATAGAAAATAGAATGATATTTTATTAATATGGGAAAAACATTACATTACAGAAGCTCAAATACAATTAGAGGATGAATCCCCTACAGGCTGCAAAACATTACAACTCCCTCTCTCAAAACTCTGGAATCTTCATCCTTCTGTAATTCCCCAAATCAGCTAGGTTTTCTAATTTCCCACCTTTCTTGACTCTACACCTTCCCCCTTAACTCTACTACCGTAAGGGTTCCCAAAAATTGTTATATATAGCCCTTTTTGGCGACCACCAGCTTAATTTTGAAATTTGCATCTCCCTCCAAAAATAGGTCAACTTTGTGGGGCCATAACTTTCGATCTGACCGTTGGATTTTCAATTATAATACCTTTTCAGAAAGCCTTCAAAAAGACGATGGAGCACGAAGTAGTACCGATAGGTAGACTACTTGGGTTTCCCACCAAAACTTGGGCCCATCCGGAGCCTCTAAGTGCCTCAAATTTGAATTTGAATATTTCAATAGGATTTTTGGTATTTGAAATTTTAATATCTCACAAATGACAAATGATATTAAAGCGATTTCTTCACCATTAGCTTCAATTCACCATTCCAGAGGTCTGTGTAAGATTTTGTATCCAACCGTGCACAAATGAAAACTTACTAAAAATAGTAACCCTGCCAAATTTAGCCCTTATTGAAAAGAAACAACATTTTTTTTTTTGGTTGATGCAAGATTGGTCTTACACCCTAGATGCTCCTGCATCAGAAAGGCTAGTTCTCATGGAGGAAAACAATGAAAACTTTGTTATTTACTATCCAAGATGCCAAGAAATTTTTAGGATCATAGTTCCATTTATCTTGGACTATTACAAAACCATAAACTACTAATTTTCTTAATACGAGATGCTCAATTTCTCTTTTTTCTATTGTAATCATTCCCTTATTCCAAGGGATATCATAAAGCTTATTCTTCCTTTTCTTGTTACCAAAATTATTACCAATAATAGATAGTTGGTGACCGACTTCCAAGGTTACAACCATCGGAGTTAAAACTTTTGGGTGAAAAATAGGCTCACCAGCAAAACCAGGAAGCCTAATAATGGTAGTATGGGCACCAAAGAAGTAATCACAAGGGATTTTGGAATTGGTCAAGAGGCCTTTCATGATATTTGTCATCCTATTCATGACAACCTCAGACTCTAATTGTTCAAAGATAGGTGCCACAAAATACTCAGCAAATTCATAGGGGTCTACAGGTTCTGAGAGGACATGAGTCCATGCGGACACTAGGATAGTCTTTTTACTACCTATCTTAGGGTCATACATGCCTAGATCCATAGGTTGTTCGAAGAGCTAATAATTTTAATACAAGATTAAGTGGAAAAGATAGGCTGAATACATGAAAGTTTGTTTCTAAGAAAATTTGAATAGCTGCTCAATGATGGCTTGAGAAATATGCTCGAGAAGTTGAACCTATATTCAACAGACTTATCTACTATTTTGAATCTAAAAATGGCTGCCAATTTCCAGTCGTGTACGTTTGCATCCTCATCCTAACTGAAAATGAAAGATAGCAAGGAGAGGGTATCCTGTACATCAGTATTGAACCAAACTCAGGCGATGGGCATTTTGGGCAATTGGGTGTTGTCTTAATCTAAGTGTATCTCAATATTTAGAAACTTGACTTTACTATGGACACCATTCCATATATTTTGCAACTTGGGGATAGTGGCAAAAGTAGCACCCCGGTCATGATACAAACCCAACATGTCCCAAATTGCCTTGGGAGTTATCTAGAGCATGAATCTGTTGTGCTAAATCATTAAAGTCTATGGGTTAAAAGGTTCTCCACACATCCAAACCTATTCGGGGTAGGGGTTAACTTCAGGGACCAAGAACTAAGCCAAATGGGAGGTCCAAATCCTCATGTAAAATGTTTCAGACTCTCCCTTTTTGCTTGTGTAGTTGCTTTATCTATTTCCTCTGCCTCCTGAGCTTCCTCTGGCTCTTCTATTTCCTCTACTTGCTATGAGTGGCCTAGAAGATTTCTTGTGTCTAGGCTCAATGTCAGGGTCATATGATACTCATCCTAGATTTTGTCCCATTGCTCATCTGTTGGAACTCCCTCGAAAGTGTAAGTGAATTCAGCAATCTCTTGCCTAAACTTCCAATAGGCTGCTATCTTTTCGCTGCTCTAGTCTTTATTCTTGAGAGTTTGCCTCAAACCATGTGTCATTAGTCTCTTATGATTGCTTCTTGTAGAAAGTTTCCCATGGCTTGGGGCCCTCATATGGTAGATCCTTGAGCTCTACATAGAAGACTGGATTATCCTACTATGGTGACCTTCTCTATTACCAGAAAGGCCAGCTCTCATGGAGGAAAACAACAAAAACTTTGTTATTTACTATCCAAGATGCCAAGAAATTTTCAAGATCATAGTTCCATTTATCTTGGACTATTACAAAACCATAAACTGCCAATTTTCTTAATAGGAGATGCTTAGTTTCTCTTTTTTCTATTGTAATCTTTCCCTTATTCAAAGGGATGTCATAAAACTTATTCTTCCTTTTCTTGTTACCAAAATTATTACCAATAATAGATAGTTGCTGACCCACTTCCAAGGTTGCGACCCTAGGAGTTAATTATTTTGGGTGAAAAACAGGCTCACTAGCAAAACCATGAAGCCTAATAATTGTAGTATGGGCACCAAAGAAGTAATCGTAAGGGATTTTAGAATTGGTCAAGAGGCCTCTCATGATATTTGTGATCCTGTTCATGACAACCTCAGACACTAATTGTTCAAAGATAGGTGCCACAAAACACTCAACAAATTCATAGGGGTCTACAGGTTCTGAGAGGACATGAGTCCATGTAGACACTGGGATAGTCTTCCTACTACCTATCTCAGGGTCATACATGTCTAGATCCATATGTTGTTCAAAGAGCTAATAATTTTAATACAAGATTAAGTTGAAAAGATAGGCTGAATACATGAAAGTTTGTTCCTAAGAAAAATTTGATAGTTGCTCAATGATGGCTTGGAAAATATGCTTTGAGAAGTTGAACATGTATTCAACAGACTTATCTACTATTTTGAGTCTAAAAATGGCTGCCAATTGCCAGTCGTGTACGTTTGCATCCTCATCCTGATTGTAAATGAAAGATAGCATGGAGAGGGCATCCTGCACATCAGTATTGAACTAAACTCAGGTGGTGGTCAATGTGGGCAATTGGATGTTGTCTTCATCTAAGTGTATCTCAGTATTTAGAAACCTGACTTTACTGTGGACACCATTCCATATATTTTGCAACTTAGGGATAGTGGCAAATCTAGCACCCCGGTCATGATACAAACCCAACATGTCCTGAATTGCCTTAGGGGTTATCTAGAGCATGAATCTATTGTGTTGAATCATTGAAGTCTATGGGTTAAAGGGTTCTGCGCACATCCAAACCAATTTGGGCTAGGGGTTAACATCAGGGACCAAGAACTGAGTGAACTGGGAGGTCCAAATCCTTAGGCAAAATGTTTCAGACTCTCCCTTTTCCGTTCTTCAGAGATATCTTATCTGTGCCCCCTCTCTCAGATTCTTCAGATTATTGGTCATCTCGGTGTGAAAGATGTCATCTGTATAATCCTTCACTTGCGTAGGGTCAGAACTAACCCCCTTAACAAAGGCTCTAGTCCTTGGGAAGTTGATTGTTAGTTGTGGTTTCACAGATGGATAGGTCTTACTACTCGTCCACTTCTCTAGTAAATTGAACAGACCTTCTTGTGGTGACTGCCCCTCCTCCATTTCTATATCTTCTCAAGAAGCTCTAAAAACTACAACTAAATTTAATCTACAGCTAGAACTGTCAATGGAGGTTTAAACTTCTTGACACGAGCAATGGGAATTCAAAATATTTTGGAGCAAGAAATGGCAACTATAATTGTTGAGGTACTTAAAAACTTGGCTCAGCAGAGGTGTTAATAATGTATTAAATGACCGATCATGTATAATTAATGTCATTAGTAGACACACCAAAGTGATTGTTAGTGCACTATTCCAAATTAACATAGGACTATCTGCCAAATCAATATTAAAGGCGGTGATCTTTTGAAATGATTGGTTATCCTCCTTGAAGTACAAGAACTGCCTAACTTTGAGGAGTATGTAACTGCTAACTATAAGAGCTAATGCACCATGGACATGTCTTCCTGGAACACTTATTCAAAAAGAAAGTGGGAAAAGAAAGACAGGGGAGGGAAAGAAACATAAAGACACCTAACTAACTATGATACAGGGTCAGATTTTAAAATTATGTGGAGTGTTTCAAGAAGATCCCATTAACAGGAATATCTTCAGGTTCTCCTTCCATATTTTCCAACTGAAATGTATTCTATTGCTTAAGGGTGTGAATCTTAAAAGGGCCAGTCCATAGTGAGTCAAAATTGTTGTGTTGACCCGGTTTAGTAGCTCTCTCATCCCATTTCAAAACCAAGGACCCAGCTTCAAAATTTGGTTTAGAAGTCTTTTGATCAAACCAATTCTTTATAATATGTTGATGTCTCATCAAGGATTCATGTGCCACTTCTCTTTTCTCTTGAACTTCCAGCAGTTCAACAAGCCTTACATGCATTAGGCCATTTTCCTCTATCTCCAATTGTTTGATCAACTGTAAAGCAGAGATTTCTACATTCAATGGAATACCTGCATTCTTTCCATAAACTAGTTCATAAGGGGACATCTTAAAGTCACTTGCTTCGGTGTAATCTTGTTTTCCCATAGTGCCGAATTGAGAGACCTATACCAATCTCTCTGATAATCGACTCCTATTCTTTGAATGAGTCTAATCATATTCTTATTTGTAGACTCTGCCAAACCATTACCTTGCGGATAATAATTAGATGAGGTCTTCAAATATATTCCATTTTTTAAGGCAAACTCTGACAGTTTGGTACCTAAAAATGCCTTAGCATTATTAGATATAATAGTGTGTGGGGGACCAAAATAGGTGGTTATTCCTTCAAGAAACTGTAGATTACCTTCTCAGTGGCTTCTTTAAGTGGGACCACCTCACTCCATCTTGTAAAATAATTAGTTGCAGTAAGAATCCACTTGTATCCCATACTTGAGATTGGATTGATCATCTCTATGAAATCTAAACTCCACTATGCAAAGGGTTCATATACTATTATGTGACTCAAAGGTAAAGATGCATTTTTTCTCCTTCCGACATATAATTGACAAGCCTAACACTCCTTAACCATTTGATGACAATTTGCAAACAATGTGGCCTAGTAGTAACCAACCTGTGTAATCTTGATGGCCATAGTTTTTGTTGAGAAGTGCCCCCTGAAGCTCCATGATGGGACTCATGTAGTATCCTTTGAGATTCATCCTTTTCAACACACCATAGTAGGATTTCGTCAAAATTTATTTTAAACAGAATGTGATCAATCAATACAAAATTGATTCCCTATTGCCTATAATACCATCTTTTATGAAGGGAGAGCATACTAGGGAAGACACCTGTTCTCATGAACTATATTCTGTCATTGACCCAAGAATCTTGGTCAAGCTCTTGCAATTTTAACACAATTTCATCTTCTATCTTTTCCAACATGGATGCCTCTGTGTCCTGGAAAATGTATTGGCAAAGTCCTCTTCCTCTGACCAATTTTGTAGGCCTTACTTCTATATCATACTCAAAAATCTTGGTTATCTAGTTAGCTCATTTTTTCTCTAATTTAGCCCTCCATAACATATTCTCTAACACTTGAATGACCTACTAATATCAAGATTTTGTTTCCTATTACTAGATGTCTGAATTTCTTAAGTGCTTTAACTATGGCATAAGCTTGCTTTTCAACAAAATTGTACCTAGATTCATACTCCCTTAATGTCCTAGATAAGAATGCAACTAGATGTTCTCCTTCTTCTTTGTCATATTTTTGAGTTAGAAATACTACAATACTATGCTCACCTCCATACACATACATTATGAAGTGTCTATAGAAATCAGGATTCCACAGTACTGGGGCAGTGGAGATAGCCTTCTTATTTTCTTCAAAAACTTGCCACCCTTTAGTTGTCCACTTAAAGGCTAAGTCCTTCAACATCAGAGTAATAGGCCTGACTTGCCCTACAAAATCATATATGAATCTATTGACAAAATTAATCTTCCCTAGGAAAGATTGAACTACCTTTTAATTGATTGGTAAGGATAAGTCCAGTATGGCCTTGACTCTCTCTAGGTCAATAGAGATTCCATCTTTTGAAACAATATGCCCTAAAATCTTCCCTTGAGGTACACCAAAAACACACTTGTTAGGATTTAAAGAAATCCCAAATTCTTGGTACTTCTGAAAGATAGCTTCCAAATGCTCAAAGTGATCCTTGGTATTTTTTGTAAATATAGTAAGATCATCTAAATAAATCAAAATGATCTTATTTATGAGCCCCTTAAATGCTATATCCATAGTGCATTGAAAAGTGGCACCAGCATTTGACAAACCAAAAGGTATTTTGGCGTATGCAAAAGTTCCCTATTTGGTTGTGAATGTTGTATTGTGTTGGTCTTCCTCTGCCGTCAAAATTTGATTATATCCTGAAAAATCATCAAGAAGGGAAATTTTTTTTTATCCAGCCACTATTTGTAAGATATGTTCTATGGATGGCAGAGGATAATGATATTTTAATGAGGCTTTATTTAAGTCTCTGAAGTCACACAGAGCCTAATGTCCCCATTTTTCTTTCTCACTAGCACCAGATTAGATACTTAGGTTGAATGTTTTATTGGGAAGATAATCTTAGACTCAAGAAGCTTTTGTAACTCATCCACCATCAAAGGTTCAATTCTAGGATTTACTAGTCTCTATTTATGGTGAATGGGTTTTGATCCTTTAAAAAGCTCTATAGTATGTTGGAAAATGTCCTTATTATAACCGTGGAGGTCATCATAGGTCCATGCAATCACCCTATCATATTGGTTGCATAAAGAAATCAACTTATTCATTTCCTCCCGAGTGGTGGCATTGCCTACTTTAAACTTCCTTCCTTCACTGACCTAAATTTTAGAATAATCTTCATTACTTTCCACGAACTTTCTCTTATCTAGGCTTGCACCATATAGGTCAAACAGGTTCTCTAATGTTATTAACCCCTTTGGAAGCTTATTAGATTTCAATTGAATGATTTTGTCACCATATGCTTTGTCAATCTTAGGCTGCAACTGGTCAGCAAATTCTCCAGACTACTGTAAAAAAGGTACTTGAAGGTCATTGTGAAAAACATGCTAGTTTTGAACATTGTCGGGGATTGATGATCTGATAATGACCTTCATTGCTTCATTATTGATGAGTAAATCACTTGTTGGGTCAAACTGAGAGCTAATTTGTGTCATCCTGTCTGCATCGATATTTTGATCTCTAGGTACAACCTCTATATTAAAATCATAAAAGCTATTAATCAGGTCCCAAATCCTATGGTGATATGACCTTATTCTCACATTCTTTGCCACAACCTTCTCTCTGATTTTCCTTACAACTAGCTCTAAATCACCTCTGACTCTTAGATTCTTTATTCCTTTCTTCTTTGCTAACATAAGACCATGCACTAAAGATTCATATTCAACATCATTTTTGTAACATAAACCAGAAGCATATGGTACTGAGAATTTTTTATCCCTTTGGAGAGATGAGATAGATACCTTCTCCTACACCATTCTTTCTCCTGGATCTATTGAAGTTTAAGGTCCAGATCTCAGAGTCTTTATTTGAATCTTCCTTTTTAGCTATTTCTTGACTCATTATGTTTGGTATTTCTTGATCTTCCTCAAAGATTACATAAGTTTGCAAAATAGTAGAATCATAGTTGTCATAAGGGTCACTCTACATCATAGACATCAACTGATTGTTCTCTTCTTCATTTTGATCATATTCAGTCCATTCCCCTATATCTTCAATAAAAGCTCTATCTGAGCTCTATTCATCATAGCATGAGATGCTTCAAATCTTGGTGATGATTCCTTAGTGATATGTTCTTTAGATAAGGTTTCTAATATCACTTTCATCATTGTTCCATAATTGGTTCTTAAGATCAAGTGTGACCAATCTAGTGACATATACCCTCTTATTTTAGCAGTGAAAACTCTAGATAGGCATAGCCCAAAGAGAGGGGGAATATTAATGATCACAACGTCTTGTAGGACAGTCATATTTGGACAAGTATACAGCTATAATGGGAGTTGTTTCATGATTCCCATGGTTTGTATAGACTTACCATCTAATTGCATAACCCCTTTAGCTAATGGCTCATACTCTATTTTTAAAGCATCAGCTACTTTCTTAGGCATTATTGTAGTACGAGCCCCCAAGTCTATCATTGAGTTGTACAATAGTTTCTTGCCCACTATTAAGGTTAAATAAAATGGGTTGGGCTTAGGCTTACTTACCTCTAGTGTGGTATTTACCCGAGTGGATGTCTGTTGATGTGGAGCATCTTGGTTTTGAGCTCTTCCCTTGTTCATACCTCCTTCTTTTGTGTTAACATCTTTGGAATCTTCCTAAGATTGTAATGCTTCTTGTAATAGTGTCTCCTGCTTGGGAACAGTCATCATATCCCATATCAACACATTTGTAGTTTATAGGTCCCAATGACTGTGTCTTAGGATAGTAGGGATATCTTGCTCTTTCCACCACCTACTTGGAGACTCCTTGATTTTGAGCTGCCATAGGTACTTCCTGTCTTGAAGTGGGGTTATATTGAGCTTGGAATGAAGGAACTCTAGTTGCTTTGCTATTGATGGCTTCAGGGTGTTCAACCATTCTTCTCTTTGACCTAGTGAAATAGTTAGATAGTACCAAGGGCTTCTTAGAAGTGGATGCTTCATTTACAAACACTAAATCTTCCTCTTCAATCCATGAAAATAGGGCATGTTCTGGGGCAATTTCTTCTTCTTGTTCAATGGAGATCCCTTGCATTTGGGACACCATTACTGCATTCTAAACACCAAGGGACTAATACAGAGGAGCAGTGGATGCAACAGCTTGACCCTCCATTCTTCTTTGCTCTGCTACCCTTTGTTGTAAATTGCCTCTAGGACAATCTCTGGGCATGTGTGCATTGTTGCAATGGAAACACCAAGCATTGGACTCTTATGCTATGTTATTTTGTCTAGGGACCATTTCTCTACCTGGATTAGCTAGGAGAACTTGTAATGGTGTGGATACTAGGACTAGCTAGTTTGAAGGTTGAGGATTATTTAGTCTTTATGCCCCTTGGTATTGATTTAGCTAGAATGGAGGCCTATTACCTTGGAATCACTGATAAGGAGGTTTTGGATAAGCAGTCTGCTGTCTCTTGAGATTAATAATTTCATTTGAAAATGTTCTAAGAATGTTCTTGACATCATCTATTTCAGATGGAGGAGCGGAAGGTGTTGATGTAGTGGGTTATTGAGGTGTTGGAAAAGTGTACATAGACACAAGGACTGATGGAGGATTAGGAGATTCTTGTGGTAGTTGAATAGAAATATCTAGGAACGTGGGCATGGGAGGACTTGAAGGTAGTTTCCCAACATCTATTAGGCTATTTTTGACTCTTACAACTAATTCATATGCTTTTGGTAGGGTCTATCCTTCTAAGGACTGAATCATTACTGAGATTTTAGAATTAAAAACCTTAAGTTAAAATACAATTACCATACTTCCTGATGGCCTAGCTATGGTAGGGATTCTATCCCAAGTCTTTTGAAACCTACTATTCAAATCCGTTATGGCTTCTTGGGGTGCTCTATTTATGGTGATCAATTGTTGCAATAGAGATGATCATTCATCCTTCTCACTAGATCTTGCAAACAAAGTTTCTCTGAGATGATCACAAGTAGATATTGAATTTGAGGGCAAGGACCTATACCAATCCATAGCTTTTCCCTTAAAAGAAGCTACCAACAATCTTATAGTAATGTTTTGTTCTATGATGACGTGCACAGTATGCACATCTGACACATCTGGGAGGTGCTCTCTTGGAGTCTTGGACTCTTCTCCACTAAACTTGGGTAATTCTTTCAAAGCCTTAGTAGGAATTGGATCCCAGGTATCTAGTGCTGTTGGGAGAACAAGGGGACTAATGTTGTTCCAATTTGCAAAGTTCCATGGTAGATTAGGAGGAGGAGGTATTGCCATAGCTATTCCTGGTTCTCTGGATGATTGATTTACTCTTCTCCTTGGAGTGGCTGATAAAGGTGTTAACAAGATTCCTGGATTAGCAACTGATTGAGGTCTAGTGGTTGGTCCATAGCTTTGGCTTCTTCCTAATCTCAGGCTCATACGATCTTGATCAAGAATCAAGAAAAGGTCCCACTGAGTGTGCCAAAAAATGTTGATGTATAAATTTTTAGGCTTAAATCATCACCAACATGGGAAGCTTCAAGAATGTAGGATTGACTCTTGAAGCAACCTCTAGATTTTATAGAAGTTGGCTCTTCTATTTCAATTGGGGTTTTGGAAAAAGTAAAAAAGAAACAAGATTATAGATACAATATAATAAAACTCCTAAGGCAATGTGCCAAACATATATTTTAATTCAATAACAAGCATAGTGGTTAAATCCTTATGATTTATGCTATATTAAAGAGTAATAAGCATGATCAACATAAGCAGGTTATAAAATCGATTTAAACTCAAAGGAAAAACATATAGAATCTATAATAAAGACAGAAAAATATCACCAAATGGCATAGAACAAAAGCTTCTTTCATTAATGGATTCAGCAAAATACATGAGGCACATAAATATACACAAATCTATGATACTTTCTTCTTGAAATAGCTATGAAGGCAAAATGATATATGCCAGTCACACTGCAAAAATCTCTTATAATATTATATCTCCTTTTCGTCTACACTATCTTTGTATTTCTCTATATTTATAAGTTACAAAATTCCCTTATTTATAGAAGAAAGATGCGGCTTGAGACACTTTTGGCTATTAGGATTCTTAAGCACCTACAATTGAACTAGAGTAAGTCACAGGTAGGGAATCTTTCTGAATGTGCGTATGCACCATCCTCACACTCTGAGTGGTTAAATGTTATTGAAACAACCTTGACACTACTAGTTCTATTGGGACAGATGGCCTCTTCCATAAGATTCTTATAAATTTCAAACTTGCCATGTGGCAGGCTTGGTTCCTTTTATAACATGGTGAGAATGTGTGCCATATTGACACTTGGTTCATCTGGCCTCATCTATTTCCTGCTTTAATCTTAAATGACAATCAAAACACATGGAAACACCTATGAGTTTCAAAGCTGGGACACATGACAGGCTGGTGCTCCATGAGTTTCCTTTGTTTCTATTCTTCAAACGCCCATGGTCATGACACTTGGCATTGTTTGTGCAGCTTAGAAACTTCATGAAACACAAAGGAAGAATACGGTCCCATGATACATGGCACATCTCTATGACTCTTGAGTACTTATGACTAAGAAGAGGACACTTGGCATACCCTACCACTACTAGACACTAATCTTACTGCCTCTTAAATGCCTTGCCATGTGTCAACTCTGCGCATCTTTTAGGAAGCATCATTCCTTCTGCTTCTTCAAAACCCCGCCATGCTTATACCTGGTACATTCCCACGTGGGCTATACTTGCAATGCAAACAAAGATTACCAACCTGGTAGTAAAACTATACTACCGCTGCTAATCAATGCTACAAAATGTAGAGTAAGAACTCTATAGTAAGAATTATAAAATTGACACATTGATTCTAGAAAGGATAGTTTGTTAGATACCTATAATGGAAGCTTATTGGGGTAACTTGGGCATTATATATCCTAGTCACTATATAATTATCATGGAGTTACTAGTCACCCTGATTATAACCAATGATCAAATCTAGCTTGATATTATGAGGCCTTAAGAACACTTGAATTTCCTTAGATAACCTTGGCCTAACATTACCTAACATTTTTAGTATAGAGATGACAATGTGACATTTTTCTGTGCTTAACGAAATTGCAGCAAGGAAACAAATTTTAGTTTTCATGCTAGAAAAAAAAAAGAACAAATTTTTAAATTATTGTTTTAATTATCATGCTGCATATATTTTGATCCACATGGATGATCAGACTTCTCATCAATCTAATCAACCTTCTCATTAGTTTGATCAGCCTAGTGGCACTCCTAATAGGTCTACTCTATATGTTGAGACAATTGAAAGGTTTGAAAATGCCTTGACACAAGTACACCGAATAATATATAATACCCCAAACATGACAAAGAGAGACAATTTGGTCACGATCCAAGATGATATTACATGTATGATTGACGTTATTTGATCATACAACCCTTATGATGACATTAGCATTGACATGATCAATGCTTCACTTTCTTAGAGTGTTGGTGGCTGTGAGAAATGGTCATCTAGGTTTTAGTAGACAATGTTCTCAACATGTTCCCCTCCTCCACTAAGTGCGAGGATCCAATTGTGGGTTGTTTTACTTATCCTAGATTTTTGGCAGCACTTCACAAATGGCCTAACAATGATGAGTTGCCATTTTATTTTTGTAAACAATTATATGCAAAGTTTCATTTACATTTAGATGTCAATTATATAGATTTCCCTACACATGTTGGACATGGGAGAGGGAGGTTTATAGACAAAATTGAGTACAAACAAGTAGATTCACCACCTCTTGTGAACAAGAGGTCCTTAGTTGGTAAAAAATTTTTGGTTCTTCTAAACCATGAAAACCTACGAGAAGCTACACAACCAGCACTAATCCCTTCGAGATGCTAGATTTTTTAGAGCATCACGACTATTACCACTAAGGTTGATTAGTTGTCATCTGATCATGTTGGTAGATATTTGTTACATCCGCAAATTGATATTCCTCCCAATGAGGCCACATTCATGCTGATATACCATCACCACATGATGTGGCATGGATTAGTGGAGAGAGTGCTTTGTGTAATATGACTAGATGCATCGCCAATGATTTCTTAGATGCATGCTAGTTCATCAACGATGAGCATGGGATCTCACTTGATGTTATATACACATATGTCAGGTGATATTTTGGTTGACAGAGGAGCCATGGTGTGGTAGATTCATAGGGTTTGGGGGAACATCAAGATGTTCCAATAGGTCCTACAATCTCTACCCCTCAACATATTCTAGATCATCCTATAGGCTCCACCTCTCATCATGTTCTAGATTAGGTTGAGATTACTGCACCTGATATTGTAGGAGGCGAGTATAGTAGGCTTTTTTTACTAGGACTAAACCATCTACATGTCTCTCATTCTCCCTCCATTCTTTTGATCTCCATGGGATTAGGAGTGTCCTCGATGCTACAGTTGAGGTAATTTATTTAAATTACAATCTAAATTCACACACACAGATATATACATTCACACACATACATAAATACAAAGATATATATATATATATATATATGGTATTATATTCACATCTCTTCTATATTTTATGTCAGGTGGATTATGTTTCTTATAGAAGTGAGGTCTAGCAATCAAATGCCTTGTCATAAAAAATGTTGAAAAAGGAGGCATATCAAACATTGAGAGCTAGTCTAAACACTCGAGAGCCATTATGAAACAATTAAGAGTTGTGTGAACTAGTCAAGAGCTATGCCTTGTAACACATGGGAGAACCCTGAACTTAGGAGATAGCTTTATAGAGTTTCTTAAGATACACAAGAGATTCTCTAAAGTAGTTAATAGGGAGCTCATTCTGATTTAGTAATTTGGGAACTCATTTTGTGTGACTACTTTAGAGATGAGATACATTTATCAAAATTGGAAATTATGTAAGTCTCCTAACATATATGGCTTCCTAAGTAAGATACAAATCTAACATAATGGTCACCTAACCTCTCTATGTACATGAAGACTTGAGCTTCCCTTAGCTTCAAAAACTAAGTTTATTTTTTGCTTACAAGGCCAACCACATGAAGATGGAAGCTCATGTGGCCTCACCTAATCTACCTAATCTAGACACCTATTCTAGTAGATGTACAAGACACCTTTTCTAATAGACATAAGACACCTAAGACATCTATCAAATTGTATCTATAAATTGATTTTATAGACATACACTAGACCTAAGACAGGTCTAGATTTCAAATACCTTATTGTAGTCTAGACTTAGTTGACACAACTTATCTACCTCCTTGACACCTAGAGTTTATATGTTATTGTAGACTTTATACCCATCTAGTTGACATATTGGAAACCTAAGACATGCCTCTAGAGACTTTATACCTTATGAAGTTTTGTATATACCTTTAAGACACTAGAGACTACATGTACAACACCTAGAAATTAATGGTCATATATATAGTTTAGAGATCATACTTGCACAACATGAGGTTCAATTTAACTTGAAATCCTTTTGAAGATTTGTACATGATTGTAAAATTTGAAAGGATTTAGAACTATTGAATCATAAACTAAAATAAAATTAATACTTAGATCTAGTGTTCATACCTTCATACCACATTGATTGGTTAAGACCACTCTTCAATAATGTATGTAATATCCTATGATAATCATCTCTAGATCTAATATGGACACTTATGACATCCATGTAACTTAAATCTCTTGGTACATATAATCTAGATTCTCTCTATCTTTTATTATCTCTAAAATATTTTCATGATCTTCAATAGACAACCTCCACTTTTGTTAGCCACATCCTCTTTTTTATGAAGTTTCCAAATTTAATCTTGTTGCTATAACTAAGTGACTATAATGTAGAACCTTTTGTCCTAGCATATAATAAATAAATATAATACCATTTTTACCTATCTTTATTTGTTGATAATATGTGCTTTAAACAATGATTGATCCTTTGGGATACTCTTGTCCATTTCTATCTATCATTGATTGTAACAATTTTCATTTTAGTTGTGTGCATCTTAGTAGATAGTAATCTACACCTTCTGTATTGTCAGGATCTACAACCACGACAAAAATATCTCATGTACACACAACAAGTTTAAACATGTACATATACATTAGAGTTTGAACAAATCATTCAAATATTTATAATCACTCAACTTAGGTAGAATATAAATACATTCTACTAAAATTTAATTTAAATTTACCTGTAACAGCTAAATCAAATACACGTTTGTAATCAACTGAATATAGAGGATCATAGACATCTACAATGTCACTATCTTCAAAAGGAGACATTGATACTAATTGTTTTATTTCCCATTGTGAAACATATCCATAAATAATACTCTCACATTGTAGAGTATTTGCATTGTTCTCAATGCAGTTAACACAAAAACATGATTTTTCTCTCACTTGAATAGAAAGAAACTTGCTATGTCCTTTAGTCATGACTTGATGCAAACTTCTCATACCATTAATTATTTGACTATTATAAGGATTCAATCGATCAATATTTGTGTATGAACAAATTAAAGCATCCAATTAAGACAAAACTTCTAAACTTCTTTAATATTAAATTTCAAGCATCCAATTAAGACTTACATGTACGAATAATTTCAATTTGAATATGTACTTGAATTTATTTATAAAGTTTTCAAATAACATATTCAATGTACCTTTAACTTTCCAAAAATAGCATTTATTTTATATTGCGTCACGAGCACCAAAATGACTTTTGCACCATTCAACAATTTCATTTCCATTTTGTATGGTGTTACCTACAGGTTCATGTTCTTCAAGTGACCCTAAGAGGTAAGAATTTAACAAATACATGTATCAATAAACCATCACAAGACAAGAAGTCAATGTGTAATAAGAAGTATTCAATAATTTCAAATTTGTATTCCATATGGTGTTACTTGCAAATTCTTATTGGCAAAATGCACACTTCACATAGGCTCTTGCTCCATTGTACTCTTCTTTTCCATGTCGACTCTCAAAATAATTCCACAAAACCTTTATGCTATGTATAACATGTTGTTGCGTTAACTAATTAAATGCTTTTACATACTTAAATTGTCCTATATTTAGTTATATATAACTGATTCAAGTCTTAAAGTTATAAATTTAAATTTAAAATTAAAAAAATTAAAAAAATAAAATCAACACTTACCAGCACATCCATTAGACCAAATTTGTTAAACTTTCCACAATCTACACATATATTTTTTATACATTCTAAGTTAAATTCATTTGAATATTCTAATTTTTCACATACCATAGACTTCACAAATTGCATTGTATTTCTAGGGATGGGTACATCTGGTTTAACTATTGGCATAACCTTTTTATATGATTGTAGGTGTAGATAAAATTCAATAGGCTTTCGGTAACAAGTTTCACATACTTTATTTATACGTACGAAACATGGTCATAAACTCTCAAACACCCTTTGACAAATCTTCATCTGTGAAAATTCTTGCTTGAATGCTTCAAAAAGTTCACTTTGTGTTTTATCTAAAAAATGTTTTGGATGAGAAATTTTTGTACCATCTTCACCTTTTATTTTTATAGTGTCCCTTCTATGGGAAGAAATAGGGAAGTGGTTGGTCAAATATTCAATTACTTTTTGTTTTACATCTTCTAAAATTCTATCTTTTCAAGGGACTCGACAAATACTTACCTAATTATTTTCAATGTTTTCATCTAATCTATTTCTCTTTTTGATATATCTTTAAACAAGTTTCCTAGATATATTTACTAATTGGGAAATCGATTGAACTTTTCTTCTATGTGATAAATTTTCCCTAGAAATTAGAGTCGTCAATGCTCTATGTGTAACACTTAAATCAATAGCTTGACTTTTGGTTTGAATTCAATCCAATGTTGATTTGAAATTTTCAATTGCTATCATCAACTGATGATTTTTTTCTTATTATCAACCCCTAACAACTCCAAACTTGGCTTCATTTGTTTTCGCCTAAATAACTTTACACATAATTGTGATCTTCTAATTATAGATTTATCTTCAAAAATATCATCCCAAATTCTTATAGAGTGAAATTATATTGTTCTTTCAGTTAAGATATCTTCAAGTGAAATCTTCTTGAAAAGAGAATGCTCATCCATCTCCATACAATATTCCATTTCATACAAAAAACTTCTATCACTAGTACCAATTTCTTCTTTTACTTGTTCATTAGCAAGCTCTTCAACTTGTTCATCAATAATTTCAATCGGTTGTTCTTGACTAGATGTTCCTAGAGTCAAATTCCCCTATTTAGTTTTTTCTTCATCTCTTTTTTGGTCATACAACCATGATCTAGTCTTTTTTTTCTCCATCACAAATTGCTTGTTTTAATTCACTTACACATATACACATGCATGTACATCCCAATAAATATGTCATGGAGTTTAATTTCTACATGGTTTTAACCTATCATTCAAGGGAAATATATAAATTCAATAAATACACTCACAAACACTAAATGAGTATATAAGAATCTCATAATCTCATAAACCTTTAAAATTAATCAATGACAAGTTGAGAACCATTGTACCTGAAAATTTGTAGCCTCTCTTGCCAAAAATACTCATTTGCTAAAAAAAACTTATTTTGTGTGTTTTCTCTAAATGCTTGAATTGAAAAAAATAAAACAAATAATTTGTAGCTTCTCTTCCAAAAAAATCCTTTGCCAAAATAACTCCTTTTATTTTTTTTTCAAATGCTTGAATTGAAAAAAATTTAAAAAATAATTTGTACCCTCTATTGCAAATAAAATTACTTCTATGTATTTTCTCCTTAATGCCTGAATTGGAGAAAAGAAAAGATATATAATTATATTTCTATGAATTGATTACAAATTAAAAAGAAAAAAAAATTATGGTCGATGGAATGGGCATGTTGACCTAGGAAAAGTCATATAGTTTCGGGAGAAACCAACTCAAGTGAAACATGCTTAGGCGAAACACATTCAACCAAAAATGTCTATGTGGCATCCTTGTTTGCAGCCACCTACTCCTTTTTTGGAATTTTCTAAAACTCTCAACTTAAACCAAATATTTCTTTAGTCAAAATGAATTTTTTCAAATCATCAAGAGTTCTACATATCAGTAGTTTACATCATTTTGAAATTCAAAACATAAATGCCACTTTTATGAGGTTGAAGTTGTAAATTTTTGTTTGTGTTGGTCGATTCCTTTATAAAAGTTTAGCATAGATTTGTGCTTTACCCTAATGCCTTTGTAGGGCCAAATCAGGCCACAAATAGCCAGAAATTGGGCCTCAAATAGGTCATGACCTCATTACACTAGAGCGCAATCCTTTATTTATTAGAGTCAACCCACCACCAAGCTATGAGCCTACACACACCCACGCTAGTCTCCCATGCCTCACTTGAGCCCTCTAGTAAGAAGCTTTGGCTCACACAAAGGTGTAGAATAGAGGGAGACAAATTTTCCAAACCTCTACCCCTTGCACACAAATTTACTTCAACTGAAGAACACCAAACAAGGATAGATTCTCCTTTCCAAATATTTATTGGAATCACTAAATACTATGTCATTGCCTTCAAATGTTCAAACCAACAATCATCAATACTACTCTAATACCATGAGGAATTTGTAGAATCAATAAGATGAATGATAATCAGAAATTTGGAGTGAGTTAGATTATGAACAAGGTGTTGTACATATAGGTGAGGAGGTTGGGTTGAATTAGGAGTCGACTCCTACACTCCACTAGTGGTGGCAATCCTTCTTTTCCAAGTGGTGATGGAGTGTCAACACATAACCACCTAAGGTGGATTAAATCTATGTGCAAAGATATTACTTAGGCTAGGTAAGTAATATTCAAGTTTTGCATTAGCATGATGAAACTCACCTAAAACATTGAACATTGAAGGATATATTGATAGACCATTTGTAATGGAAAGTGTTTCACTTATAGATGCAACTAGATCTTGGACATATAAGATCCCAAGTAGAGAAGAGATAAAAAATGAGAGATAAGGACTATGGTAGCTACTGTGAGAGCGTTTCCAAGATTTACCATGATACCTACATGTCAATCAAAAAATGGGTTGACTTTTGTTGGTCGAAGTTATTGTTGTACAAGCCATTTCATAATATACCATAAAGACATATTACACTTGATGATACTACAATTACATAAAATTTGGAGTCACTCAATTATAATCCATAGCATTTGGAATGGAGGATTATTTCAGATGAAATTGAAAATCATAATGATTCTAAAGATGAGGATACTTTACCTAATGATCAAAATACAATTGAACATGAGTTGGAGATCATCTCAAGATTACACCGTAGGTAAACTATGGATGTAATAGAAATAGATATGTTGGGTAGAAGTGTCCCACTAGATCCATAAACATATGGTATGGTCGAATTCAGTAATTACTCTATAATTCCATTTGAAGTTCCATCTCCAAATTTAATTCCAATTTCACCAATACATAGGGGACACAAGCATCAATTGCCCTTACAATTATCTTGGGCACTAACAATCCACAAATCACAAGGATTGACTCTTTCCAAAAAAATAATTGATATAAGACTGAGAGAAAGATTAGGTTTAACATTTGTCACTATATCACATGTTATATCCTTAGATGGACTCAAAAATTTTCTTCCATTTTCATACAATCATTATTAAAAAATGAAAATATGGAAGAAACTCTCCAAAAGGAAAGCTAGGGAAGAGAGACTCAAATCTTTGGAAATATTAGAATTTTATGTAGTATATACATTATTAGATATAATTCTTCTATAAGACTCTTATTACTCAAATATCATTGACATTATATTTTTGGATAAATATGAAATGTCTTGTTAATTATCTTTTAATATGTCAATTGTACATTTGAAAGAATATGAAATGCATCAATAATGTTCAATAAATAGAATTTATATTATACATTTCAATGAGCATGATGAGCTTCATTATTTGCAAAGGATAATAATACTTTATACAAACACAAGAAAAAGATGCTCAATTAACATTTTTCATGCTGCAGTACAAATGCTACTAGCATAGATATCTTAAATACATCCATCTAAAAGAAGCCAAGAGATATCAGTCTTGAGGCACCTATCTATTCTCAATAACAATTTCAATATAAATGTCTCAAGACTGATATCTCTTAGCATCTTGTAGATAGATGTATTTAAGATATCTATGCTTATATTTATCTATTTTGTTTAAACCATTAACTAAACCATTAACAAATAGTTGAGAAGAACTAAGAAGACTTCTACAAATTATCAACACAAAATCTTTATTAGCCGATAGGCTATCTATAGGAGAACCATTTTTGAAAAATTTTGATCACCGGATTCGTCCGATATTCTGATGATTTTTCATATTTTTTGGGTCATACTTTTCCATTTATGGTGAAATTGGCACAACATTTGAAATTTAAATAATGAAAGGTGATTCTCATGTTTTCTGTTCACGGGTTCTTCAACTCGTTTACTAACCTAGTTGCCACCTGATTTTAAATAAGACAAATTTTATCAACCACTATAAATTTCATATAATAAAATTTCGAAAAATATAAGAAATGCTATGTAGTTTTTCAACAATTAAAACCCCGAAATTATTGTAGATTATAAAAGTTAAATGAATGATTTTTAAAAATATATTTACACACTTTTAGAAATGAAAAAATCTTATTTTTCAAGACCTTTTTTAATTAAAAATTAATAGTTAACCTCTTAATCTAATTTTTTAAAAAAATAATAATTCATAATTTCAAAAAATAAAAATATTAAAAAATAACATTATATTATAATTTTAAACTATAATTTCAAATTAATTGTAATTTGTATATTTTTACAAATAAAAAATATGGAGTGTGTTGAAATGTTAATTATTGAGTTTTTTTGCCTCCCCACTTTGAATCAATAGAAAAAATAGTTTAAACTTTATTTATTTTAAACAAAAATACTCATGTCTAGGTAATAAAATAACTCACGTACTATTGCAATGAATTTTCTATCTAGTAATTAATCTATCTAGAGTAAACCAATCAAAAGAAAGTATTATTTTTCATGTTAAACAAATTTTAATTTTTCATAAGTCTAGATGAGAAAATTTTAACAAATTATCTATATTGTGATTATGAGTGGCTAAATTCTTGTCTCAAATTTGGTTATTAAAAAAAAAAAATTAATGTTAAAAAAATAATATATTTTTCTTTACCTCTATGCAAATATTATAACAAAAATTCTAATATCTATATTAATATAATATCCATATTATATTAAATACTAATGAGATTATTTAATTTTGATTGATTGTATATATTATTTATAAATTTGATATTTTAAATATTAATGAAACCAAATAATTAATTATATATTAATAATAGAATGTATATTAAATTATTGATTATACAAATTAGTAGAATTATCATTATATTTATATTTATATTTTATTATAGAAAAATGAAATATTAATATATATTTGTGTATAAATATGAAATATTGAAATATTATACTCCTATGGAACACATAATCATTGAATTTTAACATTACTTTGGTATTGTTATGTTTGAACTAACTAGTAATCTAAATTGCTAACTTAAAATAAAAATCCAACAATGTAGTAGTGGTTTGGATAACAAGATGAAGGAGCCCATATTTTTTAAGGTATATTTAAGAGTAAGAACAAAATGGTTTAAAGTTTGTTCTCTTTTTGACATTACATGATTATTTAAAACAAATTGTTAGGAATAGAGAGCTAAGAAATCTAATTTGTTTATTGAGTGACTAAAGTAAATAATATTTATTTCTGGCTTTGCTTTGCCACAAGATGAATCTGAGAGAAAAGAAAAGAAATAAGATATCTCACTAAAAAATCAAACACCACAACTCCACCATGTTGAAGTTAGTATACTACGAAGTATAAAAATATGGGGCATATTATCACTTTGAAATTCATGTTGGGTTTCTTAGTTTGAGTGCCAATTAATTTTTCTTCTTCATAGACTTAGAGACATTATGGGTTTGATAAATTGTTTGATAAAATAGGATCTATTTTGATTGTTAATCTTTGTTAGATGTAAAAAAATTGTTGAAGTCAAATAACCGCAGACAAGAAGAATAACAAGATCACCAGACTGTTACAATGTGAACAACCATCCTTGGATTCCCAAATATAAAATTTTCCACCAAAGATAACTGCCAGTGAAACCATTCACATATGACTAGGAGAAAACTGCCAAACACTGAATTTGCAAACTATTACGAAGCCCATTTTTAGTCCTTGGAGGTTGTTTCATGCAAATAGATATAACTTTTTCATTTTTCATCATAATGTCATGATTTTATAGGCATCAAAAAGATAACTCTAATAACTACATTATGGTGAAATCCATTTTCTCAAACTCATCTCTAATTTTTTGGTATAAGAATTTGAAATTCAGTCATTTTAAAACATTAAACATTTTTCATCTCCCAATACTTTTAACGTTTTCATGTGGACTTTTGCATGATCATTCATTTTGTGCTAACATTTTCCTCATAGCCTTATGCATGTCAAGGACTATTTTGGAAACTACTAATCAGTGTGTTGCAGGTTCAATTGTTAGAGAATATAATCTTGAAACATTGTGTCTTCTTTTTATAGATTAGATCACATCATAAGCAAGGGTTAAAATTAACAAGTGTTTGACATGTCTTGTGGTTTACATTTTTGTCATTGAATATGTATGCTCTTCTCTTGTGCCACTCAGCGATCTTGAGAATCAAAAGCATTCCTTTGACATTTTGTATAACCACCCACCCATTTGTATTTGGAATTAAACTAAACCCCATGCGAGTGTGAGCAAGTTGCATGTGTATGCTCTCTCCTTGCATCTTAGTACAAGTCTGGAGACCAAAAACATGTACTTGTATTTCTTTTTTGTTACCCTTTAGGGTGGGCCTTCTCTTGACACACATCCGCAAGGAGAACTCATTTGCGACCCCAAGTAGTACTTTCATCTAGTCCTTTATATAAATTGCGGATAAGGCAAGAGACATGTCTAACCGGTATTGGGGCTTACCGTACAGTGCTAGCTCGAAAGGAGGCATACCTTTGTGTATATTAAAATTCCTAGTAGGGGTAGTCAAAGCCTTTAGTGGCTTGCTGGATGCTCGTAAGGTGCTGGTCCCCCAGATATACACTAGAACTTGTTTGTTTAGTGGCCAAAAACCTTCTACTTGCTAATATAGGAGGTTGGATGATCGAACTTTGATAGCCATCCCACATTTTCACAACTTATGGTAGGGACAGAAAAGTATCTTAAGATCTATGCATCTTAAGGACTTGGAACTTGGTGTGCCTATGAAGTGAGTGCACTGTAAGGGGGAGCTCATGCCCCAATTTCCTAGAAATATACACCATAAGTAGGCGCAACTGGGTAAAACCAAGTGGGAACTCAACAAGTATTGTCCTTTCCTAGCCTAGGATTGTGCATGTTTACAAGTGTTTTTAAAACATCAAGATGTCATAAAAAACAACCAATCCGATTGACGTGTGTCTTATATGATTGATGTGTGTGCTTGCCTAATCCTCACCCTTAGACATTCTTTCCATCTATTTATTCCAAATCATCATATTGTGTTTTCTAATCACCAATACAACTTGTCCCCTATATCATTACGCCTTCAGAATTAGGAACCTATCATCCTTCCGTGTCACATCTCAAGTGGAACCTTGTCACTTTGAATCCTAAGAATCTCTTTCAATTCATCAAATCATCCAATCCATCCATTTCCCACTTAATTCATTTATCATCATCCTACTCATATTCACATCCTTGAACCTAGTCCAATCCTTGTTTGTCAAAATGGTTGTGACCATCAACAAATCTAGGACAAATCCAAAACCAAAAATCACACTGAGCCACGGAGGCCCCCCTAGCTATAATAATGATGAGAATTTTGTAGATCATGATGCATATTTTGATACCCATGAACCATATATCATTCCCCATAATGACAACACTATCCAACCCAATCAATCACTCCAATCAATCCTTATCAGAATATATCATTCCCAATCCTTGCATTGTTCTTGGCATAAATTATTCCCACATCAACAACACTATCAATCATCAATCAAACCCATCGATCACCAGTTTTTAGCTTGACAGGGGAAATACCTTGTTTGTTTTTGAATCATTTGTGCATGCTTGTTGGCTTGCTTGTGTGTGTCATCATTTCATCTTGCATTTGAATCACATCTGTATCATTCCAGCTAATATTCATATCTTGTGTTTGTTGGAATAGCTTTTTGCATTATCCTTTGTATTGAAGGTCATATCATACCTTTTGTGCATTAGCACTTAAATTCTCTAAGTTTACTTCCTCATACATTAGATAAGGTTGTATTATGCTGGGTACATTTAACACATCGTCACCCTGGTCTTTATACCATGGCGCATAATGTCAGGTGCTATATCAAACATTAGGTTGCTCAAAGTTTAATAAGCATAACTCTACCTCATTCCTTCCATTTCCTTTTTCAACATCATATCCATCTCCTTCATCCCTACATATCCTCTTGAGGGGGCATCATCTACTAATCCAACCAATCCTTCATTTTTATGAGCCTCAACCTATCCAAAATTTGAATCCAAAACCTATGTTTTAATCTTCTTTAAAATGACATTGCTTTGCAATATCGACTCAAAGAGGGGCAAAATGTAGACATCCAAAATTGACCAAATCTTTCATTATCCTTGATTATCCCCAAATCCAAAATTATCCCTAATAATCCCTAATATTCCATTTAATCTATTATTACTCCGCATGTGATTTAATTAATGTTAATTAATTAAATCCTTCATTTTGACATATCCCATAAATAATAAATTAAAATTAATTGATTATTTACCTATGAGCTAATAACCTCCCGAAAATACTAAATTAAATAAACTTAATTTGTTATTTTAATCCAAATCTATATCCATTTGCAAAAAAACAAAACCCTAACTACTTTACCACTTTTCGAACAAAATCCGTTCAACTATTCGAACCACTTTTGAACTGTTCTACCAAACCTTATAAAAATCAAATTCATTTTCATTTACCCCCCCGGCAAATTTACATTGGAGTTATGCTACAATCTTGAGCAACCACATTTCAGTACATTGGGTAACAATTTATCAGATTCAATAATGCTTTTCTTTAATCTTTTGTTGTTGCATTTTGATATAAATTTAGGGTTTTTACAATAGTTTATATCTTTCAATGAATATTTCATTTTACTATGTTATAATAAATTTCATTATAAAAATATTATTAATTATATTATTTTTTTGCTATTTAAAATATCAATATTATAATTCATATATGGTCATTATATTCTTTTTTATAAATATTAAATATTAATATATTACATTGTATAATATTCATATTAATATGATTGTTTGATTTTTAAATTATTGATTATACTTGAATAAATACAATTATCATTATAATGTATTTATATTTATGTTATATTGTAGTAAAATAAAATATTGATATATTGATGTAACCAAACTTCACAGCATAAGATTCAACGCTATTATTATTGCAAAAAATATAGAACTATTTTCAAATTATCCTTCTCATTCCATTCCATTCTCCTCCAAATTTTCAAACTATCCTTCTCATTCCATTCCATCTTCCTCCAACTAAAATAAATACTAAATTTATACAAAAATAAAAATTACCCTTTTTGCCATATTTTAGCAACTTTCTAAAATTGTCGTTTTTGGTAACTTCACATCCATATCCGTATGGTCATGAAAATTGCCAATTACTGAAAACTAACTAAAAAAGGACTAATTGTCAACTTTCAAATCTAATTGCATGTAAAGTTTGAAAAATAATTAAAAAAAACAACTTGGAAAAATCTCAAAAAATTATTAAGACTTCATTTTGAGGGCCTAATGATCGAAAAAGGTCCCGAAAAAGTGTCAAAATGGCGACTTGAGCTTGCTAGTTTAGTGAGATTTTCAATCAACTCCTTAAGACGCATCTACCCACCAAATTTCAGCTCAAATGGACCCTGGGTCAAAACTTATGACCTCCAAAAGTTTATGTTTGTGTTATCGCAATAATAGCATGTAGTAAAATTCCATAATAAATTCAAGAATTGGAAATATTAGACTAAAATTCACATTTTGTACATTCTCCAACGCAAACTCCGTTGTAGTCTTTGCTAACCAAATAAATATTCAATCAAACTCAATCAACTAATCAATTCATGGAGTATTTACCAATAAATCAATTCCACATCAATATTAAACAAATATTTAATCTAAGAAAAAAAATTCACCTACAAAATGCATAGTATTATTACAACACTACAAGGCATGTACTAGCCACTACATGGCATTTGTTAAAACTCGAGAATATTTTTTTTACCTTTTTTATTACTATAGAAAAATAAAATAAACTAATTTAATTATAAAGTTTGTTACTTATTATATTTTAATTTATTAAATACATAACTATTTACTATTTTATTTATCAAATTACATAATAATTTCAATAACTTTTTTATTTACCGTTTTTATTACAATAGTAAACTCAATAAAAATAAAGCAAATAAAGAAAGGAATATATAAATAAAAATAATAATTCTTAAATAGTTCTAAATAAAACTCGCATATTAATAAATAAAGGAAGGAATATATAAATAAATAAAAATAATTCTTAAATAGTTCTAAAGTAAGACTAGCATATTTGCCTTTTAAAAAATCTATCGACTATGGATTGTCACTAGCTGTTGTCTATGTCGTCAATTTCACATGGTCTTTTTGCCAAGGTGGCAATCTTCGATGTGTTGGTGGTTCTATTTTTTCGATATAGGTGATATGAATATCTATTGCTAGGTTGTCACCTCAAAGCTTTCCTCTCCCAGTTCATGGTGGTAGACAACGTATCTTCACCCCATTGCCACCTCCAGTGATTTCTTATGTTGGCCAAAGCCCAACGGCCTCTGTGAGGTCTTCTATCAATCATCAAAGTCAGTTCAAAGGATTTCATTATTGTAGCAGATTGACCTTTCCAGCAATGTATACTTAAATATTAATACATTGGTCATAATCCTTATTGTATATTTAATTATTACATATTGCTATTTAACATAAGTTGATCATATTTTTATTCATTATTTCACCTTATTGACGAATTCCTTGCGCCTAAATTTCATGCAACTCATAGTCATTAATAGTTTTACGAATTGGGGAAAGTTCATTTTCCCTTTCCTTCAATTTCGTCAAATGAAGTACAACTGATCAAAACTAATAAAGGCTGTTTTTGGAAGCGACAGCCGAACCGACCGAATCTCTCTCATTAGCTTACGTTTCAGCAAGCGGGTCAAATCTATTTAACAGGATTCAATGAACGGCAATTCTTGGAATCCTGCCGCCTCCGACGAGTCTCATTACCTACAAAAATTGTTAAATATATGTTCGATTTACATCTTGACAGCAAACCGCACCAAGATTGAGGATTTACATCTTGATATAATTCCTCCGTTCATACTCTTGATTATTTTCTCTGCGAGGAAAGCAGGAGTTCTGTATTGGAGCACCAAGCGAAGGCGACCATGGCTGAGAGCTCTGCTTTGTCTGTTTATCAAAATATTCACTCTTCAGAAATCTACGACGCCGATCAGAAAGTGCAGAATAAAGGTACGCCTGAACATATAATATCAGGGCAGTTAGATGAATTTTGCATGCTGCCCACAAATATGAAGGTTTTGTCATCTCACGAAATCGTAAAACTTGTGGGCACGCGGTACATAAAAGGCTCTGCTTATGGTGGCTTGAACTCTTACTTTGTCACTCCTGGTCTGGCAACGGAAGACCAGCACGGGCTAGAATTGGCTCACCTTCTCTTCAACTCTGCAGAGATGATAAGCAACAAGCAATATGATCAAGCAGCCAGGCTGGTGATGCGATGTCGCAACTTCTCTTCGCAGTCCGGAAGCCCCATACAGAGGATCTGCTATTATTTCTCCGGGGCGCTGCAGGAGAGAATTGAACGCCAGACCTGCGACGGGTTAAGGAATCCTCTAAAACGAACCCTCGATGCTGCCGACAATTTGAACAGTGGTTATAATAAAACCGAGGTTAATAGGCTGGTCGCGTTTTATAATAGAGTTCTCCCGTACGTGAAACTGGTGCAATTAACGTCTGTGCAGGCAATCATAGAGTCCGTGGGAAATGCAAGCAAAATTCATGTGATAGATCTGAAGATTCGAACTGGGTGCCAGTGGGCAGTGCTGATGCAGAGTCTTGCCGTGAGAGCTACTTCCGATTCGCTGAAGCTTCTTAGAATCACAGCAGTTGGAATGACTTGGGAAGAACTGAAAGATAACGGAAGAAGACTTCACGAGTTCGCTAAGTCCTTGGCGCTTCCGTTTTCCTACAGGATTGTGCAGGTCTCAAGTATTGAGGAGATTCACGAAGGTTTATTCAACGTTAAACCTGGCGAGGCTGTCGTAGTGTATGTTCCCAATGTTTTCCAAACACTGTTATATAATCGGACTCTTCTGGAGAGTGTTGTGGATGTTCTATAGAAATTAAGGCCCCGAATACTGGTGAATATAGAAGTTGAAGCTGCGCACAACTCTCCTTGTTTTAACAACCGATTCATCGAGCTACTTTTCCATAGCAGCGGTTGTTTTGACTCCTTCGATGTCATCATGCCAGATAGACATGATATTGGAAGGATCAAGTTTGAAGAAGTATTCTGTGGGAGCCAGATAAGGAATATCATAGCATGTGAGATGAACGATAGAAGAATCAGACATGTTAGAACTGATGTGTGGAGATGTTTTTTAAGACAGAAGGGCTTGATGGAACTGAGTTTCAGCTATCAGGCTTGGTATCAGGCCAGATTAATGTTGGAACAATTTCCTCACGGAGAATGTTATACTCTTGAGGCCAATGGATCTGCCATAATATTTGGGTGGAAAGGAACCCCAGTACAAGCAGTAACTGCATGGACTTGTAACTGAATGTGGGTTCGCTTTTAAATGTAAAGGCTTGGTTACTCTATTGTGAATGACAGATTCTTCGCGTTCAAATTTCTGTTATATTTATTTCTGGTCCACTGACCATATTATATAATCAGTGTAGTACTTTGCTATAAATAAATACCTTTCGCTGATGCTTTTGGGAGCGTAAAAACTCTCATAAATGGATTATGGAACAATTCAATTTTTTAAAATATTATATATCTAACCAATAGGTTACATTGGTATATTGTGAGCTTTCAAGTTGAGCGAGTCAGTATTGAGATAATACACGACACTCGGAAGTGATCGCTGGAAGATGCAATAGAGGATTATTCAAGTCATCAATAATAGGTAAATCACATAGTTATACTTTTGTTGCATATGCTATGTGCATACACCACGGATAATTTGAGTTCTAGTATACTTCTATTAATATCAATCCATAAATCAGTCCAATAGATAATTCTCTGTATTGAAAACTTAACATTGTGAATTATTATTGTTTGATTCACTCTTTGGATGCGAAACTTACTTATTTCAGTAACCTAACTAAATCTATTATATTTTGTATAAGTAACACGTCATTGTTATAGACTTTATAGTTATTCTCTTGATAAATGTTTTATAGTTGAATTATGATTTCCATGCGATGTGATGTAATGTCAAGTTATGGAATAATTGTGATGCCACTAGAAAAAATCGTTGTGGTGGTTATATAAGTAATTGAGAAAGATTGTATTATGTCAAGTATATGGATGCTAATACTAATTAAAACGCAAACACTCAAGGTGTAAATCTTTTAATAATATGAAAATCAGTGATAAAGTGATGCTTAGTATTTGTGACAATTAATTGATTAAAACGTATGAATTTGGTTTGTGAACATTTCGATATTGAAGTCAATTTAAAAATGATTAGTGATTTTAAAACAAAAACTAAATACATGTGCACAATGTTATGAGCGAATTGTATATGAATTTTAGATAAAGTAATTTAGTGGTTACATATTCTGATTAGACCACACATCATTATAACATGGTTAAGTGGGCTCTAAATTTAACTTGTTAAAATTATCAAGTTTTGATTAAATGTGAATATTGTTTTCTTGCTGCAAGCTAGATATTGTGAAATTTTACCATGTTAATTTGTAGGATCTATGACCATATTAATTTATGTGGTTGTTGATGCATGGGTTGAGATTGAATTGAGTTTCAAGGTATGTGGATTTAAATTAGATCATTAATAGGTAAATCACATAGTTATACTTTTGTTGCATATGTTATATGCATATACCATGGATGAATTGATATTTGCAATAAGTATGCAGGTGTAAGCAATCATCAATTGGTGAATAGTCGGTGAATTTACAACATATTGTTAACCACTTCACATAGGAAAGAAATATCTTTTAAACCTTGTTATCCTTACGTGCTTTGAGTTTTACTTATTTTAAATTTTATTTTATTTTGAAATTCTAGTTAAATATAGAGTGCTTAGGTGTATTTTGTATGTTAAAAATATGCAGGTTGGAGTGTGAACTTACCTAAAATCTTTTGCGTTATTTTCTTTGAGCTTAAAAACTAGTTTTTAGTGGACTAATGTAAATTTTGGGACCCCAACTAATGTACCTATAGGGAGGATACTTGGGGAGGCATATACAAAGTGTTTTGGGACATTGAAAATGATGCTTTTAGAACTTTTGAAATGAGTACTCATGTATGAAGGCATAAATGATTTTTTCAAGACACTAAATCAACATATGACTTTCTAAAAGTGTAGGATTACAAAATGAATCTTAAATTTTTGGAAGGAGACTCATATGAACTCATGTGTGTGGTTACATATTTGGAACCTGAGAACCATGTAAAGTCACATAACAAGTCACATCCATTTGAAACCCATGTGAATTCAAATGAGGGGCCATGTCAACTTGGGTATGCTATGAAAAAAGTAGATGTAGCATTGGAGAGGTACCATGTGCTCTCATTCTATTACATGGAAATAAGTGATATGTCACTCTCATATAAGCTCATACTTTTAGGGTTTTAAGTGGTATTCTTACATGATAGAAAATCCTCTTGAGAGAGAAATTTTGAAGAGATTGACAAAAGTTGATGTTTTGGGAGTAAAATTTTGAATGGATAACTTCATTGCAAATTAGAAACAAAGAGCTTGGACAAGAAAAGAGAGTCTTTAGTCCACATGTTTTATGAGTAAAGATAAGTCATCTTCCACATTGTTGTTATTTTTTTGAAAAATACTTCTATTGTGAATGGTCCTATGTAAGTGGGTATTATGTATGAGGAAATTGCGGAAGTGTTGTCTATTTTGCAATTTTGTGTAGGTTGTGTTTTCTATTTTAAAAAGTCTATGTTGAAGTGTACGAGTGCACTTATCAAGATAGTGAGTGAGATGGAGATTTTACTTCCATATTATACTTGTATAAGTTTAAACCACTATTATAAGTGTTCATCTTAATGTTGTGCTTGTATTGTTTTGTGTAAATTGGGTCTTTGTTAGTTCTCCTAGCAAAGGGGATGGTTGGGGCCTTATATGACTTAACTATGCCATGTCAATTGGGTGTAGAGATTTCCTCTCTCTATTAGGATAGATCTCAAATTTATTTGCCCTCTAAGATCATTGATCATGGAGACTTGGGTTGTGAAAGAAGTGTTAGGGATTGTATGCAGAAAATATCAATTAAATACAAATAAAGATTAAATAGAGGAATGAAAATACATAGAAATAATAATAGTGAGAGATAAGTTTTAACATGGTTCACCCAAAGTTGGGCTACATCCACCAATAGAGAGTCCAATATTATTATCTAGTAAATCAAACTAAATACAACCAACAATCCTTGCAACTCAATACCACTGTAAAATGCTACAATACATCAATGGAAACCCTAACTCTTAGCCACTTTTATCAAGCCTTATGTCAGTTACAAAAAAAATAGGGTTTTTTATGTTGGCTAATAGAAAAATAACTCCGTGCCACCCCTTGATCTTGTCTTTGGGGTGTTGCCACTTAACCCTATTAAATAATTTGGGGGGAAGCTATGCTAATAAAAGTGGGGTAAATTTAACCTCTGAGTCTGATTAGGCTCCATATAACAACAATGTCCCACTTGGAGACTGATCAGACTCCACACCATATCATCTCCCACTTGGAGACTGAACATAACACTACTGACCCTGTAGCTCCCACTGGAAATAAGCACCATGGACTCTACTATTCTATTTTTTATTTTTTTGTCTTGAAGATCAACTGAAGCTAAAGTGGAGCTCAGCTTCTCCCTTATCACTGCTTTTGTAAACATATCCATTACATTTTCATCTATACGTATCTTTTCCAGCCTTAACTGTCCATCATCTAACACCGACTGAATGAAGTGACACCTTAGCTATATGTGTTTGGTCTTTGAATGCAAGACAAAATTTGTTGCAAGATGTATGGCACTCTGACTATCTATATACAAAGAATTGTTAGTCTATTGTTTACCCAATTCTTTCATGAAAGATTGTAGCCATATCATCTCCTTGCTTGCCTCTATTGTAGATACATACTCTGCCTCCATGGTGGATAAAGCAACCACCTTTTGCAACCTGGAGATCCAACTCACCATTGTCCCACCTACAGTAAAGACATAACCTATATCCTAGTATCAATATCTACTGCCAAATCTAAGTCTACATAAGCTACTAAATAAGTATTAGAGCCCCCAAAACATAAGTGCTTATTGGATGTACCCCTCAAATATCTGAGAATTGATTTTACCACATTCCAATGCTCCAATCCGAGATGACTCATATACCTGCTTACAACTCCTACAACATGTGCAATATCCGGTCTCGTGCATACGATGGCATACATTAAACTTCTCATAGGTGAAGCATATGGTACCTTAGACAATTTTTATTCTTCCTCTTATGTCTTAGGATAAATATCTTTAGTCAATTTCAAATGACTAGGCAAAGGTGTGCTGACAACTTTTGCATTCTCCATATGAATCTCTGCAACACCTTTTCAATATAATCAGCCTAAGCTAGAGTCAATTTTCTGTTCTTCCTATCTCTACAAATTTTCATACCAAGGATTTGTTTTCCTACCGCCAAATCCTTCATAGAAAATGATTGTGCTAACTATTGTTTTAACTCTCTTATGTGATCGATGTTAGACCCTGCTACAAGCATGTCATCAACACAAACATAAAATAATGTAGCTGTCATTATCCAACCTCTTAAAATAAACACAATGGTCAGAATTACACTGACTGTAGCCTTGTTTAGCCATAAAACTATCAAATTTAAAATACCATTACCGAGGTGCTTGTTTCAAGCCATATAAACTCTTCATCAATCTGCACACCAATTTCTCTTTACCTTTGACATCAAATCCCTGTGGTTGTTCCATATATATCTTCTCCTCCTTGAAATCACTATGGAAAAATGAAGTTTTCACATCTAGCTATTCCAAATACAAATCTTTAGCAACCACAATACTTAAAACAGTACGAATAGAAGTCATCTTAACAGCCAGAGAAAAAATCTCATCAAAATCAATACATTTTTCTATGCCAATCCCTTTACAACTAATTTGGATTTAAATCCGTTCTTACCTCTATCTTCCTCTTTCAACTTGTAAACCCATTTGTTTGGTAAAGCCATTTTACCTGCAGGCAACTTACATAATTCCCAAGTTTGATTTTTCAACAAGGATTTCATTTCTTCTTTCATTGCAAGCTCCCACTGAACCTTTGTATCCACTTGCATAGCTTCATCATACCCTTCTAGTTCACTAGCATCTATTAACAAAATAGAATACAAAGAGGGAGAAAACCTTTCACAAGGTCTACTTAACTTTATTGACTATCTAACATTCACTGGAGTTTGTGGTATTTCTTCTTGCTGTTGCGAAGCATGAGGAACCACTGGAACATCACTATTTGGAGTATCATCCAGCACCACATAATCCTTTTCTTTCTTCTCATGCTATTGCAACTGATCTTTGTACAACACCTTCTCATTGAGTACAACATCCCTACTTCTCACAATTTTTTAATTTTTAAAAATCCCAAAGCCTATAACCAAATTCATCAATACCATATCCAATGAAGGTACACTTTTTTAATTTTGCATCCAGCTTGGTTCTATTTTTAGAATCTACATGTGTAAATGCTTCACATATGAAGGTTTTGAGATAAGAATAACTCACCTTCTTACCTGTCCATGCTTCCTCTAGAATACCACAACCCAAGGGAACTGAATGACCTCTATTAATTAAATATATAGCGGTATTGATAGCTTCTACCCACATGTTTAAAAGTAGCATAGCATGCAATGTCATGGTCCTTGTACACTCCATTATTGTCCCATTCATGCTTTCAAGCACTCCATTTTCTTGTGGAGTCCCTAGAACTATTTTCTGCCTACGAATTTCATTAAAGAAATAATAATCTACAAATTTTTTGCTGCAATACTCACCACCATTATCAAATCTGAGACATTTTAATCTTTTACCCATCTCATTCTCAACCAAGCTTCTCCATTTCTTAAATGTTTCAAATACATCTAATTTTTGCCTAAGGAAATAAATCCAAACCTTCCTAGTTGCATCATCTATGAATGTAACATAATACCGAGAGCCACTAAAAGAAGATACCTAAGCCAGTCTTCATACATATGTACCCACAAGCTCCAACTTTTCATCTTTCCTTTGTTTCCCATCCTAGAGAAAACTTACTCTCTTTTGTTTGTCATACACATAACTTTCACAAAAATCCATATTAATACATTTTAGACCTGGTAAAACTTTCTTAGAATGAAGTACCTTCATACCTTTTTCACTCATATGCCCAAGTCTGTTATGCCACAATGTTGTCTCAGAACTTGCAGCAACTGTTTCAGTCTCTTACTGTGAACATGCAACAACTGTTTCTAAACTTGTTTATTTTTTCTCTACAACAACTAAAGTAGAAGGAACAATGTGATCAATACAAAGATGTAAGGTGCCTACTTTCACACCTTTTTCTACTATTAAGGCACCTCTTGAAAACTTCTAATTTTTATCAGTAAATGTAACAATGCAACCTTCTTCATCTAGTTGCCCTACTAAAATTAAATTCCTACTCAACCTTAGAATGTGCATTACCTCTTGTAGTAGCTAATGATTCCCATTTTGCAACTTAATCTTGATTCTTCTCTTTCCAACAATCTAATAGGGTTTGTTATCTCCCAAATAAACCAGCACAAAATCCCCTTGGACATAATCAAGAAAATAAATTCTATGGGGTGTAGCATGAAATGAGGGCCCTGAATATAAAACCCATGAATCATCAGCATTATCTAGGGAAAGAGTCAAAGAATCTTCAGATGTATTACTTACCACATTTGCCTCCTTATTGCCTTTTGTTTGTCTCCTTCTTTATTCTTCTGAGACCAGCAATATTTCTTCAGATGACCTAGTTTGCCATAATACCAACAATCCTTCTATCATCTGGATTGGGACCTCTTGTCCTTTGATTTTCCTCATGACTTCCCATGACCTCTAGAACCTTTTCCTATCTCCTTTGATCTACCCCTGCATTCTGCATTCAAAACACAACCTGATGTGGACCCTCCAAAGCTTTTCCATCTCATTTCCTTGCTAAGGGTAACACCAACAACATCATCAAAATTCAAAGTATTTGAACCAGAGACATTTTTACTTACAACCATTACCAAGCTATTCTAGCTTTCTGGCAAAGAACATAATATCAAGAGAGCCTTCGCCTTTTCATCAAAACTTACTTTTACATAAGTTAATTGACTAA
This sequence comes from Cunninghamia lanceolata, assembly GCA_027924645.1. Classification (NCBI taxonomy): domain Eukaryota; kingdom Viridiplantae; phylum Streptophyta; class Pinopsida; order Cupressales; family Cupressaceae; genus Cunninghamia; species Cunninghamia lanceolata. The sequence goes on along the minus strand of BSBN01000334.1, from coordinate 4,636,615 downwards.
TTATCATATTAAACCCATTTAAATGATCTGTCACAGATCAACCTTCAATGATTTTTAGATTAAACAAACACTTTATGAGAAATACCTTATTTGAGGCTGAAGGTTTTTCATATAATTTAGCCAAAGCTTTCATCACAGCATTTGTTGTCTTAACTTCTGTTATATTGAATGCCACCGATGGTGCTAGGCACAACCGAATGGTTTCCAGTGCCTTTCTGTCTAGAAGATTCCAATCCTTATCAGTCATTATTGCTAGTTTCTTGGCTATTCCTTCCAACGGCATCCATAAATCCTTCCGATAGAAATAATCTTCCATTTGCATCTTCCATAACTGATAGTTTTGCCCATTGAATTTATCTACCTTCAATTTACCCTTGTTTTCCATTGCTCCCACTCAACCATGAGACCTTCCTGTAGCTGATAATTGAACACAACCCGCTTTGATACCACTTGTTAGGGATTGTATGTAGAAGATATCAATTAAATGCAAATAAAGATAAAATAGAGGAATGAAAATACACAGAAATAATAACAGTGAGAGATAAGTTTTAACGTGGTTTACCCAAACTCAGGCTACATCCACCAAGAGAGAGTCCAATATTATTAACCAGTAAATCAAACTGAATACAACCAACAATCCTTGCAACTCAATAACACTGCAAAATGCTATAATACATCAATGAAAACCCTAACCCATAGTTGCTTTTATCAAGACTTATGTCGATTACAAAAAAATAGGCTTTTTTATGTCGACCAATAGAAAAATAACTCCTGATGCCTTTATGAAATAATAAAATTTGTTTGAGGTTTCAGGGATGTTGCCCCTGAGCCCCGCCCTGTAATTGCCCCTGGACTCCGGAAGGGCCGCTACCCCTTGACCCCATCTTGGGGACGCTGCCCCCAAACCCCCATAGGGGCACTGCCCCTTAACCCCATTAAATAATCTGGGGGGCAATCGCATCAATAAAAGTGAAGTAAATTTAACCTCGAGTCTGATTAGGCTCCATACAACAACAAGAAGTTGTGCTGAATCTTGAAAATGCATGTAATGAGCATATGTATTTGTTAAACTTTTAAATTGTATTCCAACTACAGTGTGATTGAGATATTCCCCCATTTAGTTATGTTGTGAATGAATAAGATTACTTCTTTTCATTCTTTAATAAATTAGCAATGGTTTCTCATTCATATAGTTGTTCATAAATAGAAAAATCCTCTATTTAAAATCTAAATTTATATATTTTCTTTGCATGTTGGAGAAAATAAGAACGTGTATGTTAAACATATAGATATGGAAATAGAAAAATAAATTTTACTTATGAAGCATTTTCTATTCTAATTTTCATTCGAAAACATTTAAGGTTACAAATGTAAATAGGTATATTAAGTAAAAAATATATACATTTATTTATTATTTAGAATGATTTGAAATAGAATAAAATAAAAGTAAAGAGTTGTAAGAAATTTTCTTGAGTAAACATTTTTTTGAGTTTTTTTGTTAAATGGGGTTACATTCCTTATCTATGATTTTATATTTTAAATACATGGTTAAGAAAGAAATGATAGCATCTCCTAAGAAAATCTCATTATTATTTAAGAATTATAAATTTACATATATATAAAGTGTAAAATGAAATAAGATAAATAAAAACACATATGCATATTCCTTAGGGATGAAATGTGGCGGTTAGTTCACATGTTGATTGTAATGGTCACAAAGGTTCAAACCCCACTAAGCCTTTGACTTCACATGTCATGGGTCTTTACAAGACCGATGTGCTCACATGATGTGTACCTTCATTAGGTTGGTAGGCTCACAAGCTATGTACCTCCACTAGGCCATAAATGGTCTCTCTAGACTCTGATCAAGCTAAAATAATAAGTTTACCGAAGCTATATATATAAAAAGAGAGAATAATTTGTAAAGAGTGGTAAGTGACTCATTAGGTTACTGCCATAAGGGTCATGACCCATCTTTAACATCTAGAGAAAATTCCTTCCCCTTCATACTTTCACTCATGACCATACTCTATTTCAAGCAATGTTTGAGCACATCTAGAAAGTTATGGGCTAATTGTGGAGACGAAGTTTATAACTATCAATCTCATTAGCTCAAGGTTTTTGTTTTCACATATTTAAAAAATAATAATGAATAAACTTAAATGATATATTTGACCTCATAAAAAATAATAATAACCAATAGAATAGCTTGTATGCTCTCTCTCCTATTTGTCTTTAGTTTGAATCCTTAATTTAGGCTGTTAAAACTTTACCCATGGTTGTCGATGCCATTTCCATCCCCTATTCAAGTAGCAACAAATAAGTTAATAGGTTTCCTAGAAAAAATAAATAAGAAGGAAAAGGAAGGAGTTTGTCTATTATAAAGAAATAAGGCTTCTTTTACTATGATTTACAGTGCCTTTTTTATTGAAAATGTGATATTATCTATTATAAATCAAAAGATAAGTAATACACTTTCACAAAAATGGGTTGGGTGGTATAAAGGCACACCCTAAAGTACCAAAGTGATTTGGGCATAGCCCAAAAAGTCTTAGGGTAACTTCCTGATATTACATATTTGAAATTATATAAAATATAATAGAAAAGAAAATCAAGCAGCCAATGCAGTGCTAGAAAATGGAAGGTCCTTGTCCTCTGGATTGCCTCATACAGTTGCAAGATTCGAGATGACATAAAGAGGTGCCTAGGCATCATCATCCTTTTCATTCTCCTTTTCATTCTTTGTATTAATAGTCTCTTGCTGAGGTGAAATAGCCAGATCCAGATGTGGAAGAAATTTACTAGTGTCCCAACTATTGTTGCTTGAATTGAAACTGCCATGGCTGGAGTCACTAGAGGGCCAACTTACATTGCCACCTGCATCTCCTACAAGATCACCAGAAGTCCATCCCCGATTACATGGAGAAGATTGCCTGTGAGGGTGAGATCCATGTCAGGGAGGAGGCCAAGGATGAGCTCGGGAGTCCCTGGCAGAGCCACTTCTTTGCCACCAGCCTTGTGGAGGTGATTAGCCTCCGGAAGAGGATGGAGAGGGAGGTGCCCATGCCACCATGCAAGGTGCATTGCCCCAATGGTCCAATAGTTCATGTAAGTGTGAAACTTCAAGTGCCACTTTGTTGTCCTATAATTGAACCTGTAGTAGAACATTAGAACAAATAATACATTTAGCATATAGAGAAACAAATGTACCAATTTGGATTTGAGAAAATATGCATGAATTTTGATCTTTCCAAATAGTGAAGAGAATTTCCACCCTGAAAATGTGCCAAATCTGAGTAAATATTGTAGGGAATTTGGGAGAATCACCCAAAATAATCATTTTCCAGAAAAGAGGCTCCAATCTGAAAGGTTGAAAGAAATCATGAATACACAACCACAATTGTTGAGCTTTGGTGCAAAACTAGAAGAGATGTTGAATAGTTTCTAGTTTCCCACAAAAGGGGAAATGAGGGTCTTGAAACCCCAGATGAAATAGCCTTGCTCCCACTGGTAAACCTTGAAAAAGAAGAGACCAACCAAAGTGGGCAAGATTTGGCTCAACAATGGCTGACCATATAGTAGAAAATCTATTATGCCAAATAGACATTGAAGATTGGAGGAGCCAACTCTTATTGAGAGTGTCAACCATTGGTGAAGGAGGTGAAAGACAACTGTAGCCAAGCCAAGGCTTATAATTGTTGAAAGGCATGTTTGGATACCACTTCCAATCCTTCCACAAAGGCTTGATGGATTTGATTCCCACTCTGTGGATCATGTCTGGTTGAATGGCATTCAAAATGCCATCAAAGGTGGCATGGTCATGACTTTGAAGACCAAATCGAACTCAAAGAGTTTCCTATAAGACTTATGGTGGGTCTATGAAATATATCTTAAAGAGTCTGGATTCCCTTTTTATGGAATCTAAGATCTTTTAACCAATGTAGATTGGCTAATGGCTAGCTTGTATTGGTTAACAAGGGAGACCGCCAAATATTCTATTGGTTGAATGAGAGGCCATCTTGAAACCCAGCTCCCGTCTAGAGGAGCCAAGGTTTAACTTTCTCCCAGGCTTCCCAATGCTTTTAGTAACAAAGATTCCTGAGATCTATACTGGCTCTCTCATAACAAGGATGGTTAAAAAGCTAATTCCCTTCCAAGAATGTCTATGAATGGGATATCCCATTTCAATATTGTGCCTGAGCAAAATTTTCCAAGCCTCATTGCCAGTGACAACACATGAATGATCCATTTTACACACAAAGCAGTCCCTTGGCGCTAGGTGGAAAGAAGACCAAAGCCACCTGAATCTCTAGGGAGACAACAAAACTCCTAGGTAATGCGGTGAAAACCATGGTGAGTCTCAGAAGAGGTCCAAAGGAAATCTCTCAAAAGTTTTTCCAATTTGGCATAGGAGGCCTTTGAAGGAGTGCAAAAAGAAGAATAGTAAACATGAGTTGCTGCTAAAACTATAGAACAAACCTGGAATTTACCAACTAGAGAAAGTGGCTTGGTAATCTAGAAAGCAAACTTATGTTCCACTCGAGAAAGAACCACTTGCTAGAGATCTGTAGAAGTGGCCTAGAAGGCAAAAGGGATGCAAATAAATCAAAATATTTCTCCATGAGCAACCTAGTGCCACCCATACTATTGAATCCAATGAGGACTGGGAAGAATTGATTATATGTAACATAGGGTTTTATGCCATTTAATTGAAGAACCAAAGGCCAAACAAAAGTTCTCAAGACAACCAAGAGCAACTTTCACTATATGTTCCTCTTCTAGTAGAGTTAAGGAGTCATTAGCAAAATGACCATTTACAAATTGGCAGGATGAATTACACAGAGAAATTCCATGGACAAGTCCTTGTGAAATAGAATGGGAAAGAAGGTAACCAAAACCTTATGTAGCTAGGATGTAGAGAGTAGGGGCAAGTGGACAGCCTTGATGAATGGAATGGAAAAAGCCAAAAGTTTGAGATTGCCATCCATTTATGGTGATGCAAGTAGAAGCATAAAAAAACAACATTTTCATAGATTGAATGAATGCTAGACCAAATCATAATGCAACAAGCATGGCTAAAATGAAGCACCACTCAATGCGATCATATGCCTTGGTAAAATCAATTTTAAGGAAAATTGCTTTTGATTAGAGCTTCTCACCCATTCCATGCCTTCGTAGACCACAATGATATTGTCTAAGATATACCTAGATTTAATAAATATGATTTGTTTAGGGCGGACAATCACAGGTAAAACATGGTGAAGCTTCAGTGAAAGGGCTTTGGCAATGATTTTATATGGCACATTGAGGAGCGTAATAGGCCACTACTTATAAATATCCTTAGGGTCACTAGCTTTAGGTATGAATTTTATATTTCCTTGATTGATAAGTTTGCCTAAGGAGTTAGAATGAAAAGCTTCAAGGTAAACATAATGTAAATTTTTTCCTAAACAATCCCAAAGAGTTTTGTAGAATTCATAGGGAAACCCATTAATTCCTAGAGCCTTGTCATTGGCCATAGTGCAGACTGCTTCTTTGAGGTCTTCAATGGTCAACAACTGATCATAGAAGCATGTTTAGGCTAAAGAAAGCCTATTTGGAACCACTGCAAGGCAATCTTGAAGTGCAATCTGATGCTCAGAAGTATATTCTTGAGTTGTGAAAACTTTTTAATAATGCCTAACAAATGCTTGGAGAATATCAAGTAGTTTAGAAAGAACAATTTTGTCCTCTTCAATTTTCTTATTGTCAGGCAAGGAATGTCTAGCTTGAAGAGCTATAAATAATTCTTTCAAGGCACAGTCCCCTTTTTTTAGCTAGTGAAACCTAGCCTTGAGTTGTGCTCCTCTGGCAGCATGATTATCAGCTATGTGCTTGTGGTGCCTTAACTCTGCAACCTTGACTTATAGAGAAGGCGAGAAAGGATCAACTACCAATGCCTCAGTGGCCACTCTCAGAGCAGTCATTGTAGCGTCACAAGAATATCTTCAAAAAATAGCTAGCTAGTGACCATAGATGTGAAGAAACCTTGTAGTCTAGGTGATGGTGTCATCCAACATTTAATCTAGCCAATAGTATTTGGTGGGCGACATTCCAAGTTCTAGATAGTAGCAATATGTGGCAGTGTGGGATGGTGACTCAGTAGAGAGGTGTTAAAAAAACTGAGACTTACTAGTGCGTGGCTGAGTGGCATGCCATTCAATGCAAAACTGAATTGGAAAGTGGTTTGATAATGTCACTTCCACTAATGGATTAACTGGGAGGGAGCTTGAGCTAGCAAAGGAAACAAAGATTGAGCCAATATCATGGCATGATTAAGGCATTTAAATATACCAAAAAGGATGGGACTAATGGTGGCCATCATTGGGATAAAAAAGACCCAATTTATTTTGCATGTGGAACCATGCCTCTCTCTCACCAGTTGTCCACTGAAAAGATAGAATGCCATCCTTATCATGTGCCGTATCAACCATATTGAAATCCCAACAAATAAGCCAAGTGGCAAGTGGCAAGGAATCAATAATCCACCTATAGAGAAGAGATCTTTCCACTACATCATTCGATGCATAAACATTAATAATCCCAAAGGAATGATTATCAATTTTTAGAAGAGTCCAGACATTGGTGGGTGGGGTCCACCCCATGAGCCACCACTGAATCTTGCCACTGAGAAGACAAAAGTGTAGAAATGCCACCTTTCCCTACCTCATGATCAGTGCAAAACAATTTATTGGCTGGTGAAATAGAATGACAAGCTATAGAAAGTAAAAACCCTGCAACTTTAACTTCTTACAAACACAGAACATTAATTGCAATATATTGCTGTAAAGTAGCTCTAATAGAGTACTTCCTAGCAAGGTTAATTAGACCTTGAACATTTTGGGAGAGGAATTTCATAGTAAAGCCTCCACCATTTCCTCAGAATCTGACTCTTCAAAGGAAGAAAAATAATTTTGCAGAAATTCTGTGGGGTTTGTGCCAAATTAAGTAGGAGGAGATGGAAGTCTCCTTTTCTCTTGAGAAATTTCTCCTTCTTCAAGAGGTCAAGAACGACTGGGAGAGCACCTCTGAGGAGACCCAATTTGTGGAGTGGCCTTGATTAAACTAGGTTGTGACAAGATCAATGGCCTTTACTGTAATGACACAACATTAGAACCCTTGAGGGTGTCTTTTCCCTTCACAAAAGGGTTTGAATTGTCCTTAGGTGACCCAACAGATTTGGTAGCCCCTGTAGGAGCATTGGATTTTTGCTTGTGGTTGGTAACCATAGCCCATGTTTCCACTAGCTTGGAAACAACTTCCGTTGGATGAGGCTAGGCAGCCTCCTTAGGCAGAGCTTGGGTATGAGGGCCGGCAAGAGGGCAATCCCTATTAGTCTTATTTTCAGCAAACTGACATCGGTAACAAGTGTTTAGCAAATTAAAGTACATGTAACTTTTTGAGTATGTTGAAGAGGACCAATTTGAATATCAATGGATTCTTTTAGATCTTGTGAAAGATCCACTTCTACATAGACTCACTTTTGTGGGGCAAGATTGAAAGAACCTATCTAGTTCAACACAAATTACTCTCCCTAGAGAGGAAGCAATAGCATGCAAAAAATGCAAACAAGGCAAGTGCAAACTAGGGAATTCAATCCACACTGGAATGCATAATTTGGTGTCATATGAAACAACAAAGTCATGAGTCCACTATTGGAATACAAGAAAGGAAGACCAGACATACCACGGACCATGATTCAATATTGCTCGAACATGACTAACTTCCACAAAGTGGAAAAGGAAAAATCCTTTTGTCAGATTTTGAACCATATCAAGGGGGACCCCATGAGGGACCCTAGCCTTTTGAACCCAATATTTGAGCATAGTTTCAGGGGGAGTCCTCCCAACAAAGTATCCATTAAGAGTGTGTTTCTCTAACCATTGGCATGCAAAATCAAAATCCTACGTGGGCAAAACCACATCAGCAGGAGAGTTAGAGGGCTACCTTATCAAAGACCTTCGAACAAACTTCCGAGGATAATGTTATGTTTAAAAATAATAATCATTAAAAAATAATTAGTATATAGTTATTTTCTTTAAGACTTATTTTATTTTAATTTAGGAATTTTTTTCTTTTTATTGAGATATAATTTTTATGTAAGAATTAGTATACTTTATAACATTGTTTATTTCATATTTTAATATTTAATTTTTAATTTATTTATAGAGTTATTTTATTTTTTATGAAAAATTTAATTTGATTGTTAAAGATGCCCACACATATCATTCTTGAGATGCCCATTATTTTTTATTGGATTTCTATTTAAAGAAAAATAGGTCCCTTGAAAATCATATTTCTTGTCATCTTTTACATAGATTTTTGAAAAGATATATGCTAGTTTTACTTGGGAACTATTTAAAAATATTTTTATTGATTTACATTATTCTTTTAAATAGTTATGTATATATTAGTAAATAATATTTTTGAATTAACTATTTATTTTAAAAGTTATTCACTTCATGATTCAAATGGTAAGTAATATTTATTTATATTTTTACTTAATAACTATTTTATTTTCAATAATATTAAAATAAATTGTAAAAAATATTATTAAAGTTTTAAATAGATAAATGAGAAAGAAATCTTTAATTTTTACTTCATGAATTATATTTATATTCTATTTTTGTCCAATTAATTATTTTTAGAGTTATTTTATTTCATTTCCTTAAGAGTTACTTTATAGTTACTGTATTTACTTACCAATTATTTCATTTTATTTTATTTACTTAACAACTATTTTATATTTTTTGGGGGCTATTTAATAGTTTTTGTTAGCATGCTTGGGTCATTACACTTAATGTCTAACTAATTACCATTCATTAGTTTTATTTTTTTTCATTTTGTTATTGCTTCTAAAAGTGTAGACAATATCCCATACTAATATTTTTTTTTAATAGTTTTTTATTTTTTTATTTTTAGTTTATTTTAAATATGTGTTAGGTGTGTCTTCATTGTTATGTACATGGTCATGACATGATAGTATGTGCTTTGCTACCACTATAGAATTCCCTTGGCATAATACCCTGAATGTAATGTGTTTGAATTAAAAAACAATCAATTTTAAAATAATAGGTATTATGATCTTGTTACCTTTTTTTACCACAACTCAAAAAATTGGCTGAGTAGATTTATCATTTATCATTTTTAATATGAGGTTTGATTTATTTCTATTATGTGCTAGTTGCATAGTTATTATGACAAACTCAGTTCAGTTGTTCAGATACAGAAAGAAAAGTTTCAATCATTCATTGCATTGCAGAGCAGTAAAATGAGATAAGTATTCATTCACCACAATGGTTATTCATTTACAAGTTTGAATACATAAGAGAATAAACATTACATTGAAGGAAACTAAGACATATCAGATGTCCCACACAAGCCATGGGTTATAGTTGAACTCATGCAAATACAAATAAAATACTATGCATCTAATCAAAGAAGAGGGAAAGAGATAGCCATCATTGCCTTGTTTTGGTTGATCTTCATAGTAGCCTCCAGTCTTGCTCTCGACCTCAGCATGTACCTAAAAAATTGTGGGAAGGGTCTCGTTAGAAGCTCTGGTTATGAAAATCCTTCATCTATCAAGAGAGGCATAATACTATAGTTATAATGCATTGATCAAATGAGAGCATCCATATGTAGATGGAACTGAAGAGAAGCAAACATAGAGCATCATTGTTTTATTCTAATCTATTTGTTTCATGTGTAGGTATAGGACAAATCATGAAGCTTATTGAAGAGTTTTAGCATGTGGTATCAAATGGGCTCTGACAAGGGTTGAGCACAACATGCTGCTGCCCCTTGATCTCAAAAGGGATGAATAGAAAGAAGAAAACCATTGATGACATTCACATGACAAGAAAGAAGGAATAGCAAGACAATCATACACATCAGTCTCATTTCAAGACATGACCATGATTTCACTTCAAAGTATGAAATGCAACCAAGAACATGACTTGAACTGATGGAGGATAAAATTCAATGCATATAACAACTTATATACTACTCCAACTGTTATGAAAATGACATTCTTAGGAATGATAATGATCAGGAGTACAAAATGCATTTATAATCATCAGACTGATAAAGATAGGTGTTCACAAGTATTGACAATTTGAAGTTACTTACTCATCCATGATCAATAATCCAATTGGAGTATTCATTATAAACCAGCAAGCAAGTTTACAAGGACATGTGAGTACCAAACAATATTCTTTCTCATTTAAGTGGAGTGGCAAAATCAAATTCAGAATTCAATTACATAAGCTACCTTTTAAATGATGAAATATATCTAATTATGCTTCACATTTTACTACTAATAAGTTGAGCATCAGAACAGTGTGCATCACATGTTGTATTCATCACATATCTATGAGAGAAACAAGACAGTATTGTAGATCTGTAGCAGAAGAATACATGACAACCAGTTCAGATGGCCCATTTTTTCTTTGACAAACTTCAAGAGAATCAAAAAGAACACTTCATTACATATGTTGCAATAGAACATCATTATCATGTGGTAGAGGATATCTTACATAATGCATTTGATATGATGAGTTACAGAAAAGAGGAGTAGCAAAAGTCATCATATGCTATAGTATATATAGAATAAGTGAGTAAGAATTTTCTTCATTTGTTACAATGCCACAATGTCATGACACAACCAGGTCACCAATCATATATGAAAAGTATATTTTCTACAGTCCACTAAATGGACAAGTGAAGCTACAAAACTGAAGACATACATGTTGCTATAGAAAGAAGAGGAGTTCTAAGTTCAAGCCAACAATATATACTTCATATGTAAAGTCCATGAAAGAGAAAACAGAGCTACAGAAGAAGAGAATACCATATACAATCATCAATCTTCTTGAAACAATGACAATGATTATAACTCAGCAATGATAGCAAAGGAGGAAAGATATCATATGCTAGTGTATGCTACAGGATCAATTTTGTGCTCAAAAAGATAAAAGTCATTATTTCTTTTTAAAATTTGGGTTCATACAATGAGATAAAAGTGCAAAGATACATTCATAGCAAGGTTGTGACACATAATGCCACTTATATTCATTTTTTCAAATACCCATGTCAAGTTTCAAAACCCTAACATTTTTTTTGCAGTGTTGAAAAGAAGAATGGTAAGGTAAAACTATCCAGGCAAGGCCGTGGGAAAATGACTTTTTATACAATAAACAACATGAAACCCTTGCCAAGTTTAAAAAGAGTTTTCTTTCTTCCTACAATACATAGTTGAGCAGAGTTAGAGTGGAGTGTTGTAAATATGGCCACAAAGGGAAGATGTTTTGTGTAGTATAAAAGAAACCCTCAATTCAAACACAAGGAACTTCAAATTCTTCACATCAAAAGACAAAGAGCCAGTTACAGAATGCCTTATCTACCACGGCCATGCCATGTGTGAAGGTATTTCACATACACAACAAACAAAAATGAAACCCTCATCACAGTATGCATAGACAGAAATGAAAGAAGCAATGATGAAAAGAAACAGTAAAGACTCACTGTATGACATTGTAGCAGAGGAGAAGACTATGGTCACGGCCAACTTGAACTAGATTTTGTCATTTTTTGCCATTTTCACAAAGTTTAACACAAAAAAGCCAAACAAATATATATCAAAGCTGAGAAATTGAAGAAAGAGCAGCATGGTCGTAGCCATTCGAGAAGGAGAAGCCATTAAAACATAGTCAAATAGCATTTTAAACTTTAGATCTAACCTTACCAAGTGCAACCTATTGTTTTGGCTTAAAGAAGTGTAATATTCATGACCACAAAAGACCACAGATGGAGCAAAATAAGCAGAGAATGAAACCCCAAGTCGGTGGCCACATAGTTGCAGAGCCAAACTTAGCACCAACAAAATAAAAATGACCAAAGTTTTAGGGTTTGCACTTGCTTTTGTTTCGATGTCCTTTTCATATTTTGACCATGCAAACAACATATTTATTTTATCCAAATGAGATCGCGGTCAACATCTTGTGTTCGATGGTGCCTAGTAACCATAAGGAGAAGTGGCTGACAGCTTTAAGAATATGGCTTATTTTATAAAGTCAAAGGTGGACATTATCATGAGTAAACAAGGTTTGTGCCTTTAGAATCTTTGCAAGGTCTTGATCTCATATGTGGTCGACTCATAATGGAGTGTAATTGTCATTTGAATATGCATGTGGTTGATTGTCTTTGACCTCCCACTTATGCATTATTCTTTTCCTTCACATATTTTAGTTTATGCATAAAACCAAACAATAACCTTTTGAGATGTGAAGACTATGCAAGGTGATGACATGGTCAAAGGGGTCAAATGCAACATGGTGGCACTCTAGAGGCTTTCATTTATTTTTGCAAATATGTGTAGTATTTCATCTTTTTATGATTTTTATAGAAAATTAGTTGTGATATCTTGAAAATATATTGGTGGAATTATAAACCAGATATCATTTTATTTTTGCAAAAATCATATCAAATAGGATATTGATTAAAATTGCCAAATCATTGTAAAGTTTACCTTAAAGCAATGAAATTATGAATTGCTTTTAAAGTTTAACTATTTTAGGCAATTTATAGGGTAATAAAATAGATCAAATATTCTATTTTGATTTGTTTTATTTAGATTCATATAAGACAATTTTGGAGCTTTCATGAGCAGAGAAAAGCAGTTTTATGGTGGGACCACTTGAGAGGGCAATTTTGTAGGTTTATTGCCCATATTGTTGACAGATTCAATGCTTTATTTTTGGCTTTCATGAGTAGCTCAAAAATGGACTTAGGGTCTATTTTTAGGAGCTTTTTTAGCTTTCTTCATAGGAGATCATTTGGAGGCATTTATAGGAGAAAAACTTAGTTTTTTTTCTTCAGTCGGTTATCATTAGTTTCTTCTCTCTTGTTCACAAGCAGAGTTGTATATAGGCATTTGGCTAATACATTTTTATTTTTATGCATTGTACTCCTTCCAGTTCTAATAGCAAATCATCATGTTTCACATATTTTGCAATTTTGATCTGATGTTATATTATGACTTTTTTTGTCCTTTATTCTATCTCAATGCTGTTAAAAACTTAGTTCTTCCTAGTTGCAGTTTGTGTTTGACCCAAACCTTGTTGCAAATTACTTAAGGAATAAACTATCAATGAAATTGTGAGGATTTAGGTTAGAGGATCTATTTGTGCTTGATAGATTTTCATCCAGTTTAGATTCTAGAATTAGTTTGCATTTTAATTACATCCTTCTATCCTTTTTCCCCTCAAGTTAGTAGTTTAGGAATTATAAGAGAACCAGCTCACTCTGGAGATTTGTTCTCATGAAAGGAGACCCACATCTGAGAATGATTCCATGTTTCAACAAGTAGTTAAGTTTTTGTAAAGATTAACAAGGGTGCATACTTGAATTGACAATAGTTTTTGGCACACCCGGTGGGACTCTGGAAGTAATTTCAAAGAGATTTGTACCTTCATAGCTGCTGTTTTGGTATATGTAGCAGTTTTACTAGCCTTTGGAGGCTTTCAATATACCTGGCGACTCATTCCCTCTAGTTTGGATGTAGGTTACTGCTTGCAACTTATGAATACCAAGTCTAATCTAGACCCATTCGACTACTTACAACTGTCTACACTAAAAAAGAGAGGTAGATCAACAAGCAAAATAGATGAGTCATCAAGAAGATCAATGTCTACACCTTCCTGATTCAGATCTACAAGCCTAGTCAAAAGAAGTAGAAGTCCAGTGCTGATAGTCTAGATACCTATAATGGCTAGGTAGTATGCATTTGTTGCTTTCAATAGAGGCAACCCATTCAACTTGCCTAAAGAGATGATATTCCAATGGCATCCGTTAAAGGTTTACCTTATTTTACTGGAGAAGATCATATTACTGCTGCTGAACATATTCAAGATGTAGCAACCTTGTGTTCCATGCATAATGTCACTCAAGAGAATGTGGCAATCAGGCTTTTAGCTACTTCGTTAAAAGGAAAGGCCTTACAGTGGTTCAGAGGACTTGCTAAAAATTTAATAACATCCTAGGACTTACTGGGAGATGGATTACACAAACACTTTGAGGACAAGTCTGATCATCTCTCACTACTGGAGCAACTAAGCACCATCAAAAGGGCACCTCACAAACACATGGCTAACTTCAACTACTGATTTTAGAGAACCTGGGATAGGATTCTGACAATGGTAAAACCTTTGCCAAGGCATGCTTTTCTATTTTATCTCAAAGCTTTAAACAGTGAAATTTCCATAATGATAAAGTCTATGGGAGGGACCACCCTTCTAGATTCTTTTCAGACCACTGTTAGATTAAAAAACTACCTTATTTAGGTAGGGAAGATAGCCCCTAGGCCTCCTTTACCCATTTCCCTTAAAATTTAGCCATCAGTGCCTATGGCAGTGCCTATGGTAGTGCCTCTTTTAGCTGATGTCTTACCTATTCCAGCAATTGGATACCAAACAGCCCAACAAACTACTATCCCAGTTCAAACCCAAAGTACCATAGGGTTGGAAGATACATTGAGGACAATTGCAAATAAGCTAGTGAATATGGATAAATTCTTGCCTTACCAAAATTAATATCAGCCTAATCAACAAAATGCCCAATATCAGCCCAATCAACAATATAGGCAACCCTTTTAGGCTGATCCTCAAGGGCAAAGAAGAAACTACAATCCTTAACCTTTTTAGGTTTATAATCCTAATACTACTAGTACCTCAAAGGAGCTTGTGCCCACACAGAATAATCTAATTCAGGATAGTGACTGGTGTTATCCATGTCACCAACCACATAATCAGGCTACCTACATGAATAGAGCGAGAAATCAAGCACACATGGTTTAGAACAGTTATGCAAGTTTAGAGGGGGTTAATGGTAAAGTTTCAACTTAGTAGACTAAGGCTGATGTAGTCTTAATGAATTGGGAAGAATCTAATTTTTGAGGTGTAAATTATTTCCAAGGTCAGAATTAGCAAAGTACACCTATTTCAGCCAACACAAGGTCAAAATAGAGCGCTGTAGATGTAAACTAGCAAGCTACTATAGTACAACAACACGCTGTAAGGGATAAAAGCCAAGTTTGTCCATCACAAATTGCCCCTGTACCATAGTATAAAGTACAAATTCTATACAGTGACCAAACAATACCAGTGAAAGAATGGCACAAAATGCAACAACAGTCTTCACAAGGTCACATTGATGCAGTTGCAGCAAGAGGATAGCATAAGGTAACCCATGTTGATTTTAATATACTTGATCATCTTAAGAAAGCTATAGTGAGCATGTCAATTATGGATGCTTTATGCATCCTAGGCCAAAAGAATTTGCTGCAAGAGGCATTGGCTGAACTATCACTTTCCGAGCATTCAAATCATGAGAAGGCCAAGGTTGTACTTGCTAATAGTTCAGAAGTTAAGAGTGGACAGCAAGCAGATGAGGTAAAACCACTCCCTTTCTATCTAAGTCTCATTATTAGTGATAAATTGGTTCATAACTGTATGGTGGACTCAGGGGTAAGTAGTTCAGTTATGCCCAAAAGTGTAGCTGACTTATTAGGATTAGTTTATGAGCCCCTTGCAAAGGGAGTAGTCTAGTTAGATGGGTCTACACTTAGTACTGTAGGGATAATAAAAAATCTGCCACTCACATTGCATCCTTGTCCCAATTTTACCATTCATCAAGACATTTACATCATTGACCTTCCACCTAGTTTTGCAATATGCCTTTCTAGGGAGTTCCCAGCTAAATTGGGTGGGTTTCTCTCATCTGAATAGACTTACTTGTTCTTTAGAACAAGATATGGTACAAAAGTAATAATATAGTCTGAACCATTTACAAAAGACCATATTGAACCCTATGTTCCCAGCCCAATAAATGCTAATCTCTACATCACTCGTGGGTAGTAGGATGAACCCATGAGCCGAGATCCCAATGCACCTATAGAAGACATAAATTTAGATGATTGGGCAGTTGAAGACCATGAAAGTGACCCTTTTCGTCACACAGATGAGGTAGGATTAGGCATCTATATGATACAGGAACCTGATACAGTGATTCCTAATCTGATTAGGGATCAAAATAAGGTAGAACAACAAGAAGATCAACTTTGGAAGCTATACTTCGATGGATCAAGGACCAAGACGAGTGTCGGTGGTGGTAATATGTTAATTTCATCTCAAGGAGACAAATACTATGCTACCTTAAGGTTTACTTTTAGCTGCACAAATAATGTGGCTGAGTATGAGACCCTGATCCATGGTTTAGAATGGGCTCAAAAAAATGGTATCAAATCTATTCAAGTTTATGGAGATTCTGATTTGATCATTAACCAAGTTAGGAATATGAATGTTGCTAAAAATGATCTTCTTAAAAAGTACAAGCATAGAGTGTTGGATTCAATTGAATTTTTTGATTCTTTTAATTTGATTTCAGTTCCCGAGGGTCAAAATAAGTATGCAGATAGGTTGGCAGCCTTAGGATGTCAATTTGAAATTCCTGATTAGATTTAGAATGTTGACATACAACCATATGTTAAGATAGTTTTCAGACCTTCTATACCTAACAATAGTGTTTCATGGCAAGTGTTTAACAGTGACAAACAAATCTTGAGTTTTTTAATTGTAGAGGCTCAATTTGCAACATATAATTAATATAAATATTAGCAACAATTTGAAGATCAGATTGTTCAGTTGAGGACCAACAAGTCACCCAAGGGATTAGTCACTTTAGAATTAGTGCTTAACACTGATGATTAGTTCATAAAACATAAGTGCAACATGACAATGAAGCAATAATGCTATCAAACCATAGAAATTTTCAAGGACAAACTACTAAAACATGGAAAGGTATGTACTATAGAAGAGCAACAATCTTTTATTCAATTATGTCAAGATTTTTCTAATGTCTGTGCATGGGAGTCTAAGGACTTGAGAGGTTTTGATCCTGGTTTGGCCCAGCACACCATAGAGTTAGAGCCTAATGCCAATCCTGTTAGGCAAAAGCAAAGACCCCTCAATCCCCAAATTGAACACTTAATGAAGGCTGAGCTGAATAAATTGATTGAAAGTAGTATTATTTTCCTAATAAACATACTTCTTGGGTTTAGAATTTGGTCCCAATTAAGAAGAAGAATGGTGAAATCTAACTTTGTGTTGATTTTTGTGATCTCAATCAGGCCTCATTGAAAGACCATTACCCTCTTCCTTCCATGGAACAAATACTATAGGATGTTTCAGGTTCTGATAGGTACTCTTTGTTAGATGGATACTTTGGATATAATCAAATTCCGGTTAAGGAAGAGGACCAATACAAAACTGCATTCACAACTAAGTGGGGTACTATGGCCTATCGAAAGATGCCATTTGGTTTGTCCAATGCAGGGGAAACCTTTCAGAGGGCAATGGATATGGCCTTCCATGGTCTTATGAATAGAATAGTACTGGTCTATCTAAATGATATAACTATTTTTTCCAAATATTCTAATTATCATTTTGACCACTTGAAGTAGATTTTTCAGAGGCACAGGGAGTTTGGAGTTTCGTTGAACCCCAAAAAGTGTATATTCTCAATTCATGAAGGAAGACTCCTTAGTCATATTGTTTCAAAAGAAGGTATTACTATTGACCTTGAGAGAGTTTCAGCTCTTCTAGATTTACCACTACCTGGACACAAGAAAGGCTTGCAGAGCTTTCTTGGTAGAATTAACTTTGTTAGGAGGTTTATTCGAAATATTGCAACTTTGTTACAACCTCTTACTACCATGTTGAAAAAGAATGTGCCATTCAGCTAGACTAAGGAGGGAAAAGGAAGCTTCAAGAAGATAAAGGAAGCCCTCATTGCTGCCCCTACCCTCATCAATCCTAATTATGAGAAGGATTTCATTTTATATGCTTTTGGAGGAGCTGACACTATTTCTGCAATGTTATGTCAGCAAAATGATGAAGGATTAGAGCAGCCTATTACATTTTTCAGCCAAGTGTTGCACAAG
This sequence comes from Cunninghamia lanceolata, assembly GCA_027924645.1. Classification (NCBI taxonomy): domain Eukaryota; kingdom Viridiplantae; phylum Streptophyta; class Pinopsida; order Cupressales; family Cupressaceae; genus Cunninghamia; species Cunninghamia lanceolata. Next base: position 4,618,578 of record BSBN01000334.1, on the reverse strand, counting down.
TATGAGGTAAAGTACTCTTTTGGGGAAAAACATGTTTTTACTATTATAAGGAGCCTCAAGAAATTTAGACACATGCTGTCTAATAATAAAATTCACTTAAAGGTTGCTCATCCCACTATCAAGAGTTTTTTATTAAACAGAGATATAAATGATAAGAGAGCTGGTTGGATAACCAAGGTTATGGAATTTGATGTTGACATCCAAGTAACCAAGCTAATTAGAGGTAAATGCTTATGCGAGAAGATTGCTAAAGGTGAGGAATTTGAGCAAAAACATCAAGAGGACACCGAGATAGTGCTGAATAATAATGAACCAACCAATACACCAGCTCAAACAGATAGCTGGGTGTATCAGATGATGCATTATTTGTAGACCAGTGAGTGCCCAATTGGTTTAGATAGGGCAGGAAGAAGGTATTTTTGATTGCAAGATACTCCTTATGCTATTATTGATGGTATTTTATATAGGAGAGACTTTAATGGTGTATTTTTGAGGTGTGTTGGACCTGATCAAGTTGATAGACTGTTAGAGGAGTTTCGCAATGGACCTTTAGGAGGTCACTTTGTAGCTAGAACAATTGCCCTAAAGATTATGCAGGTTGGTTATTACTGGTCTGACTTGTTTAAAGATTTTTTTACTTGGGTGAGAAGATGTGAGATGTGTTCCTTATTTGTAGGTAAGCAAAGACTTGCTACCTTACCCCTACATCTAGTTAAAGTTGAACAACCATTTGGAAAATGCGGATTGGATTTCATAGGACCAATAAACCTACCTTCAAGTACAAGCCAAAAGTGGATTTTGAATGCCACAGATTATTTTACCAAGTGGACTAAGGTTGTTGCCTTAAGAGAGGCAAATGAATCTGCTATCCTCAGTTTTTATCAGGACCTAGTGTCAAGATTCAGTACACCAGATTTAATCATCTCTGATAATGGTCTAGCCTTTTTAGGATTAATAATTTTAGATTGGTCTATTATAAATAATATCTATTTGAATACTTCATCTAACTATTACCCACAGGGTAATGGGCAGGCTGAATCTACAAACAAAAATCTGATAAGGGTCATCCAGAAGACTATTGAGGACAATCAGAAAACTTGCATGAAAAGTCAAAGTTAGCTCTATGGGCTGACATAATTACACCTAAGAGGGCTACTGGTTTTTCCCCATATGTGCTTACTTATGGAAAAGAAGTTCGGTTACCTATTTTAGTTGAATTGCCTACATTGGCCTTTATCAAAGAACTTGAGCTAGTAGAGGAGCAGCCTCTTGTTATCAGACTAGCTCAACTCATGGATCTAAATGAGACAAGAAAAGAAGCCTTAAGAAATCTTGATGTGCATCAGACCCAAATGAAGAATGCATTTGATAAGAGAGAGAGCAAGGAATTTTATTGTTGGATATATGGTGTTCAAGTGGAATGAGTTATAGAGCAGGCCAGGTAAACATTCTCAATTTGATGCCATTTGGGATGGGCCTTATGTTATCATAGAGTACAAATAAAACAATGCATTTCAGCTATCCAAGTTGAGTGGAGAGGTGTTGTCTATCCTAGTTAATGGGATCCACCTCAAGCATTACCTTTGAGGATAAGAGAATTCTTTTATATATAGTAGAGTAGTGTTATAGTGAATAAATCCCAATGCACATTTGTTTTCAGCATTTTGTTTTGGCCATCAGGGCCTATTAGTTTGATTTCAGTAAAGTTTGTTTTCAATTTTCTGTTGCTATTTGAACTGTCGGAGAGCTAAATTATAGTGTTTTATGAGTTTTAGAGAAGGACAGAGTATGACTCTATGCCAAATGGATGTCAAGGCAACTAGTCAAATGCTTAATAGGCAAGCATATAGAAGAAGTCACCATAAATGTTACCATTTTTTACCACAGCTCAAAAAATTGGCTGAGTAGATTTATCATTTATCATTTTTATATGAGGTTTGATTTATTTCTGTTATGTGCTAGTTGCATAGTTATTCTAACAAATTCAGTTCAATTGTTCAGATGCAGAAAGAAAAGTTTCAATCATTCATTGCATTATAGAGCAGTAAAATAAGATAAGTATTCATTCACCACAATGGTTATTCATTTACAAGTTTGAATACATATTAGAATAAACATTGCATTGAAGGAAACTAAGACATATCAGATGTCCCACACATGCCATGGGTTATAGCTGATCTCATTTAAATACAAATAAAATACTATGCATCTAATGAAAGAAGAGGGAAAGATAGCCATCATTGCCTTGTTTTGGTTGACCGTCGTAGTAGCCTACAATCCTACTCCTGACCTCAGCATGTACCTAAAAAATTGTGGGAAGGGTCCCGTTAGAAGCTTCGGTTATGAAAATCCTTCATCTATCAAGAGAGGCATAATACTTTAGTTATAATGCATTGATCAATTGAGAGTGTCCATATGCAAAAGGAACTAAAGAGAAGCAAACATAGAGCATCATTGTTTTATTCTAATTCATTTGTTTCATGTGTAGGTATAGGACAAATCATGAAGCTAATCAAAGAGTTTCAGCATGTGGTACCAAATGGGCTCCCACAAGGGTTGAGCCCAGCATGTTGCTGCCCCTTGACCTCAGAAGGGATGAATAGGAAGAAGAAAACCACTGATGACATTCACATGACAAGTTGAAGGAATAGCAAGACAATCATATACATCAATCCCATTTCAAGATATGACCATGATTTCACTTCAAAGTATGAAATGCAACCAAGAACATGACTTGAATTGAGGGAGGATAAAATTCAATGCATATAACAGCTTATATACTACTCCAACTATTATGAAAATGGCATTCTCAGGCATGATAATGATTAGGAGTACACAATGCATTTATAATCATCAGACTGATAAAGATAAGTGTTCACAAGTATTGACTATTTGAAGTTGCTTACTCATCCATCATCAATAATCCAATCAGAGTATTCATTATAAACCAGAAAGAAGGTTACAAGGATAGGTTAGTACCAAACAATATTTTTTCTCATTTAACTGGTGTGGCAAAATCAAATTTAGAATTCAATTACATAAGCTACCTTTTAAATGATGAAAAATATCCAATTATGCTTCACATTTTAGTACTGATAAGTTGAGCATCAGAATAGTGTGCATCACATGTTGTATTCATTGCATATCTATGAGAGAAACAGGACAATATTGTAGATCTATACCAGAAGAATACAAGACATCCAGTTTAGATGGCCCATTTTGTCTTTGACAAACTTTAAGAGAATAAAAAAAACAATTCATTACATATGTTGCAATAGAACATCTTTATCATGTGGCAGAGGATATCTTACATAATGCATTTGATATGATGAGTTATAGTAAAGAGGAACAAAAAAAGTCATCCCATGCTACACCATATATAGAACAATTGAGTAAGAGTTTTCTTCATTTGTTACAATGCCACAATGTCATGACACAACTAGGTCATCAATCATATATGAAAAGTATATTTTCTACTGTCCACTGAATGGACAAGTGAAGCTACAGAACTAAAGACATATATGCTGCTACAGAAAGAAGAGGAGTTGTAAGTTCAAGCCAACAGTATATACTTTATATGTAAAGTCCATGAAAGAGCAAATAGAGCTACAGAAGTAGAGAACACCATATACAATCATCACTTTTCTTGAAACAATGACAGTGATTATAACTCAATGATGACAGCATAAGGAGGAGGAAATATATGATATGTTAGTGTATGCTATAGGAGAATTTTGTGCTCAAAAAGACAAAAATCATTTTTTCAGTTTAAAATATGGGTTCATACAATGAGATCAAAGTGCAGAGATACATTCATAGCAAGGCCATGACACATAATACCACTTATATTCATTTTTTCAAATACCCATGTTGAGTTTTAGAACCCTAACTTTATTTTTTTGCAATGTTGAAAAGAAGAATGGTAAGGTAAAACTATCTAGGCAAAGCCATGGCAAAACGACTATTTATACAATAAACAACATGAAACCCTTGTTAGGTTTAAAAAGAGATTTCTTCTTACAATACATAGTTGAGCAGAGTCAGAGTGGAGTGTTGTAAATATGGCCGCAAAGGGAAGAAGTTCTGTGTAGTATAAAAGAAACCCTCACTTCAAACACAAGGAACTTCAAATTCTTTACATCAAAAGACAAAGAACCAGTTACGGAATGCCTTATCTACCATGGCCATGCCATGTGTGAAGGTATTTCACATACCCATCAAACAAAAATGAAACCCTCATCACAGTATGCATAGACATAAATGAAAGAAGCAATGATGAAAAGAAATAGTAAAAACTCACTGTAATTGTAGCAGAGGAGAAGACTATGGTCACTGCCATCTTGAACTGGATTTTGTCAATTTTTGCCATTTTCACAAAGTTCAAGATAGAAAAGCCAAACAAATATATATCAAAGCTGAGAAACTAAAGAAAGAGCAGCATGGCCATAGCCATTCAAGAACGAGAAGCCATTAAAACATAGTCAAATAGCATCTTAAACTTCAGATCTAAACTTACCAAGTGTGGCCTGTTGTTTTGGCTTAAAGAAGTGTAATGTTTATGACCACAGAAGACCAGAGATGGAGAAAAATAAGCAGAGAATGAAACCCCAAGTTGGTGGCCACACAGATGCTAAGCCAAACTCAGAACCAACAAAAATGAAATTGACTGAAGTTTTAGGGTTTGTACTTGCTTTTGTTTTGATGTCCTTTTCATATTTGACCATGTAAACAACATAATCATTTTATCGAAATGAGATTGGGGTCAACACCTTGTGGTTGATGGTGCCTAGTAATCATAAGGAGAAGTGGCCGATAACTTGAAGAATATGGCTTATTTTATAAAGTCAAAGGTGGACCTTATCATGAGTAAACAAGGCTTGTACCTTTAGAATCTTTTCAAGGTCTTGATCTCATACGTGGTTGACTCATATTAGAGTCTAAGTATCATTTCACTATGCATGTGTTGAGTGTTTTTGACCTCCCACTTATGCATTATTCTTTTCCTTCACATATTTCAGTTTATGCATAGAACCAAACAATAACCTTTGGAGATGTGAAGAGTGTGCAAGGTGATGACATGGTCAAAGGGGTCAAATGTGATATGGTGGCACTATAGAGGCAGTGAGTTGGCATTTTTCTAGCCATATGGGTAGAGATGAGGTGGCAGAATATTGACACATAGAGGCCATGGTGTCAAGCCTTTAAGGCTTTTATTTATTTTTGCAAATATGTGTAGTATTTCATCTTTTTATGATTTTTATAGAAAATCAGTTGTGATATCTTGTAAATATCTTGGTGGAATTATAAACTAGATATCATTTTATTTTTGCAAAAATCATATCGAATAGGATATTGATTAAAATTACCACATCATTGTAAAGTGAACCTTAAAGCAATGAAATTATGAATTGCTTTTAAAGTCTAACTATTTTAGGCAATTTATAGGCTAATAAAATAGATCAAATATTCCATTTTGATTTGTTTTATTTATAGTCATATAAGATAATTTTGGAGATTTCATGAGCAGAGAAAAGTAGTTTTATGGTGGGACCACATGAGAGGGTAATTTTGTTGCTTTATTGCCCAGATTGGTGACAGATTCAGTGCTTTATTTTTGGCTTTGATGAGTAGCTCTAAAATGGACTTAGGGTCTATTTTTAGGAGTTTTTTCAACTTTCTTCACAAGAGATCATTTGGAGACATTTATAGGAGAAAAACATAGTTTTTTTCTGGTCAGTTAGCATCAATTTTTTCTCTCTTGTTCATAGGCAAAGTTGTATACAGGCAATTGGCTCATACATTTTTATTTTTATGCATTGTACTCCTTCCAGTTCTAATAGAAAATGATTTTGTTTCACGTATTTTGTAGTTTTGATCTGATGTTATATTTTAACTTTTTCTATCCTTTATTATGTCTGAATGTTGTTAAAAACTTAGTTCTTCCTGGTTACAGTTTGTGTTTGACCCAAACCATGTTGCAAATTACTTAAGGAATAAACTATTAGTGAAATTGTGAGGATTTAGGTTAGAGGATCTATTTGTGAGTGATAGATTTTCATCCAGTTTAGATTCTAGAATTAATTTGCATTTTAATTACATCCTTCTATCATTTTTCCCCTCAAGTCATTAGATTAGGAATTATAAGAGAACCAACTCACTCTAGAGATTCATTCTCATGAAAGGAGACCTACATCTGAGAATGATTCCATGTTTCAACAAGTAGTTAAGTTTTTGCAAAGGTTAAGAAGGGTGAATACTTGAATTGACAATAGTTTTTGGCATGCTCGATGGGACTCTAGAAGCTATTTCAGAGAGATTTGTACCCTCATAGTTGTTGTTCTAGTATATGCAGTAGTTTTACCAGCCTTTGGAGGCTTTCAATAGACTTGGCGACTAATTGCCTCTAGTTTGGATGTAGGTTAGTGCTTATAGCTTATGAAAACTAGGTCTAATCTAGAACCATTCAACAACTTACAACTGTCAACACCAAAAAGGAGATGTAGATTAGAAAGGAGAACATCCAACCTTATCCAACCTTATCCTAATCATCCCTCTCATCCCAATCACCCATCCTAATCACCACTAATCATTCCAATCATCTTCATCACCCATTTTATCAACCTTATCCCCTCATCATCCTAATCTAAGTCCAAATTATTGGCAAGAGACACTACTTCACATAACAGGAGTTGTCATTGATGGAAACTAAGACCATTTCACTCATCTGTATAACACAAATTATTCATACTGGAAGTTAGAATCATAATTTATCTAAGTCTGGGAAGTCAGGAACACAATAGGCGACATGGTCCGATATCTTGGTCTAGATCTCTCTGGTGGAAAGTCATAATCTATTGCGGATCTGAGGTAGTCATAAGAATTGTCAAGACAATCTAAATCTAGAATTCTAGCCTATGATAATAAAGGATTCAAAAGTTATTATCTTCTCAGTATTGCGTTAACAGTTTGACAGAGCACTCTGAAGAAGGATAGGTTGACCTTGTAAATAATCTTGATTCAGGATGTAGGGGAAGTTGTTGATTGGGCAAGTAGTGATGACCAGTGATAGTGGCCAACCTAATTGATGATTTGTGAGTGCAAGTTTTGGTCTGCATCTCAAGTTATGCATGGATCTAGCCAACAGAGTAGAGTATTCAATAAAGTTCCAAGTGTTCTTGAAGTTGACTGGAAAGTAATAAAAGATCAGGATGCAGATATATATATATAGCTGATGGATGTGGATGATTTTGGTGTGTGTGTTTTATGACTATGGTGTAATTATGAAAAGAGCAAAGATCAAAAGTTTAGATGTTAGCAGAGCAATAAGAGGAGTAGAGTAAGGATGAAGTGTGTCAAGTCAGTTTTCTATGCTTATCTAAAACTGAACTTTAGCATTGATAGATGCTAAATATCAGTTCAAATTTCTTGTAATTCTCTTTTTGTAGGCAGTGAGCCTTCTTTTGAGTAGTGAGCTCTAGGCAGTGAACCCAAATGCATGTGCATTCCCCATTGTAATACTTTTAACAGAGTATTATCCTTGTGGGTTAACCCCCATCGTGGTTTTTCCCTTAACCAGGTTTCCATGTCAAAAATCTTGGTGTCAAGTGTGTTATTTATGTTGTTGCTCATATGTTATTAATTGATGTTGAAATGTTTACATCACTAATTTGATTATAAGTTGTAAAGGAAGATTAAAGGTAGAAAAGTTTAAATTGTGGGACAACTGATTCACCCCCCTTCTCAGTTGTCCAGACCTAATCCAAAAATTGGTATCAGAGCAAGGTTCCTTTGAAAACATTTAATAGCTTAAGGAAGATCTCAGAAGGTAGTAAAAGGGATGAATATAACCTTCAAGGGCAACTTAATCTTGCCCTAGACGATCTTGAGTAGTCTAAGGTAGAAGTCTAAGACCTGCAAGAAAACCTCAAAAAGATTAAAGACTTCATTGAGATTTTAAAAGAAAATTTGAGAAAATCCAATAGAAAAGGAAAGGAGCAACCTCTCCAACTGGAAAATCATTTTGAAGACAAGGTCCTGAAAGAGAAGACAAAGGAATGTGAAAAGTTAGCTAAAGAAGTTGTTGTTCTAAAACATGAGATGGAATCTGGGGTAACGAGACTAACCAAGGAAATTGAAGATAGGAAGAAAATTGAAGAAGAGATGAATCAAAATCTGAAAGAGAGAACTGAAGAATGCTATAGATTTGATGGAATAGCTGGTCTCCTAGAATCTAATCTACAAGAAAGCAGAAACAATGAGAGAGAACTTGAGAGACAAATTATCACTCTCAGACATGACCTAGAAATTGCAAATGAGTATAAGGAGAAGTTCAAGACAAGCATAGCTAAACTTGAAGTGCTAATTGAAGGACATAAAAAGGACGATGGCAAGCATGATCTTGGTTATGAGAAAGGTGAAAGCTCTAGATCTGGACAAAGAAATCTTCAACCAAGGAATGGGAGAAACATAACTAGAAAACCTCCGGTAAGACAACCTAATGCTCAAAGATATCCATCATTCAATGGAATTTGTTTCAATTACAATAAATTTGGTCTAAAGCTACTCAGTATAGAAGCAGAGTAAATTAAAATGATCCATCTTTCTCCGGTCAATGCTTCAAGTGTAAGAGGTATGGTCATAGATCAAATGAATGTAGAAGTATGATAATGAATAATGCTAACAATAAAGGAATTGGAAATTCTTTCAATGGTTACTATTTTTCTTGCAATGGGTTTGGACACATGGCTAATCAATGCAGATCAAGAGGAAATCAAGTTTATATTATGTGCTTTAATTGCAATAAATTTGGTCATATTGTAAGATTCTGTAGAAGTAGGAAGAATGGAAGAAGAGGTCTGGTAAACAAAAAACTAGATGAGCAAAGACAAGACAAAGGCAAAAGAAAAATCAATGTGAATGAGATACAGAGTAAAATTAACAAGACTTGGGTAAAAAAAGATACAATAAACAATGGTGATGGGTCCACACCAGAATCTGGTGCTGACAATTCCTCTAAGAATTAAGTTAGGAGCTCTAGCTTAGGGGGAGCTGCATTGAACATCAAATTCCCCCAGTCAGTAAGTCGGTGCCTGAATCTGGCACAATAAAAGAGGATATTTTGAATTGGTTTAGAACCTTTGGAAGGATTTCTAAAAGAAAAGATGTTAATATGAAAACTTGCGGAGTGATTCATGAAGAACTATCAAAAACAGAGTAACCGGATAAAGTTAGGACAACACATTTATTACAATGCCAAATTAGGTTTTGCAAAGGATAAAAGGTCACTTGGTCACACATTTAAATCACTTTGCATTTAGAGGAAACTAGAAGAAGAGCATATGAGCTACAAATCTAGAGATTGAAGCACAAAGAGTGAATTCAACCAGAAATTGATCAACCCTAACCCCCAAAAGAAAAAGGTACTTCTTTGTAAAGCTTTGAATCTAAAATCTGTTGAGATGGCTACTCATCATGTTGTTGACATTACTAAAAGGCCTCAACCCAAATTTAAGAAGCATCCTCACAAAATCAATAGAAGTTGACTCGTTAGGCACTTTTTCAAGTGTTCTGTATGGTGTGCTACATGTTAAAGGCATTAGGGTTTATATTCATGCAAACATAGATGAATTTGGAGATTCAAGGTATGTAGACTTGTTTGAGAAACAACTTAGGGATGAAAATCACGAACTTAAACTCAAGTATAAGGCACTACAGGATAAACACTTTATTTAGATTATGGGGTTTTCAACATTTGATGAAGATGAATGGGTCTGATATGTTTTGAGTCAGATGCATGATTAATTCATTTGGTTGTTAAAACCATTCAAGATTACCAAGGATACCATCATAATTGTAACTAGGTTAAATTCAACTAGTGGATTACCCATGTTGAAAGCTATGAAAAACCAGACAGTGACTGATGCTATCGGTGCCAATTTTGATAGAAGGGCAATGACCATCAATGATATTATAGAACTAGATGTTAAATTCACTTCCATAGTAATTGGTTACAATATTTATCACTCCAACAGGGAGAATTCTATTTCTGGAACAACCATATATGTTGCATACAAGATGCTAAAAGAAAATACTGATTTTGACTTGTGTGAATTATTGTAGAATCAACTAATTGAAAATTTAAACAAAATCAAGAAAGATAAGAAAAAAACTTTCAAGTATGGTACATTGGTTCTATGTCTATTCTTTTACTTTATGAATGAGGTACCTAGGGTAAAAGGTGTGCACTAGACTAAGGATGAGCCAGATGCCATTCAGATCAGAGATCATCTTCGTAGCATTGGTGATTTCAAAGCTCAAAAAACTGCAATATGGGGTTACTTTAAGAATTTTTAGAGTATGATGCATTTAAGAAAAAGAATCCCTAAATCAATTGTTGAGAAGTACAAAAATGAAATATACTTCATGGTTTACACTAATCAGTGTCTAATGGAAGCAATGGAACCCATAATTGCTTGGATCATGCCCATGAGGTATGAAGTAGATGAAAAAATCTTGAATATGTATGCTAAACATCTTCTAAGCAAGCCTAAAGACACAAAGTTGAGAGATTTGGAACATATGAAGAGCTAAATTTAAAACTACATACTAAGCTTAGAGAACCTAAATCCAATAGGAAAGTAAAAAAAGAAGTTGAGTAGTTGGCTGAAAATCTGGGCCTTACTAAGGAGGCTGTGAGGAAATTCAGAGAAATAACTAAAAAAGTTGAGAAAGAGAAACAAGATAAGAAACAAACAAGTGCTTTGGTGGAACCCTCCTCCACTTCAAGAACTACTAGGAGCTCTACTGCTGCCCCTATTCCTCCTAAGACTACAAAATTAGAAGCAAAATCATCTGGAAAAAGGGAGAAAAGAAAGAAAACAAAAGCATCCCAAACCTATGAAAGCACAAGAGAAGAAGAAGAAGATACAGATTCTGACATTGAGATCAAAGAACTAAAAGCCACAGGCAAAAAAGCGGTCAAGATATCCAAGGAAATGCCCTCTAAAAGAAAAAGGGAAAGCAAGAGGCAAAAGATAGAGGAATATGTAGAGAAGCCTACCCTTTCAGTAGATGACATCATTAAACCAATCACTATGGATGGAAACTTGGCTCCAATGACAGAATTCTATGATGACTATAATGATGCTAAGAAAAGAGTACTTGAGGAAGCAAAAGTAAGATATCTAAATATCTACAACAAGGCTCTTATTGAGATATGTTCATTAATACCAAAAATCCTTGAGAAAATTTTGGAAATGATAAAATACAATGCAAAAAGAAAGGATCTTGAGATCTGAGAACAAATATTAATACAATTATGGTCCCAAATTACTCCAAAGCAAATGAACTTAATATTCAAAGAAGCCAAGGATGAGTTCTGAAGCAAGAAACAAATGAATAAGCTTATGCTAGGGGAGACATACAAGATTGCAGAGGAAACCAAAGAGATTCTTCGGTGTGCTTTGAAAAAGCACAATCTTCCTATTGTAGAGGAGGTAAATGTAGAGATTGAGTCCTCAGACATGGATGTTGAAGGATTAAAGGGAATTAAGCAATAGATTGAAACTCTAGACTCCTCTATTCTGGAAGAGGAAGTGCAAAATGAAGGAGAGGAAGTACTGATAGAAGAAGCAAATGTTGGCCATGATTCTCTAAATCCTCCTGCCATTGATGACTCTGGAAAGGGCCAAGAGAAAGAAGAAGAAAAGAAGAAAGTGAATGAAGAGGAAGAGGTAGAGGGAAAAGAAGATCTAGCAAAAGGAGATGGTGCTAATGCACCAAAGAAAAATAGTCCGATTGCTAGCATTGAGAAAGTTCAAGGAAACGAATCTGAAATAGCAAGTGTGGCAAGAGACAGTGCAAGTGCAGTACAGAGTTTTCTTAGCAAGGAGATGCTAGAGTTAGATGAGCTGGAACTAATAAAAAGACCAATCAATTATGACACCCTCTCTCTGGAATAAATACTGAAGATATCATCATTAACAAAGGCCAAGGCAAGGGAGAAATTATGGAAGGCTCACATAGAAGATAGTGAGTTGATAAGCCTAGCATCTAGAGTACTGGAGAAGATCATGCCCACATATTAGAAAAATACATCTGATTCTCCTTCTAGTAATTTGGAAAATCTTGTGCATTCTATAAATATAAATTTTGAGTCCTTTGAGAAGTTAGCCAAAATAAAGGTCTGCAAAGAATTTTTGGATAAGAGTTTTAGTGAACTAAAAGGTCTTATAGATAATGATAGAATAACACTCGACATTGGTATAAAGAGGATTGAAAATGTACTTAAGGATGGTGGTGATATATATAAGTTTTGTTTATCATGGCCCAAAATAGTAGAGGATATTGAGGAAAAGCTAAAGGAATAGGAGAAAATGCTGCTAGACCTATCTCAAAGTTTTGATCCTTTAACAGTATCTCCAGTGAGCTATGAATGTCAAGCAACTAGCCTGACAAATGAAATAAATAAAATTATCAAGCAAAAGAACATTATGGAAAGAATGGGTGAGCTCCAGGGACTGATTACCCCTAAGTTGGAAACAATGTTTAATACTTTGTCAGAGGCCCAAAGTACTACCTGGACAAGTGATCCCTCAGATCAAAGGAAAGCAGAAGCATATGCATTTTTGCTAAGTGGGCACATTTCAATGTTGGATAGTATGAAGAGGATTTGGGACACCGAATTTGTATAGTTAAAGAGTATTTTCACAGATATCCTTAAGTATATGTAAATATAACATATGGACTGCTTGTACATATGTGGTCACATAATTTTTGCATCATTTGTGATTGCAGATCCCACCCTTTGCCATTGACATCAAAGGGGGAGTGAAGAGTAGTTAAAAATAAGAAATCCAACAAAGGGGGAGCACTGGAAAGCATTGTGAACAATAGTATGGAGCACAAGTAAAGGGGGAGTTATTCTGACACTTAGTCATTTTTCAGTAAGTGTTGCCATGAATGCAAAAGGGGGAGATTGTTGGCAAGAGAGACTACTTCACATAGCAAGAGTTGTCATTGATGGAAACTAAGACCATTTCACTTATCCGCATAACACAAATTTTTCATACCGGAAGTCAGAATCAGAATTTATCTAAGTCTGGGAAGTTAGGAACAGAGCAGGTGACAGAGTCTGGTATCTTGGTCTGGATTTCTCCAATAGAAAGTCATAATCTGTTACGAACCTGAGGTAGTCATAAGCATTGTCAAGACAATCTAAATATAGAGTTTTGGCCTCCAGTGATAAAGGATTCGAAAGTTATTAGCTTCTTAGTATCAAGTTAATAGTTTGACAGAGCAATCAAAAGAAGAACATGCCGACCTTGTAAATAATCTTGGTTCTGGATGTATGGAAGTTGCTTATTGGGCAAGTAGTGATGACCAGTGATAGTGGCCAACCTAATTAATGATTACTAAGTGTAATTTTTGGTCTGCATCTCAAGTTATGCACGGATCTAGCTGATAGAACAGAGTACTCAATAAACTTCCAAGTGTTCTTGGAGCCGACTGGAAAGTAATTAAAGATTAGGATGCAGATATATATTTATAGCCAATGGACATGGATGATTTTGGTGTGTGTGTGTTACAACTATGGTCTAATTGCTAAAAGAGCAGAGACCAAAACTTAAGATGTTAGTAGAGCACTAAGAGGAGCAGAGTAACGATGAATTGTGTCAAGTCAGTTTTCTATGCTTATCTGGAACTGAACTCAAGCATTGATAGATGCTAAATATCAGTTCAAATTTATTGTAATTCTCTTTCTATAGGCAGTGAGCCTTCTTTTGACCAATGAGCTCTAGGCAGTGAGCCTAAATCATGTGCATTCTCCATTGTAATTCTTTTAATAGAGTATAATTTTTATGGGTTAACCCCCACTATTGTTTTTCCCTTAACTGGGTTTCCATGTCAAAAATCCTGGTGTCAAGTGTGTTATTTATGTTGCTGCAAATATGTTATTAATTGATGCTAAAATTTTTACATCACTAATTTGATTATAAGTTGTAAAGGAAGATTAAAGGTAGAAAAGTTTAAATTGTACGACAACAGATTCACCTACCCTCTCAGTTGTCTGGACCTAATCCAACACAAATCCAACATCATCGTAATCAACCATTTTATTCTAGTCACCTGGATCCCAATGATCCCAATAATCCCTCTTATCAACCTCCAATTAATCATCCATCATATCCTAATCTACAAATAAACCTAATTATCCAATCCTATTCTAATCATTTTTAACCACCCTATCCACATCATCCCAATATATATTTCCAATCCATCTCTAATCCATCTTTTAGGACCCTAATCATAATCAATTTACCTAATCCAATCAAGGCCCTAATCCTAATCCTTTGTATCCACCCAATTCACTTCCTAATCACAATGATCTTTCCATACAAATCCCCATTTAATCCCAATCCCACTCATAAATCATGACTTGTTTGACAAAATGGTTGTGATAGTTAAAACATCTATGTGAAACCCCACTCCTCAAACTATATCTCCAATCCAACCAATATCACTATCATACCAATAGAAGGCAAAACTCTAAGTACTTATACATACGTATGAGGGAATGGATCCTTTTGCTCAAGGACACTTTAGAAATGACATTAGTCATGAGCCTTTAGCACATCTCATCTTTTTATATTTTCAAGACCATTCTTATGACCCTATCACATCATCAACACAATCCCATGTGTCATCTCCATCCACCTCTTACCAACCTTCACCCTCTTATAGACATAGGTCATCTCAACCAATCTATACACCATCTCAATCTAACATATTGATACCTCAATGTTCTTTAAATGTCCCCTAGCTATATACCTCATCTTGATCCACTACTTCTCCATCATATCCTCCTTACCAAGTCAATCTCATGAATTCATCCCAATCTACCATTTATTTATCCATGCCACCTCAAACCACTTATCATTACCCTAGATCTGATTCCACTCCATCTGTCCCTTCAAATCTTTCATCATCATATCCCTCCACCCACCCTGATTTCAATTCATTAGCCCACTTGCCTCCTACTCCCAATCCTCTTAAACCTACCTCTACTATTCATCCACCCAAGCCCAATCTTAATCCTACAACATCCACCATTATTGTCCATCCATTATATTATCTATCTAATGTCCATCATAATCCACCAACCCATTAAGTTACAAAGGACATGTCCCAAAAGCTACTAGTAAAGAATCAAATGCCAACATACAATCCCAAGCCCATCCTTGAACATATCAAACAGTCTCCTACTACCACTCCCATCTCTTCAAAATCATCATGTACTCCAATGCCTATCAATCCTACTGAATAGCCTCCTACCATGAATGCAAGTCAAGATCTGACATATAGCCATGTTGTCAACCATAGAGAACCTATTAATCCTATCCCAAAAACATCCATTTCCATTCAAGCCCAAGAGCTATGTCAAGAGTTTAATCCAAAACATGATCTACCTTTCTCTTCACCAAGTTAAGATCAAACTACCCAAGCTTCTCAAGATCACATTACCCAAGTTACCAAAGAACCAACTACTCAATCCAATTCACCTCATGGTTACAATCCTAACAATGAAAGTGAGCATGGAATTCTTGTTGATCAACTTGAGCACTCACCTCTATTCATGGTATTTCTTAGAAATGAAGAAACTTCCACTCCTATCCAAACCACCATCACCATCCATGAGAAAGAAACACACATCACTCCTATCCAACTACCAACTTTTCCTATCCATCATTCAACAACATCCACTTCCCATGATGAGGCACTTAAGCCCCAAGAAAACATAAACAATCAAATAAGTCACTTGGATCATGTTATGCCACATCTAAATGAGCATAGTGTTAATCAAGATCATACCCTTCCATGTCACTCCCTTCCTAATCCCTCACCATCTTCTAGTGAGCTCGTATCATCCCCTCTTAATCCCTTACCATCCCCTATTGACCCTATCCCAAGTCCATCATCCTATCCACTTGGTCCAACTACCTTCATCCATGGTGGTTCTCTCATAGGAGACAAACAAACTCTATCCACCACCCAGCATCCCCCATCTAATAATAGACTCGTGTCTTGTTTCTATAACAAAAAACATCCCATCACACATCACATGCTCCAAAATGTGAATTATAAAGGAAAATGTTCATGCCTCCATGAGCAAGGTATCTTGGAGTCCATCCATTTCCAAATCCATCCATGCTTGCATGGCCTTGGCTATACATTTAAAGGAAAACAATCCAAACATGTTACCACCCATACACCTCATAAGCCATCTCCTTCCAATCCCAATATAGGTGCCCCTCATTGTACCTCCAATTCATATGTTTTCATCCCTCCTCCATCATCATACCATTCTCAAAAGCATGTGACCATACATCTCCCTAAATCCACTCTTCCTCCACTTTTCCTAACTCCCCCTAATCCCATCCTCAAATCCCCTCATCCCTTCATCCACAAGTCCACTAATCCCTTCATCCACACATCTTGCTCCCTTAAATCTCCTAACATCCCTAATCATACCCAATGAATGTGCAGATCACCTAAACATGAAGCTCTCTTAAAACCCATCATATTAAAAAATAAACATTTGTATGCCTCCTCTCATAAAGTGAAAAATTCACAAAAGCCTCAAGATTATTGTTACCATTTTTTCACCACAACTCAAAATTGGCGGAGATGATGCAACAAATTCATTTTTAGAGTGAAGGTTAACATTATTCTATTATAAGTTATTTGCATAGTTATTGTGTTTTAGTGATAATTGTAGTGTTGTTCAGGATAAGAAAGAGAAGGTCATAGCCATCATCTCCTTGAAGGTCTTCAATCTTTGAAGTTGTCTTCTATTCATGCTTGCGATCTCGACATCAACCTACAAAAATGTGGGAAGGTCCTATTAGAGATCCAGTTATGAGATCTATATATCCTATTAGAAGAGGCATAACACTTTATCTATAATGCATTGATCAATGAACATCATCCACATGCAAGAAAAGCTAAGAAAGAAACAATCATGGAATTTCAATGTTTTATTCTAATATGTTTGTTTCATGTGCAGGTATAGAATAAGTCATGTAGCTTTATGATGGCATATCATAGCATGTGGAGTAAAATGGGCTCCCACAAGGGTTGATCCCAGCATGCTATCCCCAAGTTTTAAGAGGATTGTGGAAAGAGTCTGAAAGAGAAATAGTGTCACATAAAGACACTGCAAAATAAATATAGATGTCACGTGCTTCAATCATATCTCGAAAACTATGATCGAGGTTCTTGACATTTTTGGATATGAATCAAAAGACAATAAGATGAAAAAACCTTTTAAATTTCTCACCAACCCAACGTGCAGTTTTCGAGGAACCGTCAGAAGCACAATACATAGAAAAATCAAGAGAGTAGTCACGTGTTTTAATCATATATCAAAAAATGTGATCTGGGTTTTTGAGATGTTTGGATACAAATGAGAAGATTACAAGACACAAAAACCCTTTCAATATCCTACCTACATAGTTTGTAATTTTCAAGGAATATTTACAATGGCGGGCCCTCTTTCTTTTGCAAATTTGAAGCTGAAAAAAATTATTGTAAAATGATATTTAAAGCAATATCCTATAAATTGCTTATAAATATTCATTATTTATGCAATTAAAACAAACTAAAGAAAACAATGTCTTTCTTTTTTTAGTTTTCTTTCTTTTGGGAAGATATGGACAAAAATAAGCCTTGCATTATTATTTTGTAAAAGAAAATCAAAAGAGATAAGATTAGGCAAATTAGAAGAAAAAGCTACAGGACCTATTGTATATCAAATATTAAAGCAAATGTTCTATATAAATTACTTTTAATAATTCATCATTTTATGCAGTTAAAACTATTAATCCAAATCAAATATCATTATTTGGATTTGCTCTATTTTGAGGCAGATGAGGATAATTTAAAAAATGAGATTTTATTGAGCAAATAAAGCTTATTTTAAAGTAAATTTTAGTGAGGTATACCTTGAGGAAGTTTTTGGTAGCTTTCATATATACAGATTGGAGGTGATTTGAAAGCTTTATTTTTGGCTTTTCAATGGAGCTCGAAAATGGATCAAATTTGCTATTCTAGGAAGATTTCTCAACATTTTGCTTGAGAGATTTTTGAAGTTATAAATAGGGGAGAAAGACATAGTTTTTGAGAGGTTGATATCTTTATTTCTTCTCTCTTGAGCATAGGCAGAGAGTTTGTAAACTTATATTGGTTCATATTTTTCAAAATTAGATGTACCCCTTTCAGTTCAATATAGAAAAGCTTTCCTATTTCACATTTGTTGCCTCTTTTATAACTTTGATTTGATATTTTTACTGTGATTATGATGTCTAATCCTCTGATTATGTCTCGATGTTATTAAAATCTGTGTAGCTATTGCCCATCTAATCTAGGTTGTGTGTTGTGTTTTAATTAAACCTTCATACAAAGTAATTTTGGATTATTGGACTTAGGTGAAACTGAGAATGTTACAGGCTTGAGAGTTGTTTATGGGTAAAAAATTTAGATTTTTAGACCATCTTTAGATAAAATAAAATTTCATTCCAGTTATTCCTCATGTCTTTTCTTAGACAAGTGATTAGTTTAGAAAGATCATAAGGAGAACCAACTCACTCTAGAGATTCACTCTCGCTATAGGAAACCCACATCCTAAGAGTGTTTCTATGTTTCAACAGATAGCTAGTCTTCTGTAGGCTTAGCATGGGGTGCATATATGATTGATAACAGTTTTGTCACGCTCGACGGGACAAAAGCACATTGCTTTCTTTGTTGTTTGGTATGCATGGCAAGATTTCAACCTTTCAGAGGTAAAATCAGCATACTTGGCTACTCAAATCTCTAGTTTTTACATGCAGATCCAGTGATCAACACATGAAGAACAACACATGCTGAAAAATCAAGTGTTTTCTTTAGTATCAACAACCTTTGGAGGTAAATTTTTTTTAACATCCTAGTGACTCTAAATAAATGGCCAGACTGTATCCTTTTGTTGCATTTAATGGGGGCAACCTATTACGACTTGCTCAACGTGATGACATTCCAGCTGCAACCCTCAAAGGAATGCCATATTTCACCAGAGAAGATCACATCACAGCTATTGAGCATACTCAAGATGTTGCAACTCTATGTTCAGTGCATAATGTTACCCAAGAGAATGTTGCAATCAAACTCTTGGCTACATCGCTAAAAGGGAAAGCTTTGCAGTGGTTTAGAGGACTCACGACAGGCTAAATCATGTCATGGGATGATCTAGGAGATAGATTGCACAACAAATCTAATCTATTGTCTCTACTGCAGCAGTTGAGTACCATCAAGAGGCATCTGCATGAACATATGTCTAATTTCAATTACAGCTTTCAGAGAACTTGGGATAGAATCCCCATGACAGTAAGGCCTACACCTCAACATGTCTTTCTATTTTATCTTAGAGCTTTAGATAGCAAAATATTTGTCATTATTCAAGCTCTGGGTGGATCTACCCTTCCCGATGCTTTTGAGATTGCTGTTAGAGCAGAAAACTACCTTACTCTAGCATGGAAAATACCCCCAAGGCCTCCCTTACACATTGTTTTGTAAATCCAACCACCTGAACCCATGATAGTACCCCTTTTGCCTATTGCCCCAGCTGTTCCAGCCATAGAACACCAATCTGCTACTCAAGATCCTATTGTTCCAACTCATTCTCAAGAGTTTCAAGAGGGTAGAATTATGCTACAAGCTGTTGGCAAAGAATCTATTAATATCAGGAGGCAAATCAGTCAAGAACATAAGCCATACCAAGCCCTATATCAGTCTAATTAGCCAAGCAGGCCACCCTTCCAAACTGATCCATAGGCCCCAAGAAGAAGTTGTAACCCTAAGGTGGTTTTTATGAATTGACAAAGCACTAATTTTTGTGATGTGAATTACCCCCAAGGCCAAGAGATGGGTTTTGAATGCAAACATACTCCTCAAGAGATCAAAATCCTGAGTTTCATAAGTTTTGACTCTACTCAAGAGCCTATCTGCATTCAAGACCAGTCCATTAGTCCTTATTTTCAGCCATATCAAAAAACTAGACTAATTGAAATCATGAATGTTAGGCCAGCATCTAAGAAATTAAATAAAGAACAAGAAGCTTCTGTTGTTTGTCCTGTAGCCTCAGCTGATTATGAGCATAATGAATGTATAAAGCATGTTGATTCAAACTTGATCCTGAATCCTTTACATTTTTTATTCTTTTGACAAGTTTTCTATTGCTTTTTATAAGATGAATCAAAGTAGGATGTAGAGCTTGGAGGGTGAAAGTCTCCAATTGTGAAGACAAATTGCCCAAGTTCATATAGAGAATAAACCAAAAGAGGGAGATGATTCAGTTTTCTTGTTTGATCAACTACCCGCTTATGTTGAAGATAATGAGGACAACATGCAGGAATCCCATTTGTCAGTTGATTCGGGACAACCAGAAGGTGTTGCAGAGAGTCATGTGTTGTTGGTTCATGAAGACCTTGACTACCAAGCTAAACACAAGGTTGAATCAAATCAGATCCTTTATGAGGATGGGACATTCAGTTTATTCTTAGAGCTTCCATTGTATTGTCATGAAGAAGCTGATATGAACAAGACTAAAGCAGCTTGCCTTGCCAAGCAATCAAGTCAACCAAGTAAAAATGATCAAGCTATCCAGGATAACTTAACGATTGATTGTCAGGATCTTGATTGTTCAGCTTACAGAGAGATTTCCACATTGCTAATTTCTTGTAGCAATCAAAAGCCCATCCTAGTTGATGATAAAGATAATAAGTAGTTTGAAAAGAATCAATTAAGCAAGGTATAGATACAAGAAGACTCCAGTAAGGACAGCCATGACACAAAGGAGCTTGAAACTGATGTTATGCTATTTGATGGTATGTTGAAAGAGGTTAGTGATGGAGATTGATTGTCATTGATGTCAAAAGGCTTTGCAGGTTCACAAGGTGTTGATATTGATAGGGGTTGTTCATCATGTTCATGGTTTGATATGATTGTCTCTTGTTTCAGTTCATAAATGATGCAATGCATATTTGATGCAGATATGATGCAATGCATATATCTTGTGATATAAAGTTGGTTGACAAAGTGTGTTTCATGTAGCCATGTTGTTCACAGGTTGTCCACTTGGTTTCAATGGGGTAGAAGACATCTTTATATGGTTTGTATAATGCTTATTAGTTTATAGGTTGCAGTGATGTTGTTCATCTCATCTATGCTTTGATGCTTGTTGAGTTGTTGGTGGAACAGAATGTCATTATAAGGTCAAGATTGGAGTATTGTATGCAAGTATTTTTGATTTGAGTTGAGAAGTACATCATCAGGTTGGTTAAGGTATTTGTAGAATTGAGTGAAGTCAGGGGCTAACAAGATTGGTTTTTCTTTAATCATGTTCATCATGCTTTCAGGATCTTAGGATGTCATGGTGTTGAAGTTGTGATGGTGTTGGGAAAGTAAAGAGATGTCATTGATATATGTTAAGAAGTTCATGCTTCATGATGTCAAGAGTTGGGTTACCTGCTAAAGGGGTTTATAACATGTGTGACCAGTTCCTTTACCTTTCCAAGTGGTCATCTCCTAAAGTTTATGAGCAGCAATAAATAATAAAAAAATATCAAAAATTAATATTTAATATGGGTGAAGATTTTTTGTTTTAAAGAAAAAAAAGTTCTTTTTTAAAAGGGCTATTTTATAAGACTATTTTTAGTCTTTTAAAGGGAGATTTTTAAGAGCTTTTAAAGGAGGTTTTATGAAGTTTTTTTATTTAAAAAAAATGGGCCTCCCTCTCTCTCTCTCACGTGGATTTTAAAAGGAGGAGTTTATTAAAAAGAATTACTTTTTAAGAAAGTTAATAGTTCCAGCCCTATTTCTATGGAGAGGCATCTTCTTATTTGAAGAAAAAGCATTTAAAAAGCCTTTTAAAATTTAGCCCATGTATTATGCATTTTTTTTAGAAGATTTTTTTTAAGGAAATTTTTAAAATTTCTATTTTATTTGCTTTTTTAAAAGGCATGAGATTTGGGAGATTAAGGATATATATAAATTTTTTTTAAGAGCTTTTATAGGAGATGAAGTGATTGAAGTTTTTTGAAGTGCAAAAAGAATATGAAGTTTTTTTTTGGAGCTATTTTTTTGCAGATTGAGAAGAAGAAGAAGCTCAACGGATTTGAATGTAAAAGCATGGAAGTTTAAGGGGATTTTTTTTTTCTTTTGCAGATAAATTGATTGAAGATTTCATAGAAGAAGTTGAAATTTTTTTTATTATGCAGAGAGTTTTTGAGAAGAGAACATGAAGAGTTTTTTTATGGGGTTTGATATTATATGTTTTTCTTTGGAGATTTGAATAGGCACAGAGGAATATGAAAAGATTTTTCTTTGCAGGTGAAAGGTTATTCAATTTGTATAAAATTGTTTTTAGGTGCATTGATGACAAGGTTTTGGGAGACAAAAATGAAATAGACAAATGAAGAGAGATTGAATACATACAGTGTATCGAGGTTATGTAGATTAATGATGAAAATAATATGATGATACAGATGACCAATTTGCAGAGTAGAAGAAATATTGAATCAAGTTTTGATTGCAGTTATTGATGAAAGATTGACAGTGATAATTTGCAGAGAAAATTGTTTATAGAGATTTGTATATGCAGCTTATTTGCAGAAATGTGTAAAAGAAAATGGTCTTGACTTGTAAAATCAAATAGAAGGTATAAGGTTGTATGATGAAGCACATAAAATACAATGGTGCAAATCTGATTGAACAACAATCATGTCTTGCACACAAAGATTGATGTTTCGTTAATAGTGATTGTGTATGCCAGTGAGGCACAACAGTATGCCAGTGAGGCTTGTGGTCAGTGAGACCTTCCTTTTCCAGTGAGGCTTGTGGTCAGTGAGACCTCTGTATATGTCAGTGAGACATTGGTAAGAAGTTTTCCATTTAAGCCAGTGAGGTAGTTTTAGAGTGGTTTTTCTACCCCTGAGGGTTTTCCACTCAATAAAAAGCTTGTGTCATGCTTCTCATTGTTTTCTTCCATGTGTGCATATTAATGGTTTGATCATGTTTTGTTTATATCTGTTATCATAAGTCTTGTGCATATAAACTCAACAAATCACTAATGTCCTCCTTTGTATTTGTCTTGTAAAATAAAGTTTGCAAAAAGTTAAAATTCATACAACACTGATTCACCCCCCCTCTCAGTGTTGTCCTTGACTCCTACAATTGGTATTAGAGCCAGTTTCCCTCTTGCAGCTTAATCAGCTTGGGTAGGTCCTGTGTGTGGAGTTCAATATGTAAGTGCAGGAGAAATAAGAACATGAGAAATGTTAAGATTCATTCTAGTCAAAAGACACAAAAGACATCATTCATATCAAATCCAGATGTTAATAAAGATGTTCTCCATGTTGAGTCTAATATTATCTTAGAAGAAAAGGTTTTAGATGTTCCTCAGTTTGATGGTTCAAATTTTTCAGTTTGGTATGTTAGAATGCAAGTGTATTTATCCTCCTTAAGATATGATGTTTTAATGTCAGTTGAGAATTGTAATTTTGCAAATAACAAAGAAGCTCTTGAATGTAATGATATTGCAAAGAAGGCTATATTATCTGCTTTGTCTAATGATGTTATTTGTAAAGTTATGGATTATGTTACAGCTCAAGATATGTGGAGGAGATTGGAAAGAATTTATCAAGATAATGATAAAGAAGGGGACACTCTAGTGTGTGAAGAAAGTATTAATGAAAAGAGACTTTCAAATGAAGGAGTTGAAGTTCAATCCTAATCAAATTGAGAAGAAGCTAGCATCACAAATGATGATGATCAAGATTGTGAGATTGATATGGAAGGAGAGCTTATATATGCTCTGAGTGAGCTCAAGAAGTATAAAAGAGAGAATCATAAACTAAACTTGTAGCTACAACAAGAAAGAGAATCTAAAGTCAATGCACTTTCAGAACTTGAAATTGTATCTATAGATCTTGAAGAGGCCAGATGTCAGATTATTAGTTTAAAGACATATATTGATGATTCTGACAAACTAATTGCTAGATTGAAGATAGAAGTTGAAGAAGCTAAGAGGATAGCTGATACCTCAATATCTGACCTTGAAGTTAGAAGGAGTGAGAATCTAAAACTAGAGGGTGAAATTATCAAACTCAGAAAAGATTATGATGGTCTCAAGACTTTATCTAAGAAGTATCACGAGTTTGAAGAAAGCACAAGCAAGTTACATGTGTTGTTGGGCAAACAGAAGTAGCATAATGACACAACTGGATTAGGATTTGAAAAAGGAGAATGTTCAAAAGTCAGAGAGACTCCCAGAAAGAAGATTGATTTGAATACTACCACTGAAAAATAAAATGCATAATCAAAGAAGAAGAAATTTCAGAAGAAGTGCTCCTGTTAGACAAGCATACATGTACAGGTATAACTATTCATTTAATGGTTTTTGTTATACTTGTAATCAATTTGGGCACAAATCGGTTAATTGCAGAAGAAATACTGATACTGTTTGTTATAAGTGCAATAATGCTGGTCACATTCAAAGATACTGCAAAATGAACAGAGTGTATGATCCTTCATGGAAGCTTAATATGTGTGCTCAAAGTTATTATCAGTCAATTGATTTTGATTACAACATAATTTGTTATAATTGCAACTCTCTTGGTCATAAAGCTCATAGTTGTAGGAAAGCTCCACCTGATTTGAAAAAGTTGAAATGGAAAGAGGGAGAAAATGTTTGGAGAAAGAAAGCACCTGTAAAAGTGTGAAAGCAAAAACAGAGTCATGAGAAGGTAAATCCCAAACTTGTGCATCTAGCACAAGTTACATCATCAGTTGCATAACAGATAGCATGATGTGAGGGGGAGTTGTTCTTGTTCTATCTTTTATCCCCAAGAAGTTATAGGAGGAGATCAATTGATCTTGTCTGTCATGCTTGCCTGATAATGTTAATTTCTAATGATGTGTATGTCAGTGACATGTTTAATGGTTGCTAAGATATTATTCATATAATTGATGATGGTGATAGTGGTATAGGTGATCTTTGGTTCAATATGTATTTATGTTGTTGACAAAGTGTTTTAGAAGCTCTCTACACAAAGAGATTGATGTTGTTGTGACTTGATATCATGTTGGTACTTAAAAATTGTGTTGCAGTTCTGTGTGATCTTGCTTGTTAGGGCAAAGAGCTTAATATGCTCTCAAGAAGCTCTTATCAGAAAATTAGCATGTGTTGGCTAAGGTGGCTGAAAATGAAAATTCAATTCATAGCAATTATCTCTGTTTTTGATTTGTGCAAAGTGTTGTTACAGGAAGAATTTGTTGATGCAATTTGTTTGTTGTTGTTTGAATGACAAAGTCAAGAGGTAGAAGTTCTTGTTGGTTGTAGGATATAGTTATGTATATATCAGATTTGACAGTATGTTGTGAAAAGTGTCTTGTGCAAAACATGAGGATAGTTTAGATGGTCTTGAGTCTTTGTCATGTCAGAAAAGGTGTCAGAATAGTTTGGTTGCAGGATGATAGTTCATATCAAAGAAGTCAATTTGATAGTCATATCAACTACCTTGTTGTGTAATATTTTTTATGGCATATGTTTGCATAAGTATTGAAACTTTCAAGTGATTTGGAGATAGTGTTTCACTTGTTTCATTGATGATCTTCCATGTTTCAGACAGAGTTCTTCAAGCTATGACATTGTTGGTGATATCCTGCATTTCATCAGAGGAAGTTAAAATCAGCAGTAGCAGGTGGTAATGTTCAAAAAGGTTTGTCATATGTTGGCCTCAGGATTGTTATCATCATAAATCATTACTTGTTGAAAGCTTAATAGGAGTTTATGCCTTCAAAGTGTTCATAATTCAATATGCTTATAATGGTTATGATAATGCTATAACATCTTTAAGTGGAGTTGTTCTCAGGGGGAGTTAATCAGAGGATTGAGTTGTCACTATCTTGGGAGATTTGAAAAGAGATATGTTTTCTTCATGCTCATATTGGTATTTCTTGTCAGGACTAATTCAGGAAGTGGATAAGTGCTGAGTGGAGTTGAGTTATGTTGATTAGTCTTGTCAGTGTTTACCCATGGTATTTCTGAGCAGTGTTTTGTTTGTGAACTTTAACACATGGGAGATCTTGGAGATTTGTTATTTTAGGTTAAAAAGTATTGGTTCAGGAGTTTGTTAAAGGAAGTAATCAGAGGATCTCATTGATGTCAGTGTTTCATCTTCATCTACAAATTTGTGTTGTGATTAGAAGTGGTATAGTGCAGTCTATGGGCAGCTTGTAATAGTGGTTTGGTGCTTGGTTTGATATGCCTTACATGATTGTTTGATGTCTTATTGCTCTCAAGTTTTTATGGTTGTTCAATATGCAGATGAACATGGAAAGAGCTCAGAGCTCTCAGGAAAAGTTTTGGACAGCAAATTGAAAAATAATCAGTGCCTTAAGTGGTATTTCAATTCTTGGTTGGTATGAAGGATGATAAGGTGAGTAATAGTGCTTGTGATTCGAGAAATGAGAATTGATTGATATCGGCATACTTTGCTAGTCTCTTGCTGATTTTTCTCAGGGGGAGATAATAGTCTTTGTCATCAGATGTCAAAAAGGGGGAGAAAGAAACAATGCTTTATGGAGTTTTGCCATCAATGACAAAGGGGGAGATTGATGGAGATTGATTGTCATTGATGTCAAAAGGCTTTGCAGGTTCACAAGGTGTTGATATTGATAGGGGTTGTTCATCATGTTCCTGGTTTGATATGATTGATATGATTGTCTCTTGTTTCAGTTCATAAACGATGCAATGCATATTTGATGTAGATATGATGCAATGCATATATCTTATGATATAAAGTTGGTTGACAAAGTGTGTTTCATGTAGCCATGTTGTTCATAGGTTGTCCACTTGGTTTTAATGGGGTAGAATACATCTTTATATGGTTTGTATAATGCTTATTAGTTTATAGGTTGTAGTGATGTTGTTCATCTCATCTATGCTTTGATGCTTGTTGAGTTGTTGGTGGAACAGAATGTCATTATAAGGTAAAGATTGGAGTATTGTATGCAAGTATTTTTGATTTGAGTTGAGAAGTACATCATTAGGTTGGTTAAGCTATTTGTAGAATTGAGTGAAGTCAGGAGCTAACAAGATTGGTTTTTCTTTAATCATGTTCATCATGCTTTCAGGATCTTAGGATGTCATGGTGTTGAAGTTGTGATGGTGTTGGGAAAGTAAAGAGATGTCATTGATATATGTTAAGAAGTTCATGCTTCATGATGTCAAGAGTTGGGTTACCTGCTAAAGGGGTTTATAACATGTGTGACCAGTTCCTTTACCTTTCCAAGTGGTCATCTCCTAAAGTTTATGAGCAGCAATAAATAAATAAATAAAATATCAAAAATTAATATTTAATATGGGTGAAGATTTTTTGTTTTAAAGAAAAAAAGTTCTTTTTTAAAAGGACTATTTTATAAGACTTTTTTTAGTCTTTTAAAGGGAGATTTTTAAGAGCTTTTAAAGGAGGTTTTATGAAGTTTTTTTATTTAAAAAAATGGGCCTCCCTCTCTCTCTCACGTGGATTTTAAAAGGAGGAGTTTATTAAAAAGAATTACTTTTTAAGAAAGTTAATAGTTGCAGCCCTATTTCTATGGAGAGGCATCTTCTTATTTGAGGAAAAAGCATTTAAAAAGCCTTTTAAAATTTAGCCCACGTATTATGCATTTTTTTTAGAAGATTTTTTTAAGGAAATTTTTAAAATTTCTATTTTATTTGCTTTTTTAAAAGGCATGAGATTTGGGAGATTAAGGATATATATAAATTTTTTTTAAGAGCTTTTATAGGAGATGAAGTGATTGAAGTTTTTTGAAGTGCAAAAAGAATATGAAGTTTTTTTTTGGAGCTATTTTTTTGCAGATTGAGAAGAAGAAGAAGCTCAACGGATTTGAATGTAAAAGCATGGATGTTTAAGGGGATTTTTTTTTTTTTTTTGTTGCAGATAAATTGATTGAAGATTTCATAGAAGAAGTTGAAATTTTTTTTATTATGCAGAGTTTTTGAGAAGAGAACATGAAGAGTTTTTTTATGGGGTTTGATATTATATGTTTTTGTTTGGAGATTTGAATAGGCACATAGGAATATGAAAAGATTTTTCTTTGCAGGTGAAAGGTTATTCAATTTGTATAAAATTGTTTTTAGGTGCATTGATGACAGGGCTTTGGGAGACATAGATGAAATATACAAATAATGAGAGATTGAATACATACAGTGTATCGATGATATGCAGATTAATGATGAAAATAATATGATGATACAAATGACCAATTTGCAGAGTAGAAGAAATATTGAATCAAGCTTTGATTGCAGTGATTGATGAAAGATTGATAGTGATAATTTGTAGAGAAAATTGTTTATAGAGATTTGTATATGGATCTTATTTGCAGAAATGTGTAAAAGAAAATGGTCTTGACTTGTAAAATCAAACAGAAGGTATAAGGTTGTATGATGAAGCACATAAAATACAATGGTGCAAATCTGATTGAACATCAATCATGTCTTGCACACAAAGATTGATGTTTTGTTAATAGTGATTGTGTATGCCAGTGAGGCACAACAGTATGCCAGTGAGGCTTGTGGTCAGTGAGACCTTCTTATGCCAGTGAGGCTTGTGGTCAGTGAGACCTCTGTAGATGTCAGTGAGACATTGGTAAGAAGTTTTCCATTTAAGCCAGTGAGGTAGTTTTGGAGTGGTTTTTCTACCCCTGAGGGTTTTCCACTTGGTAAAAAGCTTGTGTCATGCTTCTCATTATTTTCTTCTGTGTGTGCATATTAATGGTTTGATCATGTTTTGTTTATATCTGTTATCATAAGTCTTGTGCATATAAACTCAACAAATCACTAATGTCCTCCTTTGTATTTGTCTTGTAAAATAAAGTTTGCAAAAAGTTAAAATTCATACAACACTGATTCACCCCCCCTCTCATTGTTGTCCTTGACTCCTACAGTTAGTTCATCATTCGAACACTTGCCTTCATTTATTGAAGAGGAGATTCATGTTTCCAAATGTTCTTCCTTGATTAATAATGTGTATTTTGAGCCTAGTCTAACTCTAGTTGAGAGCCTATTTAGAGTAGATGCCTTTGACAAGTTGTTAGAAACCCTGACAGAGGAGGATGACCTATTAACCAAAGAAGAGGAAACCACATGGTAGGCTATCATGTAGGGTATAGGTCATATGGTTGTTTCCAGTCCCAAACCTTCGAGAGGATGCCCCATTAGAGATTTGGCCAATCTAGTGACTGATAGCTTTCAGAGTGTTTTCAATACCCCTAAGGATAAGATTGTAGTTGACGGATAGCAGATTTAATTTGCCCATTCATGGCCAATCAGAGGTATACCTGAACAAGATCAAGAGTTTCAAACCTTTGATTGTATTCTACAAGTTGTAGTACTTTAGTTTTTAAGGTGTATTCTTGTGTTTTTCTCCTTATTACCATTTTGTAAGCATGAGAATCATCCTGATTTGATTAGGAAAGGTAGTTATTTCACGTAATCCGTGAATGGTTTTGTTTAATCAGTCATTCCACCTGGTTAGAGTAGGTTAGAGTAGTGTTTTCAGCTAATAAGTGCTTCAATACACATTTACTTTTAGTCAGTTTTATTTCCCTAAGTGTGTTTGCATAGTTTTCTAGCCATCAGGGCCTATTAGTTTGTTTGTTTTCAGTTTTCTTTTGCTATTTGAACTGGTTGGAGAGCTGAATTGTAGTGTTTTTTGAGTTTGAGAAGAGTAAAGGATGACTCAATGCCCAATGGATATTCAAGGCAACTAATCTAATGCTTAGCAGGCAAGCATATAGCAGAAGTCGCCATAAATGTTACCATTTTTTCACCACAAATCAAAATTGGCAGAGCTGATGCAACAAATTTATTTTTAGAGTGAATGCTAACATTCTTTTGTTATAAGTTATTTTCATAGTTATTGTGTTTCAGTGATAATTACAATGTTGTTCAGGATAAGAAAGAGAAGGTCATAGCCATCATCGCCTTGAAGGTCTTCAATCTTTGAAGTTGTCTTTTGTTCCTGCTCATGATCTCGACATCAACCTACAAAAATGTGGGAAGGTCCTATTAGAGATCTGGTTATGAGATCTATATATCCTATTAGAAGAGGCATAACACTTTGTTTACAATGCATTGATCAATGAACATCATCCACATGCAAGAAGAGTTGAGAAAGAAACAATCATGGAATTTCAATGTTTTATTCTAATCTGTTTGTTTCATGTGCAGGTATAGGATAAGTCATGTAGCTTTTTGATGGCATATCATAGCATGTGGAGTAAAATGGGCTCCCACAAGGGATAATCCTAGCATGCTACCCCCATGTTTTAAGAGGATTGTGGAAAGAGTCTGAAAGAGAAACAATGTCACATAAAGACCTTGCAAAATAAAGATAGATGTCATGTATTTCAATCATATCTCCACAACTATAATCTGGGTTCTTGAAATTTTTGTAAACGCAGTAGCCAACTATACGGTGAAAAAACCCTTTAAATTTCTCACCAACTCAGTTTGACGTTTTCAAGGAACCATTAGGAGCACAATACACAGCAAAATGAAGATAGCAGTCACGTGTTTTAATCATATCTCAAAAAATATGATTTGGGTTTTCAAGAGTTTTGGATAGGAATGAGAAGAATACATGACACAAAAATATTTTAAATATCTCGCCTATCCAGTTTGTAATTTTCATGGAATCTTCACAATGGTGGGCCCTCTTTCTTTTGCAAATTTGAAGCTACAAAAAATTATTGTAAAATGATATTTAAAGCAATATCCTATAAATTGCTTATAAATATTCATTATTCATGCAATTAAAAGAAATTAAAGAAAATAATTTCTTTTTTTTTTGTTTTCTTTCTTTTGGGAAGATATGGACAAAAATAAGCATTGTATTATTATTTTGTAAAAGAAAATCAAAAGAGATAATATTAGGCAAATCAGAAGAAACAGTTGCAGGACCTATTGTAAGACAAATATTAAAGCAATGTTCTTTATAAATTGATTTTAATATTTCATCATTTTATGCAGTTAAAACTATTAATGCAAATTAAATATCATTTTCTAGATTTGCTCTATTTTTAGGCAGATGAGGACAATGAAAAAAAGTTGAGGTTTTATTGAGCAAATAAAGCTTGTTTTAAAGCAGATTTTGGTGATCTCTACCTATGAGGAAGATTTTGGCAGCTTTCATATATAGATTGGAGGTGTTTTGAAAGCTTTATTTTTAGTTTTTCAGTGGAGCTTGAAAATTGATCAAATTTGGTATTCTAGGAAGATTTCTCAGTTTTTTGCTTGGGAGATTTTTGGAGTTATAAATAGGGGAGAAAGACATAGTTTTTGAGAGGTTGATATCTTTATTTCTTCTCTCTTGAGCATAAGTAGAGAGTTTGTAAACTAATATTGGCTCATATTTTTCAGAATTAGATGTACCCCCTTTTAGTTCAATATAGCAAAGCATTACTGTTTCACATTTGTTGGCTCTTTTATAACTTTGATTTGATGTTTTCACTATGATTATGATGTGTAATCCTCTAATTATGTCTTGATGTTATTAAAATTTGTGTACCTATTACCCATCTAATCCAGGTTGTGTGTTGTGTTTTAATTAAACCTTCATACAAAGTACTTTTGGATTGTTGGACTTAGGTGAAACTGAGAATGTTACAGGCTTGAGAGTTGTTTGTGGGTAAAAAATTTAGATTTTTAGACCATCTATAGATAAAATAGAATTTCATTCCAGTTATTCTTCATCCCTTTTCTTAGACAAGTTATTAGTTTAGAAAGATCATAAGGAGAACCAGCTCACTCTGGAGATTCACTCTCAGTATAGGAAACCCACGTGCTGAGAGTGTTTCCATGTTTCAACAGATAGCTAAGTCTTTTGTAGGCTCAGCATAGGGTGCATATCTAATTGATAACAATTATCATGCCATAGGGTATTGATAAACAAAGACAAGTCCAAAATCCAAAAGGCTACACAACCCCCACACCTCCAAAAGAAAAATCAAAAACAAAAATGGTGTGGGTCCCCAAGCAAAAAGAAATCAATCCAAATGAAGCATCCAAATTCCATTCTATCAAAAATCCCCAATCCATTAAATCCCAACAATCCCACACCCAATTAGAAATTCCTAAGAATACTAAGTCCATTTGGATCACTAAATCCCTAAATTACAAATCTCAAAATTCACCATCCCAATCCCATAATAAAAAATCCCCATTACTCCCCACACGACCTCTACATTAAAAGCTTCAAAATTGATTATAATGTGTGCAACCATTTTTTCATGATTCCCTTCATGGCATGTCTCCTATCCTACATATCTTCACGATCCCCTCCCTATGATCCATGCTTTCACATAATCCACATATCCTCCATCATTCTCCTCCATAATCCATATCATAATACACTATCCCCCATCCATCTCATTTAAATATCTACCAACATCCATGCACACAATACCACTTGACATGGGATATGTGAGAAAACCATCCAAAATGGGACACTATCACCTTGCTATGGAAATAGACACTTGAGTCATCCCTTCCTTCTTCCCATCCATGTCAGCTTCTCCTATCCATATCCACCTATCCCACTATCCCAAAAATCAAAATAAAAATAAAAAAAGAAAAATAATCAAAATAGTAAAGAGAAATTATTCATCTAATGGTGAAAACCATTTTATCGCACCTTAGATAAGTACCATGATGAAAACCCATTTATGGGTGTCATATATAGATTGATTATCTATGTGACTTACACTTGGGGTAAAGTTGTCTCATCTACCCCATCCTATCATTTCCCTACTATCCTACCATCCTCATCTATTATATGCTCATACCTATCCCATTGAATCCTCTATCCTCCCCTCCTACTTTTATCTTGATAATGAAAGGGGTAAAATGTTGAAAAATGCTTTGGACATCTCTTGGTATGCCCAGCCTTTTCTAACCAATCCTATCACATATCCTTATTAGCATTGTCACACAAATTCCTAAGCATAATATCTAGCATGGAGCATGTTATTCCTATGTGACATATTCCTTGGAGATCACATCCTTTAATCCATCGCTTAACCATGTATCTCCCATCCATCCCATCCACTATTACCCATCCTTTTATCCATCCAATCCTACCTTCATCCTTGTCCCCATCCTTAGTTTTCCCTTGTCATTGGCATCCAACATAAAGGCTATCAAAATTTCATCCAATGTAATCATTCCATAAATCAAAAAGAAAAAATAAATTAAAACATACAAAACTCAAAGCATTAAACCAAATTCAAGTAATCCTTAATCCATACCAATATAGGTAAGCAATCTAGCCAAATCATTCAAAATCATACCTTGGTTTGGTTTCCAACCTTGATATCAACCTAAGCAACAAAATCATACCTTGGTTTTGTCCTCTATGAGTACCTATACAATGAACAATTTCACTATGCTACCCACCCGAACGGCCTTGTTGTGCAGATTCATTAAATTTTGGGTACAAATCTGCCTCCACAATCCTGCAATCATGGTGTTTTTTCATGAAGTCACCTCTTCAAGGATTTTACAACACTTTAAAAGTGTTGTCCAATTTTCCTTTTCAGGGCTTCTCTGAATCTATTCACACATGAAAAATTCAAAATCCTACTTGATTAATCTTCATCTTCATCGCTATTGGATCAGTTGAATCCTGACTTTATGCCCTTTGTACAATGGGTACTTCTTCTTTTCCGGATCAACCTACTTTCCAGTCAACAAACTATTTAGTCAACAAACTTTCAAGTTTATGAACCATCATTCTTATTGTCAAATGATCTTTACCTTATTTCTCTTATTTTTACTCTTTATCAGCAATCTTTTACTTTCATGAACCATGGAATTATCTTTCTTTTCTTCTATTGCTGCCTTGTTTTCTTTCTCGACCCCCTTTTTACCTTATCAACAAAAATAAAAAATGGTGAACCATAGCTTCCACTCCTTTTGCCTTCTTCCTTCCTTTATTTTCTTTTTATCCCTGAAAATGATCTGTGATGAACCTAGTTGTTGGTAAACATTCAAGTTTGCGAAGCACATGTTTTTTCAATGAAGACTTAACTACTTTTTTCTTTATCAACAATTTTTTCTTTTGGTGCACTATCTTTCTTTCTTTGCGGCTTTGCTTAATCTCTTCCATCTCTTCCTTTTATCAGGAAAAAGGCCTGTCAATGAAAATCTTGTCGGTGAAACCAAGAGTTTGCGAACTCAAGGTTTCCTTGATGAAGACTGGCCTGCCATTCATCTTTTCTTTAGAAACATTTTTCCTCAAAAAATATTCCTATTGCCCTATTGTCACCTTGTTGAAAAACTAATGAAAACCCAAACTTACGAACCTAGTCAATGAAATCAATCGTTCGCATACTATCCAATTCACTGATAAAGGCATCAAATGAACCATTTTTTACAAGGAAGAAAATAAAATGATAGAAGGGAAACTTAGAAATTTTTGAAAGAAAAAACCACTATAAACTATCTTAGATCAGATATAAATAAGGGATTCTGACTATAAAGGTACAAACTGAGAATTTTAATGGATTTTTAGGGCAACAATAATGCATGTTTGGGAGATAACTTTTTAGGTCCCAATAGTGGCTCTAGTTGGGGACGTGTCACAAACTTGTCACAACAAGATTCCAAAACATTCCAGGTAGACCAAAAAGTTAAAAAACACACAAAGGGAAAACATAGAACATATTTACAACAAAGGCTTATATACAAGACAAAATATAGTCATAAACATGAGAGCACAAAAGATGGTTGACTATATTCAAAATTTGTAGGCACTTGTAGGTCAACCCTACACAAACTGCCAAAACTACTTACCTCTATCAAGGACAAGTTGAGTGAAGGAGATGATCTCCCTCAAACTAAAACAATTTCCATCACCTCACTACAACAACTAAAGTCTTTCACATGCATTAAAATTTTCCTTAAATGGAGACAAGCTTCACCATTGAAAATAATGTTGCTACATGGCAACCATAAATTATAGGTGTTTGATCTATTCCATTCCACATAATGCACTTTTATAATAGTAGGGAGTAGGAAAATTAAACTTAGGTCAACATTAAAAAATTTAGATGGGAATAGACATTCCTCATCAATTGCAACTTCACCATACCTACTGACCTCATCATGCAAATTGAAGAAAAAGGAGAACACCTCCAATTCACATGGCAAAGAAAAATGTGCTTGACTTCACTGTTGATCCACAAAAGAAGACATCTCCTCTTGCAAATCAAAATGGAAAGAATCCATCTCAGTCATAGCCTCAAGTTGGGTAGGAACATGTTGATCTTCAACTTGGCACTCATGTTTCTGCTCAATATCATTATTATATGTGTACTGGTCCCAAACAAAAGACTCAAATTCATGAACAACATCATCATCCACAACAATAGACACCTAACCTTCATTACAAAGGAAATCTTCATACTCACAAGTGTCAAACTCTTGGATAATAGGCTGCTAGTATGCATCATTTCTAGATATGCTAATGTCTTGTTCCACCCTTGGATCAAAGACATGATCCATATCTTCTTTGTCATCATTAGCATAAGAATCATAATAAGGTGTTTCAAATGATGGACTGCATTGATCCCACAACCTCTTTTTTTCAATATCAATTGGGTAACTCACTATATTATAGGTGCCACTACATATATGTACAAGATTGTCCTTCTCCATATCATCACAAGGAATTCTATAGATGCTAATTGTATAACTAGATCAAGAACAAAATGGTCATCATGAAGGTCGCTCTTACCAATGTCAGCAGTTATAGGATCATCCAATTCGAACTAGTCAGTCCACAAATCATCAGTAAAGGAAGAATAGGTGTGAGAAATATCACTTGAAGCACAAGACACCTTGACTTCCACACAATCATCCTCAGCACAATCTCCTTCATCAATGTCAAAAGAGACAAAACCTAGGATCTCATTAAATAAAAATTCATCATTGCCACAGCTCCCATGGATTGACTCATCCAAATACAAAAGAGTGCACATGCTATTCGCATCCTCTACATTATCAAGAGATGTTGCATCAAACACCTCTTCCTTCATGCCCTCACTGCTAGATTGCTCCCACACAATATGACATTCACCAACATCACAACCCACAACAATATTTTCAAAGTGAAACCAAATGTCTCCACCTTTACCTATCTCAGATCAGTTATCATCAGGTGTACACATGCAACTACCATCTTTAACTTTAGGTTAGGGATCAGAAGACAAAGTAATGACATCATCATCCACAAGGGATAATGCATCCAATTGAAGATAGGTAGCTACACTATCTAGGCTTTCAGCAGAACTATCATATCATGTTGCCTCACATAATTCTATTTTTCACAACACACTCAACCTGATCCATAGTATTGCTTCCTGCCACATGCTCATTATTTACAATACCCACCTTAGGGGACAACAACCCAATAATATATTCATCACTCATTCTAACCAAGGCATCAAGAGCAAGGTAAGCCTATTGCAAATTAGCCAACCTCAAATCTTCTTGTACTACGCTAAACCCAATTTCATAAGA
The DNA here is from genome assembly GCA_027924645.1 of Cunninghamia lanceolata. NCBI lineage: Eukaryota > Viridiplantae > Streptophyta > Pinopsida > Cupressales > Cupressaceae > Cunninghamia > Cunninghamia lanceolata. The sequence goes on along the minus strand of BSBN01000334.1, from coordinate 4,581,899 downwards.
TTCAAGAAAACAAATTAATGTAAGCTGGAATAGAAGGTTTGAAAGCACCTAGAATTCTAGATAGTACAATAGCAAACTGACGGCTAAAATCTATGTTAGATTAACCCTCATAGGTTCTAATATTTTCAAGTTCTTGGACACAAACAACAGGGTCCAAACTACTTGCAGACTTTTCAAATGCGGCCATTAAATGATCCTAGGAAGCAAAGTGATGGTCAAGGAAACCAACAAGCCACTTTATTGTCAATCCACAAAGTGATATAAGAAAGAGCCTCATCCACATATCCTCATCCTCAAATTGGAACTTAACCACATGTGAAATTTGACAATGCAAGTATATGTTCCTTCCCATCATAAACGTCACACCCATCAAAAATTGGCATCCGATAATAGATCTTATTAAGCATGGACTGCTTCTCATAATTGGCACATGAGAGGTCCAACTGTTTGTAGGTGGTCTCATTAGCAATGGGAGGGGGGCAAAAAAGTGAGCTATTAACAACAATGGGAAGGGCATTGTATTGCGCCTTGGAATGATGTAGCATGATCTGATTTTCTAATTCCTTTTCTTGCTACAAGAAAGACTCTAACAACTATTTGGCTTTATCAATGTCATACTGCAACCTAGCTAATTCATTATGATTATGCAAGGGTGTTTGACATTAAGTTAGGGGAATGTAAGATGTAGGGAAATTTGAGTAATAGGATGAATCATCATCATAAGAATCATAAAAATATTCATCCTCATAATATCTAGGGTATGAAACATAGGACTATGCATAAGAAGGATCTATCCTAGGGCCACTAGCATGCCAAGAAGCCATGACTATAATTTTCTACCATGCAAGGAAGCGCAAGACTTAATAGAATAAATGCTTTTGTGCTTTGGAGGAAGTCTGAAATGATTATAAAAGGAAACCAGGTGTACATTAATTTTCTAGCTACTACTCATAAACTTGGGGCATTTGAATCACAAACAACATGATTATAACTACAATGAACAAACTTCTATTTATTGATAGTAGACTTTCCACCTCACTGAATGAGGAAATCCCTTGAAGCATGACTAATCTTCAAGGCCACAAATAGATTCTATGTTCAACTCACCAACAAAGTCTTTAAATGATTTAAGCCCAACAATATTGTCCCTAGAAATGACATCATTTTGTTGGTGTAAGGTGATGGGAGGCCAAACTTACCCAAACAAAATGCATACAGGAAAATGTTGCACACTTGGATGATTGTTATAGAGGTCTTTATAATAATTCAAACATTTAGTGATGCCATTCTATTTGGTCCCAAAACCGCAACTCCACTTCCTAGGAGAGAATCACACTCACAAGACCAGGGTTGTCGTCATGTACGCATAATCAATTTATCAATAGAACATGGAGGGTTAAAGGATAACTCTACAGGAGTGAATTTCATCCCCTACACTTCAAGCTCATCTTAGACTCTAGAGGGATATTCTAATGGGTATACCATAATAGGTATTGAGTTCAAACTAGATGAACAACTAAAAACCAATGAATAGCCAAACCCAACTCATTGTCTTAATCCCAAAGGCTGTCAATAGACCAAGAACAACTAGCTGTCACAAAACCCTTATATAGCTGATACATCTATACAAATGTACATGCACAGGAAAGATGGATTTTCTCCTAAACCACTGGTAAATGTTTGTTTGATTTAAAAAGTATGTGATTGGTCCAATGGAGCCAAGACTAGTGCCAATTCAGTTGGGCTACAGAGTCACAGATGATAGAAAAGAAACAAATAGAGGGGCAATAAAGTAAACATGATCAAAGCACATGCTATATCATATTGCAAGTTTTGTGCTTCAAACTTACTTAATAATCTAGAATAAAACTAGATGTATTTAAATGTGTGGAACAATTGACAATTACAAGGCTTGTAATATATTTAAAATGCTGTTACATTTTCAAATTTCCAATACAAACTTATCAACAAATGTGATAAGAGGAAAGACCCTAAATACATACAAACAACCATGGAGACATTCTCTACACAATCCCTGCTGCACATTATGTTTCACCCATTTCAACACCCCATTATTTCTCTGCACCTAGACATGGTGTGATTTAGAGCCCTAGAAGTATTGTTGGACCTGCACAACCTCAAGCTACAAACAAAGAACCAACCAACCCATAACACATCTCAAAGAAATCCATATATAGACATTCAACTCCCTGCATGTAATCTCCCCTTTTAGGATATTCTTGTTTTCTTTACTTGAACACAATTAGATCACTAGAAAAGGATATTACAAATATTAAGGATAAATAAAATAACATAATATTATGTTCATAACATCATTCATATTAAATTCATCTATCATTCATATTAAACTCATCTATAATAGCACAATTAATAATGAGAACAATACTACATAACGTAAACAATGAGATAAAATCATCGTAGCATAATCCAGATTTAGTTCAATTCATAACACAATTCAGTATCAACTATGTTCAAGTCTTAATCCTTACTTCCTTGCTAATCCTCAACCTTGGATGATAAATTACTTGTCTAGGGAATGCTAAACCATCTCCATTCATTGGGATGGAATTACTCTGCCTCTCCCTAACAAAACCGGCCTATCCTAGGGTTGTAGGAAATAGAAATTACTAAGTATTAACTTGAACATAGTTTGATATACTTCAACATACCAAATGATCACATTTACTCATAACACATTCTCTATTGGCTGTGTTGAAGTCTCAATCCTTATTTCTCTTCTAATCCTCAACCATGGATTGGGAATTACTTGTCTAGGGCACGCTAAACCATCTCCATTCATTGGGATGGAATTACTTTACCTCTCCCTAAAAAAACCTCACCACTCACTAAATAGGTTGGAGGAAATAGAAATAAATAGGTATTGAGTTTGAACATACCACTACTTCAATATGTTGTGAATTCTATTGATATTTTTCTCCTATAAATTTCATAGCAAGTTTCACAATGCTTATATATACATATGTAAAGATGGTAATGATCTAATCTTTCAATTATATGCATTTGTCATTACTTACCACATGGCATTCATCATAATAAATGTAGGGTTAGATACATCATACCAAGTATATAATTCTTTCCTTTGTATCCTTGGAGATCTAAGGATTGTATTCATTCCTTGAGTGTTGACTTTATTTGGATGACAGAAGTCTAAGATACTCAATGATCTACTATAGTTATTTCTTCTAATATCTTCTTTCTATGCTATCTGCAATCCAATATACTACTATGTATATATATTTTAGATTGGCTTCGAAGTATATTTCCCAAATCAGGAATATTTTTCTGATCTTCATATAAATAAGATGTTTTCTACTCCTAGTCGATGCCTTTAAAATGAGGAAGGATTTTCCTTTTAAACTACTCAAGAGATGCTTCCTTTGGTGAAATGTTATGTCTATTATTAAAGGGAGTACATCTTCCCTAAATCATAACTCTTCATAAATATGTATTACTTGTAAGAAAAACATGGTATATACCAAGCACTACATACCTTATGTAGCCTTGGTTTACTATATTATAGATATAGACCAATATTTAATTATCTATCATAATTTTTGGTTTTCAATAAGTAAATCAATGCTCTATGTCAGTGCTGCACTTTTTATATTAATCGATGCCGTCAAATTACTTGTTTCCTTTTTATGAATCACTGCCCCTTTCTTAATGTAATCACTATAACATTATTTCATTTCGTATGTCTTCCATATATGATTAAGACTTGTCATATGATTACTATTCAATAATCAATCACTGTTCATTTCGTTGGATTTTTAATTTATCTTGTAGTGACCTTACTAATGGTTGGTCCATATAATTAGTAATATATTTATCAATCTATATTATTTTTATCTATTTATGATTATAATATTTAAATGTTAGTATTTATATTGTTAATATTTATATTTTATATAATAATATTTAATGTATATTTATATTTATAATTACATTTATATTTGTTATTTATAAAATAATATATCTTGATAATAAATATATATGATATTTAAGAATATTAATATTATTTAATATTGTTTATTAAATGATATATAAGGGTAAAAGTTCTAACCCGTGTCACACTTTCAGCTAAATAAATAGTTTTTATAGAAAGGGTTCCACCCAAAAGGGTTCTGCCTAGAACTATTCCACCCGGAACCATGTAGCACTTATGTGGCATTATGTGGCATGAATAGTTTCAGACAAAACAATTTTGCCCAAATTTTAAAAACATATAAAATTTGATTTAAATTTTAAAAAATATGTTTGTTTACATTGAAGGTTCTACCCGGAAGGTTTCCACCTCCATGTAGAACTATCTATGTGGCAGTCAGCCCCCGTTTTACAACAAATTGAACAAAACTTCAAGTTCAATTGTAAATTTCTCCAACCAAAGGGAATTTTCATGAAAATTTAAAAATACCATTTTTTAGATATTGGAGTGTAGATCTTAGAAATATATATATTTTTATATCTTGATAAGCTTTATTAGGATTATTTTTAAATTTACTACAAGTAGGTTATTGTAATCAAACATGTAGCTGATTAGAAATTAAAAATACATAGGAAAAAACATATTCAAAAATTTTGAAAAATATATGGTTAACTAGACAAGAGAATCCTCTCCAAAAGGGTATTTTTTGTTGTTTAAAAAATAATTATATATTGTGAAAAAGTTGACGTCCCATGGAAACTACTATGTTCTGATTAAAATTGATTTTAAAAATTTTAAAACTAAAATATGTATCAAAAAATAATTTTTCTTCTATGCACTAGATATTTGAGTTGGCTAATTAGGGAAAATAAATTAAAGAAAAAATTTTAATTTTGCTATATTTTTCTTGACGTCCCATCAATGTCACTTTTTTTCAAAAAATATCAGCATTTAAAATTCATCAATTAAATTTACAATAAAACATATCGACCTATTTTAAATTTTTTTAAAAAAATTATAAGAAAAACCAAAATAAAAATTCTACATTTCATTAGTTTATGTAATTTTCAAATTCAATACATACATATGACCTTTTTTTACGTTTAAGTTGGAAAATATGTTTGTGTTTGTCGTTTCCTTATAAAAGTGTGACACAGTTCAGAACTTTCACCCATAATATATGTTTATTTGACTATGGAGAAACTTCAACATTTAAATCTTTAACTTAAACAATGCCTTAAGATTGGGACATCAAAGTCCGCCTTGCCCAAGATTGGTTGTCCTCAAGAAATCAAAACTAGGATTCTTCTAAAACCATTAGGATCCTAAATCGATCTATTCGAAGAATTGTTGTTAGTATTCTTGTTATAGATCTACATGCCCCATTTCCTTATGGATTTAATTCCTAATTTTATTGTATGTTGATTTCTTATGTTTTGTATGATTGTAGTATGTCGTATATTCTATTCATCTCCACTTCTTTCCTTTCCATTTTCTTTTCTTATTTACCTGTAAAATCTCTTAGGGTTCTATTCTTAATTGAAACCTTCAATGATGTTTTGGATGTCTTTCTCAAATGAAATGTTTTCTCCTTTTAGATCTCAAGTTTGATGGAGTCACACTTTTCACTTCACTAGTTATAACTCTTCATAAGTTAATTTGTTAGTGCTTCTTAACCCAAGAAGCATTTGACAAATAAAGCTTTGAGAGATTTGGCTTTTACTTAAGGTAATCTTAAGCACACATAGAGTAAACAAACACCTAGACATACATAATACATGAAGTATGCATGATACACGAAGTATACACGTAAGACATAATACACAGAGTATACACATAAATACATGTCAAGCATGCAAAGCATACACATAAATACACACATAAATACATGTAATACAATAAGCATGAAGCGTACACATACATACACATCTTACATAAAGATGCATAGTATACATGTAATACACAAAGTATATGCACAAATACATGTAGTACATGAAGCATGAAGTATATGAAGTATTCGCATGAATATACGTAAGACATGAAGTGTGAAGCACACACATAAATACACAAAATACGCACATGAGTCACATGAGTCACGAAGGATAAACATTAATATACATAAATCATGGAGTATACACATGAAGTATACATTGGAATACACATAAGTCACCAAGTATTCACTTGAATACAAGTAATACATAAAGTTTACACAAGAAGCATGAACTATATATGTGAATACATGTCATACATGAAGTGTGCATATATAAATACATGTAAGTCATGAAGCACACCCATGAATACACAAAGTCAAAATATGAATACGCGTAAGTTGAATTAATACATGTAAGAAACAAAGTATGAATACACAAAATCATCGAATGTACATGAGTCATAAAGTGTTCACATGAATACACATAATTCACAAGGTATACACATGAATACAAGTCACAAGGTATATACATGAATATGTAAGTTAAAGATATGAATATACATAAGTCACAAAGTATTCACATGAACATATGTTTCAAAGCATACACTTGAATACACTTGAATACACATAAGTCACAAGGTATACACTTGAATACACATAAACCACAAAGTATACACTAGAATAAACCTATATACACATAAATCATAAGGTATACACTTGAATACACATAAGTCACATGGTATACACTTGAATACACTCGAATACACATAAACCAAAAGGTATACACTTGAATACAAAGTCATAGAGTATACACTTGAATACATAGTTATGAAGTATACACTTGAATACAAGTATAAAGTCATAGAGTATACACCTGAATAAATATTCATGAAGTATACACTTGAATACAAAGTCATAGAGTATACACTCAAATACAAATACAAATTCATGGACTATACACTCAAATGCATGTAAGTCAACTATCATTCATAGGATTGTGGGAAAGATGCTCTAATACCACTTGTAATGTCCCCTTTTAGGATATTCTTGTTTTGTTTACTTGAACACAATTAGATCACTAGAAAGGGACATTAGAAATATTAAAGATCAATAAATTTATCTAATATTCCATTCATAACATCATTCATATAAAATTCATCTATCATTCATATTAAACTCATCTATAATAGCATAATTAATAATGAGAGCAATACTACATAACATAAACAATGAGATCAAATAATCATAGCATAATCCACATTTAGTTCAATTCAAAATACTTACTTCCTTTATAATCCTCAACCTTGGATGGGGAATTACTTGTCTAGGGCATGCTAAACCATCTCCATTCATTGGGATGGAATTACTCCACCTCTCTCTAACAAAACTAGCCTATCCTAGGGTTGCAACCAATAGAAATAACAAAGTTGATGCAAGGACTTCCGAAGGTCATAACTTTTGACTCAGATGTGGGTTTTCTACGAAATTTTACAGGTGGATGCATTATGAGGTGGCCAGTGGTTTCCCAACCTAGTTGGTTGGACCTCGTCTTGGCACTTTTTCGGGGCTTGAAACTTTCATCCTAGCCCTCAAAATGACAATTTAGTATTTTTTTCTAGATTTTTAAAAAAGATGCTTTTGTAATAACTCAAAACTCATGTTTCAAATTTAGAATATTAGTTGCCCTTTCATCCTACCTTAGTTTTAGGAAGCTTTTGGAAAAAAATTGGATTCTCAAGATATGATTGTAAAATTACCTAAAATGACAAAAATCTGACAATTGTCAAAATCTGCCAAAAAAGGTAATTTTTTTTTTTTGTTTTCTTGGATATAAGAGAGTTTTCTCTCATTGTAGTAGCAGAGTTGATGAATAGAAGTTTTTTTTTATGTTCCAGCTTCCAAATCTTTGTCTCTCATATGTTTAATGGCACAATTCTATTGAGTGTATGTTGTGTGCTGCATCATCTGGTATCAGAGTAGGAAGATGGCTGGGAGAGGAAGAGGAAGAGGCGGTCTTGCCCAGATGCATAGAGAAATGCAAAATCTGCAAAGGCAAATAGCAGAACTTACAACACGGATGGAAAACCAAAGACCGGGTAGAGGAGGAGACGAATCTGATGAAGAGATAGGTCGAGGAGGTGCAAATCAAGATATAGAACATGAAGAAGAAGAATTAGAAGGAATGAGTTTTGAAGAGAGGATGCTCAGGGCCTTAGAAGGGAAAAATGGAGGGATCAAGGTAGATGTTTTAGATCATGTAGGTAGTCTTAAACCAGAGGAGTTGATAGACTGGTTGAACGACATGAGAAATTTTTTTGAATAGAAGTCCATGACAGAGGAGAAGAAGGTAAAATTCGCATGCACCAAATTAAAGGGTCATGCAATGATTTGGTGGGATCATCTTCAAAAGGAACGAACAAGGAAAGGAAAGGATAAGATTAGGACATGGAATAAAATGGAGAAGAAGTTGAGAGAAATTTTTTTCCCATAGATTATGCACAAACCTTTTTTCGTAGGTTTCAAATTTTAAAGTAGAACCTCTCTTCTATGCAAGATTATACAAATGAGTTTTATATGTTGTCTATATGTATAGAGCATCAACAAACTGATGAACAGATGGCTGCTAGATATGTGAATGGCCTAAAATTTTCTATTCAAGATGAATTGAGCATGCATCGACTCAACAATATGGAAGAGACTTACCAATTGGCTCTAAAGGCTGAAGAAAAACAAAATAGACAGTACCATCAGAGGAATAGAGGAGGAAGAAGGGGTACATCAACCCCATTTCGAGGAGGTTTGAATTATGGCAGGGGAGAATCATCCCATGGATTGGAAAAAAAAGTAGACACTTGACAAGATCCTCTGAATCAAGAATGAGGAAGGGGATTTCAAAGAGGTAGAGGTTATGGTAGCAGTAGAGGATGGGAAAACCAGAGAAGGCATTTCACTTGTTTCAGATCTGGAGAAGAAGGTCATAGGGCATTTGAATGCTCAAATTATAACATGCAAGAAAGAAATCAAGGAGGACAACCTAGGGTGAACCTGATTCAAACACAGCATGAAGTGGAAGGGACAAAACTAGAAGTTCCACCAGAGGTGGGAGAAAGTCTCATGATGAGAAGAGCAATGGTGATTCCAGAGAAGGAGAAAACACAAGCCAAAAGCTTTGATGGTTCATGGCTTCGAACCAATATTTTCAGAACTAGATGTACTTCGGGTGGCAAGGTATGTCAAGTTATTGTTGATGGAGGTAGTTGTGAAAATATGGTTTCTAAAGAAATCGTAGAAAAATCAAATTTACACTATGAAAAACATCCTCATCCATATTGCATTGCATGGTTTAAAAGGGAAATGAAGTCACTGTTGATAAAAGATGCCTAATTAAGTTTAGCATGGGGAAGATCTATCAGGATGAGATATGGTGTGATGTTGTCCCAATGGATGCCTATCATGTGTTATTGGGAAGGCCATGGCAGTATGATAGAAAAGTTATGCATGATGGAGACAAAAACACATACACCTTTTGGAAAGATGGCTCTAAGGTGATTTTATTGCCTCTCAAGGATGAAGGAAAAGGTGAGACCATGTTGTCTGAAAGAGATCTTGTTAAAGAAATGAAGGTGACAAGATGTTGCTATGCATTAGTAGTGAAAAAAGGTGAAGAGGAAGACATTTTAGTTCCCCCAGAAGTAGCAGAGCTATTGAAAGAATTTGTTGATGTTTTGCCAGATGAATTGCCTAATGGTCTACTGCCAAAGAGAGATATTCAGCATCATATTAATTTGATTCCAGGAGCAACTCTACCCAACCAAGTAGCTTATAGGATGAATCCAGCACAACATACAGAGATGATTAAGCAAGTAACAAAACTCATAAGTAAAGGTGTGGTGAGAGAGAGCATGAGCCCATGTGCTGTACCTGCATTGTTGACTAGAAAAAAAGATGGAACATGGAGGATGTGCACTGATAGCAGAGCAATTAATAAGATTACCATTAAGTATCGTTTTCCTATACCTCGTATGGAGGACATGATGGATGTCCTTGCAGGGGCCAAATATTTCAGCAAGATTAACCTACAAAGTGGCTACCACCAAATCTGGATTCGAGAAAAGAGTGGTTTCCTACTGGAACATACCACAAGTTGAAGTACAGGATAATTGGTCATTGCAAAATTACAAAGAAGATCAATGATAATGCATATGAGGTCAGTTTACCAGATGATCTCAATATTTCTCCTATGTTTAATGTTTTTGATTTATATGCATTCCATGGTGAAGATGATGCTAAAGATAGTCAACCAGAAGTGGCATGGCACCACCACATTCCCCATAAGAAGAAGGAAAAGATTGCATAGGTTCTTGATAAGAAAACTATCTGCACTCGGTAAGGGCAGTACAACAAGTATTTAGTACAGTGGGAAGGATTGCCACCAACAGATAGCATGTGGACTATAGAGTGGGAAGTGTAATGGCTAGATCCAGTCAAGTGGCAGTAGTTCGAAGACACTCACTTATAGGAGTTGCGTTCTTTTCAACCAGAGGAGAATGATGCAGGGACTTCTGAAGGTCATAACTTTTGACTCGGATGTGAGTTTTCTATGAAATTTTATAGGTGGATACATTATGAGGTGGCTAGTAGTTTCCCAACCGCCCTAGCAGGTTGGACCTCGTCTTGGCACCTTTTCAGGGCTTGAAACTTTCATCTTGGCCCTCAAAATGGCAATTTAGTGTTTTTTTCTAAATTTTTAAAAAACTGATTTTGTAATAACTCGAAACTCATGTTTCAAAATTAGAATATTAGTTGGCCTTTCATCCTACCTTAGTTTTAGGAATATTTTGGGAAAAAACTGGATTCTCAAGATATGATTGTAAAATTACCTAAAATGGCAAAAATCTGACAATTGTCAAAATCTGCCAAAAAATGTAATTTTTTAGTTTTTTGTTTTGTTTTCTTGGATATAAGAGAGTTTTCTCTCATTGTAGTAGTAGAGTTGATGAATAGAAGTTTTTTTATGTTTCAGCTTCCAAATCTTTATCTCTCATATGTTTAATTGCATAATTCTATTGAGTGTATGTTGTGTGCTGCATCAAAAGTATTAACTTGAATATATTTGATATACTTCAACATATCAAATGATCACATTTATTCATAGCACATTTTGTATTAGGTATTGATATTTTTCTCCTGTATATTTCATAACAAGTTTTACAATGCTTATATATACATAGGTAATGATGCTAATGATAATCTTTCAATTATATGTATTTGTCATTACTTACCACATGCAATTCATCATAATAAACATAGGGTTAGATACATTATACCAAGTATATAATTCTTGCCTTTGTATCCTTGGAGATCTAAGGATTGTATACCTTCCTTTAGTGTTGACTTTATTTGGATGATGAAAGTCTGAGATACTCAATGATCTGCTATAGTTATTTCTTCTAATATCTTCCTTCTATGCTATATGCTATCCAATATACTGCTATGTATATATATTTTAGATTGGATTCCAAGTATATTTTCCAAATTAGTAATAGTTTTCTAATCTGTATATAAATCATATGTTTTCTACTCTTGATCGATGCCTTTAGAATGAGGAATAAGTTTCCTTTTAAACTACTCAAGAGATGCTTCCTTTTGTGAAAGGTTATGTCTATTGTTAAAGGAAGTATCTCTTCCCTAGATCATAACTCTTCATAAATCTGTATTACTTGTAAGAAAAACATGGTATATACCAAGTGCTGCCTACTTATGCAGCTTTGCTTTACTATATTATGGATATAGACCAATCTTTAATTATCTATCATAATTGTTGGCTTTCAATAAGTAAATCGATGCTCTATTTGAGCGCTACCCATTTTATATTAATTGGTGCCCTCAAATTACGTGTTTCATTTTTATGAATCATTGGCCCTTTCTTAATGTAATCTCTATAACATTATTTCATTCCGTAAGTCTTCCATATATGATTAAGACTTGTCAGATTGCTGCTATTCAATAATCAATCGCTGGACATTTCGTTGAATTTTGTCTTTGTCTTGTAGTGACAATACTAATGGTCGGTCCATATAATTACTAATATATATATATATATATATATATATATATATATATATATATATATATATATATATATATATATATATATTATCTATTTATGATTATAATATTTAAATGTTAATATTTATATTTATTTGTATATAATAATATTTAATTTATACTTATAATTATAATTACATTTATATTTGTTATTTATAAAATAGTATATCTTGGAAATAAATATATATGATATTTAAAAATAATAATGTGTATTTATTAAGTGTTATATAATATATTTGTATTTGAATCATACACAATTATTCAATTTGACTATGGAGCAACTTTGACGTTTAAATCTTTAATTTAAACAATTCCTTAAGATCGGGACATCACACTACATCGTTCCAGGCACTATACTCAGTCAGAGAGTAGAACCATGCTGCATTAAAAACTAGGTCATGGCCTTGGTAGACAATCCACATGACTGGAAGCCTACCCATTCCCTGAAAAGTCTGAGGACTGACATAAGAAGATTTCCCAAATGTCTTGGGTACTTGGAGCAATAATGAGGGAATATTTGAGTCCACTCCCTGATACCTGCAACATCAACTTCATCTACTTTGTCCTCCATGAATAGCTGGACATTAATGAATTTCATTGTGATATCAACCCAAATAGCCTTATTCTATAGAATCAGTAAATTTTGGGTGCAAATCTACCTCCACAATCCTACAATCATGACGTATTTTCATGAAATTGCCTCTTCAAGGCTTTTAAAATACTATAAAAGTGTTGTCCAATTTTCCATTTGGGTCTTCTCTGGATCTGGTCATACTTGAAGAATTCAAAATCCTTCTTAATTAGTCTTCATCTTCAGGTCTATCAGATCATTTGAATCCTAACTATATGCCAATTCTATAATGGGTACTTCTTTGTTTCCTAATTGACCTATTTGCCAGTCAGCAAACTATTTGATCATTAAACTTTCAAGTTTGTGAACCATCATTCTTACTGTCAAGTTTTCTTTGCTTTATTTCTCTTCTCTTTAATCTTTATTAGAAATATTTTACTTTCACAAATAATGGAATTATATTTATTTTCTTTTGTTGTCATCTTGTCTTCTTTCTCCACCCCCTTTTTGGCTTATCAATGTTACCATATTTTTAAAATCTACCATTTTTTATGTCAATGTAATGTTTCCTTCCTTAGTCCTTTGTTGTGTTGCAAGTATGTGCCTAATCAGTGTTGTCATTGATGTCAACATATCTATGCTGTCATTGGTGCCAACTATGCTCTTACTTTGTTGAGGTTATTGAGAAAATTAGCCCCTCTAGTTATAACAATGTGTTGCAGTAGAAACCGTGCATTACATGTAGAAGAATAGTCTAGAAGAATGCTCTGCATTTCCTATAGAATAAATATTCTTGCCTGCAGATTGGAAGCTATGTAGAAGCCTGCCTAAAGATGTTATATTCTGAGTTTGAGCCTCTGGTATGAAGAATTGAGTGAGTTATGTTCACCAGAGTGAAAACTATTGGAAATATGTGCCTAATTGGTGTTGTCATTGATGTCAAGATATCCTTGTTGTCATTGGTGTCAACTGTATCCTATTCTATTGCCTATTTAGAAGACTAGAATGTTGAGGATATTGAGAAAATTAGCCTCTTCGGAAGGAACAAGTGAGTCACATATCTCCTTGTCAAAAATAGTGAAGACAGTGCAGTTTAGTGAAGTAGATTGCTCCACATTTCCATTAAGATGAAGATCAGAGTCTACGAATTAAAGGGTTTATAGAGGATGGTCTATAGTTTCTCTAGTCAAGATTGAGAGGTCTGCATGAAGTATTGACGAAGTTATGGCCATCAGAGTAGAACTGGGTTTTTTAGTTGTTCAGAGGAAACAGAGTGACAATAAGTTGGTCTAGATTGCTCCGCATTGAAATATTACAGTCTACAGTTCTAGAGGCATGTTTGGGATGTTGAGGTGTATCCTCAACTCAAGTGGTTCGTGGTTTGGAGGTCTGCAAGCAATCTTTCCAGTGTGACAGTCATGGCAGTCAATGTTCTTGAGTTTTGGTATGAAGATGCAAGTGATTCTGGTGATCTAAAGTGGTGTGGTTGTTCCTGATGATTTCATTGTGCTTGTGGAGGTCTCTGGATTGTGTACCTACTGTGTTGATAGTCTGCATTAAGATTTGAGCTTGTGCCTGAAGATTTCTTCTTGAGTGTTGTTGTTCATTCCATTTTTGGTCAATCGGATGCTTTGTGCATGTTGCAGATGATCTAAGAGAGGTTCTATGAAGCTTGGCATGTTGTTTGAGGAAGATTCATGTCCCAACTATGTTTGGCTGATAGTACAATGATCCGCATTGAGTCAAGCTGACCTTGATGTTCATTCCAAGGTTGATGAAGTGTATAAATACTTGTGGATGAGTTGTGGAAAGTTGTCCTTGTGCAAAAATGATAAAATCCTAAGAAAGGTACAGAGGCAGAGTAGAGAAGAGGAGAAGTAGAAGAACAAGAGCAGTAAAGGATGAAGAGATAGTTATGAAGTGTTTGGGGGTAGAGCAGAAGTTTTGTAAGCTTTCAATGGGACTGAACCAAGCATGAAGAAGATGCTATTTCTCAGTTCATTCTTTCTATATTAAACATAAAATCCTAAAGGTAGTGAGCCTCTTTGAGTAATGATCTTTGGGTAGTGTGCCCGAAGGCAAGTGCCTTCCCATTTCTTTTAACAAATCATGTGGGTTAACCCCCACCATGGTTTTCCCTTAACTGAGCTTCGACATAAAAATTCTAGTGTTATGTGTGTTCATTTTGTTTTTGCTCATGTGCTATTGATTCATGCTTTAATGTTTACATCATTAATCTATTTGTAAGTTGTGAAAGAAGATTAAAAGAAGAAAAGGTTAAAGTTGTGGGAAAACTGACTCACTCCCCCACTCTCAGTTGTCTGACCTAATTCCAACAATTGGTATTAGAGTCGGTTCCAATAAAAGAAGCTTGACCGCTTGAGGATATCTAAGATATTGACTTACAAGAAGAATAGCCTAAGATTTGATGGAACAAATTACTCCCTTTGGAAGATGTTCATATAGTGTCATTTTTAATGTATTGGTGATTCCTATTGGTTGATAACTAAGGATGAGTATAAGATTCTGGAGAAAGGCCCTTCAACTATAGATGAACTCAAGGAAGCTGAATACAACATTCAAGCTAAAGAAGCATTGTGGAGTGCCCTGACTGATACAAAAATGACAAATGCCTTGGAATTAAAAACTGCTCATGAAATCTGGAAAAAGTTGGTAACTCTGTATGAAGGTGATAAATATGTCAAATGTGCCAAGCTACAGAGCCTGGAGGGTAGATACAAAAGGTTGATGATGAGTGAAGATGAAAACATTACTTCCTACATGTAGAAGATGAATGCACTTGTGAGCGGTATTAGGAGTGCTGGTGGAATATTGGAAGAATTAAAGATTGTTGCCAAAGTGCTAAAATCCTTACCTGTGACATACAAGCATAAAGTTGCTTCCATTAAAGAGATTAGGACTATGACAACTTTTACAAGGGATCAGTTGGTTGGTAAGCTTTATACATTTAAAATGAGTGAGTTTGGTGTTTCTCTTCCTAAATAAGAAACTGTATTTAAGGCTAGTATTTCTGGAAAGAAAAGATATGATCCAAGTGAAAGCTCTTCAAGGAAGTTAACCAAATATCAGAAGGCAAAGAAGGAACTTGAAGAAGATGAAACCAAGTTTCATGAACTTGAAGCCCTTATTGCCAAGAGATTGCCAAGAAGATCTGATAAGTATGAAGGAAAGTTCCCTTTTAAATGTTTTGCTTGTAATAAGATTGGTCACTTTGCCTCAAGGTGTCTAAAGAGGGTTTCAAAGTCAAACCCTAATAGATCAAGGGCTTAGAAGAAATGTTACTATGTCCAAGAAGCTGAAAAAGGTGTCACTAATGATGAATCTGATATGGGAAGTAACTAAGGAAATGAATAGGTGTTCATTGGCATCAAAGAAGAAGATCCAGTGTCTACTGAATCTACAAGCTATGTGAATGTGGAAAGTGCCTTAGCTACTTAGATTACAGAAAAGAATGAATGGGTGATTGATAATGGATGTTCTCATCATATGACTGGTGATAAAAGTAAGTTCATAAGTTTGGAAAGATATGAAGGTGGAATTGTGATGTTTAGAGATAATTTAGATGGTAGAATTCATGGTAGAGGATCCATCTATTTTGATGGTAAGAATAACACTAATGATGTTCTATATGTAGAAGGATTGAAGCATAATCTTCTCAGTGTTGGACAGTTGGTTGACAAAGGGTATGATCTCCAATTCAAGGATGGAAAATGCAAAATCTTAGCAAGCTCTAGAACTGTGATTGCATCATGTACACAAACTAAAGGTAACATCTTTTATTTAAGTGCTATTGGAAAAAGTTGTTTGATTGCTCAAATTGATCAGAGCTAGTTATAGCATAGAAGAATGTGTCATGTAAACTTTGATAACATTGTCAAGATAAGTACTACTTAGGCTATGAAAGATCTTCCAAAGCTTATGAAACTTGCAAATAACATGTGCAAGGAATGTCAATTGGCCAAACAGATTAGAACTAGATTCAAAAGTAAGGAACAGTCTTCAAGTGGATTATTGGAACTTGTGCACATTGATTTGTGTAGTCCTACCAGATTTGGGAGTCTACAAGGAGATGGGTACTTTATGTTGTTGATTGATGACTACTCTCAGATGACGTGGGTCAATTTCTTAAGAGAGAAATTAAAGGCTCTTGATAGATTCAAGGTGTTCAAGGCTATGGTAGAGAATGAGATTGGTGTGAAGATAAAATGTCTCAAATCTAATAGAGGTGGAGAGCTTACCTCTAATGAGTTCAATGCATTTTGTGAAAAGCGTGGAATAAGAAGATAGTTATTTGCCCCTAGGACTCCTCAGCATAATGGAGTTGTGGAAACAAAGTACTAGACTATTCAAGAGGTTGATAGAACCTAATGATGGAGGCAAATCTACCACATGTCTTTTGGAAAGAAGTTGTGAGTAATGTTGTCTACACTCTCAACCGAGTATAGATCAAAGGTAATATTGGTAAAAAACCTTATGAATTATGGTTTGGTGATGCACCTAACATGAAATACTTCAAATTTTTTTGTAGTAAATGCTATATCAAAGGAGTTGAGGATCTAGGCAAGTTTGATGCAAGAAGTGATGAAGGAATATTACTAGGTTATTCTAACTATAGCAAGGCATACCGATGATTTAACAAGAGATTGAAAAGGATTATTGAAAGTACTAATATCAGAGTTGATGAAAGCAAGGAGAGTCCTTCCAGGTCTTGTGGATATGAATCTGATGATGAAAGTCTAAATGAAGTCCAAACTCAACCTCAGATCCAGATTTATCTGGAGAACCCAGTGTCTCAAAAAGTTAGTGAAAATGTTGAGGAACAAGTTCAAGAATCAGAAATTCAAGAAACTCCCAAAACCCCCAGGTATGTAAGGTTGAAACATTCTAAAGATCAAATCATAGTAGACATGAATAAAGGTGTTAAAACTAGAAGAAGAATTATTGAAGATCAAGTGGAGTATTGTTTGATTTCGAAGATTGAACCAAAAACAGTGAATGTTGCTTGTAATGATGAAAATTGGGTAAAAGCAATGGAAGAAGAATTAATGTAAATTGAATAGATTCATACTTGGGATCTTGTGCCTAGACCTGAAAACAAAATTGTGATTGGAACTAAATGGGCCTTCTAGAATAAACTAAATGAAGATGGTGAAGTTGTGAGAAACAAAGCAAGATTGGTATGCAAAGGATATTCTCAAGTAGAGGGAATTGATTTTGAAGAAACATTTGCTCTGGTGGCAAGAATTGAAGTAGTCATATTATTTCTTGCTTTTTTTGCTTTCAAAGATTTCAAAGTTTACCAAATGGATATCAAGTCAACATTCCTGAATGGAGAGTTAGAAGAAGAAGTCTACATTAAGCAACTGGAAGGATTCCATTTGATTGATCAAGAGGATATGGTCTGTAGATTGAGGAAAGCCTTGTATGGACTTAAACAAGCCCCAAGACCATGGTATGCAAGATTAGGTAACTATATGCTAAAGCTAGGATTTAGCAAAGGAACAACTAACAACAATCTTTATTTCAAGATTGATCATGACAACATCTTGATTGTTGAGGTATTTGTTGATGATATCATTTTTGGTGGAAATGGAAACCTGTGTAAGAAATTTACTGATCAGATGCAAAGTAAATTTTAAATGTCCATGTTTGGTGAAATGAACTTCTTCTTAGGTCTGCAAATCACTCAATCAGATAAAGGTATCTTAATATCCCAGTCTAAGTATGTGAGAGAATTGTTGAAAAAGTTTGGAATGAAAGATTCAAAACCAGTGAGTACACATATGGTAATCAGATGCAAGTTGAGTAAAGATGATGTTCCCCCAAGGCAGATCAAAAAAGGTATAGATCAATGATTGGAGGACTACTCTATCTGACTCAAACCTAACCTAATATTATGAATGCAGTTGGACTTGTTGGTAGATTTCAAGCTGATCCTAGAGAATCCCATGTTGTAGCAGTCAAAAGAATTTTTAGATATCTAAAGGGGACATCTGATTATGGCTTATGGTATCCTAAGGATGATGACTTCACTCTTCATGCATATACAGATTTTGACTGGACAAGGGATGTGGATGATAGGAAAAGTACTAGCGGTGGTGCATTCTTCTTGGGAAGGAGATTGGTTTCTTGGTTGAGCAAAAAATAGGAGACAATATCTCTGTCTACTGCAGAAGGAGAGTATATAGCAGAAGAAAGAAACTGTACTCAAGTCTTATGGATGAAGAAAATGCTGAAGGATATAAGAATTATCTTTGAAGAGCCTGTTACAATCTTTTGTGATAATTCAAGTACAATAAACATCTCCAAGTATCTAGTGTTGCATTCGAAGACAAAAAACATATCCATCAAGTTACACTTCTTGAGAGAGAAGGTAAATGAGAATGAAGTCAGATTGGAGTTTGTTTCTTTTAAGGATCATATTACAAATATACTCACCAAGCCTCTACCTAAGGATACTTTTAAGTATCTTAGAGGGAAGCTAGGGGTTATTACCCCTCCTGTTCAGAACTAAGGTGCACTTGTGTGCATCAGTTTGATGGAATTCACAATCATATCTTATGATCCAGATTGATGTTAAGGGCCTACTACTCAAGGTGAGTAGTGAAAATGCTAATTCTGGAATTCAGTTTGATTTGATTGCAAATATGTGCCATTTACCATTGATGTCAAAGGGGGAGAGAAGTCATGTGAAAAATATGGAAATAAGTAGTTACCGGTGAAAGGGGGAGCTGTAAAGAAAATGGTTGCAAGTGTGATAAGAGAAAGGGGGATAATTTCTTATCTTGATGGTTGAATCAGTTTTTCACCTCATATGTTGCCATCAATGACAAAGGGGGAGATTGTTGCAAATATGTGCTATATCGATGTTGTCATTGATGTCAACATATCCTTGTTTTCATTGATGTCAACATATCCTTGTTGTCATTGATATCAACTGTATCCTATTCTATTACCTATTTAGAAGACTGGAATGTTGAGGATATTGAGAAAATTAGCCTCTCCAGAAGGAACAAGTGAGTCACATATCTCTTTGTCAAAAACAATGAAGACAGTGCAATTCAGTGAAGTAGATTGCTCCACATTTCCAGTAAGATAAAGATCAGAGTCTATGGTTTAAAGGGTTTGTAGAGGATGGTCTATAGTTGCTCCAATCAATATTTGACAAGTCCACATGAAGTATTTATGAAGTTATGGCCATCTGAGTAGAACTAGGTTTTTCAGTTGTTTAGAGGAAACATAGTGACATTAAGTTGGTCTGGATTACTCTGCATTGAAATATTCTAGTCTGCAGTTGTAGAGGCATGGTTGGGATGTTGATGTGTATCCTCAATTCAAGTGGTTCATTGTTTGGAGGTCTGCAAGCAATCTTTCTAGTGTGACAGTCATGGTAGTGAGTTTTCTTGAGTTCTAGTATGAAGATGCAAGTGATTCTGGTGATCTGAAGGTCTTTGGACTATGTACCTACTGTGTTGGTGGTCTACATTAAGATTTGATCTTGTGGCTGAAGATTTCTTCTTGAGTGTTGCTATTCATTCCAGTTTTGGTAGAACAGATGCTTTGTGCATGTTGCGGATGATCTAAGAGAGGTTCTATGAAGTGTAGTGTGTTGTTTTGAGGAAGATTCAAGTCTCAACTATGTTTGTCCGACAGTATAGTGATCCTCATTGAGTCAATCTGACCTTGATGTTCATTCCAATGTTGATGAAGCATATAAATACTTGTGGATGAGTTGTGGAAAGTTGTCCTTGTGCGAAAATGATAAAATCCTAAGAAAGGTACAAAGGTAGAGTAGAGAAGAGGATGAGAAGAAGAACAAGAGCGATAAAGGATGAAGAGATAGCGAAGAAGTGTTTGAGGGAAGAGAAGTTTTATGAGCTTTCAATGAGACTGGACCAAGCATGAAGAAGATGCTATTTCTTAGTTCATTCTTTCTGTATTAAAAATTAAATCATGTAGGAAGTGAGCCTCTTTGAGCAGTGAGCTCTCAGCAGTGTGCCTGAAGGCAAGTTCCATCCCATTTTTTTAAGTACTTTTAATAGGGTACGAATCTTGTTGGTTAACCCCCACCGTGGTTTTCCCTTAACCAAGTTTCCACGTAAAAATTCTGGTGTTATGTGTGTTCACTTTGTTTCTGCTCATGTGTTGTTGATTCATGCTTTAATGTTTACATCATTAATCTGTTTGTAAGTTGTGAAAGAAGGCTAAAAGAAGAAAAGGTTAAAATTGTGGGACAAATGATTCACCCCCCCTCTCAGTTGTTTGACCTAATTCCAACAAAAACAACTTTTTATGTATGTTTGGTGGTTTAAGGGAGAAAACTTGTGTTTTCTTCTGCGTTCCTTTGTAGTGAAGTATTTCAGTCTATGGTTATGGAATTAACTCAGTGATGATGTTAAGTGCCTTTAAATGCAATGGTTTGCGATTTGGTAGTCCACAAGCTATCTTTTACACATGACAGTGGCTAATAGTGTTGTTCCTATATGTTGGTTTGAAGAATCTTATTGTTAGAGTGACTAGATATCGTGCAATTATTCTTGGTGATTACAATGTGCTTGTGGATGTCTCCTGATCATGTTCCTACATTCAGATTGGTCCACAAGGTGTAATTTAGATCATTCATGAAGCGTGTTCTTGAGAATACTTGTGTTAACACCAGTCTTGGCCGACCTAGTTGAATTCATCATCTGTAGAGATGCATCAAATATTGTGATAGTGTGTTGTAGACTGGAAGATTGTGTTTGAGTCCTTGCTAAGGTACAGCGTGATCCACATTCATTTCTTCTCTTCGTAAATCTATTTAGTTCCAAACCTATTATGATGTAACGTATGTTTAGTGCGCTTAGAGATAGTTCCAACAGTTGATGATTGTCTTTCTCACCTTGATGATCATTCCAAGGTTGATGAAGTGTATAAATACTTGTAATTGATTCGTGAAAATTGATGCAAGTGTGAAGATGTGAAAATAAAGTGAAGGTAGAAGAACAAAGCAGATGTGTTTGTGCTTCAATGGAACTGAACCTTGGCATGGAGTAGATGTTGTTATCTCAGTTCAACCTTTTGGTAGTGAGCCTCCTTTTGGTAATGAGCCTCCTTTTGGCTCCCTTTGGTAGTGAGCAACCCATAGGTAGTGAGTCTTTCTTTACAGTGAGCAATTTGTGTAGTGAGCCCTTTAGGTAGTGAGCCTCTTTTTTTCAGTATTGATATAACTTATATATTTCTATGGGCTAACATCCACCATGGTTTTTCACTTTTAGGGTTTTCCACATAAAAATCTAGTGTCACCTTTGTTGATTATGCTTTTGTGTTGAGCTTCTCATTTTATGCTTTCATGGTTATATCTGAATATAAGTAATTGCTAAGTTGATGATCATAATTGGTTAAAAGTTTTAGGACAAGTGATTCACCTCCCCCTCTTAGTTGTCTAGTATAGTCAAACAATTGGTATCAGAGTAGGTTCCTCTGAAGAAAGCCTAGAAAGCTTGAGGAAGATCTAGGATGTCTTATAAGAAGGAAGCTCCACATTTTGATGGGACAAATTATGCTCTTTGGAAGCTAGGAATGAAAATCCATCTTCTTGGTCTTGGTTATAAAGTATGAAAGGCTGCAGAAACAAAATATACCATGCCACAAAATGGTTTGATGACTGAAGATGAAATGAAAGAATATGAGTTAGATGTCAAAGAAAATGATGCTCTGCTAAGTTCCTTAAGTGACTCAGTATTGACAAAATTTGTAGACCTTGAATCTGCAAATGAAGTATGGGAGAAGCTAAAAAATCTGTATGAAGGAAATGATTCTATAAAAGAAGTCAAGCTACAAATCTTGAAAGTGAAATATGAGGTTTTGAAGATGAATGAAGATGAAAACATAATAGGCTTTATGTAAAGAGTTGATGAACTTGTCACTGGAATAAAGGGTATGGGAGGAACTCTCGGTGATAAGGAAGTTGTGATGAAAATTCTTAGATCACTACCAAAGTCATATAGTCACAAGGTAGCTGCAATTGAAGAATTCATGATTATGAAAACTATTGACATAGATCAATTACTTGGTAAGCTTACAGCCTTTGAGATGAGAGAATTTGGTGATGCCCTGCCTAAAGTTGAATCAACTTTTAAAGCTGGTACTTCAACAAAGATCCCCAAAGATGAGAAATACAAGGTGGATGATGAATTTCATGAAATTGAAGCTAACTTTGTTGATAGACTACAAAGAGGCTTTGATAAGCTCAAAGGTAAATTACCTTTCAAATGTTTCTCTTGTGGTAAAGTAGGTCATTATGCTTCCATATGTCCTGAAAGAATTAAACAAAATAAGAAGAAACATGAGAGTAGGCCTAGAGTTCCAAAGAAATGCTACTATGTATGAGATTTTAATGATGAAGGGGTGATTGATGATGAATCTGATGATGCTAGTACTAGTGCAAATGAATGCCTGTTGATTGCTATTAAAGAATATCCTATGTCTACTAATTCTTGTTGTTGTGTGAAGGATGAAAAACTAGTGGAAGAAAGTGATTTGGCTATTTAGGTTGAGAAAGATAAGGATGAATGGTTTATTGATAGTGGATGCTCACATCACATGACCAGTGACAAACGTAAGTTTGTAAGTTTGGAAAAGTATGATGGAGGACTGGTTAGGTTTGGAGATAATGCAATTGGTAAGATTTGTGGAAAAGGATCTATTTCATTTAATAGAAAGCATAATACTGACAATGTTCTATATGTGAAGGGCTTGAACCATAGTCTTTTGAGTGTTGGTCACAGGTGTGACAATGGATATGATCTGAGATTCAAAGACAATGGGTACAAGATCATGGAAAGCTTTGGAACTATGATTGGTATCGATAAGAAGACAAAAGGTAACAACTATCAATTAAGATGAACTAATGATTACTATTTATTGGCCCAGGTAGATTAAAGTTGGATGTGGCATAAAAGGATGTGTCATATAAACTTTGATAATCTGGTAAAGATAAGTTCAAGTTAGACTATGAGAGATTTACCAAAACTTGTGAAACCCTCCAACAAAATTTGTAAGGAATGTCAATTGGGAAAGAAGACAAGGACAAGTTTCAAGAGCAAAGAATAAGTTTATGTTGTCTTGCTGGATCTACTGTGTATAGATCTCTATGGTCCTACAAGGGTGAGAAGTCTACAAGGTTACATGTACTTCATGTTGCTTATTGATGATTATTCCAGAATGACTTGGGTTACTTTTCTAAGAGACAAATCAGAAGCCCTAGAGAAATTCAAATCTTTCAAGACAATGGTTGAGAATGAAATAGATTTGAAGATCAAATGCTTGAGGTCTGATAGAGGAGGTGAGTTCACATCAAATAAATTCAACATTTTTTGTGAAGAGCATGGGATAAAGAGATAACTATCTACACCTAGGACTCCTCAGCAGAATGGAGTTGTGGAAAATAAAATAGGACAGTTCAAGAGGCTACTAGGACAATGATGAAGGAAGTAGATCTGCCATAATTTTTTTGGAAAGAGGCTATTCATATTGTTGTTTACATCCAAAACAGAGTTCTTTATAAATTATGGTATGGAAGAATTCCTTCAGTAAAGTATTTTAAAATCTTTGTAAGCAAATGCTATGTCAGGAGAGATAAAGATCTGGGAAAGTTTGATGCAAGGTGTGATGAAGGAATCTTTCTTGGATACTTTACCATGAGTAAGGCCTATCGGTGCTACAATAAAAGGCTCAAAAAGATTGTTGAAAGTGCAAATGTGGAGCTAGATCAATGAAAAGAAAAGATATCAGACCTGATTTACTATGAACTAGATGAACATGTGACTATATTGAATGAAGAAAAAGATGAGCAAGAAGACAGGCAAAATGAAGAAGAGTCTCCGAAAAGTGTTGTCAAGACTCCTAGTTATGT
Source organism: Cunninghamia lanceolata (assembly GCA_027924645.1). Taxonomy (NCBI): domain Eukaryota; kingdom Viridiplantae; phylum Streptophyta; class Pinopsida; order Cupressales; family Cupressaceae; genus Cunninghamia; species Cunninghamia lanceolata. Next base: position 4,557,406 of record BSBN01000334.1, on the reverse strand, counting down.
AAAGATCAATCATTCTCAAGATCTAATTATAGGTGAAAAAACAAAGGTGTGCTAACAAGGAGAAGAGTTGTAGAGGAACAAATCAATTACTATTTGCTTTCAAAGATTGAACCAAACACTGTGAATGAAGCATGCAATGATGAAAATTGGGTAAAGGCAATGGAGGAAGAACTATCGCATATAGAGAAGAATGAAACTTAAGAATTCGTTCCTAGACCTGCTAACAAATATGTTATTGGAACTAAATGGGTCTTCAAGAACAAACTGAATGAAAATGGAGAAGTTGTAAGGAATAGAGCAAGACTTGTATGTAAAGGATATTCTGAAATTGAAAGGATAGATTTTGAAGAAACTTTTGCCCCAGTAGCTCAGATTGAAGCGATCAGAATGTTTCTTGTATTTGTAGCTCACAAAGATTTTAAGGTATATCATATGGATGTGAAATCTACCTTCTTGAATGATGAGTTAGAAGAACAAGTATACATTGAGCAATAAGAGGGATTCCAATTGTCAAATCAAGGTGATATGGTATGCAGGTTGAAGAAAGTATTGTATGGACTCAAACAAGCTCTTAGAGCCTGGTATGCAAGGTTATATAGGTATTTATTGCAATTGGGATTTATTAAAGGTACTGCAGAGAGCGATCTGTATTTCAAAATCAATGATGATTAGGTGCTTATTGTTGAGGTCTTTATTGAGTACATTAACTTTGGAGGAAATGAAGGTATGTGCATAAGGTTTGTCAGTGAGATGAAAAGTGAATTTGAAATGTCCATGTTTGGTGAAATGAATTTCTTGTTCGGTCTAAAAATTAATCAATCAAATAAAGTAATCTTCATATGTTAGTCTAAGTATGTCAAAGAGTTTTTGAAGAAGTTTGGGATGGAAGACTCTAAACCGGTATGTACTCCCATGGTGACTGGTTGCAAGTTGAGCAAAACTAATGAATCACGTAAGGCTGATCAGAAAAAATACAGATCCATGATTGGAGAATTGCTTTATATAACTCAAACTAGATGTGATATTATGCATGTAGTTTGTCTTGTTCCAAGGTTTCAAGATGATCTAAGAGAATCACATGTGATGGTAGTTAAGAGAATCCTGAGGTATTTGAAAGGTACTCTAGATTATGGCTTATGGTATCCAAAGGATAATGATTTCACTCTTAGTGCTTATACAGATGCAGATTGGGTCAGAGATGTTGATGAAAGAAAGAGTACAAGTGGAGGTGCCTTCTTCTTGGGTAATAGATTTGTCTCAGGGCTGAGCAAGAAACAAGATTCAATATCCTTGTCAACTGCAGAAGTAGAGTATATTGCAACAACATGTTGCACTCAAGTATTATGGATGAAGCAAACTTTAAAGGATATAATAATTGTGTATAAAGATCCAATTGCAATATTTTGTGACAATACAAGTGCCATAAACATTTCAAATAATCCAATGATGCACTAAAAAACAAAGCACATATTAATAAGGTATCACTTTTTGAGAGAGAAGGTGACAGAGAATGAAGTAAAGTTAGAACATGTGTCCACAAAGGATCAGATTGTAGACATTTCCACTAAGCCTCTACCTAAATATACCTTTGTGTATCTTAGAAAAAAGTTAGGGGTCATTACCCTTCCTATCCTGAACTAAGATGCATAGGAATACATCAATCCAGTGAAGCTCAAAGTGTCATTCTTTGATTTGGCGTGATGTTCTAAAGGCTACCTCTCTGGGGGAGTAGCTAAATGTTCCTAATAAAGTAAGTGGATCAAAGAAGCAACATGCAAGTATGTGCCCTTTTCCATTGATGTCAAAGGGGGAGAGAAATCATGTGAAAAACTCAGGCGGAGAATGAATGCAAATGTGTAAAGAGAAAGAGGGAGAATCTTGTCTTGGTGGTCTTTTTAGTTGTTCACATCATATGATTCCATCAATGACAAAAGGGGGAGATTATTGTAGGTATGTGCCTAATCAGTGTTGTCAATGATGTCAACATATCTGTGTTGTCATTGGTGTCAACTGTGTTCTTACTTTATTGAGGATATTGTGAAAATTAGCCCTTCTGGTGATAACAATGTGTTACAGTAGAAACAATGTATTACATGCAGAAGAACAGTCTAGACGAATGTTCCACATTTCTTGTAGAATAAATATCCTTGCCTATGGATTGGAAGTTATATAGAAGCCTGTCTAAAGATGTTATATTCTAAGTTTGATCCTCTGGTATGAACAATTGAGTGAGTTATGTTCACCAAAGTGAAAAGAACTTTTTTTGTATGTTTGGTGGCGACAGGGAGAAAGTGTTTTGCTCCACATTCCTTCACATTGAAGTATTTTGGTCTAAGGTTATGGAGTTACGTTAGTTATGATGTTAAGTGCCTTCAAATGCAATGGTTCATGATTTGGTGGTCTGCAAGCTATCTTTTACTCATGACAGTGGCTGACAGTGTTGTTCTTGTACTCTGGTTTGAAGAATCTTATTGTTAGAGTGACTAGAGATCGTGCTATTATTCCTCGTGATTACAAATTTCTTGTGGATGTCTCCTGATCATGCTCCTACATTTGGATTGGTCTGCAAGGTGTAATTTAGATCATTCATGAAGCATGTTCTTGAGAATACTTGTTTTAACATTAGTCTTGGCCAACTTGGTTGAATTCATCCTCTGCAGAGATGCATCGAAGATTATGATAGTGTGTTGTAGCATGGAAGATTGTGTTTGAGTCCTTGCTAAGGCGTGGCATGATCTGGATTCATTTCTTCTCTTTGTAAATTTATTTAGGTCCAGACCTATTATGATGTAACATATGTTTACCGACCTTGGAGATTGTTCCAATGGTTGATGATTGTAATGCTGACCTTGATGATCATTCCAAGGTTGATGAAGTGTATAAATATTTGTAATTGAGTCATGAAAATTGATCCAAGTGCGAAGATGCAAAGATAAAGTGAAGTAAGGTAGAAGAACATAGCAGAGGTGTTTATGCTTGAATGGAACTGAACCTTGGCATAGAGTAGATGATGTTATCTCAATTCAACCTTTTGGCAGTGAGCCTCCTTTTGGTAGTGAGCCTCCCTTTGGCAGTGAACCACCCATAGGTAGTGATACTTTCTTTGCAGTGAACCCTTTAGGTAGAAAGCCTCCATTTTTCAATATTGATATAACTTATATATTTCTATGGGCTAACATCCACCGTGGGTTTTCTCTTTTAGGGTTTTCCACATAAAAATCTAGTGTCACCTATGTTGATTATGCTTTTGTGTTGAACTTCTCATTTTATGCTTTCATGTTTATATCTAGATAGAAGTAATTCTTAAGTTGATTATCATAATTGGTTAAAAGTTTTAGGACAACTAATTCACCCCCCCTCTTAGTTGTCTGGTGCAGTCCAATATGTTGTTCACCCTTTTAATAAGTTCATGACCTTTTACTTAGTGTTTTTCCTTTGCAATTGACAATTTGTAACATTTCAAAACCTCCATCAGTGGCTTCGTACTTTCTAAAACTTGCCGATTAGTCAACCCTTCCCCGAAGTCATGAGTTAAGTTTTCTTTCTTGGTCTTGTGTTTAGTTCCCAAAGTCAAGTAATTCTCGATCAACAAGTCAGAAGTTCTTCGAACTTCCTAACTCCTAACTAGTTTAGCCTTATGGTTCATGAGTTTAAAAAATCACTAATTCCCCACCTCAATGTCAAGTCCACGTATTTCAAGCAAATCTTCTATTTATTGCTATGTATAGAGAAAGTGATACCTCTCCTTTTTTAATGAATATGAATTATCTTGGAAAGCTCACTTGCACATTTTTCATTGGAATTTTAAAGTGGATGATTAATTGAATGTATTGCCGTACATGTTGTCACATTCAGTGGGATTTATGCAAGTAATTTTATAAGATTTGTCACTATCACAGACATTTAATTCCATGTTATTGTTCGTGTGCTACTTCAAGACTTCTGGTGCAGCATCTTCTACAACTATAGTGCTCGGGCCTTTCTAATTAGGTCAGCTAATTGGAATTCTTTATCACTCACTCTTTTCTACTACAAAATTTGAATTCTCTTAGTTTGTGTAGTAGAAAGAGCATTCATTTTTTATGAGTTCTAATTATTCATTTTCCCAAAATGTTCTGGGAGTTTGCTTGGTACCCTTCATAACCACAAAAGTGTAGATTTACTGGTTTCTTAAGTTGGTGAGACTGAAATATAAATATCAAGGTTTTCCAATTGCTTCTATTATTGAAAATGGTCTATCTAAGGTAAGAGACACTAAGCTAGGGCATATAGATTTGAAATACATTTGGAATAGGATGGAACAAAACCCTACATCACCATTGGTCAAGAAAACCTTGATAAATGAGTTAGCTCACACCATGGGTTTTCCACCACTTGTGCCTTGCCCAAACCTAGTTCTTACATGTGTGAAATGAAAATCGATGCAAAGACCATCTCCCATGCTCTTAGACTACCTGAGAGGGGAAAGCTTGTGGAAATGTCTATTAATATGGGCTAGAACTATTTTTTGAACATAAAAGATTGATGTTTAACCTCCATTGTGAAGAACTGGCTTAAAGTCAAGAAAAAGGGGAAATCTCAAGTACCCGCCAATTTGAAAAGAGCATATTTTAAGGAAGAAATATCAGATATGATTACACTATTGTACCATGTAGTAGCCAATGAAGAATCAGATTCTTTTGAGAAGTGGATGTGTTAGTTCTTTTAGGTTATGTGTAGCAAGTCTCAGTATGTTGATTGGGCCAAATTGATAAGTGATCAACTAAATGACCAACTGGTGAATTTCCACTAGAAGGATTCTTTCTATATGTGCTCATATTTAGTTTGTGTACTTACCAGTAAAGAGTTTATCTAGGTGGGGTTGACAACTCAAGGTTCTTTAACACCAGACACACCTATGTATGATTATTTTCCCCAATTGAAAAAAAATATTGGTGTTAAGGATTACCGTCGTGTGAACGATGCTTTTCTGATGTTTAATGTGAGAAGAATTGAATGCAACCTAGAAGTAAGAATATCCCCTGAAGTTGCAGAATTGGTTATGAGATATGGAAACTTTTACATCTAATTCGATAGATTTACTTATCTTAGAATTGGTGGGTTTGAAAATGCCTCATTGAAACTACTCGGGTATGCCTATGACTTTTTCATTCTTTTATAAGTTTGTTGCCAAATGGCATCTCTGAACAATAAGTATCATGGTATGAAGAAAAAGGGTAACACCTTCCCTATGTCTCTATCATTTTTCACATGTAGAAAAAAATGACATTACCAAAAATGTAGAGCAGATTCTGGTTGAATATAGTTTTCATCATCTTTCAGTCAAATTGTTCTTTGGTAGTAAAAACTTCGTTAAGATGAATTTATATAGAGGAAATCTCTATGAGCATTAGCCCTATCTCAAAGATTACTAGGAGGACTGTACAAAGGAAAGGGAAGTAGAAAGGAGGGAATGGATAAGGTTGAATCTAGACCAAATTCATGCTTTTAACTTGCCTCTACAAATTCCTAATGGAGTTGATGATAACTCAGATATTATTGATGAGGAGTTTCATGTTGTTGCCTCCAAGCCTTTTCCATGAATCCAATGCTCATAGAAAGAAATTACTGATATCAAGATTAGGTCTCATTTTGTTTTGGATAAGACATAGAGGTGGCTCTAAGGGAAATTCCATGAGTTCATAGTATAGTCTTCTACTCAGAAAGAAACTGTGACAAAGGAGAAGGGGACTTCTCATGCCTCTGGAAATCAAAGAGCTTCAACTAATATGGAGGTAAATCAACCCAGAGTTGGTTCATAGCAAGGTCGAGATGGGGAGGAACCTAAGGAGAATAGGAGATTGAAAAGTGTATGTGAATAAGATGGTGAACCTATAGCTGGAGGGTCAGGAGTGGAAAAGAAACTTGATGCTTTGCAGTAACTCCAGGAGGACCATATGACCCCTCCTGTGTCTCCCATGGAGGTAATGACTTTTTAATCTTTCGATAAATTGGTAAAGATAGTGTTTTTCACACTTTATTTGAAATTCTAGCCTCCCCTATTTTGAATGAGATTCCTATACATAGTGCTCAGAATCAACTAGATAATGTAATTTTAGATGCTAGTAGTCATGGTAACATGTTATCATCTCCTTCTTGGCTCAAGAGTGTAGTTGAAAAGAAAAGAAGATACACTCCCATGGTAGATATGAATGTAGATACTATGGCCAAGTTGCTACAAACGACACCTCAACCTAAAAAGGCTAAGAGGATGGTGAAGATGGTTGTGGATTCTTCTTCAGGACATCAGATCCTAGAAATTGCTAAACCAATTGGAGACAAAAATGAGCATGAGGTTACAGAGGTAGATTTTAACATGAGGAAAATTGATATGGGCCCTCCCACTGTAGAGGGAGATATTTATCATGCAAAATTTTGTGTGGGAATGCTAGCAAAAAGAGTTAAAGCAGAGTAGTAGGAAAATGCAAAACTACAGACTCAGGTGAATTGTTACCATTTTATCACTCACAGCTCAAACTGGTGGATCTAGTTCAGCAAATTAATTTTTAAAGTGAAGGTTAACATTCTTCTATTATAAGTTATTTGCATAGTTGATTGTGTTTCAATGATATTGCAGTTTTAGTTGTTCAATAAGAGAAAATATTTTCAGATCATTCATTGGATTATAGAACATTCACAGGAGAGATAAGTATTTCATTCACTACAATGATTATTTGTTTACAAATTGAGATACATAAAAGGATAAACATTGCATTGAAAGAAATAATGACAAATCAAATGTCCCACACAAGCTGTGGGAATAGATAAACAAATGCAAATATAGGAAAAATACTATGCATCTAAAGATAGGGAGAGAAGGTCATAGCCATCATTGCCTCGTAAAGTCTTTGATCTCTGAGGTTTCCATCCTGTCTGTACTCCTAATCTTCGACAAGAGACTGCAAAAATGTGGGAAAGTCCTGTTAGAGCTCTGATTAAGAGATTCTTATGTCCTATCAGAAGAGACATAACGCATTTCCTATAATGCACTGATCAAATGAACATCACTTATAAGAAAGAGGAACTGAGAAAGAAACAATCATGGAACTTCATTGTTTTATTCTAATCTATTTGTTTCATGTGGAGGTCTAGGATCAGTCATGTAGCTGATTGAAGACAAATCAGCATATGGTGTAAAATGAGGCTCCCACAAGGGTTGAGCCCAGCATGCTTTTCTCCATTTGATCTTGGAAAGGGATGAAATAGACATATTACATAGATTCATTGTCTACATACTCATTTTTGATTGATAAGCTAAACAAGATAGAGTATCAGCCATACATCAGTAAGCAAATTTCTTGAATTTTGTTTAATATATCATTCAAAGTGCCTTCCCATAGAAAGGATAGATGGAATACAATATCAATATAAGAAGCTTTCAAGTGTATGATCAAATGTATATCAACAGTTTTCACCTGGTAGGGATAGCCAACAACATAAAGGCAGCCATATCAATACTCTGATACACCCACATGAAGGTGGCTCATGAAACATTTGCCATGTGTCATTGAATTGTAAGTTGATTACAAAGAGGTATGTGTTCATGTCTCATGTGTATATGCACTATTCAATTAAGCAAAGATATTTCGTTAACTCCAATATGAAATAAAGAGTTACAGCCTATATCCATCATGGGTTGAACAAGTATATACCAGATTATAGATCAGAATAGTGCTTTTGCCAAAGTAAATATGTCATTGTGCTATACATAGTATACAGTCTGGTGTTGAGACAACAAGGTATTCAAATACAAAATATACAACATGTTTATGCCTTTATGCCATCATGATATGCTACAGTGACAGAAATGTGCAAATGTCCATGAGCATCTACAAGACATGAGGAGTTTCTATGAGGATAGCTAATGAAGAGATGCCATATCATATGTGGTGTATGAAAAGAACAACCAACTGGTAATCATCATGTATTTCATCTGCCATTATACATTCAGGGAGAAGTGCTATCATTCAAAATTGCCTGTGTATAATTGTGAAATGTATTTGCCATACTACAAAAATAGTCATATAAAGTATGCAGTGGTGTATGCACATGTCTAAGTCAGGTCACAGTTGTAAGGTGTACTATCTAACCTCATGATGCATATTGCTTCTACTATATGTAGGGCAGTGATTATAAAGGATGAGCATCATTATCATCCAAGAATGATCTAATTGATGTCCATTGCAACTGGAGCTATGAATGGAAGTGCCATAGTCATCATATGAAACATATACAAATGCTTAAACTGTGCCAAGTTTGAATAGTAGTAGTCATGTTAAGGATGTATAGAAATGATTATCCATGTAAAGAGTATGCAAATGAATAGTCATAGGAAATTAAGAGGTACTACATGAGTAATGGAGTGTAAATGATGTTTGATCTGTTATACCTATTGAACAATGAATGCTATGAGTCAAGAACACCTGAGAGGTGCCAGTGACTTAAGGGTCTATCGTAAAATTAGACTATCTAGCAATAATATAGAGCTCTATCAGGGAGTAACAGTGATATAAGGGAAGTTCCATAGATTTCCAAAAAGGGATTCCCATGTTTTCTTGGATCAGTTTGCATAACACTTGGCGAGTTCATCATCATAGAGTAATATGTAAAGGAAAACAAATAGAGCATTTAGCCATGAAAAGAGAAATGGCAATCATACATTCCTCAGTCCAAGAATTCAAGAGGCAAAGAGAGCTCTTCATCTTCTCAAAACCCTATCCATGAATGAAAAACCATACAAAGCAAATATCAAGAATCCTAAGAAGCTACAAATTTGAATAAGGAAAGGTTATTTTTTTTGTCTTTTTCTAAAAAAGAGAAGCATTATCTTTATTAACCACATAGAAATAAATGAAAATATTCAAGCTTTTGAAGGGTTTTGAGTTCATACACATAAGGAAATACTCAGAAAAATAAGGAAAAATGCATATGTACTCAGCCATGACCTTCAATATTAAGATTACATAAAAAAATCATCTTTTAGAGTGGCAGCCATAGGAATGTTAACAGTTATCACTGAAGAAACAAAGACATATAGAGCTCTCAAGCTAATCTAAACACAAAAGAATGCTCAGAAACATGAATTTGGCTGCAGTTTTCATGAAGTAAACACTCAAAAAAATGGTGGAACATGTAGAGTTAGGCCGTGACCTTTCGAGACAAAGAAATGTATATGATAGATGTTCAGGTTAGAAGAGAATCTTCTTGCTTCTACAATGGTAATACTTCTATTATTTTTGCAACTAGAACAAGAAAATAAGTTTTAGGAGGTAAAGAACTTACTCAAGAAAGTGGTTTGAAAACACTGTATATAGCTTGTTTTGAAGGTTCCAATCATTTAGCCATGGTGGCCACGAGCACAGAAGAATGGATAATAACATTGAAACAAAACAAAATATGTATCAGAAACCTATTGAGGTTACGGCCTGAAAAGTTAGATTGCTTAAAAAAATGGTGGAAAATGCCAGATTTGAGATTCAAAATGACTCACCTTGTGTTTTCTTGAAGAATCTTCACCAAATATGCTTAGGGACTACAAGGAATTGAAGGGTTTTGAGCTGAAACTCTAGTCCCCATGGTGGCACTGAAGCAAAGCCCTTTTTCCTCAAAGATGCAAAATGAAATGATGCGAGAAAGAGGGTTGAAAATGTGTTTTCTCTTAGGGTTTACCTTTGCCCTAGTTCAAAACTAGAATTTTATCACATTCATTTCATTTTTGAGGCACAAATTAATGCCTTTGTGGTGTTAAGTGACTATAGTATAATGCCTAAGTCCTATGACTTAGAGTGAGGTTGAGCCTCAAGGGTTCCCTCTCACATTTGATGCCTCAAAAACATGCTTGAGCACCTTGATGATATGCCATGTGCCTTAGACCCCTTGGAGATGGAGCTCATGCCCTGAGTATAATATGCAAACCATTCTTTTGAAATATGAGACAAGTCCATATGTCTTATGTGATGCAAAGATAGATGGAGATAAGCCCACAATGGTTCTTATTTTTTACCAATAATATGTAATGCCTTGATATTTCTTTTTTATGATTTTTTTAGAAAAATCAAAGATTGTAATTACAGTAGACTTGGTGAAATTATAAGCCATGTGTATTTATTTTTGCAAAATCAAATTGAATAGGGGAATAGGATAAAACTGCAAGCATTGTAAAGTTTGTTTTAAAGCAATAATTTATAAATTACTTTAAAATCAAACTATTTTTAGGTAGTTAAAACTAGTGAAGCAAATCAAATATTCCTTAGATTTTTTTTTAATTTTGAGCCAGATATGGACAAAAACTAAGGTTTCATGGGTAGATAAAAGCATATTTCTAGTGGGGCCACATGAGAGTCTTTCGGCACTTTGCTTTCACAGTTTGGACACATCTTCAGAGATTTTATTTTGGGTTTTCTAAGGACCTCAAAAATGGACTTGGATGTCTATTATTAGGATCTTTTTTCCATTTTTCTTTTGGGGGAAGTTTTTCACAGGATATATGGTAGAGATATACTTCTTTTTCAGTAGTTCCAGTTGTAGTTTTGATAGAATAGAACAGAGATTAGAGTTCAAGATATTTGAGTCTTCCTCTCACACTGAGAGTGTTGTATTCAGTCTATGTATTCATTATTCCTTCAGTTATAGAGCAGTAGTTTTCCTTCACTTTTGCCTCTATTTTTGCAAGATTGATTTGATATTGCATTGTGATAAGTATTTATCCTCTGTTTTGTCTCAATTTTGTGATAGATATGAAAATATTTTGCTTGGTTCAGGTTGCATGCCTTGTTTTGATTAAACCTTCATGTGAAATATTTATGAATTAGGTAGAATCAACTATTGTGAAGATTAAAGTTCCATAGTCTGATTGTGAGTAAGATCTGATAGGAGTTTAGTGTTGGTGCATCAACATAGAGATTCATTTTAGTTATTTATTTTAGTATACCTCTCTCATCCCTTTTCTTAGACAATTCAATAGATTAGAAAAATCTTAAGGAGAACCATCTCACTCTAGAGATTCACTCTCACTATAGCAAACCCACATCCTGAGAGTGTTTTCATGTGTCAACAGATAGCTAAATCTTTTATAAGCTTATCATATGGTGCATATCTAATTGGTAACAGTTTTTGGCACGCCCTATGGGACCCTAAAAGTGATTTTAGAGAAGTTTTACACCCTCATAGCTGTTGTTTCAGTCCAATAGCATGTTCATATATCACTTATTTTTGGTGTGTGTATCGGTGATCTCAGCCTTTGGAGGTAGAAAATTGAACACATCTGGCGACTCCAAGTCAAGATCTATAGGTTTCAGTATGATCAAGTGCTGGTATGTTATAAAATTCATCTATTCATTCCATTTTCTAGCTTTCATTTGAGTAAAAATATTGACTTTTCATAGCCAACAAGTATACCGACCCCCATACTATGAGAATTCAACTTACCCACCTCCAGGTCATCCATATCAGACCAATTATGCTAATGTTTCCAATTCCATGGCCTTGCAAAGCTAGCATGCATAGTATAATTACTACCTACCCACCCCAACTCAGCCCCATTACTAGTCATATACAAGCATCCATAATGTTGCTTTTAGTCCAAATACATCGGATGCTTACCACATGCCCATTCTTGCCCAAGCTCCTAATCAACTTTCTTATTAGATAAAATAGTCTGAGATGACAAAGCTCAAAGAAATGATGAGGGACATTGTTTCAGACCTTAACAAGTAGGTGGAGGAGATTAAGAGAGAGCTTGAGTATAGGCATCACCAAGAGGAACTAGCTTATCAAGCCTATCTACATGAGCAGGAGTTGGAGGCACAAAGAGCACAGTATGAGTAGGAGATTGCAAGCATCAAGGGTTACCAATACCAACATGAAGGGGAATTTCAAACAAGGTAGTATGAAGAGTCTGACTTGCACCTGCAAGAGTTGAATCACCAAGTGTACCTTCAACAGCCAGAGCAGCCACCTTGTGAGACCTTTGTCTCTGATCAGGAGTGGGAGACACAAAAGAGATAGTTTGAAGAGAATCTGGAGATAGAAGCAGTTGTACAAATAAAGCTCTTGCTTTCTCGAGCCCAAGCAACCCTTACTATTCTAGAATAGCTTTCTTAAGAAGAGGTATATAAGTATAAATTTCCAAGTTTCAAACAGAATGAACCTCTTAATGCCCCTAAAGATGAAATTCTAAGTTTCAAGCAAAGTGAACCCTTTTCCTTCCAAGAAGTTAGTCTTGAATGAAAACAGACTCCCCAGAAAGTGAAAACCCCAACTTTCAAAGGTTTTGAGTTTGTTGAGGAGCCTGTTAGCATTCAAGACCAGTCCATTAACAGACATAAGGGAGCTAAGAGGATAAATTTGCTGCATATAGCTTTGGAGCAATATCAGTTAGAGTAGAAAAGGATTGAGCAAGCAAAGACTTCTTCTGATGAACCTTTCAATGATTGTACTACTGACCCTCCTTGTTGTGTGAAAGATGATTAACCAGACAAATCAAATGCAAAGCAGGAGTTTGCAGCCATTTCTACTGTTTCTACAACTGATTATAAACATGATGCATTAGAGGAGAATGTTTGTTCAAACTTGGCACCAAACCCATTACATTTTGTCTCATTTGAAAATTTCCCTAATGTTGTTAATAAGATGCATGAAAATTGGGTACACGAAATATTGCATAAGGAAGAGTTAGTTTCTTTGTTCAATCAGTTACTTGGTGTTGTGGAACTAGAAGAAGAGTACATGCTCATGATAGAGATAGAAATTTTGGAACAATAAGAGGGTCCTCAACATTCTGAGGAGTTGATGAGCAAAGATCATCAATATGATAATATCATCTCAGATCAAGAAGAGGGAAATAAAGAAGAACCTATTTTGGAGCCCAATAGACTAAATGAAAGTTGTTATGAGGTAAAGGACAATCCCTTTACATCAGGAAAGTTGTGAATAAAGTTTACTTTCAAATGATTTTGAGGTCTCTGCTACAAACTTAGATAATGGGCAAGAAATTTGTGTTGAACTTCAGTTTTTAGCAAATCTGTTTGATAAACCCCCTAACTTTGAGTATGGAAGTGGAATTGGCATAGCTGTACCAAGTTCTAAACACCACAGTGATGAAGACCATCTAGATAACTTGTTGATCCAAGGACAAATTTGTGAAAACAATCCTGATTCAAAGGACCAAGAGCTTAAGGAAGATCTTTTGGAAGCTGAAATTGAGCTTTTCTACTCACATTTAGCTATTATACAAACATCTTTGGAGGAGAGTTATCTGAAATAGCAAAAGCAAGAAGAGGAGGTGACTGCATTTCTGAATAAATCACTGGTTATAGAGCATCCTAATCAGCAACCTGATCTGAACCAGTTAAAAGAGCTACCTTACTGTCACACAGAGGAATTTGAAGCTGATGTGCTAATTGACGGTATGTTGAAAGAGGTTAGTTCATCATTAGAACACTTGCCTTTATTTATTGAAGAAGAAATTCCTACTTCTGAATGTTCTTCATTAACTAATAATGTGTATTCTGAGCCTAATCCAACTCTAGCTAAGAGCCTATTAAGAGTTGATAGCTTTGACAGGCTGTTAGCAACCCTAACAGAGGAGGATGGCTTGTTGACTATGCAAGAAGTAACATGGTAGGTTATCATGCAGAGTGGGGGTGATGCTATTGTTTTCAATCATTTAGATTGCTTTCTCTCTGATCCAACACTTTTAAGGGGGTGTCCTATTAGATATCTAGTGGGGTTGGAAACCAACAAGAAAGAGAAGCCTCAGAGTAATACTGATCTAAATCATCAAGTAGGGTACCTAGTTGAACATTATCAGTTTACATGTTCATTTGATTAGTTTACCAAAAAGGTTTAGTGAGTAAGTGACTATACTTTCATTCTCAAAAAGGTATCACAGTAGTTTGCTGAAGTTTTGACTGTCCTCCACCTTTTCAAGCTGACTTACAAGCTTATAGAATATTACAGATAGCAAAGGAAAGATAGCTATTTTATTGAGCCAGTGAATGGTTTTGTTTCATCACTCAATTTGGATGGTTAAAGTATGTTAGAGTAGTGCTCAGTTAATAAGTGCTCAATGTGCATTTACTTTCAGTTAGTTTTTGTTTCCCTAAGTGCTACTGCACAAGTTTTCTAGCCACCAGGGATGTTAGTTTGCTTTCAGTTTGTTTTCAGATTTCTATTGTTGTTTGAACTGGTTGAAAAACTAAATTTCAGTGTTTTCTAATTTTGAGAAGAGTAGAGTATGACTCAATGCCCAATGGATATTCAAGGCAACTGATCCAATGCTTAGTAAGCAAGCATGTAGCAGAAGTCGCCAGAAATGTTACCATTTTTTCACTCACAGCTCAAACTGGTGGAGCTGGTTCAGCAAATTCATTTTTAAAGTGAAGGTTAACATTCTTCTGTTATAAGTTATTTACATAGTTGATTGTGTTTCAATGATATTCAGTTTCAATTGTTCAAGAAGAGAAAACATTTTTAGATCATTCATTGCATTATAGAACATTCACATGAGAGATAAGTATTTCATTCACTACAATGATTATTCATTTACAAATTGAGATACATAAAAGGATAAACATTGCATTGAAAGAAATAATGACAGATCAAATGTCCCACACAAGTTGTGGGAATAGGTAAACAAATACAAATATAGGAAAATAACTATATATCTAAAGATAAGGAGAGAAGGTCATAGCCATCATTGTCTTGTAAAGTCTTCAATATCTGAGGTTGCCATCCTATCTCTTCTCTTGACCTTCGACAAGAGCCTACAAAAATGTTAGAAAGTCATGTTAGAGCTCTGGTTATGAGATCTCTATGTCCTATCAGAAGAGGCATAACACATTGCCTATAATGCACTAATCAAATGAACATCACTTACATGCAAGAGTAACTAAGAAAGAAACAATCATGGAACTTCATTATTTTATTCTAATATGTTTGTTTCATGTGTAGCTATAGGATAAATCATGTAGCTAATTGAAGACAAATTAGTATGTGGTGTAAAATGAGGTTCCCACAAGGGTTGAGCCCATCATACTTTTCTCCCTGTGATCTTGGAAAGGGATGAAACAGATTTATTGCATAGATTCATAGTCTACATACTCATCTATGATTGATAATCTAAACAAGATAGAGTATCATCCATACATCAATAAGAAAATTGCCTAAATTTTGTTCAGTATATCATTCAAAGTGCCTTCCCATAGAAAGGATAGATGGAATACAATATCAATAGAAGAAGATTTCAAGTGTATGATCAAAAATATATCAACACTTTTCATTTGGTAAGCACAACCAACAACGTGAAGGTAGCCATATCAATGCTCTACTATAGCCACATGAAGGTGGCTCATCAAACATTTGCCACGTGTCATTGAATTGCAAGTTGATTATAGAGAGGTAATTGTTCATATCTCATGTGTATATGCATTGTTCAATTAAGCAAAGATATTTCATTAACTCCAATATGAAATAAAGAGTTACAGCCTGTATCCATCATGGGTTGAGCAAGTATATACTAGATTTCAGATCAATATTGCTTTTGCTAAAGTAAATATGTCATTGTGTCATGCATAGTATATAGTCTAGTGTTGAGACAATAAGGTAGGCAAATACAGAAGATACAACATGTTTATTCCTTTATGCCATCATGATATGCTATAGTGACAGAAATGTGCAAATGTCCATAAGCATCTACAAGACATGGGGAGTTTCTATGAGGATAGCCAGTGAAGAGATACCATATCATATGTGGTGTATGAAAAGAACAATGAACTGGTAATCATCATGTATTTCATCTGCCATTATATAGTTAGGAAAAAGTGCTATCATTCAAAATGACATGTGATATAATTGCCAAATGTATTTGCCGTGCTACAGAAATAGCCATAAAAAGAATGCAAAGGTGTATGCACATGTCTAAGTCAGGTTACAGTTGTAGGGTGTATTATCTAACCTCATGATGCATATTACTTTTGCAATATGTAGGTTAGTGATTATAAAGGATGAGCATCATTATCATCCAAGAATGATCTAACTAATGTCCATTGCAGCTAAAGCTATGAGTGGAAGTGCCATAGTCATCATATGAAACATATACAAATTCATAAACTATGTCAAGTTTTGACATTAGCACTCATGTTAAGGATGTATAGTAGTGATTATCCATACAAAGAGTATGCAAATGAATAGTCATAAGGAAATTAAGAGGTACTACTTGACTAATAGAGTGTAAATGATGTTTGACCTGTTATACATGTTGAACAATGAATGCTATTAGTCAAGAAAACCTGAGAGGTGCCAGTGACCTAAAGGTCTGTCATAAGATTAGACTATCTAGTAATAATAGAGAGCTCTGCTAGGGAGTAACAGTGATATAAGGGAAGTTTCATAGATTTCCAAAAAGGGATTTCCACATATTCTTGCATCAGTTTGCATAACACTTGGTGAGTTCATCATCATAGAGTAATATGTAAAGGACATAAAATAGAGCATTTAGCCATGAAAAGAGCAGTGAGAATCATAGATTCCTCAGTCCAAGAATTCAAGAGGTAGGGAGAGCTCTTCATCTTTTGAAAACCCTATCCATGAATGAAAATCCATACAAAGTAAATATCAAGAAGCCTAAGAAGCCGCAACTTTAAATAAGGAAAGGTTATCTTTTTGTCTTTCTCTAAAAAAGAGAAGCATTATCTCTATTCACCATATAGAAATAAATGAAAAGATTCAATCTTTTGAAGGGTTTCAAGTTCATACACGTAAGGAAATACTCAGAGAAATAAGGAAAAATGCATCTGTATTCAACCACGACCTTCAATATTAAGATTACGTATAGAAATCCTCTTTTAGAGTGGTAGCCATAGGAATGTTAAAAGTTATCACTAAAGAAATAGAGACATATAGAGCACTCAAGCTTATCTAAACATAAAAGAATGCTCAGAAATATGAATTTGGCCTCGGTTTTCATGAAGTAAACACTCAAAAAATGGTGGAACATGCAGAGTTAGGCCATGACCTTCCAAGACAAAGAAATGTACATGATAGGTGTTTAGATTAAAACAATATATTCTTGCTTAACAATGGTAAGACCTCTGTTATTTTTTGCAACTAGAACAAGGAAATAAGTTTTAGGAGGTAAAGAACTTACTTAGGAAGACGGTTTAAAACAACTGCATGTAGCTTGTTTTGAAGGTTCGAATCAGTCAGCCATGGTGGCCATGATCATAGAAGAAAGGATAATAACATTGAAATAAAATAAAATATGCATTAGAAAACTATTGAGGTGTGGCCTAAAAAGCTAGATTGCTTTAAAAAAATGGAGGAAAATGCCAGATTTGAGATTCAAAATGACTCACCTTGTGTTTTCTTGAAGAATATTCATCAAATATGCTTAGAGATAGCAAGGAATTGAAGGGTTTTGAGTTGAAACTCTAGTCCCCATGGCGGTGCTAAAGCAAAGCCCTTTTTCCTCAAAGATTTAAAATGAAATGATGCGGGAAAGCAGGGTTGAAAATGTGTTTTGTCTTAGGGTTTACCTTTGTCCCAGTTTGAAACTAGCATTTTATCACATTCATTTCATTTTTTAGGCATAAGTTAATGCCATCATGGTGTTAAGTGACTATAGTATAATGCCTAAGTCTTATGACTTAGAGTGAGGTTGAGCCTCAAGGGTTCCCTCTAACATTTGATACCTCAAAAACATGCACGAGCACCTTGATGATATGCCATGTGCCTTACACCCCTTGGAGATGGAGCTCATTTCCTTAGTATAATATGCAAACCTTTCTTTTGAAATATGAGACAAGTCCATATGTCTTATGTGATGCAGAGACAGATGGAGATAAGCCCACAAAGTTTCTTATTTTTTTCCAATAATATGTAGTGCCTTGATATTTTTTTATTATTTTTTTTAGAAAAATAAAATATTGTAATTGCAATAGACATGGCAAAATTATAATCCATGTGTATTTATTTTTGCAAAATCAAATTAAATAGGGGAATAGGATAAAACTGCAAGCATTGTAAAGTTTGTTTTAAAGTAATAATTTATAAATTGCTTTAAAATAAAACTATTTTTAGGCAGTTAAAATTAGTAAAGAAAATCAAATATTCCTTCTTTGATTTGTTTTATTTTGAGCCAGATAAGGACAAAAACTAAGGTTTCATGGGCAGATAAAAGCATTTTTTGGTGGGGCCAAATGAGAGAGTCTTTTGGCACTTTGCTTTCACAGTTTGGACACATCTTGAGAGCTTTTATTTTGGCTTTTCTGAGGAGATCGAAAATGGACTTGGATGTCTATAATTAGGAGCTTTTTTCTATCTTTCTTTTGGGGGAAGTTTTTTCACAGGATATATGGTAGAGATGTACTTCTTTTTCAGTAGTTCCAATTGTAGTTTTGATAGAATAGAGTAGAGATTAGAGTTCAGGATATCAGAGTCTTCCTGTCACACTGAGAGTGTTTTATTCAATCTATGTACTCATTATTCCTTCAATTATAGAGCAGCAGTTTTGCTTCACTTTTGCCTCTATTTTTGCAAGATTGATTTCATATTGTACTGTGATAAGTATTTATCCTCTATTTTGTCTCAATTTTGTGTTAGATATACAAATATTTTTCTTGGTTCAGGTTGCATGTCGTGTTTTGATTAAACCTTGATGTGAAATATTTATGAATTAGGTAGAATCAAGTGTTGTGAAGATTAAAGTTCTATAGTCTAATTGTGAGTAAGATCTAATAGGAGTTTAGTGTTGGTGCATCACCTTAGAGATTCATTTCAGTTATTTATTTCATTAGACCTCTCTCATTCCTTTTATCAGACAAGTCATTAGATTAGAAAAAATATTAAGGAGAACCAACTCACTCTGGAGATTCACTCTCACTATAGGAAACCCACATCCTGAGAGTGTTTCCATGTGTCAACATATAGCTAAGTCTTCTATAAGCTTAGCATAGGGTGCATATCTGATTGATAACATAAATACTCTAACATCTTTTATTCAATCTCTTGTGAATTCTACTTCCTAGCCCTGAGATGTAGCCTCAGGTGTTACAATTGATGGAGTAGACCCATACATATTAAAGTGGATTAAAAGATATCAGACTCTAGCCAAAACTACTGAGGAATGGATTGAAAAAAGTTACCATTCACAGTCTAATGTACATCAAAGAAGCTATGAAGTTATATGCCCTCATTTTGAATTAAAAAAAAGGTTAATTGCAAAATTGCAAAGTGTCAAAAAGGATGAGAGTGGTTTTCTCATGGTGTCCAAGGAGGTGGAAGAAATTATAAAATTTGATACTAATATGCTTGTGGCTGAGAAAGTTCTAAATGATCCTAAATATAATGATTATGTGTCCTGGTTATATGTACTTGAGTGGAAATTGTCTTTATTGGGGGAATTTATTGGTGAAATAAGAGGAATTTTGAATAAATACTACATTGACTTTGAATATATCAGGGAAAATTTTACAATTCTAGAGACAAAGATTCTGGTTGAAGGTGGGGAAAATTTTCTTGCTGTAAAAGAAGTGAAACAATGCTTCATGAAAATTCTCAATGAAGAGATCATTGGTGTTGATATTGTAAATGGTGAGTCACTGGGAAAGCTTGGTCATATAGAAATTTACCTCAAAACTTTTAGAATAGAAGTTGATGATGTCAATATGAGACTAGTGGATGCTGAGAGAATGATGAGTAAGTGTAGACTTCGAGTACACATCACTCTGATTCCAAGTGGAAAAATACTAACTCCAATCATTTCTAGGTACAGGAATTATAAATCAAAGCTCCCTGGGTAACATGTGGACTATTGAGATTAGGGCAGACAATTAAGAGGGGGGTGAATTAGTTGTCACAAATCTTTATCTTTTTGCTGCATTTAATGTTCTTTATCACTTATAAATAGATTAATGATATAACCATGAAAGAATGAATCAACAACACAAGAGTAGATACATAATCAATACACATAACACCATGATTTTTACGTGGAACCTCAGTTAAGGGAGAAACTACAGTGGGGGTTAACCCACAAGATTTATTCTCTATTAAAAGAATAGAAAAATGGGAAGGCACTTGCCTTCGGGTGCACTGCCCAGAGCACACTGCTCAAAAGAGGCTCACTGGCTACAAAAGTATTTATAAGTTTACCACAGAAAGATTGAACTGAGAAACAACATCTTCTTCATGCCAAGGTTAGTTCCATTGAAGTGCAGAACACCTCTACTTTGCCCCCTTTAACACTTCCCCGCTATCTTCGCATGTTTGCTCACATTCCCACATTTCCACAACGTCACAACACTTATTTATACATGACATTGACTTTGGAATGAACATCAAGGTCGGCTTTACAATTATCTATCTGGAACATTCTCCAAGATAGGAATTACAAACAATTACAATCACATGACTAAAAATGCTTCATGCGAACCATTACATTATTGGCCAAACATAGCTAGGACTCAAATCTTCCTCAAACAACACATCATGCTCCATAGAACTCTTCTTAGATCATCTGTAACACAATAGGCACATGATCCAGAGATCACCACAAGCATAATGAAATCAACCAGAATAACCGTACCACCTCAAATCACTAGGAACACTTGTACCTTCATCCAGAAACTCAAGAATACTAACTGTCATGACTATCACACTAGAAAGATTGCTTGTGGACCTCCAAACCATGAACCACTTGAGTTGAGGACACACACCAACATCCCAAACATACCTCTAGATCTGCAGACCATAATATTCCAATGGGAAACAATCTAGACCAAATTCCTATCACTTTGTCACCTCTGAACAACTATAAAACCCAGTTCTACTCATATGGCTATAATTTGCCAATTTGTCATGTAGACCTCTCAAATCTTAACTAGAGCAACTTTAGTCGTAGACTCTGATCTTCTTCTCACTAGAAATATAGAGCAATCCACTATACTGTCTTCGCTGTCTCTAACAAAGAGATATGTTGACATCAATGAGAACACATCATATGAACATTTTTGCAACAATCTCCCCCTTTGTCATTGATGGCAACATATGATGTGAAAAAATGATTCAACCATCAAGAAAAGGAGTTCTCTCACATTCTCTTATCACACTTGCAACCACTTTCTTCACTATTCCCCCTTTCACCAGCAACTCCTTACTTCCAAGTTTTTCACATGACTTCTCTCCCCCTTTGACATCAATGGAAAAGAGCACATATTTTTAGTTATCTCTCACCACTTTTGTTTCTTAAACAAAACCAAACTGAATTCAGAACATACTGACTACTTCCCTCAAGTAGTATCCCCTTAACATCAATTTGGATCACAAGATATGATTGTGAGTTCCACCGGACTAATGCACATTAGTGCACCTTAGTTTTAAATAGGAGGGGTAATGACCCCTAGATTCCCTTTTAGATACTCAAAAGTATCCCTAGGTAGAGGCTTAGTGAAGATATCTACAATCTGATCCTTTGAAGGAACAATCTCTTTCCCAAGAAGAATGCACCACAACTAGTACTCCTCATGTCATCCACATCTCCTGCCCAATCACCATAGGTATATGCATGAAAAGTGAAATCATCATCCTTAGGATACCATAAGCCATAATTAGATGCCCCTTTTAGATATCTAAAAATTCTTTTGACTGCTACAACATGAGATTCTCTAGGATCAGCTTGAAATCTAGCAACAATGCCAACTGCATTCATATTATCAGGTCTAGTTTGAGTTAGATAAAGCAATCCTCCAATCATTGATCTATATCTTTTCTGATCCGCCTTAGGGGAATCATCATCTTTACTCAACTTGCATCTAGTTACCATGGGAGTGCTCACTAGTTTTGAATCATCCATTCCAAACTTTTTCAACAACTCCTTAACATACTTAGATTGGGATATGAAGATGCCCTTCTCTGACTAATTGATTTGCAGACCTAAGAAGAAATTCATTTCACTAAACCTGGCCATCTCAAATTCACTTTGCATCGAATCAACAAATTTTTTACACATGCTCTCATTTCCACCAAAGATAATATCATCACCAAATACCTCAAGAATCAAGATGTGTTCATGATCAATTTTAATATAAAGATTATTGTCAGTTGTGCCTTTCCTAAAACCTAACTTTAGCAGATACTTATCTAATCTTGCATACTAGGCTCTTAGGGCTTTCTTAAGTCCATACAATGCTTTTCTTAATCTGTAGACCTTATCTCCTTGATCACACAGCTAGAATCCTTCTGGTTGCTCAATGTAGGTCTACCTCTTTTTCCAACTCTCCATTCAGGAATGCTGACTTGACATCCATCTAGTAAACCTTGAAATCTTTGTAAGCAGTAAAGGCAAGAAATAATCTGACTACTTCAAGTCTTTCCACCAG
Organism: Cunninghamia lanceolata; assembly: GCA_027924645.1. Classification (NCBI taxonomy): domain Eukaryota; kingdom Viridiplantae; phylum Streptophyta; class Pinopsida; order Cupressales; family Cupressaceae; genus Cunninghamia; species Cunninghamia lanceolata. The sequence continues at coordinate 4,534,991 of BSBN01000334.1, read as the reverse complement.
AGCAAAAGTTTCTACAAAATCAATTCCCTCTACCTGAGAATATCCTTTACACACCAATCTTTCTTTATTTCTCACAACTTCACCATCTTCATTCAATTTATTCTTGAAGACCCAGTTAGTTCCAATTACATTTTTCTTTTTAGGTCTAGGAACAAGATCCCCAGTATGATTCTTTTCAATTTGCATTAATTCTTCTTCCATTGCTTTTACCCAATTTTCATCATTACAAGATTCATTCATTGATGTTGATTCAATCTTTGAAATTAAGCAGTACTCCTCTTAATCTTCAACAAATTTTCTTCTAGTTTGAACACCTTTATTTTTGTCTCCTATGATCTAATCTTTAGAATGATTCAACCTTACATACCTGGGAGTTTTGGGATTTTCTTGAATTTTTTTATTCTTGAACTTGTGCCTCAATATTTGCACTAGTTTCTTGAGTTACTGGATTCTTTGGAGCAATCTAAATTTGAGTTTGAGCTTGAACTTGCTTTTCATCATCTGATTCATATCCGCAAGACTTGGAAGGTCTCTCCATGCCTTCATCAACCTTGACATTAGCACAAGTTCAACAATCTTTTTCAGTCTCTTGTTAAAGCACATGTATGCCTTGGTTTGGTTAGAATAACCCAAAAATATTCCTTCATGGATAAATGTAAGGAGATGGGGGACCAAAAAGTTGTCACCATCTCCAAAATTAAAGAAAAACATGAGCACGTTATAATGCACTCGCGTTTTGCTTTTAATAAAGGCCAAAAAAAAATATTTTCTGCTCATTCACTGCACGGCTTTTCTCTTGACAGTAGCAAAGAAACCAAGTAAAATGTGATTGCATTGAAAAAGAGGAGATTCAATCAAGTGCACATGACAAAACAAGAAATTCACAATGCCACCTCGCCACTAAAGACATCATTGTTTAAATTTGGAGGCTCCAACATAGGAAGAAGGTACGGTTTGTCTGATTTTGTTAGTTTTAGAACAATTTTTTCATTTTGCAATGTTTGATTTATGTTTATATTGAATTTACAGTTATTGGAGAAGCATAAAATCTAAATCCAGTTGAGGAGTGTGAAAACAAACCCCAAAACTCTCCAAACCCACAAAACCCACTTTCACCTCCTTTTCATGTAAGGGATAATCAAGAACACTACTTATGGATAAAACAAGAAAACAAGAAACATCTTGAAACTATTATTCAAACCCTAAACAATCCATGTGGCACCACTAAGCATAGGAGGGCACTTGTAAAATCACTATAGGAGATTGTTTCCTAGATGGATTTGGTGACAAAACAAATCACTGAATTCCAAGACTATAGGGAGAGGAGTGAGCAATATTATGCTGATAAGTTGTCATCTGAAAAAGTGAAGAGGGAAAAAATTACAAAATCTCAATTATGTGCACATTTTATTAATCCCAAAACTGGCCAAACATTAGAGGAAAGTTGCAAATAGTTTCCTATATATTGGTGTAGGAATGAAGACATATCCCAAAACTTTTAGGATAGATGGTACACAATCTTTGATGAGCGGCCATGCAACAATGATGAGGTACCACAATATTTTTTGAGGAAACTCTATTGCGAGTTCATCCTCAACAAGATTCTGAATTATTTTGACATTTGTGAGTTCCAGAGTAGAGGTGGTGGCTCTGTCCAAGATAGACTCAGGGCTCAGCGAGATGAACAACATGTGCCTATACCCTGAACAAGGCTAGAATGTAGGTCACTCCCTTTGGCTTTGAAAGATAGTGTTGAGCTAGAGACTTTACATTCACTGACTACTCTCACCCAAACTCTATCATAGCATGTAGATGATTTTACCCAGGATGATGAGGGTGAGAGTTGTATATGTTATGTGTCCCCACATTTGTACAATACATGTGGGAACCTATGTGATTATGGGACGTAAGAGGCACGACAGGACTCTGTGACACAGGGGCAGCATGCTGCGACACAAGGGCAACATGTTGCGACACAAGGGCAGCATGATGCGGCACAGGGGCTGGACATATTAGATGATCTTACTTTTAGTGACGATCTCTTATAGCATACATTTGGTATTGACTCTCAGGTAATTTGTTACAAGTTTCATCTTGATTTAGTATATTGTTATTTGAAATTTGTAATTAATTTTATATGTTAATCTGATGTATATTTTGGTATATTTGCCTATATGGCTTTGTTTGGACATGCCTATATGTCTTTTTATATAAACTAGATGTTATGTTCATGACATTATGTATATATGACAGTTTATATTAAATATTTAATATGATAATCAATTATTGTTACAGGAATTTGGTTTTACAAGTGCCAATTGCATTTGGTTGAAAGTTTATGAATCATTTTCAAATAATCCATTTTGTGCATATCTTGCAAGCATTGAATTCTGTCAGAGTGTGCATTTCTTTGAGGCATCATTTCAAATAGTTCGCATGCCTTGTCTATGCTTCGATACTTTCCATACATGTCTACAAGGACAACTTTGCAAATACAATACATGTGAGAAAATTCCTATATCATTTATGCTTTGATGGTTCTCCACACCATGTTCTCTAGATCCCATTATAACGTAGGCAAGGTGGAAGTTGGTTAAGGTTGTGCAATTTGGTTTTAGATGTGCCAAAATTTGCGTAAATGGTTGAAATTTATTTTTTTGCATTTGCTTGAGAGTTTTCAAAGCCTTATAAAAAATCCATTTCGTGCATATCTTGCAATCATTGCATTCCATGACACAACATTTATTTGAGGCATTGCATCAAATAGTTCATGTTTGTTATATATGCTTCCACACAAGTTGCATACATGTCTTCCAGGGTACTTACAACTATGACATTTGACAAAATTCTTATATCCTTTATGCTTTGATTGTTGTCTATACCGTGCTCCAAACATACCAGTTCTAAGGTTTTGGAATTTGGCTTTACACTTGCCAATTGCATTTTCTTGGAACTTTCTAAAGGCTTATCAGTAAATCCATTTTGTTCATATCTTGGAATCATTGTATTCCATGAGGTGAAATTTCTTTGAGGCATCATGCCAAACAATTCATGTGTCTTGTCTATGGTTCCACAATTTGCATACATGTGTCTGAGGGCAGTTACAACTATATCTAACAAAATTCCCATATGTTTTATCCTTTTGATGGATGTCCATTTTCACATAGGCAAGGAGGATACTGGCTAAGGTTGTGGAATTTTACTTTATACCCTCCAGCCGCATTTCCTTGAAAGTTGCTAATGCCTTATCAAATAATCCATATTGTTCATATCTTGCAATCATTGCATTCAATGAGGTGACATTTCTTTGGGGCATCATGCCAAATAGTTCATGTGCCTTGTCTATGCTTCCACACTTTGCATACATGTCTACAAGGGTGATGTAGTAGGTAAGGAGGATGACTCAACACCATGTAAACATATTTCATGGTGCAGGAGCACCTTATCCATAGCCAATCTTAGCTAGGAGCATGTCATAACAAGGTCCTAGGACATCATAGGACAAGTTGATGGTCTTGTGTCATCATTTTTTATGTAATAAGGTCAAATGACCAATGCCATTTGTGTTTGGAGTCACGTTTTATGTTGTCAAACAAAAAGTTTAATAATGCAAGTAGTGGTAAGAAGTTGCTTTGTCAACTTAACAAATCATGTAATAAGGAGGTTACCCAATGATCAAATAGCTTGAAAGTCAGTTATGATTGACTGGAACTATTGTAAACATGTATAAAAACCTTCACACACACCAAGGAGAGGTTGGTGAAGAAGGTTTTGAAGGGCAAAGTTGAATAAAATTGAGTTTTCTGCTATGTTTCCTAAAATTGGACTGTTCTAGGACGTAATACTCATCCATACAGTATTATCATGGTCTAAAACCACCTATATTGTGAAGGGGAGTGAATGACCTTTCATTTGCATCTTGTTTGAGGCATTTTGATTTAATTTGGAGGGAGAAAATCACGTTTTTCTGGAAACTGTCATAAAACCCTGAACTAGGGTTTTGAGGCTAAAAACTATGTATTTCTTTGCCATTCACCAAGTTAATCACTCTATATTGGTGGAATGGGATGGAATAAGGTAGGATCACTATTCACAATAAGCCCTAGGTCAAGAAACAAGAATATAGTAGAGTATGAGGATGCAATGGCCTAATATGACCATGTATTAGGTAAAAAGAGGGTGCAGTCCATACAATAGTGCCTTAACAAGTATTTAAAAGGCCAAAACCAATTAATTTGGTTCCTTTTCCATGCATCCTAGGGTTCCCAAGTGGTTTGGTGTGGTGGGTTTGTATTGGTATAGTAGTTGCCTTGTAAAGGAGGTCTAATTAGGCCTAGTCTCAAACCAAACTGTCATGAATTTGGAGCTTCCTATCTAAAACAAACCATTTCATGCATATCATGCAATCATTGCATTCCATGAGACAACATTTCTTTGAGGCATCATGTTAAACAATTCATGTTCATCAAGTATATGCTTCCACACTTTGCATATATGTTCAGTGGAATGGTTTAGTTTGGATATGTTTTAGATGCCCATGAAGTCAGGGAAGCAAGAGATGGAGTTTGACCAAACTATGGTGTTGTCCTAGGCAGGTTTTGCCTTGTTTCCAAGCAAGAAAGGGTGGTTTCAGGCTAGGGTTTGTTAAAAGAAGGTTGGAAAGTACTGGGAGATGGTTCCTAAAGCATATGTAGACCATTTTTTAAGTGTTCTGAGTGTTGACAAAGTCTGAGAGTGTGTGGAAGGTAGAGTTTCAATAAACCCTCCTCAAATTGGCCTAGATTGACAATTTTTGGGGTTTGGTATGTTCGTTGGGGTTTCTCCTGAAACTAATTTTGGTTTTGGGAGTTTGGACACATGGGAGATGTTGCCTCATCAAGTCTAGGGGGTTGTTGGATGTTGAGAGGTATGTTTCTTCACAAACTAGGCCTAATTAGCCTATTTTAGACAACAAAAAATGCCATTTTTGATGTACATGGTCCAAAGGAGTCACTATTGGTTTTAAGATATATTATGTAACATGGAAATGAGTATCTAAATCTGTATTTAGTTTGGGAGGTCTTTTGGAAAGTTTGAGAGAAACCCCAAAAATAGGGTCTGCTGTGCTACTAGATTAGGCCTAATTGAAACATGAAAAGTATGAAGATTGAGACTAGGCACTTTAAAGGTTGTTTGATTCACATGTAATTGAGTTTTTTTTGGTCTAATAAGGTCATAATAGACCATGTGCAAGGTTAATAGAGTCATTTTTAGTTCATTTTACAAAAGTTGTGAACATGTATACAGTGGAAAGGTGCTAGGAGTGACATTTTTCATTCTATAGCTCGTGGGGCCAAAAAGACTTCACCAACATGTCAGGGTGGGTAGGTAAATGCCATGGGAGGTCTCATTTCATGTGCCAAGTGTCACAGTCATTCGGGGCCACAGGCTACCAGCAAAGTACATTAAGATCCCTAAGATGAAAAAATTACTAAACTTTGATGGAGTAAATTCTCAAATTTCATGGCCCCTGGGAACATTCCATTTGGACCTACAAGTGCATGTGGGGTTTGTCTACAATAACCTCTCTTAGTTTTGTTCAACTCTTATCCATTTTACCATGTCAGAATCAAACGCATTCTTGCAAAAATGCTTCAGTTTCATGCAGTGGAAAGGTGCTAGGACTAAGATTTTGCATTCCATAGCTTGTGGGGCTAAACAAATTTTTGCCAATGCATCAGGGTGGGTGGGTAAATGCTAGGGGAGGTCTCATTTCATTTTCCAAGCATCCTATTTGTTCAAGGTAGCAGGCTACAGGCAAAGTCCCTTAAGCTCCCTAAGATGAAAAAATTGCCAAACTTTGACGAGACAGTTCTCAAAATTCATGGCAGATGGGAATGTTCTGTTTGAACCTACAGGTGCATGTGGAGTCCATCCACAATAAAATATCTTGCTTTCATTCATCTCCAATCCATTTGACTGTGCTGAAATTAAACACATTCTTGTAAAATGCTTCAGTTTCATGCAATGGAAAGGTGCTAGGAGTGACATTTTGTATTCAATAGCTTGTGGGGCTGAACGGACTTCGCCAATGCATTGGGGTGGGTGGGTAAATGCTAGGGGAGGTCTCATTTTGTGTTCCAAGCATCGCAATTATTTGAGGTAGTAGGGTACCGGCAAAGTCCCTTAAGTTCCCTAAGATGAAAAAACTACCAAACTTTGACGGGATAGTTCTTGAAATTTGTGGTAGCTAGGAACATTTTATTTAAACCTATAGGTGCATGTGGATTCCATCAACAATAACCTCTCTAAGTTTCATTCAACTCCTATCCGTTTGACCGTTCCAGAATCAAACACATTCTTACAAAATGCTTCAGTTTCATGCAATGGAAAGGTTGCTAGGTGCCATATTTTTTGTTCTACTCATTGTGGGGCCAAATGGACTATGCCAACACATTAGGGTGGGTGGGTAAATGCTAGGGGAGGTCTTGTTTCATGTGCCAAGTGTCTCAATCATTCTGGGCTGCAAGCTACCAGTAAACTCAAAAAGTGCTAGGTCTCAGTAGCTTGCAAGCCAGAATGATTGGGATGCTTGGCACACAAAATGAGACCTCCCCTAGAATTTACCCACCCACCTTGATGTGTTGGCACAGTCCATTCAGCCCCACAATGAATAAAACAAAAAATATGGCACCTGACAACCTTTCCATTGCATGAAACTGAAGCATTTTGTAAGAATGTGTTTGATTCTAGCACGGTCAAATGGATAGGAGTTGAACGAAACTAAGAGAGGTTATTGTCAATGGACTCTACATGGATCTATAGGTCCAAATAGAACATTCCCAGCTACCAGGACTTTTGAGAACTATCCCGTCAAAGTTTGGTAGTTTTTACGTTTTAGGGATCTTAAGGGACTTTGCCAATACCCTGCTGCCCCGAATGACTACGATGCTTGGCACATGAAATGAGACCTCCCCTAGCATTCCCACCCACCCTGATGCATTAGCGAAGTCCATTCAGGTCCATGAGCTATGAAATGCAAAATGTCACTCCGAGCACCTTTCTACTGCATGAAACTGAAGTATTTTCCAAGAATACGTTTTATTTCAGCATGGTTAAACAGACTAGAGTTGAACGAAACGAAGAGAGGTTATTGTGGATGAACTCCATGTGTAGTTGTAGGTCTAAATAAAACATTCCCATCTGCCACAAATTCTGAGAACTCTCTCGTCAAAGTTTGGTAATTTTTTCGTCTTAGGGACCTTAAGGGACTTTGCCGGTAGCCTGCTGCCCCAAACAAATGCGACACTTGGCACATGAAATGAGACCTCCCCTAGCATTTACCCGTTCATCCCAATGTGTTGGTGAACTTTGTTTGGCCCCACGAGCTATGGAATGCAAAATGTCACTCCTAGCACCTTTCCACTTCATGAAACTGAAGCATTTTGCAAGAATGCGTTTGATTCTGGCACAGTCAAATGGATAAGATTTGAATGAAACTAAGAGAGGTTATTGTAGACAGACCCCAGATGCACTTGTAGGTCCAAACAGAACTTTTCCAACTTCCATGAATTTGAAGAAATGTACCGTCAAAGTTTGGTAATTTTTTTGCCTTAGGGAGCTTAAGGGACTTTGTCAGTAGCCTACTGCCCCAAACAAATACGACACTTGGTACATGAAATGAGACCTCCCATGGCATTTACCCATCGACCCCGATGCATAGGCAAAGTCTGTTCGGGCCCACGAGCTATGGAATGTAAAATGTCACTCCTAGCACCTTTGCAAACATGAGGAAGAACCACAACCCAATCTAACTCCTGAAAGCATGAAGACACTGAGAACACTGAAGACATGGAGGAAAAAGAAGCATGAATACATCAACAAACTCCTATCATGAGGAAGAACCACAACCCAATATAACACTTGAAAGCATGACATGTTATGATGAAGAAGCACAACCAAAAATCCAATTATCCAATGGCATGAACCAATGACATAAGCAACCATGTCCTAGTATTGTAAAATGATAAACATGAATGTTATGAACTAACATCCAAACCCTTTGACATGAATCTTGATATGACATGAGTGAAACATGAGTGAATAGGATTAAGACCAATTAGGATCAACTTCATCCACTACTTAGATCTAACTCCATGAAGCATAACATGATGATAATGCAAACATCAAATGTATACCATAGAAAATAAATCAAATGAAACATGAGGCCTTCACTACCCATAGTTCATACCACTACTCAAGGATAATTTATCATCATATTTTCTCGAGCTTCTTTGTCCGTAGTTGGATGGGTTAGAGTTGTGACCTCCTGTGAGAAGCATCAAAAATTAAAATTGACTAAACATAAATATATTGGAGGGAAGCAATTCATACTATTATTTATATACAAAACAAAGTACAAGTAACCATCTAGGAAAGTTTTATGCATACTTACAAATTAATCCAATGAACCATCTAGGTCTTCTCTACTCTTTATTGTGTCAAGTATGGCCTCATGTTTAGAGTCATACACCTTCCACAAGGTCTTGTTCAAATGTCTACCTTGATATTGTATCAAATGAACATTGGTTGACATGACAAAGTTGAGTAATGAAGAATCTTCCGATGCATGTCAAAGTCCTCAAATAGCCAAACATTAACACTCTTATGTAGGTACCTTCTAAGCCATGTTCCAGTAACAACCACTGATCCTATAGGATATTCGATGTTTTCTCCATATGTAACTAGGGCCTCCAATTTCTTTTTGGCCTCAACACAATGACACAAGTAATAATTTGTTCCATCTCCGTTATCTTCATCTGCAATAAATGCATAAACATGCCCTACAATGATATGTGCAACAAATTAGATGAAATTAGTCAACATTACAAAAATACTACAAAGTTTAAGATAACATTAGGAATTTCAAATTTAACTATGCAAGTAGATATATTACCTGGTTGAACTAGATCTGATATGTTGTCAAAGTCAAATGACGATTCCATCTCTGTCAATTCTAGTGTCGTCGAGGGTCGATACATGTCAAGTGGGCTAAGATAACTAAACTATCATTCATCAACCCACTCCCTTGATTTGCACTCATTCCAGGATTGAAGTGTACATGGAGAACAAAAGCACGCCATCTTCCGCATATGCATACTCCATGAACCTACAATTGAACTTCTAATAGAGTGTAGCTCACTTGATCCTATCAATGTACAACAATCCTCATATGGTGTAGTGTTAGTATCATTTATCAACCAAAAAAATTTACAAACTGAAGACTTACCTTCATTACCTAGACCCATCGAAGCATTACACCACTTGATGATTGATTTTGCATCTATCAACTTTGCATTGTCTTTATACTTTAACTCTTCTTGTGCTATGGCTCTTTTTATACACACTTCTGCACCATCATGCTCCCCCTTTCCATGCCCAGCCTCACAAAAGTTTCACATATGCTGAACACTTGTAATATTATGCCTCCTACTCAACCAATAGAGATTCTACAAGTTCTTGAATTGTAAGCACATTTTGGGAAGCATGATAACATAAAGGTAACCTTGTATCTATATGAGAGAGTCTCTCTCTCTCTCTTCATTTCTCTATCCTATATATAAAGAGGGATCATGAGACATGGAGAGATAGAGAGGGACATGGAGATAGAGAGGATAGGTGGAAATAGAGACGAGGAAAGGGAGAGATGGGGATTGAGATAGAGAATGGGGTCTATAGTGGGAGAAAGATAGAGATACATATATATAGAGAGGGGAGATATAGGGAGATAGATCTAGTAAGGGAGAGATAGATATGGAAATACAGAGAGAGAGGTAGAGAGGGCTATATTAAGAGATGGGGTTATGAGGATAGATAGCTGGATAGGGAAAGAGATCAAGAGATGTCTAGAGACATAGGGAGAAAGATTTGAAGAGGTAGAAGGATGGGGAGAGAGATAAAGAGGAGGAGAGAGAGGTTGCGAGAGATAGATTAAGAGATAGGGATCCATATGTCTAGAGAGATAGAGATAGGGATCCCTATTCTCCCCTCTACCTAAACCATAAATCTAAACCTCTAAACCATAAATCCTAAACCCTAAATAATGCCCCTAACCCCTAACTCTAAACCCTAAAATCTAGAAACCCTAAACCCCTAAACACCTAAGGTCCCTAAACCATAAAACCTGGAAGCAAAGGTAGGTATAGTTAGACAGAGGGATAGAGGAGATAGAGATATCTCTCCTAGTCTTAGTCTCCTTTGTATCTCCCTATTTGCCTCTCTACCTAAACAATAAACCTAAACTTCTAAACCTTAACCCCTAAACCATAAACCCTAAACCCTAACCCCTAACCCCTAAACCCTAAAAATGAGCAACCCTAAACTCCTAAACCCATTAGATCCCTAAACCATAAAACTTGCAAGCAACTCTAAACATCTATCTCCATATCTCTCTCAATCACTATTGGTCCCCTCGCTCTATCTGTCTGTAAACCCTAAACCCTAACCCCTAAACTCAAGCAACCCTAAACCCCTAACCCGTAAACCCTAAACCCTAACCGCTAGACCCTAAACCCTAAACTTGAGCATCTGTAAACCCCTAAAGCCTAAATAATTCCCCTGAACCCATACCCTAAAACATAAACCATATTTACTTGAGAAACCCTAAACTCATGTAAACCTCAAATAGTGAGGGAGAGAGAGATAGAAAGGTAGAGTTACAGAGAGGAGATCAAAAGAGATCTAGCAAGATAGAGAGATAGGGAGAGAGAGAGAAAGAGATAGAAAGGTAGGTATAGTTAGAGAGAGGGATAGAGGAGTCATAGATATCTCTCCTAGGCTCGGTCTCCTCTCTATCTCCCTATTCACTTCTCTACCTAAACCATAAACCTAAACCTCTAAACATTAACCCCTAACCCCTAAACCATAAATAATTCCCCTAAACCCTAACCCCTAACCCTTAAACCCTAAAAATGAGCAACCCTAAACCTGGAAGCAACCCTGAACCTCTATCTCCCTGTCTCTCCCAATCTCTATAATATGAAAACATGAAAACATTAAGCATTCATTCCAACCAAATTCATTCCTATTCAATCCCAAATCATCCCTAATCCATTCAATTTCATCTCTAATCATCCCTAAACCACTTCTAATTAGACCTAAACCACTTCACACCATCCCAAATCACATCCAAATCAATTTAACTTCATCCCTAATCATTTTCCAAACAACTTGGATTTCATCTCAAATACCATCCTTAAACTATTGCTAAATCATTATAATCATTCCCTAATCAACACTAAACCACTTCAGACCATCCCTAAAATCATTACAATCATTCCCAAATTATTTCTAATCAAGTCCTTTTCACCTCTCATCATCCCTAAACCAATCCATTTCATCCCAACTGCATCCCAAATCAATCTAAGCTCCATCTCAAATGATCCAAAAAATAATCAAAATCAAACAAATACCTCACCAGGAGACATTAGAAGATCATAGTGCCAATTTGTTAGTCATTTTCACCATTTTGTATATCATATGTGCCAATATGCTCCTTAGTAGCACCTACCTATCAATCACAAACATCATTCTACACCTAGCCAGTCATAGGTGTCATTCTACCATCTGCCAGCCATAGGATCCGTCAGAACATCATAAGTGCCAATATCTTAGTCATTTACACCATTCTATACATCATATATACCAACCATAAACCCTAAACCCAATCAACCCTAAACCTGATCAACCCTAAACCCTTTTCTCCTTGTCTCTATCATCCATCTACCTTTCAATCTCTCTGCCTATGTCTTTGGCCATGTCCATCACCCATTATCTCCCTATCTCTCCCTCTCTAAACTCCTAACCCCTAAACTCTAAACCCAATCAACCCTAAACCCCTATCTCCTTGTCTCTATCATCTCTCTACCTCTCAATCTCTCTAGCTATGTCTCTGGCCATGTCCCTCACCCTCTATCTCCATATCTCTTCCTCTCTAACTCCTAACCCCTAAACCCTAAACCTAGTCAACCCTAAATCCGATCAACCCTAAACCCTATCTCCTTGTCTCTATCATCCCTCTACCTCTCAATCTCTATGTCTATGTCTCTAGCCATGTCCCTCACCTTGTATCTCCCTATGTCTCCCCTCGGTCTCCTATATATCTCCCTATCGGTCCTCTCTCTCTAAACCTTAACCCCTATCACCTAAAACATAAACCTTAAGTTACCCTAAATAATGCCCCTAAACCCTAACTCCTAACCCGTAAACCCTAAAACTGAGCAACCCTAAACCCTAAACCCTGGAAGCAACTCTAAACCTCTATATCCATAGATCTCTCCCAATATCTATCAATCCCCTCAGTCTCTCTCTCTAAACCTGAACCCCTAAACCCTAAACTTAAGCAACCCTAAATCCCTAACACCTAAACCCTAACCCCTAAACCCTAAACCATAAACCTAAGCAACCATAACCCCTAAACCCTAAATAATTCCCCTAACCCAAAACCCTAAACCCTAAACTTGAGTATCCCTAAACCCCTAAACCCTAATTGATTCCCCTAAACCCTAAACCTAAGAAACCCTAAACTCATAAACCTGACCCACCCTCTCTCTCTCCAAAACAAGAAAACTAGGACTCTCTATCTCTCTCTCTCTCTCTCCCTATCACCAGGTATCTCTCCCCTCCATCTCCATCCTCTCTCCCTTTTCCTCCCTCTCGCTCTCCCTTGTCGACAAGGAACATGGAAATGTAAGAGAAATAGGACATGTAAAGATGGATGAGGATATAAATTAGGATTCAATGAAATGGAAACAAGATAATTTATGAAATTTCAGTAGATGGGAAGAATGAGGAGAGGTAGAGAGGGGAGGGAAGTAGAAAGTGAGAGACAGGATAGGCGGTAGAGACATGATGGAAGTAGAGAGTGGGAGAGGACCATAGGAGGTAGACAGGGCAAGGAAGAAGAGAGAGAGAGAGAGGGTAGGAGGTAGACAGGGGAGGGAAGCAGAGACTGAGAGAGAGGGTAGGAGGTAGACAGGGGAGGGAAGTAGAAAGTGACAGAGAGGGTAAGAGGTAGAGAGGGAGGGGAAGAAGAGAGTGAGAGAGAAGGTAGGAGGTAGAGAGGCAAGGGAAGCAAAGACTCAAAAAGAGGGTAGGAGGTAGATAGGAGAGGGAAGTAGAGAGTGAGAGAGATAGTAGAAGGTGGGTAGGGGAGGGAAGAAGAGAGTGAGAGAGAAGGTGGGAGGTAGAGGGGGGAGGGAAGCAGAGACATAGAGAAAGGGTAGGACGTAGAGAGGGGAGAGAAATAGAGAGAGAGAGAGAGAGAGATGATAGGAAGTGCAGTTGCCCTTGTAGACATGTATGTAAAGTGTCGAAGCATAGACAAGTCATGTCAATTGTAAGACGTAACACCTCAAAGAGATGTTCTATAATGGAATGCAATGATTGCAAGATATGCAAAAAATGGATTTGTTGGAAAGGCTTTAGAAAATTTCAAGCAAATGCAATTGGCATGTGTATTGCCAGTTATGCTCATCATAACACAAGTGTGTTATAACACACTCGCATTATACTCAGCTTTGTTTGACATTTTTTAATCAGTTTTTAGCAAAATCGAGAGATAATCTAGAGCATGCTCCCCATCAAGATGGCACTTTTTTCAATAATTACTCAAAAAAAATACCACCATAATCTTAAGCTCTCTGTTAGTTATCTAACCATATAATGTTTTTCACATTTTGAGTACGTTTAGTGTTTCATCTTGAATTTCTTTTGTTGGTGTGTCTAGTTTTTGTCAAAAACCAGTGTCTAGTATTTTTGACTTTTTCTAAACTGTTCATAAAAAATTGAAATAAGTTATATATTTAGAAACTAGACTCGATTCTACACGAATTAAAAAAAAATTCAATTTTCAATTAGTTTTCAAACATTTTAGGAGGGAGCACACTCAAATTTTTGTTTTTTCAAGATGTGTCCACTTTAAAAGTTACTAAAAAATCAATTATTCATTAAAAAAGTATCAAAAAAATTAGGGATAAACTACATGGTGTTACCTAATTTCTTACTGGAGTGGTTATTGAAATACTAAAAAAAAGTTAACATTTTAGGGGGAGCACACTAGACATTATGTTATGTTTTTTTAGAAAAATAAGACCAATTTGTGTGCTCCCCCTTTTTGAACCCCTTAATCTCGACCATTTTTGGAAAAAAATAGTAGTTTAGAAACTATATTTGGAGCACTACAACTCTTGTTTTCATTCCATCTTCGAATTTTGAGTGTAGCTATCTTCAATTTCTGATCCAACACCAATGTTTCCTAATTTCATAAAAAAGTGGCAACTTAAGACCCCATTTTGGTCCCTCATCTTTGTGCACTTACCCTCATCACATATTACACCAAACTTGCCTAGATCTTCATCTCTCTTGATATAGCATTTACTACCAAAAGCTCTGAAGTATTTCACAGTAGGAGCATTACGAAACCAAAGTTCATAAGATGTTTTACCAGTATTACCTTTGATCTACACCCGGTTAAGAGTGTAGATAGCAGTACTCACAACTTCTCTCCAATAGACATGTGGAACATTTGCCTCCATCATCATGGTTCTAGCAGCATCTTGAAAAGTCCAGTTCTTCTTTTCCACAACTCCATTCTAATGAGGAGTCCTAGGAGCAGATAACTGTCTTCTTAGTCCATGCTTTTCACAAAAAAATTAAACTTAGCAGAGGTAAACTCTCCACCTTTGTCAGATCTCAGACGCTTTATCTTCACACTAATCTCATTCTCCACCCTAGCCTTGAACACCTTGAATTTGTGAAGAGCATATGATTTCTCTCTTAAGAAAGTGACCCACATCATCTGGGGGTAATCATCAATCAGCAATATAAAGTATATGTCTCCTTGCAAACTCCTAACTCTGGCATGACCACACAAATCAGTGTGTACAAGATCCAAAAATCTACTTGAAAATTGTTCTTTACTTTCAAATGTAGCTCTATTCTATTTTCCCAACTGACATTCCTTACACATGCTATTAGCAAGTTTTACAAGCTTTGGAAGATCTCTCATAGCCTGAGTAGTACTTATCTTTACAATGTTACCAAAGTTTACATGATACAATCTCATATGCCATAACCAACTCTGATCAATCTGAGCAATCAAACAACTTTTACTGGTACCACTTAAATGAAAGATATTACCTCTAGTCTGTGTACCAGATGCAATCTTAGTTTCAGAGCCTTCCAAAATTTTGCATTTTCCATCCTTGAATCAGAGATCATACCCTTTGTCAACAATTGTCCAACACTAAGAAGATTGTACTTCAATCCTTCTACATACAATACATCATTATTGTTATTCTTAGCATCAAAAGAGATGGATCCTTTGCTGTGAATTCTACCAGTTGAATTGTCTCCAAACTTCACAATTCTGCCTTCATATCTTTCCAAACTTACAAACTTACTTTTATCACCAGTCATATGATGAGAACATCCATTGTCAATCACCCATTCATCCTTTTCTTCAACCTGAGTAGTCAAGGCACTTTCCACATTTGTACAACTAACAGATTCAGTAGGCACTAGATCTTCTTCTTCGATAGCAATGAACACCCAATCATTTCTAGAGGTACTTCCCATATCAGATTCATCATCTATGACTGCTTCATCAACAGCTTCTTGGACATAGTAGCATTTCTTGTAAAACCTAGGTCTATTAGGGTTTGTCTTTGAAACCCTCTCTAGACATCTTGAAGCAAAATGACCAATCTTATTGAAAGAAAAACATTTGAAAGACAACTTTCCTTCATACTTACTGGATCCTCTTGGTAATCTTTTGGCAATAAGGGCTTGAAGTTCTTCAAGCTCCGTTTCATCTTCTTCAAGTTCTTTCCTTGCCTTCTCATATCTAGTTAGTCTTCTTGAAGAGATTTCACCTAGATCAAATATTTGCTTCCTAGAAACACTGGCCTTAAAAGAAGATTCTAATTTAGGAAGGGAATCACCAAACTCACTCATTTCAAATGCTAAAATCTTGCCAACCAACTGATCCCTTGTAACAATTGTCACAGTCCTAATCTCCTCAATAGCAACAACTCTATGATTGCATGAAGTAGGTAAGGATCTGAGCACCTTGCCAACAATCTCTGATTCTTCCTGTTTTCCACCAACACACCTGATACTACACACAAGTTCATTCACCTTCTGCATATAGGAAGTGATGTTTTCATCTTCACTCATCCTCAAACTTTTGTATCTACCCTTTAGGCTCTGCAACTTAGCACATTTGACATATGCACTACCTTCATATAGAGTTTCCAACTTCTTCCAGATTTCATGAGCAGTTCTCAATTCCAGGACATTTGTCATTTCTGTATCAGTTAGGGCACTCAACAATGCTTCTTTAGCCTGAATGTTGTTTTTAGCATCTTTGATTTCATCTAGAGTTGATGGACCTTTCTCCGGAGGCTTATACTCATGGTTAGTTATCAACCAATAAGGATCACCCCTACATTATAAATGACACTCCATCTGATTCTTCCAAAGAGAGTAATTTGTGGTGTCAAATCTTAGACTATCCTTCTTATATGTCAATATCCTGGATCTCCTCAAATGGTCAAGCTTCTTTTAGAGGAACCGACTCTGATACCAATTGTTGAGATTAGGGCAAACAATTGAGAGGGGGGTGAATCAGTTGTCACAAATCTTTCACTTTTTGCTGCATTTAATCTTCTTTATAACTTATAAATAGATTAATGATAACACCATGAAAGAATGAATCAACACAAGAGAAGATACATAATCGACACACATAACACCAGGATTTTTATGTGGAAACCCAGTTAAGGGAAAAACCACGGTGGGGGTTAACCCACAAGATTTATTCTCTGTTAAAAGAATAGAGAAATGGGAAGGTACTTGTCTTTGGGTGTACTACCCAAAGCTCACTACTCAAAAGAGGCACACTTCCTACAGAAACATTTATAAGTTTACCACAAAAAGATTGAACTAAGAAACAACATCTTCTTCATTCCAAGGTCAGCTCCATTGAAGTGCACAACACCTCTGTTCTACCCCCATTAACACTTCCCTGCCATCTCTGCATCTTCACTCACATTCCAACATTTCCACAACTTCAGAACACTTATTTATACATGACATTGACTTTGGAATGAACATCAACGTTGGCTTTACAATCATCTATCTGGAACATTCTCCAAGATAGGCATTACAAAAAATTACAATCACATGACTTAAAATATTTCATACAAACTATTGCATTGTCAGCTAAACATAGCTAGGACTCAAATCTTCCTCAAACAACACGTCATGCTCCATAGAACTCTTCTTAGATCATCTACAACACATACCAAGCATCTGGTCGGCCAAGACTGGAAAGAATAACAATACCCAAGGAGAAATCTTCAACCACACATTCAATCCTCAATGCGGACCACCAATACAATAGGTACGCAATCTAGAGATCACCACAAGTACAGTGAAATCAACCAAAACAACTGCACCACCTCAAATCAGAAACACTTGCACCCTATCTAAAAACTCAAGAACACTAACTGCCATGACTGCCACACTAGAAAGATTGCTTGCAAAACTCCAAACCATGAATCACTTGAGTTGAGGACACACACCAACATCCCAAACATACCTCTAGATCCACAGACCATAATATTCCAATGCGGAACAATCCGGACCAAAATCCTGTCATTCTGTCACCTTTGAACAACTACAAAACCTAGTTCTACTCAGATGGCTATAATTTCACCAATCCTTCATGCGAACCTCTCAAATCTTAGCTTGAACAACTTCAAACAATCCTTTGCAAACCCTTTAGTCCATAGACTCTGATCTTCTTCTCACTGGAAATGCAGAGCAATCCACTGCACTATGTTCACTATCTCTGATAAAGAGATATTTTGACATCAATGAAAACACATCATATGCACATATTTACAACATGGACTCCATACATGCCGGAGATCAGGACAAAGGAGGTGAATCGACTCATAAGGGTGATCAAAATATCACCACATGATGGCATTTCTTGTTTCATGCTATTTATTTTAAGTTCTCTGAAAACTTATGGTTTCAAAAGAGTTTAATATTATGTATGCTTTAATAAACTAGCTTCAAGAAGCTATTATATTGGTTAAAGACAATTATTTTAAGATAAGGCTATATATACAAAGCTTGTTTATGCAATGAGGATCTTTTGGTAAACTTTGTGTTGTTAATTGGTCAATTTTTTGTGCTATTTTCTCTTTCAGTTATTTTCAATATACAAAGGATGTTTGAGAATTTGAATTCAGATATTGTAAAATTTGTGATATGGTTGATGAATGTTGCATTCTTCTTATGTTGAATGTTATCATCTTTTTGAATTGTAGTTTTATATTGGGAAAATTGGGAATCTTTATTTAAGCTCATCGATGTGGATTGTTTCTCTTTTAATGAATAATTGTTGTAGTATTATGTTATGAAAAATATTAGTTTGTAAAAGTTGCTACACAAAGTCTTTGTGCTTTTGTATTCTTCAATTGTTCTTTGAGATTGAATTCCTTTATTTATTTCTGGTTAAAAGCACACACAGTTTTCATTCATTTCAAATCTTTCAAAGGTAGATACTCCTTGTAAAACAACAAAGAGATTTGTTGCAAAATATCATTGCAATTTAACTCAACGGTTAGTTCATTTGTCATTATGTGGATGTGAGAATATAGAGTTTAGTGACAAATATGTAAACTAACAAATTTTTGGTGACTCTACTAGGGACTATCTATATTTAGTTTCTTTATAGTTTGTCTTTTTGGTACTCCAGAGGAGAGTTGGACCTCTACTTCAACCTAACATCAATTTGATAGACATAGAGTAAGAAGATATTATAACTGATTTATGTAATCTAGCCTGGAGAAATAGGAGAAATAATGAATATTTTCATCAAGTTAATAGAATTTTGGATAGAGAAGAAGAAATTGGACAAGACTTGAGAAGACAGGCTATGGAGTTTGGTGTTGTTCAAAATAATTTCATCATTGAAAGGATTAAACATGTTCCTAGAAGAGATAGACCCTTTCAAATCCACCTGATTCATGATAACCAGCCAAGGGACCAAAATAACCCACAAAATTAGCCCTAAGGCAACTAGTGAGTGGGTTAGTAACTTTATTGTTTGACATTCCTTATCTTTTAATTTATCTTTCAAGAGGTACACATGAGTAGATAGAAAGAAAGGTATTCTGGATTCTAACTTTGATTTATTGTAAGCTTTGAATTTCTCTACTTTTCCACCAAGCCGTAGAGTAAGGTTTGCTAGTAGACCATCTTCTCCTCCACCATTTAGAGACACAACACGCTCTTCTTGTCAAGACATTATATTGCATAGAATTATTTCATTTCCCAGTCAGTATGCCCCAATCTCAACATGTCCCATGGGGAGTTGCTATAGATCATTTGAATTTAGGGTTGTAGTTACATGACTTGCCAAGGGGATCTGGTAAAATAATACCCAAGCTTAGAGGAGATGGAAAATTTACCCTAGATGAACACCTAAATGCCTTCCTTGTATCTTGTTCCATTATTGGTGTACAACATGAGGATGTCTCAGTTAGACTATTTGTGGAATCCTTGGATGATGTTGCATCTGTGTGGTTCTATCATTTTCCTAATGCATCAATAAACAATTGAGCAACCACAGTGATCCAATTTGAAAATAGGTTCAAGAAAAAAGAAACTGAGCATACTCTTGTGGCTCAACTATCCTCTATGAAGAGAGAAGTACACAAACCTATGAGAGAATTCATGGCCAAATTTAACAAATTGGTAAACAAGATCCCTAGAAATATGGGACCTAGAAATGCTATCTTGAAGTGTTTCTTTATCAACAGTCTCCCTTCGAATGTTAGCTTCCCTATCAAGAGAGAAGGTGTAATTGATTTGGCAGTAGCACAAGAAAGAGCTATTTCCATAAAAGATGATTTGATAACTGTTGGTAAATGGAAGGAGTTGCAAACTGTAAAACCTCAGGCAAGTAACTCAACTATTCTTATTATTCAAAGGTTGGCTAATGACATTGTTACTCTGAAGAGGTAGATGCCTAAAGGACCTTAGTAGCCTTTTATCATAATGTGCCTGGGAAATATTTTGGTTAGCAAGGCAATTATAATAGGCCTTTACCTTTGACTGACACTGCTTAGAGACTTGCTATTGTGGGTGCTCCATCTACAAGAAAAGGAAATCACAGGGTTTGTAATTTTCACCTTACCATTGATCATGATGGTGCCTCTTGTCCAAAAATAACAAGATTCATGTAGATGTTATCTATGAATGAGCATGTTGTGGAACCATATGTTGAAGAGGATCTTGTCATTTAATATGAAGATGCCTGTGTGAATTTCTTTAAATAAGAAGATGGCACTAATTAAACTGTATTTACTAAGTATCAACATTCTCAAAAGAGAGAACATGATTTAAAGGGTCAACAAAAAAATTCCTCTTCTACTCCTAAGTATATTCTGTCAAGACCCGCAACAAATGGGTCTAGGAAAGAAGAGCCTACTATTCCTAAGGCTTCTTCCTCAAAGGTACCCTCTTCTTCCTCTTCTAAGGAAGTTATTTCTAATTATTTTAATATTTTTGAATCATACAAAAGTACTACAATTCAAATCTCCCAAGCTAAATATCTCAGACTAAATCCCATTGAGATAGAGAGGTTGGTCAAGTATGTCAGACAAGAGTCTTCCCCTTTTCATTTGAATGCATAAGTATTAGGAGAATCTAATGTTAGTGTTGAAGCCCATAACTACTCAAGTTCTCATTCTAAAGAATCCCAACCCAAAAACCCTTTTGAGAAACTTGAGCCTTGCTATGTGTCTCTATACATTGCTAGTTACAAGTTGAGAAATTGTATCATAGAATCCGGGGCCTCTAACAATGTCATGCATTCTCAAGTGGCTAAATCCCTCATCTTTTCTCTCACCTCCTCCCATGGAAAATTGTACTATATGGATTCCATGCAGGTGCCCATCCTAGGACAAATTAAGGATGTACAAGTAGTTGTAGCTACATACCCCAAGAAGAGGATGAAATTGACGATTCTAGTAGTTGACATTCCTTCCATCTATGGCATGAGTTTGAGTAGGAGTTTCTACACAGACTTCGGTGGAGAAATTCAAATGGAATGGTCACATGATGTAGTAAGTCTTGTAGATGGGAAGAAGGTTTGTTTAGATCTTGAACCCAAGGAAAAATTCACAATATTGAAGTCTAGGGACCCAAGAGTAGAAATATTGTATGTAGAGATCAGTCTGTATACCTACATGTCTTCTTCCATTTCAGAAGAATGTCCAAACATGATTAATCCTAATTTGTTAAATGAAATGTGGACTCTAGAGTTTTATGGGAGTTTTTCGACTTCAAGATCTAGTGCAAGTGTTGTTTTAATTTCTCCTAATGATTATAAGCTTCCTTTTTCTTATAAGTTGGATTTTGTAAATAATAATAACACTGCTGAGTATGAAGCCTTGCTCTTGGGGTTAGCAATCACCAAAGAGAAGGGAATAAGTAGTTGAAAGAAAAGGGGGATGTTGAGCTTATAGTTAAGTAGGTGAAAAACATCTACTTAGTGAAGAATGGAAAGTTGAAACATTACCAGAATAGGGTTTGGTATAGTATAGAGTATTTTGATGTGTTCACCATTGAAGTAGTCCCTAGAGATCAGAATTCCATGGCTCATTCCCTAGCTATCTCATCATCATTATACCTCCCACATCCTAACATTAAGGATAAGTCTTACAGAGTGGAGGTTATATATAGGCCTAGTGTGGCTCATAATGTGCATCATTGGCAAGTGTTTAACAACGATTAGCAGATCATTTCTTCTCTAGGGAAAGTTGAATCCTTCACCAATCTGTTCTTTGATTGCAGCAGTATAGAGAGTGGTTACATTCTTGATGGAGAAGTACATTCCCTAGATGATCAAGAAAATAAAGTTATATAGTTGAAGGGGAACAAAATTTGAAAGGGTTTGGTCCCCCTAGAATACCTTTTCAACATACATGATCACTATATCAAGCAAAAAACTTCAACATCCATCAGTTCATCTACTGGATATGATCATGTGAACATTAATAGCACTGAAGAAGATCTCAAGTTTGACTAAATTGGGAAGTGTTGCTCTCCTTGTTAAAGAGAGCATCTAATTTCTTTGTTGATTAAGTATAAGGATGTTTTTGTGCAGTGTTACATAGATTTAAACAAGTTCAAAAATGGAGAAGTACAACACCACATTCCTTTAAAGCCTGACACATCCCCATTTCAGCAAAAACAACTAACATATAATTCAAAGATTGCCAAAGTTATATTCAAAGAGATTGACAAGATACTCAAGGATAAGATTATTTATCCCATACTCCACTCTACCTGGATTGCCAATACTGTCCCTGTGAGGAAGAAAAATGGAGAAATAAGAATCTATGTTGATTTTTAAAATTAAATCAGGCCTCACTCAAGGATAATTACCCTTTACCAGTTATGGACCACGTTCAACAAATAGTATCCAAATAAGAGATGATGTCCATGTTGGATGGATTTTTGGGGTATAACCAGATAGGACTAGGCCCTGAAGATCAACATAAAACAACATTTATTACTTCTATATGTGTATTTGCCTACAATGGATGCACTTTTGCATCAACAATGCTAGAGGTACTTTTCAAAGGGCCATTGATATGACTTTTTGAGACTTGAAAGATATGATTATTGTTATTTACCTTGATGACCTGATGGTTTTCTCAAAGAAAAGGGTTGACCACTTCAATGATTTGGTAATTGTGCTCCAAAGTTACAGTGATCACAGTATCTCTCTTAATCTAAAGAAGTCAATATTTGCAATCACCAAGGGTAAACTATTAGTTCACATTGTTTCCAAGGATGGGATAAAGATTGACCTAGAAAGAGTCAAAGCAATTGAGCAATTGAGCCTACCTACAACCAGAACCAACACTAGATCCTTTTTTGGTCAGGTCAATTTCATGATAAGATTTGTTCTTGATTTTGCTAAATTGATGAGACACATTCTTGAAATGATGAAGAACAATCTAGTCTTTATGTAGAGTGAGGAAGGAAAAAAGGCTTTTGAAGACATCAAGTTAGCAATTGCTCATGCCCCTACTTTAGTTCACCTAGATTTTAATAAAGATTTCATTATTTACTGCTATGCTTCTAAACATACCCTGTCAGCCATTTTATTACAAAAGAATGAGCAAGGAATTGAGGCACCCATAGATTTCATGAGTGTTCCTTTGAAAAATAATGAACTGAATTACTCTCCATTAGAGAAACATGCTTATGTAGTTATGAATGCGGTGAAGTAGTTTAGGTTTTACATCTTGCATTCCCATGCAATCATTTTTATCCCTGACCTTGTGGTCAAGAGTATTCTAACCCAAAAAGAAATTGGTTATAAGAAAAGTGGAGCTTGGATTCCAAAAATCCATAAGTATGATGCCGATTTGAGACCTACTACTCTGGTTAGGGGAAGTGGTTTATGTAAAGTAATTGTATGATGAAAATTTGGATTGGCTGAAATGTTGAAATAGATGCATATGTTACCAAACCCAAATCCTCAATATACCTCAAACGATATGCGGAAGATGATGGCTTGATTGATACCTACAAAATGACGGATGCAATATGAAGAAAGATGTAAGATGGAGATGGAAAAGGATGCAAGGGAGAGATTGATGAATATGGTTGAATGTTGGTTGCTCATGATTTTGGCAGCATAACAGTATGAAATTAGATTGTATGCCCCCAAATGGCTTAGAGGAGGCTAGGTTTATAGGAAAGACATAGTTTGAATGGATGGACAAGATTGATTAGGGTTTAGAAGACATGGATGGCTAGGATTGATTAGGTTTCCTTGTACATCAGGAAAACGTAGTCATGTGACAAGTGTACGAATGAGAATGAAAGGAATCTAATTCAAATATTATATTTGAATTAGCTTGACATGTGAAGGCATATTAAGTGAGAGATGAGACATGTGACATGTGTTGAAATGTTATGATAGGTGAGGGAATAATTCAAATTGTTAATTTGAATTATGTGAGACATGTGACTAGATGCAATTAATGAAATAAATGGGATTTATTTAATTAATTGGGAATGTGATCAAGTGGGATTAATTAAATAAATTGGGTTTATTTAATTAATCAAGAAGGTGATTAAGTTGGACAAATGTGATTAAGATGGGATGAACTAGGACTTAGGGGAACACATACAAGGTCATGTCGACAATGTGTTGTGTAACCAGGACCTAGGGCAAAGACATACAAGGTCATGTGTAAACAAGATCTAGACAATTTTTAGTGTCTACATTTGCCCCTCTTTGAGATGATGTTGCGAGATGATAAGATTTATGTTGAGTAAGATCATTTCAAAGAAGTTAAGGAAATGGATAGAATAAAAAGGATAGGGTGATGATGGAAAGACAGGATAATGATGCCTCCTTGAGAGGATAGACAGGTTTGACAAACACTGGTAGGCTCTCGAAATGAAAGGGAATTGGTCAAGGAAGAAAGGTAAGGGAATGGATAGAAGAAAGTGAAGGATGTGTTATGCTGCAATGAAAGTGAGTAACGATGATGTTTGATGTTGCACTAGAAGTTATGCACAAAGGTATAAGGACCAAGGTGATGATGTGTCTCGTGCCCCAACGTAATACAACCTTGTCTAGATACAAGATATGATTATTAACTGGGTTGGATTCAGATTTCAAATAAATGTAAGATAAAATTATAACAGACACAAGCAAGCAAGCAAGCATGCACAAATGATACAAAAACAAACAAGGTATTGCCCCTATCAAGATGTAAACCAATGATTAAGTGATTGATTGATTGATGATTTGATAAAGATAGTGTTGTCATGGTGGGGAATGATATATCCCTAGATCAAAACAAAGATGTGGGAACAATACATCCCATTGATGATGATAATGATTGATTGACTGATTTGGTTTTACAACATGATTAAGATCAAGACCGTTGATTGTGATTGGATAATTTGATACAATTGATTGACTTGATTGGTATGGATAAATGATGACTTGCATTTGGATCATTGCTTTGATTCTTTGGATTGATTGATTCGAAGAATTGGATTGATTTGAAGAAATGATTTGATGAAGTGATTGAAGAATTGATTGATGAAGTGATGAAGATAGATGGTAGAAGAATGATGAAAGAAGAAAGAGGAATATCGTCTGTGCCTGAATCTAGGCACTTCCTTCGTACTCCAAACTACCTACATACCCTGTATCCACGAGATCAAGGTAGTTAATGATAGAGAGGAGATGTCGTTTGATTTTGTGTTTTATTGATGGGATGATATGGATTGGATTGATCAAGTTATGGATTGATTGGGATTGATTGAATGATGTTACTTGATTTGATTTTAATTGTTTGATAGATTGGATGATTGGCTTGATTTGATGATGTGATTGGACTTGTTTTGATGGATTGATTTGATTTGAGTTTGATGTTATTGATGGGATTTTTTTGTTGGATATTTGATTTTTTTATGTTTTTGGAATATTTAATTTTTTTTTAATTTTTTGGGAATATTATGATTTTTTTGTTTTTTTTTGCAATATTTGGATTTTTTTGTTTTTTTGGGATATTTGATTTTCTTTTTTTTGGGATTTTGAAATGTTTTAATTTTTTTGGGATTTTGAAATGTTTTGTTTTTTTGGGATTTTGAAATGTTTTGATTTTTTTAGGTTTTTGAAATATTTTGATTTTTTTGGGTTTTTTAAATATTTTGACTTTTTTGTATTTTTTTGAAATATTTGTTTTTTTGGGGGATTTTGAAATGTTTTGATTTTTTTGGGATTTTGAAATGTTTTGATTTTTTTGGGATTTTGAAATGTTTTGATTTTTTTGTATTTTTTAAGTGTTTTGAGAAATGGCATTGGAGGAACATTTTGGTAGCCTTAGTGCTAGATACCAATGACAAGTGGAAAACCAAGTCTAGTTGCAAGGATGAAGGTAGGATGGATTGATAGGATGGGTGGATAAAAGGATGAGCGGTTAGTAAATGGGATGAAAAGCTCATGATATATGGATGGATAAAGGGATGTACGATAGTGGATAGGATGAAAAACTCACAATGGATGTATGCATAAGGATGTGATCTCCAAAGGCTATGTCAGATAGGAATAACATGCCCCAGTCTAGGTAGTAGACTTAGGATTTTTCAAGACAATGCTTAAGGCAATAGGATGATAGGATTTGAGATGATAAAGCTTATGACTTGGATGATAGGGTTTGTTTGCTTGTCAACAGTTGCCCCTAATCTTTGTCAAGATCAAAAGAGGAAGGGAGGATGAATGGATTTGATATGATAGGAATGTGTATACAATGGATAGGATATGAAAATCACATGTAGGATGAGACAAGGTGTCCCCAAGTATAAGTGGGATAGAAGATCAACCTACACATAATGACTGTTTGCTAGGTTCTCATCATGGTACTTATCCAAGGCACCTGTTTGCCAGGTTTTCACTGTTGGATGAAGGGATTTATCTTTACTTTTTTTACTTTTTTTTTTTTCGACTTTTTGAAGGGGAAAGGGGGGATATTGATGGGTGGGACTCATGTGTCTAGTTCCATGTAATGTTATAGTCCCATTAGAGAAGGATGTCATCACAAAAGGACCATGTCAAGTCAATATGCTCATCGATGTTGGTAAGTGATGGTATGAAAGTGAGATGGATAACATAGATAGTGGATTATGATGTGGATTATGGAGGGATCGAAAGTGGATTATGATGTGGATTATGTAGGGGTGAAAGTGGATTATGATGTGAATTATGGAGGGATCGAAAGTGGATCATGATGTGGATTATAATGGACTTATGCAAAAGCATGGACCATAGGAAGGTGATTGGGGAGATATGTAGGATAATGAGTGAATGATGGAGCAATGGAGGTATGGAAAGGAATTATAACCAACAGCTGCACACACCATGTTAAACATGGAATCTTTTGATTGGATGGTGGTGTATGAAGCAATGGTGATGTTTGCTTAGGAGATGGATGATTTAGGACTTTTGGATTATGGACTTAGTATTTTTCTGATTTTTTCTTTTCATGTGGGGTGCAGAGATTTGATTTTTTTGAATGGAGGGGGATGGTTGGGAATTTTGAGAGGTGGATGCCTCATTTGACTTGATTGATTTTCATTTAAGGACCCATATCATTTTATTTTTGGACTTTTCTTGTGAAGGTATGGGTTTGGATGAATTTTTGAATGTACCTTGCTTTGAATTTTTGGATTGATTTCCTAAGGTATTAGGACCCTTACGAGTTTTCACTTTATGGAAGGAGGCATCCAAATATTTATTCTTGAATCCCATGTGGTGGATGAAATGAATGGAAGCTACTTGTTTATACAATGCATGCATTTGTTGGTCATGATGAGGATATTTAGGGTATTTATGAATGACTGGATAAGGGGGTGTTAGTAGCAATGGAGGCAAAGTGGATTGAGGGATATTGGGAGTTGGAAGGAGTGGATGTAAAGTGGATGGTGGAAGGTGAATGGTCACATGCTTTTGACATTTGTAGGATGAGGGAGGTGGAATGGCAATGTATGTTTTAGGAATATGATAGGGTTTATGATGGAAGGAAGTGGATTTAGGAAGTGTGGAGGAAGTGCCAACATCATTAAATTGTTGACCTTGGGGTGTGTATCCAAGGCCAAATGAGGGAGGAGGGACCTTGACATGGATTGGCTCTAAAATGCCTTGTTCATGTAGGCCTAAACCTTTGCCTTGGTAATTCATGTTTTGGAGCATACGATTGACTATAGGACTAGGTCTAGTTTGGACACTAGACTCGAGTTGATTATTGGATGGAGAAGGTAAAGTGGATAATGGTTGTTGGTGTTCTAAGGAGGAACACTCATGAATGAATGTGGATAGACTAGTAGGATATGATGGATTTGAAATGGGGTTAATGGTGAATGGGGAAGGATCATTAGGATCTTTCTTATGTTCATTGGGATCCAAATTATTTGTTCTATCTTCTATGTTTGCTTTGGAGGCACATGTATCATCATGACAAGTGGAAGGTGAAGGTCATGGATTGGGCTAGATGGAGAATGACTAGGAGCAATTTGGATGTCTTGCTCATGGATTATAGGATTATGGATAGGATCAAGGTGCTCATGGATAGCTTCTTCATAGGTATTATCTTGATCATAAAGAAGATATATGTTATGGATAGATTGGATGGGGATGATTTGATCTTGATTAGATTTAAGGGCTATTGTTTCTTCATGCTTAGGATTGTGCTCTTGACATAACTCTTGGTTTTCTTAAATGGAAGTGGAAGGCTCTTTAATAAGATTGATAGCTTGTAGATCACATGATGGGTCTAGAAGACTAGACAAAGTGTCTAAAGACTCATTGGGAGGCTCAAGAATAGGTGTTCGATGACATGGCAATGTTTTATTCCTTACTAATAGCCAATGGATCACATCCTTTGCAAGGGTATGGGTGAATGGGCAATATAGTGGATGGATGATAATAGTGGAAGTTGAAGGCTTAGAATTGGGATTTGTTGGATGGATAATGGGATTAGGATTTGGGCTAGATGGAAAGATAATGGAATTAGACGGATTGGTCTTACCAAGACAATCTTACCACAATCTTCTAGGTTCTTGACCAATCTTTGAAATTGGACACAAGTGGATATGGTATGGCCCCTATACCTATGGTATGCACAATAATAATTTTCATTATACCCTCTAGGTTTAATCATAAATGGAGAATATGCTTTGAATGGGTATAGTGCAATCAAATTTGCTAGGACTAATTTCTCTTAAAGTATCTCCATGGAATCTTTTAATGAAGGATTAATGGAACATAGGGATGAAGGTGATGAAGGAGATGAAGGGCTTGATAAAGGTGTTGGGATGAGACTAGTTGGTTCATGTGTTGGCATATGATTGGATGGTCAAGGTGACTCAAAGGAGGCACATGCTAGGTTGGTTTCTCCCTTGTCAAAGGATTTTAGGTCTTGCATAAGATGACTTGGACTTTCTTGATTTATGTACATAGGGCCATTTGGACTTGCATTTTGTTCTTGTAAGGACATTTGATTGCCATGTGGATAGGTTTGGTGATGAGGTGGCATGATATGATTTGTAGGTGAAAGGTTTTGTGAGGTGGATTGTTGTGGAGTTTGGTTGATGTGGGAAGTTTGTTGAGAAAGTAATTGTGATATGAATGCAATGGAGTTAGGTTCATTAGATAGTAGGCTTATAGAAGAACTTGCATTTGTGGTGTTGTTAGGAATAGTGAGGGTGATTTGTGGTATGGATGAGGTGGCATTAGTGTTTCGATTATGTGCTTGTTGGGCTTGTGATGGAATGTGGGAGTGTTGATATTGGCCTAGGACTTGATGTTGCGAGAGTTGTTGATGTTGTGGTGACATAAGGTCTTCCTCCTTTCTATATAACCACCTAAGTTGACTAAGTTGATTAAGCATTCTTTTGGTGCCATAAGGATCATTCTCATAGGTGTTCTTTAGAAATGCCATGTCCATGTTTACAAGTAATAGATGTGAAGAATTGATTGGATGAATATTTGATGATGTGCAATGGCCAAAAATGATTAGGGTTTCACTTGGATGATGAGGACTATGGTGATAATGATTAGGATGTCGAAGATGACTAGGATGATGAGATTGGATGACTTGAAGGAACTAGGATGAATGATGGTGGAATTATTAGGTTAGGTGACTAGGATGATTTTAGGATAATGGTAAGGGTGATGTTGCATAACAAGGTGGGATGACTTGGATTGAGGTGATTAGGATGAAGGGATTGGGATGAAAGTGGTTTAAATGAGAAATGCAGGTGATGATGTGGAGTGATTGGGATCAAATTTCAAGATCTTAGGATGATTTGATTTGTTTTCTTTTGATGGATGGCTCTCTATGCTTGAGATAAACTAATGATCTCAAATAAGAGGGTTGATTGGATTTATTCTCTATACTTAGGTTAGTCTAATGACACTTAAGTAATAGAGGGTTGATTGGATTAATTTGATTGGTTAACTTACTCAAGATAGACTAATTCTCTCAAGCAAGTTTGGATAATGGTTGATGATTATCAAATAAGGTCTTGATTTTTGATCGAGTTGATTTGGATTTGGATTGGGGTGAAAGTAGTTGGGATGTGATTTGGCTTGGAATGATTGGATAATGTGTAATGACTAGGATGATGACTAGGATGATGTTGATTAGAAAGAAGGTGGTTTGGAATGATTAGGGTTTGAATTATGGTGACTTGGATATGATTAGGAATGAAGGGGTTAAAAATGGGTGATTAGGATGAATGTGATTGGATTTGAATGTGTTGGAAGAATGAGTTGAATGACTTGTCTTGATGTGCTTAGTGTTTGGCTTGATTTGGTAATGTTCAATCAAATGATCACACATGTACAATCATGAATCACTCATGCAAGACACATAAGAAATTTTGAATTTGACATTGAATGAATGTAATGATGATTAAACAAGCACACGTGGAACACACATCAATGAGCCCTATGACTTGTCAAATGGGGTATGGCCAATTAGGTCTTAGGCTATATTTAGATGAGGTTGACTAAGGAATTGAAAGCAAAATCCTGCCACATAGCCGGGAGAAAGGGGTAACCCACCTTTCACCTTCACTTTCGAAAGGTGTAAAGTTCTTTGGGGCTTAGCCAAAAGTGACAAGATTCCAACTCCCAATGAGGGTGTCTTTTGATTTAGCCTCAATTGAGGTCATCCCTTGCAGTGGTGTGTCTCCAAGCAGGCCTCCTAAGAAGGGTAACAAAAGAAAAACAAGTGAGGTGTTTTTGATCTCCAAGATCACCTTGCGGTGCGAGGAGAGAGCATAAACACACACACTTGATTCACACTCGTACTTGTAAATTAACCCTTAGAAATTTAATGTGTGAAAGACAAGTCAAGCAATGGTTCTTTCTATGCCCAAATCAAACGTGAATGGAAGACACTTACTGATTTTATGCCCAATTTTTTTTGATGTGATTGCTAAAGCAATATTCGTTTTAAGCCCAAATTGAAATGTGTGATGCAAACAAGATTGATTGATCAAATGAAAGAGATGAATGATGAAATGGATACACCTAATTGTTTCACTATCCCAAGCTACTGTAGATGCTGATATGAATGCTGCTCTAGCTCCTTGGGGTCATCTACAAGTTACCAAATCAAAAACCAAGCAAATGAAAGTGCCTACGGATCCAACATGTGCAAAATCAAGAAACTAATAAAATCTACTATAGATGAACTGATATAGGAAAATGAATTGTATGAGAGGATTTTATGCAAAATTATATGCACTTTTAAAAAAAATTCGTGAAAATTTGATCAAAAATGCAAAAGTTATGTGCATTTGAAGTTTTTAAAAGAAGATGAACTATGACTACGAAAAAATTGATCAAAATGGTATATTCACCTAATAAATTCTTCACCACTGCATAGTTTGCTCTCTGAACTTTCCAACAAGTCTAATTTTGTGAAATTTTGCTACCGTATGAGGAAGTTATGGTCATTTGAAAAACAAACTAGTAGTGCCTATGAATGTAAAGAGGGGTAGGCTGACTACTGACTGTGACTGCTAGTAGTCAGTGCTGAACCTGGTCACATGAGATAGTTTGGTGTGGCCAGTTAGTGTTTGAAATTGGCAGATAGCCATTCAGCATAGCCCTCGATCACCCATGTGACCAAGAGCTTGGCAAAATAGAAAATAAATAAAAACAAACGGGATTAGCCACCTTCCCCATACGTTAGCCACTATGATCAAGCCCTAGCCAAAATATTAAACTAACTGCCAATGCCAAATCTAATCATCCATGACTTGAGATGTGATCCTAAACCTAAGGGCCCAACCATAGTTAGGATTAGGGTTTCGGTGGAAACACCAACGAGAAGAATGGAGCGGCGGCTTAGCAATTTCTCCCGGGTGGCGGGAAGGTAAAGTAAAGGTGATTAAGGTTGAGCAGGTGGAAGGAAGTCTATGATAAGTGGTCAGGAGACATCAATAGGGTTCTAGACCAACAGAGGACAAAATGGCAATGGACGAATGTGAAGTGAATATGTCGCCACTTCTCGTGGCGACCACTAGTGTCGACTGTGTGGTAGGAGCGCTTGAGGATGGCGACTGAGAGCCTTATGGAGGTGATTGAGGTTGTGTGGGAGTCGATGGCGTATACACAAAGGTGATAGTAGTTTCGACCAAGTGGTATAGTAACGGTAGTGGTGTTTAAGATAGTGGCGGGTCTTTAGCAAAGGTAAAAAACTATTAGGGTTTTAATTGAATTAAACCTGCTAACAGAGCATATATCCTGCACAAGTAACATTAGCCATAAATTCCAAAACCTACTACAAGCAAAATGTGAGAAACCAAAAAATGTAGAGACCCGTGATTTGCATAGAAAGACCCATGTGCAGAAGGATGTATGGATCCATACGGTATGGCCCTGCACAGGGGCCAAAACTAAAAAAAAAATTCAAATTTTTTCTGACCGAAATGTATCAAATTTTATGTCGATTTTCATTTCTCAGGGCTCCTAATCGCAATGGTGTAATCAGTTTTCACCTAGGATGCAACTTGCAATAGCTCACTCACAAAACTCAAGTAAAAAATGTTAAAACCTTGCAAATTTGATCACGAAACCTGCAAAAACAAGGGTTACAACCATGGGCATGCCAAAATGTATGATGAGAATTTGGATTGGCTGAAATGTTGAAATAGATGCATATGTTACCAAACCCAAATCCTCAATATACCTCAAACGATATGCGGAAGATGATGGCTTGATTGATACCTACAAAATGACGGATGCAATATGAAGAAAGATGTAAGATGGAGATGGAAAAGGATGCAAGGGAGAGATTGATGAATATGGTTGAATGTTGGTTGCTCATGATTTTGGCAGCATAACAGTATGAAATTAGATTGTATGCCCCCAAATGGCTTAGAGGAGGCTAGGTTTATATGAAAGACCTAGTTTGAATGGATGGACAAGATTGATTAGGGTTTAGAAGACATGGATGGCTAGGATTGATTAGGTTTCCTTGTACATCAAGAAAGCATAGTCATGTGACAAGTGTGTGAAGGAGAATGAAAGGAATCTAATTCAAATATTGTATTTGAATTAGCTTGACATGTGAAGGTATATTAAGTGGGAGATGAGACATGTGACATGTGTTGCAATGTTACGATAGGTGAGAGAATAATTCAAATTTTTAATTTGAATTATGTGAGACATGTGACTAGATGCAATTAATTAAATAAATGGGATTTATTTAATTAATTGGGAATGTGATCAAGTGGGATTAATTAAATAAATTGGGTTTATTTAATTAATCAAGAAGGTGATTAAGTTGGACAAATGTGATTAAGATGGAATGAACTAGGACTTAGGGGAACACATACAAGGTCATGTCGATAATGTGTTGTGTAACCAGGACCTAGGGCAAAGACATACAATGTCATGTGTAAACAAGATCTAGAAAATTTTTAGTGTCTACAGTAATTATCGAGAATAAACCTGGTGAAGGTGAAGATATGCAACTAGTTTCATTTACAAACACTACTGATGAGTGGTTCTCAAATGTTGTCTATCTATTGACATATAGAGAATGTCCACCTCATTTATCACCAAGAGAGAAAAGGAATTTGAAGTTAAAGGCTAGTAAGTATGTTCCCTGGGGAGAAAATCTATACAAAAAGGGAGTGGATTGTACTTTCATTATATTTGTAGACAAAGAACAACAAAATAAACTATTGTAAACTTTTCATAATGAGGCTTGTGGAGGAAATGTTTCCACATTAGTAATAGCCATCAAGATCCTGAGATAATGCTTTTATTGGCTAGGTATGTTCAAAGATGCTTATGATTGGGTTTCCAAATGTGAGAAGTATTTGAATTCACTAGTAGACCTCACTTAGTAGCATTACCTTTGAGACCTATGGTCATCAATGAGCCTTTCTAATAGCAGGGACTAGACTTTATAGTGCCCATTAACCCAAATTCTAGAGGTTGTCATACACAAATCTTGACTGCAATAGATTATTTTACTAAGTGGGTAGAGGCCATTCCTGTGAAACATACTACTTCTGAAATCATACGTAATTTTGTTAAAGAGAACATACTAGTCAGATTTGGTATTCCCAATAAGATTGTTGCTGACAATGCTTGTAGTTTCTCCTCTTCCAAATTTTCTTTGTTTTTTTATGATTATGGCATCAGTCTTTCTCACTCTTCTTATTATTACCCACAAGGAAATGGAAAGTTGAATCAAGTAATAAAAATTTGATCTCCATTATCAAAACGTTGGTAAATAGCAGCCAAAGGGGGTGGCATAAGAGTCTCTATGAGGCATTGTGGGTGGACAAGATTGCTCCCAAGAGAGATATTGGTATGTCTCCATTTGAACTAGTGTATGTAGTTGAAAGTGCTTTACCTATTCCCTTGGAATTGTTTGATTTGAACTTGGAAAGAGATATTAAGGATGAACAATTCCAATCTTCTTTAGAAAAGTGGATCATGTACTTGACAAGGATAGAAAAATAGAGAGATGAAGTGGTTGATCGAATAACGAAGCGTCAAGAAGAGGTAAGGAGGATTTTTGACAGAAAATCTAGCAAGAGAAAGTTTGTAGTTGGGGATAGTGTTCTACTTTGAGATAGAAGGAGAAAGCCTAAGGGAGCACATAAGAAGTTAGACTCTTTATGGAGAGGATCATTTATAGTCAAGTAGGTAATTAGGGAGAATGCCTTCCTATTGGCATATACAGATGGAACTTGTATGCCTCTTGCCTATAATAGACAAGATTTAAAATTTTACAACTGGCAATGTTGTCTTGCATCCCCTTTGTATATAGTCTTTGTTTTGTTTACTCTATATCTTTGTATTTGTTGTTTTTTAGATGACTCTATTTCCCATGCAATAAGGTTTTATGCTAGTTTTCTTGGATTCTCTGCACCCTTCTAGTCCTTGTCCCCAATCAGAGACTTTTCTTACCACATTTTCAAAATTTGTCATTTTTCATGTCAATATTATGTTTCCTTCCTTAGTCCTTTATTGTTCACCCCTTTAATAAGTCTATAGCCTTTTACTTAGTGTTTTTCCTTTGTAATCAATGATTTGTAACCTTTTAAAACCTCCACCAACTGGTTCAAACTTTCAAAAACATGTAGATTAGCTGACGCTTCCCTGAAGTCATGAGTTAAGTTTTCTTTTTTGGTCTCATGTTTAGTTCTCAAAGTCAAGCCATTCCTTATCAGAAAGTTGTAAGTTCTCCATACTTCCTAACTCCTGACTAGTTCAACCTTATGGTTCATTAATTTTAAAAATAGCAGATTCCCCACCTCAACGTCTAGTCCATGTATTCCAAGCAAATCTTCTATTTATTGCTATGTATGTAGAAAGTGACACCTGTCCTTTCACAATGATTATGGATTATCTTGGAAAGCTCACTAGCACATTTTTCATTGGAAATTTAAAGTGGCTCATTAATGGAATGTACCTCCATATGTGTCATCACATTCAGTGGGATTTATTGAAGTTCTTTTATAAGAGGCGACACCCTCATGAACATTTCATTCTATGTTGTTGCTGGTGTGCTACTTCAGAGAGTTCTAGCACAGCGTCTTCTATAACTATAGTGCTCAGGCCTTTCTAACTTGGTCATCTGACTAGAATTCTTTCTAACTTGCTCTTTTCTACTCTGAATTTGAATTTTCTTAGTTTGTGTAGTAGAAAGAGCATTCATTTTTCATGATTTCAAATTACTCATTTTCCCCAATTGTTCTAGGAGTTTTCTTTGTACCCTTTGTAATCATGGAAGCATACATTTACTAGTTTCTTATGCTAGTGAGAATGAAATATAAATACTAGGGTTTTCCAATTGCTTCCATTACTAAAAACAGTATGTATAAGATAAGAGACATTGAGCTGGGGCATATAGATTTGAAGGGCTTTTGGAATAGGATGGAACAAAACCCCAAGTCACCATTGGCCAAGAAAAACTTGACCAGTAGGATAGCACACACTAGGGATTTTTCACTAGATATGCCTTGTCCAGACCTAGTTCTTACATGCCTAAAAAACTATCCATTGTCCTATTTTTCTCCCCAGCCAAATAGCCCAAATCCATAAAATCTCAAAATGTTTTCCCCTTTTGGAATGCAAGGAAAAACATCCCAAATTAACTAGGTCCCAAAAGCCCTGAGTTTTCCTTATGTTTTCCACCTTGTCAGAGTTTTGAAGTTCAAAGTTCTAGTTGTCATCCTTCCAACCCTTACCATCTCCAAACTCCATCGTTTCCTTTGCAAAATATTCTATGTATTCAAGGCTTGTCGGGAATCAAACTTCGAACCATCCCTCTTCTTCCTTCCTTTTTGGAAGATGAAAGGTGGACGGCCCGAAGGACGAACTCTGACCTTTTGCCTTTGTAAAGTGGCTATGTTTTTCGGGCCTCAAAATTTTCCGCTACCCTCTTCACTTTTGGAAGGTGTAAGACGGAGAGCCCAAACCACAACCCTCGATAAGTATAACATTTTCTAAAGGCTTTACACTG
Source organism: Cunninghamia lanceolata (assembly GCA_027924645.1). Classification (NCBI taxonomy): domain Eukaryota; kingdom Viridiplantae; phylum Streptophyta; class Pinopsida; order Cupressales; family Cupressaceae; genus Cunninghamia; species Cunninghamia lanceolata. The sequence goes on along the minus strand of BSBN01000334.1, from coordinate 4,498,332 downwards.
CTGTGCGGAGTTTGGTGGGCCCAAAGTAGGATGGCGGAACTGTGGAAAGCTGACACATGGCAGTGACATCATTAAGAAAAGTGGAGGGCGGGAGGCCAGAAACCAACTTTCATCCAAGGAAAATTTCAAATTATGCTAGGTATTTCAGACTTTGGGGGTCAAACCTTCCTTCTTCCTCCTTCTCACTGAAGGTGAAAGACAAAAAGCCTGAGGCCCAAAGTCCACCAATATTGTAATACTCCTTTGCAAAGCAGATATTGGGGAGTGGTCTATTCTCCTTTCTCCTTCCCTCCTAGAAGGCGAAGCACCAAAGGCCCGAGGCCTAATCTCTGATGACTTCCGTGATTTTTAGAGTCAAAGGCAAGGAAGACAAATCAAGGGTCTGCCATGATCATACATGATGAAATCTTGCTTCCAATGTAAGAATCTAGTCTAGATGAAAGTCAAACATCCCGCTCAAGATGGAAAATTGTGGTTGAGCATTTATGGTTGCAAAAGATGGTTTCAAGTGCAGGTGTTCAAATGTAGATATTTGTTCAGTTACTTCTTTAAGATATTTTTCTGCATTTATGGCATCCCCTTTTGTAAAATATCTTCTAGGGTAAATTTATGGATGAAATGATTGAGGTTAATGTAATGAATTGCTATATATACATCCTTGTAAAATGTAAAAAAGGTTGGAAAATAGTTAGCCTTTATGCTTTTGTATTCCAAACAGAGAACTCCTCCAGTATAACCGTGCCTTCTGATTAAATACATGCTAGTTATTTTACATCTTCATGCTAATTTTGACTCTGTGTGATATAAGAATGAAGTGTTTGTGAATGTTTAATTCCTTCTAATCATTTCTTGCTCCTTGCATCTATTAAAATCAGTTTGATTTGTTTATATTTATTAGTTGTATCTAGTTATTTTGTGCATCTTCTAAGTTCTATGAGGGCTCTTATATTCAAACCTGGTGTATCACCCCTTTCATTTTTAGTTTATCCTTCCTATCCCTTTCCCTTTGTGCTATTAGAACTAGGTTTAGTTGATTTCTTTGAGCCTTAGGCTTAGAATGAGGAACCAGCGTTCTCTAGAGGTTTGATCTCAATTTTCAAGGTCCCACACCTTGAGATAATTCCCATTATGTCATTAGAATGCTTGGACCCTCTCCAAATTAGATGTAATTATATGTGATAATAGTTTCTGGCAGACCTGGTGGGACACTCTGCTCTGAGTGAGAGATGGACTAAGGATTTGATGTTATTCTTTGTTTATTTGTTTCTTTGAAAGCATTCAATAGGGACCTGGTGACTCTACTGATACATTTCCTACACAATAAATCAACATTTCATGCCTAGAGAGCAGACAAGTTCTTCTTCTAGAGGTAAATTCTAATTTATTGAACTCTCGTCCACTAAAAGAAGAAGAAGAAGAAGATTGTCTAGGTTTCATGTGAGGGAAAATATAAATAATATTTTAGTGCATATAAGAGATTGGTCTACTCCTCCCCCATTGAATTTTCTAGTTAGGTCTCAGCATTCAATTAGAACCCTACATATACCTATAGTCATTAACCTGAATATACCTAACATGGTAAGAAACTTGCCACTTGTTGCATTTCATGGGGATGGCCCTTTTTACCTAGTATAGTATGATGACATCCCCACATCAGCCTTAAAGGCTATACCATTTTTCAACAGTGAAAACTTGACTACTACTAAACACATACAAGATGTTGCAAGTGTTTGTTCAGTCCACCATGTCACTGCTGATAATGTGGCTGTAAGATTGATGGCTTCTTCTTTCAAGACTAAAGCATTGTAGTGGTATAGAGGTCTCCAACCTAATTCAATTCATAATTGGGATGACTTAAGCACTAAACTATGCCAACACTTTGAAGATAAGAGTGACCATTTGTCACTTATGGAACAGTTGGCCTCAATCAAAAGAGCATCTCATGAGCATATGGTAGACTTCAACTACCATTTCCAAAAGACATGGGACAAGATACCTCTACTAGTCAAGCCTTCTCCATCTACAACATTTATCTACTACCTAAGGTCTTTGAATCTATATATTGCTATCATGATTCCATCCATGGGTGGGACTGTATTACCTGATGCCTATGATACAACCATAAGAGCAAAAAATTGTTTAATTTAGGTAGGTAAGATAGCTCCAAGACAACTAATGCCTTTGTTTCCAGAGGTTCCAGTCATACAATCTACTGCCATTTCTCTAATTCCCACTATAGTTAACCCTACTCCTCTAGTTTCACCCACATTTGAACAATTGGAAGATAACAATTCTCTTATTAGAAAGTTAAGTAATGATTTGATATTGGCAAAGAGATATAATACATGGTCAAATAGGCGATATCAGTAGCCTGATCATCCCTATCAATCATACAATCATGAATACTAGCCCAACAGGCCTCCATATCAAGGTAACATGCAGAGGCAGGGGCAACCAAGTTATATAAGACCACTCAATGCTGTTAACCCTAATGCAACCAACACTTCAGGGCCTCTTGTGCCAATCCAAAATAACCTAGCTCAGGATATTGACTAGTGCTATCCTTGCAATCAACCACATGATCAAAACTTATGCCAAGGAGGACAGTTCAATCATGCTTTGACAATGCAAGAGCAGCCATCAAATTTAGAACAACATGCCAACACCAATCAGGGAGTGGTTGTAAACTAAGAGTAGATACAAAACAATTTAACCTTTACGAATTAGACACATGATGATTACTATGGTGCTAATCAGGGTGCTGGTCCAGTTGCATTCAATACAAGATCAAACAAGAGAGTTGTTGAGGACACATCGGTGCCTATAATCAAACATGCACCTACCCCTAATGTAATTACAATCATATCAACAAGGGGAAAGGTACCTAATGTTCCTTCTAAGCAAGTAGACCAAGTTGCTTCCAAGGCTAATTCAGTCCCAACAGTCAAACCAAGTTTAGAACAACAAAAGAAAAGTGACCTTGTGGTCACTTAAATGTATCAAAAGGGGAGCCAAATATTTTACTCCCCAACCAAATAGCCCAAATCCATAAAATATCAAAATGTTTTCCCCTTTTGAAATGCAAGGAAAAACATCCTAAATCAACTAAGTCCCAAAAGCCTTGAGTTTTCCTTGTGTTTTCAACCTTGTCAGAGTTTCAAAGTTTGGAGTTCTAGTCTTCATCCTTCCATCCCTTATTGTCTCTAAACTCTGCCCTTTCCTTTGCAAAATATTCTAAGTATTGAAGAATTGTTGGGAATCGGACTTTAGACCTTCCCTCTTCTTCCATCCTTTTTGGAAGATGAAAGGCAGAAGGCCCGAAGGCTAAACTCTGACATTTTCCCTTTGCAAAGTGGCTAAATGTTTTAGGGCTTGAACTTTTCCCCTTCCCTCTTCCTTTTTGGAAGGCATAAGGTAGAGAGCCTGAACCTTGACCCTTGATCAGTGTAACATTTTCTAAAGGATTTCCACCACTCCGCGAAGTCTTTTTCACGGGCCTACGGTAGGCTGGCACAACCATGGAAAGCTAACACGTGGCAGTGACATCATCAAGAAAAGTGGAGGGCGAGAGGCCCAAAAGTTGACTTCCTCCCAAGGACAATTTATAATTATGTTAGGTGTTTCAGATTTTGGGGGTCGAACCTTCCTTCTTCCTCCTTCTCACCGAAGGTGAAAAATGGAAAGCCCAAGGCCCGAAGTCCACCAATATTGTAATACTCCTTTAGAAGGCAAAACTCAGGGAGCGGGAGTGGTCTTTCCTCCTTTCTCCTTCCCTTCTGGAAGGCAAAGCATTGAAGGCCTGAGGCTCGATCTTTGACAACTTCTATGAATTTTTGAGTTAAAGGCAAGGAAGCCAAATCAAGGGTCTGCCATGATCATACATGATGAAATCTTGCATCCAAGGCAGGAATCTAGTCTAGATAAAAGCCAAATATCACGCTCTAGCTAGAAAATTATGGTTGAGCATTTATGGTTGCAAAAGGTCATTTCAAGTGTAAGTGTTCAAATGTAGATATTTGTTCAGCTACTTCTTTAAGATATTTTTTGCATTTACGGCATCCCCTTTTGTAAAATATTTTCTGACAGAGCCCATGGGGGAGAATTTATGGATGAAATGACTGAGGTCAATGTAATGGATTGCTATATATACATCATTGTAAGATGTAAAAAAGGTTGGAAAATAGTTAGTCTCTATGCTTCTATATTCCAAACAAAGCACTCCACTATAACTATGCCTTCTGATTAAATACATGCTATTTATTTTATCTCTTCATGCTAATTTTGACTCTGTGTGAACTAAGAATGATGTGGTTGTGAATGTTTAATTCCTTCTAATCATTTCTTGCTCCTTGCCTCTATTATAATCAATTTGACATGTCTATGTTTATTAGTTGTATCTGGTTATTTTGTTCATCTTCTCAATTTTATGAGGTCTCTTATATTCAAACCTACTATATCACCACTTTTATTTTTAGTTTATCCTTCTTATCCCTTTCCCTCTATAGTATTAGCACTAGGTTTAGTTGATTCTCTGATCTTTAGGCTTAGAATGAGGTACCAACCTTCTCTAGAGGTTTGATCTCAATTTTCAATGTCCCATAGCTTGAGATCCTTCCCATTGTTTCATTACAATGCTTGGACCTTCTCCAAGCTAGGTGCAATTCTAGGTGATAAAACTATCATCCAGAGTCTTAGGAAATAAGAGCCTATGACAACTATGTGGTAATGAAAATCGATGTAGAAACTATCTCCCATGATCTTAGATTCCCTAAGAAGGAAGAGTTTTTGGAAATGTCTATTACTATGGGCTAGAACTATTATATGAACATGAAAGATTCGTGCTTAACCTCCATTGCAAAGAATTGTGTTAAAGTCGAGAAAAAGGGGAAATCTCAAGTACCCTCCGATTTGAAAAGAGAACATTTTAAGGAAGAAATATTAGATATGATTACAATTTTGTACCATGCAGTAGGCAATGAAGAATCAGATTCTTTTGAGAAGTGGATGTGTTAGTTAATTCTGGTTGTGTGTAGTGAGTCTTAGTAAGCTGACTAGTACAAATTGATAACTGATGAGCTAAATGACCAACTAGAAAATTTTCACTAGAATGATTCTTTATATATGTGCTCATATTTGTTTTATGTGCTAGCCAACAAAGAGGTTGTCTAGGTGGGGTTGAGAACTCAAGGTTCTTTAACACTAGAGACAACTATATATGATTATTTTCCCCAATTGCAAAAAGATATTGGTGTTAAAGATTACAATCGTGTGAACAATTTTTTTCTGATGTTTAGTGTGAGAAGAATTGAATGCAACCTAGAGGTAACAACATCCCATGAATATATATAATTAGTTATGAGATATGGAATCTTTTATATCCAATTTGATAGATTTACTTATCTAAAAATTGGTGGGTTTGAAAATACCTCGTTGGAATTACCTAGGTATGCTAGCGACTTTTTTATTCTTTTAGAAGTTTTTCAGCAAATGGCTTTTTTGTGTATAAGAAATATCTACATATCACTTTCTGATTGGAATTTCCACAGGTTCCTCCTCCTCATCAGAATCAAGTAACACAAATTTAGTGGGTGGATGTCATGCCCACATTTGCCACGTGGTCATGACATGAAAACCACATGTCATACCCACATTTGCCATGTGGTCATGACATGAAAAATTAAAAAAAAACTTCCACCCGACCCTAAAACCCCCTTGCACGCAACATGCACGCTCGGTGACACACACACATAACACAGTTGTATTCGCAACACATGTTAGGCATGTCGCACAAAGATGGAAAAGTCACACATGGGGCAGGGTGAGGCGAACTCCTTTCACCAACCCTACGATAATGATAGCTACCAAGGGGGTGGGTGCGTCGTAGAAGCGTCGCTAAGAGGGATGGTCTCCATCAAGGAACTATCCCTAGGGTTTCCCGAGTGAAGGTGACACACGGTTCTGACCTAAGTCGAAACCTAACTTAAGAAATTAAACTATCAAAGTTAATAAAACTAAAATATGAAAAATAAACATACTAAGGATAGATAAATCTATTTTAACCTTTAAAAACAAACCAAGATAATAGTTATAGTCTAAAGCCTTTATAAAAACATCTATCTGCACAAATTTAAAATGAGAAGATTAACAACTACGTAAATTAATTAATAACTAATGCTCGAGACAAAATGACAAAAAGACCATACAGACTACAGGAGGAGACAACTACGAAACCTTGCAAGGGAGGAGCATACAAAGGGAATCCAACCATATAGCATCAAAGAAATTACCCATGAATCAACATGCTAACTAACCCAAATCATGAGATCAATTCAAATAAAGGTAATATACAATTTCTAGTTCAAAATAACATACATGCCAAATATGAGAAATATCACACAGAATGATGTGCTCGTTCGACACCAACATCGAGACAGGCTAAAAGCAATAATGGGAAACTCAACAATAATGTGGGAACATTACAATCCAAATCATAAACATAGCATAAGATATCATTACAACAATTAACAAAGGACTCCAACATCCTGATTTAACCATTTCCATGAAAATAAACTATGCTAAAGCAAGATAAATTATTTTCTAAACAAGGTTCATTTTCTAACCAAATAAAATCATAATACAATTACATGACGGAGGCTACTTCCCAAACATGGAAGGATCACACTCCATTAATTAAATTACATAAATGATAATATTACAACATTAATAAATCACCTCCAAAGTGCTCCAATAGGCATGTGATACAACATGATCACAAAGTAAACAATACACCAGGAACTCTTCCAATTCCCAAGAGATCTTCTTGTAGGACCAATGGGGAAATGTTACTCACCACCCTACCATATTGCCATCATCAAGTGCAATAGATGTCTATGCTACTCTAGGCAAACCCCCGAGCTACGGAAAAGAAGATCATGGCAACACCGCTATCAAGCCATCTCACACAAATAAGGGTTTCAACAAGACTCCAATGTAATTCACACAAGGTTGAACATGGGTTCCACACACACCAAACACAACACCATGGGGATAAAATAACTAGTAGAATTCAAAGCACACCCACACATGAATATACACATATCATGGTCCAATGCATGATTCACCTAGGGTCACTCATGACCCAACCAAGCAATAGAAAGGAAAGAGATTAACACAACAGCCTCAAAACTTTTAAATTCATACACATCCTTCCTTAATACATCATCACTAACATACCATTTCAATGCAGTAGATAAGAGAAGGGAAGCTACTTCAAATCCATAATACAATTCATTCAATAAGGCATACCAAACATCATTTTCTCAAAATGGAAAAAAAAGCATGCAAAATAAGGTATGACATCATCACGTTAATAACCATACATACAATCATCAAGATCAAAAATGATGCAAGGGTATTATGGCCTTCTACAAGCAACCCAAAGGAAGACTAAGTATCCATTCCTAAGTTCAAAAGTCAACGTTGACCAAAAGTCAACTTTGACCAAAACTCAATTTTGACTGAAAAGTCAAACTTTAACCAAAAAGTCAAAACATGGGGAAATGAGGTCAAAATACATAACACTCATAACCACGTAACTAGAAGTAAACAATTCTAACCTAAGGCCTATAAAAGGTCAACTTTAACCAAAAAGTCAACTATGACCGAAAAGTCAACTATGACCCAAAAGGTCAAAACATGCAGAAATGAAGTCAAAACATATAACACTCATAAACACATTGCCAGAATTATACAATTCCAACATAAGGCCAATACAAACGTCACCTTTGACCAAAAGTCAACTTTGGGAAAAAAAGTCAACTGTGACCCAAAAAGTCAAAACATGCGACACTCATATCCAAAAGGTAGGGAATCCTATTTCTCTCATGAGACTTTTTGTCTCAAAAAATAATACCAAAAATTGAAGTTTAAAACATAATTTTCATTTTTCAATAAGAGGGAAAAAACCATAAAACCCCCAATTTCACCATTGGAGACCTCCTTCAAGAACAACCAAATTTCTAACTCCCAAAATACTTAAAATTTCAAAAATCTGAAAGTGCCCTTTTTCTTCTAATATGCACAATAACATTCTTTTCAACTCAAATAAATTATTTCCTACTCACAACCCATTCTAGAAAAATTTTGCCATAACTTGGCCTCTTTTCATGCATTTTCAAAATAAAATTTGAATGCAAATTTAAAAACAAACTAAATCTAATTCTTATTTGCACCAATGAACTCTATTCATTGATACAATGAAGAGATTATAAACATCCACCTATTGTGGGCATGGCAAAAACAAAATTTAAATTAAAAGCGAATCAAACCACAAGAAAAATACCTCTTTCCAAGCAAGCTTTCAAATAGAAAAATCTCTTCTTGAGAGGCATGAATCCAATCTGAATTTCTTCCTACACTGAAGCAATCCCAAAACCATTCCAATGCATTCCCACCCACAAGCAAAATCAAATTGTAGCCACCTCCATGAATTTTTCTTTCAAAGGAGAAGAAGAAGGAGAGAGGGAGAAAAATACCATAAAACACCATGAAAAAAAAAAGAAAATAGAACTCTATTTTCCTTATATGCTCCCATACCCTTTTTTTATTATCTCATTTCTTTTATTTTCTTTATTTCCCATTCCCAAATATCTATTCCAAAATATATTTGAAATAAAAGGAAAGTAACTAATTAAATTAATGCAATTATTTCTACAAGGTAATTGCAATATAAGTTAACTGCATTCCATAAAATCCAAGCACTTACATAATTAAATTTAATTTTCTTTATAAAATGATTTTACGTAAGACAAAGGTATAGAGATAGATAATTCTAATAAATAGAAATTAATCTATTTCCCAAGTACATAATAATGAAATATAATGTATTTTCCACAATTTTGATATTTCTAACTTACGAAAAATAACTATAATAATTAAATTAGAATGTATTTCACTTGAAAGCATAATTTCTAAAACATAAATAAATAAAATATGAAGCATTTCCTAATGCACACAATAATTACATATAATTGCTATTCTACAATTGAAACTATTTACTCAAATTAGATAATCCATTTTCTTGTTTCTAACTGTTTAAATATTTCAAAAAACACGGAAAACACATTTTTTTAAATAAATTCAAATATAATGCAAAAAAGCTAGAAGAAACACACACAAAGAACTCACACACACTTTACGAGTTTAATCACAAGACAAGGGTCTAGAATCACAATAGATTCATATGAGATGCAAACTGCATAGACACCAAAAACATCCTTTAATTCACAACTGAATAGGATGGGTTAAGCAACCAACCTACCACAAGAAACACAGCGTCAACAACTTGACCACTAGGGCTAGGTAAAGAGAGATGACTAAGCATCCCATGTCAACTTCTCCACATCCCACTCATTGGTTAAGCACCTGTAAAAATATATCCTGCACACTCAAAGTAAAACATCAAATCCAACAATGGAGATCATAGCCGAAGCAACATATAATGACCAATGAGGATGCATAATGTAGCAAGGCACATATCCATCTTGCAATTACATCATATAATAATCAACTCGATATATCGTTTAATCGAATCATAGAAATAATAGGACACAATAAGAGATGCACAAGGGTGGGCACAACAGTGGATGTACTCGTGAGTACTCGATCAACACCATTTTTCCTATAATAAGTGCATCCCGACCACACCCAAAAAGGAATCTCATGGTGGCCGGATGGTTACTAATCGTAACAATAGTAGGGGTTGGCAACCCTTTTGTCTCCTTGGTTTGTTTCCTCCTTTCTAGGTGAATCCATTTGAGTGGATCAGCTAGTGTTTCAAAATTAGTGAGCCAAGCTCCCTCTACATACCTCACTATTTCTTTTATGTTTGGTTTCAGAGATGGCTCTTTCTTTATAGTGATCTTAGGCATATCACTAGGTTTTATTTTCTTGGCTCACTTTCTTGTCCTTCTCTTTCTTGCCATTCTGGCACAAGAGTAACTATATTATCATTAGTATATCTTGCTAGTCTTGTAAAACCTCACAATGAGCTCCTAGGTCCATGTGTAACATCCCAACTAAAATATTAAATAAATAAATACAAATAATACAAAAATCTCATTTCTCTTCTTTTTAAGAGCATAAATCCAATCATAATATATTTACAATTTCCAAAGTTCAATAGATAATTTCAATTTATAGTCGCTTCACATGTAACTTATAAATTTTACATATTTGTCAAGTATTAATATAAATGGTTTCTTTCCTTATGACTACAACATGCTTCAATTTCCATTGACATAATAAGCAATGTTTACTATTCACAAGTCTTCGGTAGTCAACTGCAAGAGAGAGAGAGAGCATCACCCTAGTGCTTTTCCTCTAAGCACAGACCAGCAGTCTCCTGCACACCTTCCTTCTAGAAGTGGCCCTTCCCTTCGCCACAGTATAGATAATGAGAATTATATGATTCTTTATGCCACCTAAGAACTAGTGAAGTATCCTAGCTAATAACAATCGGTCTTATAACTCTAGTCTAGCTCTAGCTATATATAACCCACTTTGATTTTTCAAATATCTGGTACATAGTGAATAAAAAATGTAACTAGTGAATTTTGCATTACTTTGGTCAAAGTTTAATATAAATAAACTTGTATGTTCTCTCTCTCTTTTCTCGACTTGGAGACAACATTCTTATAATTTAGTAAATAATATTATATATTAGTCTTATAGACACAAAATATATCCTTTTCTATTAGTCAACTAGACAATTATAGTATGAGAGCTTAGGTTACTTATGAAGCATACATTGAGCCCCTCTTTACATCCTTGCAATCATGGGACTATCAAGACCTATCATCTAGTCAATGACTTGTCAACCCATTTCTGTGCTAATTAGTAAATTTAGTATTCATTCATAATGATATACAAGATTCAACATTATTTCATTGGTTTGATGATTAAAGACTCTATTTGTCTTAGTCTAGGAATATATTCAACTTCTAACTTATCAAATAAAAAAATCATATTCCTTCATATTGGATACATTTTCTCTTGTAATTCAAAAGAGAATTCCAAATAATAAATAGTCTCATTCTCAATGATTAACTATAGAAAATTGACCTTTCATTGCAATAGTGAGTATAGTACACGACAATCTTGTGGCTATTCTTAGCCTATATTGAAAGGAAACAAGTAAGCAAAAACATCTTCCTACACCAATCTAATGAGGGATAGTAGTGCAAATTTTTCTTAAATCTTTATAGTTACAATTATGTTTCACATTAGCAAAGAGATTAACACACATTAACAAGCAAGTATAAACGCAATGACACAAGATATACGCGAGGAAAACCCTTTCGGATGAAAAACCCCACACTCCAAAACCTACACAATGTATTATCAAATCTGAAGGAGATTACAATACACTTCCAATGCAAGTTCTTCTAGGAGTTGTCAGAATGTCAAATCTAGAGTAATTCTAGCAACATAATGATAACTAGAATGAACCATACAACTCCAACTCCAAGCACCTATATAAATAGAGAAGTACTATGAATGGAGGAAGCTTTTAGAGAAAGTCAACATAAGAATCTCGTCCAAATCCATATGGCCCAATTTACAAGGCCATAAAACATGCGTATGACACTTGTAAGAGATTCTCTTTCATCTCTTACAACCCCCCAACTTGGGTACCTACCTTCTCCATGCAAAGATGCTTTCTGACACTTATCACACCTGTCATAGGATCTTCTATTTTTGGCTCTTACATGTCATAGATTCTGTCATAGGAATCTATCATAACTCTTATGCATCATAAACCTCTAACAACACCCAAAATATGCCAACACATGGAAAAAAAATTTTCCACAAAGTGGGATTCATATCTCCTCATATGAGGACAAAAATACATCTAGTCACCTTCCATGTAGGATGACACATCACTGTGCCAAAACCCACAAAGTGACAAAAAAGAATTTCATACAAATTATAATAACATGCAAAAAATGAATACAATTAAGTAATAAATGCTAGGAACTTGCAAAGGTTGAGGCACCTTAATTCCCAACGCTCTCCCACTTGTTGAACAACTTTCAAGAGCCAATAGAATGATAGGATTTAACTGCTAGGGGCCAAGAGGCCCATAGACTCTGAACACTATCTGAACTTCTCTGTGTTCATGAGCTTCATCAAAGAATTTGCAACATTTTCCAAAGTATCAACATTCTCTAGATTCACCTTCCCATCCTCTACCATATCACGTACAAAGTGATACTGCACATCAATGTGCTTGGACCTTACATGAAAATTAGGATTCTTCTCCAAACATATGGCACTCTGGTTGTCCCAAGAAATGGTAATCTTCCTTGCATCAAACCAAATGTTGAAGCCAAATGGCTTCCTTACAAGCATGCGTAGCTACCATGTACTCTTCTTTAGTCATGGACAAAGAGACCATAGGTTGCCACTTACTCATATAACTAAAAGCACCACCAAACTATTGGAAACAAGGTGGATAACTGAGAGGGGGGATGAATCAGTTATCTTAATTACTTAACTTTCTTTTCTTCTTTAACAATTAGTGCAGTATCAAAACATATAAGCATACATGATCATGAGAGTAGAAAAGAAATCAACACACATAACACAAGGATTTTTATGTGGAAAATCTGGTTAAGGGAAAAACCATGGGGTGACTAACCCAAGATTGTATTCTCTATTAAAAGAATAGAAGTACAAAATGGCACTTGCCAATTAGGGCTCACTGCCCGAGCACACTGCTCACAAGAGGTACACTGCCTACAAGAGACTCACTATCTACAATGTTTAAGGAAGGTAACCAAGTGTTTGAACTGATGAGAGGCATCCACATATGCTGAGGTTTAGTTCTGGTTAGGCTCAATATACTGATCTACTGCACTTCATTCTTGCTCTGCTTTAGTGCTACTGTTCTGTCACATACCAAACTTGTATTCCTACTTCCACTCTGCTCTCTACCTTTCCTCACATAGATTTTTTAATCAACACACACTTTCATACCCAAATCAATCTGGTATATATATCCACACCAAGGATTTCAACATCTTTCTAGTCAGCAACTGGAATACTCAAGATATTTACTTAAACACTGATCTATCGGCTGGATCCATGCTTACAATGTGATGCATATCAAAAACGTAAATATATAAGTCATCAATCATGTCAGCCAACCATGTATGTTTCATCAAATAGCTTGACCATCATCAATTTCTCATCTGGATTAAGGTCTGATGCTCTGTCGGTCAGTTCTTCTTTAGTCTACTCTACCTGTCAGGAACCCAACACTTAGGTGCTCATATTTTTTCACTCTTTCATCACCAGAGGCTCAGTCTTCAAAATGTGGTATTCATGGTATTCCTCTTGACTTCCCCAAGTCCACACTTTGCTAAGATACATCTTCTGAGAGATCCAGACCTGATTGTCGGACCTTGCTGCATGCTCTATTCTTATTCACCAGACCAAAACACTCTTCAATCTAACCTTTGGTATAGACATACTATGCTCTGCGGATGTGTGGGATAGACTTTGTTTCCATCAATGACAACAATCATGAAGCCACACAGTGTCTCTTGCCAACACAAACATAGTGAACTCGTAAGCACTAGTGGATCTCCTGCTATCAATGTCACCTGCCCAATCTGAATCCACAAATCCATGAATTCTCATAGAATGGTTAGAATGAGTAGGACAACCATGATAGCACAAGGCATACGTGGAAGTACCTCATAGATATCTAAAAACTCTTATTACTGCATCCTAATGTATCCATCCTAGATTAGCCATGAATCGGCTAAGGACTCCCACTTCTTGGGCAATGTCTAGTTTTGTATAGACCATCGCATACATCAAATTGCCAACTGCACTAGCATAATGTAATCTACTCATATCCTCCATCTTAGAAGGAGACTTCAGAAAATCTACAACATATAACTTTATCCCCATAGTAACAGGAACACTCAAAGGTCTACAATCTGCCATGTTGAATCTCTCCAACATGGTCTTCACATACTTACTCTGGCTCAGGAAAAAAAATTGCTTCCTCTATCTCTTCTAATCTCCATCCCCAGAATGTACCTGGCTACCTTGAATTTTTCATTTCAAACTGTGCTGACAACTAAAACTTCAAATCACAAATCAAACCTTTACCATTCCCAATTAGCAACATATCATCAACATACAATGCTATAATGAGAATGTGATGATTGTAAAATTTAAAGTAAACACAATGATTGGATTTTGATCTTAGAAATCCAGTACTCAACACAAAGGCATCAAACTTTTGGTACCACATCCTAGGAGACTACTTAAGACCATACAAAGACTTTTTAAACTTAAACAATATTTTTTTTACCTTTCACAATGTAGTGCTCTGGTTGTGACATATAAATCTCTTCCTCTAGGTCACCATGAAGGAATGTTGTCTTCACATGCATCTGCTCCACCTCTAAGTCACATGTTGCTACAAGAGATGACAAAAACCGAATAGATGTCATCTTTTTAACTAGAGAGAAAATCTCACCATAGTCAATTCTCTCCACCTATGAATACCCCTTCGTAACCAACCTTGCCTTATATTTCTCAATGCTGCCACCTGAACCAAATTTTTTCTTAAACACCCATTTGCATCCAATAGGCTTTATTCCTTCAGGCAAAGACACCAATTCCCAGGTATTATTCTTTTCCAAAGAAGCCATCTCTTCTTCCATGGCCTCCTTCTAAGAACTTGCATCTTTATACCCATATCCTCCCTTACAGTCCTAGGCTCATCAACATTAGAAATCAAAGAAAAAATACAAATAGAATCATGTAATAAATAACCAAACCTTTCAAGTTGTCACCTTATTCTTGTGGACCTCCTCACAAGTTGAGGTTGAGGTTCTTCATCTTCTTCTTCTAGACTTTTAGAGCTACTAGAGCTCTCCTCATCATCAGATCCAACTAGTGTCTTTGGTTCAACTTTCTCAGTGGTGGGAGGAAGTTGGACCACATCATCTTTCTTTTCTTCTTTCTCTAGCTGTAGAATAATAGAAGAAGGATTGATCTCTTTGAAGATCACACTTCTTCTATACAAAACTCTTTTGGCCACTGGATCCCATAGCTTGTACCCTTTCACACTGATGCCATAACTAATGAAGATACATTAAACTACCTTGTTACTTGGATCTCTTCTCCTTAGACTCATGTGCATATACTTCACAACCAAATACTTGAATGTGTCTTAATGAAGGCTTCTTACTAGACCATGCCTCTATAGGGGTCTTGTTAACAAGCGTCAATGTAGGAGACCTATTAACCAGGTAATAAGTGATAGCCATAGCTTCAGCCCAAAACTTCTTTTCTAGGCCAGCTCCACTTAATATGCTTCTAGCCCTCTCCATCAACATTCTATTCATTCTTTCTACAACTCCATTTTTCTGACGAGTTTATGAAGTTGTCTTATTCCTCTCAATACCTTGTTCTTTACAAAACTCGTTGAAATCTATTG
This sequence comes from Cunninghamia lanceolata, assembly GCA_027924645.1. Taxonomy (NCBI): domain Eukaryota; kingdom Viridiplantae; phylum Streptophyta; class Pinopsida; order Cupressales; family Cupressaceae; genus Cunninghamia; species Cunninghamia lanceolata. Next base: position 4,482,809 of record BSBN01000334.1, on the reverse strand, counting down.
AGCAAAACTCACCACCATTATCAGTTCTCAAACATTTAATCTTTCTATCTTTCTAATTCTCTACAAGAGCTTTGAATTCTTTGAAATTTGCAAAGATTTCAAACTTACTCCTAAAGAAATACACCCATGTCCTTCTATTGTAGTCATCAATAACTAAAGCAAAATATATAGGTTTTGAAATCGAAGGAACATTAGAGTGGACTAGATCCTATTGCAAGTATGTGCCTAATCGGTGTTGTCATTGATGTCAACATATATGTATTGTCATTGGTGTCAATTGTGCTCTTATTTTGATTGCTTGTTTGTAATAAGTGAGATGCTTAGAATTTACTTATGTTGAGGATATTGAGAAAATTAGCTCTTCTGGTAGAAACAGTGAGTTGCAGTGGAAACAACATATTGCATACAAAAGAGCAGTCTAGAAGATTGCTTCGCATTTCCCATAGGATGAATATCTTTGCTTGCGTATTGGAAGATATTTAGTAGTCTATATGAAGATGTTATATTCCAAGTTTGAGCCTTAGGTATGAAGATTTGAGTGAGTTATGTTCACCAGAGTGAAAACTACTTTTCCTGTATGTTTGGTGGTGACAGGGAGAAAATATTATGCTCTGCATTCCTCCACGTTGAAGTATTTTGGTCTGTGGTTCTTGAGTCAAGTCTAGAATGATGACAAGCACTTTCTTCTAGAATGGTTTGTGATTTGGTCGTCTGCAAGCGTAAAAGTACAGAATTGTGTCACATTTTTGGCTAACTTCTTAGCACAAGTGGATTTAAACATTTCCAACTAAAATTTATTTTTGGTCAAAAATATGGTCTAGTGAGATTCATTCTAGCTAAGTCAGATATGGGCCACAACTTTTCCAACTAGAAGTGTCAACTAAATACATATGTAGCACCACATGGGGGCCAATTTACCAAAAAACAAATTGTTCAAAAAAGTTGACATTTCAACAACTCCTACTCATGTAAATATTTTTTTTTTAAATCTAAAAACGCCCTTTTGTAGATTTGTAAGTGTAGTTTTCAAAAATGTGATTTTTTTAGTAGTTTAATTATTGTTTATATATATATTTTTCTTTTACTAAAAGTAGGTCATCAGCACCAAAATATAAGGTTGGTTGTCTAATCAAGAAAAAATACTAAAGTTTATTAAAAAATAAAAAAAATATGATGCACTAGAGAAAGATTCCATGTCAAGATGATATAATTTTTTACTATTTTGGATAAATAGTCAAGACAAAAGCTAACATCCCATTGAAATAATTATGTTTTTAGTACACACAACTTTTAATATTTATCTAAAACTATATATTTATCAAAATGTGAAAAAAAAAAAATTCATGCACTAAAGTTTCAAGATATTATAAATACATAAAAAAAATTAAAGGAAAAAAAAAATTTACTATATAGAGCAATGTCCCACTTAACTTCAATTTTTAGCATTTTATCAGCAACTAAATTATAGTGTCAATTTTAAAATATATATATATATATTCAAATAATTTTTTAATTTTTATAAAAAAATAAAAACATAAAATACACGAAAAATGAATATTTTTTTATTTTACATCATTTTGAAAATCAAAATATATGTCACTTTCTAGTTATTCAAGTTAAAATTTTAGATTGATTTTGTTTGTTTCCTTTATAAAAGTGTGACACAACTTTGTGCTTTTACCCAACTATTCTTTCCTTAAGACAGTGGCTAATAGTGTTGTTCTTGTGCTCTAGTTTGAAGAATCTTCTTGACAGAGTGGTTAGAGATCGTACAGTTGTTCCTGGTGATTACAATGTTCTTGTGGATGTCTCTTGATTGTGTTCCTACATTTGGAATGGTCCGCAAAGAGAAAATTGGATTGTGGATGAAGAATATTCTTAGTAGACCTAGTATTCTCACTAGTCTTGGTCGACATGGTTGATTTCACTAATTGCAGAGATGCCTTGAAGATTGTGGAAGCATATCGTGGCATGAAGAATTGTGTTTGAGTCCCAGCTAAGGCATGGCATGATTGGTGTACAGCTTTACATCTTTCCGTTAGCTAATTTCTATATTAGGTCCAGAATAATTTCTATGTATGTTCGTGTAATGCCAACCTTGGAGATTGATTCCAACGGCTGTTGAATGTATTTCTGACCTTGATGTACTTTCCAAGGTTGATGACTTGTATAAAGACTTGTAATAAATTGCAAAAAAGTGTATGAGTGTGCAAAAATGAAGAGATAAGTGCAAAGGTGTGAAAGAGCAAAGCAGAGAAGTTATATTGTGCTTCAATGGAACTAAACATAGGCATGGATTAGATGCTACTTAATCAGTTCACCATTTTGGCAGTGAGTCACCCTCTGGTAGTGAGCCACCCTTTGGCAATAAGCTATTCTTGGCAGTGAGCCATTCTTTGTAGTGAGCAATTTGGGTAGTGGGCCCTGTAGGCAGTGAGCCTCTATTTTTTAGTATTGTTATAACTCATATATTTCTGTGGGCTAACCATGTAAAAATATGGTGTGTATTATGTTGAATGTGTGATTATGATTAAGTCTATGGTTTCATGCTTTCATGGTTAAATCTGATTATCAATAATTAAGCTGTTGATGGTTTGATATTCATATGAATTTAAGTTTTTGTGACAATTGATTCACCCCCCCTCTTAGTTGTCCTTTGTATTTCAACAATTGGTATCATAGCAGGTTGAGGTTGATCTAGGATGTCACACAAGGATGAACTATCTTCAAATTGTTACAATTGTGGTGAAGTTGGTCAGTATGCATCTAGATGTTCAAAAAGAAAATTAAAAATTTATTATGATGAAAAGGGTAAAATTAGAAAGACCAAGAAAACATTTTATGATGTTAAAAATGATGAAGATGATGATTGTTTCTTTCATTCAAAGGATCATAATTACAAAGATGATTAATGTTTTGATCCAGAGGTAAGTACTGATAATGAAGATATAAGAAACTATTGGGTTATTGATAGTAGCTGCTCAAATCATATGACTGGTGGTAAAGGTAAGTTTGTTAATCTTGTAAATAATGAAGAAGGGTTAGTTAGATTTGGAGATGACCGTACAGCTAAAATATGTGGAAAAGGTTCAATGAGTTTTGATGGAAGACAACATATAGATGATGTTCTCTATATTGAAAGCCTAAAACAAAATCTCCTAAGCATTAGACAATTGTGTAGAGAAGGATATAGTTTCATATTTCAGAATGATACATTTGAAATCAGAGATAAATTTGGAGCTATAATAGCTGGTAGAAAAAGGACAAAGGGAAATATTTATCATCTTAGAGAAGGCAACATTATCTTCTTTATAACTCAAAATCATGAAAGTTGGCTTTAGCATAGAAAATTGTGTCACATCAATCATGATGATCTAGCAAGGACAACCTCAACTCAAGTTGTGAAAGATTTGCCATAGAGGATACATTTTAGCATCATCACCTATAAGAAGTGTCAAATTGAGAAGCAATCAAGAGGAAGTTTATATGTTGAAAAAGATCCTCAATTGGATTGATGGAATTATTTCATATAAACCTTTGTGGACCTACAAGAGTGAAAAATCTCCAAGATGACATGTACTTTATGTTCTTTATTGATGATTATTCTAGAATGACTTTGGTTAGTTTTCTCAAATAAACATCAGAAGCTCCAGATGCATTTAAAGCCTTCAAAACAATGCTTGAAGATTAATTAAATGTGAAACTTAAATGTCTGAAGTCTAACAAAGGAGAAGAGTTTACCTCTAATAAATTCAATATGTTGTGTGAGACTCATGGAATAAAAAGACAACTATCCAAAGAGAATAAAGTGATGGAAATAATAAGTAGGTCTATTCAAGAAGCTGCAAAAACAATGATAGAGGAAGCTGGCCTACCAGAAGCATATTGGAAAGAAGCTATACATACTATTGTCTACTTGTTCAGAGTTCAAGTCAAAAGTAATGATACTAAAACTCCTTATGAATTGTGGTATGGAAGAATACCTCCTGCAAAATATTTCAATGTTTTTGGAAGCAAATGTTATATCAAAAGAGAAGAAGAGCTAAGCAAGTTTGATGCTAAGTATGATGAAGGAACTTTCCTTGAATACTCTACTGAGAGTAAGGCCTACCGGTGTTACAATAAAAGATTGAAAAATGTCATTGAGAGTGCAAATGTCAGGGTTGATGAACACACACATAAGTATTCTAAAAAAAATAATCATGCATCACATTCAAATAGGCTTCCTTACAATACAAAAAGGGAAAAGGTATTTTCCAAAGAAGAAGATGATACTGAAGAAAAGAAAATGAAGAAAGATTCCTAGTATGAAGTAAAAGGACAAATGAATTGGTGTTTGATTGCCAATGTTGAATCCAAATCGGTGACTGAAGCCTGTAATAATATAAATTCCTCTCAAGATGAATATCTATCCACTGCCACTAAAGAATCCAAAATTACTCTTGAAAATCCTGAGATATCTAAAGAAGAAAACATGGACTTAAAAGTAAATATAACATAAGCAAATGAATACATCAAAGAGTTAAAAAGGAAAATCAAGGAGCTTAAGTAAAAACTTGAGGTAGTGAAGATTTAAAGTTAGCAAATGAAGAAAATGCAAAAATTGAAGAATGCCTAAAAAACAAAACAAATGATTGCATAAAGCTTGAAGATGAAATTGTGGATCTAAAAACTGATCTGAAACATGCATGGATTCCATAGGACAAATTTAGTGTAAGTGCAGCTAGATTTGATAAACTAATGGCTGAAGTACATCAGAAAAATCCTGATGACATAAATAGTATAAGACCTGAGAAAGATGAAAGTTCTAGAACAAATCAAGAAAAGAATTCTAAGGTCAAGGAGGACAAACACAAATAGATTCAGGATCAAAGGAACAGGTCAAGAAGACCTCCAATAAGGCAATCAAATGCACAAAGGTATCCATCTTTCAATGGTTATTGTCATTTATGTAGTAAATTTGGCCACAAGGCTACTCAATGTAGAAGTAGAATGAATCATGATATTCCATCTTTCTCTAGTCAATGTTTCAACTATAAAAATAATTGCTCACATAGTGAGTAAATGTAAGAGTATGACAAGGAATGGCTTCAACAATATAAGAAAAACTCAATCTCTCAATGAAAAGTGCTTTGTGTGCAAAAGGTTTGGTCATAGAACAAATGAATGTAGGAATATAATGGTAAACTCCTTCAATGGGTACTGTCATACATGTGTTGGATTTGGACATAGAGCCAATCAATGCAGATCCAAAATGAATTAGAGGAACAATGGATAGAGGAATATTATGTGCTTTAATTGCAACAAACCTGGACATGTTGCTAAATCTTGTAAAAGCAAGAACATAAAGAAGGAGAATCAACCAGAGTTAAAGAAGCTAGTGGAAAAGATTGATCTAGCAGGCATCAAGAAGGAGATGGATAAGATTTTGGTAAAGAAGGATGTGTCAGAGATTAAGGATGTATCTACACAGGTATCTGGTGCATATTTTTACTCCGAAAACTGAGACTAAAGCTTTGGTTCAAGGGGAGTATTATTGAAAATCTTTTTCCCCTGCCAAAGGCTTAATGCCGATACCTTAGCATGAAAAGACAAGATCAATGATTTGCAACAAAGGTCTAAGTCAAGGATAATGGAAGAGTCTGTACAAAAGTAAGAAGCCTGATATGTAGAAGAAAAGACAACCAGACTTGAGAATATGTCCCTATATCTGTAGATAAGAATACATTGCTTTCACAAGATGACTTGAAGATTGATAAAAGATGTGATTGGATGTCATACCTTGATTTGTACCAAGTCTAGTCTGAATCTTTGAGAAGACAAGATATGTTACTCTAGAAGTATTAGTGTAAATCCTAAGGTTCTTTGAAATAAGAGTTGATACAACTTGAAGTACACTCCTAAGAGGGATTATTTAGAACAATTAAGAACATTGCAAGTAGGTGTCCTTTGCCATTGATATCAAAGGGAGGGAGAAATCATGTGAAAAACTCAGGGGAGAAAGAATGTAGACATGTAAAGAGAAAGGGAGAGAATCTTGTCTTGATAGTCTTTTCAAATTTTCACATCATATGATGCCACCAATGACAAAGGGGGAGATTGTTGCAAGTATGTGCCCAATCAGTGTTGTCATTGATGTCAACATATCTGTGTTGTCACTGGTGTAAATTGTGCTCTTATTTTGATTGCTTGTTTGTAATAAGTGAGATGCTTTGAATTTACTTATGTTGAGGATATTGAAAAAATTAGGTCCATCGCTAGAAACATTGAGTTGTAGTGGAAACAATTTATTGCATACAGAAGAATAGTCTATAAGATTACTCTGCATTTCTTGTTGGATGAATATCTTTGCCTGTGAATTGGAAGTTATTTAGTAGTCTATCTGAAGATGTTATATTCCAAGTTTGAGCCTCCAATATGAAGATTTGAGTGAGTTATGTTCACCATAGAAAAAACTACTTTTCCTGTATGTTTGATGGTGACAGGGAGAAAATATTATGCTCTGCATACCTTTGCATTGAAGTATTTTGGTCTGCAGTTCTAGATTTAAGTCTGGAATGATGACAAGTGCTTTCAACTACACTGGTTCATGATTTGGTGGTCTGCAAGCTATTCCTTCCTTAAGACAGTGGCTGACAGTATTGTTCTTGTGCTCTGGTTTGAATAATCTTCTTGACAAAGTGGTTAGAGATTGTGTGGTTATTCTTGGTGATTACAATGTGCTTGTGGATGTATCTTGATCATGTTCCTACCTTTGGAATGGTCTGCAAAGAGAAAATTGGATCATGGATGAAGAATGTTCCTAGCAGACCTAGTATTCTCACCAGTCTTGGCCTACTTGGTTGATTTCACTAATTGTGGAGATGGCTTGAAGATTGTCGAAGCGTGTCATGCCATGAAGAATTGTATTTCAGTCCTAGCTAAGACATAGCATGATCAGCATACATCTTTACATTTTTCCCTTTGCTAAGTTCTATATTAGGTCTAGACCTATTTATATGTATGTTTTTGTAATGCCAACCTTGGAGATTGATTCCAACGGTTGATGAATGTATTGCTGACCTTTATGTATATTCCAAGGTTGATGACTTGTATAAAGAGTTGTAATAAATTACAAAAAATTGTATGAGTGTGCAAAAATTAAGAGATAAGTGTGAAGGTGTGAAAGAGCAGAGTAGAGAAGTTATATTGTGCTTCAATGGAACTGAACCCAGGCATGGATTAGATGCTACTTAATCAGTTCACCATTTTGGCAGTGAGCCACCCTTTGGCAGTGTGTCATTCTTGGTAGTGAGCCATTCATTGTGAAACAAAACTATTTCCCAAATTAAATGCAACAATCATATTGATTTCTTAGAGTATTTCCCAAAATTAATTGTAGTGCTCAATTAGATTCATTCCTTAAATTTAAATGCAGAATATTGATTACAAATTGATATTTTTTATTGAATTGAAAACACAAAATGAAAAGAATTAAATTGTGCAACAGACAAAATCTTAGATTTCAACTGCCAGGAATAACAATATAAGAGTTATCCAAGTATGAAATTTCCCTGAATCTAAAGATTGCTGGAATGGACCCTGGTTCAGCCTCTTCTGTCTATAAGTAATCTAGGAGAAATACGCATACTTTTCCAATCTACACAAGTGTTGGTTCCTCTAGAACAATGCTCAAAACTCATGCAATACCAAGCCCTGACCAGGACAGTCCCGAGTGGACTTATGTACCCCAGGTTGGACACACACATAAGATGTGCCCCCTTCTCTGTCTTGCTCACATCCTACTAACCTAGAATCCTATTCCCGCATTGTACAATGCTTCCTTATTATTTTTTCCTGTCTCACATAAATGCTTATATAAGCATTAAGGGGTGGTTTTTGAAACCATCACACCCTTTCACAAGAGTTTCAATTTAATAATTATTTAACAAATAACTATTCACCCTTTCATAAAAGAGTTCTCTTAAATATTCTTCATTACTCTTTATTTAAATTAAAGAAGCATATTATCCTTTATTTTTTCCTTCCCCTTTTTTTTAAATTCTAAAGGGTTATTTCATCACTTTATCTTCTCTTGGGGAAAAAGTCACATAACACTTTGGAGTGACCAATTTGGGTAGTGAGCCTATGTTTTTTGGTATTGTTATAACTCATATATTTCCATGGGATAACACCCACAATGGTTTTTCTCTTTTACGGTTTTTCATATAAAAATCTAGTGTCTACTGTGTTGAATGTATGATTGTGATTAAGTCTATGGTTTCATGTTTTCATGATTAAATATGATTATCAGTAATTAAGTTGTTGATGGTTTGATATTCATAAAAAGTTAATTTTTTGTGACAACTGATTCACCCCATCTCTTAGTTGTCCTGTGTATTTCAACAAATCCAACACCTCAAAAGATTTATGAGAACTATGGTAAAACTAAACATGATTTTGTTTTCCATATATGCAGTGTTCGTAGAAATCAAACTCAAGGTTACAGTCATTCATACCCTTAATGAGGTTTTTATTTTTTAGGTTCGTCAAGCCCTTTTCACCAATACATCTAAGCCTTTGGTGCCACAACATTATTTTCATAGAAGGAAGTTTCATCTCCATAGAATGAGTACTCTTGGGTACCCACAAAGCACAACCATTAGAAGTAGATGCTACAGTATTCTTGGATGCTTGTTTCTACGGTGAGGATGGAGACTCTAAATCTTTCTTCTTTGAAATAGAGGCACTATTGCATCAAACTGTGCATGCATCAAACTGAAATAGAGTGCCAATCCAAACACCCTTAGCCAACACCATAGATCATCTCGTCATCTTGCATCCTGCATTTGAGAAAACAACCTGCACACTGTCCACATCATTTAGTTTTTTTAGAAATAATAGTTTTCATGCCAACCCTAGGATATGCAGTACACCATTGATCCCCTTCACTCAACCATCAAGGAATTTGATCAAGACTCTTCCATGGCAAACTATTTTCAAGTGAGATTCATCACCCAGGTAAACCTTCCCACCATCAAACTCTTCCTACTTCAAAAACTAGTTTCTATGGGATGTCATATGAAATGATGCACTAGAATCACATAACCACACATCCTCAAATGTGTGTGTTGCTAAGGCAGTGACAAATGCTTCTCTATCATCTTGAGAGGACTTGTCGGAGTCAGAATCATGGTTTTTCTTCTTCTTGTTTTTCTCCTCCTTGCAATCCTTATGAAAATGACCAGGTTTTCCACAGTTCCAACATAAGGCCTTGGACTTTCCAGCAGACTTTGATCTCCCACAAGATTTGGATCTTCATTTGTCTTCTTTCTTCTTGTCCTTCTTCTTTCCTTTCTCCTTGGACCTACCATGAACCGCAAGAGCCTCCTTAGCCATTTCAAAAGATTTTCCCCACATCTCTTTAGAATGTAATGATGCAACCACCTCATCCATCTTGAATTTGGTGGTAGTACTCCCAATTGCCTTCACAAGGTGGTCCCATGAATCTGGTAAAGAACATAGCAATATCATGCAATGATCCTCCTCCTCCATATTCACACCAACAGAGGTCAACTAAGCAATATGCATATTCAATTAATTGAGATGATCTACCATAGCTCCTCCATATTCCATCCTTAGAAAGTATAGTTTCCTTCTTAGGAATAGCTTGTTTACCAAGGACTTAGCTTGATAAACATCACCAAGCTTCTTCCACAATTCTTTTGCAGTTTTCTCCTCATGGATGTTCAGGAGCACAAAATCATCCAAACAAAGCCTTATGAGACCCTTAGCCTCCTGATCCATCTGATCCAAATCTTCTTGTTTCATGCTCTAGGGTTTGGTCTTGGATATCATGAGCCATAAATCTCTATCCACTAGCATATCCTCCATCTTGAGTTTCCACAACAAAAAGTTACCTGCATTGAATTTTTTGATCTCAAATCGCCTAGATGTGCTTTCCATCTTCTCACTACAAGAAGATCACAAAATTCTCTGCATGACTCCCACTCAATCAAAGATTAGTACAAAAAACCCTCTACCCAGTAGCTAGGACCAAAACTAGCTATGCTCTGATACCAACTAAAAGGAAGCAAGGTAAGCAGAAACAATTTCCTACACCAATCTAAGGAGGGATAGTAGTGCAAATTTTTCTTAGATCTTTACAATTACAATTGTTTTTCATATTAACAAAGAGATTAACACATAGTCACAAGTAAGTATAAATGCAGTGACACAAGATACACATTGGGAAAACCCTTTCAGGTGTAAAACCCCACACTCAAAAACTTGCACACTGTATTATCAAATTTGAAGGAGATTACAACATAATTGCAATGCAAGTTCTTCCAGGAGTTGTCACAATGTCACATCTAGAGTAATTTTAGTAGCATAATGATACCTGCAATGAACCATACAACTCCAACTCCAAGCACTTGTATAAATAGACAATTCTACAAATGGAGGATGCTTTTAGAGCAAGTCAACACAAGAATCTCATCCAAATCCATATGGCCCAATTTACAAGGCCATAAAACATGTTTATGACACTTGTAAGAGATTCTCTTTCATCCCTTACAACCCCCCCAACTTTGGTACCTACCTTATCCATGCAAAGACACTTCCTAGCATTTGTCACACCTATCATAGGATCTTCATTTTCTGGCTCTTACATGTCATAGATTCTACCATACGAATCTATCATAGCTCTTACACATCATAAACATCTTACAACACCCAAAAGATGCCAACACATGTGGCAAACATCTTCTACCACAAAATGGGATGCCTATCTCCTCATATGAGGATAAAAATACATCTAGTCACCTTCCATGTAGGATGACACATCACTGTGCCAACTCCCACAAAGTGACAAAATAAGATTTGCATACAAATTATAATAATAGCCAAAAAAATAAGTACAATTAAATAATAAATGCTAGGAACTTGTAATGGTTGAGACACCTTAAATCTCAACATATATTGGGATAAATAATAATCCTTTTTAAAACTAGGATAGTTTGTGATAACTCTTCGTTACCTAAAAGGATAACATCTATATAAAACTAAATTCTTTAGCATATTAATAGAATAAGAAGTCTAAATATCATGTGATTTTAAACATAGACATCAACTAATATCTAGATTTAAGCTCTTAATAACGTTCGAGTTAATGATACCTACCTTTTTAGTTAGCTAAGACTCTTAGATAGGATACTATGATAAGATAGTGTTGTTACTTCATTTTTACACACAAGAAATAAGACTCTTGGTCTGCTACTATTTACTTAAGAACTCTTTATCACTAGAAAAGACAAAATTGAATGACTTATACTAACCTTTACTCAAGGCAACTAAGCATACTAGCATTCAACCTTACTCAAGTTGACAAAATCAAAGCATAGCTTGTAAATTTTTTTCGGCCAATACATACAGTTGGCCTTTATGTTTTCTATGGGGTTTGTTTGGGAATAACCTTAAATGGTGTATATATACATAATAGCCATTCATTTTGACAATCACAGTCATACGACTATGTCATAGACCATAGACTTGTTTTTTATTCATATCAAAGGATAACATATATTTATCATAATCTTTATATATGATACTCTCCACTTCTAAGAGGTATTCATATATAACACAAATCTTGTTTCCCATTCAATATATGGTATAAATATGTAGACAAAAGTCTTTGTCAAAGGTATATCAATAGTAAGGTAAATCTTAATATAATCTATTGTGATAACATGCAAAACATTGGACCTCTTATGGCACACAGAATAGGTTTTATCTATAAACCTTTATCTATTTACTTCTCACTGATATTAACTTGCGTGATCAAAGTATTTATGGAGTATATTATGGATGGTGAGCTTACCTAAAATGCTAAAAAAGAAGAATTGATACTCAACTTTCATTTCCTTCTTCTTGCTTCTCCAATATGGAGATCCACCATGCTTCTTTACTTTCTTTGGCTTACTATATGCAAGAGAGAATACTATTTTATCTTCTCTCCCCACTACCATTAGTTATGCAACTACATAATTAATATCTTCCCTCTATTCCCTAAACCATCCATGGCCTCACATGTTGAAAAAGGGGAGTATGGAGCTACTACTCCTCCCCACTCCTCCAAGCATCTAGGGAGAAATACAATGGATGTCTATCTACCATTGAATTTACTCCTTCTCAAGCTAGATGTTATTTTAACCATAAGTAAGCTTAAAATAATAATTTAAAATAAACAATAGTACACCTACTTTATAGATGTCTCTAATGCATTCTTTTGAATGCATTAATTATGCTTATTCACAAGAACAATTATCGATGATGGAATCTTGCAAAGTCAACTTAGATCTTAACAATAAAATTGGACTTGCTTGGTCAATTACTCACATCAACTTGGTATTCAAAGGTGTACACTACCTGCTAACTATTGATGCAGAAGATTAAGCCATCAAGATGACAACAACAATATAAATCAAGTATGGAATGATCACAATATTTAAAATATTACTGAGGCTACCAACCACATAAAGAATAAGAATTGGTCCAAAACTGAATTAAATTCTAATGTTAGTGTGTGTATGTATTCCCAAAGAATAGAAGGATCATTGTACTCACATGATCTAGGACCCTCTCCATGGTGATACTCTCTCTCCTCTTCTTGGAGGGGAAAACATTGTTCTTGCATCCACCTCAATCACACAAAATAGTTAGTCCATCATATTATTTAATCATGTGGCCATTAATGACATCATAAACAATCATTCTTACAAAAATAACATAATTCAAATGCATTTTATATTCTAACATAATTGTTGTCAATTAGGATTGCACCACTAGTCAAATCAAGCTTGACTGTCCTGTTGAAACATGGAAACCCTCATAGATTGTGGGTGATCTATTTCAAGAGGGAATATCTAGAGTGAGCTTGTTCTCCTATGATTTTCCTAATCTAATGACTTGCAAGGGAAAAGGGATAGGAGGATATGCTGAAATAAATAAATAAAATGTAATCTAGGTGATGAATACTCAGATCTTACTCACAGTCAGACCACAGAGCACTGATCTTCACAACATTTCTTATTTTACCCAATTCATAAATGTTTTGCATGAAGGTTTAATTAAACACAACATGCAACTTGAATTAAGCAAAAAAAATGCATATCCTATTACAAAACCAAGACAAAATAGAGGATAAATGCTTATCACAGTGTTATATCAAATCAGTTGTGCAACAAGAGAGGCAAAAATGAAGGAAAATTGTTGCTCTATATCTGAAGGAATAATGAGTACATGAAAATGAATACAACGCTCTCAATGTAAGAGGAAGATTCTAATATCTCTACACTCTGATCTTTACTCTATGTTGTCAAAACTCTAACTGGAACCTGTGAAAAATAAATGAATCTCAACCATATATCCTCTAAAATCCATCTCCCTCTAAAAGTTGGAAAGAAGCTCCTAAAAATAGATCTGAAAATCCATTTTTGAGCTCACAGAAAAAGCTAAAAATAAAGCTCCTCAACTGTCTCCAAACAGCTGCCAAATCTATCCAAAAGACTCTCCAGTGTGACCCCACCAAAATTTATGCTTTCTTCTTCCCATGATATCTTAAATTTTGTCCATATATGTCTCTAAATAAAACAAATCAAAAAAGAATCTCTGATTTGTTTTATTAGCCTATAACTACCTAAAAATAGTTAAGTTTTAAAAGCAATTTATAAATGATTGCTTTAAAACTAACTTTACAACACCTGGTAGTTTTAATCTATCTCCTATTCGATTTGATTCTTAAAAGCAAAACAAAAATCTATGGCTTATAATTTCACCATTTTGTCATTACAATATTTGATTTTTCAATAAAAATCATAAAATTGTATCAAGTGATCATATGATATCTGCAAGAAATGAAACCCATGTTGTCTTGTCTTCACATGAGTTGGTAATCTCCAAGGCACATATGTCATATAGACCTATCTCACATCAAAATGGAAAGGTTTGCATATATTCCTAAGGCATGAAGTTCATCCCTATCTTCAAGGGCTAGGGAATAAGAAACTATGTTTCAAACTTCACAAGGGGTCGAAACAAAATTCAAGGCAAAAAATGACTCAAGTCATGAAGCTAGAAGCTTGTACTATACCACGATTAGTATTAGTGAAGCCCAAAAGAAAGATAAACAAATATGATAAAATCCCATTTTGATTTAGGGCTTGTGCAAACCCTAAACACAAAAGACTCTCGCCCTACTTTCTCGGACCATTTCACACTTACTCTTTTCTATTGAAACCTCTCTTCATCCTGTTGGCACAAACACTAGGGCTTCAGATTGCTTTATTCCAACTTCTCTGCTACTCCTTTGGTGATTTCTTGAGGATATTCAAAGGCAAGTGAAAAGGTAAAGTTGTTCCTCACGGGCTCGATCTATTTTCTTTGAAAACTCTTACCTATTCATATAATTGTTCTCTTCTCTGCATTTGGGAGGTCTTACTTTCATTTATTATATATATCATTTATTTTTTATCTGTGTTATTTGTCTCTCCTATGTGGGGCTTCTTTGAGACCCTTATTGTGAGGTTGAACCGCCATGAAAGGTGCATCTGGGTTGACTTGAGCAAAATGTGGCCAATACCACATGCCCTTGTATATGCATCTACAACCCCAAATGGTAAGAAAAACCCCTCTTCTTGAACTTTGTATTATTTCCTTTAACTCCCAGTTTGCATGAGTTACCTAGAAAATATAGCTCAATAACTACAAAAAAATAATAATGTATTTTTCTATATACTTCTATCATAGCCATGAAACCCATGCAGCCATGCTTTCATTATCTAAGTATTTGTCACAAATATGAAAGCTCAAAACCATGTGTTCTCTTTATGTATCTTCAATTTGAAACCTGTATGATGATAAGGGTTTGTAAAAGAAGTGACTCTGTATCATTTGTATCTCCTTAGAGGCCATAGCTAGCTGTATCTCTAAAACTTTTCTCTAAGCTTTACGTATTTGAAAAGCTTTACTTTTGAAACCTGTATATTTTGTTTGGGAGCCTCCAAATGGGTATTCTCTTTCTATGTCAAAATGCATTCCATTACCATATGCAACATTTGTCTCAGGCACATAATCTTTCCTTTTGTATTTGTCATTTCAAGAGCTCGCATGGTATTATTTATCTCTAAAACATTTTAGCTGGAAGCTTGAAACCCTAGGGTTACCTTATCATGAAAGAAACCAATGCTTCACCTTATCGAACCATGGTTGTAGTTGTGTCTTCATGGCTTGAATGCTTCACTTCTCTGTATTATTTGGTTGTTTTTGAAGCAAGACACGTACACTTGACAAATATAACACATACCACAATGAACAACAACATTATTTTCATTATTGTATAATGGAGGATGATAGTTTGACTGCATTTTTTTCTCAATGACAAGGATGACCATTTGATCTACAACATATGATCTTTACTAGTTGTTCCATTTATGCTCTTCTAGTTCTATCATTTCAATGGCAGTTTGTATTGGTTGACTACCCATTTCTTGAGTCATTGTATCTTCTGTAGATGTTTTTTGGGTACCAATAGCTGAGTAATACATTTGGGGTCTCCACTGGAGGTCCTCTTGGTATGTCATGTCTTCACATGATATGTTACATGCACCTTCTTTCTGTCATAACCTTGACTGCATGCTTTCTTTATGACAAAATGTTCATTTGATTTGTAGATGCTCTATTGACTAGATGTTCCATGTATACACTTCTTTCTGTATTGTAGATAGTTGTGGTCACTTCATTACTCTTGTTACTATAGATGCTTTGATTACTGGAATGACCCATGGCTATATTGCATTTGTAGCATGTTCATGTGATGTTGGTTCAGTTAATTTCTCTTCTGTCATACTTTGATTTCCTCGATATGCACTGTAACATCTACACTCATGGATAGAATAGTAAGAGCTGAAGCACATGTTACATTCTCCATAATTCTTATATCTCATCACTTTATTTAGGATGGCATTTGTCATAATGTTGTATGTTGACTGTCAGTTGGCTGTTCCTTTTCATACACCATATACAGTATGAGTTTTCTTTATTAGTGGTCCACATAGAACTTATGATATTCTGTAGATGTTCTTACACATTTTTGCCATTGTAGTTTATCATGATAGTATAGAGGGATCTACATATCATGATATGATCATAAGATGAGAAATTATATAATCTATCAGAGCATTCTCTTGTGGATCCATTTGGCATTTGTTGTTCCAACTTATCTCTTTACTTCAACACTGTGATATTTTGATTCATTGGCTGCTCCATGTATCTACTATGTATTTATCTTGGTATCTTTATGATATAAGACCACCTCATGCTCAATGAATGATTGCTTCATAAGATGAATGTACCTTACTTCAAGATGGAAGTGACATGACAGCATATGTTTTTCCTTGGTGGCTGTCCACTTGCACTTTTTAGTTTGTTCCAATCATGCATAAATGATATTTATCTCTGATTTTATGTCATGATCAAAACAGTTATGTACTGCTACATGATATTGTCCATTGGCAATTATTTGATATTCAAATGATAGAAATGTTCTTGATGTTCCCACTTTTTGATGCATATGATGAAAGATATAAAAGTGAAATACCTGTGAATGTCATTTCTCCATTGATGGCTAAAACAATGATGATAACTGTCGTGTGCATTAAATGTTGTCCTCATCATAGTCCAGTTCATGTTGATGGTTTCACTTCACTTCTTTAACTGTAATGATGAATATGTCTTGTACTAGACACTAATGCGCATGACTACTTTCTATCCTTCTGTTTGTCATGTAATTAAGGCAATGTGAATAATGATCCTTTCTTTTTCCATTCATCCCTTCTGATAATTAGGGCCAGCATGCTGGGCTCAAATCTTGTGGGAGCCCATTTCAAACCACATGCTGATAGGTCTTCAACAGCTACATGACTTGTTCTATACCTGCACAGGAAGCAAATATATTAGTTTAAAAAATAATGATACTTGATGATGCTTCATTTTCCTCTCTTATAATTGATGAATATTGTACTTCCTGATCTTGACTATCCCATACAATCTATTATGTATTTTGTTCATACTGATATAGTGTATGGATGAGATGATGTCATGAGCTCTAACCCCCTCTTCTCTCCCCTCTAATGTAGGTTATGACATTTTTGGAGCTCGACAATGAATGAAGTAGCTGGGACATGATCAACTCCAAATTCAGGTAATGATTGGCACCCTCTCCTTCATATGCTTTGTCAGTTCCTGTTTTTCCTTTAACAGTTGCATAACATATTGTACTAGATATTCAGATCTAGCTACTCACATGGCTTGTGTGGGACCAATTATTGCTCTCTTTTGTTCTGTATTCACTGCAACATTATCCATTTATGTATATCTCATCTGATGATATGAATGTAATACTGAAATACATTATGAGACATTTTTCAAACAATAATAAGCACTTGAAATAACAATTAATGTCAACTGATTTGTACTTTCTTTCACATAACCATAGCTAATAAAACTAAATCAATCAATATGATAACTTACATAACTGGTGCCACCATTAATGCTATCAATTTTCACTTTAAGATAATAAACTGTAATGCATCAGCTCTGCCAATTTGAGCTGGGAACAAAAATTGGTAACATTTCTAGCGACTTCTGCTATATGCTTGCCTCCTAAGCATTAGATCAATTGCCTTCAATATCCATTGGGCATGGAGTCTAGCTCTGTTAATTCTAAAATTAGAAAACTAAAAAATTTGTAGTCAAATCCACTCCAAATAGCAATAGCAAACAAAAAGAAACAAACTGGAAAAAATCTGATAGGCCTTGGTGGCCAAAATCTTGTGCAGCAACACTTAGGGAAACAAAACTGACCAAAAATAAATGTTTGTGAAGCACTTATTAATAGCAACACTACTCTAACCTACTCTAACCAGCCAGGGAGCTGGTCAAACAAACCCATTTACCAATTGGGTGAAATAACTCCCTTTCCTAGCCAACTAAGGATGCTTCTCATGTTCACCAATTGATAATAAGGAGTGGAAATCAAGAGCACACCTTATAAAATGCTATACTTCAACCTAAAGGATATAACTAAAAGTTTTAATAGCTTGACCTTAGTCAGACATACCTCTCGTTTGCCATGAATGAGCAAGTTGGATCAGCAAGTCCTTGACTGCAATCTCATTTCTAGGGGCACTGAAAACACCCTAAACTTGTTGGTCACTTCATTGGCCAAATCCATAATGGGGCATCCTCTTGCAAGGATGAAACTTGAATTCTCATTGTTGATCTCACTCCTACTTGTTGTCTCCTCAAACACAACCACTTCTTGCTTTGGCTGAAACATGACTTCAACCTTGTGTTCCTCCACAACCAAGTTGTCCTCATGTGATTGCTTGTGAACCAGTCCTTTGTCTGAATGGCTTTTACTATTCTCTTCATCCTATTGTCTTGGCTGCTCCTGTTGAACCACATTGTCCTCCTCCACAAGTGTTAGCATAATATCCAAACATGAGCAAAAAGGCTCAATTTCAGATTGAAATAGATCGTCTTCAGTCAAAAAAATATTACTTTCACATACCTATCAATGAATGAGCATGTTATCTAAATATTCTGCAACACTTGGATGGTCAAAATCTGGCATAGACATCCTATTTTCATCCTCAACATTAGAGCTAGGAAGCTCATCAAGTAGACTAATTGAAACCTTTTCCACATTGTCTAAATTTGCAACAAAATCATCAAAGTCATCCCAAAATGCAATTTCATCATGATCCACTTGATTTTATGATAAAGAGTGTTGTATTTTACCTCATGGCAGCCTGCAGTCAGCTATGTAACCTCCATGGCGTACTTATCTTCACATTTGTCCATTTGATCCAAGACCTCTCTATTAGATCACTCAGCTTCAATCAGCATTTCACCAGATTGTTGAGGATCCTCATGCTTCTCTGAAACTACTACTTCTGGTATGAGCATGTTCTCCTCCTCTAGTTCTACAAAACTAGGTAACTGATCAAACAAGGTTACAGAGTCTTCCTCATTAACTGGTGTCTTCTTGGATGAGACTTGGGCTTTCAGTCTTTGCAATTGAAGGCCTTCACCTTGTGACCTCTGCACCCTACTTCCATGCATCTTATGAATAGAATCAAGAAAATGTTCAAATGACTCAAAATTCAAAGGGCTTAGTATCAGATTTGAATCTACTTATCGTACACAAATAGAAGCATCCTTTTCGTGTGAAACAAGCACTTGTACTGCACAACTTTCTGAAAAAAAAATTATCATCTTTTACAAAACAAGGAGGATCATTAATGCAAACATCAGAAGGTTCATCAGGAGTCTTTTCTAGTTTGATTTTTTACTATTCTAACTGATATTACTTGATAGCTATGTGCTGTAAATTTACCCACCTAGCTTCCTTCATGGTGAATGAATCATTTTGTAAGACAATAGGTCCATCCTTACAAAGGTGAATAGTGATAGGACAATCAAATTCATCTGGTTGGGAAACTCTTCAAGTTTCTGATCTGTAACTATACTAGGCCAAGCATGATTCTTTTCCTCAACTTACAAGGGGTGAGGGGCTTCTAAAACTGGGCATTTTAGACTTATTAGGCTGCTTTGCGGAATCCAAGACTTCATTCTACCTAAAACTTAGGATTTCAACTTTAGGAGATTTAAGAGGTTCATTCTGTCTAAAACTCAAAAATTTATACTTACGTACCTCTTCTTGAATAGGTTATTCTAGAACAATAGGAGCTTCTTGGGCTCGAGCAAGCAAGACCTTCATTTGTACAGCTGCTTCTCTCTCCAGATTCTCTTCAAACTATTTCTTTTGTGTCTCCCACTCCTGATAAAAAACAAAGGTCTCATAGGGTGGCTACTCTAACTGTTGAAGGTAAACATGGTAATTCAAATCTTGTAACTGCAAGTTAGGCTCTTCATACTGTCTTGGTTGAAATCTCCCCTCTTGCTGGTACTAACAACCCTTCATGCTTGGAATTTCCTGCTCTTACTGTGTTCTTTGTGCCTCTAGGTCCTACTCATGTAGATAAGCTTGGTAAGCTAGTTCCTCCTAGTGCTTTTTATGCTCACACAGTCTTCTAATCTCCTCCATTTTCTTGTTAAGGTCTGACACAATTTCTTTAAGTTCATTAATTTTAGACTGCTTTATCTCGTAAGAAGGATGACTAGGAGATTCGGTAGGAGTGGTTACATGGTAAGCATCCTAGGTATTTGGACTAAAAACAACATTATAACTACTTGTATACAGTTGGTAAGAAAGCTAAGCAGGGGTGGGTGGGTGACAATTACACTATGCATGCTAGCTTTGCAGGGCCATGGAATTGGAAACAACAGCTTGATTGGCTTGATATGGTTGATAAGGGGCCCTATGGATAGAATTTTCATAGTATGGTGGTGGATATTCATACCTCTTATAAAAATCTGACATTCTTATTCATATGAAAGATGGAAAATGCAATGAATAGATGAATTTTATAACATACCAGCACTTGATCATACCGGAACTAGTAGATTCAAACTCAGAGTCACCAAATATACTTGTAAGAAGCCTCCAAAGGTTGGAACATTGTTGTGTATACCATAACAGTAGCTTGAAGATAGAAAAACTTTTATGAAAATGAATTTAGAGTCCCACCGGACGTGCCAAAAATTGTTGTCAATCAAGATTGTGCCACTAGTCAATCCAAGATTGATTGTCCTATTAAAACATGGAAACCCTCCCAGATTGTGGGTGATCTATTTCAAGAGCGAATCTCCAAAGTGAGCTGGTTCTCCTTACGATTTTGCTAATCTAATGACTTGCAAGGGAAAAGGGATAGGAGGATATGCTAAAATAAATAACTAAAATGTAATCTAGGTGATGCACAATCAGATCTTACTCATAGTCAGACCATGGGGCACTGATCTTCACAACATTTCTTGTTTTACCCAATTCATAAATGTTTTGCATGAAGGTTTAATTAACCACAACATGCAACCTGAATTAAGCAAAAAAATGCATATCCTATTACAAAACCAAGACAAAATAGAGGATAAATGCTTATCACAGTGTTATATCAAATCAGTTGTGCAACAAGAGAGGCAAAAATGAAGGAAAATTGTTGCTCTATATCTAAAGGAATAATGAGTACATGAAAATGAATACAACACTCTCGATGTAAGAGGAAGATTTTGATATCTCTACACTCTAATCTCTACTCTATGCTATCAAAACTCTAATTGAAACTACTGAAAAATAAATGAATCCCTGCCATATACCCTCTGAAATCCATCTCCCCCTGAAAGCTGGAAAAAAACTCCTAAAAATAGATCTAAAAGTCCATTTTCGGGCTCACAGAAAAAGCTAAAAATAAAGCTCGTCAACTATCTCCAAAGAGCTGCCAAATCTATCCAAAAGACTCTCCAATGCGACCCCACCAAAAATATACTTTCTTCTGCCCATGAGATCTCAAATTTTGTCCATATATGCCTCTAAATAAAAGAAATCAAAAAAGAATATATGATTTGTTTTATTAGCCTATAACTACCTAAAAATAGTTAAGTTTTAAAAGCAATTTATAAATGATTGCTTTAAAACTAACTTTACAACACCTGGCAATTTTAATCTATCTCCTATTTGATTTGATTCTTAAAAGCAAAACAAAATTCTATGGCTTATAATTTTGCCATTTTTTCATTACAATATTTGATTTTTCAATAAAAAACATAAAATAGTATCAAGGGATCATATGATATATGCAAAAAATAAAACCCCTGTTGGCTTGTCTTCACATGAGTTGGTGATCTCCAAGGCACATATGTCATATAGACTTGTCTCACATCAAAATGGAAAGGTTTGCATATATTCCTAAGGCATGAAGTTCATCCCTATCTCCAAGGGCTAGGGCATAACGATCTACATTTTAAACTTCATAAGGGGTCCAAATGAAATTCAAGGCAAAAAATGAATCAGGTCTTGAAGCTAGAAGTTTGCACTATAACATGATGGGTATTAGTGAAGCCTAAAAGAAAGATAAACAAATATGATAAAATCCCATTTCAATTTAGGGCTTGTGCAAACCCTAAACACAAAAGACTCTCACCCTACTTTCTTGGGCCATTTCATGCTTGCTCTTTTCTGATGAAACCTCTTTGCATCTTGTTGACACAAAAGCTAGGGTTTTGGATTGCTTTATTCCAAATTCTCTGCTGCTCCTTTGGTGATTTCTTGAGGATATGTGAAGGCAAGTGAAAAGGTAAAGTTGTTCCTCAAGGGCTCGATCCATTTTCTTTGATAAATCTTACCTGTTGATATCATTATTCTCCTCTCTACATTTGGGTGGTCTTACTTTCATTTCTTACATATATCATTTGTTTTTTATTTGTGTTATTCATCTCTTCTGTGTGGGCTCGCTTTGAGACCCTTATTGCGAGGTTGAACCACCATGAAAGGTGCACTTGGGTTGACTTGAGAAAAATGTGGCCAAAACCACATGGCCTTGTATATGCATCCACAAGCCCAAAAGCTAAGAAAAACCCCTCTTCTTGAACTCTACATTATTTCTTTTATCTCCCAGTTTACATGAGTTACCTGGCAAATGTAGCTCAGGAACTACAAAAAAAAACAATGTATTTTTCTGTATACTTCTGTCAGAGCCATGAAACCCGCACGGCCATGCTTTCATTATCTAAGTATTTATCACCTATATGAAAGCTTCAAAACCTTGTGTTCTCTTTCTGTATCTTCAATTTGAAACCTATATCATGACAAGGGTTTGTAAAAGAAGTGACTCTATATCATGTGTGTCTCCTTAGATGCCACGACTCGCTGTATCTCAGAAACTTATCTGTATGTTTTACGTATCTAAAAATCTTTACTTTTGAAACATGTATATTTTGTTTGGGAACCTCCAAATGGTTATTGTCTTTCTATGTTAAAATGCATTCCATTGCCATATGCAACATTTGTCTTAGGCACATAATCTTTCCTTTTGTATTTCTCATTTCAAGAGGTCATATGGTATTATTTATCTCTAAAACATTTTAGTTGGAAGCTTGAAGCCCTAGGGTTACCTTGTCATGAAAAAAACCTATGCTTCACCTTCTCGAACCACGGCTGTAGTTGTGTCTTCATGGCTTAAATGCTTCACTTCTCTATATTATTTGGTTGTTTCTAAAGCAAGACACCTACACTTGACAAATATATCACATACCACAATGAATGAATATTATTTTTATTATTGTATAATGGTGGATGACTGTTTGACTGCATTTTTTGCTCAATGACAAGGATGTCCATTTGATTTGCAACATATGATCTTTACTAGTTGTTCCATTTATGCTCTTCCAGTTCTATCATTTCAATGGCAGTTTGTATTGGTTGACTGCACCCTTCTTGAGTCATTGCATCTTCTGTAGATGTCTCTTGGGTTCCAATAGCTGAGTAATGCAATTTGGGTCTCCACTGGAGGTGCTCTTGGTATGTGATGTCTTCAAATGATATGTCACATGCACCTTCTTTCTATCATAACCTTGACTACATGCTTTCTTTATGACAAAATGTTCATTTGATCTGTAGATGCTCTTTTGACTAGCTGTTCCATTTATACACTTCTTTCTATATTGCAGATAGTCATGGTCACTTTACTATTCTTTTCACTATAGATGATTTGATTACTTGAATGACCCATTGCTATATTGCACATGTAGCATGTTCATGTGATGTCGGTTCAGTTCATTTCCCTTCTTTCATACTCTGATTGCTTCGATATGCACTATAACATCTACATTCATCGATAGAATAGTAAGAGCTAAAGAACATGTTGCTTTCTCTATAATTCTTGTAGCTCTTCACTTCTTTAGGATGGCAATTGTCATAATGTTGTATGTTGACTATCAGTTGGTTGTTCCTTTTCATACAACACGTACAGTATGACTTTGCTTTATCGGTGGTCCACATAGAACTTATGATATTCTGTAGATGTTATTGCACATTCTTGCCATTGTAGTTTATCATGATAGTATAGAGGCATCTACATATATTGATATGATCAGAAGATGAGAAAGGATATAATCTATCAGAGCATCCTCTTGTGGATCCATTTGGTATTTGTTGTTCCAACTTATCTCTTTACTTCAGCACTGTGATATTTTGATTCGTTGGCTGCTCCATGTATCTGCTATGTATTTATCTTGGTATGTTTATGATATAAGACCACCTCATGCTCAATGAATGATTGTTGTATAAGATGAATGTACCTTACTTCAAGATGGAAGTGACATGGAAGCATATGTTTTTCCTTGGTGGTTGTCTACTTGCACTTTTTAGTTTATTCAAATCATGCATAAATGATATTTATCTCTGATGTTATGTCATAATCAAAATAGTTATGTATTGCTGCATGATATTGTCCATTGGCAATTATTTGACATTCAAATGATAGAAATGTACTTGATGTTCCCACTTTCTAATGCATACCATGAAAGATATAAAAGTGAAATACCTATGAATGTCATGTTTCTCCATTGATGGTTGAAACAATGATGACAACTATCGTGTGCATTAAGCATTGTCCTCAGCATAGTCTAATTCATGTTGATGGTTTCACTTCAATTCTTGAACTATAATCATGAATATGTCTTGTACCAAACACCAATGTACATGACTGCTTTATATCCTTGAGTTTGTCATGTAATTAAGGCAATGTGAATAATGATCCTTTCTTTTTCGATTCATCCCTTCTGATAATCAAGGGCAACACGCTGGACTCAACCCTTGTGGGAGCCCATTTCAAACCATGTGATGATAGGTCTTCAACAACTACATTACTTGTCCTATACCTACACAGGAAGCAAACATATTAGTTTTAAAAATAATAATACTTGATGATGCTTCATTTTCCTCTCTTGTAACTAATGAATATTGTACCTTTTGATCTTGACTATCTCATGCAATTTCTATTATGTATTCTATTCGTATTCATATAGTGTATGGATGAGATGATGTCATAAGCTCTAACCCCCTCTTTTCTCTCTCCTCTAATGTAGGTTATGATGTTTTCAGAGCTTGGCAATGAATGGAACAGTTGCAACATGATCAACCGAATCTAAATTCAAGCAATGATTGGCATCCTCTCCTTCAGATGCTTTGTCAATTCCTATTTTTCCTTTTACAGTTGCATAACATATTGTACTAGATATTCAGATCCAGCTACTCCTACAACTTGTGTGGGACCAATTATTGCTCTCTTTTGTTTTGTAATGCCCCTCAATTTTGGCTTGTGTCAGTTGATAGTTTTCCATTGCTTTTAGACAATTTTGAGACATTTGAGTTATTAGACTATGGTTTATGCTTAGTATGATTATGATGGCTATGTTTGACTGAGGTGATTATTGACTTATGATGACATTATTGATTTATTCAAGTTTATGATGTGATTGACATGATCAGTAATGATTAGATATTATAATACTTTATGTGATTTATTGGTATCTGACTTATAGTTAGAGGTGCTTATGTCATTGTTATAGTTTCAGAGAGGGGACAGTATATTATTGCTCATTCTAAGCACCCTACTACGCTGTGAATCCCTAACTCTGTGTGTGTGCTATATGTGTTTATACTTGAATGCAACATATTGTTTTAATGTAGGTACCGGATCTCGACTCCACCTGACTCAACAGGTCTGAGCAGGCCCTTACACCAATGGATAACGTTGATGGGAGATAACATGGGGTTTCCCTAGGTCAGTTCCTATTTTTTGTTTGTGTCATATGTCTTGTTGATTTAACTTGACTTGAAGAATTGACTTGTCTTGATGATTTGACTTGTCTTGAAGATTTGTCTTGATGATATGACTTGTCTTATTGATTTAACTTATCTTGATGAATTGACTTGTCTTGAAGATTTGTCTTAATGATTTGACTTGTCTTTTTGATTTAACTTGACTTGAAGAATTGACTTGCCTTGATGATTTGACTTGTCTTGAAGATTTGTGTTGATGATATGACTTGTCTTACTAATTTAACTTCTCTTGATGAATTGACTGGTCTTGAAGATTTGTCTTAATGATTTGACTTGTTTTTTTATTTAACTTGACTTGAAGAATTGACTTGTCTTGATGATTTGACTTGTCTTGCTGATTTGACTTGTTTTGATGATTTAACTTGTCTTGATGATCTAAGTTGTCTATGCCAAGTCTATATATGTCTTCTTGTATCCCTTTACTTAGTGGAACCTCATTGTTATCTCCTAGCTCGGAGGGGTGGACCTCAGGGCATCAATTTTGGCTTGTGTCAATTGATAGTTTTACATTGCCTTTAGACAATTTTGAGACATTTGAGTTATTAGACTATGGTTTATGCTTAGTATGATCATGATGGCTATGTTTGACTGAGGTGATTATTGACTTATGATGACATTATTAATTTATTCAAGTTTATGATGTGATCGACATGATTAGTAATGATTAGATATTATAATGCTTTATGTGATTTATTGGTATCTGACTTATAGTTAGAGGTTCTTATGTTATTGTTATTCTTTCAGAGAGGGGACAGTATAGTATTACTCATTCTGAGCACCCTACTATGCCGTGAATCCCTAACTCTGTGTGTGTGCTATATGTGTTTATACTTGAATGCAACATATTGTTTTAATGCAGGTTGCAGGTACCAGGCCTCAACTCCACCTGACTTAGCAGGTCTGAGTAGGCCCTTGTACCAATGGATAACATTGATGGGAGATGACATGGGGTTTCCCTAGGTTAGTTCCCGTTTTCTATTTGTGTCATGTGTCTTGATGATTTAACTTGACTTGAAGAATTGACTTGTCTTGATGATTTGACTTGTCTTGAAGATTTGTCTTGATGATATGACTTGTCTTACTGATTTAACTTGTCTTGATGAATTGAATTGTCTTGAAGATTTGTCTTAACGATTTTACTTGTCTTGCTGATTTAACTTGACTTGAAGAATTGACTTGTCTTGATTATTTGACTTGTCTTGAAGATTTGTCTTGATGATATGACTTGTCTTACTAATTTAACTTGTCTTGATGAATTGACTTGTCTTGAATATTTGTCTTAATTATTTGACTCATCTTGCTGATTTAACTGGACTTGAAGAATTGACTTGTCTTGATGATTTGACTTGTCTTGAAGATTTGTCTTGATGATTTGACTTGTCTTGCTGATTTGACTTGTTTTGATGATTTAACTTGTCTTGATGATCTAAGTTGTCTATGCCAAGTCTGTATCTGTCTTCTTGTATCTGTTGAGTTAGTGGAACCTCATTGTTATCTCCTGGCTTGGAGGGGTGGACCTCAGGGTTCCACATGGTTGGGTGGAAGGCTTAATCCATTGGTTTTTCTTGGCCAACCTAATTCATGATCGCTGTAGATTATTTTCTAGTTTCAGACTTGTATTTACATCCTCAAGAGTTATATTATAATTTCAGTATTGTATTATATTGTTGTATATTGTAAAACGACATGATCAGTCAAGTAATCTTGTATTTAAACCTTTGTAATTGTTCATCTCTACAAATGAATGATGTAAATCTACTTTTGTTGTATTATAATGTATTTCAGTTGTATTGTTATAATTTTATGTTTATCTGATGCAGTTATGTTCCCTAGAGGTGTTAGTTGTTCATTTTATTTAATGTTGT
Source organism: Cunninghamia lanceolata (assembly GCA_027924645.1). Lineage (NCBI taxonomy): Eukaryota > Viridiplantae > Streptophyta > Pinopsida > Cupressales > Cupressaceae > Cunninghamia > Cunninghamia lanceolata. The sequence continues at coordinate 4,455,104 of BSBN01000334.1, read as the reverse complement.
TAATAGTGTAATTATATTTAATGATTAATGCATTTACTTGCTTCAAAAAAATATTTCTATAAATTTTGCACTTGTTAGTCTAACACTCTAGGGTTGCATGATGGGGCATCACATGTTCTTTATTCACTGCAACATGATCCATTTATGTATATCTCATCTAATGATATGAATGTAATACTAAAATACATTATGAGACATCTTTCAAACAATAATAAGAACTTGAAACAACAATGAATGTCAACTAATTTGTACTTTCTTTCACATAAGCATAGCTAATAAAACTAAATCAATCTATATGATAACTTACATAACTGGTGCCACCATTAATGCTATGAATTTTCACTTTAAGATAACGAACTGTAATGCATCAGCTCTACCAATTTGAGCTGGGAATAAAAATTGGTAACAATAATATTATTTTACTCATATTAATTTCACTAACTATGCATCTATCTTCTTGAAATAAAATGATAACTATATTAATTTAAAAATAGGGTGTGACAACTAGAATCACCTGACAGTCCAAAGTATCCTCCAAATCCACCATTAGCACCATATTCATTATGTGGCTTCAATGACTGAGATTTCACACAAGCTCCTCCTCCAAGACTACTACCATTTGCATAGTAAAACCCTCCCCTTCTTGTCACAGATCTTACATCCACCACATGAGACACCCCCATGGTTGTTTCCTCCACCTAGCCTCTACTGAGGCAACAAACATCTTTCCAAACCACCATAATGGCCCTCTCCAATACCTTCCATAACATCTCCACCAAAAAAATCCACCACTAGAACCACATCAAGGGTCAGAAGTTGTGGCAAAGTTGAGACCTCCACCTAATCCATTATTACTATCTAAGAAACCACTAGCCAGGGGTCTTTTCCCCCCATTTGGGTCTTCATCATTTGATTCATCACCATCTCTTTCATCTTCTTCACTCGCCTTCACTCCACTTCTACTTGCCATCATACCACCAAACAATTTAGGCTTAATTAACCACTTCAATTAAAAAATTATAGGAAATTTAGGATTACTACACCACCCCAATAAAAAATTATCAAAAAATTTGCATTTGTTCACCAACTCAATTGAAAAATTATCAAAAACATTAGCCTTCTTTTTCCACTTGAATTAAAAATTATCAAAACCATATCCTTCATTTATGACATCAATTAACATTTTATGGAAAATTTAGGTCCTCCTTCACCAATTTGATTAATAACAAAAAAATTATGTTTTTCAAATCACACAGAATTTAGTTTTAAAATTATGTTTTAACATAAAATATTCACCCACTCTATGGATTTAGTTGTATTTTTAGAAAAAAACACCAAGACAATTATATCTCTACATACAGGATTTGCCTAGATTTCTATAGGATTTTCCATGGGCCAACTCTTAAGGTTATCCCTCTAAACCTCATTAAATGTTTCCTTAGATAGAGTATGCTTACTCTATGTAGATGTTGACTTGTCTCTTTTTTCCCAACTTTCTTGGTCTTTTCTTGAAATAAATAGTTTCTTTTCAAGACCAATCACATATCATTAAAAAAAATTAATTTTAGAAATGCTTCCAATCTTGAAACCCAATTAGAATATTTTCTAGATTTTAGATTTTATACAATCCTTTCATACAATTCTTTATATTGTATAGTTCTATGTTTATCAACTATAGCTAAGCCCCTAACAAATGGTTGATAAGAACTAAGAAGACTTAGAAGAATTATTGGCACACAATCTTTACATTAATAGTTTTACCTAGTGCAAATGGTTCACTTTTATTTTCCTTTAACATTGTCAAATGAGGTATCACCTCTACCATATTTGCAAGATTCATACTTTATAATTGTATGGGAGGACTATGAATCCAAACATCACTTAAATATTTATATGTACCTTTTAGTGTCTCCTTCACTTCTATTCCACTCTATTTATGTTGATCCTCTATAAGTACTTTAGAGAGTGTAAGCTTACTCCACGAAGATGTTTTTTTGTCTATCTTTTCCCAACTTTCTCAAATTTTTCTTGCATTAAATGGTTTTTTTTCAATACTACTCACAATATCATTATAAAATATTAATTTTATAAGTGTTCCAATCTATAAACCCAATCATAATATATTTTAGATTTTAGACTTTATGAGTCTTTCACACAATTCTTTAGATTTTATAGTTTTATGTTTATCATTAGTGTCTAAGCCTCTACAAATTGTTGATAGGAAGTAAGAAAACGTAGAAGAATTATTGGCACAAAATCTTTATCATTAATAGTTTTACCAGTATAGAAAGTTTTTTTTTCTTTTCCTATAATTTTGTAAGAAGAGGTATAACTTGTAACAAATTTACAAGTTTCATATTTTATAATTCTATGGGAAGACTAAGAATCCAAATATCACCTACATTTTCATATGTATCTTTTAGTATCTTTCCAACTTTGACTCCACTTTGTTTATGATGAACCTTTTTAAATACATGTTTAAGAGTATAAGGTTAGAGTGTAAGGTTACTAAATCTAGATGTTGGCTTGCCTCTCTTTGCCAACTTTCTTGTCTTTTCTTTCATTTAATGGTTTGTTTTCAACACCACTATTTCAATGTTAAAAATATTTCAATTACAAAAAGTTCATTTTTTTCCTTTAATTTTTCCATTTATGAGATATGACTTCTACCAAATTTGTAAGTTTCATATTTAATTATTATTCTATGGCAAGACTAAGAATCCAAATATCACCTACATTTTGATATGTATCTTTTATTATCTTCCATAGTTCCACTCCAATTTGTTTCTCATGAACATCTTTAAATACTTCTTTAGAGAATGTAAGCTTACTCCATGTAGATGTTGTCTTGTCTCTTTTTTTCTGACTTTTTTGGTCTTTTCTTGCATTAAATTGTTTCTTTTCAACACCACTCACAATATCATAACAATTTTTCAATATTAGAAATGTTCCCAATTTGGTAGCCCAACCATAAAATATATTAGATTTTAAAATTTACACGTCTTTCACACAATCCATTAGATTTTACAAATTTATGGTTATCAATTGTATCTAAGCCTCTAAAAGATTGTTGATAAGAACTAAAATGACTTAGAAGAATCATTGGCACAAAATCTTTATGATTAATAGTTTGTCAAGTGTAGAAAGTTATATTTTCTTTTCCTTTAATTTTGTGAAATGAAGTATGACTTCTACCAAATTTGCAAGTTCCATATTTTATAAATCTATGGGAGAACTAAAAATCCAAATATTAACTACATTCTCATAGGTATCTTTTAGTGTCTTCCTCACTTCCACTCCACTTTGTATATGATGAACCTCTTTAAATATTTTTTCATATAGTGTAAGCTTAGTCCATGTAGATGTTGTCTTGTTTCTCTTTTCCCAACTTTCTTGGTATTTTCTTCTATTAAATTGTTTCTTTTCAAGACCACTCACAATATTTTAACAAATTTTCAATGTTAGAAATGTTTTGAATCACACAATGCAATCATAATATTTTTTATATTTTAGATTTTATACAAGTCTTTTACACAATTATTTAAGTTTTATAGTTTTATGTTTATCAACTATGTCTAATACTCTAACAAACAGTTGTTAAGAACATAGAAGATATAGAAGAATTATCAACACAAAAACTTTATCATTAATAGTTTTACCAACTATAGAAAAATTGTTTTTCTTTTCCTTTAATTTTGTCAAATGATATATGACTTCTAAAAAATTTACAAGTTTCAAATTTTATAATCCATCCGGAAGACTAAGAATCCAATTATCACCTATATTTTGATATATATCTTTTAGTATCTTCCACAGTTCCCTCCACTTCATTTATAATGAATCTCTTTCAATACTTCTTTAGGGAGTGTAAGCTTAATACATGTAGAATGTTGTCTTGTCTCTCTTTTCCCAAATTTCTTGATTTTTCGTGACATTAAATAGTTCTTTTCAACACCACTTACAATATCATAACAATTTCTCAATGTTAGAAATGTTTCCAATCTAACAACACAATCATAATATTTTTTCTTTCAGATTTTATAGAAATCTTTCACACAATTCTTGAGATTCTACAGTTTTATATTTATCTACTGTATCTAAACCTTTAACAAATACTTGATAAGAACTGAGAAGACTTACACAAATTATTGGGATAAAATCTTTATCATTAATAGTTTTACCTTGATAAGAACTGAGAAGACTTACACAAATTATTGGGACAAAATCTTTATCATTAATAGTTTTACCAATTGCAGAAAGTTCATTTTCCTTTTCCTTTCATTTTGTCAAATGAAGTACGACTGATAAAACTCTCCGCTGTTTCTTCTTTTCTGTCTTCATATTAATTCTTGAGTTCATTTCAGAAAATATAACTCTACTAAAGGTCGTTTTTGGAGGCGACGAACCGATCGAATATCTCCCATTAGCTTACGTTTCAGCAAGAGGGTCAAATCTATTTAACAGGTTTTAATGGAGCCTTGTACTTCACTGTTTGTCCGGTTTCAAAGAACGGCAATTCTTGGAATCCTGCCGCCTCCGACGCGTCTCGTTACCCACAAACGTTTTGGATTTATATCTTGACAGCAAACCGCAGCAAGATTCTAGAGAGGAAAATCACAAGTAAATGATATAATTCCTCCGTTTCTGTATATCATAGTCCCGATTATTTTCTCTACGAGGAAAGCAAGACTCCGGTAATTGAGCACCAGGCGAAGGCGACCATGGCTGAGAGCTTGTCTGGTTATCAAATATTCAATCTTCAGAAATCTACGAGGCCGATCAGACAGTGCTGAATAAAGGTACGCCTGATTATATAATATCAGGGCAGTTAGATGAATTTTTATTACCACACTGAATTTTCCATGCTGCCCTCTAAATTAGACGGCAAAATGCCCACAAATATGAAGGTTTTGTCCTCTCTCGAAATCGTAAAACTGGCGGGCACGCTGTACATAAAAGGCTCTGCTTATGGCGGCTTGGACTCTTGCTTTTTCACTCCTGCTCTGGCGACGGAAGAGCAGCACGGGCTAGAATTGGCTCACCTTCTCTTTACAGCCTGAGCGTAAACAGCTGATGAGTTGAGCTATTGGGCTATTTTTAAATATCATGCATTCCAACAGTCAAAATCAATTATAAGGTCTTTTCCGTTTCTGTTTATATTTCCCTCGCATTGGCATCTTTATTAGCATGTCACCATGTTACCACGTCACATATGCCCATACCATACCCTGTGGCGTGATGGGATGGAGAAAAAACGTAGGACATTTTGTGCCGAGATTCAAATTTTTAAAATTTGCCGCCCAATCAAGCCAGTCAATTATTAAATGGGTTTCCCTCCCATATTGCTCTCTCGTTGACGCCATTCTCAGCGGTGCAGATAGCTCCTGTGCTGGAATGAATTACACCTGCGATGGCTTCATCCAGGGCAGAAGCGCCTACTCTGGCTTCAACACCACTGGATCTTCTGATGATGCCGAGAGAGAGCTGGAATTTGGATATGGTGGTAGTGAACCCCTGTTTGCTTTTAGGTCCTTTGCTGCAGCCCTCCATCAACGCTAGTACTAGTCATATTATGAAATATTTAACAGGTATGCATTTCATTATTATTCGTCATTTAATAAGATTTAGAATATATTACTTAAAATTGTCATTGAATTGTTTGATATTTATCTATAACAGATGTAGATTAAACTAGAAGTATGATGGGCAGGTACAGCCAAAACATAGGCAAACTTAACCCTGGCCTATGTGGATGTGAAGGATGTGGCAGAAGCTCATATATTAGTGTATGAAACACCTTCTGCTTGTGGGTGGTATCTGTGTGTAGAAAGCAGCTTGCACCATGGAGAATTGGTGGCTCTCTTGGTGTAATTGTTCCCCCATATCCTCTTCCTCTCATGTACTCAATATATATCTCTTTTTCAGATAATTTTTAGTGAATTCTTTTCCCGGGCATCAACAAATATCAATCAGTTCAACTAATGCTTCTGCTTACTATCTCTGCAGGTGTTCCGATGAGAAAAATCAAAGGAAGCAGGCTTACAAATTCACTAATGAGAAGATGAGGTGTCTTGGCCTTACATTTACACCAATGAAAAAGTCCCCTGGCTGATACAATTGGTAGCCTGCAGAACAAGGGTTTTCTTCATTTAATATCTCCTCTTTAAAAGTTGTTGCAGAACATAACAGAAGAAATGACTACATCTGCCATTCAAGGTTTAATTACTACATTAGTTAATGATTACATCTGTCACTCAAGATTATAGTTACTACATCAGTTAATGATTACATCGGTCATCTGGGGACATTTACTTATATTAATGACTACATTTCCCATTCAATGTTTTAATAATTACAACTATCATTTAAGCTCTTAATAAATCACGTTCTTAAATATTTTAATCAAACAACAGCCATGGCCATTGGAAGTCACGATACAAAATTTTCGAAACTTCCCATTTTTCTCTTATAATTTTAGAAATGAACATTCATATAGTTAATTAGGAAAAATTGCAACTGGTGTAATGGAAAATTAGCAGTAGCAATTTTCCTACAAAAAAAAAAAATCATAATAAATAGCAAAGATTAGAGAACAACATGATTTTTGGCATTCCAATAACTTTCAAGACAAATTTAATTGTTTTGGAGGAAGATAATGAAAACATTAGAATCTCTATTAAACTAGGACTAAAAAACAAATATAGTTTTTATTTTACTTTCTCAACAATAAAAAAATAAACATATATTATAAACTAATTAATTTTTATTCACTAGAAAAGTTATTATTTATTTTTATATATAAAGACATCAAAATTTTAAAATATAGTGCTTACAAATCATACATAAAATAGCTCTTCAAATAAAAAGAAAGTAAACAATGTTGATAAAATAAAATAATTCTTAATTAAAAATTTATATATTTTAGATAGATGTATTTAAGATATCTATACTAGTTATAATTAATTGACACACTAATTCTAATCTCATACAAATAACAAAACCTAAAATATCAAGTTGTACATAAATACATCCACACCATTTACATAAATCTATAGTCATTAAATTGTCACAAACATTAGATCAAAATTGTATTCTTTTTTTAAATTATTCTGGAGTCATTGTCAATATAAATATATTTCAAATACATTCTCCCATCTCCTTATGTGAGCATTACTTGCCTTTAGCCACATAAGTTAGAATTGAATAAACTTACCTTTATTCCAATCGGTGAAAGAGGGGCACCTAGACATTGGGGTTCATAAATTTGTATATAGAAATGTAGTTGGAAAAACACAATGTGGTTTGCAACCTATATTTTTGTATACAAATATGTGAAATATTATGCCACATGTATGACACAATAACATGAATCTTAAGCATGCTAACCTTAATAATATTGTTTGAAATAATTTATAACTTAAGAAATAATATGACAAACAATCATCCTCACCAATTGAATTTCAAACCCTTGAACTGATGTGGCCTATACTTCTAGATAATTTAGGTTTAAAGATTATTATTGTGGTTTTGATCATTTCCATTACCATGTTATAGTTGCAACTAGGTAGATTTATGGAGTCATTCTTTTTCACATCAGACATTGGGGTTCACAAATTTGTATACAGAAATACCATTGGAAGAACATAATGTCAACCTAGATTTTTGTATACAAAGTTGTGAAACATTATGCTAGGTATAGCACGGTAACATGATATCTTAAACAAACAATGCCTAACCTTAATCATATTTATCTGAAATAAACCTTAATCATATTTATCTGAAATAATTTATAACTTAAGAAATAATATGACACATAATCATCGTCACTAATTGAATTACAAACCCTTGAACAACAATGTGGCCTATACCTCTAGATAATTTATCTTTAAAGATTTTATTTTAGTTTGATCATTTTCATTACCATGTTACAATTGTAACTAGGTCTTTATGGAGACATTTTTTTCACATCAAACATTGGGGTTCACAAATTTGTATATAGAAATGTAGTTGTATAAACACAATGTGTTTTGCAACTTGTATTTTTGTATACAAATCTATGAAACATTATGTCAGGTGTAGGTATGTGCAGCATAGTAAAATGATATCTTAAGCATGCCGACCTTAATCATATCTATCTAAAACAATTTATACCTTAAAGAAATAGTATGACACACAATCATCCTCACCAATTGAATTCTAAACCCTTGAACAACAATGTGGCCTATACCTCCAAATAATTTATCTTTAAAGATTATTATTTTGGTTTGATCATTTTCATTACTCAATTATAGTTGAAACTAGGTTTCTATGGAGACATTTTTTCACATAAAACATTGCGGTCCAAAAATTTGTATATAGAAATGCAGTTGTATAAATAGAATGTGTTTCGTAATCTATATTTTTGTGTACAAATCTATGAAACTTTATGCCAGGTATAGGCATGCATAGCATGGTAAAATGATATCTTGAGCATCCAAACATTAATCGCATTTGTGTGAAATAATTTATACCTTAAGAAATAGTATGACACACAATCATCCTCACCAATTAAATTCCAAAACCTTGAACAACAATGTGGCCTATACCTCTAGATAAATTATTTTTAAATATTATTATTTCGATTTTATCATTTCCATTATCATGTTATAGTTGCAACTAGGTCTTTATTGAGATGTTGTTTTCACATCAGACATTGGGGTTCACAATTTTGTATACTAAAATACATTTGTATAAACATAATGTGTTTTACAACTTAGATTTTTGTATGCAAATCTTTATTAACTTTATGCTAGGTATAGGCATGCATAGCACGGTAAAATGATATCTTAAGCAATGCCAACCTTAATCATATCTGTCTAAAATAATTTATACCTTAAGAAATAGTAGGACACACAATCATCGTCACCAATTAAATTCCAAACCCTTGAATAAAAATGTGGCCTATACCTCTAGATAATTTATCTTTAAAGATTATTATTTTGATTTGATCATTTTCATTACCTTGTTATAGTTACAAATAGGTCTTTATGGAGACTTTTTTTTCACATTGGACATTGGGGTTCACAAATTTGTATAAAGAAATATAGTTGTATAAACATAATGTGTTTTGCAACCTAGATTTTTGTATACAAATCTGTGAAACTTTATTCCAAGTATAGGCATGTGTAGCACTGTAAAATGATATCTTAAGCATGCCGACCTTAATAATATATATCTTCCAATGTTTCATGTCATTGGATATTCTTGTCTAGAACTGTGAAGAGGGTAAGAGAGTGTTTTTATTGTGTCAAAAAGTGTGAACCATTCTAAAATGGAAATCATTATTCTCACAAAAAAATGACATGTTTAAGATATAATGTTACTATGCCTCGTATGCCTCGTACCATAGCATGATGATGGAGGATGAGATGGTGGCATTGTGATGAGATGGAGAAAAAATATTAATGGGATGTTTTATCTCATGTTGTTTCTAATGGCCACTTTTAGTTGTGATGGGCACCATGTACATGTTGGAAGTTTCAAAAGACGTCGAGATTAAAAACATCCTTCTCCATTTTTATTTCCAACTTTTTCATTTTTGGGAGCAGTGAAATCCATCAATGAGATTGCATAGGCAGCTGCTACAAGGAGCTTCCTTGATATTCATGTAGCTATAAATAAATCCACGATAACAATTACCATTGTGGGTAATTCTGATTTGTGTCAGGGGCTATTCTCCAAACAAAATGGCATGCCTAAGACATCATAACATACAAATAACCATACAAAAAAATATCAATGAACATATACTCTTAACAAAAGAGCTCGCAATGGGACCTACCAGTGCTGATGTGTTTAATGGTAGCCACTTGCTATTTACTGTGAGGATGGCACACTAGACATGGTGTATTTCCTGTCAATGATCTCCACTTCACCAGGGCTTTCAAACACTTAATTTTATGTCATATACAAAATTCTATACCAAATTTGTAGTTGGGAAAACACAATGAGTTTTTGAACTTGGATTCTTATATACAAATTTGTGAAACCTTATGCCATGTATGTGCATGTGTAGCATGGTAAAATGATATCTTAAGCATGATACTTTTTTCAAAGAATAGCCAGTTATGATCTTAATCTTCTATCTTGTTTTAGGTTGTGTTGGGATTTTATTGTATAATAAATTTGTAGGTTGACCAAGACATTGTGTTTTTCATCCCGCACAAGTTTAGTTCATGGTTTGTAAGATGTGTTTGAAACTTAGGAAGTGACTATTCTCCCAACAAAATGAGATCGAGCAGGGAGGATTTATAGGTGAGGATACAATAAACAAATGACATCTAGTTGATGGGTGAGCAATAAAGGTATGCGCAATCCAACAAAAGTCTATTGCTGATTTTATGTTACTGTAGGGTTATGTTAGGATTTTATTGTATGATAATATTGTAGGTTGAACTACACGTTATATTGTTCAAATTGGACAAGTTTAGTTCATGGTTTGTAAGATGTGTTTTTGTGCACATTTGATGTTTTCCAAAAGGAATGGGTGGATTTAACAACATTTCTCTTCAGGTAATAGAGGTATGTGAACTGTAACAAAAGTGTATTCTTGATTTTATGTTGTTGTAGAGTTGTGTTAGGATTTCATTATATATATGAAGTTGCAGGTAAAGGAATGGTTGGATTTCACAACCTTTCTCTTCACATAATAGAGGTATGTGGACTCCAACAAAAGTGTATTGCTGATTTCATGTTGTTGGAGGGTTGTGTTAGGATTTAATTGTATATATAAAGTTGTAGGTTGAACTACACATTGTGTTTTTCAACCTACACAAGTTTAGTTCATGGTTCATAAGATGTGTTTTTGTGCACATTTGATGTTATCTCAAATGAATGGTTGGATTTCAAAACTTTTGTCTTCAAGTAACAAAGGTATATGCACCCCAACAAAAGCACGTATTCTTGATTTTATGTTGTTTTAGAGTAGTGTTAGGATTTCATTGAATATACAAAGTTTTAGGGTGAACTACACATTGTGTTGTTCAACTTGCACAAGTTTAATTCATGGTTCGTAAGATGTGTTTCAAATTTATGACTCTCCTAGTTGACTTAAATACTAATTCAACATTTTTTAAATAGATTTAGACAATGTGTTATTCATTTGAATTGGGTGGCAGCAATAGAAGGACATAATCAATTACTCAAGGTTAACCCAAAGGTATCGATGGATTTCACAACTTTTCTCTTCACATAATAGAGATATATGAACCTGAACCAATGTGTCTTCCCAATTTTATGTTGATTCATGATTTTGTACAAATAATTATATTTCATTTTGCATGTTAGCATTTGATTGTATATATAAAGTTCATGGATTTACCACACATTGTGTTGTTGAACTTGCATGTGTTTAGTTCATGGTTCGTAAGATGTGTTTTTCTTCTCATTTGAGGTTATCTCAAAGGAATGGTTGTATTTCACAACGTTTATCTTCATTTAATAGAGGTATGCGCACTCCAACAAATGTCTATTTCTGATTTTATGTTTTTATAGGGTTGTGTTAGGAGTTCATTGCATATATCAAGTGTAGGTTGAACTACACATTGTGTTGTTCAACCTATACAAGTTTAGTTCATGGATCATAAGATGTGTTTCTGCTCATTTGAGGTTATCTCAAAGGAATGGTTGGATTTCACAACCTTTCTCTTTAAGTTTAAGAGAGGTAAGTGGACAACACCAAAAGTGTATTCTTGGTTTTATGTTGTTGTACAGTAGTGTTAGGATTTCATTTTATGCATAAAGTTGTAGTTTTCATGACACACTATGTTTTCTAACCTACACAAGTTTAGTTCAAGGTTCGTAAGACATGTTTCAAACTTATGCCTCTCTAGGTTGACTCAAATACTGATTCATAATATTTCCAATATATTTGAACAATGCGCTATTTATTTGAGGTTTGTGGTAGCATGGAAGGACATAATTAATACAAAATGGTGTAATAATATTTATATAATAAAATATGAAACATAAATACATCTTTTTATGGACATTCTTCTATCTCTTATGATTGTGATTCAAATGCTTTCTGCAATTTTGATCAAGTTTAGATTTTCTTATGTATGTTTTTTTAACACCAAACTAAATGTATTTAGAGCTAAAGAAACATGTGAAAGTGGAAACACTTACTAGCTCTTCTGATTGCATTTCTTAGATATCAAGAGATAGAATTGATGAATTCATGAAAGGTGAGTACAATAGATAATGTTTTCCCACAATCTTTCATATTGAGGATAGTCATTCCAATGATCTCCTTTTGACCTTAGAGTGGTCAGAATCAACAAACCTCTTCTCTATGCATAATGACTTTTTTTATATTGAGCATGAAATAAATTGTATAGTGGAGTCTTCCTAAATTGAATGTTACATCATCTTATTCAATTTTCTTCCTTTAAAAAATCTCATACATTTTAAAAAAATTAATTTAACATTATTATTATTTTTAGATATTGGTTTGCATATGGGCTAGATGACTTTAGATATGTGGACTTGGAGCATTATAATTGCACCAACAAGCCAAAGAATGGAAAGGGTAGTCAACCTGGTATAAATGACCTTAGATGTGATTTTAGGTGCCACTTTACTATTCATGTTCTTATTAAGAAGGATTGACAAGCTCTCAAAACATATAGTCTTAGGGTGAAAAAAAGGGGGAAATATTTTGTTTTAGGTTTCAAAGGAAAAAAATACTTTCTCACAAAAAAATCAAGGGCATATCAACCAAGTTGCATCTCCACTAAGTGAGAGCAATCACCTAATAGGTTGGGCTGCCACTTGGAATGATGTAGAAGTTCAGATTAACAAACAATATCTCAATTTGATTCTCAATTACTCTTAAAACCCTAAATAAGAAAAATAGTAAGCTAATCAATGAATTACGACAAATCCTTTCAGACCAAGGTGAAGGACAGATTATTAACTCACTATTTTTTGATATCTAGAATGCGGAATAGTCGGGGACACTAGCACTAGTGCCCCTATCCAAGGTACAGTTTTCATCATGAAATATAAATCTCCTTTCGACATTTATCTACATTATATCTTCTATTTCTACCATGGAAAAGATGGAGGACACTAGCACTAGTGCCCTTGTCCTGAAATATTTGCCTTTGTCCTCTTTCTTTAGATCCCATATCCTTGTTGTTTGCAACCTCCTTTCTATAACTCCACTCCACAAAACTTGGTACCTATAACCTGCAATCACAAAGGAGTGTGGGAGGGGGTTGTGATGTTTAGAGGCTTGCCTTGGTCAAGTCCCAGAAAGACATTTAAGTCTTCTGAACACTGTTGTCAGATAAGAGTGTGTATCCCTACGAGATAGAGGCAAAAATGCAAATGATAAATGATTGAAAATATAATGGATATCACCTTGAAGTGTAGATCTCATGGTAGGAAGATGCTCTTCATGCCATGAGGAGATGGATTCAAATATGCAAATACAAACACAACAACAACAAGGTACTACTCTACAACATAATGAATGCCTTGAATCACTTTAACATAAGCTTGGAGATCAAAAAATGTCCATCTAGTTTGCAAATGAAACCTAAACATGCTTATATATGCAGCTACAAAGATTCTTGCTAAAAATTTCATAATTTAGACTTGAGATGTCGACATAGGACCTAAATAATAGTCATAAAATTAACATTTAAATTTAAGGCAGACCTAAAATAGGGCAGGACCAGGGCACTAGCTCCCAAGTCCAACCCCTCATTTTTTCTTCAGGGATCATTATAATATTATCCCCTAGGTCCTATTTGCCATAATACTTCAAGGATTTCATATCAGGAGTCAAAATTAACACACATGATGCTCTAAATGCATTATAAGGACCTGGGAGTTAAACCTTAAGAGGGAAAAGCCCCCAATGGGACATTTTCTGACATAACATTTAGTCCTCACTTTAATGTATGTATAAACTCAAGGTACATACATACATTATGTAGGAGTCAAGGACAACACTGAGAGGGGGGGTGAATTAGTGTTGTGTGAATTTTCAAAGCTTTTTATAAACTTTAACTTTCAGAGCACAAGGAAAGAAAGATACCATTGATTTGTCAAATACATATGCACATGACTGTGAATGCAGAAAGAAAACAAAACTTCACAAGTAAATCATACACACACAGAGAAGATTATGACACAAGATTTGCATGAGTGGAAAACACTCCAGGGGTAGAAAAACCACTCCAAAACTATCTCACTGGCTTAACTAAAAAACATGCCTCATTGGTAATACAAAATGTATCTAGGAGCACCAACTCCAATACCAAACAAAAGCAGCCACTTCCAACACTGATATACCTCACTGGTAAGCAAATAGGTCTCACTAACCAACAAGCCTCACTGGAAAACCAAATCACAATAAAAGTTATAAACCAGATCAGAGGGATACTCTGTTTCCATTCAATTCTCAATTCCTTCACACCTGCATAACAATTCATCTGACTATCTCTGCATCACATACACAATATCATATTATCATCTTTCTTTTCTCTTCAAGAGGATGTCATAGAAAAAGTTTTCATTTCTATTTTCAATTCCACACACACACACACACACACACACACACACACACACACACACACACACACACACACACACACACACACACGTTAATGTACCTGAAAAACCATTATATACAATTTGAATAACCTTTCACATTCTACATAATCATTTTTCATCTGCGAAGAAATTAATTTTCTCTTCATGCCCATGACTGTTCATTTTCTTTTTCTCTACATAAACATTTACATCCTACAATAAAATCAATCCTTTTCAAGGCCATTCTCTTTCCTTTATTTCTCTGAAACATCTGTATAAGGCTTTTCACATTTTGAGTCCTCAATTTGCTCAAATTCCCTTTTATAAAAATTTCATCTCAAAAAAATCTTTTCAACATGCTCCTGTAAAAACACAAAAAACAACTTCTCCAAGAAAAAACACTCTTCAAAAAAATTCATTCCATAATACAAAAGATTTTCAAATTCTCTATACCTTCATCTCTTTAAATTCTCCTTACAAAAAATCTTCACTAATTTCTTCATATTCTTTGCATACTTCTTCATCCATGAAGAATAATAAAATCATTTTTCCAAAAAATCTCTCCTCAAAATTTTTTTATCTCTCTGACATTTTAATAATAGCTTTCCTTAAAGGAGTCTCTTTATATTCCAAATAAATCCTTCCCAAAAAAAAACTTCTTTATATTCTTTACATAGAGAAGAAAAAAACAGCCCACTTGAGTTTAAAATTAGAAACAAATCTTTAGAGCCACGAGGGAGGTCCACTAGTTTTGAAATTAGAAAGAATCTCCATAAAAATCTCCAAAGAAAATGCTTTTAAAAGCCCTCACAAAGCTGCCTTTACTTTCTTAAAAAACCTTAAAAAATCTGCCCTAAAAACAAATTCCATAGGCTCCCTTTTTATTACTTTCTTGCCACGTGAGAGAGTTTTTTTAAATTAGAAAAACTTTTCTTTTTCTTTTTAAAAAAATCTTTTTTAACTCCTCAAAATCTGTCCACTTTTTAAGACTCTAAAAATTAGCCTTTCAAAACAAAGACTAAATCAAAATCCATTTTTATTTTTGTCATAAAATATGACATTTAAAGGGGATCAACAAAATAGGATAAAAAACAAACTTAATATATTTAAATAAAGCCATGAAATGGCTTGTTCATGTTTCCTGTATAATTTTTTCTTTTTATATATATTTAAATATTCAATGTTTTTGCTCCCCACTTTTTAAGCATATAAAGTCCACTTTATTCAATTAGTGCCTCTGTCAACATTAATGCCTCTCTGTCAATCTTTGATATCTATTATTAACAAGCCTCAATGTCTCTGTCATAAACAATATCCCACATATACCATCACCAAACATCATTATGAATGGAATGAACTATTAACACACAACTCCATGAATTATTTAACCATCAAGTCAAGATGAACTTACCACACTGATCAAGCATGAAGACAAGATGAACTTACCACTCTGATCAAGCATGACAAGATGAACTTTATCAACAACCTTGTATTATAAAATATATGCATTATATCATACTTTGATTGATGATCCTAATCTTATAGTCTTGTGAATATCAAGAATGTACACAAAGTGATCAAACAAGTCCTGTGGATATGATCAATTCAATGCATCATAACACCATGATCAAATATGAATCAAGAACATAAGAATCCATTCTGAAACAAACATGATGATATTTTGATCAAATGAGAGCATCTCTTATCAATCATATCAATCCATAAACAACTCCTATCAATACCAACACCTTTTTGACATCAATGACAATCTACTTTCGTCAATCTCCCCCTTTGTCATTGAAGGAAAAACTACTTGATACTCTTTTTCTTTCTCCCCCTTTTTAACATCTGATGACAAAGACTATTATCTCCCCCTGAGGAAATCTCCACTGAAAGATGTTATAACATGATCATAACCATTGAATTATGAACACTTTGAAGGTATAAACTCTTGTCATCTTGTTATCTTCAACCAAAAATAAAAATGAGAACCACTTACCAAAATCTTTGATACCACTATGAAGATGAGGACTGACATACTCCTAATGACATCACGTGTGATTGAAAGACAAACTTTTAAAACAAACAATTCTTCTTCAAACAACAACACTCTTTGACCCACATGACGAATCTCCAATGAATCTATTTGCATCCCCTGAAAAAAAAAATCACTACTCATAAATACCACTATCAATCATTTACAAGGACAAACATCACTGTTACACCATCTGCACAAGGAAGTACTATCCTGCCAGAAAGAAACATGTATGTCAACCTCAACATAATACCATTTCTTGACATACTACCAACATGAGGATGAAGAAGACATATTTCTGCAACCAAATACCAACTTCTTGAACACTTTGCAAAGAAATCATAAACACACTAGTACTCTTTGATGAACAATTTTGCAAGAAAAAATCATGAAGACTCCTTATCACACAGTTTGAACAAACCATTCTGCACCTTATTAATGAGGAAGATCATCAATGGAACATATGAAATTATCACATCAGAAAACTCCTCAATAACTTTAGTTTATCATCTTCTTTTGACACTATCTTCAAATCACCTGAAAGCTCCAAGATACATGTCATAAAACATAACTCAACAAAGTAATAGATATAATCATCAAATTGATTCCTTGATTTGAACTATCATCCTGCAACCAAACTATTCTTGCACACCTTTTCTGACATGACAAAGAATGAAGACCATCTGAATAAATGAAGACTATCCTATTATTTCTACACATCTATTTACAACACACTGTCAAAACTGATATAAACATAACCACATCTGAAACATACTGCAATCAACAAGAATTAATGCCTCTTGACTCTATAATACAAATCAGCCAATCAATATCTTCTTGCAACAACATTTTCCAAAACACTATGGATTGCAATACATGTCAATTCAACCTTGTAATAATCAACATGATCAGGAACAATTTGTGCATTTGAACTCTTGAAACATCTTTTCAACATAATGAGCCAAAGAACATCTGAAACACTGTCACATACTAAACATCAACATTGTTAGCAACATCATCATCAACTATTTCAAAGCATGGCAAGAATGATAAACATGACAAGATCATCATTCAAATGATCTCCTTCCTGAAACTTCTTGGGGACAATTGATAGGACATGAATAACTCCCCCTTACTTCATGCTATCTGTTATGCAATTGATGAAGTGACTTGTGCAAGATGCACAAGCTTAGAATCTGTCTTCTTTTCACTTTGTTTTTGCTTTAGTCTCCAAACCATTACAGGTTCTTTCTTTTTCTAAACCTTTTCAGCTTCTTTTCTTTTCCACCTTTTTAAATCAGGCGATTTCCTACAACTATGAGCTTTATGACCAAAAGAATTACAATTATAACAAACTATGTTATAACTAAATGACTGATAGTACCTTTTTGACATCTCCTGAGCAATTATGTTATGCTTCCATGTAGGATCATACATTCTATTCATTTTGCAGTTTCTTTGAATGTGTCCAACATTATTGCACTTGTAACAAATAATATCAATATTTCTTTTGCAATTAACTCATCCGTGTCCAAATTGATTACAAGCATAACAGTGACCATTAAAAGAATAATTATACCTGTACATGTATGCTTGTCTAACAGGAGCATTTCTTCTAAAATTTCTTCTTGTTTGATTATGCATTTTGTTTTCAATGGAAACATTCAAATCAATCTTCTTTCTGGGAGTCTCTCTAGCTTTTGAACATTCTCCTTCTTCAAAACCAAGTCCAGTAGTGTCTCCATATAGTTTTTGTTTACCAAGAATCTCATTTAACCTGCTTGTGCTCTCTTCAAATTTCAGATTCTTTTCTAATTGCTTCTTAACATCTTCAAGATTTTTTCTCAAAGAAACTATTTATCTTTCAAGTTTTTGACATTCAACTGATTTAGCTTCTAACTCTAACTTTGTTACATTAGCTATTCTCTTAGCTTCCTCAACCTCTATTTTCAAACTGGTGATTAATTTATCTGATTCACCTACTTGATTCCTCAAATCTATAATCAGGTTTCTAGCACCTTCAAGATCTATAAGAGCTTTGTCTTTTAAATCTCTTTCTTGTTGCAATTACAAATTTAGTTTCCAATTTTCTCTTATACTTCTTGAGCTCACTCAAAGCATATATAAGCTCTCCTTCCATATCAATCTCACAATCTTGTTCATCATATCCCTGATCATCATCACTTGTGATGCTAGCTTCTTCTGAATCTAATTGGGTTTGAACCTCTTCATGTGATTGCCTTCTTTCATGGTCACTTTCATCACACACCAGAGTGTCCTCTACTTTATCATTATCTTGATAAATTCTTATCAATTTCTTCCAGATATCCTGAGCTGTTTTACACTGCACAAACTTACAAGAAATATCATTAGATAAACTAGATAAAATAACCTTCTTGGCTATATGATTTCTTTTAAGAGCCTCTTCTTTATTTGAAGAATTACCATTCTCAACTGACATTAAAACATCATATCCTAAAGAGGATAAATACACTTGCATTCTAACATACCAAACTGAAAAATTTGAACCATCAAACTGAGGAACATCTGAAACTTTTTCTTCAAAGACAATATCAAATTCAACATGAAGAACATCTTTATCAACTGAATTTATATCAACATCTTGATTTGATATGGATGATGTCATTTTTGTCTTTTGACCAGAATGAATCTTAACATTTCTCATGTTCTTATTTCTCCTGCACTTACGCATTGAACTCCACACACAGGACCTACCCAAGCTGATTAAGCTGCAAAAGGGAAATTGGCTCTGATACCAATTGTAGGAGTCAAGGACAACACTGAGAGGGGGGGTGAATCAGTGTTGTGTGAATTTTCAAATCTTTTTATAAACTTTAACTTTCAAAGCACAAGGAAAGAAAGATACCATTGATTTGTCAAATACATATGCACATGACTGTGAATGTAGGAAGAAAACAAAAATTCATAAGTAAATCATATACACACAGAGAAGATTATGACACAACATTTGCATGAGTGGAAAACCCTCCAAGGGTAGAAAAACCACTCCAAAACTGTCTCACTGGCTTAACTGAAAAACATGCCTCACTGGCAATACAAAATGTATCTAGGAGCACCAACTCCTTATGGAGCACCAACTCCAATACCAAATAGAAGCACCCACTTCCAACACTGATATACCTCACTGGTAAGCAAATAGGTCTCACTGACCAACAAGCCTCACTAGCTAATACAAGGCCTCACTGGCAAACCAAATCACAATAAAAGTTATAAACCAGATCAGAGGGATACTCTGTTTCCATTCAATTCTCAATTCCTTCACACTTGCATAACAATTCATCTGATTATCTCTGCATCACATACACAGTATCATATTATCATCTTTCTTTTCTCTTCAAGAGGATGTCATAGAAAATGTCTTCATTTCTATTTTCAATTCCTCACACACATGTCAATGTACCTAAAAAACTATTATATACAATTTGAATAACCTTTCACATTCTACATAATCATTTTTCATCTGTGAAGAAATTAATTCTCTCTTCATGCCCATGACTATTCGTTTTCTTCTTATCTGGATAAACATTTACATCTTGCAATAAAATCAATCCTTTTCAAGGCCATTCTCTTTCCTCTATTTCTCTGAAACATCTCTGTATAAGGCTTTTCACATTTTGAGTCTTTAATTTGCTCAAATTCCCTTTTATAAAAATTTCATCTCAAAAAAATCTTTTCAACATGCTCCTGTAACAAGACAAAAAACAACTTCTCCAAGAAAAAACACTCTTCAAAAAAATTCATTCCATAATACAAAAGATTTTCAAATTCTCTATACCTTTATCTCTTCAAGTTCTCCTTACAAAAAATCTTCACTAATTTCTTCATATTCTTTGCATACTTCTTCATCCACGAAGAATAATAAAATCATTTTTCCAAAAAATCTCTCCTAAAAAAAAAATTATCTCTCTGACATTTTATTAATAGCTTTCCTTAAAGGAGTCTCTTTATATTCCAAATAAATCCTTCCCAAAAAAAAACTTCTTTATATTCTTTACATGAGAAGAAAAAAACAGCCCACTTGAGTTTAAAATTAGAAACAAATCTTTAGAGCCACGAGGGAGGTCCACTAGTTTTGAAATTAGAAAGAATCTTCATAAAAATCTCCAAAGAAAATGCTTTTAAAAGCCCTCACAAAGCTGCCTTTACTTTCTTAAAAAACCTTAAAAAATCTGCCCTAAAAACAAATTCCA
The DNA here is from genome assembly GCA_027924645.1 of Cunninghamia lanceolata. NCBI lineage: Eukaryota > Viridiplantae > Streptophyta > Pinopsida > Cupressales > Cupressaceae > Cunninghamia > Cunninghamia lanceolata. Next base: position 4,434,254 of record BSBN01000334.1, on the reverse strand, counting down.
TAGGCTCCCTTTTTATTACTTTCTTGCCACGTGAGAGAGTTTTTTTAAATTAGAAAAACTTTTCTTTTTCTTTTTAAAAAAAATCTTTTTTAACTCCTCAAAATCTGTCCACTTTTTAAGACTCTAAAAATTAGCCTTTCAAAACAAAGACTAAATCAAAATCCATTTTTATTTTTGTCATAAAATATGACATTTAAAGGGGATCAACAAAATAGGATAAAAAACAAACTTAATATATTTAAATAAAGCCATGAAATGGCTTGTTCACGTTTCCTCCATAATTTTTGCTTTTTATATATATTTAAATATTCAATGTTTTTGCTCCCCACTTTTTAAACATATAAAATCCACTTTATTCAATTAATGCCTCTGTCAACATTAATGTCTCTCTGTCAATCTTTTATATCTATTATTAACAAGCCTCAATGTCTTTGTTATAAACAATATCCCACATATACCATCACCAAACATCATTATGAATGGAATGAACTATCTACACACAACTCCTTGAGTTATTTCACCATCAAGTCAAGATGAACTTACCACACTGATCAAGCATGAAGACAAGATGAACTTACCACTTTGATCAAGCATGACAAGATGAACTTTATCAGCAAGCTTGTATTATCAAATATATGCATTGTATCATACTCTGATTGATGATCCTGATCTTATAGTCTTGTGAATATCAAGAATGTACACAAAGTGATCAAACAAGTCCTGTGGATATGATCAATTCAATGCATCATAACACCATGATCAAATATGAATCAAGAACATAAGAATCCATTTTGAAACAAACATGATGATATTTTGATCAAATGAGAGCATCTCTTATCAATCATATCAATCCATAAACAACTCCTATCAATACCAACACCTTTTTGACATCAATGACAATCTACTTTCATCACATTAAAGTATGGTCAACAAACACAACAAACACACCAAGCATGGTGAAGACACACGAAACACATTGAAGACACCAATAGGCACGGAAAACAAGGAGAAGACAGTTACAGTGACACAAAAACATGGAGAAGACAAAATTGAAGACACAAAAAACATAGTGAATACAGTGAATGGAATGATTATTTCTTTTTATTTTTCTCATATATGAATACAAATGTAAGTACACAACCTAAATGCGGGAGGAGCTCATTGCCACCAGTCTTGAAACTACACTTGAGAACAAACATGCCATGCAAATCCCAAAGCATAGGAGGAGCTCATCACCACCAGCCTTGAAACTATACTTAGGAACAAACACGCCATACACACACATGGAAGACATAGAGAAAACATGGCAGAGAAGTGATGGAAGAAACCTATTGCTAGGTTTGCAACCATCTCAGGCACATTTTAGGCACACACCAATGATTGGGCTTCACCAAAACAATCACCGAAGACACACTTAAGGGTTAGGATAGTCTCACATCCTCTCCCCGCCTACTCGGAGAACTTTTAGAAAATGACAAGATGTGTATTCTCCTCGAGAAATACACCATCCCCACCTTTGTAGAGGGCTTAAGTGATTGCAATAGATTTCAAGCTTTACAAACACATTTTTCTAGCATCTAAATCAGATAACTTACCTTATATATGCCCCCACCTTAAGGTGGTTGATATCATGTACCGATATCAAGCACATGAAGGTAGGATGAAAACACACAAGGGAACACTAGCTCTCACAAAGCCCATGTCCCCAAAGGTGACATGTACTTTACGATCATTAAATGTTCCCACAAACACACAATTTCTTACAAGAAAAAGGTGTTAGCATCCATATAATCATGATAAACAACAATGCAAGGCTAGATCCAAGATAGACAAAGTGCACAAAGTAGTAGTATTGTTATATTTTGTAAGTACGATAAGACAACATCAAAATATCACATGGAATGGTTCTACTAGCCAAGCATCAAATAATATATATCAACCCCATTTTTATGTATGGACTAGGTCCATTTTTTGATTTCTCACTGAAGGGACACTAGGTCCATATCAGTATAATATGTTTTTCATCATCCGCTAGCTATATAGAACCACTAGAGGAAGGTAAACAATAAATCAAGAGAGAAGAAACAAGTCTCTTAGGGATAGTCATGTAGGAGGGTGCCCCCAAGTCGCCAACTGCAACACTATGTCCATAAGACACAACACACAACAATGAAAATAGAGGAGAAGCAATATACAAGAATGATGATACAAATAGAAGAAGGGTCACAACAAAGGTGGTCTCTTGGTATCCTTGACCTTACAAGAGTATTAAGGGTCATCCTAGGAGGCCTAAACAATAGATAATACATCACGGGGGAAGTACAACATGGAGGTAGAGGGTTAGAAATACTTACCTGCAACGACAACCAAACTAACTATTGTTGACAATTAAATCAATGCCATTTTTCTGTGGAAGAGGTAATACTTCAGTATTTTCCTTATCCACTTCTATCATGCCAATTATTTCATCATAGTTTAGATAGTCATCTTCATCCTAGTCATAAATAGGATGGTCTTCTAATGCAAGTTGTTCTTTTTTTGTTGTACCTAGAAGAATTCACTGTGGAAACTCTTTCTTCATCCACTAATGCTTCATCTTGTCCAAGGAGAGCATTGGAATGAAAGAAAAGTAAAGTGTTATCTAGATTATATAGTGACTTAACATTAGTTTGCATGAGATATGTTATGCTCTAGAGTACACTACCATCATCTTGTCCTTTTAGTAACTCTCTTATGTTATGAATCACAGGTATAGCTTGGTCCACTATCCTTTCATTTTCCATAAATGCTTGAAAATCGGCTAGGTCTTTGTCAAGTTTGTTTATTTTCTCATTAGGTACATGTTTTATCACATCAATAGGGTCCTCAACATCAAGAAATATTTGTTCTTCTATTGTAGTTGTAGGAGGCATGATGTCTTGCAAAGGTTGTGTCTCTCCACTTATAGAGAGGGTGTTCAATGGATTATTCTTAGAGACCTCATGCATCATGTGATCATTAGTTCAATATTTATTTTCTACCCATCAAGAATCCTTCTTGAGAGGGAGCCTTTTATCCTTTAATGTTTCATTTTCCAAATAAGGTAGGGTGGTTTTAAGGAATGTCATTGATTTTATCGTCTTGTACTAGCATATCTTCATGGGAGGAATCATTTTTGAATGAATGATCGGAGGACAAGTTTATGTCATTATCACATGTAGTAGATTCTGAATGCATAGGATAAGTTCTATCACAATTATATTTTTCCTTGGTACTCATGGAGATGAACTCAGTTAAGTTTTCTAATATCATAGGATGTTCACTCACGAGGGCTAAAAATTTGTCAAAATCAAGATCTTTGATAAATACATGCAAAGATACCATATAAAAATGACATGAAGGTACCATGTGTATGTTTTCAAATGAGTTCCAAATTAGGTTTTAAATATTTTCAACACTTATGCAAGAAATCAATGCAAAAGTATGTATGAATATGACCTAAAATGCTTGATTTTTCAACTTCTTTCAATGCAAATGAATGAAAGAAAAGGTGTTGTTAAGAATTTAAAGAGGGACAAAAACTTATATGCCTAACAAAAGTCCAATTTATCAAAAATATTTTCCAAAACATGCTTGTGATGCAAATTTAAGGAGTTGATAAGTCAAAATATGCTAAAATATGTGATTTTTCACCAATTTTCAATGTAAATGAGTAAAAGAAAGGGTGTTGTGAAGAAATTTGTGATGGAAATAAAATTATAACAGTAATATCAGTCACCTAATTCCATAAATTTTTTCACAACACACCTATAGTGCCAATCTAAAGAGTTGACAAGTCAAACCCCAGTGAAAATATAGCTACAATATGTAAATTTTCACAAATTTTCAATGCAAATGCCTAGTAGGAAGGGTGTTGTAAGGAATTTGAGGAGGGTAAGAAGATAATAACTCTAATATCAGTCAAATCATGTAGAAAAATCCCTCACAACATAGGTGTAGTGCAAATCTAGAGAGACGATAAGACCAAATCTAGTGAAAATGCAAGTTTTTCAAACCCTAGATATGAAATTTTACAAGAAAACCACTATGGTGCAACACTAAAATTATAAATCAGTCCTAATGAGTGTTCAAAAGGGTAGTAAAATCTAAAACAAGATTTTGACTACAAACCCTAGCTAATGCAAAACTAGGTTTTTATGAAAAATACACAATTTCGAGCAATTTTTGACAATTTAAGCATGAAAATGCAATGCAAATGAATACTAAATGATTAATTTATGTAATTTAAATCATATATAATGAAAATAATAGAAATTTAATTAAATTAAATTCCAAATAATTCAAAATTATGCTAAAATACAAGGCTAAGATGCCACTTTTTTAAAACAATTCAAATTTTCTATTTTTTTTGTAGATTTTCAAGTGCAATAAGGGTATGATGAAAAATAAATTTCAGATTTAATGAATAAATTAGAAATTAGATAAAATGCAACTACTTTAATACAAATTATGCGAAAATTCAAACCCTAGAATGCAAATTTGTTTGAAAATTTTGAAAATTTGAAATTTTTTTGTAGTTTTTTGAATGCTATAAAATGAATGAATACAAATCTATCACACAACACTCAGCAAGGTGCCAAAAAGTCTAAAAACATTGGTTCACCAAAATTTTTAGGGTGAAAAAAGGGGGAAATGTTTTGGTTTAGGTTTCAAACGCAAATCCTCCCTTCTCACCAAACATTCAAGGGCATATCAACCGAGTTGAATCTCCACTAAGCGAGAGCAATCACCTAACAGGTTGGGCTGCCACTTGGAACAATGTGGAAGTTTAGATGTAACAAATAGTATATCAATTTAATTCTCAATTACGTTTAAACTCTAAATAAACAAAACAGTAAGCAAATCAATCAATTACAACAAATCCTTTCAAACCAAGGTGAAGGAGAGAGAATATTAACTCACTATTTTTTGAAATCTGAAATGTGGAATAGTTGGGGATACTGGCACTACTGCCCCTGTCCAAATTACAATTTTTGTCATGGAATCTGAATCTCCTTTTAACACTAATCTGCATTGTATCTTTTAGTTCTACCCTGGAAAAGATGGAGGACACTAGCACTAGTGCCCTTGTCCCACAATGTTCACCTTTGTCCTCTTTCTTTCAGATCCCAAATCCTTGTTGTCTACAACCTCCTTTCTACAAATCCACTTCGTAAAACTTGATACCTGTAACCTGAAATCACAAAGGAGTGTGTGAGGGGGTTGTGGCATTTAGAGGCTTGCCTTAGTCATGTCTAAGAGAGACATTCAAGTCTTTGAAACACCGTTGTCAGATAAGAGTGCGTACTCCTATGGGATAGAGGCAAAAATCCAAATGATATATTATTGAAAACACATAAGATATCACCTTGAAGTGTAGATCTCATGGAAGGAAGATGCACTTCATGCCATGCGGAGATGGAGTCAAATCTACAAATACAAACACAATAACAACAAAGTACTACTCTGCAACACAATGAATGCCTTGAATCTCTTTAACATAAGCTTGTAGATCAAAAAATGCCCATCTAGTTTGAAAATTAAACCTAAAATACTCATATATGCAACTACAAAGATTACTGCTATGAATTTCATAATTCAAACTTGAGATGTCAGCATAGGACCTAAATAATGGTCATAAAACTGACATTTAAATTTAAGGCAAACCCAAAATAGGTCGGGACTAGGGCACTAGCACCCAAGTCCACCCTCTCATTTTTGTTTAGGGATCATTAAAATATCACCCTCTAGGTCCTATTTGGCATAAGACTTCAGGGTTTAATCATTGGGATTCAAAATTAACACACAAGATGCTCTAAATGCATTCTAAGGACCCAAGAGGTAAAACCTTAAGAGGGAAAAGTCCCCAAGGGGACATTTTCTGACATAACAATATAATGTGAAGAAACATGTTGAAATTAGTGGTAGGTCTTCCCATGGTCAAGCGATTGAGAATTTTAGAGGCACTTGAGCTTTCTAGGCTCCAAGAATAAGTGACAAATTAAAGGATTGGTTGGAAAGGTTGTTGTTGTTGGGAATGTCACCAAATGTTGTACACACAAAGCATCGTGAGATGGTACATGAAAAATTAACATTATTTAAGTGTTAAACACAATGAGATAATTTTCTCACTAATGATGACATTTTTAATGTTGTCAAGAAGTTGATGGAGGCATCATAAAAAAATGATGAGAATGATGCACAAAGTGGTCGTATGTGGGCATAAAATAATAGGGATAAATGTTTTTTACAAAGAGTATGGAAGATTGACTGATAATCTGTTTGTTCTTGGAATTCAGCTCCCCGAACAAAGGGATTGGATGCTAAAATATTCACACAATAGCCTTCTAGAAATGGACTCAACTTTTGGAAGAAATAATATGAAGGTAAGCCTAGACACTAAAAAAATATTCTTGTTTTAGTGTTAAATGTCTTTTTAATATAATTGATGTTGTGAAACGTATACAATTTATGTTGTATACTCTTTTAGCATTTGATCAAAAGCACAATGGACTTCCTATATCATGGGTATTGATGTCTAAAGTAACAATACCTGGCTTGACTAAGAGGATGCATTGTTTTCTTATTGTTGTACACATCCATTTTCTAGAATGGAGATTTAAAGCTTTCATGGTTGATGATGCATGTGCAAAAATTTGTGAAATTAGGTATGATCAACACATTTTATTGCTTTGATAATTGACAAATATGTACCTCTAAATTAAATTTCTCATAATATTTATGTGTTTTTAGGGAAGTTTTTCATGTGAGGTTTATCAATGTACTTATCACGTTAGGAGGGCATGGATTAGACAACTCTTTCCTAGGGTGAAAGATCATGAAACAAGAAAAGCTATGTTCAAACACCTTGGTGAAACAATGCACAAGTCTCCAAATGAGAAAGTTGCAATTTTAGATGTAAATTATTCATGGGAGAGTATAAAGAGCAACCATCCTAAATTAGTTATTGGAAACAACATTGGTTTGACCGTATAGGAATATGGGCCAAATGTTCTCATACTCTTCCACATGCTGGACAAGAGATAAATGCATCCATAGAGGTTTATCACTCACATTTGAAGAACTTATTTCTCAATGATAAAGGATCTTCAAGTAGAAGGGTTGATTGGTTAGTCAAGAAGCTTACAACAGAAGTTTATATATATTATTAGTGGAGTCAAATTAGTAAAGAAAATGGTTTTTATAGGAATTTAAAGCTTAAAAATATTGAAAACAAGTCATGGGTAAAATCACTATCGATCCCCGACAATAATGTGTTCTTTCATGGCATATATAATGGCCTTTCTGGGTTCAAAGCCAAAGAAATCCCTATAAACATTATAAAGTTGTTCAAGTAAGTGATGTATTCTCCATATTTGAATGTGACTGGTCCATCCAAGGATTTGTGTGTAAACATGTGTAAAGGTCAATGAAGTAAGGAAAATGTTGGGAAAGGTGAACAAAAAGGACATTGTAGCTTCTGATGTAAGTTTGCTTTCTTCACTTACTTTGTAAGTTAGTATTCAAATTTAAATAATTTGACATTTATTTGTTAAAGTACATAAGACAAAGTGTATTTATTTGATGAAAACACTATGAACATGGCTCAAGATAATTAGAACAAATCAAGTCAAGTGACGTGGGTGAGCTAAATGACCCCCAATCAGTCAAGGTCCATGCTATTATAGCCAAGTCTTTATCTTTTACAACTGACCGATCAAGTTTGGATTATGTGGAAAAAATGATCAAACATGCTTTTAATCAATTTAGAAGAAGAGAAATATCAAACACTCTTCAAGTGAGTTGTCCTCTATCCCATCCATTTCAACAAGTTAAAGATGCTTATGGGAATATTCTATTACAAGAGACGTATTTCATAGAAAAATATTATAAAAGGGCATCCCCAATCAACAACCAGTTATGCATATTTTCCTTCAAAACTTATGGGAAAGACAAAGAGGGTTTCATTCCAAGAATTTGTAGATAGAGAAAAGGAAAGGTATGTAATGCAAATGGATTAGTTCAAGTATATGATTCTATTGTTTCCATTTATGAAACGAGTATATTTATGTTTTTTAATATTGCAAATTGATTTTGGTTATAATTTTGATTTTTGTTTGCAAGAGATTTTAGGAGGGAAGAATATTATGTGTCTATAAATAACTAAAAACTAATAAAGAGACTTGTTTGTATCATTTTCTTGATTTCATGAAGTTGGAAAGTACTTATTATGGGTTATAATATTTGTAAATATTCAAGTTAGTTTGAACCCTTGAGTAGTTAATTCTAGACTTATAATTAATAATTTCTCTTTGACATATGTCAATAATTGAACCTAATTTTATTTTTATGTGTAATTGGAAATATATTTAAGGTTATAATGCATGAACAAGTTCTTGAACAACTCATGAATTATATACCTATACATTTTTCCATATTGTCTTGTGGTGGGTGTATATGCAATTGATACTATTACCATTCTTCCTTTGGTTGTTGTCTCTACCTTTTCATGTTGTGGTTGTTGTTGTAATGCGAAAATTGAAACATTTGATAATTACACCTTTTAGTTCAACAAAAAATTGAGCCACAAGAGGAAACAAGGGGCTTGTAATTATAATTTGTAATCTATAAACTGGAACTCAAATGCTTCCATAATGAATACAAATAGATATGAATTTTATAAGATCTAAGTTCAATGCATTTTATGTGATCTCAATTATGTGGACATTGGGTATCTCTATAGATACTATTGAGGCAAGTTTGAGTGACTTAAATGTCCCTGTCTGGATATTTTGAATTTTTTCAACTTAATGCGATAAACAATCTCTATTCAAATGTCATTAATACTATTAAAATTATTTTTTTGCAATAATCATCTATGAAAATATTATTCAACTATTGAGAATCTCTAAATTGATTTCCACACATTAATACAATTGAGCATATTATTCAAAGAGTATATTATAACCATTTTGAAAAGTAATACAATTGATTGTCTTTTGAAGGCTCGAACAAGGGTTTACCAAGGATATAAGTTTTGTTTGTTGTCATTACTCTACTGAAATTATTTTAGATCTAGTTTATTTGAATTTCTTCTCTATTGAAATCAAGTAGGAACTAATTGCATTTTATTGTGATAAATACATATATTTATAAGAAGAAAGGTAGCACTTGTTTTTTTCAATTAGCTTAGCTTCTAGAATAAAAAATGATTGTTTTTCATTTAATAGATGTTATTGTTCAATCATTATATTCTTTTTGTTTGATTAGGAATTATAGCTACCAAATTTAAAGACATCTAACAAATCATAAACTAAACATGTGTAGGTTGAAAGACACATTGTGTTTTTAAACCTATAATTTTCTTCATGAACATTCAATTACACAATATTCTTTTTCTCAATGTATAAATCTTGATATTTCAAAAATAACAAAAAATGAATCACCTAAGGTCATAAATTTGAAATAATATTACAAATTATGAATTAAATATGTGTAGGGTAAAATACACATTGTGTTTTCAAACTACATTTTGCTTAAGGAATCCTTACATTGGAAAGATAAAAAATAAGGAATGAATTAAAAAAATGTAAGTAAATTTGAAACACAACAAATTATTAATGACCTAAGAAAGTTAGAAATTTTAAAGACATCTTACAAACCATAAAATAAACATGTGAAATTTTAAATGCACATTGTGTTTTTCAACCTATAAATTTTTGGACTAACATTCAATTACACAATACCTTGAGGATCTCAAGAAAATATAGGTTAGTTCTTGAATGTGATTTATTGTGTTAATACTTTAGTAATGACAATAATGATAGTAAACCTAATAAGTTTTAAATAAACCAAGTACATGGTACCTAGTAATTTTTTACTTTTCAAGTACATATATAGTAATGAATTTTAAAGTAAACTAGGTAGTAATGATAGTAGTTTCGAGGTTGAGATGGGAATAGGCCTAGCATCTCTTGATACATGTTATTACAAATGAGATACACAATGTGTATTTCAAACAAAGATTGCACCCATGTCTTACAAGTATTAGTAACAATTTACATTGCTAATTATTTGAAATGTTTTGATTAGGAGATTGGGAAAATGAATATTGTATAATTAATGTTTATAAAGAAAATCACAGTTTGAAAAACACGATGTGTATTTCAAACTACACATATTTAGTTTAAGATTTCTAGGTTGTTTTTCAAATTTCTAACCTTCTTAGGTCATTTATAAATTTTGTGTTTTAATTTATTTTACATTTTTTAATTCATTCATTATTTTTTGTCTTGTCAATGTTAGGATTTCTTAAGAAAAATGTAGGTTGAAAAACACAATGTGTATTTCAACCTACACATATTTAGTTGATGATTTGTACAATGTCTATAATTTTTAATTTGGAAGCACTAATTTGATGATGTTGAACTTTAAAAGTATGTTCCTTGAAGAACTTATTCCCATTATTAAGAACAAAGTAAAATTTAAAAATTAGAGTGACATGGCTAGTATGGTATCCCATAATGATGGGAGAAGATTGATATGGTGTGGAGTCTGATCAGTCTCCAAGTGGGAGATTGTTATTATATGGAGCCTAATCAGACTCGGAGGTTAAATTTTTCCCACTTTTATCGACGCAGTTTCCCCTAAATTATTTAAAGTCGTCGGGAGTTATTTTTCTATTAGCTAACATAAAAAAACCCTATTTTTGTAACCAACATAAGGCTTGATAAAAGTGGCTAAGGGTTAGGGTTTTCCAGCTAAGGTATTGTAGCATTTTTGTAGCGGTATTGAGTTAAAAGGATTGCTGGTTGTAATTGGTTTGATTTACTAGATAATAATATTGGACTCTCTATTGGTGGATGTAGCCCGAGTTTGGGTGAACCATGTTAAAACTTGTGTCTCATTGTTTTTATTTCTATGTATTTTCATTCATCTATTTAATCTTTATTTGCATTTAATTGATATCTTCTATCAGTTAACCCTAACAAAGATGAGCTTCATGCCCATGCATACATACATTGATGATGCCTTATGGGTTCATCTAATATGCTAGATAGTTGTTTCCATAGTGGGTCATCCAACAATAATGGGTTATACTTTATGGCCAAACTTGACATTGAAATCAATATTTTGAACTAAATCTTAACTTTTTGACACTTATAGCCACTAAACCATTAGGAATTTGAAGATGATGTGAACTAGTGATTTGTGAGATTTTGTTTGTAGATTATATATATATATATATATATATATATATATATATATATATATATATATATATATATATATATATATATATATATATATATATATATATATATATATATATATATATATTGGAGTTAAATTGTAAATTTTTTTGCTTCTACTTTGATAACTAGTTTTTAGTAGCAAACAACATTTTTTAAAGTGATTTGTATTTTGTAGCACATAACTTTTTTTCTACAAAGGATAAAATTCTAATTCTTTTGAATTTAGATTGGTAACACCGATATATAGGGCATGTATTTTGTTTCATAATGTTTTGTTGAATATTTTTTTTAATTAAGTTTTGAACTCAAACCAATTATAATTTAGACATAGGCATATTCTGTAAAGCATAAATTTTTCTGTATGTATCAAAATTCAATTTTTTTTTGTTGAAACAAGGACATCAATACCTAGGGCATAGATATTTTTTAGAATATTTTTTCACTAATTTACTAATTTTCCATGTGTGTAGAACATTGAACTTGATGTTTGGTGAAAAATCTACATTAACAAGAAAAAAATATATATAATAATCAAATTAAATATATTTAAATTTATACTTTTTGGGAAGCTTATAATAAGGACTACATACTTACAAAAAATAAATTTTAAATGAATTCATTTGATCCCCCAAAAGGTAGATCAAAAGTGTTTTTTTATTAGCATTTTGATAGGTGTAGAGGAGACTCCATTATAGGTATGGTTTAAAACTAGCAAGGTTCTATCCAAGGGGGTTTGAATCTAAGGGGGTTTGATTAAACCCTCTTCAATTAAAATCCTTTAAATAGAATCTTTGAAGGTTTAAATCATTATATTTTCTAAAAATATGTGATTTTAAAAAAAAATTAGGATGTCCCAGAAAGTGTAACCCATTATTGTGGCAACACGCTAGTAAAAAAAAAATTACCAAAATAATGAACAATGGCTTTTTCAAAAGTAAAATAAAAAGTTACATACAAATCATTTTCATTATTGTTGTTTCAAAGTAAAACACTTAGAACAACATATAACACATGAATAAAGTACACAAGGCACAAACTAGGGTGGGCATAACATCCTCCCACACTAGCATTAGGCTTACTCCTGGAAGCCTATGAAAACACAAGGATGAATTACCCTTAGTACACAATCCTTTACAACATAGTAAATCTCAAAAGATTTGTCCTCCTAACAAACACTAGATCGAGGTTTCAAAACAACAAAACAAATATCCAAAAGTGCACCAACTAGGTCAAAACCAACGATCGTGCATACAAATCCTTTGAGACTACCACTCCATCGTCCAACTGCCACTACAATGAGAAGAGGCTCTAGGCAAATGATGCAATAGACCACAAGCAAGTCAAGTCCATATAACTTAGGACCACAACTATGTTGGGATAACCTCTCAACTAAGTCTAATGAAACTCACAAGGTTACCATATCTACTCTCAAAGAGAATTGTAAAAAAACATGATTACTCTCTCAAATGTCCTTCCTCAGGAACTACCCGCAACAAAATAACTCAAGGATGAGGGAAAGATAACTCAAAAAAGTTATAGGCACCACTACTGCACCTTCATGCTAAACAAAAGCATGCCTCAACTCTAGACATGTTTTCCCTACACGAGGTACTTGGACTCATGTTCCACTCCTAAAAGAGAGGGTTTCTGTAACAATCTAGCTCCACACCACCAAAACTAGGATCAGTCATGATAGGACTTTGAAAAAATTTCCTTTCTTTCCTATTTTGACCTTCCTACAAGTTTCAATTTGGCCAGTTTGTGCTAGGGTTTTCTTAAAATTTTCTTTTAATCTTGCTTTTGAAGTCGTTTTTGTTCTAATTTCACATAGACCGCTTACTACCTACTGCTAGTCCTTTAAGTTGCCATGTTTTATCTAGGGCATCGTGTGTTTAATAGCCCTTTAGTCCATGATGGAGGAGCATTCAATGGTGTAAGGGTAATCTTGTATCACCCCAAAAAAGATGTGTTTCAAAATTATTGATGTTCTTTCCATTTCTTTTCAAAATTTGTGGTTCTTGTTCCATAATCACTTGAATAATGATGTAGAACTTTCTATTTTTCCAAACTACTAAAAATAGCAACCTGCTATTTTAGGAAAGTTTGCATTTGGGCATGGATTGAAGTGAAAATTTACAAGAAGCTTTGTAACTGAAAATAAGACCTTTGGTGAAGGAATCATGCAAAGATCATTTGCGAGCTGAAAGATATTACAGTTTTTGTTTCTCAAAAAATGTCTGAAAATTATTCAAACTTAGGTGTGAGGCACTAAATGGCCCCTTATGGGCTTGAAAATGGCCAAAATTAATAAAGTGGGTTCCTATCGTGTAGAGCACTCTGTGAGCTTTCTGACACATAAAATAGTTCATCAATTAGACACCCAGATGAAAAGTTATGGCTCCTGGAAGTTGACCTATTTTTGGAGGGAGATGCAAATTTCAAAATTAGGTTGTTGGCCACCAAAAAGGCTATTAATAACCATTTTTGGGAACCCTGGGCAGCAGTAGAGTTAAGGGGGAAAGTGTAGAGTCAAGAATAGGTAGGAAAATAGAAACCCTAGTAGATTTGGGGTTACAGATAGCAGATGATTCTAGAGTCTTATGAGAGGAAGCTATAATGTGTTGCAGCCTATGGAGGGTTGATTCCTCTTATTGTATTTGAGCTTTTGTAATGTAATACGTTGTTCAAATAAATAAAGAAAGTTTTGTTTTCTGTGTACAATTTGCATTGTTTTGTGTTTTATGATTTATCCCCTTCATCAAGTGGTATTAGAGTAAGGGTTCCTAAGATTGTAGACAGATCGCTGACCATGAGGCAGTTTGCACCAGGACTTGAGGTTGTGAGTTTGCTGTGGAGATCAAGATGCCTCCACGAAGAAATCATATTGGGAGGAATGCTTTGATGAAAGAGGGTTTTAGAGGCCTATAAAGGCAGATCGATGCACTACAAGAGGAGCTATGAAGAGGGTTTGATCTGAGAACAAGAGAAGAAAGCAAGAATGAAGATGAAGAAGAGCTATCCAAGGAAGAACAAGAAGCTGTAGGAGATCTTGCAGAAGTTAGGTTATTGAGGGCCATTTTGAAGATTGGAAAGAGGCCCAAAACCAAAGTTTCTACCTATTCTAGTGATTTGAATCTGGAACAACTTATTGATTGGACTAATGACATAAAGGAGTATTTCGAGTATGAAGATGTGGAGGACCCAGATCGGGTCAAGTTTACAAAGACAAAGCTGAAGGGCCATGCTAGTATTTTGTCAAAGGAGGTCCAATTTGAGAGAAATAGAAGAGGAAAAGGAAAGATTACTAGATGGGATCAGATGGTGGAGAAACTGAAGAAGCAGTTCATTCATGTGGACTATGAGATGGAGTTGCAGAAGAACCTACAAGGATTGAAGCAAGGTAACAAGTCTGTCAAGGAGTATATAGAAGAGTTTTATGAGATTACTATTAGGACATGCCATGTAGAGGCCAATAAGGAGAAGGTAGCCCCTTAAATTAATGGGTTGAGGCCAAGTATTCAAGAGAATCTGAGCCTGGTCAGAATGACCACCATAGAAGATGCATACCAGTTTTCCCTAAAGGTGGAAAAGAAGCTGAATAAAAGATTTGACAACAAACAAAGGGGAAGAGGTCAAAGCGTAAGCACTGGTGGAAGACCCTATGGGGGCCGAAATGAAGATCCAAAGAAAAGTGAAGAAGCCAGCACCGATCAAAATTAGAGAGTAGATAATACCACCCTCGTGACTAGAACAATGGTGAACAAAGAGGAAGAGGAAGAGATAGACTTGGGCAAGGACCTGGAAGAGGAGGTTACAAAGGAACATGTTTCCAATGTGGAGAAGGACATTGAGCATATGAGTGTCCACAACATCAAGGAAGGACAAATAGAAGACCTGAAGGTAATGCATGAGTTAGATATGTTGATGAAGATGCACAATCTAAGAGCTCTGAAGATGTTGAAAGGGGAGAAACCCTAATTGTCAGAAGAACTTTGTTGAATGAGGAGAAAGAACCCAATCAGAGGAAGATTTTATTCTACACAAGGTGTAAATGTGAAGGTAAGTGTTGTGATATTATTATTGATAGTGGAAGCATTGATAATCTTGTTTTAGAGGAGATGGTTGACAAGTTGAAGTTCACAAGAAGAAAGCATCCGCATCCATATCAGATTGCATGGTTACAGAAGGACCATCGAGCTTTGGTCAATGAGCAGTGTTTAGTAAATTTCAAGATTGGTGACTACCATGATGAGGTGCTGTGTGACATCATACCGATGGATGCATGTCATATGTTATTGGGGAGGCCATGGCAGTATGATAGGAGTGCTATCCATGATGGTCGTGCAAACACATACTCCCTAATAGAGGATAAAGTTCATCATAAGTTGAAGCCCTTGAAGGAGGTGGAAGAAAAGGTATGTAGTACTGCTAGAATTTGCTTGGTAGATGGTAGAAAATTTTTGGAGGGTATGAAGCATGAGTGTCATTACTTTATATTGATTCCTAAGATTAGTCAAGAGAAATGTGAAGATGTACCAGTAGAAGCCTCAGAAATGTTGGAAGAATTTCAAGATATTGTCTCCAATAATGTACCAAAAGGTTTACCACCAGTGAGGAAGATAAGTCATCAAATGGATTTGATACCAGGAGCCAGTTTGCCAATTAAGCCAGCCCATAGAATGACTCGAGTAGAGAGTGAAGAGTTTAATAGACAAGTTCAAGAGTTGTTGAGGAAGGAATTGATAAGAGATAGCCTAAGTCCATGTGCGGTACCTACAGTACTAGCACCAAAGAAAGATGGAGAGTGGAGAATGTGTATAGACTCTCAAGCCATCAATAAGATCATGATCAAGTACAAATTTCCATTGCCCAGAATGGATGACATAATGGACTATTTGAGTGGAGCAAAGTACTTCACAAAGGTTGCCCTGTAGAGTGGGTATCACCAGATCCATATCAAAGAAGGAGATGAGTAGAAGACAACCTTTAAGACAAAGGAAGGTTTGTATGAGTGGTTAGTCATGCCATTTGGGCTAACCAATGCACCGAGCATGTTCATGCTGCTCATGAACGAGGTATTGAAAGAATTTTTGGGAAGTTTTGTTATTGTTTATTTAGATAATATTTTGATTTTCAGTAAGACTTGGGATGAGCATATGATGCATATCAGAAGAGTTTTTGAGAAGTTGAGGGAGGAGAAGTTGTTGATCAATATGAAGAAATGTAGTTTTGTAAAGAAGGAGCTGGTATACCTAGGATTTATTGTCTCAGACGAAGGTCTTAAGATGGACCCAGAGAAGGTGAGGGCTATCATTGAATGACCTACACCAAGGAGTGCTTCCGAGGTAAGATCTTTTCATGGTTTGGCAAGTTTTTATAGAAAGTTTATTAGGAATTTTAGTAACATTTGTGCACCCCTAATTGAGACAATGAGAGGGGATAGAAAATAGTTTAGACGAACTAAAGGAGCAGACAGAAGCTTTGATACATTGAAGCAAAAACTCACAGAGCAACCTATTTTGGCACTTCCAAATTTCAATAAGGTATTTCAGGTAGATTGTGATGCTAGTGGTAGTGCTATAGGAGTTGTTTTAAGCCAAGAAGGTAAGCCCATTGCCCATTTTAGTGAGAAGCTTAATAATGCCAAGAAAAAGTATTATGTTTATGATCAGGAGTTTTGTGCAATAGTTTAGGCTTTGAAAAATGGAGACATTATTTGTTGCCAAAGGAGTTTGTTTTATATACTGATCATCAGGCTTTGCAGTATCTTAATAGTTAAGGAAAGTTGAACCAGAGGCACTTAAAATGGGTTGATTTTTTGCAGAGCTATACTTTTGCTTTGAAGCACAGGAGTGGGAAGTCCAATAGAGTTGCATATGTGTTGAGCAAAAGCCAAAATTTGTTGACAAAATTGAAGATAGAGGTTGTTGAGTTCAATGAGCTCAAAAGTTTGTATCCTGAAGATCTAGATTTTGTAGAGGCCTGGAAAGCTTGTTTGGACCATGTTACTTTGGACAGGACAAAATGGTTGGATTTCATAATCCAAGATGGCATGTTGTTTAGAGGAAGCTACTTGTGCATTCCAAGGAGTTCCATGAGAGAGAACCTGATCAAGGAGAAGCATAGTGGAGGATTGGATGGATACTTTGGTTGAGATAAGACCATTGCTATTGTTGGTGAAAATTATTATTAGCTACAGTTGAAGCAGGAACATGAGTATATTTGTGCATAGTTGCAGATTGTGTCAGATGGTAAAAGGAACAATTCAGAATATCAGGCTATATCAGCCATTACCAATACCAGAGAAGCCATGGGATGATATCAGTATAGATTTTGTTCTTGGTTTACCAAGGACACAGAGAGGACATGATTCCATTTTTGTGGTGGTAGACATATTCTTGAAGATGGCACATTTTATTCCTTACAAGAAGACTAATGATGTTGTTCATATTGCAGAGTTATTTTTCAGGGAGGTGGTGAGATTACACGGTCTACCAAAGAGCATAGTTTCAGATCAAGATACCAAGTTTGTTGGTTATTTCTGGAGGACATTGTGGAAGAAGTTGAAGATAGATTTAAAGTTCAGTTCTTTACACCATCCACAGACTGATGGATAGACTGAAGTGGTGAATAGAAGTTTGGGTAACCTACTATAATGCTTAGTAGGAGATAAGCCCAAGGGATGAGATTTGATTTTACCATAGGCAGAATTTGCTTACAACAATTCTATCAATAGGAGTACTGGTAAATCACTATTCCATATTGTATATGGGAATAGTCTAAGAAATGCTTTAGAGTTAAGGAATCTGGACAAAGGAGAAAAGACAAGTGCCAAGGCTCAAGACTTTGTAGAACACATAAAGAATTTACATGAAGAGGTGAAAAAGCACAGTAATAAGATGAATATTCAGGACAAGGCTAAGGTAGATCAAAAGAGGAGATATAAGGAATTCCAGGTAGGAGATGAAGTCATGGTTCACTTGAGAAAAGAAAGGTTCACAATTAGAACATACAATAAGCTAAAAATGAAGAAATTTGGACCATGCAAAATTTTGAAGAAACATGATTCAGGAAATGCATATGAGGTGGAGCTGCCAAGTGGGATCAACATTTCCCCTATTTTCAACATTGCTGATTTATCAGAATATCATGAAGGTGGAACAGAGAATGGACCAATAGAAGAATAGTGGAGTATTCCGGCATCGACTTCAATAGGGGAGATAGAAGAGATCTTGGACAGCCATGTGGGAAGAAGTACTCAGAATAGGCAATATGAAGAATATCTAGTAGAATTGAAAGGAAGGCATGTTAAAGATTCTTCTTAGTTATCTAAGGCAGAGGTTGACCGTTTGGGTTTTCCCCACACAAACACCTGAGACGTGATAGGGTCACTTCTCAAATTACCCTAGGTGTCTGATGCAGGAGCATCCAGTGGTGTAAGGGAAATCTTATGTCACCCAAAAAAAATGTGTGTTTCAAAATTGTTGATGTTCTTTCCATTTCTTTTCAAAATTTGTGGTTCTAGTTCCATAATTGCTTGAATAATGATGTAGAGCTTTCCATTTTTCTAAATTGCTAAAAATAACAACCTGCTATTTTAGGAAAGTTTGCATTTGGGTACAGATTGAAGTGAAAATTTATAGGAAGCTTCATGACTAAAAAATAAGACCTTTAGTGAAGGAATCACACAAAGATCATTTTTGAGCTAAAAGATATTAAAGTTTTTGTTTCCTGAAAAATGCCTAAAAATTATTCAAACTCAAGTTTGAGGCACTACACGGCCCTGTACGGGCCCCAAAATGGCCGGAACTAGTAGATCCAATTATTAGTATGTAGAGTACTCCATGAGATTTCTGACGCATAAAATAGTTCGTCAATCAGACACCTAGATCAAAAGTTATGGCTCCCAGAAGTTGACCTATTTTTAGAGGGAGATGTAAATTTTGAAATTAGGTTGTTGGCCGCCAAAAAGACTATTAATAACCATTTTTGGGAACCCTGGGTAGTAGTAGAGTTAAGGGGGAAAGTGTAGAATCAACAATAGGTAGGAAAATAGAAACCCTAGCAAATTTGGGGTTACAGATGGCAGATGATTCCAGAGTCTTGTGAGAGGAAGCTATAATGTGTTGCAGCCTGTGGAGGGTTGATTCCTCTGATTGTATTTGAGCTTTGGTAATGTAATAAGTTGTCCAAATCAATAAAGAAAGTTCTATTTTCTATGTGCAATTTCTATTGTTGTGTTTTTTATGATTTACCCCCTTCATTAGTCCACTAGCTACCACTTGAACCTCTACACTGAATTAATTGATCTTATTCCTAAGTATTTTTGTCTACGCCCTTTATACAATTTGGCCCCTCATTCCTAGTCATGCAAACTAGTTTTAAATACATGTGCTTAGGTTTGGCCTTTATGTTATCCACGTGGCTCCATCTGGATTGGTTTTTGCCGTTTCACCAGGCATTTTCTGCTAAGGCAAATATTTCATGTGGAACTATGGGAGAGCCAATAGATGGCTAGTCTATGGTGTATTCTGCCATTTCATTGAACCCTTTTGTGTGAACCCACAATTCACTTCTGAAAGCACGAGAGGAGGACATTTGGTGAGTTTCTAGTGATGCATCACCAGAATGGTCTAATAGGTGCCACATGGTGTCATCTTGTGGCCTCTCCATCATTTCATGATCCTTTATCTATAGTTTGATCTTGTGACCATTGAAGCACACGAGGCCACCACATGGATTAAGGCTAGGTTTTCCTTCCAATAGCTAGCCTTTGCTGATTTGTAATGTTAGTTGATGTGGATGCAATTCATTGGTCCAAAAATATGTTCTCCGCCTATCAGTATTTTCAAACTGGTTGGACCAATCAAGGTCATCTGACCAGGGTTTTCACCTAGAGATCAACGACTTGTATTCAAATGAGGTGACAATGGTAGTACATGGTAAATGATGAACTGATACAAAAGGGGTAAGACTGAACATAGACTAGGTCCTATTCTTCCATCTAATATGAAGCAAGTTAGGTTTTGAATGATTGTCCTCTTTTCCAGATTGAGACAGATGTGATTTACAAGGGAAATTATGAATCTCTCAAGATCCTTCTTCCCACCGTCATACAACATAATGAGTTTGAGGGAAGACTAGCAGAGTGTGAAGTCAATTTTGGTGACTTGATATCCAGGTTGTTGTGATTCTTCACCTAATGTTGTGACAAAATAAAGCAAGGTGCAATGGTTTAAATGGATAAGATGTTAAAATCAAGAAACATGCCTCAACATTCTCATTCTGGAAGTAGAGATTTAGTTGAGTTTCCTATCCATAGGGGCCTTGGGTTAGAGAGAATTATGATTGATTTCAGGGCCACGTATCCATTTCCAATTCTAGCAGTAGGATGAAATATATTGGGATTACCATTTGAAGATTAAGTACTACAGTGATGGCTGGACCAAAATGGCTAAGGCATTGCTAGAAAAGACTACTCAATCATTTATATCTCTACACTTTTACTACAAATAGGAATCCCTATGTATGTTGTGTGCATCACTCATTTCCTAAAAGAAAAATGAAGTATATTTCCCAGCTTAGCTTACTTTGTCTACCGCCCAGATTCTTAGGAAATACTTCTCTATTCTCTTGGATAATTCTCTATTCATATAGAGTTAAAAAATCTTAGGAGTGAAGTAGTAGGGCTAGGCTCCCTCATATTCCCTTGCTTCTTTGTGGTATCATTCAGGTGAGGGATTTGGTTGCCTATTTGGCAGGTCCAATAACTTGATGTTATTGTGAGTCTCCAATTTCAGCAAGGAGGAGTGATCCCATTATTCTCTCTTCCCCTCCCTTAGGATAATGACACTTGTCAAATATCTAGCTACAATTGTAGGAGAGTTGTTCATTAGGATGAGCTAGTTGGTGATGGGAAGAAAGGCATAAGTTGACAAGAACAATTAGTTCACTGTCCAACTTGGGGGGACAACTTCTACTACTTCATCTATAGGGAAGTTTTTTGGCACTTCTACAGTTAGCGACATGTGGCTCCCTCAATGGCCTTGAAGGTTCAGCTAGTTGGAAACCCCAATTTGAAGAATGGGGAGTCATGTTTCTGTACTTGGAAGGTGATGCAAAGTAGAGGATTCTTGCATTTGGGTACTAGTGGGGTTTACACTCTTGGTAGGAGTATAGATGTGAAGGGTGACTTAGTTCAATAGACATATAACTAAACACCATCAGGTTGACATCATGAATATTTTCCATGCTCAGGGCTGGGACAAATAAGGATAAAATAGTTAGCCTCTCCCAGTTAGGGAAATGATTTGATTTTCACGTGGGCTCTCATTAACAACAAAAGGTTGATCCTGGCACTATTTTGTAGGGTTGGTGGGTATATTTTGTCTTGTTGTGCCTAAAAGATGCCTTTTGGCATATTCTTTTTAACAAGAATTTGTAAAGCTTGTGAAATGAAAATGTGACACTTGTCAAAGGCTTGAATCTTGTTTGCTCCCTTGTTTCTATAAAAGGGAATTGAGGGCCTTCGGAAAAGGATCTTGGAGAATTTTTGTATTACAAAGCATATAGTAATAGAGTTGGTATTTTCTAGTTTAGGTTATGTCTGAGAATAAAATATGATGCATATGTGAATTTTGTATGATAGTACCAGTTCAGGTTTGAATATATTATGAAGTTCAAAGTTACATTGCTCCTATGTTACAATCTTCATCTCATTTATGAATAAAGTCTGATCAAGGATTATTTTATTCATTTTCATAGTCTTTCCTCTTTATGGATGTTTTTCTTATAAATTTTTCTCAAGGAGTGAATTAGAATGATTTCAGGAAAATATTGAATGTTATGATAGTTTATAGGGATCTATACGTAGAATTATTTTTTGAATTTGCTGAAGAGTGACAGTGTAATGCATTGTTGTAGTTCTTCATGGATTCAGGAAAATACTATCGTTTGGGGTTTCATTTACATCTATTTTGACTTTGTAGCCTAGGTTAAGGCATCGATGTCTCTATATTTATGTCTGGTACAACTCCTTGGTCACATATTTTGAGAATCACAATGAGTTTCCCATTTCTGCAATAAGTTATTTGTTTAATATTATTTTGATGTTCTCTTACAAATGAAGGTATAGAAGCCTAAGGATCTAGCTAATTGTTGTAGCATATCTATAATTCTTTGGCATTTTAGAGAGAGCATATCTACTTACAACAGTATTTCACATAAATGGTAAGGAGATATTAAGTAAATACTATATAGGATCACCCTCCAAGTTTTTGTAGAGCCTAAAGTGTAGAGGAAAAGTGTAACCTAGCTTTTCTTGTTCATTGGCCAACCCCTGAAGGCAATTGATCACTAGAATCAACTATTCTTTAGATTGTCTTTGAGATCTAGTTGGGAATTAAAAACAACCAACAAATTGGTAACTCTACTGGGGAATAGATCTAGAATTGTGTCTTATCCTAAGTCATAGATCAATTATTATATTCCCATCTTAACAAGTACCAACACTCTTGAAGCTCATTGTCAAGAAGGCTTCATCTTTAATCATCAAGAACTAGTTCAGTCGTCTATCATGGGTGTTTAGAGTTTGCATATGTACAATGCATTATCATTCCCTTTAGAGTGTGGTGACTCTACTTATCTCTAAACTAGTTGACCAAGGAAGAAATTTATTATGTGTTAAAGACTCTGCTGGAATTTTGAACCTTGAAGCTTGTTTCTAAGTTTGATGAGAAACAATGTTAAAATCTTGTCATCTTTAAGAGGTAGCAACTCTGCTATCCAATTTCTAAAGAAGGATTTCTTATTACACTAAGCCTATGTGAAGATTTGTATGATATTCCTTCGAAGGAATCACTTGTATGAAATCTACAAGAAATTCTAGCTATTCTATATCCCTTTCTTAGAAAAAAGTTTTATATATGAAATGTGTTCATGGAAATCTACAAAGAAATGTGTTTTTCCTTGATCAAGTAGATCTATAAAAAAAAGTGGGGATTAAATTAGCATGATGTATGTGTGCTGGTTTAATTTTATGGGGATACTTAAAGTTAAAAGTATTGATCCATGAGGAGGTGATACTAGCATATTAGAGTATGAACTATTATTCTTTCCATCCCCATGCACACTTGAATGTCACAATGCAAGTCTACAGCAATAACAGTCATGCCCTCAGACAAAGCTTTTCTTTGTTGAAAGATACAGAGCCCTAAACATTATTGGTATCTAGAACCATCCTAATCCCATTCCAAATAAGGTTAGAAGGATGTTTCTAATATTCAAAGGAGATGAGCTTGAATAAAAATAAACATTTACAAACTTTCAGTGATATGATGGGAGATTATGAGGTTGATGCAGAAGACATTGTTATGAAGTTATTTGTCTAGTCTTTGAAAGGAGATGCAAGAGATTGGTTTTCAGACTTGCCTATACATTGCATTCCTCATGGTAAGGATTTAAGGAAGTATTTGTTGATAAGTTTGTTAACAGGATTGATATGAGTTAACTAATCAACAAACTTGTTCACATTTAGAAGGTTCAAGAAGAGCTGGTTCCAACTTTTAATCTAAGATTTGTAAAGCCAATAAGCGATATCCCATAGGATATCAGGCTAAATGATGCAATGTGTATGGTTGTATACCTTGGTGCATTTAATGAAGAGGTTGGTTATTTAATAAGAGATAAAAATCCCACAATAGTTCATCAAGCATATTCTATAGCCATGAATATTGAGAATAATTTGAAATATTACATGACAAAGATACATAATTCTGCAAATATTGGTCATATTGAAATAGTGCATACAAGTGAAAAATATGGATTAGAAGATAATATTTATTGTCAAGATAGTAATATTTTCATTACTACAACTAGTCAGTCCATCTTTGTACCATCCAAATTTTGGTAAGGGTTAGGGAGGAGATGAGGGATATAACTTTTCAATTTGCATTAGTTCTCCTTCCATTGATTTCACCCAAATTTCATCATTACAAGATTCATTCACTATTTTTGGTTCAATCTTTGAAATCAAACAATACTCTACTTGATCTTCAACCATTCTTCTTCTAGTTTGAACACCATTATTCATGTCTCCTATGATTTGATCTTTAGAATGATTCAACCTTACATACCTGGGGGTTTTGGGAGTTTCTTGAACTTTTAATTCTTGAGCTCAATCCTCAACATTTGCATTAACTTCTTGAGTCACTGGATTTTTTGGATCAATCTGGATTTGAGTCTGGGTTTGAACTAGCTTTCCTTGACTTTGACTTTCATCCTGATCATCTAAATCATATCCACAAGGATTAGAAGGTCTTTCTTTGTTTTCATCAACCTTGACATTTGCACTTTCAACAATATCTTTCAATCTCTTGTTGAAGCACTGGTATGCCTTGCTTTGAGTAGAGTAACCCAGAAGTATTCCTTCATCACTTCAAGCATCAAACTTTCCTAGATCCTTATCTCTTTGTATATAGCATTTACTACCAAAAACTCTGAAATATTTCACAGTAGGAGGATGACCAAACCATAGTTCATAAGTTGTCTTACCAGAATTGCCTTTGATTTGCACCTAATTAAGAGTGTAGATAGTAGTACTCACAGCTTCTCTCCAATAGACTTGTGGAACATTTGCTTCCATCATCATGGTCCTAGTAGCTTCTTGAATGGTCTGGTTCTTTCTTTCCACAACTCCATTCTGCTGAGGAGTCCTAGGATTAGATAACTATCTTTTCATTCCATGCTTTTCACTGAATGTATCAAACTCACTGAAGGTAAACTCTCCACCTTTGTTGGATCTCAGACACTTTATCTTCACACCAATCTCATTCTCCACCATAACCTTAAACACCTTGAATTTGTCAAGAGCTTCTAATTTTTATTTCAATAATGTTACCCACATCATTCAGGAGTAATCATTAATTAGCAACATAAAATATATGTCTCATTGCACACTTCTAATTCTAGAAGGACCACATAGATCAGTATGCACAAGTTCCAATAGTCCACTTTAAAATTGTTCTTTACTCTTGAATGAAGTTCTATTTTGTTTGCCCAATTGACATTCTCTACACATGCTATCAGCAGGTTTCACAAGTTTTAGAAGATCTCTCATAGCCTAAGTA
Source organism: Cunninghamia lanceolata (assembly GCA_027924645.1). Classification (NCBI taxonomy): domain Eukaryota; kingdom Viridiplantae; phylum Streptophyta; class Pinopsida; order Cupressales; family Cupressaceae; genus Cunninghamia; species Cunninghamia lanceolata. The sequence goes on along the minus strand of BSBN01000334.1, from coordinate 4,408,855 downwards.
GAACTTATCTTGACAATATTATCAAAATTCACATGACACATTATCCTATGCCATAACCAACTCTGATCAATCTAAGCAATCACGCAACTTTTTCCAGTACCACTTAAATGAAAGATGTTACCTTTAGTTTGTGTACCTGATGCAATTATAGTTCCAGAGCTTGCAAAGATTTTGCATTTTCCATCCTTGAATCGGAGATCATACCCTTTGTCAACCAACTGTCCAACACTAAGAAGATTATGCTTCAATCCTTCTACATACAGAACATCATTAGTGTTATTCTTACCATCAAAAGAGATGGATCCTATGCCACAAATTCTGCCAGCTGAATTGTCTCCAAACTTTAAAATTCCACCTTCATATCTTTCCAAACTTATGAACTTACTTTTATCACCAATCATATGATGAGAACATCCACTGTCAATCATCCATTCATCCTTTTCTTCAATCTAAGCAGCCAAGGCACATTCCAAATTCACACGGCTAGTAGATTTAGTATACACCAAATCTTCTTCTCTGATGGCAATGAACACCCATTCATTTCCTTAGTTGCTTCCCATATCAGATTCATCATCAGTGACACCTTCTTCAGCTTCTTAGACATAATAACATTTTTTCTAAGCCCTTGATCTATTAGGGGTTTGGCTTTGAAACCCTTTCTGGACTTCTTGAGGCAAAATGACCAATCTTATTACAAGCAAAACATTTGAAAGGCAACTTTCCTTCATACTTACTAGATCCTCTTGGCAATCTTTTGGCAATAAGGGCTTCAAGTTCTGTAGTCTCAATTTCATCATCTTCAAGATCCTTCCTTTCCTTCTCAAATTTGTTTGATCTTTCTAAACATCTTTCACCATGATCATATCTTTGTTTTCCATATACACTAGCCTTAAATGCAGATTCAAACTTAGGAAGAGAATCATCAAATTCACTCATTCCAAATGCTGAAATCTTACCAACAAACTGATCCCTTGTAACATTGTCATAGTCCTGATCTCTTCAATGGTAGAAACTTTATGTTTATATGCTGCAGGTACTTGGTTCTAAGCACTTTGGCAACAATCTTTGATTCTTCCAATCTTCCTCCAACACTCCTGATACTAGTCACAAGTACATTCTCTTTTTGCATGTAAGAAGTAATGTTTTCATCTTCACTCATCATCAACCTTTTGTATTTACCCTTTAGGCTCTATAGCTTGGCACATTTGACATATTTATCACCTTCATTTCCAACTTTTTTCCATATTTCATGAGCAATTTTTAATTCTAGGACATTTGTCATTTATGTATCAGTCAGGGCACTCAACAATGCTTCTTTAGCATGAATATTGTATTCAGCTTCCTTGAGTTCGTCTAGAGTTGTAGGACAATTCTTCAGAATCTTATACTCATCCTTAGTTATCAACCAAAATACATCACCCATACATTACAAATAACATTGCATGCACACCTTCCAAAGGGAGTAATTTTTTCCATCAAATCATAGACTTTCCTTCTTGTAACTCGACATCTTGGATCTCCTCAAGTAGTCAAGCTTCTTTTAGAGGAACCAGCTTTGATACCAATTGTTGGAATTAGGTCAGACAACTAAGAGGGTGGGTGAATCAGTTGTCCCACAATTTTAACCTTTTCTTCTTTTAATCTTCTTTCACAACTTACAAATAGATTAATGATGTAAACATTAAAGCATGAATCAACATCACATGAGCAAAAACATAATTAACACACTTAACACCAAGATTTTTAATGTGGAAACCCAATTAAGAGAAAACCACGGTGGGGGTTAACCCACAATATTCGTACTCTGTTAAAAGTACTTAAAAGAAATGCGAAGGCACTTGCATTCAGGCGAACTGCCTAAAGCTCACTGCTAAAGGAGGCTCACTTCCTACAGGAGGCTCACTGCTTACAAGATTTTATGTTTAATACAGAAAGAATGAACTAAGAAATAACATCTTCTTCATGCCTAGTTCAGTCCCATTGATAGCTCACAAAATTGCTTCTCTGCCCCAAACACTTCTTCACTAACTCTTCATCTTCTACTACTCTTGTTCTTCTACTTCTCCTTTTCTCTACTCTGCCTCTATACCTTTCTTATGATTTTATCATTTTCACACAAGGACAACATTCCACAACTCATCCACAAGTGTTTATATGCTTCATCAACCTTGGAATGAACATCAAGGTTAGCTTGACTCAATACGGACCAAACATATCTGGGACTTGAATCTTCTTTGATCAATACACTACACTCTAGAGAATTGCTCTTAGATGATCTGCAACATGATTGAAACATCTGGTCAGCCAAGACTGGGAAGAACAACAACACCAAGGAGGAAATCTTCAACAATGAGCTCAATCTTCAATGCGGACCTCCAACACAACAAGCACATGATCCAGAGACCTCCAAAAGCACATTGAATTCAACAATAACATCAGGACTACTCCAAATCATCAGACTCACTTGCATCTTTATCTGGTACCTCAAAAACATTGTCTGCCATGACTGTCATACTAGAAAGATTGCTTGCAAACCTTCAAACCATGAACCACTTGAGTTGAGGATACAAACTGACTTCCCAAACATGCCTCTAGATCCATAGATCATAAGTTCTCATTGTGGAGCAATCTAGACCAATTTCCTATCACTCTGTCTTTTCTGAACACTGCAAAACCCATTTCTACTCAGATGGCCATAGCTTCTTCAAATCTTCATGTGGACCTCTCAAATCTTAATTGGAGCTACTTCAGATAATCCTCTACAAAGCCATATGGTCCATGTACTTTGATCTTCATTCTTCTATAAATACAGACCAATCTACTTCACTGATCTGCACTGTTTCCCCTATTTCTGACAAAGGGATATGTTGACATCAATGACAACACATCATAGGCACATATTTGCAACAATCTCCCCCTTTGTCATTGATGGAAACATATGATGTGAAAAACTGATTCAATCATCAAGACAAGGATTTCTCCCCATTTCTCTTATCACTTCTGCAACCACTTTCTTCATTGCTCCCCTTTCATCAACAGCTAGTTTATCACTTTTGCAAACTTCAACCCCTCCAAAAATATGTCAATTGCTAAGCTCAAAAACCAAAAGAAAAAAGAAGCAGACCACTTATACTACATCCACCATAGGGACCAAATATGTGCCCGTATTGCTACACAACATTTGCAAAGAAAAATGCAAGCACAAAACAAATAAACATTAACATCTAATGAAGTAATCATGATTCTAAATGATTCAGAGAATCTAGTGAGTAAACTAGAGATAGGAAATTCTTTGAACTCCACATCCAACATAGAAGAAATATTAGTTGATAATACATCGCGATACTTACCCAATGAAACTACAATGCAGACAAAACCAACACAAAATATGATAAATGAGGAAAATAGTGTTGTTAATTCCTTACAAGATATGAAACATTCCACTATCAAAAGGCAAAAAAGAAAGGAGACATCCTAATTGTATCACTCTTTCCATAAGGAACAAATATTTTCTCATCGTAACGCCCAACATTTGCAACCATCAACATTTAACTTGGCAAATGAGGAAATCAATGCCACGAATTCCTTACAAGCAATGAAACATTTCTGCAAAAAAATAGATGCATTATCAAACTTAAGGACAAGCATCATATGTAAGGAATGATATCCTTGTATACAAATCCGTTCATCTAATATTGATTCTATTTGTAATAGATGTTTTGGGGAGAAAGGAGTCCATTGATTCTCTGCATCTAACAATTTAGACCCAGGAGAACAATTCACATTCCATAAGGAGCTTACTTAAGTGGTGGAGATGCTTATAGAAAGAGTGAGCCTGATACTGCAAGTTACACATGCTCATGGAAGGCAATACAAATACAGTGACCATACAATAAGTTTTCCCCAAGACATTACATCGATAGAAAAATCCCTCCCATGTAGACATGAGGACCTAGATTTTCTGATAGTTAGTCGATCTCACACTAAAGGAAATCATTATGACTATTGTGTAAGTAGATCCCATGTCATGAATGCCCTTGAATACAAGATAAAAAATGATCCATACTACAAGGATGTTGAAATGGATATTGACTCACTAGCCTTGTTACCTGGAACTAGCATGGATGTTTCAGACATGTTGCAAAGTTTTATAATAGATAATGAAGAATTGATGGTGCTAGAGGTAGGAATTGATACCTAAGAATATGAGCCTTATACTGAATTTGAGTATTCATCATTATTTATTCCAAGACTACCAAATAGACAGTGAGAGCTAGAAGCCATAAAAGAAACTTTGCAACTACATCCTGACAATAATAGCATTGTCCCTTGGCCTGAAATTAGCCCTTCCCAGATAAATGAGTACAATATTGAGGGGCTACTAGACATGGATTTTCCCACACTCTTCCCAAATGGGATTGTACTACCCCTACAAACTAGAATTAGGGAAGTGCAAATGCATGAATATGCTTTACACCTTATGAGATATCATGACAACAGATTTGGAAGACATGTAAGATTTCACTACTTCCTTTACAATCTCATAATGTGTCATCGTAGCCAACAAACTGCTTTAGTTTTGTGAACAAAAATGTGGAAGACAACATACTAACTACCATACAAGATCTCTGCCAAGACATACACAATGTCCCTAATAGTCAATTGGTTGAGCAACTCGTGTTTTGGCACTTCTCTACGAAGAACATGATCATATTGGAGAAAGTGTCATTCTGAACTAACAAATAGGATCTCCCACAATATTCTTCACACTGAGTTCTGCTGATAAAAAATGGCCCGACCTCCATGCATTATTTAGTAGCAACAACCTGGCACCAATACACTACTCAAGAAAACAATTCAAAGAAAATGTAATTCGAAACCCACACACGACATCCTTGTACCTACACCAACAATTTAAAATATTCCGTGAAGAAGTCATAGAGAAATTGCTCAAGACAAAAGATTATTGGTATCGATATGAGTGGCAACACCGAGGATCTGCTCATGTACATGGGTTCTTGTGGTTGCCAAAGGCACTGAATATGGACAATCTTGATTGGAACAGTTGTGTTGAACTAGAGAGAGCTAGAAAATTCTTTGACAAATATGTTAGTGCCTGGAATCCTCATAGTGCAGCCCAAAGAAGCAATGTAACATATCAATCTCCTTTGGATGATCTATGCTTACTAAACACAATAGAGATATTGTCTGTAACCCCATGAAAGATTATGAGGAGTTAGTCAACTGTGTACAGAGTCACACCAAATATAGTGAGGGAACTTGTTTATGCAATAAAGGACATAATGTCAGATGTCATTATAAAGCTCCATGAACCGAATGTATGGATTCTACCTTAATATGTGATGAAGAAGGAAGAAAAACTTATGAACTTACTAGAAATGATGATAGATTAAACATCCACAACCCAAAGATGCTTAAAATATGGCGAGATAACATAGACTGTTAACCTGTAATTTCACAAAGACTTGTTCTCAAGTATATTGCCAAGTATGCCTCAAAAGATGAGAGGAGATCAGAGAGTTGTGTCGAGATGTTGAAAAGAATATCAAATGTGGGAAAAAATGAAGATGGATCTTTGATAGCATATCACAAATTCATGATAGAGATTATTGTAGATTGTGATATAGGAGCACAAGAAACTTACCATATGTTGCAAAAATTACCTCTTGTCACTTGCAGTCATACCTTCATATCATTAAATGTTGGTAGGAAAGTACTACAATGTATAACAAGAAAGGTGGATGAATCTGATTTGCCAACTAATTACATAAAATCCTATACAAAATGACATGTTGAGTTAGAGAGTATTTCCTTGATAGAATCAGCACAAATGTTCTCATTTTGTTCTCATCGCAAAGGAAGCAAATGGCAAAAGAGGAAAAAAAATGCAATTGTTATTGTATTCCCTTACTTCTATAGTATTCCAATGGAAGACTTAGACCATTTTGAAACCTTTTGTTGGAGTGAGCTCCTCTTATACAAGCCTTTCTGACATATATAGATACACATAGGTTTTTCACAATAGGAAATCATAGCACATTGGAGACACATGGATGCAAACAAATACTATCCTTGGCATGTTGACCGCATAACACAAGTGGACGATGTCAATGATGAAAATGATAGTGATGTCAATGAAACATTGGCCAAAGAAACCAACATCCTATATGAGTGGGAATTACTATCACAAATGGGTCTAGTAAGTAATGTCAACATAGATGAGCTAGAAATGCTTGGTAGATGAGACTTTGACAACAACAATGCATGGAATGAACATGATGTTCCCTGGAATTTAGATGATAATGCCCTTCAATTCATAACCACAAGTAAGTCATGCATGCAACATGACTACTCATCCTTGTCATTCACTCAACCAAACTACCAACTAGCACCAAAGCAAGAACTTGCACTAAACACCATTATGCAACACTATAGGGATTCATGCTTGAAACAACCTTTGCATATGATCATTCAAGCAACAACATGCACTGGCAAATCATACTTAATTGATTGCATCAGGGAGACACTGAACAATTTTAACCTAGACAAGCAAAGCCCACTTCTCATGCTTGCCCCTATAGGAGTGGCTGCTTACAACATACATGCCTCCACAATCCATGCGGGACTTAGAATTCCAATAAGAGAAATGAGACCATTACAAGGATAGGCTCTTACACTATTCCAAGAAGAAATATGTAACATTGAATACATCCTCATAGACGAGTTGAGCTTCCTAGGTCCAAAGTTATTTACAAAAATCGACAACCGTCTGTGTAAGGCATTTCCCCACAAGAAACACCTGTGCTTTGGTGGTGTTTCATTATCCTTATTGATAACCTTGCACAACTACCACCTGCCATGGATAAACCTATTTATACATCACACTCAACTGCGACGATGCTATGGGAAACATTTGCCACAGTTATCACATTGGAGCCAATATTCCGTCAAGGAGGTGATAGTCAAGCTCAGAAAGAGTTTCGTACCATATTACAAAACATACATACTTGGCATATATGACTGAAAGCTTCTAAGGACTTATCTTCAACTCCTTTTGTGTCTAAACCAACAATCAAGGTGTTTATTTATAATTCTTCAGTTTTTGCCCGCAGTCCTTGCGCTGAGTCTAATCTCTACTATCAACTCACTCTGGGAAGAGCACCTCGCTAGCGTCTCTTCATCTGTTCATTATGAAGAAAAGTTTCTAAGTTTATTTAAAAAGCTTGTTATAAATTATACCTACGTATCATTTGATCATATATGTAGCTTGGACAAGCAGTCCCACGCCCTTACAACTACCATTGGCTTTTGCATGCAAGTTTTCAAAGCCTTTTTAAAACAATCTTTATTTTGTGCATATCTTGCTATCTTTGCACTCTAGGATACCGTTTTTCCTTTAGATATTTTGTGATTCAGTCTGTGAGTATGCATGGCTACCAGGGCACTTGCAAATTCATCGTCTAACGGAAATTCCCCTTCATTATGCTTCGATGGATGACCTTTAATTATTATTGGAAATCTGACACTGCGCATAGTATTATAGTGCCATCCTATGTTTCAGTTTGCTTCATTTAATCATCGCTTTGCACATCACTTAAGCGCATGTCTTTATTTCATATCATCACCACTGATATCCACAAAATAACTTCTCTATTTAATTCTAGATTGGATCATATCTCTCACTGTGAGGCTTGGACAAGCAGTCCTCACGCCCTTACACCTTCCATTGGCTTTTCTGTGGAAGTTTTCAAAGCCTTTTTTAAACCATCTTTATTTTGTGCATATCTTGCTATCCTTGCACTCCAGGATACCTTTTTTCCTTGAGACGTTTTGTGATTCAGTCTGTGAGCACGCATGGCGACCAGGGCACTTGCAAATTCAATGTCTAATAGAAATTCCCCTTCCATTATGCTTCGATGGATGGCCTTTCATTATTACTGGAAATATGACACTGTGCACAATATTATAGCGCAAGCCTATGTTTTAGTTTGCTTCATTTAATCATCATTGTGCACATCACTTAGGCGCATGCCTATATTTCAGATGTGCTTAATATAACATCACCAGTAATCTCCACAAAATAACGACTCTGTTTAATGCTAGGTTGGATCATATCTCTCACAACTCTGCAACTGTGGCGTTACATGAGACTGTGTCCTTGAAAACACATCCATACTTTCACCAGAGGTTTAATTGGCATCGTTTAAATAAGTTTATGTGATCCTCAAGTTAGCTAGCACTTTTGGAAAGTCATCAATGTACTCATGATAAACTACTATTCGAAAGTTTCTTCAATCAATCCATTAACCATCATTAGCATTCAGTGTTTCAACTTATGCATCCTTTGTCTCAAGTGTTCATGATAATAAGACATGTTCATTATTTGCTACAATGAAATACGCACAAACTTAAGATATTATTTTTTAGTTACTAGTAAATGTTTAAATCAGTAAACATTCGAATTCAATACCAAATTACAGACTAATAGTCTAAAAGGAAAGGTTTTAGATGTGAATTTTATAATACCTTTTATCCTTATGAATAATTTGAGAGGTCAACTTAGGATTAGGTTATGTATATAATCTTTTGATATTTTAGTTATGTTTATATCTTGTACTTAAGAAATTCCATGTTCTTTTAACTTTGTCTTTTTATTTTTATGTAGAAATATGATTTTGAAAATGTTTTGTATTATATTTAAGTCTTGAGCTCATTCATCTCATTCCTAGTCCTAAGATTGGCATGTTAGCATGTTTAGAATGCTTGTATTGATTTACACATGCAAGACTAGTGTAGAGTTTAGGCTAAGTGATTTGACCAGCTAGGTAATCATTATGACGAGTAGACACCTCTAGAAGAATTGTGTATTTGTTGGATCATTTGATATTCAATATTCATAAGACCAATTAAGTAGTTGATTAAAAGTGATTTAATCAAATTGTCATAAAAGAATTCGTGGTAATGTAAGCTCCTCTCTTTTCTACTGATATGATGAATAAGATTATGGTGGTAATGATCAATAGCTATAGAAATCATAATGTTTATTGAACATTGTGTATTATAGCATGTAAAAAGAAAACTTACATTGTTAGAACATATTGTGTGATGGCTTAGGTTTCAACCTTATTTTCCTTAAGTATGTGATGGACTACTCAATCTAAGTATTATGTGAGTAATTTTCCACCTATAAATGGTATGCATCGGTTTTTTATGGTTTTTATGGTGAAAGGTTCTAGAATACATGCTTTGTGTTGTAGTGTTAAAACCTAGTAGATTATCATCACCTTGATGTGTGTTTTGGAACAATAACCTACCTCCTTGTCTGTTATGGTTATGTTATCCTTTCCTTAATCTTGGTTACTAGGTGAATACTAGAATGCTAGTGTGTGAAGACTCATGATTGACTCTCACCTTATGCATCCTAGTGGCCTGATATGGTGGGATGATAGATCAACAAGAGACCCGCTTGTCATTATATGTACTATAATGTCCAAATTTAACTGTCATGCCCACTTTTTCCATGCGGTTATAACACGCATTACACACGTGTCATGTCCACATGCGTCATGTGGTCATGATACGAACTATCAAAATTTTTTCCTTACTACTCTAAAAAACCCCTCACATGCATAAGCGTGCTCGGCGGTTCATGCTTAAGGCGAAAGCAATACAGTTGACGGCGGCGTACCAAATACATGTGCGCACACCCTAGACAAAGAAATGCGTGGTTCCCTGACTTAGGTTAATCTCATGAATTATATTTGAACAAAGTTGTTTTAGGTGATAGATCATGTTTCAACAAAGCACGATCATCTATTCATTTGCCCTCTCTTCCTTTTCTTGGAATTTAATTTTGATTGTATTTCTATCTCATTTTCCCTTCTCATTGTGCAAGGTTTTTTTATGTTATCCTATTGTTTTTTTTTTTCCTTCACGTCCTTTATCTAATAGCAATATCACTACATCCTTTACATTATTCCTAATTTCTTGGAAAACCAGATCACTTACATAGGGTTGGTTAACTTCACTTGACTCAGTCCCCCTAGGGTTCTGCTCTAGGTTTTAGTTCAACATTTGAATTAGTTTTAATAATCATCTTGTTCCTAAACAAGATTAATAGTAGGTTAACTTACTTAGTTCTCTTAGCCCTGTTCGGAAATGCCGCGCATTTTCTCCTCTTTGTTTTCCAAGGTTAGCTGTTCTTTCTCTTTATCTCTTTTCTATTTTAATTGAACATTTATTCTCTAAATCTATAGTTGAGTTTAAAATGGCCACTCATGAAATGCCTATGATGGCTTGTTTGCATTTATTTTCAGTGTCCTTTGTAAATGAAGGGATCATACTTTCCTCTTCATTTTCCTGTCATTTAATTTGGAATAATTGTCAAAACTTCTGAAAAACTCTTCCTTAAAATTAACATATATTTACCTATGCTCTTTTTAAATTGTAATTGTATAAACAATGTATTTCTGAATTACAACTCTTAGGTTTATGCATCTATTCAATTCGTATTATACATTATGCATACATAAATCCTATTTTTCTTGATTTGAGATTTCTATTTCAAGTCAAATGTTTTAAACTACATATAGTTTGCCTTCAAATGAATAGTGAAAAGTGAATATTAAAAGTACATAGTGAATAGTACAAGTGAATAGTAAATAGTAAATAGTGAATAGTGAATAGTAAAAATGAATAGTGACAGTGAATAGTGAATAGTGAAAAGTGAATAGTTAAAAGTGCATAGTAAAAGTGAAAAGGTCCCCATTCTAGGATGAGACCCTCAAGGTGGCAGTAATTTCAAAAGCAATACTGCAACCCAAATTTCATTTATTTCATGGTGGTAATATTTTTTTAACACTTTTACAAACTTAATTAAAACATCAACTAACTCATAATGCTGCAAGTAGAAGAAGAAGGAACTAGATAATTTTAATATCCTTTTAAAAACAAATTTTCTTTTCCTTTTTCTTAATTCTAAATGGTAAAACTCAATGAACAAGAAAATTACAACTATCAGCCTAAGAAAAGAGAGAATTTCCTCACAACTCCAAAAATAACAATTTATACAACAATAGGGAGATAATTTTCTCCTTTTAGAAAAATTGACAAGTAAGGAGCTATTAGAAGATCATGCTCTCCTTAAGACTTAAGGAAAATAAAATATTTTCTAAGATCTAATAATCTTCTCCAAGCTTCACAATAAGCTCCAAGAATACCTGCATAACACACAAAGAAAGAAACACCACACAAGCTGCTCTCCTCCCTACTGTAGACCCGCAAGTGGGTCACCCCCGAGCTAGGGAGACCATCCACATACCCAGGGTAAAATAGACTATACACATCACAACATTGATCAACAACAACAAATCAAATAAAACACTCACCCTCAAGGTTTGACTCACAATACAATGAACTAGCTTAGGTGAGTTCAGGAGGGTAGGGGAGTAAACAATCTTTACCTCTAAGTGTCATCCTTTCACAATATATCACAAGGCCTCAAGCCAACATAGTCACAAGGCCTCAAGCTAAAAGTATAAACTTCCACAAGGCCTCAAGCCTTCTAATGAATCATGTAACCAAAGATAACCAAATAGGCTCTCAAAGCCAATAAACCCTCAAGGCTAGAAATAGTACCAAATTGCCCTCGAGGCATATCATGTAACCAAAGATATCCAATCAGGCTCTCAAAACCAATAAGCCCTCAAGGCTAAAAATAGTACCAAACTGCCCTCAAGGCATATCAGGCAACCAGAACCAGGATGACACCCGAGGAGGGTCACACCTCCCCTCCCTAAACACGAAGAGCATTGCCTTCCAACTGGAAGGAGCTCTCTCTACACCCCAAAACAAAGCCCAAAATTAAACAGAAAAGCTCAAAGAAGACATTGCAAGACTCTTTCAACAACCAAGATATAAACATGCATATCAACATTAGATCACACAAGACGATAGAATTTGTTCACCAACCTTCCAAAGCCCAATTATGGAAGAATCTGATGAAGAGCTCCTCTCTACTTTCTTCTCTAAAATCTCCTTTTTCCTCCAAGATTCAACCCCAAAAATAATTTCTCTATGATCACAAGCAAGGGATAATGTATGGAGGATATAGAATGGCTAGAATAATTTCGGCATTATGAGGCTATGAAGGGAAGAATAGAGAAAGAATTGGGAATTATGAGGATGCCAGAAGAAGAATTCTTAGAGGAAATTGGGCATGATGAGGATGCAAGAATAAAGTCCCCCTGCAAGAATGAAGTCCTCTCCTGCAAGAATGAAGTCCTCTCCTATAAGAATGAAGTTCACCTACAAAAAAAATGAAGTCCCCTGCAAAATTCCTGTCTTCTTAATTGCTTAGAGAAGGGTCTCATTTATAGATTTTCAGAGAAGGGAATGGAAGGTGAGGATCAAGAGTTAAGATCAAGGGCTCACATTATTTGTGAATTTTAAATTCATAGTGGATGAATTAAAAATTCATTTTTTAAAAGATGTAATATTTAAATAACCCCACTATCCCAAGTGGAATTAATAAAATATCCCCACTATCCCAAGTGGAATTAAAAAATATCCCCACTATCCCAAGTGGAATTAATAAAATATCCCCACTATCCCAAGTGGAATTAATAAAATATACCCACTCATGAGGTCCCCCATTATAGCCCACATGTAGAAATAAAATACAATGAGAAAACTTAAAATAACATAGAGTGGGTGACACAACACCCACATAAAAGGGAACCCCACCAAAAGAGGTACATGGTGACAATCCGTTCATAATGAGGGGGATCATGGAGTGCTCCATGACTTGGAAGTGGGCATGAGTGGGGATTCCACTCATCCCATGTCCCCCAAGCTTCCAATTTTCGTCACTTAACCTCACCCCCAAGTTGAGGTGACCCTATGGCAGTTAACCCAAGGTTAACCTAGTAAAAAAGGTCCCTAAAGCCAAGGGGTACAACCTAGGGTTGTTTTTATACCTAGTTAAGACTCCCAAATTCAAATAAACACATGAAAAGGGTCAAAAAAATAATTAAAGTTAAAACAAGATTCAAAACATCAACTTATAACACTTATCATAATAAAAGTAATTTAGATAAAAACCCTTATTCCCTTAATCTCATGCAAAAATAACACATTATGACAGTACCGCAATTTTCTAAAACAAGAGGTTGATCTCAGTTCCTCATTGAACTAGATCGGCTCATAAGAGAACAACATAGGTATGAGATGGTCTCCTGTATTTGTGGTTTTGTTAGAAATACCTACACACTCAATTTCAAAGTTAATTCCACATATAAATATCATAGCCGAAGCAAATTTAATACATGCATTTCTAAAGCATACCACATTTCTTATAAACATAATGAAATCACATAACAATTTTCTATCTAACATCACCCAATTAGTTTTCCTTTAACATAATAAGATTTTAATAGTTTGAAAATTTGGGAACAACAGTCCCATAAATATAAAAATACCAACAACAGTAAGCTAAATAGTCACATGTATGGAAATGAAAATGTGTAAGCCTCACATTAACATTGAACATCACCAGGCAAGAACACTATTATTTGTTTAAACAATATCTACAAAGAATTCACAATAAAGTGCATAAGTTTTTTCATCTCCTCAACAACACTAGCACAACACCATTATACAAGTAGAATCTATAGGAATATGTGTGACACACATATAAGGGGAAACCACCTTCTTCCATAAGCTAAGAGTGGTAATTTTCCTAGGTTGACACTCTTTCATCTTAGATTCACAATAGGACTACCAGCTTAGAAGTGGAGAGAACATCATACTGACACCATCTACTAGGTCATATGCATTCACATTCCAACAAAGACACTTGTTGGGTAAAGTTACACATTGGAGCATATTATGATGAGGTATTGTGTGACATCATGTTGATAGATGTGTTTCATTTTATATTGGGGTAACAATGGTGTTTTCATAGATAAGTTGTGTATAAAGAGAGAACTAACACTTACATGATATGGAAGGATGGATAGAATCATAAGTTATTACATTTAGGGAAAATGACAAACAATTTTACAACAATATTGGGTTGTTTATTAGAGAGGAGTGATATTCATTGATTCCAAGGATAAGTAGTATTTATAGAATGTTGGGTAGCACCATAAATGCAAAAGAAGTCCCATAGAGAAAAGAATGTGAGAAAGGTTATCAATAAAAAGGGGCTATCTATAGGATAGGATAGATTAACAAGAGGATGAGGAATTATGATGAGGAACATGCAGAAGCAGAGAGCACAATAGAATGGTGTGTCATGGCTAGGGAGGAAGGTAACATATGTGAGGGACTAGTTTTTAGAAAAGGCAAATGGGTTGTGACTAAATATAAACCAAAGACAAATAGTGTGAAGGATGATTGGTGGAATAGAGTGAAAAATAAAATGGGTGAATGTAGTACTCATGGTCCATCACTTGAGGCATACCTGAGGAGTTGGAAGGAGCAAGTTAAAGAAGAAGTAAGATATAATTTTTAGGCAAGGGAAATATTTCTTAGGAAATCATCAAGTTACTTTTTATTAACCCTAGGAGTCAGATGCAATTGTATCCCTAGGCATCATCATGTTACCACAGTTTTGAAATTTGCTAAAGCATTGATGTTTTAAGTAGTTTCCATTCTTTGTTTGTCACTATTCATATTATTTTCCTACGTCATACCTTTACGTAGCCATTTTCATGCATGTTTAGAAATCTTTTAATGTTTTGAACCTTGGTGGGTTCAAAAGTTCATGAACACCCTGACTCCCCAACTAGTCATAAAGGTAAATGTCTTCAAATTTGTCATGTCAGTTTTGTGTCACCTTGTTAAAATGAAGTCTTCATGGTTGGAGGATTGGAAGTTCTTTGAACTTCCAAACCTTCAATATTTATGGTTCAAAGGTTCTCCAAATCCCTGACTTGCCAACTAAACATGTTTGTTCTCCCATTGCACCTCCTTCTGAGCTGGCAATTGATATGGTGGAATGACACCTTTCATCTCATATTAAATTGGAATGTGAAAACTATGTAGGCACTCTTTTCACATGGAAACAAAGGGGAGATATTCAAATTTCAAAATATTATACGCCGCCAGTAATAAATGGAATTTATGAGAGAGCTAATGAAGTATGATACAAAACTTAAATATATTAGACACCTTGCAAAGAAATTTCTCACAATTTTGTGAAGAAGATATACTATGGAGAGCTACTCATTCCCCACTCACAAAGAACTTGTAGGGTTCCATTCTTACATGTTAGCTCAATTGGCCTCTCTCTCTCTCTCTCTCTCTCTCTCTCTCTCTCTCTCTCTCTCTTTATGTGGGAGTACAATAATTTACTGGTGGAAGAAAAATATTTTTCATGAATCTATATAGTGTTTCCCCTGTGAATGTGTTGTGAGCCTCTGTTGTGTCCATGAATGATTCTGAGTCTTTGGCTTTCTAGATTCTCAAATTAGTAAAAATGAAATATAAGTTTAGAGGGGCTCCCATGGTTCCCGTGGTTGAAAATGCCTTGTCAAATGCGAGAGACACGAAGCTTGGTCACATTGACTTCGAGGATTTCTAGAGGAGAATGCAGCTAGAAGGAACGACTTCTCTGGCTAAAAAAATGTAAGCATTGGTCTAGACCGAGCTGGGAGTTTCCCACTTGCTATGCATTGTCCTGACTTGGTCATGGCGTGTGTAAATAATTATTTTTATAGATTCACAAGAAATATGAGCTACAGATGGCTTTGTGGTGGCTAAGATTGATTCAGAATTCATTGCTCTTGCCTTAAGGCTGGTTGATTATGAGGAAATTGCTAATGTTTCTATTTCTAGTGGTTGGGGATTTTACCACATTAGAAGAAAGATTGGTGCTAGGGTTGCATTGCCAAGACATGGTTGGAGGCTGAGAAGAAAGGAAAATCTAGAGTCACCACTAAATTAAAAAGAGGCCACTTTAAAGAAGAAAATTCTGATATGATCATGTTGTTGCATCACGTTGTCCAGAGCCCTAATTCTAATTCTTTTGAATATTAGATGTGTCAATTCATTCTACTCATTTGATGAGATCATCACATAGATTGGGTGAAGTTAATTAGTGAGAGACTGCATGAGCAATTAGTGAATTTCCCATAGAAAGTAAATTTTCATATGTGTTCTCTACTGGTATATGTGTTGGCTAATAAAGAGGTTATCTCACTCGGTTTAAGAGCTCAAGGAGCTCCCATCCCAAATACACTTGTGTATAAAATTTTTATGTAGTTACAAAGAAGTGTTGGTATGAGGGAATTCCATAGGGTAAATGATGCTTTCCTCATGTTGCTTACAAAGAAAAGTGGATGTACATTAGAACAAATGTTTTGAGTAGAAGAAACTACCCTAGTCATGAATTTTAGAAGCTTCTACATTCAGTTTGACTGTTTCTCTTACCTAAGAAAAGGGGGTTATGAAAATGGCCCATTAAAAATGTCGAGGTATCGATCGGACTTCATTGTTCTTTTGGAGGTATGTCATCAAATGGTAGTTGTAAAAGCAAAATACCATGGTATGAAAAATAAGGGGTATTCATTCCCTGTGACTCTTTCATTTTATTCATGTAAAAGTAATTATAGCATGAAGAATGTGGAAAAGATACTAGTAGAATATAATTTTCACAGGTTGCCTGAACAAGAAGCTTTTGACAATAAAAAATTTGTGATGAGGAACATGCATGGTCATGGTTTATTACTTACACAAGCCTAAATTGGAGGATTTTTGAGAAGATTGTTTGGATGAGAGAGAGGTGCAAAGAAGAAGTTGGATGTGGTTAACAATCAACCAAGTCCGTGACCTTGAATTGCCAATGCAAATTCCTGAGATGGTTGATGACAATTCAGATATTTTAGATGAATGTTATCACAATGCCTCTCTGCAACATCTTCCTCTAATGAGATGGTCATAAAAAGAAATCACTGATGTTATGCTTCACTCTTTTCATGTGTTGAGAAGAACAAAAAATGGTTAAATGGAAATTTGAGAGAAGAGGTCGGTTCTATAGCTCCAAAGGAATCATCTACTTGAGAACAAAACAAGTCTCGGGCCACTTACACCCCTAGGAGATCATCTAGTTTAGAACCAACTCTTCATAGAGTTGTCTCACAATCAGGTGGAGATGGCAAGCCTCCTGAGGACATCAAGAGGTTGAAGACAACCTATGAGCAGTATAGTGAACCTATGGTAAGCAATAACAAATTGGTTGCTTTGCCACCATAAGCAGACCATGTGCCCCCTTTGAATCCCCTTGTAAATGATAGCAATTCTTTTATTTTTAACCAAGTTGGAGAAGACAACATGCTTCATTCATTGTTGAGTAATCCAAATTCCCCCAGTCTAAATAATCCTTCAAAGCATAATTCCCCACCTGTCTATTTAGACAGTGTGATGATGAATGTGGTTGAGACCACTAATGCCTCTTCTTCCTCCCCTCATTGGTTGAGAAAGGTAGTGGACAAAAATAAATGATATACTCCTATGGTGGACGCCAACATCAACATTGTGGCCAAGCTCCTATAGGAAACACCTAAACTTAAATAGGTGAAGAGAATGTCAAGAACTATGGCTGACCCTTCGACAGGGCATCACATTCTAGAGAATGTTTATCCTGTAGGTGAAAATAATGAAGATGAAGTGACAGAGGCCAATTTAAATTTGAGTTGAGTAGACATGGGACCCTCAACTATCGAGGGGAAAATTTATCATGTGAAAATATCAGTTAGCAACCTGTCAAAGAGAATAAAAAAAGAACAAAAGGAAAATGTAAAACTGCAAGCACAAGTAAGTTCTTTGACTCCTTTTATTCAATCCATATTGAAGATTACTACTTAACCAATAGATGCATTGCCCAACATAATTGTATATGGTCCTGACCCTAACCTCTTGCAAAAAATCAAATGATCCCAAGCTCTGAGTAGTGTTGTAGAATAGTGGATAGAAAATGTAACTTTAGATAGCCTCATATATATAGAGGAATCTGTTAAGTTATTTAACTCTATTTCATGCAAGAGAGAAGCCATGATAATTGAATTTCAAAATATTAGGAAAGATAATAGTAGCCTTTCCTTGGTTTCCATAGAAGTACAAGTTATGCCTAATATGGATTTTAATATTCTGGTGGGTGAAAAGGTTTTGAATGATCCTAAGGAAATGGACTTTGTTGTGTGGGTGGATATGGTAGAGTGGAAATTATCTATCTTGGGAGTAGTTGAAGATGAGATGAGGAATACACTTGCCCTTCATTACACAAACCTGAGGGATCTCAAAATCAACTTTGCCATCCTAGAGATAGAGGCCTTTGGTGATGATAAAGATAAGTTACTTGAAGTCAACGAGATCAAACAAAATTTTAATAAAATGGTGAATGAAGAAATGGTGGCCTTTGATATTGTCACAGGTGATTCACATGGAAAACTTGTGAGGATAGCCACCTGTATTAGGACATGCAAAAATGGACTAGATGATATCCCTAAAAGTGTGGCTAATGCTAAGAGAATGATAAGTATGAAGAAACTTCAAGTCATCATGACCAAAAGTCCAAACAGCGTGGTATTGTCACCAATCATCAACATGTATCAAGCGTATAAGGCAAGGTTAAGGGCATAGGAAACTCAAGTTGGACAAGTAGACTCGAGAGCTGGAGATGGACAAACTAAATAAAAGGAAGCAACACAAAGTACCTAAGATGCAATGGATGATGATGCGACAATCATCAATTAAAAAAAATTCTTATGCTTTAGTAATTTTCATTTGTTGCACAAAAATTATTGGCCCTGGAGAGACGCTTATTTCTAACTATGTTATTTTAAAGACTTCTTTAAATTAGTTGTCTTCAAGAAGCTGTTATTTTCAAAGACAGTTATTGGTGACAAGGCTATAAATTTAGTTAGCCTGTCGATATTAAGGATCTTTGACAATCTTTTTTTAGTTGGAGATCAATTTTGGTGTGTTACTTTTCTATTCAGTTATTTTGATATATGAATTGAAATCAATACAGTGGAGTTTGGTGATCATAGACTTTGTGTTATAATTATTTGAAATTTATTCATCCTATGTTGAATATACTTCTAGTGATTGGTTATTAATTCTATATTGGAGTGATCGAATGTTTTAAATTCTTTCTCACTGTCGTGAAGTAATTATCTTTCAATGAATGGTTTATGGTAGTGATTGTATAACATACGGTGTAATTTTTTTTTTTTTTTCATTAGAGTTGTTGCTACCAAAATCTTTGTACTTCTTTTGAATTTAGTTGATATTAAGACATATTGCCTTTTATGCTTTTTGGTTAAAAGTGCACCTTTTCTTTGCTTTCTGGTTAAAAACAATTCAAGTTTTCATTCATTGGATATCTTAGGAAGGTAGTTGCACCTTGTTAAACAAGAAGAGAATCATTTTAAAACATTATTACAATTGATTCAACTGTTGGTACATTTGTCACTTGTGTGGGTGTGAGAATATAGAGTTAGGTCAAAAAATCTGTAAACCAACAAATTTTTGGTGACTCCACTGGGGATGATAAGAATAATTATATTTATATATTGAGTTTCTTTATCATTGGACTTTATGGTTCTTTGTGGAAGATGTGCACCTGTTTTGCAGCCTAATGTAGATTGGCTTATGTGTGACAAAGAAGATTTTATTAATGGACTACGTGTTTTAGCCTGGAAGACAAGGAGGACCAACCAACAATATCACCAAGTTGACAAAGTAGTAGAGGAAGAAATAAGAAGAAGTTGGCGATATCATAAGAGAAAATGCATGACGTTTAAGTGAAGTTTAGGAGATTGTTTTTGTTTAATGCATAGTCTTTCTACCTAGGAGAGAAATACCCTTTCAAATTCAAAGAGTGTCTCATAATAGACAAAGAAACCCAGTTAACAAACTGAGGAACCAAGCTCATGTTCATCCTCGTAACAACTAGTAAGTGGTTTGGCGAATCTACTCTTTTTTACTTTATATATATATGTGAAAACTAGATTTTAAAAGATACAATAGGCTCGATAGAAGGAAGGGTATCTCTAACTTTGATTTTGATTTGTTTCTATATTTAGACTTTTCTCCTTTCCCTCTCACTCATAGGGTTAAATATTTAAGTAGGCCATCTTATCCCCCTCCTAAAGGAGAGTCCTTAAGTTCATCCTGCCAAGTCCTCACTCCAGACAGTACTGTTCTACCATTACAAGTTAACTTCCAAATTCATAACCCTGTCCATATGGCTCAACCACCTCTTTTACCATGGGGAGCCACCATAGGTCATATGAGATTAGGAGCAAATCTGCATGATTTACCCAGAGGGTCTAGTAAAATTGTACCAAAGATCAAAGGGGATGGAAAAGTCACCCCAGATGAGCACATAAATGCCTTCTTCGCAGCTTGTTCTATCTTGGGGGTACAACATGAAGGTGTATCTATCAGACTTTTTGTTGAATCTTTCACCAATGCCATAGCTAAGTAGTTTTACTATTTACCTAAAGCATCTATCAAAGACTGGGCAACAATGAGGCAATGTATTGAGGATAGGTTCAAAACTGCTAACAATGAGCACACTCTGGTAGCCCAACTCTCTTCTATGAAGAAAGAAGTGCATGAGCAGATGAGAGAGTTTGTGGTTAAATTCAATAAACTTGTAAATAGAATCCCTAATGAGGTGAATCCTGGTGATGGTTTGTTAATGTGTTTCTTTATCAATGCCCTCCCTCCGAATGCCAACTTTCCCATAAAGAGGGAAGATGTTGCAAATTTAGCAGCAACACAAACTAGAGCCATCTCCATTGAAGATGATCTTATAACTATTGGTAAATGGAAGAGGGAGTTACAGATAAGCAAGCCTTTAGCTATTAACTCTACTGACCCTATCATACAATGATTGGTTAATGACATCATCACCTTAAAGAGATAGATGCCCACAGGCTCCCAAAAACCTTTTTACCAAGATATACCAAGGAAAGATTGTAGTTCCTAGGGGAATTATAATAGAACACTACCCTTGCCTAGTCTGACTTAAAGGTTAGCAATTGAAAATGGGCCTTCTACTAGTAAGAATAATCATAATGATGTGCAACTGTAATTTAACTTTTGATCATGATGGTGCATCCTATCCATAAATGGTTAGGTTCATGTAGATGCTCTCGATGATTGAGCATACAAAGGAACCATATGTAGAAAAACCTACTCAGTCTAGTGATGATAACATTAATTTCTTTGAATATGAGTTAGACCCTGAAGTTGGAGAAGATGTGTACACTAAGATAGACAATTCAAATTATGTGGTGTTTACTAGGGGACAGCAAGCGCGAAAGGGGCAAGAGTCTAAAGGCCAGCCTAGTGGTTCCTCTCCTGCTAAAAAATATATTCTGTCGAGGCATACTAAGACTAATTCTAATAAGAGATAGATTTCTATACCCAAAGTCATATCTGCTAAGATACCCTCTACTTCTCCTAAAATTCTTGTTTCTAGCTCTTTTGACATAGTTGAGTCTTGTAAGAATACCAAAATTCAAATTTCTCAAGATAAATATCTTAGACCCAAACCTTCTGAGCTAGATAGACTGGCTAGGTATGTCAAACAAGAACCCTCCCCTTCTCACTGCAATGCTCAAGTGTCTAATGAGAATGAAGTTCATATAGAGAAAAAAAACTACTCAAACTCCTACTCCAAAGACTCTGGTCCTTAGAATGCCTTTGAAAAAACAAGAACTTTTTTATGTATCATTGTATATTGTTGGATAAATTAAGCAACTTTGTTATCAATTCTAGAGCCTCAGATAATGTCATGCCTGCCTAGGTTGCTAAGGTCCTAGGTCTATCTGTGACTTCCTCTCATGGTAGGTGCTTTTCAATGGATGGCTCACCAGTACCAATTTTAGGTGAAATAAAAGATGCACAAGTTTCCCTTGCAACACATTCCAAGAAAAGATTAAAGCTAACTAGATCTTAGTGGTAGATATTCATGCAAGCTATGGGATGTTTTTGAGCCATAGTTTCTATAGAGAGTCAGGGGGAGAAATACAAATGGATTGGTCTCATGATCTGATACTGGTGGATGGGAAGAAAGTTCATCTAAACCTTGAACCAAAGGAAAAGTTTACTATACTAAAGTTAGGGGGTCTGAGGGTAGATATTTTGTATGTAGAGACTGGACCTACCACATATATGTGCACCTCAACAGTGGAAGAAGATACAAATCTAATCAATCCTGACCTAGCTAATAAAGTGTGGACCTTGGAATTTGATGGCAGTTGTTCTATTATTGGTTCAAGTGCTGAAGTCATTTCAATTCCTAATGATGATTGTAAATTTCCTTTTTCTTACAAGTTAGAATTTGACAACACCAATAATATTTCTAAATACGAATCTTTGTTGTTGGGGCTGGCATTAGCTAATGAGAAATGTATTAAGCAGCTCAGAGTGAAGGGTGATGCTGAATTAATTGTCAAACAAGTGAGGAAGATATATAGAGTGAAAAATAAGAGACTAATGCACTACAGAAACAAGGTGTGGGACTGTATAGAAGATTTTAACACCTTCTCAATTGAAGTTGTGCCCAGAGATCAGAATACTCAAGCTGATTCATTGGTTGTATCTACATCCCTCCTCTTACCTCACTTGGATTTTAAGGACAAACCTTACAGAGTTGAGGTGTTCTATCGGCCTGTTGTACCTGACAATGTCAATCACTGGCAGGTATTTAATAATGACGAGAAAATTTTCTCTTTTCTAGAAAATGTTGAGTAATTTGTAAATATGATCTTTAAAGGGAGTTCTAATGCGAGTAATGATGTTTTAGGAGTGGCCAATTCTCAGAATGGATAGGGATTTGAAGTAACTCAGTTGAAGGGTAATAAAACTGAAGGGTTTGATCTCTCTTGAGGACCTTTCTAATAGACATGATCAATACATAAAGTAGAAGAGAAAAGTTTATATTAGATCATCGGCTGATTATGATCAAGTTAACATTGGTACTATGGAATACCCAAAAATAGTTTGTATCAGGAAATGTTGCTCTCCATACGAGAGAGAGTGTTTAATTTCTTTGCTTATTCATTATAAAGATATCTTTGCATGGTGTTATGTAGATTTGAAAAAGTTTAGAAAACAAGAATTACAGCACCATATCCCATTGAGGCCCAACACTTCACCTTTTAATAAAAAAATAGAGGATGTATAATCCTAAAGTGTCCGAGTTCATATTAAATGAAATTGATGAAATGCTAAAAGTAAAAATAATCAACCCTATTCATCATTCTACTTGGGTTGCCAACATAGTCCATGTAATGAAAAAGAATGAGGAATTCAAGATCTGTGTTGATTTTTGTAATTTGAATCAGGTGTCCTTATAGGATAAATATCCTCTGCCAGTGATCAATCATATTCTGTAGACAATCTCAGGCTCAGAAATGATGGCCATGTTAGATGAGTTTTTTGTGGTACAATCAGATTCAGGTAGCCCCAGCAAATCAACACAAAATAGTATTTACCACTCCCATTTTGGAATAGGAAAAAGATGAAGATTTTGGAAGAGGAATGAAGGCTTGAGTACAATTGGTGGCAGGAAAACTGGATTGTGCATCTTTATGGAAAATTTAGTGGGGTTGATCCTAACTTGGACAACTAAGGTATGAATTTTTTCTTATAATATTTTTAGTAATCTCTTAATTGTGATTGTTGTATGCAAGCAATGTGTTTGTTTTTGGTGAAAATATGTACATTTTTGTTGAGGGTTGGGTGTGGAAAGAGAATTTCTCTCCAAGCAAGTAGAGAGATTCACTCATGTGGGGTTAAGGATGGTGGGGGGCCTCTTTTGGGGGGTTTTGCAGAGTTAGTGATGGTCTTGTGGCTAGTTGTGTTGGGAGATTGGGAGAATGGGAGTTTGGGAGAATGAATGGGAGATTGGAAGAATGGGAGTTTGGGAGAATGTATAGGAGATTGGCAGAATAGGAGTTTGGGAGAATTAATGTGAGTAAAAGGGAGTTAAAAACTTATACCTCAAGAGGAATCCCCCTTCTTCCCCTTACAAGAATTCTGAATGTGGGTTTCCTTCTCTGTGAGTCCATTGTCATTTGTTTTATGTTTGAGAATTAGGTTTTGTTTCCAGCTTGCGGGTGGACTGGAATCATCAGTCCTATGGATGGGTGGTGAGCAGAATTGGGTTGCTATTTTGTATTATTTATAGGTTTTATGAAGAGTTTTAATCAAGATTGCGGAAGGATAGAGATGGTGTATTCTTATTTCATTATTTAATCATGCCACTAATCTAAATATGTGTGTCGTGTAGTAAGAACAATAAAAATAGATTGTTGAATTCAAGGGTTATAGCGAAGGAATTAATTGTACATGTTATTATCAAGCAAATATTTTCTCATTCCCTAACTAGATACATCAGTTGATATGTAATTTTGTGGTGTATCGCATGCAGTTACAAAGAATTTATATATTCACTATTTATATCTTTATGTTTTTTATATTATCATGAACTATGAAACTAATAATAATGATAACATAGTTTTGTTTGGAAATTGATTAATATATATTACTGTGTTTAGTTATAAATCGAAAGCAATATAATTGGTATCCATGGCTACCACGAGATGGTCATGGGAGCTGTGGTAGCCGTGGGAACCACGACTACCAATGGAGTAGATTATGTACCGACTATGGGTGGCAATAAGCTGCCACAGTGGAATACATGTCATTGAATAATAATAGTTTTATTACTCTCTTTGTTCACTATGAGTATCATATGTTACATTATTTCTCTCGTGATATCGATAATAATATTAGCATTTTGTGTGTGTGTGTGTGTGTGTGTGTGTGTGTGTGTGTGTGTGTGTGTGTGTGTGTGTGTGTGTGTGTGTGTTGGATTCCATGAAAGTATTAATCTAAATTCCTTTATATATTCGACAGTGATAATTCATAGATACAAAATTAATCATGGTTTCAACAGTGATACAATTATATGCATTATATATATATCTCTGTGTGTGTGTGTGTAGATAATAATGCTTAATATAATAGCGAACATCTATCATTTATATAAATACCAATATATATAATTTTTAATTGATCATGGTTATGATAAAATGTTGTTCCTAGAATCGACTATATTGCATTTTATGATTAGATGATATAATCTTAACATCTGTATGTTTAATTTTAGTTTTAGTAAAAGGAAATTATGTTTTTTTTGACTAATTTGATCTCTTGTGCTTAAGTTACATTGTCTAATTTTATATTAATATTTGTTATTCAACTATTTAAGAGCAAGCCTATGTTATTTTGGTCAAATTCTTTCTCTTAGAGAGTCATATTGATTTAAAATTTTTGTAAGTTATTCACATTCCATTCTTTACTCGCTTATTCTTTTATTTCAATAGTACTATTTTATTAAATGTTTTATTTAAATAACTAAATTGTTAGTATTTTCTAGAGGTAGGCATTACAACTGACCTATATGAATGCGCTACATGCTTTGGTTCTCTCCACGAAGCATATAGGGTAGATTTTTTTTCTTATAGAACATGAAGCCTCACAGTACATCTTTCTGCCAACCTAGTTGATGTTTTTTATTAAGTATGGTATATATATAAGATTGATTTCTTGTGTGGGAGTGGGTGTGAGTTTGTTGTGAAGGAGTTAATTGTATGTACGAGTGAAATTTGATGTAGAGAAGAATCAAATAAGATAGTGATGAAGATGAACTGTGTAAAGTCAATATTTTGAGCTTTAGTAGAACAATATCTCCAGCATGAGTTAGATGCATTACTAGTAGTTCATATTTGGCAGTGAGTCACCCCTTCTTCTATATCTTTCTATTCAGGACAGTGAGTCCTTTTGTAGTGAGCCACCTATAGTTAGCATTCTCTTTTGGATAGTGAATCCACCAATTATATCAACCTTAACCAGTTGCATTATTAAGATATTGTGGGCTAATGCTCACCGTGGTTTTTCTATTTTTGGGTATTCCATGTAAAAATATGGTGTTCATGTGTCATGTGCATTAATGGTTCATTTCATGCTTTCCTTTCTTACTACAAATTAAATATGCTATGTGGAATGAATGTTTAAATGATTAAGTGGTTTCAAAGAATACCGATTCACCCCGCCCTCTCAGTGTTTCAGGTTGTCAACAATTGGTATCAGAGCTTGGTTCCTTGGAAGAAGCTTAACCACCTAAGGAAGATCCTAAAGTGTGAACACATGGCACCTAGGAGATATCCTATCCCTCTGGATGAAATCCCTGTTGTTGAATTTATTGTAGAAGACTTCATAGTTGACATTAACAGAGAACTTGAATCATCTCTTGAAGATCTAGAAAAGGTTCAATGTAAGAACAAATATCTGGAACAAAGTATTGAGGAAGCAGATGAATGCATTAATATGTTGAGAGAGAAAAACAAGAAATTTAATGCAAGATACAAGGAAGTAAATGAACAACTTAATCAATCAAAGGAGATAATCACCAGTTTGAAAATACAAGTTGAGGAAGGAAAAAGAATTGAAGAATGCCTAAATGAAAAACTAAATGGTAAACTTGAAGAATGTCCAAGAATTGAAAAAGAAGTTGTGGTCCTAAACACAGAGCTGGAGAAAGAAAACATTCACGAAGACAAATTCAAGAAAAGTTTGACCTTGCTTGATGAAATGATTACAAATCAAAAGTCTCGTAAGGATGTAAAGAAGGATGAGGATTTGAAAAGGGTGAAAATTCAAAATTAAACAATGCTGGGAAGAAGAACAATAGCCAAAAAAAGGTTGAAGTCTTGATAAGGGTAATAACAGAATGGTTATAATAAGGGTATGATGGTTTCATCTTTCAATGGTTACTCTTTACATGTAGTAGGTATGCACATAATGCTAATCAATGTATATCTAGAATGAATGGAAGTAAACTTGTTCAAAATGTTAGATGTTATGAATGCAACAAATTATGTCACATTGCTAAATTTTGTAGGAGTAAGAATGTGAAGGTTGATCTAGTAAAGAAGAGCACGATCCTATGAAGAATGTGGATCTGGAAGAGATGAAGAAAGAAATGGACAAGGTCTAGAAAAAAAAAAAGAGAATAAAGTGTGATGAGGCTGTTCTAGTTTCTAGTGTAGAAGTTTCCTTCATAAACTAAGTACAAATCTTTGACTTAGGGGAAACATTAATAGATAAACTTTAAGTCATTGCCAAAGATATGGTGTTGATGCCTACAGCATGTGGATATGAGATATAGGTTGACATGCTTTTTTTTGAAGAAAACACCATTGAAAAATATCATGTTGCAGAAGATTGTGGAGCAATTGAATGTGACCGTGTACTGTAGTTAGAGTTTGAGAGTTTTATAATGTTGTGCATTGAATGCAAATTTGGTTATGTGGAAAAGGTTAGAAATGATTTCCATTTGACAAAATATTATTTGCAAACAATAGTTCCAAGAGAGAAAAGTTCTGAAAGAGAAAGGAGATGAAATTCAAAAATTTAGTGCATGAAAACCCTAATCGGAAGCAATGAAAAGACATTTACAAATTTCTATCCTACCCTATGTTTTTTAGCAGCACTTTGAAGATGTTCACTTCACAATTTGTAGAAGTAGTAGACTAACCTCATGCTAAGTTCAAGAAAAATCCTTTCAAATCTATGGAGATGGTTTCAGATGGTGCCTTTTGGATATTCAATATGGTGTTCTACATATAGAGAATGTAAGGATGTATGTCCATACAAAGATGGAAGATTACAATCATCCAAAACTAGGATAAGTATGGTTCAATAAGCTAACTGCTGACAATTTTTACCTAAAACATGAATACAGTGCCTTAACAAAGAAGAAATTGGATGTATGGAATGAGTTTCCCATTCTGTGTTATGAAGATGCTTGGATTAAGTATGTATTGAACCACATTCATGACAAATTCATGTGGCTAGATTTGCTGCATATGATAAGTAAGGAATCCGTCAGGGTTGTGACAGGGTTACGTTCCACTGGAACAGTTCCAACACTAAAATCATTTAAAAATAATGTGATAATGAATCTCACCAGAGCAAAGTTTGATAAGAGGGACCTGTGGAGAAATCGAAAGGTGCATCTAATACTCTAGAAGAGACTCCAAGCATAGAAAAAATCAACTAGGACCTCCACCCCCTCTGTTGCCTCTCTGAAATCCTCTAAAGGCATGCCTACAACAAGTATACATAAGAATGAAGCATCCAATTCTTCCATTCAACTACATCCTACCAAGAAAAGAAGGATAAAAGAAAAATCCACAAGATAAAAATACATTAGTCACAATGATGATGATGATGATGATGATGATGATGATGATGATGATGATGATGATGATGACGACGATGATGATGAAAAGGAAGAAGAAGAAGGACCTAAGTTGGTTTGGAAAAAGAAAAGAGAGCCTCAAAACTTGAAAGAAGAAACTAGCACCAAGAAAGCAAAAATTGATATTAGTACAGAGGAAGAAAGTGAAAAAGAAAAGGAAGGCTTCATCTTCAAAAGAAGAAAAGAGAAATCTTATGTGATGAAATTGTAGATAATGTTAGTGTTGTGATTGATGGGCTTGCGGAGGTGATATCGAAGAGCTGCAGAAGAACAAGTGAATTACTGTTTGCTCTCAAAGGTTGAACCAAAAACTATGAATGAATCTTGCAATGATGAAAATTGGTTAAAAGCTATGGAAGAAGAACTGATTCAGATAGAAAGGAATCAAACTTGGGAATTGGTTCCTAGACCTACTGATAAGAATGTGATTGGCACCAAATGGGTTTTTAGAAACAAGATGAATGAGAATGGAGAAGTAGTAATGAGCAAAGCAAGATTGGTATGCAAAGGATACTCTCAGGTTGAAGGGATAGATTTTGAGACCTATGCTCCTGTGGCAAGAATTGAAGCAATTAGAATATTTTTGGCTTTTGCAACATTCAAAGATTTCAAGGTGTATCAGATGGATGTTAAGTCCGCATTCTTGAATGGTGAGTTGGAAGAAGAAGTCTACATTGAGATACAGGAAGGGTTTCAATTATCACAACAAGGTGATATGGTTTGTAGATCAAAGAAGGCCTTGTATGGACTGAAGCAATCCCCCAAAGCCTAGTATCAATGGAAACATGGCTTAAGGAGGGAGAAAAGAACACCAAGTTATTTAACATCTCTACCAAGATTAGGAGAGCCCAAAATGTGACAGTATGAGGCACTTAGCATTAGGATTTAATATTCCCAAATTAGTGATTGAGGAAGATAATGCCTCCTTAATGAAAGATTTTACCATGGAAGAAATAAAAGATGTAGTTTCCAACATATCTAAAGAGAAATCTCCTAGCCTAGACGATTTTTATGGGTTCTTTTTTTCAAGCTTGCTAAGACATTGTGGGAAAGGAAGTATTCCTTACAACGGAAGAATCTTGAAAAAACAAGAACATTCTAAAAGAATTCAAGAGAACAACCATCATCTTAATTCCCAAGGTAAACATGCCATCTTCCTTTGGAGAATTTAGGCCCCTATCTCTTTGTACAACATGATAAGATAATTACAAAATCCATGGCCATGAGATTCTTGTTGCTTGTCCCTTCCCTTATTTTGCCAGAGAAAGATGGATTTGTTTTAGGTAGAGATATAATAGAAGGGACCATAGTGATGCATGAACACATACACTCAATTCAATCCAACAAATGGTCTTCTATAATTGTTAATCTAGATATGGCTAAATCATGTGATAAACTAGTTCAGACCTTCCTCTTAGATATCTTATCCAAGTTTGGCTTCTCTCATGAATGGTGTAAATGGGTGGAGACATGTATTTCAGGCACTTCTTGCATGAATTTAATTAATGGAGTTCAAACAGATTATTTTCATCCCTCAAGGGGGCTTACGTGAGGAGATCCAATTTCTCCTTATTTATTCTACTGGTTGAAGCTCTCATTTGGGTAATTAAGGATTCTAATGCTAAATGTATTTGGGAAGGGTTTCAGGTAGGAGGCTTACAAGAGGCTTTTACTCACGCCCTCTTTGTTGATGACACTATTTTGTTTGGGCTCACTTTAGTGGACGAGGCTAGATCTATTAAGGATACCATCAATTTGTATTTCTCAACATCTAGCCAAGAGATTAACTTTTCCAAGTCCAATGTCTTCTTCTTTTGACATGGATCTAGTGGTGCAGAACCGCATTATCAAACTTCTAAATTTTAGCATTGGGACTCTACCCAGCAGCTACTTGGGGGTTCCAATGTTTAGAGGCTCTAATAACTATAAGATTTGGTCTCAAACATTGGAAAATATCCATAATAAGATAGGTTCATGGAATGGGGAATGGCTAACACTAGCAAGAAGAATTGTACTAATTAAATTAGTATTGTCTGTTGTTCCTATTTACAACCTTTCATCTCTTTAAGTGCCTAAAGGAGTGATTAGCAATGTGGATAAAGTGTCAACATAATTCCTATGGAAGGGTATAGTAGATAAAAGGAAGATTCATGTCTTGGCATGTGAAAAAGTATGTCAACCAAAGAGTATAGGAGAGGCTAGTTTTCTCAATCTTAGACTTCAAAATCAAGATTTGGGAGCTAAATTGGTGTGGAACATGTACACCAGATCTGAATCAAGATGGGCAACGTTAATGGAAGAAAAATATCTTGATAGTTGGGAGAGAGAGTCTTTTCTATAAAAAATCCTTTAAGATGTTCAAGCATTTGGAGTTTCATCATTAACAGCAAAGGTTTGATAGGTCAACATGTGCAATCGATTGTTCATGATGGTCACAATGCATATTTATGAGATGATTCATTGAATGGACTATTACTAATTTATGTTCAAACATAATTTAGCTAGGCCTGAGTTACAGTTGTCACAAAAGGGGTAAAAGAAATTTTTTAAGTATATGATTACTCAGTTGAATGTATGATATTTTGGCAAGAGAATAACAAAGATCATTTGTTAGGATAATGTGATAGTTGAATCAGAATTGTCAAACCATCCTGACAAGTGAAGTTTTATCAAATGACATGAGATCATACATTCAATGAATAATAGATGGTATCTAACTAGTTTTATCTTTCAGTTATGTTATAATTATTCAAATATCAGAATTCAGTGTGAATGAAAGGTATTTAGGAACTACCATATCATTATCATATTTTAAACATATGTTTCAAATTAGATTCAGTTATTCTATCCTATGCACTTGATTCAGAAAAGAAAAACATACATAAATCATTTGCATAAGGTAAAGTAACTGATCATATTGAAGAAAATGTTTAAATGTGTCCTACACAAGCCATGGGAGTGACTAAACTGAGCAATGCAAACATTGTACAAGCTATACATTTGAGGATAAAGAGAAAAGGAAAAGAACATATGAGGAAAATGGATATCCATCATTGCCTTTTTATAGGTTGATCCTCTTGATTGACAACTTGATCTTCATGTCTTTATCTTTTGCTCCTGATAATGATAGTGGACATACAAAATTGGGGAAAAGCCCTGTTAGAAGCTCCAGAGATGCAGATTCATCATATGCTTTATCAACATACCTATAAAACTTGCAAACATTATGCATTAATGTGATTGGATCAAAATTAGACATGTGCAATGAATCAGATCATCATGAGAAAGATCGATCAACTTCCATGAGGTATGTTTTTATGCTGACTTGTTTGTTCACTATGCAGGTATAGGAAAAGTAATGTTACTGATTTGAAGACATTTAAGCATGTGGAGAAAATATGGCTCCCACAAGGGTAGAGCCCATCATGCTTCCTTCTTATTCACCCAAGAAGGACATCAAATTTCAATAAATAGAGTGTACTATGCAAGAAATGTTATGCATTGGAATAGTCAACACATCAAATGGAGTAAAGGCATCATAAGAGAAGTGAAGTGAGCAGTTGCTCCTATAAACTATGCACATTTTAGAAAAGAGTTGTTAAAATCAGATAATCATGTTCAAATTGCTTCATCATATACATGCTAAAGAATGGGTAGTGATTTTATTCAAGAGATGTCAATATACAAGGATAGAAGTACAGTGATCAGAAGAATGAAGTACAACCATAGAAGGTATTTTCCATCTTTTTGTTGTGATTGAAGTATGAATTTGTTGTTCAGATATACCTCATAGAATAATGAAACAACATGTATGCCACATCATGTGTAAAGCCATTTGGAACAGCAATGTAGCAATTGTAAAAAATCAAACTGAGCCTCTACATTATGCCTCAAGACCACCATGACAGTAAGTATAAAGGACATTACAAGTACATCATTAAATGTTGTCATTATGTCATCATAAATCATGTTCATATGAAGAGATACACAGTGCAAGATCCAACATAAGAAATGTACAATTACAGTCTTACATCATAATGGAATAACATATATAGGGAGCAGTCATGTGAGGGAGTAGTCATGAGAGGGAACAATCATGAATAATAAGCTACAAGAGGTAGCATATACAAAGAATGTTCAAGAAATACAGAAGGAGAAATACATGAAGAATGCAAAGTTTTGTGTGTCTTTATTTTTCTGCACATGCAAAATAGTGATACCCTGTTTGTATTGTCTCTAGAATATAACAGTTGTGCAAACCATTATCAATTTTTGCATATTGAAGTTACAGTCATAGAAATGACAAAAGAAGCCCCAACACAGATTAAAACCTATATGGGGTTTTCACCAAATTGCAGACAAAGAATAAGGAGAAGATGAACCTTTAAAAACAAGAGAATATACCAAAAAACACATTATTCATGGTAGCCTTTGAGAGAAGAAATGCAAGAGGAAGATACAGAAAAGAGAAAGATGTTATTACAAGCTGTGACCAAGGGAGGGTTTTCTTTACAGAAATAATAATATCCTTATCATTTATTTGAAACCCCTATGGTTTTTTCTTCATATTATAGATGGGTTCTTTTCTTTCTCAAAGAAATCAATATATGAAGGAGTATAGCATAGCCATGGTTGAAGGAGGTGTTTCCTCTTTGGAAAAATGAAAACCCATGTCAACATTTTTTGAAACCCTTGAGTTTTTCATATCTGCAAAGAAGATAAACAAAGAAAGAAGATACAGATGGCATGACCGTGACTAGAGGAAGATTTTTTCTACACTAAAATGAAAACCCATAACATTTTTCTTAAAACCCTTGTGTTTTTTCTAGTCTGCAAAGAAGAATGATGTCAAAGAAAGAATATACAGTCATGGCCATAGAAAGGAAGAGCTTTTTCTTCAAAAATATCAAAGACCCATATCATTTTTTTAAAAACCCTTATCAGAATGAAAGATACATTCAAAAGAAATGCAAATACTAAAGCAAAAATGGAAGGTTACCTCATTTTTTGCAATGAAGTAGATGCTATAGGTCGTGGGCCTATGTATATGTTAAACTCTTAGAAGTGCAGCAATTAATCACCTAATAAACAAAGAAATGTAGAGAAGCAAATAGGTAATAGTAAGAAATGGAGTACAAGACTCATAAAAAGCTTAGAAATGACCATATGGTTGTGACCTGTTATAGATACTAGAAGAAAACCCAAGTAAAAATCTTCAAAATGCTGTCATAGAATGTTTACCTTTTATCCTTATGTGAAAATGCAGAGTAAATCGACCAAATAAGCCTCAGAAGTTGCAGAGAAAAGTGAGAATACTTCAAACCCTAGCCAAGCATGGAGTTCTTAGTCAGAGCATAATCGAACAACAAGTTCAAAATGAGTAAGTTTAGGGTTTCAACTCATTTTGGTCAATGTTGCTCTATCTTTTCACATCTTTCTTTTGACTATCCAAAAGGTAAAAATCATTACCTTATCTAATGTCGTGGTCATGACTTTTAAGTCTAAGGACCTAATGATTAAACCACAGGGGTCGTGAGACCAAGACCTTTAAACTATTTCCTTTCATTGTCCTTTGCAAAGTCAAATGTATAAATCATGATAAGGAAAGGCTTAATCTTTTTTTCTTTTTCTCCCATGATGATCGACTATATGAAGACAAGGGTGAGTGCCTTATGCATTTTGCAAAGGGTCAGAATGCTTTATGCATTTCAAAATACATGTGTTATTGAAAGTCAACAAGGTGAATCATTCAAAAGCATGGAGTAATAAGGTGGATAAGTTAAATAATAAGGTAAATGCAAAGTGAAGTCAAAGAATATGCATGGATTTACATTGGGTAAATATCATGATAAAGATGCTTGATGCATGGAGTGATAAGGTGGTATATTTTATACCTTGTATACACATATGATGCATTATACATTTTTGCTTCTTACATGGAGTAATAAGGTTGATATATGATAATGCATGATTGCATGGAGTTATAAGGTGGGTCTAAATATATATTGCATATATAATGCACGGGAGACATAAAGGATTATTTTTATCTTTTTCTTCTAAAAAGAGACAAATATATCCAACCTTGCATGATTTTACAACTAAAAATAATGTAAACAAGTAATAAAGTAATATCATTATAAATTACTTTATTATTTTGTCACAAGTTGTAAATCATAGACATAAGGAATAATGTAACTCATAATAGAGTAATTATCTCATAGTTACTTTATTCCTTGCCTAGATCATTGACACATGCAAAATCATGCAAAAAATGGAGAAGTTGAGTTAACTGAAGACTTTGGAGTCCTTTTGCATGGTTTGGAAGACAATTGGAGAGTTTTGGTCAAACACATAGAGAGGAGTAGTTTGGAGCTATTTTTGCTCATTTTGGGACAATTTTTGCCCTTAATTTTAGGGGTCTCATTGTTTGGTCGTGGATCAATTTGGATAGCTTAATTTTAGAGGTAGTTGATTATAGTTGACCTTTCTAGGTCTCTTGGAGAGAACAAACTATATATTGTAAGAAAAACTTAGGTTTTTCAAGTTCTTGCCTTTTCTGCTCTTTACACTTTGAGAGAGAAAGAAGGTTTTGTAACTCACTTTTGTAGATTTATAGAGATTACAGTAGGTTATAGGTTCTATACTTTGTCTTTTATGTAATTATTTCTTTTATTTTTTAGCTGAATCAAGTGTCTACCTTTCCATTAATGCATTTGTGAATGATTTGATGAGATTTTATTGTGTTTAAACATTAGAACCTTAAAAAACATTATCTCATTTATTCTTGCATGTGTTAGATAGCTTTGAAAATCACAGGTCCTTAGGCTATGTAATTGGAGAAATTTCCTTTTTGTTGTAAAAAACCCTTTTCCTTCAAGAAGAAAATCTTTTCCAGCCTCCCTTAGAATCATTTTTGTGGTTCAATTCCTCAAAGTGGTTTGTGTGGATACATTTTCTGAGATCTATTGTGAGTTATATTGCCAAGCTTTTTTTCAATCAATTAGGTGCATCACCATATTTTAGATTATAGTTTAGTACTTTTAGAAGATCCTTTTTACACTTTTCCATATCAAAGTCATAGATCCAATTAAATATTTTAAGGCGACTAGCCCATAATCTGGAGGTTCAAGCTCACCATAGGTCGTCGATAGCCTAAGTTTGATCCCATGTTACATAAGATTGTCAAGCTTCATAACTCTGCATAACAGATGCAATCCTGCTTGTCAACAGTTTTTGGCATGTCTAATGGGACTTTGAACTGATTTTCAGTTCAAAATAGAACTTGTTATTTCTGTTGTTTTGGTATGATCGGTAGATTTTATAGCCTTTTTAGAGGTGTTATTTCAAAAATACCTAGCAACTCTAACTTTCTGGTTTGAATAGATCAGATTTTGTAGCTTACGAGAAAGATTCAAATAAGATCAGGTGTTGTTTCATTTTAAAGAAATTTTGGTTTCAGTTATTTTCCAACTTTTTGAATGAGTAAGCATGTCTATCATTCATGGAAACATGTCATATCATCCATCATATCATGAAAATATTGCTAATCACCCATCTTATCAGTCATATCAGATCATCCATGCTACTGGTTTCATCCTGAATTCCTTTGATTTACAAAGAAACTAGCATGCATAGTACTCTTACCACCCACCCACCCTTGTTCAAACTCTATATCAGCCTACATTTATTCAAAATCAGCCCCAGAATGATAATTTTGTTACCATTTCTGATGATAGCATTCAGAATTTTGCTTTGAATTTTCAAAGATAGTTAGATGAGATTGACATAGAATGAGAGTATAACATGCATAAGGAGGAACTCGATGATCAGGCCTATCTTCATGATCAGGAGTTGGAGGCACAAAATTTATAGTTTGAAGAAAGTCTTAAGAGGGTCGTTGTAGCTAAAGAAGAATAAATAAAACATTTGCTTACACAAGTACAATGGTACGAGATCCAAACAACTCATTTCATTCCAGATCAACCTATTCAAAATGAGGTTAGTAGGTATCAAATTCCAAGTTTCAAAAAGTTTTGATTTTAGTCAGGTGCCTGTTTGCATTCAAAATCAGTGTATTAGTCCTCAATATCAATCACATCAAGTACCTGAACCAAGTCACCAAAGTTTTGATCAAATATGGTAGCCTTCTTGGACCAAATATAGTGATTATAAAATACTAAATCTTGTTAAGGCTACTCCTCCCATACGAATCCAAAATTAGGAAGGGGAAGAGGTAGTAAAATCTGAACTAATCAAGACTCCAAGTTTCAACCCAATCGCTGATGTTTCTTGTAGTCCTTCTTGTCCCACCAAATCAGAAAAATTAGATGTGGAGCAAGAGGTTGCTATTGGTTTTATTGTGTCCCTAGCTGAAAATGAGCATAATGCATATGAAGAGGATGCTGGTTTAAATTTGGCACT
Source organism: Cunninghamia lanceolata (assembly GCA_027924645.1). Taxonomy (NCBI): domain Eukaryota; kingdom Viridiplantae; phylum Streptophyta; class Pinopsida; order Cupressales; family Cupressaceae; genus Cunninghamia; species Cunninghamia lanceolata. The sequence goes on along the minus strand of BSBN01000334.1, from coordinate 4,372,062 downwards.
CAATCCTTTACATTTTGATTCATTTGAAAAGTTTTCTATTGTTGTTTATAAAATGAATGAAAGCAGAGTACAGAGGTCACAAGGTGAAAGTCTTCTATTGCAAAAATAGAATGCCCAAGTTTCATTGAAGAAAGCATCGCATGAGAAGGAAGAACTGATTTCTTTGTTTGACCAGTTACCTAGTTTCATTGAGCTAGATTTAGAAAGCATGCTTATACCAAAGGCATCACAGAAGAAGTTTGAAAAAAAAGATTTTATCATTTTTGCACAAGGACAACTTTCCATAACTCATCCACAAGTATTTATATGTTTGAAATCAACCTTGGAAGCAACATCAAGGTTTGCTTGACTCAATGTGGATCACTATACTGTCAACCAAACATATCTGGGACTTGAATCTTCTTCGATCAACATGCTACGCTCTAGATAATTTCTCTTAGATCATCTGTAACACGCTTGAAACATCTGGTCAGCAAGTTATTAGAGAAAATGCATTCTTGCTAGCATATCCTGATGGGAAAGATCTCAAGTTGTATAATTGGTGATGCTCTTGAGTCTTTCCCTATATTATAGTTTATTTCCTTGTCTTTACCAGTTTCTGTTGTTGTGTTTTTGGTGTGACTTTGTTGCCCTTCTAGAATAAGGCCTCATGCCAAGTTTGTCTAGATTCTCTGCATCTTATTCAGTCCTTGTCCCCATTTAGAGCCTATTGTTACCCCATTTTTGAAATTTGCTAAAGCATTCATGTTTTATGTAGTTTCCATTCTTTGTTTGTCACTATTCTTATTCTTTTCCCAAGTCATGCCTTTACTTAGCCATTTTCAAGCATGATCAAAAATCTTTTAAGTTTTTGAACCTTAGTCAGTGGGTTCAAAAGTTCATGTACTGCCTAACTCCCCCATTAGTCACAAAGGCCAATGTGTTCAAATCCATCACATCAGTTTTGTGTCACCTTGTTAACATGAAGTCTTCATTGTGGAAGGGTTGAAGGTTCTTTGAACTTTTAAACCTTCAATCTTTATGGTTCAAAGGTTCTCCAAATCCCTGACTTGCCGACTAAATGTGTTTGTTCTCTCGCAGCACCTCCTTCTAAGCTAGCGATTGATATAGAGGAATGGCAACTATCATCTCATATTAGATTGGAATGTGTGAAAATACATGGGCACTCTTTTTGGAGGGAAACAAAGGGGAGATATTATGAATTTCAAATTATGATATGCCACTAGTAATAAATGCAATTTATGAGAGAGTTTATGAAGTATGATACGAAACTTAAATATATTGGCCATCATGTGAAGAAAGTTCTCATAATTTTGTGAAGAAGATACACTTCGAAGAGCTGCCAGTTCCCCACTCACAAAAAACTCGAAGGATTTTGTGCTTATAGGTTAGCTCAATTGGCTTCTTCTCTTTCATTTTTCTTTGTCCCTTGATATGGAAGTAAATTAATTTACTAGGTGGAAGAATAGTATCTTTTTCATGAATTTGTATAGTGTTTCCCCTATGAATGTGTTGTGGACCTCTGCTGTGTCCTTGAATGTTTCTGATTCTTTGGCTTTCTAGATTCTCAACTTAGTTAAAATGAAATATAAGTTTCAAGGGGATCCCATGGTTCCCATGGTTGATAATGGTCTGTCAAATGTGAGAGACATAGAGCTTGGTCACATTGACTTAGAGGATTTCTAGAGGAGAATGCAACCAAAAGGTAGAACTTCTTTGACTGAGAAAATTATAAGCAGTGGTCTGAACTGAGCTGGGGGTTTCCCACTTGCTATAATTGTCCTGATTTGGTTGTGGTATGTGTAAATAATTATTTTCCATATTCACAATAAATATGATTTGTAGATGGTTTTGTGGTGGCTAAGATTGAATTGGAATCTATTGCTCTTGCCTTAAAGTTGGTTCATTATGAGGAAATTGTTTATGTTCTTGTTTCTAGTGGCTGTGGATTTTACCTTGAGAAGAAAGATTGGTGTAAGAGCCACATTGCCAAGACATGGTTGGAGACTGAGAAGAAAGGAAAATATAGACTCCCCACTAATTTAAAAAGAAGCCACTTTAAAGAAGAATTTTTTGATATGACCACCTTGCTACATCACATTGTCAAGAGCTCTTATTCTGATTCTTTTGAATATAGGATGTGTCAATTCATTCTACTCATTTTTGGAGATAATCACATAGATTGGAAAAAGTTAGTCAGTGGGAGCATGCACGAGTAATTGCAAAATTACTTGTAGAAAGTGAGCTTTCATATGTGTTCTCTTCTGGTATATGTGTTGGCTAATAAAGAGGTTATATGACCTAGTTTAAGCGCTAAAGGAGATCTTGCCCCAAATACACCTATGTATCACATTTTCCCATAGTTACAAAGAAGTACATTTGTATGAGGGATTTTCGTAGGTTAAATGATGCTTTCGTAAATGTTTCTTACAAACAAAATTCTAGTTACATTAGAATCGTGGTTTTCACCAGAAGCACTTTTCATAGTCATGAATTTCATAAGCTTCTACATTCAGTTCAACCACTTCTCTTACCTGAGAATAGGGGGTTATGAAAATGCCCCATCAAAAATGCTGAGGTATCCATCAGACTTCATTGTGTTTTTGGAGGTATGCCATCAAATAGTAATTGTAAATACAAAATACCATGCTATGAAAAAGAAGGGTTATTCATTCCCTGTGACTCTTTCATTTTGTTCATGTAAAAGCAATGATAGCACAAAGAACACAAAAAAGCTACTAGAAAAATATAATTTTCACAGGTTGCCTGCACGAAAAGCTTTCAACAGTAAACATTTTGTGAAGAGAAACATGTATGGTGGTTGTTCTTACTTACACAAGCCTCAATTGAGAATTTTTGGGATGACTATTTGGATGAGAGATAGGTGCAAAGAAGAAGTTGGATGCGGTTAACAATTGACCAAGTCTGTTCCTTCGAATTGCCAATGTAAATTTCTAAGATGGTCAATGACAATTCAGATATTTTAGATGAAGGTTATCACAATTCCTCTTTACAACCTCTGCCTTGGGTGAGATGGTTAGAGAAAGAAATCACCAATGTTATGTTTTTCTCTTTTCATGTGTTGAGAAGAACATAAAAATGGTTAATGTTGCAAGTATGTGCCTAACCGGTGTTGTCATTGGTGTCATCTATGCTCTTATTTTGATGATTGTTAGATGTTTGGTACTTACCTATGTAATGTTGGAGATAATGAGTAAGTAATCCAGAGATTGAGTTTCCAAGTGCTTTTCAGAAAAAAAATTTCTCCAGTAGAAACAATATATAGAAGAGTATCTTTGATTACAGCAGAACAGTTCAGTAGATTGCTCCATATTTCTTGTAGAATGAATATCCTTGTCTGCAGATTGGAAGTTTTTTAGATGCATGTCTGAAGATGCTATGTTTCAAGTTTGAGCCTTCGGTATGAAGATTTGAGTGAGTTATGTTCACCAGAGTGAAAACTACCTTTTCTATATATTTGGTGTGGACAAGCATAATGTATTATTCTTTGCATTCCTCCACATTTAAGTATTTTAGTCTGCAGTTCTAGAATCAAGTTTGTAGTGATGGTGTGTGCCTTCTAATCCAATGGTTTGTGATCTATTGGTCTACAAGTGATCTTTTATTCATTACAGTGGATAACAGTTATGTTCAAGTGCTTTGAATTGAAGAATCTTCTTGAAAAAGTGATTAGAGGTTATCTAGATGTTCTTGGTGACTTCAATGTGGTTGCAGATGTCTCCTAATCATGTTCCTACCATTGGATTGGTCTACAAATAGAAATTTGGATTGAGGATGAAGACTGTTCTGAGAAGACCTAGTGTTAACAGGTCAGTCTTGGCTGACTTGGTTGTTTTCACTACTTGTGGAGATACATCAAAGATTTTGGAAGCATGTCATGCCATGGAAAATTGCATTTGAGTCCCGTCTAAGGCATAACATGATCCGCATAAATCTAAGTTACCTTAGAAAATTTGTTTAGGTCCAGACCTATTTCTATGTATGTTTGTAATGTAGACCTTAGAGATTGTTCCAATGGTTGATGAATGTAATGCTGACCTTGATGTACATTCCAAGGTTGATGATTTGTATAAAAATGTAATGTAGTTGCACAAAAGAGATCCTTGACCAAAAATGCGAAGATAAGTGCAAACGTGTAAGAAGAGTAGAGGAGAGGAGTTATACAGTGCTTCAATGGAACTGAACACAGGCATGAAGTAGATGCTAACAAATAAACTCACCACCTCTTGGCAGTGTGCCTGAACATTTGCAGTGAGCATATTGAGTAGTGAGCCTCTATTTTTTGGTATTGATATAGCTTATATATTTCTATGGGCTAACACCCACCGTGTTTTTTTCCCTTATAGGGTTTTCCACTTAAAAAATCTAGTGTCTAATGTGTTGAATGTGTTATTGTGTTGAGCTTCTTGTTTCATGCTTTCATGGTTAAATCTTAATAACAATGATTGAATATTAGAAGTGATGATAAGTGGTTAAAGTTTTTGAGACATCTAATTCACCCCCTCCTCTTAGTTGTCTCGTGTATTTCAACAATTAGTATCCAAGCAGGTTCCAGAAGAAAGCCTAACCGCTTGAGGAAAATCTAGGATGTCTTACAGGAAGGAATCTCAATGATTTGATGTAACAAATTATTCTCTTTGGAAGGTACGAATGAAAATCCACCTCTTTTGTCTTGGTTATAAAGTATGGAAAGTGATAGAGACAAAAGTATACCTTGCCTCAGAATGGTTTGCAAATTGAAGATGAAATCAAATAGTATGAGTTAAACATAAAAGCTAGAGATACTCTGTTGAGTGCTTTGTCTAACACTGATTTAATAAAAATTGTGGATCTAGAATCTCCTCATGAAGTGTGGGAAAAGATGGAAAAACTATACGAAGGAGATGATTATGTAAAGAGTGCCAAATTGCAGGGATTGAAACCAAAATATCAAGGTTTAAAAATGAACAAAGATGAAAACATAACTGCCTTCATGCAAAAGGTTGATGAAATTATCAATGGAATAAAAGGTATGGGAGGAACTAATGATGAGAAGGAAGTTGTGATGAAAATTCTTAGGTCACTACCCAAATCCTACAATCACAAGGTAGATGCAATTGAAGAAGTAATGACAATACAAGATGTCACTAAGGATCAACTGCTTGGAAAGATTATAGCCTTTGAGATGAGAGAGTTTGGTGATGCCCTACTGAAGGTTGAAACTATTTTCAAAGATAGTACTTTAGAGAAGATTTACAGAGCTGAAAAATACAAGGTGGAATCTACTGATGAGTTTGATGAAATTGAAGATAACTTTGTTGACAGACTACAGAGAGGCTCTGGTAAGTTCAAAGGCAAATTGCCTTTCAAATGTTTTTCATGTGGTAAGATTGGTCACTATGCTTCCAAATGTCCTAGGAGAATTGAAAGAAATAGAAAAAGATTTGAGAGTAAACCCAGGGTTCCAAATAAATGATACTATGTTAGATATTTTAGTGGTGAAGGTGTGATAGATGATGAATCCGATGATGCTAATACTAGTGCAAATGAGTGCTTGTTTATTACAATTAAAGAAGAACATGTATCAACTAACCCTGCTAGCTGTGTGAAGGAAGAAAAACAAGTGGAAGAAAGTGTCTTCGTTGTTCAGGTTGAGAAAGATAAGGATGAATGGATTATTAATAGTGGATGCTCTCATCACATGACTAGTGACAAAAGTAAGTTTGTGAGTTTGGAAAAGTATGATGGAGGACTAGTTAGGTTTGGAGATAATGTAGCTAGTAAGATTTGTGGAAAAGGATCTATTTCTTTTCATGGAAAACACAATACTGATAATGTCCTATATGTGAAGGGTTTGAAGCATAATCATGTGAGTGTTGGTTAGATGTGTGACAAAGGTTATGATCTGAGATTCAAAGACAATGGGTGCAAGATCATGGAAAGCTCTGAGACAGTGATTGCTACCGATAAGAAGACCAAAGGTAACATTTACCAATTAAGAGGAACTAATGATTATTGTGTATTGGCTCAGACTGATGAGAGTTGGTTGTGGTATAGAAGGATGTGTCATATCAATTTTGACAATTTAGTGAAGATAAGTTCTGCACAGGCTGTAAGAGATCTACCTAAACATGTGAAGCCAGCCAACACCTTTTGCAAGGAGTGTCAATTTGGGAAACAAAAAAAAAACAAGTTCAAAAGCAAAGAATAATTCTCTGCTAGATTGCTAGAGATAGGACATATAGATTTGTGTGGTCCCACAAGAACAAGAAGTCTGCAAGGTGACAAGTACTTTATGCTGCTTATAAATGACTATTCACAAATGACTGGGGTCACTTTTCTAAAAGAAAAATCTAAATCTCTAAACAAGTTCAAAGTTTTCAAAGTAATGGTTGAGAATGAGTTAGAATTGAGGTCTAATGGAGGAGGTGAGTTCACATCAAATGAATTCAATATTTCTATGAAGAACAAGCGATAAAGAGACATTTGTCTGCACCTAGGACTCCTCAACAGAATGGAGTTGTTGAAAGAAAAAATAGGAAAGTTCAAGAAGCTGCTAGGACTATGTTAAAAGAAGCTAACCTACCAGAAGTATAATGGAGAGAAGCCATACATGCTACTGTGTACATCCTAAATAGAGTTCAAGTCAAAGGTAACAATACTAAAACTCCTTTTCAATTATGGTATGGAAGAATTCCTACAGTGAAGTATTTCAAAGATTTTGGAAGAAAATGTTATATCAAAAGAGATGAAGAACTAGGCAAGTTTGATGATAGATGTGATGAAGGAATTTTTCTAGGTTACTCTACCAAGAGTAAGGCCTATTGGTGCTACAATAAGAGACTGAATAAGATTGTTGAGAGTGCTAATGTTAAGGTGGATGAAGGCAAGGAAATAATATTAGATCTGAGTTGCTATGAACCAGATGAACCTATGATTATAGAAAATAAATAAAAAATTGAGCAAGAAGATAGTAAGGATGAAGAAGAGCCTCTAGAAAATGTTGTTAAGACTCCCAGGTATGTAAGGATAAATCATTCTAAAAATCAGATTATAGGTGACAAAAACAAGGGGTGTTGACAAGGAAAAGATTTGCAGAAGAACAAGTGAATTACTATTTGCTTTCAAAGGTTGAACCAAAACTATGAATGAATCTAGAAATGATGAAAATTGGTTAAAATCCATGGAAGAAGAACTGATTCAGATAGAAAATAATCAAACATGGGAATTGGTTCCTAGACCTGTTGATAAGAATGTGATTGGCACCAAATGGGTTTTCAGAAAGAAGATGAATGAGAATGGAGAAGTAGTAATGAACAAAGCAAGATTGGTATGCAAAGGATACTCTTAGGTTGAAGGGATAGATTTTGAGGACACCTATGCTCCTGTGGAAAGAATTGAAGCAATTAGAATATTTTTGGCTTTTGCAGCATTCGTAGATTTCAAGGTGTATCAAATGGATGTTAAGTTTGCAGTCTTGAATGGTGAGTTGGAAGAAGAAGTCTACATTGAGCAACAGGAAGGGTTTCAATTATCACAACAAGGTGATATGGTGTGTAGATTAAAGAAGGCCTTATATGGACTGAAGCAATCCCCCAAAGCCTAGTATGCAAGACTAGACAAGTATTTGTTACAATTAGGGTTTAGTAAAGGCACTACAGACAGAAATCTCTATTTCAAAATCAATGATAATCAAATCCTGATTGTTGTAGTCTTTGTTGATGACATTATCGTTAGAGGCAATGACGGTATGTGCATGAAATTTGTTAGGGAAATGCAAAAAGAGTTTGAGATTTCTATGTTTAGTGAAATAAATTTCTTTCTAGGTCTACAAATTACTCAATTAGATAGAGCAATTTTCATTTCTCAATCTAACTATGTGAAAGAGTTGATGAAGAAATTTGGGATGGAGGACTCTAAATCGGTATGTACTCCCATGGTGACTAGCTGCAAGTTGAGCAAAACTGATGAATCACCTAAGGCTGATCATAAAAGGTATAGATCTATGATTGGAGGATTACTTTATCTAACACAAACCAAACTTGACATATTGTATGCAGTTTTTCTTGTGGCAAGATATCAAGTAGATCCAAGAGAGTCACATGTAATGGAAGTTAAGAGAATCTTGAGGTATTTAGAAGGCACATCAAATCATGGCTTATGGTATCTAAAAGATAATGATTTCACTCTTAGTGCTTATACAGATGCAGATTGGGTTGGAGATGTTGATGACAGGAAAAGTACAAGTGGAGGTGCTTTCTTTTTGGGCAATAGATTGGTTTCATGGTTAAGCAAGAACCAAGATTCAATTTCCTTATCCACTACAGAAGAAGATTATATTGCAACAACATGTTGTTGCAATCAAGTGTTATGATTGAAGCAGGCATTGAAAGACATAAGAGTTGTGTATGAAGATCCAATTGAAATATTTTTCTGACAATACAAGTGCTATAAACATTTCAAAGAATCTAGTGATGCAATCAAGAAAAAAGAATATATCAATAAGGTATCACTTTTTGAGAGAGAAGGTGACAGAGAATGAAGTTAAGATGGAATATGTGTCTACAAAGGATCAAATTCTAGATATTTTCACTAAACCTCTACTTAAGGATACCTTTGAGTATCTCAGAGAAATTTAATGGGTTATCACTATTGTCAATCAAAGTATGCACCCAAATGCTAAGATATCAACTTAGCTCCCTATTTACACATGGGAACACTCCTAGGACTGTGGTTTTCCTAAAACTTGGAGTGAACCTCTAGAACGGGCTGGTTCCCTTAGTAACTTCACCTAATCTAAATGACTTTCTAATGAAAGCGTTAGGAGAAAACATGAAAATGAAAATCCTACAACCTAAAGATGATTGACCAAAACTCTAACTTACTTTAATGCTTTTACTCACAATCAAACTCTTAAAACATTTACTTTCACAATCTCACTTGAAACATGCAACACATGAGTGATTTGTATGGAGGATTGCGATTAAACTCAACATACAACCTATATCACATGAGACTTCTGCACATAATTTTGGAATAAAGAGACATAACAAAGGATCTGACTTTTATGATCACAATAAAACATGAAATCAATATTGTAAAATGAGGCAAAAATGAATGCGAAAGGAAAAATCTGTTGTCTTATTGATCTGAAAGCCTGAGTATGCCAAAAGAAACTTTGAGTATAAATTTTGAGCTTACAAAGATTTCTGCAAATGTCCAGAAAGTAAGAAGCAATCTGAACTCCCCAAAAACTAAGTCTTTCTCCCCTTGATAACTCCAAAAATCTCCCCAGGAAAAAGCTAATATTTTTTTCTAAAAATAGCCATCTTGATCCATTTTCGAGCTCCAAGAAATAGCCTTAAAATCAGTGCCTAAAATGTTCCCAAACTAGGTGTAAAAGCTGGCAAAATGCTATCCCATGTGGTCCCACCAAAATCTCCTCAAAATTAGGCTTTACCTGATCAATAAAAGCTCTAATTTTCCCAGTTTTCCTCAATTTCACCCAGAAGAAAGCAAATCTAAAAAGATATGATTTAGTCTAGAATTACTTTTCTTTAACTACATAAAAATAACAATTATTAAGCAATTTATAAAAGCATTGCTTTAATAATGTTTTACAATATTTGTAGTTTTATTTTCTCGATTTGGCATCTTGATTTTTAATAAAAATCATAAAATTTTGAAGGCACTATCGAAGGTTTTGAAAAAATATAAGACCCCTAGGGTCTGTCCTCCATTTGGTTTGCAAACAAAATCCTAAGGCATATTGATGTTGACTTTGCTTCAAATATGGCAAAGGACCTTGACATCTTAAGGCATAAAGCCTAGGCAGCAGTATGTGCAAAGGGGACATAATACCCCAAGGGTATTAGTTGAGGCTATGAAAGTTAATTCAATGTGATAAAATATCACCATTGAATTAGGGTATTATGGAACCCTAAAGCAAAACCATTTGAACCCTATCATTTCGGGCCCATTTTCACTCTATCTTTTTAATGGAAGGGCTCTACTGAGCCACGGCCATGAAGCTAAGGCTTGGAGGTCAAAACCCTCAATTTTCACTATTTCAATGTAACTTTTCTTAAAGATTTCCATGGGAAGAGGTAGGGTAAGTTGATCTCTATCACAAATTTGAGCATTATCTTTCATTTTTGGAGCATTCTTTGGGTTTTCCTGGCCGCAGCCATTGCAAATTTCCTGATGCATTTCACTTGTTTAACTTTTGTAAACACCGTCTCTATACTAGGGCCGCCACTAGAATATCTCTGAGACTTTCATTGTGAGGTTCGAATGTGTCTTCCTTTAGCAGATAATGGGTAAGCTTTTCATCCTTCGATCTTTGTTTTATCTAGCACCTTTCTTTGTCTCATGTAGATAGACGCTCTAGTCGAACACAAAAATAGAAGTATTTCCTTACCTTGCATTATGTAAAAAAACCATGGATATCTCTACACATTTACCCATTGAAGTTTACAGCCACACTAGGCTATGATAAGCTCAAATACTCTTACATTTTCTTGCATTTGTGGTTTTTATGAAAACCCATGTGGGTTTAGTTATTTGCGAGTCCAAAGAGACTCTCAAACCATGGCCTTTTACAAACTGGGCTTTAGCCACCTTTTGAGGATGACAGTTGATGATCACAAAAGAAAATCCTTCCTCATACTGGGTCATGGTCTTTCATCTATCATTAAAAGTTTATACAAGTTTGGTGACTTTTATTTATGGCATAAGAGATAATGCTACCTTTTTTATTGTATCTTGTGCCTTTACTATCATAGTTAGGGTTTTGTGAAAACCCTCTACTCATTTATACTAAAATGAAAGTAAATATATTTGATCTCATGGTAAAACATGACTTGAAAAGGGGATATTAACTATATTTTCCTACACCTATCAAAGTTCTTTGGAATGCTGCTCCAATGATGACCTCTAGTGGGGAGTCCATACTGTTGATTGCTCCTATTCATCATAGTCATCTCTTGATGTGACTATTTTTATCCTTTAATGGATAGATTCTTCATGAATGTGCAAAGAAATCTATCACCTAGGATCTCCTATGTTCAAAATCTATGTTCAAAGCTTATCAAAATAGCAGTCCTTTCACTTGCAATCTCTTGAAAGACTATCTTTAAGACCACTATTAAAACTTATTGCCCCTGATGATTGCTACAATAGTCATCTTATGACTATTCTTCAAGACTTTACATGTCATGATTACTCTTTAGGACAATCTCTTTCTAATGACTGTATCTTTTCTACTTTTGGTGGTTGTCCTCATGAAAGAAAGACTATAGTTTTATCTCCTCTACTGTTCCAAATGTATTCTATGATATTAACATACATAATGTAACTCTCTACATTTGGCTTATGGAATCTATAAAATGAGTTAAATATATATATGTTCTTCCTTTTGTTTCCCCCTGTAGATGTATATGGCATTGAAACTCCACTACAAAACTCTTCTCTTGCTATCTTTGAACTGATATAATGCTTTCCCTTTTAAGTCTCTTCTATAGATATACATTGACACTGAGACTTTATTCTCTTCTTTGCGAATTGATACAATGCATTTCACTTGAGGCTCTATACATCTTATAACTGTGTATACATTTGGAAAATTATATAACCTCTCAAGCTCATTGTTCCTTCAGAATGATCACTGTACCTATATTTCTCGTTGTATGATTCATGTATTGTTTTCTCTCACTGATAGAATTATGATTTCTCCTTGGCATTTAATCATTATAAGTACACTTTCCTCCTTGGTTTCAAATGTATTGTATCATTTCATGATTCAGGAGTATGCTTGATGTGGCATGAGATGCCCTCTTCTTATGATATTTTTCACATACAAGACAGCTATTCTATTGTTGTCCAGTTTACTATATTGTCTAAACACCATATCAAATGTATTTAGATACATACCATATTTGATGATTATGACTCTTTCATTTCACTGGCTAAGGCAATATGTCCATTTGAATAATCTTTATGTACTACCTCCTATAGCTGCACTTGTAAATTATGACTATGGCATTTACACTGTATATTATGACCGATATGACACTCATGATGATGACTAACTTTGGATTTTTTATGGTTGTTCATGCATTAAATTATAACTCCATACATTATCAAATGATAAATACCTGATGTACTATTGTCCAATCGCTTCTATGATGATGGTTTGAATGAGTCATATGTGTTGTCACTTGTTGTACATTGCAATGCACACTTGGAGACTACTTCATCTATTTCCTCTTGTGAACAACATACTTCTCATTGTCTCTTAATGTGCAAGGACCATGGGAAGAGTACTTTGATGAATATGTTATGATGCATCTATCATGTTGGCACTAGATGTCATTCTTTTATATTGCACAAGGGTGTTGTCCTTTACCATGTGAGTACTTTTATTAATGAAGGCTGCATTCTATCATGACCTTTATATGAAATATTTCCTCATCTGAAAGGTCAAATCATTAGGCAGTCTTGAAAAGAGCTCAATGCTCATTAATGGTTCTCACTTCATAACACCTTGACCTAACAATCATGGATGGGCATTAAGCTTGAAGCTCATGCACTAACTTGATGTAGTACTCCTTAAGTTGAAATGTTTGAATTTGAGCATATGAACATGAATTTTTGTTTCAAACCCCCTTTGAAGTTAAGGGGCAATATGCTGGGCTCAACCCTTGTGGGATCCCACTTTGTGCCACATGCTATATGTCTTCAAATCAGTAACATGATTTCACCTATACCTACACAGAAAAAAATGTGTTAGATAAAACAGTGAAGCTGAATTATTGTTTCATCTTTTAAACTCTATTGCATATGAATGATTTGATATCTGATATAGTGCATCATAGGCATGCATTATGTCTCAGTTGACAGGCACATAGGAAAGCATGTCTAGAGCTCTAAAAATCCTTCTTGTCATGATACAGGTTCATTCAATGATCAGCAGCGAGGGGGGGTAGCTACAATGAAGATCAAACCAAGACCTTAAACAAGCAATGATGTCTTTTCCTTTCTTATTTTCATATGCATAGCATATTTCCTATGTTTTTATTGGTTCAGCTATTCCCATGGCTTGTGTGGGACATTTGATCTCCCTTACTTTCATCTAATGCAATGCTTATTCAGTTGTTGTATCTCATTTGTAAAATTGAATGATTATTGTAATGAAATGAAATATCTCTTATCCATGTTGAATCTTCTGCAAAGTAATGACTGATAAACTAATTTTCTTTCTAATGATAAAACTGAACCCTCTTCTTTTCAAGCATTCAAAACTATGCAAACTATCATAGCAGAAAAATGTTAAGAATCTTTCATCTAATAATGAAACAAATGCCTACCAATTTCAGTTGTAGATGAAAAAATTTTAACATTTGTAGCGATTTATGCTAAATGCTTTTCTGTTGAGCATTAAGACCAATTGGGTTAGTCATCCATTGGGCATGAAGTCAAAATCTACTCTTCTCACACTCAGAAAATAATGAAACTCAGCTGCAAACTACTCCAAGCAACAATAGAAAACCAAATGGAACCAAATTGAAAGCAAACGCAAAGGCCCTGGTGGCCAGAAAACATGTACAACAACACTTAGGGAAAGAAAATAACTGAAAAAAATGTGCCTTGAGCACTTATTAACTAAAAAACTAACTCTTAGAACCTACTCTAACCAGCCAAAGAAGCAGGTCGAACAAACCCATTCACTAGTTGGGTGAAGTAGCTACCTTTTCTCAATAACAAACACTAACTTACATGCTTATGAACAACTAAAATTGGATGAATCATGAAAAGATACTAAATAAACTGCTGTAATGCTTCATCAAGAATGTAGACAAACTCTCTCATCCTTTGAATATGACCAACCATAGTGCTGGTTTGGGGTGAATGAATAAGTTGGATCTGCTATCCTTTAACTAAAACCTTATCAAGTATGCTTGGAATCTCAATCCTAGAAAGATGCCTGATTGGGCATCTTGTTGAGATGATAAACAGATAATTCTTCTTGCCGGCTTCTCTTTTGAGAATTATTTTTTCAACTGCAACCTCCTTGATCACTTGATCATGTTGATCACAACCCTTTGTCTTGAAAGGTGCTTCAAAATTTATGATTTGTTTCTTATTTCTCTCTACTTGAACAACCTTCTCTTGTGAATCAACCTCTTGACCTTCCAAGACATGATTTCCTTCACTTGATTCTTCTTGAATCTGCACTTTGCCTAACTGATTCCCTTCATCCTATTGCTCGAAACTAGGCATTGATGCTAGTTAAGTCAAGCATTGCTCATCTTACAAAATCTCTATCTACATAATTTCCTTGCTATCCTCAAACGGATTAGCCTTATATTGCTCAAATGCAAAAGGCAAGAGTTCATAAACCTGTTTTAACATATTGTCCTCATCATTTACTAGCTTGGGCTTTTGGTCACTACTATTGGCAGGAGACACTAATATGTATATCAAGTGTTTTCATTGATGGAAACTAAATCTATCTTACACATCTACATTGTATCATTTGATCATACCAAAAGTCAGATTGCATATTTGTCTAGGTCTAGATAGATAGGAATAGAGCATATGACAGGGTTCAGCATTTTGGTCCACATTTCTCCACATGTAATCATATTGTGCTGCGGATTTGAGTGAATGTTAAGGGATTTCATGGCTACTTGAATCCAAAATTTTAGCCTCCAGTGATGAAGGGAGTGAAAGTTACAAGCATCTGAGTATCGGGTTTTGGTTAGACAGTTCAGTCTAGTGAAGAACAGGCCAACTTGGTGTTTGATCCTTGTGCGGATTAAGAGAAGTGGTTGGTTGAGTAATTTATGAGATCTAGTGGTATTGGTTGACATGTGTGGTGAATTGAATACATAGGTCTTGGTCCGTATTGATGTTTGTGTATGGATTCAACTGATAGAATAGTGATCTTGAAAAAGTTTCTAAGTTTTCTTGAGGCTAACTGCAGTTGATGTAATTTTTGTTGTGGATATATATGATCAATGAGTGCGAGCATTTTGATGTATGGATATGTGAATGTGAGGAGATAGGTGTGAAGTGTGGTAGTATCAAGTGCAAAGCAAAGAGATCTAAGCTTTGGATCATGGAAAAATAGTGAAACAAGGTAGTAAGAGATGAAGTGTGTGAAGTCAGTATATTAAGCCTAACTGGAACTGTAATCTTGCATTGTTAGATGCTATTCCTTAGTTAAATTTTTTCAGTGAACTCTTTGTAATTGATCTTGTAGGCAGTGAGCCTCCTTTGAGTAGTGAGCTCTAGGAAGTGTACCCAAAGGCATGTCCCTTCCTATTTGTAATACTTTTAATAGAGTATGAAATCTTTTGGGTTAACCCCACCATGGTTTTTCTCTTTTAACTAGGTTTCCACGTAAAAATCCTATTGTTCATGTGTAATGATCTTGTTGTTGCTATTCTTAAGTTCATTCTTCTTTCTCTTGAATGTATGTGGTAAATTAATAAAGGAACATAATAATAAGTTTTTGTAGAACACTAACTCACCCCCCCTCTCAGTGTTCCTTGATTTTAGCAATTGGTATTAGAACAAAGTTCCTTGGAAGAAGTTTAACAGCTTAAGGAAGATCTGGGACGGTGTTTCAATGGGTTCATTCAGGTATTCTAATGGCATCAATGAACAACTTCTTGTTTCTTTAGAAGATCTTGATTAGTCTAGAGCAGAAGTCAAAGAACTAGAAGAGAACCTTAAAGATGCTGAGGATTTAATTTAGACTTTAAAAGGGCAACTGATAAAATGTATGGAAAAGAGGAAGGATGTACTTCAGAAGTTAGCAAATTAGAAGGAAGACAATGGCATGGATGAGGATCTGAAGGAGAAGACAAAGGAATGTGAGAAGCTAGCAAAAAAAGTTGTTGTCCTAAAACATGAGATGGAATCCGGAGTGATGAGGCTAACTAAAGAAATTGAGGAAAGGAAGAAGATTGAAAAAAACCTAAATCAGTATCTAAAAGAGAGAATAGAAGAGTGCTGTAGATTAGACAAAATAATTAGCCATCTAGAGTCTAATCTACAAGAAACCAGGTATAATGAGGAACAACTTGAAACGCAAATTGTCATTCTCAAACATGACCTAGAAGCTGCAAATGAATACAAAGAGAATTTCAAGATAAGCTAATCTAAAATTGAGGTGTTGTTTGATAGTTAGAAGAAGGCAGGTGATAAGCATGGTCTGGAATATGAGAAAGGTGAAAGCTCTAGATCTAGTCAAAGGAATCCTAAAGCAAAGGAATCCTAGAAGGCCTCTGGTCAGATAGCCTAATGCTCAAAGGTATTCATCCTTCAATGGAAATTGTTTCAATTGCAATAAATTTGGTCATAAAGCTACTCAGTATAGAATTAGAGTGAATCAAAGTGGTCCATTCTTCTCCGGTCAATGATTCAATTGTAAAAGGTATGGTCATAGATCCAATGAATGCAAAAGTATGATGATGAATAATTCTAAAAATAGATGAAATGTCTATTCTTTCAATGGCAAATGTTTTGCATGCAATAGATTTGGACACATGGATAATCAGTGCAGATCAAGAGGAAATCAAGTAAATCAACAAAGAAATGTTGCATGCTTTAATTGCAATAGATCTGATCATATTGCAAGATTTTGCAGAAGTAGGAATGATGATAGAAAAGGTCCAGAAAACAAGAAATAGAATGCGCAGAGATAAGCTAAAGGCAAAGGCAAAGTAGATGTGAATGAGATCCAAAATGAAATGAACAAAACATGGGTGAAGAAAGGTGAAATGAATGATGGTGATGGGTCCACACCAAAATTTGGTGCTAACAATTCCTCCGTGAATTGAAATAGGAGCTCTGGCTCAAGGGGAGCTGCATTGGAAATCTAATTCCCCCTACTAGTAACTGGGTTCTTGAATTTGGCATGATGAGAGAAGATAGAATGGCCTATTGCAGATCATTTGGAAGCAAATTTAGGAAGAAAAGAAGCTAATGTGATTGATTGCAGAGTAATTAAAGATTGACTGTATTCAGAAATAGTGTAACTGGATGAATTAGGGCAAAGCATTTATTATAATGGTGAATTAGGTTTTGCGAAGCATAAAAGGTCATTCATTCAACATTTGAATCACTATGCATTGAAAGAGAACAAGGAGAAGAGTGCCCAAATGACTGCTCTTTGGGGATATTTCAAGAATTTCTAGAATATGATGCAATCAAGCGAAAGAATCCCTAAGTCTGTGGTGGAAAAGTACAAGGATACAATTTGTTTCATGGTGGAAATAGATCAATGCTTGATGGAAGCAGTTGAACCAAGGACTTAATGGATCATGCCCATGGGGTATGAAGTTGACGAACAAATACTGGAAATGTATGTTCAACACCTTTTGAGAAAACCAAAAGATACCTCAGTTGAGAGATTCGGTACATATGGTGAGCTTAGTTTGAAACTACATGTTGAGCTCCAAAGACCTGAAACTAAGAAAAACGTCCAAAGGCAAGTTGAAATGTATGAAAAAAGTATTGGAATAAGAAAGGAAGTTGTGAGACAATACATGGAAAGGACAGAGAAAGTTGAGAAGGAGAAGTAGGATAGGGAACAGGGAAGTGTTCTGATAGAACCCCCTTCTAAGTCAAGGACTATTAGGAGTTCTGGTTCAACTTTCGGTGCATCACCTTCTCCTATTGTAGATAAATTCAAAGAAAAATCTACCGGTAAGGAAGGAAAAAGGACAAAAGTAATGGGAAAAAGGTCATATGTCAGTATGGAGAAGGAGGATGAAGAAGAGACTAAGTCATATGGTGGGGTTAAAGAGTTGAAGGCCTCAGGCACTAAGGTTGCTAAAGTTTCTAAAGACAAGCCCTCCAAAAGTGTAAAGGTAAGAAAAAGACAAAAGACTGAGACTCATGTTGAAAAATTGACCTTGTTAGTTGAAGATGTCATGAATGTAGTAATTTTTCATAAGAATTTGAAGCCCATAATAGAATATTATGACAAGTTTGATAATGCCAACAAGAAAATTTTGGAGGATGCTACTGTTAAGTACACTTGAATAAATTCAACATAGCACTTGTTGAAATTTGGTTAGAAATCCCTAAGAGTCTAAGTGACATTTTGGAGATGAGAAAAGAGACTACTAAAGTAAAGGATTTGGAGCTAAGAGAACATGTGTTCTCCAGTCTATGTCCGGTAAACTCTAGGAAGGAAGATAATAAAATTTTCAAAGAAGTTAAAGATGAATTTAGAAGCAAAATTAGGATGAATAAGATAATGCTTTGAGACGTTGATGAAGTGGTCAAAGAAACAGAACAAATTCTGAAGAAATCCCTGGACAAGAAAAAGTTTTATGTGGTCACTGAAGAACCTGTTGATGCTGATGATACATTCATTCTAAATGATGAAGAATTGAAGAGAAATTAGCAACAAGCTGATGTAGATGATTTATCTATTCCACAAGAGGAAATATTAAATAAAGGAGATGAAGAGATGGTGAAGGAAGATAATGTTGATGGTGCAGAGGATACGTAAATTCATCCGAACCAATCTGGTGAAGAAAATGCAGAGATGAATATGGAAATAAATGCTCCTACAGAAGGTGATTATGAGAAGAACAAAGAGCAAAAAGTAGAAGTCAAGGACAAGGAAGATCAAAAAGAAGAAATAGCTAAGAGTGTTGAAGAACAAAACAAAGATAATCGTGATGATGATACCGGCAAGGATCTGAATTTTGAATCTCAGGAGAAGAAAGATGGAACTACATGCAAGGCAAGAGACACTACAGATGTAGTGAAGAAATTTCTTGAGAAAGATAATCTTAAATTTGACGAACTAGATCTAATTCAAGGGCCTATCAATTTGGATACTCTTTCCCCTGTTCAAATGATGAAATTAGAATCATTTACACAAGCAAAGGCAAGAAAAAAATCCTAAAATCTCACATTGAGGACAATGAGTTGCTTGGTCTTGCTTTCAACATCTTGAAAAAGATTATGCCAAATTTTTAGAAGGATTCATCTGATTCTCCTTCTGGTTAGTTGAAGAGCTTAATAAATTCTATAAGTATTGACTTTGAGTCTTTTGAAAAGTTAGTGGAAGTCAAAGTCTAGAATGAATTTTAAGATAAAAGATTTAGTGAACTGAATGGAATGATTGACAATGAGAGAATTGTGTTGGATACTAATCTAAAGAGTATTCAAAATGCCCTCACTGAAGGAGGAGATGTGTACAAATTCTGTTTATCTTGGCCAAAAGTTGTAAAGGATATTGAGAAGAAAATAGAAGAATCCAAGCAAAAATGATCAAATGTATCTCAATCCTTTGATCCTTTGATAGTATCTGTGGTGAGTCACAAATTAGCTTGATTAATCAAATAAAGAAATTTGTGAAAGAAAAGGAAAATATTGTGGCAAGGATGTGTGAACTCTGGGGACTGATTTCCCCTAAGTTAGAAACAATGTTCAATGCATTGACAGAAGCTCAAGCTGCTGCTCTGACAAGTGATCACTGATCTACAGAAGGTAGAATCACATATATTTTTATTCAGTGGTCATCTTTCAGTTTTCGATAGCATGGAAAAAAGTTGGGACAATGAATTGGCACTATTAAAAAATATTTTTGGTGATGTGTTTAAGTTCATGTAGACAAGACATAAGGATTGTTTGTATATATATGGCCATGTACATAGAGTTTTTGTATGAATTTTGGTATGCGGATCTCAGGCTTTTCCATTGATGTCAAAGGGGGAGTGGAAAGTAGTGCAAAATAAGGAATTCATCAAAGGGAGAGCATTGGAAATCACAAGTGTACATAGTAAGGGGGAGTTGTTCTAACACTCAGTCATTTTTCACTAAGTGTTGCCATCAATGCCAAAGGGGGAGATTATTGGCAAGAGACACTAATAGGCATGTTAGGTGTTGTCATTGATGGCAACTAAATCTATCTTACACATCCGTATTGTATCATTTGATCATACCAGAAGTCAGATTGCAGATTTACCTAAGTCCAGATAGACATGAACATAGCATATGACAGGGTTCAACATTTTGGTCTGCATTTCTCCACAAGTAATCATATTGTATTGTGAATCTGAGTGAAATTGAATTAATGTCAAGGATACCTAAATCTAAAATTTTAGCCTCCGTTGATGAATGGATTGAAAGTGACAAGCATCTAAGTATCAAGTTTTGGTTAGACAGTTCAATCCGGTGAAGAACAGGTTGACTTGGTGTTTGATCCTTGTACTGATTAAGAGAAGTAGTTGGTTTGAGTAATTTATGAGATCCAGTGGTATTGGCTGACATTTGAGGTGATTTGAATACATAGGTTTTGGTTTGCGTTGATGTTTGTGTATGGATTCAGCCAACACAACAGTGATCTTGAAAACATTTCTAAGTTTTCTTGAGGCTGACTGCAGTTGATGTAATTTCATGTTACAGATATATATTATCGATGAGTGTGAGCATTTTTATGTATGGATTTACGAATATGAGGAGATAGGTGTGAAGTGTGGCAGTATCAAGTGCAAAGCAAAGAGATCTAAGCTACAGATCATGGCAGAACAGTGAAATAGGGCAGTAAGAGATGAAGTGTGTGAAGTCAATATATTGAGCCTAACTGGAACTATAATCTTGCATTGTTAGATGATATTCCTTAGTTCAAATTTTTCAGTGAACTCTTTGTAATTGATCTTGTAGGTAGTGAGCCTCCTTTGAGCAATGAGGTCTGGGCAGTGTGCCTTCAGGCATTTGCCTTCCCATTTGTAAAACCTTTAATAGAGTATAAAATCTTGTGAGTTAACCCCCACCGTGGTTTTTCCATTAACCGGGTTTCCACGTAAAAATCATAATGTTCATGTGTAATGATCTTGTTGTTCTTGTTCTTAAGTTCATTCTTCTTTCTCTTGAATGTATGTGGTAAATTAATAAAGTAACATAATAATAGGTTTTTGCACAACATTGATTCAACCCCCCTCTTAGTGTTCCTTAATTTCAACAGCTACATGAATTCAACAGAGTGGCAAGCTCTCTACAAGCCGAAGAGTTAGGATTTTGGCAATCAAGCATATAGTTGTCTCGAAAAGGTTGATCATCATTACCTAGTCCACTTGATTTCTCTTCAAGGAAAGCTGCCTTAGTTTAATTCATGTTAGCCTCTTCATTATAGTATAAAGGGAGCTCTGAAAACAAATTAGATGCTTCATCATCATGTAGAATCTAATCTGATTTAGCCTCATGTTTAGCCTGGTAGTCAGTACTATCTTCATGCAAAACAAGATTTCTAGATTCTGAAACAAAATTGTCTGTTTGCTCTTCTAGCTAAATTGAGGCCTCAATCTCATCCTTGCCTTTATGTACAAGCAGTACATCATTTTTGGCAATATCTTCTAGCTATCCCAAATTAGCTAGTAAGTTGGGTAACTATATGCTGTCTTCATCATCACCAACAAAAGTAGGCTATTGATCAAATAAAGAAACTAAATCCTCTTATGTATCTGGTTTATTCTCCATCGGAACCTAGACAATTTGTCTTCGGAACTGGAGACTTTCACCTTACAATCTCTATATCCTGCTTTCATTCATCTTATAAACAACATTAGAAATTTTTTCAAATGAATCAAAATGCAATGGATTCGGTGTCAAGACTAAACCAGCTTCCTCTACACATACATTATGCTTATATTTAGCTGGGGATGCAGCACAAACAACAATAACCTCTTGCTTCACATCTAGTTTGTTTAATTTGGTGGCATACAAGGGATTGCAAGAACCTTCAGCTGCTGGACTGAAACTTGGAATTCTAATGGGTTTGGGCTCTACAAACTTTTGTTCTTGTTCACCACACCAACTTGGAATCTTAATTGGTTCATATTTTACTACCTTATCTTCTTGATTTTGGATTGGTATGGGAGGGGTAGCTTTAACAAGGTTTGGCATTTTATAACTAGGATACTTAGTCCAAGAAGGCTGCCATGGTTGTTCCAAACTTTAATGACTTGGTATAGTGTCTTGATATGATTGAAACTAAGGGTTAATGGATTGGTTTTGAATGCAAACAGGCTACTGTAATGGTAAAAGATCTCTAAAACTAGGAATCTTGACCTTAGCAGGGTTAAGAGGATCACTTTTCATAAAACTTGGAATTTCATACCTACTAACCTCATCCTGAAGGGGCTAATGTGGAATAAAAGGAGCTATTTGTGATTTGTACCTTGGAGACTTTGACCCTTGCTCATAGAGATAGGCCTAAAAAGCCATCTCTTCATGTTGCTGATTATAGTCATGCTGCCTCTTAACCTCCTCTACCTGCTTTGTGACATCATGCATGAAGTCAAACAACATACCCTTTATGCTTGCAATCTCCTCCTTTTCACGCTCTTGGAGCTGACTTTGAGTATATGAAGGATGCGATGGAGGATGAGTTGGGATCGGTGGGAGGTAAGCATGTTGAGCATGATTCTCCTCAAATTGCATCTTTTAAGCTACCAACTCTTTTATAAACTACCTACCTTGTACCTTTAATTCTTGCCTATGAAATTGGGCTTGATGAACCAAACCTTCTTGCCCATGGGGATAAGCCTGATAAGAACTTTCTTTCAGCTAAAAATTGATCTCTTGCACCCTCTTAATGTTATCCATCTACTTGTTGAAGTCTAACAGAATGTCTCTAATCTCCATAATTTTAAGACTTTGAGGTTGATTGGAAGATTGGACAAGGGTGGATGGGTGGTAAGTATCTTAAGTAAGCTAGTGGCTTGCTATAATATGATTATTTGGACTAAAACCAACATTGTGGCTACTTGGGTATGGTTGATAAGAAGTTTTGTCCATGGTAATTTCACAGTATGGAGGTGGGTATACATATTGACTATGAAAATTTGACATTTCTACTCATATGAAGAGCTAGAAATAAGAATAAAATCTTAATTTTTTAAACATACCAGCACTTGATCTATTAGAACCAGTAGATCTTGATTCAGAGTCGCTAGATGTGTTTGACAGACTTGCCTCCAAAGGCAGAAATCATTGACATACACATCAAATATCAGCGATATATGAACATACTATTGGACTAAAATAGTCCAATCGGTCACACAGGGCATGCCAAAAATTGTTGTTAATCAAAGTATGCACCCAAATGATATGCTATCAACTTAGCTACCTGTTGACACATGGGAACACTCCTAGGCCTATGGGTTGCCTAAAACTTGGAGTGAACCTTTAGAGTGGCCTGGTTCCCTTTGTAACTTCACCTAATCTAAATGACTTTTCAAGGAAAGGGTTAGGAGAAAAACTGAAAATGAAAATCCTACAACCTAAAGATGATTCACTAGAACTATAACTTACTTTAATGCTTTTACTCACAATCAAACTCTTAAAACATTTACTTTCACAATCTCACTTGAAACATGCAACACATGAGTGATTTGTATGGAGAGTTGCAATTAAACTCAACATACAACCTGTATCACATGAGACTTCTGCACATAATTTTGTAATAAAGAGACATAACAATGATTAGACTTTTATGATCACAGTGAAACATCAAATCAATACTGTAAAATGAGACAAAAATGAATGAGAAAGGAAAACTCTGTTGTCTTATTGATCTTACAAAGCTTTCTGAAAATGGGCCAGAAAGTAAGAAGCAATATGAACTCCCCAAAAACTAAGTCTTTCTCCCCCTTATAACTCCAAAAATCTCCCCTTGAAAAAGCCGATAAATTTTCCTAAATATAGCCATCTTCATCCATTTTCGAGTTCCAAGAGAAAGCCTTAAAATCAGTGCCCAAAATGTTCCCAAACTAGGTGTAAAAGCTGCCAAAATGCTATCCCAAGTGGTCCCACCAAAATCTCCTCAAAATTAGGCTTTACTTGATCAATAAAAGCTCCAATTTTCCTAGTTTTCCTCAATTTCACCTAGAAGAAAGCAAATCTAAAAAGATATGATTGAGTCTAGATTTACTTTTCTTTAACTATATAAAAATAACAATTATTAAAGCAATTTATAAAAACATTTCTTTAATAATGTTTTACAATATTTGTAGTTTTATTTTCAAAGGTGACGTGTCGATTCACCCCGTCGAAAGGAGGGAAGGGTCTGTGTGCATTCCAAAATCTAACTTGATAGCCCTAGGCAACTGAGGTCATGCAATTTTGAGTGTATAGTAACTAAACATGGTGATTAAGCCAAAGTTATAGGATTTCAACCAAATTTGGTGGTGATGTCAACAGATTGGTTTTCAAAAAATTTCCCCTTACAATTGCAACTTTTGTTTTTGTAGTCAAACTTTGAGAGATCGGTTCCTAGCCATACATATGCCTGTTTTGGTGCATTTTTTAACTTATGTAGAATTTCATGCTCTACACTATGGTGTAATTGGTTTTTGATTTCATGCTCCAATATTTCATAAATTGAAGATTGTTCAAGAATTTGTTGTGTACACAGTTTTCATTTTGAGACCTTTTAGGAGCCATAACTTGTGTAAACAAACTCCTTTTTGGGTCGCATTTTTCTATAGTTCATATGTTTCTATGTACTCTTCATGTATGCTCTCAAATTAATATCATATTGTACTTGAGATATAGATTCAATGTTCTAACCATTTTGGGCCCTGTAAGGGTTTGAATATCTGATATTTTGCATTTTAATTTTTGGGGGGGTCATTTTAGAAACTAGTGAAAAGGGGGTGTCTTGTGTGTCTCTTTTTCACACATATCTTTCTACATATCAATATATTTTCTACACTAATGGATTAATCAATGGTTCCTCTTCTAAAACTATTTTGAATGGAAATCTAAAATGACACTATATGTCAAAAGACAAGGATTGCATAGGGTTACAATGGGAGTTGAAATAGAACCAACATTGGATGTAGAAAAGACTAAATGGTTTAATAAATGTGATGAAGATTTTGGTACTCTTTGTATGTTAGTGTCTTCAAACTTACTATTTCACATCGAGATTTCCACTAGACCAAGAGATGTGTGGAGCACATTGGAAACCTTGTTGGTAAGCAAGATGAGATAATGGGTCATCAATTAGAGAATGAACTCATAGGTTTGAGTCCTAGAAACTCTTACACCATACAAGACTTCTTCACAAAATTAAAAGCTATCATATTATAGTTGAAATAGTGTGGAATAGAAAAGAAAGATACACAACTGCTCTTGAACATTTTTTCTAAACTTCGTTCAAACTATTCTATATTTGCTTCTATTTTTCATGCAATAAAATGTGCTCTAGGTTCTATGCCTACCATAATTATGGGTGATGACACTCATGTTGGAGTGCATGGGAGAGTGTTTGCTGACATGGGTGAAGGAAAATTTTAGGATGTTCTATGCATTCCAACCTTGTCAACTGACGCCCTTTGTATTTATTAGATCACTCACATAGTCTCTACCAAGTGGGTTGAGTTCACACTGGATTCAGTGGTAATCAGTGAGTTGCATAGTGGGTCTACAATCATGATTCTCAATATCACAACTCTACTTTAGGGTATTAATTTTATCACTTTGTTTTGGTTCAATATGTTGGTCGAGTAAGAAGTAGTCTACAATTTCTCTTTCATCCATCGAGGTTGAGTATCAAGGGGAAGTTACTGCAACCACTAAGGCTTTATTTGGCTTTAGAATATTCTCACTGAGTTTTGCATTCAATTGCAAAATCCCACAATCATATTTTGTGATAATCAAAGTGTAATACTGATCTCAAAGAATCCAGTCCATCACTAGTAGAAAAACACATTGAGATACATATGCACTACATCTAAGAGGTTATTCATAGAAACATCATTGAACTGAAGTACTTCCAAAACTCAAATAAGATCACATACATCTTCACCAAACACTTCATTGAAAGCAAGTTCCTTCATCTACAAGCTTTGATAGGGGTGTGGCCAGTTTCTACTTTAGGAGGGGTTTCTTAGTACTTCACTTTCACTCTCTCTACTCTGGGGGTATTTTCCATCACTAGTAGAAAAACACATTGAGATACATATGCACTACATCTAGGAGGGCATTAATAGAAACATCATTGAACTGAAGTACTTCCAAAACTCAAATAAGATCACATACATCTTCACCAAACACTTCATTGAAAGCAAGTTCCTTCATCTGCAAGCTTTGATAAGGGTGTGACTAGTTTCAACTTTAGGAGGGGTTTCTTAGTACTTCACTTTCACTCTCTCTACTTTGGGGGCATTTTCTCTCTATTTTATCAGGTCTAGTCCTTTTGAGGGGCTTCTTCCCGTATGAGGGGGAAATATTTGTACATGGGTACCTCATAAAGATTCATGTGTCAAGACCCATATCTTTTCACCTACCTAAGCTACACTTAAGGGGGGTGTTAGAGTAGGTTATTTATTTTTCCTATGTTAGGGGATATTTATTCTTCCTACACATATTAATAATCTTTCTTACATTATTTAGGCATTGTTATTAGGATCTACCACATGGCATTATCCATTAGTTATGTGTGTTACTCTCACCAACACTTGGGTAGTTGAGTCTCACAATCTTTTTTGGATTTTTATTTCACCTATCATAACCATTTATTCATCTTTATCTAAGTAGATGCAACTATGTAATTTGGCATTTACCAAGTAGGTAAAAATTCTACCTATTTTGGGTAGTTGGAGTTATTACACCTCTTGGATGTATCTACTAGATATTTTGCTATATATGAAACACTCTCCTCTCACCTCTACTAGTCAGTGAGAGTAATGTGAGTATTCTCAAAATTCTCTTGAAATTTGTCTCTAGAGTTATCTCTTTTAGGATAATCTCTCCATTCCACTATTTTGACCTTCGATCATCTTTCTACTGGAGTGTGTGTGATCTACAAATCACAATCGATCTTGGTTATGATTCTTACTTCTCATAGAATCTAACATCCTTCACTTGTCCTCTCTAGTTCCTTTTCTCCTCTCTTTGTTTATTTATGTCTATCTATTTCTATATATTCTTCTCTCTATTCGACCCTCTCTCACTCTCTTCTTCTATTTTCCCTCTATTCTTCTACCTATCTCTCTCTCTTCCTCTCTATTTCTCTTTCTTTATCTACTTCACTCTATCATCCTCTCCCTCTCTCCCTATATCTCCCTAACTAGGAGCTATATCTCAATACCTCTCTATCTCTATTTATCAATAAGTAAATAAGACCCCCTTTTCTCACCCTCTCTATACATATTTCTCTTTTTTTTTGTCTCTCTATCCTTTGGCCGAAAAAAAGTCATATACCTCTCTATCCATCTTTATCTATCTCTTCATGTCTCTCTCTCTCTCTATTTCTCTACATCTTTAACTCTTCCCCCTTAATGTGTCTCTGTAATACCCTCTCCCTCTATTTATTTTTATCTATCTCATTCTCTATATTATTTGTTCTCTTCCACCCTCTCTCTTTCTATCTTTGTCCCTCTATGCAGGCTCTAACTCTTTATTTTCCTCTCTATTTCTATTTATCTATATCCCACTCTTTCTATCATCCCTTACCTCTATTCCTTAATCTCGTGATCTCGAAGATATCTCTCTCTACCTCTCTCTTTATCAATAATTAAATGATCCCCCCATTTATCTCATTTGGGAAACATTAGTAAGTGAGATCTTGAATCCCACATAGTTAATTAACTCTACTAAGATTAAGATAGAGGGATAGATATAGAGAGACATAGATAGAGATATATAAAGGGAGAGATAGATAGAGAGGGAGAGGGAGATAGTGAGAAAGAGAGAGAGATGTAGAGATGGAGGGAGGGAGGTAGATATGCCATGTAGAGATAGAGAGGGAGAAATAGAGATATAGAGAGATAAATAGAGAGGGGTTAAATTTTGTAGCCATGTCATAATTTTTCCCAACAAAACAATTTTGGGTGAAACATTTTTACCCAAGAGGATTCTATTTGGATAGGTTTTAGCTAAAATTATGCTCAACTATGTGGTAGAAGTAATTTTGAACAAAATTTTTTCACCTAAATAGCTTTTGGGTGAAAATGTTTTGGCTATAAACTAACTAAATTACAATAGGAAAAAACATAGGGCATCATTTTTTGTGTCACCCAAATTTCTATTGACTAAATGGAGTTTAACCTAGCTCACCTAACTTACTCCAGCTAGCCTTCGAGGTCATCCTAAGACTTCTTATTTCACATACCCGAATTGAGGTAAGTCTTCAACATTTTTATATATTTTTTTGAGATGACATTTTAAGTTTAAGCTAAAAAGTTTACTATTTATACGTAAGCTCTTTAGAATTAAAGTGTTCTCTATAAACATTCTTCTCTATGATCCTTACCTTTTGGCATGGGTTTGACTTGAGGGATTCATTTAATAAACCAATTCAATGTAGCATGTGCATTTAGAAGGTACTAATAAGCACTCATATCCCTCAAGTTTCTAGTTTTGATATCTCATTTGCATACAGTAGTATAATTAAAATATACTCCTACTTTTACATGATATCCTATGTAATTTTTTTGTTACCTTTCTATATCTCCTTATTATTTTTATCATATCAACCAGAAGCATTGCCCACACCTATGTCTAACTTAAAACTACTAATTTAATTCATATCTCATACAATAAAGTCTTAGTATAGAAAACCTATATGACTTGTTACAAATATGTTATCTTCTAGAAAACTTGGATCTAAAAGCACTTATACATG
The DNA here is from genome assembly GCA_027924645.1 of Cunninghamia lanceolata. Classification (NCBI taxonomy): domain Eukaryota; kingdom Viridiplantae; phylum Streptophyta; class Pinopsida; order Cupressales; family Cupressaceae; genus Cunninghamia; species Cunninghamia lanceolata. The sequence continues at coordinate 4,343,396 of BSBN01000334.1, read as the reverse complement.
TCACCCATAAACCCCACTAATTCTAACAGTGAATCCACCTAATAATAGATATCATAATTATAGTATATATATTAATGTAAGTTATAATTCATGGCATTACAAAAAGGTTTCCAATAACTAGTTTTAGAAAATGGGTAGGATTATATTTAACCTACATGGTGTGACTATTTCTCTTTTGTTAAGTACCTTAGAGTTGGGATTAAGTAGCCACCCTTGGGATTATAATCCTTTAACATCATACAAGATTATGTAGCATAAAACAATATAGCTTCTTAACCCTAGAAAAACTAGTCTAATGAAGGATATATTCTCTATTTAGCTTGTGCAAAGTTATTTGTAGAGGATTTAGAATGTCGCGTATAAACACCTCACACTCTTTTGTGCATGCATTCTAACCATGAATAACTACCCATATAATTCTAATGAAATTATCTTATTTTCTCCTAATATTGAGTCACATTTCCTCTTTAATTAGAAAACCCTCAATATGTATCCATTGTTGATAACTGAGAGGGGGGGAGTGAATCAGTTATCTTAATTATTTCAACTTTCTGATCTTGCTTAACAATTAATGTAGCATCAAATCAAATAAGCAAACATAACCATGAAATAGAAATAACATCAATACACATGACACAATGATTTTGACGTGGAAAACCCTATTAAGGGAAAAACCATGGGGTGATTAACCCAAGATTGTATTCATTGTTAGAAGAATAAGATAGTACAAAATGGCACTTGCCAATTAGGGCTCACTACCCAAACACACTGCTCACAAGAGGCTCACTTCCTACAAGAGACTCACTGTCTACAAGGTATAAGGTGACAAGATACTTGAACTGATGAAAAAGCATCCACACACACTAAGGTTTAGTTCTGGTTAGGCTCAATACACTGATCTGCTGCACTTCATTCTATCTCTTCTTTGGTGCTACTGTCTTGTCACATTATGGACCTATCTTACTGCCTTCACACTACTCTTCTACTTTTCTTTGCACTTAACAATACACAACTCACACTTTCACATCTAAATCCATCTGGTATATATATCCACACCAATGATTTCAACACCTTTCTAGTCGGCATCTAGAATAGTCAACATTTTCCTAAACTCTGATCTGTCAGCTGAATCCTTGCTTACCAAGTGATGTGTATCAAGGAGATGCTTATAGAAGTCATCAATCATGTCAGCCAATCATGAGTGATACCTCAGGAAGCTTAATCACCATCAATATCTCATCCGGATTAAGGTCTGATGCTCTGTCGATCAATTCTTCCTTGTCAACTCTGCCAAATAGGAACCCAATGCTTAGGTACTCATATCTCTTCACTCTTTCATCACCGGAGGCTCAATCTCTAGTATATATTAGTCAAGGTACACCTTTTGACGTCCCCAAGTCCACACTTTACTAGGATACTTCCTCTAAGAGATCCAGACCTGACTGTCAGAGCTTGCCACATACTCTGTTCTTGCTTACCGGACCACAACATTCTTCAATCTGACTTCCGGTATAGGCACACCATGTCCTTGGGATGGGTGGGATGAATTTTTTTGCCATCAATGACAACACTCATGAAGCTATACTATGTCTCTTGCCAACAATCTCCCCCTTTGGAATTGATGGCAACACTTAGTGAAAAATGACTAAGTGGCATACTGTACTTCCCCTTGGCTAATGTTCTGTTCTAATATATACTTTACTAGAGCTCCCCCTTCATTGGATTACACATTTTTCACTGCTCCTCACTCCCCATTTGACATCAATGGCAAAGGGTGGGGTCCGCACAACAAAATTTCCAAAAATAATCTATACTTAGCTGGATAAAACATATATACATGTTTTACTTACATATACTGAATTATATCTACAAAAGTGGTCTTTAGCTGTACCACTTATGTCACCCAACTCTTCTTCATCCTATCCAAAATTGAGATGTGACCACTCAACAGGAATGCAAAAGCTTCTGCCCTTTTTAGATCTGTCGAATCACTGGTCCAGGCTGTAGTCTGAGCATCACTTATGGCCTCATGCATGGCCTCTAACTTAGGGATAATGATCCCTCTAAGTTCACCCATCCAGCTTATTATGTTCTTCCTTTCCTTCTCAAGTTTCTTTATTGCATTTGTGACTGCAATAGTCTGACACTCTTGATTTACTATGGAAGATGAGAGAGGATCAAAACTTTGAGACAAACTTAGCAGTTTATCTTCTTACTCTTTTACTTTCTTCTCAATATCCTTAGTCACTGTGGGCCAGGATAAGCAAAATTTATACATATCTCCACCATCTTTAAGAGCATGTTCCAAGCTCTTTATCCCAATATCCATAACTCTCCTATCATTTGTTATCAGACCCTGCACTTCAAAGAATCTCTTTTCCAAAAACTCCTTCCAGACCTTTTCTTCAGTTTACTTCTCTAGGAAATAAAAATGTGTATGAACAAAATTTACAAGGGACTTTAGATTACCAGATGTGGAGGACGAAGGATCCTTTTGGAAGGATGGCATGATTTTCTCCAATACACCAGATGTAGTTTCTATGAGCTCACAGTCTTCCATGTGAGACTTCAGTAGTTTTTCTTTTGCCTTTGCTTGAGTGAAGGATGCTAGTTTCATTGTTTGAACCGGGGAAAGAAAATCAAAATTGAATGGACCTTGAAGTAGTTCCGGTTCATCAAATTCCATCATCTCTTTGGTCAAGAAATCTTTGACTGCTTCTGCTATGTCTCTTGCCAGAGATAGAATTTTCTCCCCTTCTGCAGCCTTACCACTATCATCTATGGCCTTCTCTATTGGAGTTTTCTCTCCTTCTGCAGCCTTGCTACTATCATCTTCTTTTTCCTTCTCCTCTGCTTCTTGACTGATCTTCTCTTCTACTCTTTCTTCTCCTTTGGATCCAGAGTCTGCAGGGGAAACTGGATGAGAGATATTTACTTCTTCTTGGACTTCCTCTTCCAGAATAGAGGAATCTAAATCCTTAGCATTTTATTCACCTGTCTCCTTTGCCTCTTCTGCCATTGTCTTAGTAGATTCTTCTTTGTCATCCATGTCTGAGGGATCATCTCCTAAGTCCTCTATAATACAAATATTGAATCTTTTGTATGCATTCTAGAGGATGTCTTCTATTTATTTAGCCAACTTGTCAGTCTCTCCAAGCATAAGTTGATTCATTCTAGCTTTGCTCTAGAACTCATCCTTGCAATCTTTGAAGATCATATTCTTTTTCTTAGGAGTGATGCAAGGATAGAGTTGAATGGCTGTCTGTTCCTAGATCTCCATATCCTTTGCTTTAGCATTATTATTTTTGATTTCAAGTTCCTTCTCAAGGCTTTTAGGAATTAGGGATATGATTTTGATGAAAGCTTTGTTGTAGATATTCAGATACCTGATTGTGACATCTTGCAGGATCTTCTGGTCAGCTTCACTACATTCATCATACAATTTTGTTAATGTTTTCAGGTTTCCATCCACACTAATTACCTTGATGATATCATCAAGAGTAAGCTTCTCAACACTTTTATCTGTCTTTTCGTCTTCCTTGTCTAGACTGGTAGAGGGTTCACCGGATGTTTTCTTCTTCTTCTTCATTTTCTTGACCTCTTCATCAGATTCAGTCTCTTCATCATCCTTTTGATTGGCATAAGATCTTGTGGCCTTTGTCTTAGTTCTCTTCTCTCCTTTACCAGATGATTTTGCTTCCAGTTTTGATGCCTTTGAGCTCTTGGCAGTGGTAGGTGCAGAGGTCTTAGAGGATCTGGTCCGAGCAGGGACTTCCACTGGAGCACCTTCTTTCTCTTCTTTTTCTTTCTCTTTCTCTGCCCTTTCTATCTTCTCTCTATTTGCATCAAGAGCCTCCTTTGAAATTCAATGCTTCTTGGCAAAATCTTCTACTTCCCTTCTTACCTTTCTCTTGATCTCAGGTTCTCTCAGTTCAATATGAACTTTTACACTTAGTTCTTGGTAAGTTCCAAATCTTTCTGCCTTAGGATCTTTGGGCTGGCTCAACAGATGTTGGATATGCAGTTCTAGGATTTTTTCATCAACCTCATACCCCATTGGCATGATCCATACTATTCTTGGTTCTACTACCTCCATCAGACATTGGTCAGTGTCTACCATAAAGCACACTGTATCCTTGTATTTTTCAACTAGGGATTGGGGAATTCTTTCTCTAGCCTGCATCATGCTTTGGAAGTTTTTGAAGTAACCCCATAGTGCTGTGTTTTGTGCCTTGGCATCACCAAGCCCATGCAAGTAATCTCTTATTTGAATTGCAACAGATCTGTCATTCTGCCATACCTAACCACTAGATTTAGACATCTCATTCATAAAGTAGAAGAACAAACACAGTATCAGCCCACCATACTTGAAAGAATTCTTCTTGTCCTTCTTGATCTTTTGTAGGTTTTCCATCAGTTGGCTCAGAAGGAGTTCACAAAGATCATAATCTGAATTCTTTTTCAACATTTCATAAGCAATGTAGATTGTTGTTCCAGATATAGAATTTTCTCTGCTGGAGTGATAAATCTTGTAGCCAATAATCATGGAGGTGAACTTGATGTCCAGATCTGTGATATCCTCAACTGTCATTGCTCTTTTATCAAATTTAGATCTGGTAGCCTCACTCATAGTTTGGTTTTTGACTGATTTTAGAGTAGGTAACCCACTGGATGAGTGCAATCCGGTTATTGCCCTAATTGCTTCCTTGGTTATCTTGAATGGCCTCATCAACCACATAAAGTTGTCATGCATTTTGCTCAAAACATACCGAACCCAATCATCCTCAGCAAAATAGGGGAAATGAATGTACTGTCCAAAATATTTTTCTTGGATGGCCTTATACTGAGGTTTTAGTTCAAATGATTCATCTATCAGTTCCTTGTGGTAGATATCCATTAGCTTGGATTCACCAAATTCTTCAATGTTTGCGTGAATTTAAACCCTAATGTCTTCTACATGCAGAATTCCATGTGGAATGCTAGAAAATGCACCTGGGGGATCAACTTCTAGGGATTTATAGGGATGTTTTTTGAATTTAGGGCATGGCCTATCAGTGATCTTCACCACATTCGAAGTAGCCATTTTTCAAAATTTCATAGAGAGATTTTCAAGACCTAAAAATACCTTTTACACTTCTAGGGTTCATGATATGTGTCGGATCGGATCGCTGGATGAATAGACTTATGTAGTTGATCTTTGATAGGCTTGAGGTAATTTGTTGCAGACCTCCTTTTCTCTTCTTCTCAAATGTAAAATGAGCAAATGTTCTATAAGAGAACCCTTATATTTCTCTGCAAACCCTAATTTCATATTGCAATAAATGCGTAACTTAAGTCATTCCGGTTTGCCTTCTTCTCCTTGTTTTGAGAAAAATATTTTCTAGATTACTGAGAAGCATTTAGAGTTGTTCTTGGTAATGATTGACAATCTATCTTCCTTTGTCCAAACATTTCATCTATCCACAGATCAAGATTCCTTAGTTTGAATTATATCGAATCTAACTGTGAAAAACCTACTTCTTACCGGATGACTGTTGAACTAGATTAGTTTTGGAAGATTAACCTATTCAAAACTTCTTGTGGATCTTCCATCTCTTTACCAAATCTTATTTAGATGTTCCTCTGAGAACCCTTTAATCTGCAACTTTCCTTGTGCCAATTTCAGGCACCAATTAACTAGTTGGGGGAAAATGTTTTTCTTTTGTTACTCCCCCTAAGCCAAAGCTCATCTATTTAGTTTCTAGAAGGAATATCAGCACCAAATTCTGGTGCTGATCCATCCCCATCATTTTCTGTATTTCTCTTCACCCATATCTTGTTCATCTCCCTTTGAATTTCATCCACATTCACTTTTCCTTTTCCTTTGTCTTGTTTTTGATTATGATGTACCAGACCCTTATTGTTCTGATTCTTACTTCTGTAGAATTTGGCAATGTGACTGGATCTATTGTAATTGTAGCAAACAACATTTCTTTGCATATTTGACTGATATCCTCTTGATCTACAATGATTAGCCATATGTCCCATTCTTTTACATGCAAAACATCTACCATTGAATGAATTGTTCATTTGCATATTTCTACACTCATGAGATTTGTGACCATACCTTTTGTAATTGAAACACTATCCAGAGAAGGATTAATTAGTCTGATTCATTCTTCTTCTGTAGTGATTTGCTTTATGACCAAATTTATTGCAATTGTGACAATATCCATTGAAGGAAGGATATCTTTGAGCATTTGGTTGCCTTACCGAAGGTCTTCTAGGCCTGTTTCTTGGATTTTCTGATCTAGAGTTCTTCTGACCAGATCCAGAGGTTTCACCTTTTTCATACCCCAAGCCTTGCTTGTCATCTATCTTCTTTTGGCTTTGAAGAAGAACTTCAAGTTGAGCAGAGCTTATCTTGAATTTCTCTTTGTATTCATTTGCTGTTTGAAGATCCCTTTTAAGAGTGTTAATCTGATTCTCAAGTTGTTCTTCATTATCTCTAGCTTCTTCAAGATCAAATTCTAGATGCCTAATTATTCTATCCATTTTATGGCAGTCTTCTAATTTCTCCTTGAGAGATTGTCTTAGATCAACTTCAGTTTTTCTTTTCTCTTCAATTTCTTGGGTGAATTTCATAACTCCTAATTCTATTTCATGTCTTATCATAATGACCTCTTTTGATAATTTTTCACATAACTTGGTTTTCTCCTTCAGATCTTCATTTGTATCATTGGCTTTACCTTGACTTGCCAATTATTGAAGTAGATCCTTTCTCTTTTTCATAGAGATACTCAGTTTCCCTTTTAGTTCATTTATGAAATCATCAGCCTGTTTGAGTCTTTCCTTCAATTCATTGACTTCAGAGTTAGATTGCTCAAGATCATCTAGGGCGGACTGAAGTTGTTCCCTCATACCATACACATCCATTTGAATTCCCATAACTTCCTCAAGCTGTTAGGCTCTGTTTGGAGGAACATAGCTCTGATAGGTCAATTGTTGATAACTGAGAGGGGGGGTGAATCAATTATCTTAATTATTTCAACTTTTTTATCTTCCTTAACAATTACTGCAGCATCAAATCAAATAAGCAAACATAACCATGAAATAGAAATAACATCAATACACATGACACAATGATTTTGACATGGAAAACCCTGTTAAGGGAAAAGCTATGGGGTGATTAACCTAAGATTGTACTCTCTGTTAGAAGAATAAGATAGTACAAAATGGCACTTGCTAATTAGGGCTCATTGCCCGAACACACTGCTCACAAGAGGCTCACTGCCTACAAGAGACTCACTGTCTATAAGGTATAAGGTGACAAGATACTTGAACTAATGAAAAAGCATCCACACATGCTGAGGTTCAGTTCCAGATAGGCTTATACACTGATCTGCTACACTTCATTCTACCTCTTCTTTGGTGCTGCTATCCTGTCACATTCCAGACATGTCTTATTGCCTTCACACTACCCTTCTACTTTTCTTTGCACTTAACAACACACAACTAACACTTTCACATTTAAATCCATCTGGTATATATATCTACACCAATGATTTCAACACCTTTCTAGTCAACATCCAGAATAGTCAATAGTTTTCTAAACTCTAATCTGTCGGCTGAATCCTTGCTTACCAAGTGATGCATATCAAGAAGATGCTCATAGAAGTCATCAATCATGTCAGCCAATCATGAGTGATACCTCAAGAAGCTTGATCACCATCAATATCTCTTCCGGATTAAGGTATGATGCTCTACCGGTTAGTTCTTCCTCTGTCAACTCTGCGAAATAGGAACCTAATGCTTAGGTACTCATATCTCTTCACTTTTTCATCACCGGAGGCTCAATCTTTGGTATATATCAGTCAAGGTACACCTTTTGACTTCCCCAAGTCCAAACTTTACTAGGATACTTCCTCTGAGAGATCTAGACCTGACTGTTAGACCTTGCCACATGCTCTGTTCTTACTTACCAGACCACAACATTCTTCAATTTGACTTTTGGTATATGCACACCATGTCCTGCGGATGGGTGGGATGAACTTTGTTGTCATCAATGACAACACTCATGAAGCTATACTGTGTCTCTTGCCAACATCCATGTCATAATGTATTGCTTTAGAGGTGAACCCTTAGAGGAATTTGTGTGTATAATGAATATCTTTAAATATGATGCCATAATATCATATTTCTTGAAACATCTATTAACTGAGCTCATTGTAGCTAGTAAATAGGTTGAGAAATTAAATTTAAATTTACCATCTTGTAGTTTTGGGGTCATTTCTACACTTCTTGGCATTGACCTAGATCAACATTCCATCACTAGAAATGATATGAAGAATAAAATGATAATATTGAGATGGATAATGGATATAATAAAATCAATACAAATAGAAGTGCAATAAACATAAACAAGTGCCACGTAGTGGCCAGTACATGCCTTGTAGTGTTGTTATTATAGTATTTGTTTAGTTGTAATTTTTTTGTTGATTAGGTATTGGTTGTATAGACAAATTACATTCCAATAATTAAAAAATTAATTTTTGAAGAATGTTGAAATGTCTTGGGTAAATAAATTTGAAATCTCAAAAATAATCTAATTTGGTAAAAATAAAATAGTACTAAAATATTTCCTAACTATATAACTAAACTTTACAAAGTCTATTAAATAACTCAAATATTTCCTTAAAATATAATAATACTAATACTTTTATAATTTAAATGCATTCAAATATTGTAAGTTTGAATAATAAAATAAAAAATGTAATAACATGGTGAGATAATTTTTTGTGATACTGTAGATTTTTAACTTTTGATTAAATAAAATTGAAATCCTAGATTTTTAACTCTTGACTAAATAAAATTAAAATCCCAAGAATAATCTAATTTCATAAAATAAAATCTATCTCTAGATAGATTTGAAATGTCTGCCTAGATATTAAAATGTAATAATATTGATTATTATTACAATTTATAGAATAATTACATAATATAATAACAATAACATATTCATATTTGTACCACTACAATATTTTATCTTAGTCACTTAATTTTTTGTTTAAGTAATAATAGTAAGTACTTTTAGAGAACATGATTTTAATTATTTTATTTAATCTAATATTGTGGTTTAGTAATAATTTTGGGTGCATTCATTTAATAAAAGTATGTCGATTCAACTCCATTTAATTAGACGTCAATGGTTAAGATCATATGAATAATTCAGAAATATTTTAGTGAAATTAGGTTATTTATGTCTAGAACCCTGAAGTATAGTTATAAAAAAAATTTAAACCCTAATAATTTTTTTATAAAATAGCTATGAAAAGAAATCAATAAATAAAAATATGCATGCTTTGTAAAGAAAAATTTTAGTGTTATTTTATTTTACGGTTATTTTTGGGATTTTAATTTTTTTTACTCAAGAGTTAACAATCTAGAGTGTCATGAAAAATACTTTTATTTTGGGGATTTCAATTTTATTTACTCAAAACAGTTAAAAATCTAGTGTGATGGAAAATATTTAAATGAAGTGATGCCATGTTCCTGAAATATAGTTAGTAAAATCTTAAAAATATTACCATCATTATTGTAATGGATGCTCATTAAACATGCCTCCTTATAGTTTCCTTGGCACAAGCTCATTACCTTGAGTGAATTTGTTTTACTGCGTGAGAAAATTTTCAAAGCACTATAATGTTCACATACAAAAGAATATCATCTTAGGATTTGTTATTTTCAAAAACGCTAAAGATTTAAATGTCAAGTTTTAAAACAAAAACCAAGGCCATCAAATATTAAAGTTTAATATTTTAAAATAAACAACACAAAGTAACAACCCATGGATTGAGATTTAATGATCAAGAAACTATTGAGCCAATGAAGTAAATAACAACCCCTGCATCAACCCAAATCAATTGAAAAACGTGCACGAGCATGAGGGAATAGATAAAATCTAATTTAATAGACAATGATACTGCTGGATAAAGGGGCTAAAAGGCCTGTTAACTAAAAAAAATTTAAAAAAAAAATTAATTTTTTTTCACAACACCTATAAATCGAGATATCTCATAAATGTACCAAAATCTACATAACTTGGTAGATTGTCCTTATCATAATTTTGATTTGGGAAATGTAGGGTATTTATAAAATTTTGGGGTAAAAGTGGTTTGGGTAGTTGAATGGTAATAGTTAGTTATAAAATTTTGGGGTAAAAGCGGTTTGGGTAGTTGAATGGTAATAGTTAGGTGAAGTACACCGATTTTAATATTTTTAATTTGTTACCAATAGGTTTTGATTTAGATTTTTAGGTTTGTAAATAATAAATTGAATTTGTTAATTTCAATTTATTATTTACAATGGAAAGATTTAATTAAATACAAGCAAAGTAACAAAATATTCTTTAAACTCTTGTCACTTTGTAAAAAATTATTAAGGTGTATATTTAATATAATAGGAAGTTGTTTCCTATGTATTAAATATTCAATATTCATATTTTCACTTAAAATTTAAATATAAATTTTCAAAATTAAATATTAAATATTTAAAAAATATAATAATAATGATTATAATGATTAAAGAATTAATTAATGTAATAATACTAATACTTTTATAATTTAAAATGTATTAAAATGTTGTAAGTTTGAAGAATAAAATAAAAAATGTAATAAATTTCATCATACTGTAGATTTTAAAATTTTGCCTAAATAAAATTGAAATCCAAGATTTTTAACTTTTGAGTAAATAAAATTGAAATCCCTAAAATAATCTAATTACCATTTAGGCATGACTTAACTAGTGGGAGACAATATTTGTGTTGATAATTTGTTTACTTTCCATGTGCTCCCCTCAAACCACAATTCTCTCCGCATTTATAGTTTTTTTGTTGCACTATTTGACAATCCAAAGTGATTTTTTTTTTAACCAATGACAATACAGATAAATCATTTTTCAATAATTTTTTGTTAAAAATTTATCATGTTGACATAGGAAAAGTACAAATTTAAATCAAATTTGCCCAACAAGAAAAATAATCCTTTCTTTTGATTGGTTTACAATCAATAGATTATAACTAGATAAGTGTGAACTCATTGCAATAGTACCTAACCAAGGCAGATACTAATAAAGAAAAGAAGGTATAGATTACGACCCAAACCAATTATAAGAACATGCAACATTGATATTTTACCTCATTAAGACAATTACGTCAAAATAAACACTAAACCAAATAAAAAATTATATAAATATAATACTTTCACAATTAAGATTTCATTTTCACAATGCTCCTCTATTACTAAAATCTTTTTTTCCTGTTTCAATAGACTTCATAGAATCTTTGTTGTTATTTTAAGCGTAAATATTTTTTTTTAAAAAAAAAATTGTAAGTTTTTTAACTTTAGCCGTGGACGGCCATTCTTAATTAGGTTTAACTACATTAAACTGAGTTTGCGGCATAATAGAATTCCGCGCGACCAGATAATTGTGAGAGAAAATTTCAAGGTTAGCTAACATAATCCATTACGCACTAAGATTGAACCCACCCGGAGGTTTCCAAGCGCTTCAAATCTATTTAAATGTTCTCTTGTCGGCTGGGGAATCCCACACAGTGGTCCCCCTATCATGCATCCCATGTCTGTCAGAAAAGAATGTAAGACGACACTCTAAGCAAATTAAACAAGGCAGCAAACCAGCCCCACATCTTGCCTTCAATATCGACGACAATTTTGAGGGAAATGAGCTTTGTAAGTCTCGTCTGTGTTACATCAAAATATATATCGGATTTCTCCCTCATTTGAGATTTATATATAGGTAAAACTGCTAGAACTCTGCTGTTTGTTAGAATTAGATTCTATGATAAGAATGTTCTTTTGTGATAGGCCATTTTTAATTTAGGATTTCAATCTTCTAAAATATAGAAAACAAAAAATATATATATTTTTAGCTTATACAAGATTGTTTGATTTTTGAGATGTTCTTATTATCACGTAAAATATATTTTAATTTCATATGTTTTCAAAAGAGACATTCGACTTGTGTGGTTGAAACATTTAAAATATCATTAGTGGTATTTTTGAATTGTCAACTTAATATATACCCAACCAATCAATCATCTCAATAACATCACAAACACCATTTATATACTTCTTGAACCTCTTTCCTTAACTGCATTAGCACCTCTGAATTGAGAGATTATCAACTCCATATCACCACTGACCTTGAGGCACTCAATCCCATTTTTGAGAGCAATGTTTTGACCCAATAATAATGCCTCATGTTCTAGAATATTATTTGTGCCATGGAAACTCAATTTGAAATGTATCTTAAAATTCTTAACATCAAGTGAGATAAGCACAACTTTAGCACTTGAACCATCCTTGGAACATTCACAACCAAATATTAAGGTTTACATGTAATCAATCAAGGAACCTAAAATTTAATGACCAATAATAGCATCGAGTAGTTTCTCCATTGCCACATAATAGCCTACAAACTAATTTAGAATCATTTTTATATAGAGGACTTCATTGCATGTTCTCTCTAGATCTTCAATTATGTTCCATCATTTTCTTTTCTCTACAAAGTTCTTCATTCTCCCGATGTAGACAAGTAGTGAGATAGGGTCAATTGATTTTAACACAACCTTCAACTAAGACAACCCACATTCTCAATAATAGCATACCATATTTTGTAGGACAATCAATTATAATAATATCCATCAACAATGTCTTCCATGGGTATGTTCCCAATTGTATTTATACTCCATTAGTAATTCCAATTACATTAACTTCCTTAGAATCCATGACAAAGCAGTTTTTGTACATGATTTAGAGAATTCTAACCCTGACTTCGTCATGACTTCCAAAGGCATAACACTATATAGAATTGTATAAAAGTGATCCACTTATGAACAAAGAAGTATAAAATGGATCTACATTGATTTGATTTTTAATCAAGGATGTACATAAATATAGTTCTATTGGTTCTTGCATATTTATCTTAATTTTAGGATTATTTGATCAGTCATTAGGTTCATTAATGTGCATTGATGTGATATCCATGTAGGCTAACTTCTTATATTTATTCTCAAGAATCCTCAATAGCTATGCAATAGGTTCTTTACTTTCTATCACCTTAGAATATAAGCCATATCAAACATTAGATAACTACAAAATGACATGGAATCAAGTATTGTTATATCACTTGTATGAATGATGTACATAACTACCTTCATGGACAAATGACTATTTTCTGTGCATGTAGAAAAGCTTCATTTTTCCTAAAATTTTTCCTTGATGAAATTAATCCTTTGTTTCATTTGAAATTGGATTCTTATTCTTAGGCACATCAACATTATTCATAGGCTTTCTTAAGTTTCTAACTTTGGACATGAATTTATCTTGTACAGTAAGGCTTTGTCTAGGAGATCTTTTATATTGTATCTTTACTATTAAAAATTTCATCTAAACCCCCATATAAACTTTATTCATTTATTTACCAATATGATGAATATCACTAAAAGGTTTGGTTGTAAAACTAGGGCTAGGGAGACTTCCATATTGCTTATGCATTATATTATAGTCATTCTAAATTTAAACATCAACAACCTTAGTTAAATCATTTATATTTTTTTCAAACAGTTTTTTATTTTCTATTCTTTTATTGTATTGGCTCTTGGATGTGTGAAAAGTAAAGTGATAGTAGCTCATATTACTTTGATACATTAATAAAATCATAGTTTTAAGGTTCCCTATTTGATTATTTACCTATATGTTCATTTTGATTCAATATGTATATATTCACACATGCATAAATTTCCTTGTTATCTTGCTCATATTCTTATTCATTATCATCATTGGATTCATAATCATTGTATTCCTCTTCCATTTCTAGTAATGTAGTAGGCGCTATTTTTTTATTAGGATCATGTAGCATGTAAAATGATTTGCACAAACTAGGCTCTTTTTGCATATTAACCTTATCGCTTCTGAATGATTTTGGAGTTTCTTTCTATATGATTTGTGGTCTAGATGCCTATATGTACTATTTGGTTGTCACCTTGATTTGGATTTATTCTATCTAAAGTGAAATGTCTAAAACTAGGAATGGCCTATCAAGATTATCTTTTCCAAATTTAGGTCATAAACCTTTCCCATTTATAGCTACTGTATAAGATATGTCCTTAAGGCACCTACGAGCCAATCTAGCTTTTCATCTATAGATGGTGGCTTGCTAGATAATTATTCTTAGGTAGAGATATTTTCACATTATCACTTTCACTATGTTTACCTAAAGATCTTATGCTCTCCTCGATGCTTAATATTTGAGCATAAGCTTCTCTTAGAGTTTGACGGTCCTTTTCTCTTAGACAAAATCTTGTTTTTGAATCAAAATATCCACAATGCAAAACTAAACATGGAGATTCATACAAACTTAAGGTAGCTTTCTTGTTGTATCAACAAGCCTGTCATTAAATTTAATAATAGATTCACTAAAAATTTTCTTATAGTAGCCAACTCATTAATAATCTACTTTAAGTCTATATTTCATTCTAAAAAGTCTAATGGATTTATTCCACAAGTAAACATTTTCATGATGCAAGCCTCTATACCACTCTCTAGCACTTTCTTTGAAAGATTTAATAAGTAATCCCATCATGATATCTTCATCTTTTATTTGGGTATGTGCACAAATATTGGGCATAAGGAAGTGGCAAAAAGTATTTCTAAGGTGAAATAAAATATAATATGACTACACTATATAAAACATAGTTTGTTTGCATTATAACATAGGTGCATTAATTTTTGATCTAAACCAAAATACAAGCACATTATAATGATGAAAATCTCTCTCTGTATGTGTGTGTGTGTGTGTGTATATATATATATATATATATATATATATATATATATATATATATATATATATATATATATATATATATATATATATATATATATATATATATATATACTTCCTTTCAATTTTCTTCCTTCATTGGTAACCAAACATGACTAGGAAATAAATATGACTATGTTTTTAAGTTGAAACAAAGACATCTCTTCATCATCAACAATGCCTCAACATGCAAGAGGTAATTTATATCAATTTTTTAGCAAATTTAGTTAAGAATAAATTATGCTTCTTGAACTAGTTTTGATTTGTTAAATTTTCTTTAAAGTCAATCCCCTCTAGTTACATTAAAAATCGTAATGTAACAAGCACATACTTCCAATCTCTTGCAACATCACTAGAATATTTGATATCCTAAATTGATTCCATCATAAGAAAAATAAACACATGAAAAAGCCATAAAGAAAATTGTAGTTAGTTCCAAATTAGAAAATAATCTAATGATATGGTGAAGAACAATGAAATTACCCAAGATGAATTATGCACATTGTTCAACAACCCACAAACTAGTGCGCCATTAAAAACAAATTGCAAAATATTACTAATCGATTGGTAAAGCAATGAACAAATAAGAAGAAATTTTGGATAAGTTATGGATAATTTATTTACTAATATCCACTTAATAACAATGAGGTGCCTCAATATTTCTTTTGAAAACTCTATTATTAGTTTATTCTTAACAAAATCCCAAACTATTTTAATATTCCTATTTTTTAGTGTAGAGGCAAATGATCTACACAAGACAAATAAAGGGCCACATCATGTGAAGGATTGGCTTGTGAGATTATATATTGATATGGCTATTATAGAGGTAGAGGATCATGCTCCATAGACCATGTAAGATGTTGTGCACATTGACCATGTAAGATGTTGTGCACATTGAGGAGTATGACACATAGCATGAGCCACATCATCATTCTGTTTTAGAGTATGTTTTATTTTTAAAAAGGTGCAACGACACCCATACCAAATATATTAAAGATCAAAAGAGAACTACAAGAGGGCTCAAAAATGAGGAAGAAGGCTTCATGGCCATCAAACCCAAAGGGTCAAGTACAATCACCTCATCTGGAAGTTCAAAGGCGTCACCCATTCAAACGACCAGCTTCAGAGCATTTACACTCCCATAGGAGGAACATCCAAGCAATAGTCTACGAGAAGGGGCCTATAGTGGCTGTTGAAGATGGAGAGACAAATCCTCTTGGCCGTAAAGAAGTGATTTGAGACTTCTAAAAGAATCATATCCCTCGTATTAGAAAGTAAGATTTGGAACCGCCCCAATTCGAAAGGGACCGTTGATTCTCCAACGGTGTAAAAAATCTCTACTAGAGCAATTTGAAAATTGAACGGTTCAATTGTAGCAAGATGACCATATACCTGCCAACGACATCTCTAAACGCATTCTGAAATGCAAAGCACCAACGTGCCCCCCAAACTCACTAGTGTGGTTCATAATTACCACTCGAGCAATCCATTGGGAGTAGCAGAGAACTGAAAGAAGAAGGAAACGCCAAAAGCCAAGAAAGATCATCGTCAAAAAGACCAAAAAAGGGCCAAAAGACACCTTTGCTGCCTCCGATGCTGCTGGTTTTGCTCTACTATCTCTGGTGCCAGAGGGGCATAGAACAAAGATCACCCTCTTCTTGGGAGAGGCACCATGGGCCTTTCACAATGACAATACAAATAAAAACAGATCACCCCTGACCTTCACACAAAAAACTAACCAAGCATCCCTATGGAAAATAAAAGAGTATAGAACAAGACGCCTCCCCAGTGTGGAATGCAACAACCCCCAACAGTCACTAACGTCGAAAAAGGAAATTTTTTAATGTAATAACAGATTCCACAGTTTGCCAGCCGTGAACAGATCTCACAACTGTGAGCATATCGCAGCTACATGCAAAATAAGACTAGAACTCCCCTAAGCTTCACGCTAAAGAATCAGCCAAACACCCCTGTGGAAAAAGACGAGATAAAACAACATTCTTCCCTATCAAGAAAAGAAACAACCCCCAACTTTCACGCGTGAGCACCAATAAAAACTATCATAAAAAATGTATAACATTACAAAGCGAAAAGATTTCTAGAACATAGAAATCTCCAAAAAAGCCATTATCCACACTCAACCACCAAACAAAATAGTAGTGAAACACCTCATAGACACTATAGATGAGGCCAATCCCATCCTGCAGAACTGCCCCCATATTGCATCCCCGTGTTGTTCTCTATGTTGGGGAAAACTAAGGGCAGATTGCCCCTAATAGTCAGGGGAGAGTAAGCCTCCCTCTTCGAACTCGATATCTTTTCTAACAAGGATTGGTGGTCTGTCCTTTTTTCTTCCCCATCCCTCTTGCTCTTATCTCTGCGATTTTTCTTGTTACATCTCAAAGGGGTATTCTTTGATTTCTTGACCTGATTTGACCGAAACAAACACAGATTTGTCATGCTTGCTAGACCAAACTCCTATTGAACTATCTCTTCAGCCATGTCATCATAGAAATCATTTTCCTACACCAAGGCATACGTCACCTATCATGGCTCTGAAGGCCTATTCTGAAATATTTGCCTCTCCTAGAAAAAAATCTCTATCCTCCTCCAAAACTTCTTTGTCCCCATCCTCTAGCAAAATCAAATCCCTTAGCTGACAATCTTTATCCAAAAAATTCCCATCCACTGCTCTATCTTCGTCACTGTAGCAGTTTGTGCCCTTTTCATATATAGAGGAGGGCGGGATCAACACATGTAGGTCAACCGAACTATCTAATTCCATTTCTGATTTAGAAAATTTCCCCTCCGAAGAAGAACCTTCTAAGAAATGAGGCTCACTGGATAGGTGAGACTGAGGGATGTCCTCAGGAGCATGGCTTAGGTCCAAACTCTTCTCCTTTGCCAACAACTCTCTGTTGGCTACCGGGCTGCAATGTTCAACCTCTTCTCCCTCATTTCCATTGTCCATGGAATTAACCAAATATATGAGCTTTTTCGATCTTGTCTCCACAACAGGATTGTGTGAGGTCACAAGAGGGTATTGAAAAAGAAAGCCTTTTGGAGCATGCCATGGAGGCAGTGTCGGAGCTACAATTAGTGTGATTTTTTCCTCCATAGTTAGAACATCTAATATCATGGCCTTCATAGCAAATTTCTTGTTTCCATTCTCCTTCAGACGATTGTAAGGTGATATTTTTAGGCAAGGCCTTCTTTATATCTAGATGGATACAAATTCTAATGCTTTCCTTCACCACTATGGGCTGTAATTCTTCCTTGGTTTGAAAGACACAAATCGAGTCACCGATGAGCCTCATAATTTTTTTTGTTCTCTATATTCTAGAGCTAAATTCTTAGGATTTATATAGAAGAGTGCATGAGAAATCTCTACATTTGAAGTTTTAAACTTTGGTTGCCATGCCTGCAAGTATAACTCTGCTCCTTCATAGAACTAGACTCTTTTTTTAAGGACTGAGTCTCTATCCTCCTTCTTTAGAAAAATGACAATAAAAAAACCTTCTTCAAGAAGAGTAACTTCATCACTCTCAGGCCAATTCATTTTGATCTAAACAAGCAAATTAGAGGAGAAATCATTCTAAATTTTACCTATTAAAGTAGTCTCCTTAAGGGTGTCCGATCCGGTTCCCACTAACTCCGCTAGGATGCGAATTTGAATCTCCCTATCCTGAGATTAATTCACTTAACCATGTAAAGCTCCTTTGACGCGATACACCTTCTGTATTGTGTGCGAGTTGTCTTTTCTTATGACCCTTTTGGGAGAGTCTCTTTGTGCCCACAGTCCCTCCTCTTACCAAAAGGAGTGGTTGTACCTGACCTTGGGCATTCATGATTATCAGTCCTCCAACTCCAAGATCCATGCATTCTTTCCTTTGATTTTGAAGAAGCTCTATTTTAAGGGGGTTGAAAGATTCTAGATCTTGTCAAATACGATTGTCAAGATCTCTACTTGTAATTTTGGGAGGCCATCTGGGCTATTTGAGGAGGATGCCAAGGGGCCCCGTATTTGTAGTCCCAGTATCTCCTATTGGAGGCATCAACCCATCTAAATTTTCTAAAACCCCTAAGCCCTCATGTTGTCCATGCATCTCTAGAGTAAGGCACTTCATTCCATCTAAAGTGGCGAATACCTCCCCTATCTTTCTCCACGAAGAAAACTGTCTAAAGTCATGCCACACTTGCCTCTAGTTTTTTTTTCTAGTGCACTATTTCTCCAGTCGTGAAGGTTTTGTTGCAAGTATGTGCCTAACTGGTGCTGTCATTGATGTCAACATATCTATGTTTTCATTGATGTCAACTATGCCCTTATCTTGTTACTTGCTTGTAATGAGTCAGATGCTGAGGATATTGAGAAAATTAGCTCCTCCGATAGAAACAGTGAGTTGTAGTGGAAACAGTGTATTGCATACAAAACAACAATCTAGAAGAATGCTCCGCATTTCCTGTAGAATGAATATCTTTGTCTATGGATTGGAAGTTATTTAGAACTCTGTCTAAAGTTGCTATATTCCAAGTTTGAGCCTCCGATATGAAGATTTGAGTGAGTTATGTTCACTAGAGTGAAAACTATTTTTCCTATATGTTTGGTGGTGATAGGGAGAAAGTGTTATGCTCCGCATTCCTCCCCATTGAAGTATTTATGTCTATGGTTCTAGAGTTAAGTCTAAGATGATGTTAAGTGCCTTCAACTTCAATGGTTCATGATTTGGTGGTCCTTAAGTGATCTTTTCACTACAATAGTAGTTGGTTGTGCTATTTATGTGCTCTAGTTTGAAGAATCTTCTTGACAGAGTTGTTAGATGTTGTGCAGTTGTTTCCTAATGGTTTCAATGTGCTTGTGGATATCTCTTGATTGTGTTCCTACCCTTGGATCGGTCTGCAAAGAGAAATTTGGATCATGGATGAAGAATGTTCTAAGAAGACATTATGTTTTCACCAGTCTTGGCCGACTTGGTTGATTTCAATAGTTGTGGAGATGTTTTGAAGAGTGTAGAAGCATGTCGTGGCATGAAGAATTGTGTTTGAGTCCCAGCTAAGGCATGGCGTGATAAGCATACATCTTTACATCTTTCCCTTAGCAAATTCTGTATTAGGTCCTGATGTATTTCTATGTATGTTTTTGTAATGCTGACCTTGGAGATTGTTACAATGCTTGATAAATGCATTGTTGACCTTGATGTACATTCCAAGGTTGATGACTTGTATAAAGACTTGTAATGTAATTGTGAAATAGTGTGTGTGAAAAAATTAGAAGATAAGTGCGAAGAAAAGAAGAGCAGAGCAAAGGATGAAAATTGTGCTTCAATGGAACTGAACTTAGGCATAGATTAGATGTTGTTCAATCAGTTCAACAATTCCTGGTAGTGAACCACCCTTTGGTAGTGAGCCACCCCTTGGCAGTGAGCCATTCTTTGCAATGGGCATTTTGGGCAGTGAGCCCAGTAGGTAATAAGCATCTATTTTTTGGTATTGATATAACTTATACATATTAGTGGGCTAACACCCACCATGGTTTTTCCCTTCTTAGGGTTTTCCACGTAAAAATCTGGTGTCTACTATGTTGAATGTGTGATTGTGAATTAAGTCTTTGGTTTCATGTTTCTATGATTAAATCTAATTATCAGTACTTAAGTTGTTAATGGTTTGATATTCATTTGAAGTTAAGTTTTGTGACAACTGATTCACCCCCCCTCTTAGTTGTCCTATGTATTTCAATAATTGGTATTAGAGTAGGTTCATCAGAAGAAAGCCTAACATCTTGAGGAAGATCCAAGATGTCTTTTAAAAAGGAAGATTCACAGTTTGATGGGACAAATTATGCTCTTTGGATGGTACAAATGAAAATCCATCTCCTTTGTCTTGGGTATAAGGTATGGAAAGCTGCATAATTAAAATATACCATGCCTGCAAATGGTTTGTCAACTGAAGATGAAATCAAAGAATATGAGTTGAATATAAAAGCTAGAGATGCCATGTTAAGTGATTTGTCTGACACTGAGTTGATAAAAGTCATGGATCTAGAAACTGCAAATGAGGTTTGGGAAAAGTTGAATAAATTGTATGAAGGAGATGATTTTGTAAAGGAAGCCAAGCTACAAGCCCCAAAAGAAAAATATGAGAGCTTAAAGATGAATGAAGATGAAAACATGTTACAGCTATAAGGACCATCTCATCCTTAACAATTAATACTAAACTCTGAATCCAAAATACCGAGGAATGAAAAAATTTGATCCAACAAATGCAAGAAATGTAAAATTGTTCTATTAATTCTAAGAAGTGCTTGATGCTTGTTATAGATATCAGACAAACTTGAGTTTAGTTTTTTAAAATCATCAAGTCTTTAAGTCCTTTGTTACATCCTATGTTCTTTTTTGACAACTGGCTTTTTCTTTAGCGTCTTGCATTCTTTTTGGTCTACACAAGGCATACCTAGAAAATCTCATGTTAACATGATGTAGAAATCACTACACACAAAGTTATGATTACGATGTTAATTATAAAAGAGTATCCTATATTTGGGGGACCTGAGTACTAGGGGCATCCTTCACCATCCAGACTACCTACATACCCTGTATCCACAAGATCAAGGCCTTCCTTCAGTTGCGACTAACACAGGGAACACAAATATGTAGTTTTGTCTTGCACTATGTTTAATGCAATAGTGAGTGGATACGTAGCCCTTTCTAGGGCCCAGTTTCCCTAGACAGTTCTTCACTGAATGCCACCCACTCGAGTGATACAGTGACGGAATTCCTAAGAATCTAATTTTGCAAAGACACCTCTTGGGGGTGTTTGACATTTATGTTTTTCATAGGTGAATGGTTTACCTAGTGCTCATTTTTGTCTGACAAATTTTTCTATTGATAGTTTAAAAGGTTTTTTTATCATGGTAATCATCATACAACTATTTTGATAGACTCATCCTTTCTTTTTAGTTAATCTATTTAATGAGGTATCCAAATAAATTTTCCCTTCCTACGGATTTAACTTTGACATGTCCCTTATTACTCCTCAATAATTTAGAGGGATGGTGCCCAGACGTCATTATTTTAGCTATGTTAGGCGCGAGGTACTTGGTTCAACGCGATGACATTGATTGTAAACGTGACACAGAGGTACCGTAAAAACTGAAAACTATGATTAGTTTGAGTTTTTGGACATTGATTTAAGGGTTTACCTAACTAAATTGAAAGGAAAACTTGCATAATAACTAATAAATCAATGGAAAAAGATGAATGCTTCTTTAAAACACAATGCAAAAGATGCTTAATCATTTTGCTTATATGTAATGAATAATACTTGAAATGTTACATAATCAATTTCATCAATTCATAATTGTGTGTAACATAACCAGAAAGATATTCTATCAGTATTGTATGTAAATATTTAGTCTTAGAAGAAACATGGAAACCTTAATTTGTCATACACCAAAAACAATTTCCTACATGATCATTACCAATTTACTTTTAATTAAAACAAATAAGGACTTAATACAAGTTGTAAGATGAGGTGGATATCATAGCAAGAGGTTTACTTAAAACTTCCTAATCTCCATTGTTAATAAACTTGTACAAGTAAGTATGGTGTATCAATAATTTTTTGACCTCATCATTGAAAGTATTGTTTTATGATTGAACTTCTTAAGTCAACTATACTACTTGAATGATAAACCCTAAATATATTTATGATCTCATGACTTCATAATTGACTTAAATCCATAAGGAGAAACATACTTAGAGAACCTTTTCTATCTTGGAAGGAATTTAAAATTGTACTAATAAAATTCAATATATAAAAATCAAGAATGTTCAGTAACATAAAGAGGTAGAAGTTTTGCATGATAAATGAGACCGAACTATAAAAATAGTTAAGTAATTATAAATTGGACCTCAAGCTTTTTACGAAATCACACTAAATCTTGTCAATGTTCTTGAATGAAGGATAAAATTGAACCTTCAGAAATAGATTCTTTATAACCAAGATCCTTAGACCATTTTAATTTCCTTCAATGAATACATTATATTCTCAATTATTCATGCAATTCTTACAATATTTTATTAATTTTGACATAATCGACCCTTCAACAATACTTAGATACTAATGCTGTAAGAAATTAAATTGATTTGTTTTACATCATCCAAGTAAATTTCCTAAGTACCGCTACCGAGATTAGTTGTATCCACTTTTTCATATGTAAACTCAAAAATCAACTACCATTAATGAAATGGATCTTAAAGAACATTATTAATTGTTTTGAAATAGGTAATCAATACAATTATTGTAGTGGTTTAAAGTTTAAAGGAAATTTCTTTTTCGTTATCCAATATGGTCAAAATCACTAAACTAAGTTGAAATGAGACAAAAGTAAAGATGGTTTGAATGGTAGTGTGTTCATACCATTAGCCTCCTGATTGATAGCAATATAGGAGGAAAGAAGAATGAAGAGTAGTGTAACTAATACAGCCATGTAGGATGAACCTACTTAGAAATTTAGGGGAAGACATCTATTGGGTATTTCATTTTGGTGTGATTGATGTCTCGCCTACACCTCTCTATTCCCTTTCTTTAACTTATTAAAGAGGGAGAATATTGATGAACATTATGACATCCCCTCAACAAATAGCTTCTCTTATATAATTATCATTCTTCCTCAACTAACTAAGTATGTACATTAAGTAAGAAACTCTAACTCCACAATGCAACCATATCACTATGCCTTTATCATTCTTCCTCAACCAACTAAATATGTACACTAAGTAACAAACTCCAACTCCACAATGCAACCATATCACTATGCCCTTATCATTATCAAGATGTAAATTTTATAATTATTATATATAATTTTAAATTGAAAAATTTATGGGTGTTAATTAGTAGATAGATTTTTATATGTGAGTATTATAGTGCTTGGAAAATTGCCACACAAAAATTCACACCAGAAAATTTTCTAAACTCGTTGGTTGTCCCTATCGGCATATTCTTTGAACCTTCTAGGTGTAAATCATAAAATGCCATTGACAGCATCTGCTCATCTCATTCTCACAGTATGATGTAAGAGGGCTAACTGAAGGAGACACTGCACATTCTTCTACTGCACACAAACCTCCCCCCCAAAAAGATTACTCTACATATCTTCAATTATTGCAGATCTGTATTCTCAAGAACAACTTTTATAGATAGGGTACATGAACTATTTGACAGAATGTCTCAAAGAGATGTCATCTCATGTAGAGCAATGATTACAGGTTCTGTACGTAATGGATTTGATAAAAGAGCTTAAGCAAATGCAACTAGCAAGAGTAAAGTCAAATTCTACAACATTTACTAGTGTTCTCCCTGCCTGCGCCAAAATGGGAGATGTAGCATAGGGTATGCGCATAACAAAAGGGGAATTTTTTTAGATTATAGTTGGAAATACTTAGATAGATATGTATGCAGAGTGTGGAAGCTCAGACAGGGCACATCAACTGTTTGATAGAATGCCTCAAGAATTGCCATTTCGTGGAATGAAATGATTACAGGGTTCACAAAATGGATTTGTCGAAAAGGATTTAGAAACTTTCAAGTGAATGGATTTGGCAGATGTAAAGACAAATTCCACAATCTACCTACATCAAACATGATAGAAGGAGATTTTTGTCAGATGTTGTAATTGGAAGTGACCTAGTGGACATATATGCAAATTGTGAAAGCACAATCAATGGCATGCGAACTGTTTGACAGAATGCCTAAAAGAATTATGGTCTCATGGGGCTATAATGATCGCAATATATGCACAAAATAGATTTGTTGAAAAGGCCTTTTTAACATACAAGCAAATGCAATCAGCAGATGTTAAGACAAATCCCACAACCATTGGAAGCGCCCTCCCTACCTACACACGCGGAAGCTTTGGAACAGGGTATGGATTTCTATGAAAGCATAACTGAAGGGCGATTTTGGCAGAATATGTAATTGCAAGTGCCCTGGTAGGAAACGTCAACTATTTGACAAAATCCCTCAAAGAATTGTTGTCTCATGGACTGCAACAACTAAAAAAAATTGAGATAAACTTTATAAATCATTTGTCTAAGCTTAGCCTGATGGGACTTGGTAGATTTATGATTCCAATGTATTTAAGTACCATGTGAATTATCTATCTTGACTATCTAAACATTTTTTTTTGATAATAGTAAATGAACACATAATAGATGCTATTTTAATCTCATAAGATGAGCTTCATATTTAACCAGCTTCCTTCAATGATTTTGGAATGCTTAGAACTATATGTTATTTCCTGCAAAACTGGAAGTGGTGGGATTATATAATATTTACAGGGAAGAAAATGTACTAACCTAGGCTATACAGTTTGCACATTTCATACTTTGCAATATGTTGTTCCTACTACTTTCTGGGAGAGCTCTTAAGGTACTCCATTTTGGTAGAATGATACATCAAGTCATGATAACTTGAAGTAGATCTAATGATAATAAAATGTCTCACATATAAGCCTATCAGATAATTATGTATTGTTATTTTACAGTCTAAGAGAGGGGTAAAAACTTAGTAAAAAGAAAAAAGACAAGATGTTATTATCTATATTTATATTTAAATTTGACTAAATTTTAGATATTAATGTCCACTAGTTACCAGAAACATAATTCATCCAGGCATTAATGTGCTTTAACTTGTTCTACAATCAAGTACATACATAGAACACAATCCTCATTACAATGATGAAATGTATTAAGAATATAAACCATGATTGATGCATGGCATGAATAAAGTGAGAGGAAAAGAGGATGAATTTGTTTAGACACTGCCAAGCATCATAGCTTAAGAAAGGATTCATAAATATCCTTATTGCATTACAACTACAGTTGATTGTTATGTGTGGCATAGTTGTGTTGCAAGTACATGCCTAATCGGTGCTGTCATTAATGTCAACATATCCTTGTTGTCATTAGTGTCAAATGTATCCTATTCCATTTCTTGTTTAGAAGACTTGTAAGTTGAGAAAATTAGCCTCTCTAGAAGAAACAAGTAAGCCACAGAGAAGTGTAGTATAGATAGTGAGTTGTATCCTGAAGAATAGTCTGGTAAACTGCTCTGCATTTGTTCTTGCTTGAAGATCGTGGTCTGCAGATTGGAAGTAAGTTAGAGGTATGTCTAAGGATGCTACATTTTGGGTCTGAGCCACCCGCATAAAGATCTGAGTGAGTTGTGTTCACTAGAGTGAAGCCTACTTTTTCTGTAAGTTTAGTTGAGATAGGAAGACAATATTTGGCTCCACATTCCTCCGCAAGAGAGTATTTTGCTATACAGTTCTAGAGGGAAGTCTGGGATGATGATAAGTGCCTACAGTTGTAATGGTTCATGGTTTGGTGGTTTGCAAGCTATCCTTCTTTTATGACAGTTGAAGATAGTAAAGTTCATGTACTTCGATGAGAAGATTCCTATGAATAAAGTGGTTAAGGTTCATGCAGTTGCTCTTGATGATTATAGCATGCTTGTGGATGTCTCCTAATCATGTTCCTATCTGGACTTTGCTCCACATTAAGAAATTGAGATCATGTGTGAGGATTGTTCCCAGATAATGTAGCATGTAACCAGTTTTGGCTGACCTGGTTGATCCCAGTGATTGTGGAGATCTCTAGAAGATTGTGGAAGCATGTTGTGGTGTGGAAGATCATGTTTGAGTCCCAGCTAAGGCATGACATGATCCGCATTTCATTCCCTTTGTATGATGTTGCAATAGGTCAGGACCTATTTTGTAAATGTTTGTAATATCGACCTTGGAGATTGTTCCAATGGTTGATGTAGTGTATAAATACTTGTAGCTGAGTCATGGAAAAGTTGTCCTTGAGAAAAAATGAGAATATATTAAGAAAGGTCTAAAGGAAGAGTAGAGAAGAGGCAGAGAAAAGAAGAGAAAGAGCAGAGCTGAGGAAGAGCAAAGCTAAGGAATTATTTTATTCACAATAAAGAAAGGCATTGATTATGGCAGTGAATCTGGCTATAAGCCACCAATAGGGTTTAACAGCCCTTATTGTAATCTTGCTCGTTTTAGGGTTGTGGCAGTGAGCCTGCTAGACCTAGTTGTTCTTCATGGCAGTAAGTCAGAATGTTTAGGCCCGTGGGGTGACCAAGCCTAAACATAACTATTTAAAGATTGCAATATATATTGAGAGTTAATCCTCTCCATGGTTTTTCCCCACCTTGGGGTTTTCCACGTAAATCTAGTGTCTCTTGTGTTTGATGTTGCTTCTATGGTTAAGTTTCTGATTTCATGAAATCATTCTTAAATCATAATAATTGTGGATAAGTGATGAATGTTTAATTGTAGAAAGTGTTTAAGTTTTTGTGACAACTGATTCACACCCCCCTCTCAGTTGTCCGGTGCATATCAATAATTGGTATCAAAGCCAAGTTCTACTAAAGAAAGTTTAACAGATTGAGGAAGATCCAAAATATTTTACAAGAAGGAAGCGCTACATTTTATTATGTTCTCTGGAAGGCTCAGATGAAAAGACATCTTCTTTCTCTTGGTATCAAAGTTTGGAAAGTTGTAGAAACATAATACACCATACCTCAAAATGGTTTGATGACTGAAGATGAAATCAAAGAATATGAGATAGATATCAAGGTAAGGGATGCTCTACTAAGCTCATTAACCGACTCAATACTGAAAAAAGTGGTAGGTCTTTAAACTGCAAGTAAGTTATAGGAAAAGTTGAAAAATCTGTATGAAGGAGATGACTCTATGAAGGAAGCCAAGTTACAAAGTCTAAAAGTGAAATATGAAAGCTTGAAGATGAACAATGATGAAAACATATTAGCGTTTATGCAAAGAATTAATGAACTTGTTACAGGGATAAAATTCATAGGTGGAACTCTCGATGAAAAGGAAATTGTCACGAAAATACTCAGATCTCTGCCCAAGTCCTACTATCATAAGGTGGCCATGATTGAAGAATTCATGCAAGTAAAAATACTTAATAGGGATCAGTTGCTTGGTAAGCTTACTGCTTTTGAGACAAAGGAGTTAGATGATGCTCTGCCAAAAGTTGAGACTGCATTCAAAGTCAGTACTCCTAAAAGTACTTCTAGATCAGAAAAGTATAAGGTAGAATCTGATGATGAGATAGATGAAGTTGAAGCCAGCTTTGTGGACATGCTGCAAAGAGGATCTGGTAAGTATAAATGAAAACTACCTTTCAAATGTTTCTCCTGTGGTAAAGTAGGTCATTTTGTTTCCAGATGTCATGAAAGAATTGAAAGAAATAAAAGAAGATATGAGAAGAGGCTAGAACCCAATAGAAATGTTATTATGTTGAAGATTTTGATGATGATGAAGGAGTATCAGTTAATGGTGAACTAGATAATGCTAATTCCTCTGTAAATGAAGGCTTGTTCATTGCTATTAAGGAAGATCTTGTGTCTACTAATTCTTCTAGCTGTATGAAGGAAGAAAAACCAGTGGAAAGTGCTTTGGGTGCTCAGGTCATCAAGGACAAAGATGAATGGGTTATTGATAGTGGTTTCTCTCACCACATGACTAGTGACAAAAGTAAGTTTGTAAGTTTGGAAAGATATGATGGTGGATTGGCTAGGTTTGGAGATGACATAGCTAGTAGGATTTGTGGAAAAGGATCTATTTCTTTCTATGGGAAGCATAATACTAAAGATGTCTTATATGTGAAAGGATTAAAGCATAAACTTCTGAGTGTGGGTCAGATGTGTGAGAAGGGATACGGCTTCAGCTTCAAGGATAATGGATGCAAGATCAGGGAAAGATCTTGAATAGTCATTGCAACTGGTAAGAAGACCAAAGTTAATATCTATCACTTGAAAGGAACTGACAACTATTTCTTGTTGACTTAGATTGATTAAAGTTGGTTATGGCATAGAAGGTTGTGTCACATAAATTTTTTGATAATATTATGAAGATAAGTACTATACAGATTGTTAGAGATTTTCCTAAGATTGTGAAGCCTTCTAATCCAGTTTGCAAGGAGTATCAATTTGGGAAACAGACAAGAACAAGTTTCAAAAGAAAGGATCAGTCATTTGGAGGACAACTTGAGCTAGTGCATATAGATTTGTGTGGACCTACCATAGTAAGAAATTTGCAAGGAGACAGGTATTTCATGCTACTCATTGATGATTATTCTAGAATGACTTGGGTCACCCTTTTGAAAGAGAAAGAAGAAGCTCTAGATAAATTCAAGGCATTTAAGGCAATGGTTGAAAATGAGATGGATTTGAAAATCAAATGTTTGATAGAGGAGGAGAGTTCACATCAAATGAGTTCAATTTCTTTTGTGAGGAGCATGGAATAAAGAGACAATTATTTGTGCCCATAACTCCACAACAAAATGGAGTTGTTGAAAGGAAAAATAGAACAGTTCAAGAAGTTGCTAGAACCATGATGAAGGAAGCTTATCTTCTAGAAGCATATTAGAGAGAGGCAATTCACACCGCAATATATATCCTAAACAGAGTTCAAGTAAAAGGTAACAGCTCAAAAACTCCCTATTAATTATGGCATGGTAGAGTTCCTACTGTGAAATACTTCAAAGTCTTTGGTAGCATATGTTATATCAAAAGAGAAGAAAATTTAGGCAAGGAATCTTTCTTGGTTACTCCACCAAGAGTAAGGCCTACCAGTGCCATAATAAGAGGCTGAATAAAATCATTGAAAGTGTAAATGTCAAAGTTGATGAGTGTATAGAAAGGTCTTCCTAACCAAGTGGATATGAGTTAGATGATCCAGATGTTTTAGAAGTGGTGTAGCATGAAGACAACACAGATGCAGAAGAACAATTGTTGGTAAGTGCTACCAAAACTCCAAGATATGTAAGAATCAGTCATTCTAAAAAACAAATCATAGGAGAAAAGAGCAAAGGGATCTTAACAAGAAGAAAGCTACAGAAGAACAAGTAAATTTATGTCTGATCTCTAAGATTGAACCTAAAACTGTGGATGATGCATGCAAAGATGAGAATTGGATAAAAGCCATGGAAGAAGAATTGATGCAGATAGAGAAGAATTAGACTTGGGATCTTGTTCCCAAACCAGCAGACAAGAATGTTATTGGTACAAAGTGGGTCTTCAAAAAAAAAAATGAATGAGAATGGTGAAGTGGTAAGAAACAAAGCAAGATTGGTATGTAAAGGATATGCTCAAGTTGAAGGAATAGACTTTGAAGAAACTTTTTCTCCAGTAGCACTTGGATTGAAGCAATTAGGATGTTTCTGGATTTTTATAGCATACAAAGATTTCAAGGTTTATCAAATGGATGTGAAGTCTACCTTCCTAAATGGAGAGTTGAAAGAGGAAGTCTATATTGAACAACCAGAAGGATTTCAGTCATTAGAAAAAGGGGACATGGTATGCAGATTGAAGCAAGCTCCCAGAGCATGGTATGCACGATTGGATAGGTACCTGATACATATAGGGTTTTGTAAAGGTACGACAGATAGTAACCTCTAATTCAAGATAAATGATGAACAAACTCTGATTGTTGCAATTTTTGTTGATGACATTATTTTGGATGCAATGAATGTATGTGCTCAGTTTTTTGCTGGAGAAATACAAAGTGAATTTGAAATGTCCATGTTTGGAGAGATGAACTTCTTTTTAGGTCTACAAATAAGTCAATCAGATAAGGGTATCTTCATTTCTCAGTCTAAGTATGTGAAAGAGTTGTTAAAGAAATTTTGAATGGAAGACTCTAAACCAGTATGCACACCTATGATAACTGGTTGTAAGTTAAGCAAAGGTGATAAATCACCCTTGGCAGACTAGAAAAAGTATAGATCTATGATTGGAGGATTACTTTATCTAACTCAAACTAGACCTAACATAATGCATGCAGTGTGTCTTGTGGCAAGATTTCAAGTAGAACCCAAGGAATCACATGTGATGGTAGTCAAGAGAATTGTGAGATATTTAAAATCTACAAAAGATTATGGTTTGTGGTACCCCAGGGATAGTGACTTTATTCTCATTGCATATACTCATGCAGATTGGGGCAGTGATGTGGATGACAGAAAAAGTACATGTGTAGGTGCATTCTTCTTGGGAAAAAGATTAGTATCTTGGTTGAGCAAGAAATAGGATTCAATATCCCTATCTACTACAGAGGTAGAATACATTGCAGCAGCATGCAGTTGCACTCAAGTGTTATGGATGAAGTAGACTTTGAAGGACATCAAAGTTGTGTATGAAGAACCTATTGCACTCTTTTGTGACAACAGAAGTGTCATAAACATATAAAAGAACCTAGTGATGCATTCAAGGACCAAGCTCATATCCATTAGGTATCATCTTTTTAGAGAAAAGGTGATAGAGAATGAAGTGAAGTTGGAGTATGTTTTGACCAAGGATCAGATTACAAACATTTTTACCAAGCCTTTGCCCAAGGATACTTTTGAGTATCTCAGAGAAAAGTTAGGGGTCATCACCCCTCCTGCTCCAAACTAATATGCACAATGGTGCATTAGTCTGCA
The DNA here is from genome assembly GCA_027924645.1 of Cunninghamia lanceolata. NCBI lineage: Eukaryota > Viridiplantae > Streptophyta > Pinopsida > Cupressales > Cupressaceae > Cunninghamia > Cunninghamia lanceolata. The sequence goes on along the minus strand of BSBN01000334.1, from coordinate 4,312,005 downwards.
GGTGTTCAGAGGTCTAGATTGATGCTTTTAAGGGTTACTTCTAAGGGGGAGTAGTTAGAAAGTTCAGAGGAGAGATTAGATCATAATAGAAGAGTGCAAGTATGTTCCCTTTGCCATTGATGTCAAAGGGGGAGAGAAGTCACGTCAAAAACTTAGAGTGTAGATGTGTAAGAGAAAGGGGGAGAATTTTGGAGAAAGAGTGTAGATGTATAAAGAGAAAGGGGGATAATCTTGTCTTGATGGTTGTTGTAGTTTTTCACATCATATGTTGCCATCAATGAGAAAGGGGGAGATTGTTGCAAGTATGTCCCTAATCGGTGTTTTCATTGATGTCAACTTATTCTTGTTGTCACTACTATCAACTGTATCCTATTCCATTACTTGTTTAGAAGACTTGTATGTTGAGGATATTGAGAAAATTATGCTCTCTGGAAGAAACAAGTAAGCCACAGAGAAGTACAGTACACACAATGAGTTGTATGCTGAAGAACAGTCTGGTAAACTACTATGCATTTGTTCCTGCTTGAAGATTGTGGTCTGCAAATTGGAAGTAAGTTAGAGGTATGTCCAAGGATGCTACATTTCAGGTCTGAGCTATCTGTATAAAGATCTGAGTGAGTTGTGTTCACCAAAGTGAAGCCTTCTTTTTCTATAAGTTCAGTTGAGACAGGAAACCAGTATTTGGCTTCGCATTCCTTTGTAAGAAAGTATTTTTCTATGTGGTTCTAGAGGGAAGTCTTCGATGATGATAAGTACCTACAATTGCAATGGTTCATGGTTTGGTGGTCCGCAAGCTATCCTTCTTTTATTATAGTTGAAGACAGTAAAGTTCATGTACTCTGGTGAGAAGATTCCTATGAATAAAGTGGTTAGGGTTCGTGTGGTTTCTCCTGATGATTATAGCATGCTTTTGGATGTCTCCTAGTCTTGTTCCTATTTGGAATTTGGTTTACATTAAGAAATTGAGATGGTGTGTGAAGATTGTTCCTAGATAACATAGTGTGTAACCAATCTTGGCCAACCTAGTTGATCCCAGTGATTGCGAAGATCTCTAGAAGTTTGTGGAAGCATGTTGTGGCATGGAAGATCATGTTTGAGCCCTAGCTAAGGCATGACATGATCTACATTTCATTCCCTCTACATGATGTTGCAATAGGTTAGGACGTATTTTTTAAATGTTTGTAATAACGACCTTGGAGATTGTTCCAATGGTTGGTTGATGTCAACCTTGATGACCATTCCAAAGTTGATGTAGTGTATAAATACTTGTAGCTGAGTCATGGAAAAGTTGTCCTTGAGAAAAAATGAGAATATATTAAGAAAGGTCCAAAGGCAGAGCAAAGAAGAGGCAAAGGAAAGAAGAGAAAGAGCAGAGTGGAGGAAGGCCAGAGCAGAGATGAGGAATTGTTTAATTCACAATAAAGAAATGTGTTGATCATGGCAGTAAATCTGGCAGTAAGCCACTAGTAGGGTTTAACATTCCTTAGGGTTTAACAACCCTTATTGTAATCTTGCTAGGTTTAGGGTTGTGGTAGTGAGCTAGCTAGACCTAGTTGTTCTTCATGGCAGTAAGCCAATATGTTTAGGCCCATGGGGTGACCAAGCCTGAACATCACTATTTCAAGATTGTAATATATATTGAGAGTTAATCCTCTCTGTGGTTTTTCCCCACCTTGGGGTTTTCCACGTAAATCTAGTGTCTCTTGTGTTTGATGTTGCTTATGTGGTTAAGTTTCTGATTTCATGCTCTCATTATCAAATCATAATAATTGTGGATAAGTGATGAATGTTTAATTGCAGAAAGTGTTTAAGTTTTTGTGACAACTAATTCATCCCCCCCTTTCAGTTGTCTGACACATATCAATAGGTTGACCTTCTTCACAATGTTGGCTATCTTGAGGACACCCTAAACTTTATCATTAAGATGCCAATTAAACTTGTGGTGGTTGTGTGGGTGTATTTTCTTGGTGCTCATAGATCACACATGAATATAGGCTTAGGAGTATTTACAGCGATGTTGTGTGCTACAACGACTTATGTTCTTCTCTCCAACATCTATGCAGAAGTAGCAAGTGTGTTGAGGCTCAAATGGTAAGGAGATTGGTGAAAGATAGGTGAATTAAAAAGATCCCTGGATGTGGTTGGATTTAAGGCCATAAAATAATACACACTTTTCATGTAGGAGGTAGACCACATCCACAGAAACTAGAGATTCATGCAAAGTTGGAGAAATTGGCTTGGAAGATGAAGGTAGTAGGGTATTCTCTAAATTCAAGACATTTACTTAATGTTGTGGAAGAGGAGGAAAAATAATTATTTCTCTACCATCATAATGAAAAGTTGGAAATTGCATTCGATTTGTTAAACATGCCCCATAGAGCAACTATTTTTTAAGAACATTCAAGTTGTTATGCACAAATTCTCTCTTTAACATAAATCTAAGCTAGTTAAATAATTTAACAACATATCAAACCACTTATGAATTATTTTAAGACATTTCATCAAAATGAACCCAAAACTAAATTGAGAAGCATATCTTTATAACAAATTTTCTAAGGGAAAGCAAATTAGAAGAAGGAGGAATGCTCTTACAACTTGCTCTAGCAATCCAGCCAAATCCCCAAGTGTGTCTTCCCGTTGATATCTCCATCCTATTTATAGAAAATTCAACCCTTGTCTAGAACCTCATTTTCCAGCCACATGGTGGAAATTTTGGAAGACTTTGGAGTCAAGTCTAAGCACATGGTGGAAGATTGAGTCATTGGGTCAAGTCTAACTAATAAATGCCTCTTTTTTAATTTTCTAATTTGTCATTAATTCTTATCGAAGAGAGTTCTCCCATGTGAGCATTCATAAATGTTGTTTCTAGAATGTACTCTCTTAAATTTATTTATTTATTCATTTATTTATTTAAACTTCTTTCCACATAAATGAAATTAAATTCTTGTGAAAGGTGAGGAGGGAAAACTTATTTGATTTCAAATTAAATATTATATTTAATCAGAGAGATAGAGATCTATTAGGTCATGACAACAACCTTCATGCAAAGGTGGGAGGAACCTCCTACAACAATATAATGAAAAATGCATGAAATAATAGAAATAGCAGAACACAAAAGGAATTTATTGATCGTAGACCACTTCAAGGGGGCAACCTCCTTTGAGTGAGCTCAATACAAAAAACTCATGAATGCCTTCATTGGCCTCAACACGTAGTTATATACTAAGTCTAATCTAAACAACTATTACTTCCCATGAATGTGGGATAACACAATATACTCATGGGATGACTTACAAAGGATATGCATCCAAATGTAATATACTAACAAAGTAAAGAGAAGGGTTAAACACGGGTTTCTAACATCTCCTCCCTCTTAGAAAACCTTTGTCCTCAAAACGTAAGATGTAGAAATTGTTGTTGAATCTGAAGGAGTGGTTCCCCCATAGCAATCTCTGGGTACATTCCATGCCATTGAATTAATACCTCTATGATGGATTAGGAATGAAGAGGATGAGTGCCCCTATCGAGGATTACCTCTAGTGCCGAATGGATGGATCCTTCATTATCAAGTTGTGGTAAAACATTTTGTGCTCTGTCGTTGGTGCCAAGAAATTTCTTTAGACAAGAGACATGAAATATTGGATGAATGCTGAAAGAAGGAGCTAGGTTATGATCTCTAATCTGATCTTGGGTGCAGAGAACTGTGTCGATTGCCTAAATTCATGAACAACTGGGGGAGTATGGAAGGAGCACTGGCAGTGCCTGACTATAGACTGCTTCATATGGAGTCCTATTAGATGTAGTGTGGTAGGAGGTATTGTACCACCATTCAGTGACAGGGAGCCACTTTGCCCACTGATGCTGTTGTTCTAAGGTATCACATGCAGCCACAACCTATTAAATTGCCCTGTTCATTCCCTTCCAAAAGAAGTGACAACATGCCCGCTCATAAGTTTTGAGGAACCCAGAGTGCCCTACCAATGGAGAAACATAGAGTTCATAGAAGATAGCCTGTAGGACATATTCCAACCAATTTGGAACAGACATACAAATAGCTAAAAGAGAAGCTTGGTCATCACATGTGCGAGAAAGAGAATCCGCCACAATATTATCTTTACCCTTCTTGTAAGTGATCTCATAGCCATAACCCATGAGTTTACTGATCCATTTCTATTGTACTGGGGAGGAGACCCATTGTTCTAGGAAATATTTTAGGCTCTGGTGAGCAGCCCTGATGCAAAATGATTCCCTAGTAGGTATGGCTGCCACTTTTGTACTGCATGCAAAATAGCCATCATTTGTTGTAGAGTTGAAGGAGTAGTGGAGACCACGGATGGTTGCATCTAAATGGAGTGAAGCTAAGTGATTACACCATATGAATTCTTCTTAAGAAGCTTTTCCAGGCGATGTGAACTTATGATGCTGAGAAACCCCAGTTGTAAGCCCTTCAATATGTGTTTGTGCCCATTGTCTAAAAACTGCATCCAATGTTCAGCAAAATCCCATAAGATGGGTCCAAGTGTGCATAACCATTGGGTGCCCAAAACCACATCACATCCGCCTAAGGGAAAGACAAACATGTTGGAGTGTAGGTTATAATCTCCAATAGAGATACACACATTGTGACACTTCCCTTTGCAAGGTAATGTGCCCTCATTGGCATTCATGACTTAAAAGTTTGAGTAAGGATGAACAAAACAATCAGCCTATTTGACTATTCGAGGTTCAATGAAGTTATGAGTATTACCAGGATCAATGAGTATTGTAAGAGGGAGCTTCTTGATGTAACCGTTGACCTGCATGGTTTGTGGGGTGGTGACTCCTTCTAAGGCATGGAGAGAGATCGCTGGGTGGTCTTCCTGAGAAGTAGGGTCAATAGGTGATTGCTAAGTTTCAACCTGATCAGCTATTGTATCTTGAGCATCTACATAAACGTCAGTTTTAGGTGGAGATTCCACATCCAAGAGATAGAGCTTTTGCTCAACACATCTATCTCCCTGAGTGAATTTGCCATCACAATTATAACAAAGCCCTTTTTCTCTATGTGCCCACATCTTTGCTTTATTCAAATGCTTGATAGGAGTTGTTCTAGGAGCTGGCATTATTTCAGGGCTTTAGGGATCCATATTTCTGAATGGAACAAAATTGGATTTGGAGCATTGTTGAGTTGTGATCTTGTCTTCCTCCAACTTAGCCAACCCTAAGGCTTCCATCATTGTGCTTGGACAGAACATTTTAACCTTAGAGCGAATTACATCCTTCAAACCATTAACAAAACAACTCCTGAAGAATTCATCAGACAATCCTTCTATGTGATTGGCCAATTTTTCAAATTATGTCTAATATTCTCTCACATATCGTATTTGGCACAGTTTTGTGAGTGCTCCTGTGAAGTCATCAAAAGCACTAGGGCCAAATCCTTGCAAAATGAGTTTGCAAAAATCTGTCCATTTTGGCTCTTCGTGAGCTTTGATGTACCAACAGAACCATTGAAGGGCTTCATGTTCCAAATGAAAGGAGGCAAGTGGGACTTTGTTGACATCAAAAGTATTATGTAGATTGAAATATTGTTCTACCTGGTATATCCATCCAGTCAGATCATCACCATTGAAGCGAGGAAAATCAAGCTTCGGTCCACAAAAATTACCAGAAGAAGAAAACCCTTTATTTGCAGAAGACTCTAGTTGCCGTCTATTGTTCATGGTTGAATGCTAAAGATTGAGCTCAAGAAATTTTTCATCCAGAACTTGGAGTTTGGTCTTGATGGCTGCAAGTTCCTCCTCCATGTTTTTTGCTCCTGCGCGGGTGACAACCATAACTAGGATTTTTTTTTTTGGAATGGGTAGAAAAATGAAAACAAAAACCTTTTTTAGTAAAAGAAAATTTGGATTTGGGAAAAACTCTGATGCATAATTGGGGTTTGACTAGGTTTTGGACACTTTCTAAGGGATAGGGAACAAAAAAATGGGGATTTCAAAAGCAGGGTGAAAAAATGGGAAATTTTTTCCAAGAGGGACAAAGGAGCAGAAATAGGAAATGAACACTATGGAAAAGTTTGAAGGTGATTGGGTGAGAATTGAAGAAGTTATGGCAAACCCTAAAAATAGACAAATGTGGGATTTCTAGCTTCGATAAGTGGAACTTGGGATAGGGTCCTCAAGGAAGGAAATATGCAGAATGGAATTTCAGGGGTTCCAGTGAATTTTCAGAGGAAACAGAGCTAAAGCAAGGAAGATATGGCAAAAAAATAGAATTTATTTTTCTTTGTAAATGATCTACAACGGGATCTACAAATAGATCTGGATAGATTCAATTTGCAATTTCTCAGCTGGTAATAGATGTGGACCCCAGGTATGTTCAGCTTCCTAAAGGTTCAGGGGATTCACTCGACTACCAATGTTGTTTAACAACTTGCGTATTGGGCCAGTACCCCTCACTCCATGACTCAAGTAAAACTGATAACCCCTTTACCCCAAACGACAGCTCTTGGTTTACCTCATGGATGGGAACTAGTCAATCAGGTAGGGACCATTGCCCTTTTCGCTGGTAGGTCCTCTCAATGGGCCAGCTACTTCAGGGTTCCTGTGGAACTCCTCACAATGAGTTTTAGGGCTATGCCCAAGCACTTCTCACAGTTAAGTGGATAGGGATTATTGTCTAATCCGAACCTACAATTGAAATGAACAATACAGATGCAAAGAAAAAAGAACTACTGCAATAATCACAGCATCTGGAGGCCACTACAAAAAAAAATTCTGTAGAAATTCCACCCAGTGAGCGTAAGAAAGTGCTCTGATACCATATGAGAGGAACCTCCTGCAACAATATAATGAAAAATGCACGAAATAATAGAAATAGTAGAACATAGAAGGAATTTATTGATCGTAGGCCACTTCAAGGGGGCAACCTCCTTTGAGCAAGCTCAATACAATAAACTCGTGGATGCTTTCATTGGCCTCAACATGTACTTATATACTAAGTCTAATATAAACAACTATTACTTCCCATGAATGTGGGATAATACAATATACTCACGGGATGACTTACAAAGCATATGCATCCAAATGTAATATACTAACAAAGTAAAGAGAAGGGTTAAACACGGGTTCCTAACAAAAGGGTTGATGAAATTGTCAATGGAATAAAAGGTATGGGAGGAACTATTGGTGATAAGAAAGTTGTGATGAAAATTCTTAGATCACTACCAAAGTCATACAGTCACAAGGTAGTTGCAATTGAAGAAGTAATGACTGTAAAAACCATTGACAGAGATCAATTGCTTAGCAAGCCTACAACCTTTGAGATGAGAGAATTTGGAGATGCTCTACCAAAAGTTGAGACAACTTTTAAAGCTAATACTTCAAAAAAGATCTCCAGAGCTGAGAAATACAAGGTAGAACCTAATGATGATTTTGATGAAATTGAAGCTAATTTTGTTGACAAATTGCAAAGAGGTTCCCGTAAGTTCAAAGGAAAATTACCTTTCAAATGTTTTTCATGTGGCAAAGTAGGTCATTATGCCTCTAGATGTCCTAAAAGAATTGAAAGAAATAGAAAATGATTTGAGAACAGGCGTAGAGCTCCAAAGAAATGCTACCATGTTAGAGATTTTGATGATGAAGGTGTGACTGATGATGAATCTGATGATGCTAGTACTATTGTAAATGAATGCTTGTTTATTTCTATTAAAGAAGAACCTGTGTCTACTAATCATGCTAGTTGTGTGGAAGAAGAAAAACTAGTGGAAGAAAGTGCTTTGGATGTTCAGGTTGAGAAAGATAAGGATGAATGGATTATTGATAGTGGATGCTCACATCACATGACTAGTGACAAAAGTGAGTTTGTAAGTTTTGAAATATATGATGGAGGACTGGTTAGGTTTGGAGATAATGTAGTAGGTAAGATTTGTAGAAAAGTATCTATTTCATTTGATGGAAACCATAATACTGATAATGTCATATATGTGAAGGGTTTGAAGCATAATCTTTTGAGTGTTGGTCAGATGTGTGACAAAGGTTATGATCTAAGATTCAAAGACAATGGGTGCAATATAATGGAAAGATCTAGAACTGTGATTGCTACCGGTAAGAAGACCAAAGGTAACATCTATCAATTAAGAGGGACTAATGCTTACGGTTTATTAGCCCAAGCATATGAAATTTGGTTGTGGCATAGAATGATGTGTCTTATAAACTTTAATAATCTAGTAAAGATATGTTCTAGTTAGACTGTGAGGGATTCACCAAAACTGTTGAAACCCACCAATACCATTTGTAAGGAATGGCAGTTGGGAAAGCAGACAAGAACAAATTTCAAGAGCAAAGAGTAATTTTCTGCCAGTTTGATGGATCTAGTTCATACAGATCTATGTGGTCCTACAAGGATAACAAGTCTACAAGGTGACAGGTACTTCATGTTGCTTATTGATGATTATTCTAGAATGACTTGGGTTTCTTTTCTAAGAGACAAATCTGAAGCCCTAGAGAAGTTCAAATCTTTCAAGGCAATGGTTGAACATGAAATACAACTGAAAATCAAATGCTTGAGGTTTGGTAGAGGAGGTGAGTTCACATCAAATGAATTCAACAATTTATGTGAAGAGCAAGGAATAAAGAGGCGGTTGTCTACACCTAGGACTCTTCAGCATAATGGAGTTGTGGAAAGAAAGAACGTGATAGTTCAAGAAGCTACTAGGACAATGATGAAGGAAGGAGGTCTATTGGAAGTCTTTTGGAAGGAAACCATACATGCTATTGTCTACAATAGAGTTCAAGTGAAAGGAAATAGTACTAAAACTCCCTATGAACTGTGGTATGGAAGAACTCCAATAGTAAGATATTTTAAAGTCTTTGGAAGCAAATGCTATATCAGAAGAGATGAAGATCTAGGGAAATTTGATGCAAGATGTGATGAAAGAATCTTCCGTGGATACTCTACCAAGAGTAAGGCCTACCAGTGCTACAACAAAAGGTTGAAAACGATTGTTGAGAGTGCAAATGTGAAGGTGAATGAAGGCAAAGGTAGAAACATCATATCAGAATGGCTATGAATTAGATGAACCTGCTGCTGCAACTTATGAAGAAAAAGTTGAATAAGAAGCCAGTCAAGATGAAGAAGAAAAGGATCCATAAGTTATTGCTAAGACCCCCAGCCATTCTACTCGAAGTAGAGGAAATGGGGTGCCTAGGGGCTGATGTGCCATGAATGCGTGGACCACGAAGAGAGCCCACAATCTTAACATCATCTCCACTCATCTCCTCATCTAATTCAAACTCTCTGTCCACTTGCATTTTCTCATGACCATGTCCACCGGCACTAGCTATGCTTGCTGCTATGGCTGTCTTTGTCCTCTCCCTTTGCAATTTTCTTTCTTCGGCAATTGCAAGTAAGGCAAGCATGTCCCTTTTTATATCTTATGTGGTCTTAAGACAACCTTTGGAATCATGACAAGCAATGCCTGCAAGATGGTATTTGATGTGATTATGCCTCCATGTAATATCCTCGTACATTTATCACAAACAACCGTTCCAGGATTCGGTCCTCTCACAGCATACTTCCATGTTCGGTCTCTAGCTCCTAGAGGACAAGTGCCTGGAACCCATGACGATGTCATGGGCATGGATGGGGTGGAGCCTGAGGCTGAACTTGAAGCCATTATAGTGCGAACTTAACCTACACATACAAAAAAATTATACAACATATTAGGTTTTTAATACAAAAAAAATCTCTCTAAAATTGATTTAAATTCATACAAATGTGTTTCAATGATTAAATTAGTCAATAAATTAACTAATCTAAACAACAAAATAGACTTACAATTAAAAAATGAACCTAGGTTTAAAAATTTCAAAAAATAGCAAAAATCATGAAAAAAAATTAGAAAAAAACCACAAAAAATCGTGAAGAATCATTTTTTTTTAGAATCTAAATGCAAAAATGAAGCTTCTTTTTACTCTATGAAGATTTTGTTTTCAATTTTGATTCAATATTTTGCAACAAGAACCAAAAAAAATGATTAAACAAAAAGAAAAATGGAAAAACAAAAATTTACCTAGGATTCAAATTTGCCTTCAAAATCCACAAAAAATGGCATTTGAATCCGATCTTCTTGGTGCCACAATGTTGTAAATGAACTATTTTTGCTTGGAGGGGGGGGGGTTCTATGTAGAGCTCAAAAAATCTAATTTTTGATTATGAAAAATCTTTTCTGGCAGTAGAATCCACATATACCTATGCTTGCGAGTCTTTTGCACGGACTCAGCGAGTCTCTGGAAAAAACTCACCAATAACTTGGTGAAAACTTGGAAAAATCTACGAGTTAAAGTCAAAAAGACTCTTTTGGAAAAAAAACTCATGATTTTTTAAAAACTCGCCAAGTTCTCTACGAGTTTGCCAACTATGCACCTAGGTATGTAAGAATCAATCACTCTCATGATCAAATTACTGGAGACAAAGACAGAGGAGTACTGACAAGGCAAAGAGTTGTAGAAAAACAAGTGAATTACTGTTTTCTCTCTACAGTTGAACCAAAACCTATGAATGAAGCCTACAATGATGCAAATTGGGTAAAGGCAATGGAGAAAGAACCAATGTAGATAGAGAAGAATGAAACTCGGGAATTAGTTCCCAGACCTGCTAACAAAAATATTATTGGAACCAAATAGGTTTTTAGGAATAATATGAATGAAAATGGAGAAGTTGTAAGGAATAAAGCAAGGCTTGTGTCCAAAGGATATTCTCAAATTGAAGGGATAGATTTTGAAGAGACTTTTGCTCCAGTAGCGTAGATTGAAGCAATCAGAATGTTTCTGGCATTTGCATCTCACAAACATTTTAAAGTATATCAGATGGATGTGAAGTCTGCATTTCTAAATGGTGAGTTGGAAGAGGAAGTCTACATTGAGCAACTAGAAGTATTTCAACTATCAAATCAAGGTGATATTATATGCAGGTTGAAGAAAGCATTGTATGGACTCAAACAAGCTGCTAGAGACTAGTATGCAAGGTTGGATAAGCATTTGTTACAACTAGGGTTCAATAAAGGTACTGTTGATAGTAATCTCTATTTCAAAATTAATGGTGATCAAATTTTGATTGTTGAAGTCTTTGTTGATGATATCATCTTTGGAGGCAATGAAAGCATGCGTATGAAATTTTTTGGTGAAATGCAGAAAGAATTTGAGATGTCTATGTTTGGTGAGATGAATTTATTTTTGGGTCTGTAAATCAATCAATCAGATAAAGAAATCTTCATATCTCAGTCTAAGTATGTGAAAGAGTTTTTGAAGAAGTTTGGGATGGAAGACTCTAAACTAGTATGTACTCCCATGGTGACTGGTTGCAAGTTGAGAAAAACTAATGAATCACCTAAGAGTAATAAAAAAAAGTAAAGATCTATGATTGGAGGATTGCTTTATCTAGCTCAAACCAGACATGATATTATGCATACAGTTTGTCTTGTTGCAAGATTTCAAGCTAATCCAAGAAAATCACATGTGATGGTAGTAAAGAGAATCCAGATGTATTTAAAAGGCACTCTGAATCATGGCTTGTGGTATCCAAAGAATAATGATTTCACTCTTAGTGCTTATATAGATGTTGATTGAGCTAGAGATGTTGATGACAAAAAAAGTACAAGTGGAGGTGCTTTCTTTTTGGGTAAAAAATATGTTTCATGGCTAAGAAAGAAACAAGACTTAATATCTTTATCAACTCCAGAAGCAAAATATATTGCAGCAGCATGTTGTTGTACTCAAGTGTTATCGATGAAGCAGACTTTGAGGGACGTAAGGGTTGCATATAAATATCCAGTGCCAATCTTCCGTGACAATACAAGTGCTATAAATATTTCAAAGAATCTAGTAATGCACTCAAGGACAGAAAATATCTATAAGGTATCACTTTCTGATAGAAAAGGTGACAAATAATGAAGTAAAGTTGGAATATGTGTCCACAAATGATTAGATTGCAAACATCGTCACCAAACCTCTTCCTAAGGATACTTTTCAGTATCTCAGAGAAAAGTTATGGATCATTACCCCTCCTTCCCTCAAATAAGATGCATGAGAATGCATCAATCCAATGGTGTTCAAAGTCACATTCCTTGATCTGAATTGATGTTTTAAAAGCTACCTCTCAGGGGGAGTAGCTAGATGTGTTGGTAACAACCCAGTTGGATCAGAGCAGCAGAATGCAAGTATGTTCCCTTTTCCATTGAAGTCTAAGGGGGAGATAAATTAGGTGAAAAAATCAAGGGGAGAAAGAATGTAGATGTGTAAAGAGAATGGAGGAGAATATTGTCTTGATGGTCTTTTAAGTATTTCACATTATATGTTGCCATCAATGACAAAGGGGGAGATTGTTACAAGTATGTGCCTAACCGGTGTTGTCATTGATGTCAACATATCTTTATTTTCATTGATGTCAATTGTGTCCTTATCTTGTTACTTTCTTGTAATGAGTCAGATGCTGAGGATATTGAGAAAATTAGCTCCTCTAGTAGAAATAGTGAGTTGTAGTGGAAACAATGTATTGCATACAGAAGAACAGTCCAGAAGAATGCTCCACATTTCTTGTAGAATGAATATCTTTGTCTGTGGATTGGAAGTTTTTTAGAAGTTTGTTTGAAGTTCCTATATTCCAAGTTTGAGCCTCCAGTATGAAGATTTGAGTCAGCTATGTTCACCAGCATGAAAACTACTTTTCATGTATGTTTGGTGGTGACAGGAAGAAAGTGTTATGCTCCGTATTCCTCTGCATTGAAGTATTTATGTTGATAGTTCTATTGTTAAGTCTAAGATGATGTTAAGTGCCTTTAACTTCAATGGTTCATGATTTGGTGGTCTGCAAGTGATCTTTTCACTATGACAGTAGTTGGTTGTGTTGTTTATATGCTCCAGTTTGAAGAATCTTCTTGACAGAGTTGTTAGATGTTGTGTAGTTATTTCCTAGTGATTTCAATGTGGCTGTGGATGTCTCCTGATTGTGTTCCTACAGTTGGATCAGTTCGCAAAGAGAAAGTTGGATCGTGGATGAAAAATGTTCTTAGAAGACATAATGTTTTCACTAGTCATGGCTAACTTGGCTTATTTCATTATTTGCAGAGATATTTTTAAGATTGTGGAAGTGTGTCATGGCATGAAGAATTATGTTTAGGTCCCAGCTAAGGTATGGCATGATCGACATACATGTTTACGTCTTTCCCTTAGAAAATTCTATATTAGGTCCTGACCTATTTCTATGTATGTTTTTGTAATGCTGACATTGGAGATTGTTCCAATGGTTGATAAATGTATTTCCAACCTTGATGTATGTATTTCCAACCTTCATGTACATTCCAAGGTTGATGACTTGTATAAAGACTTGTAATGTAATTGCAAAATAGTGTGTGCAGAAAAATGAGAAGAAAGTGCGAAGAAAAGAGGAGCAAAGTAGAGGATGAATATTGTGCTTCAGTGGAACTAAACTCAGTCATAGAGTAGATGTTGTTCAATTAGTTCAACAATTCCTGGCAATAAGCCACCCTTTGGCAGTGAGTCGATTCATGGCAATGAGCCACCCCTTGACAGTGAGTCATTCTTTGCAGTGAGGATTTTTTCTAGTGAGCCTTGTAGACAGTGAGCGTCTATTTTTTGGTATTGATACAACTGATACATTTATGTGGGCTAACACCCACTGTGGTTATTCCCTTCTAATATTTTTCCATGAAAAAAATCTGGTGTCTACTATGTTGAATGTGTGATTGTGAATTAAGTCTTCAGTTTTGTGCTTCTATGGTTAAATCTGATTATCAGTACTTAAGTTGTTGATGGTTTGATATTCATTTGAAGTTAAGTTTTGTGACAACTGATTCACCCCCCCTCTCAGTTGTCCTATGTATTTCAATAGATTCTGCTCCTCCATTCTTCCATTGCTACCTCCAAACCTCCAATGCCACCTCCAATGTTGGTTCTTCATCCAAGGTTGGTTTTGTCTCCATCACTAGCTTCGCTCCATACTCTCTTATCAACTTCAAAATGACCTACTAAACAACCACTATGCTACTACTTGATCAAATTTTCTCTTATTCATCTTCCTTGAATACACAATTATTTAAACTTAGGAAACATATATCATTATTGTTAAAGAGTATGTTGATGAGAAATGCATTACCAACGGTAGAATTTGGTATTCACCCCTATGTAATTTAAATAAATTTATGCAATTTCGTATATTTCTAATTAAATCTTATAGTTTGCTATATCAAAATCCATTATTAATGAAAATTAATATAAATTTGTGTATTTATTATAAAATTATAGAGTTAAATAATACATTTTACATCCCATGTGATTTTATCTCCTGCTTCTACAGGCGTCACAAATCCTCGGGTATATTTACAATACATTAATACATATATTATGTGCCAATTTATTGTTCATATAAAATTTTGATCTTAAAATGATAATTTGATGTACATGTAGAGATTATCTAAATTTAACATCCAGACATGTTTGTGGCAATTGTCTTTTTCAACTTACACATATAAGTTTTAGTATTTTCAGTCATATATGTGTAGGTTTTATTATTTATGTAGGATAACATTGTTTTTGTATTCATTTGATGACTTCATTAGAGATACCTCCCATTCTTTAGGGATCACTAGGCATAAGTGTTGCTATAGTAATATCATCTTCTATTCCTTCTAAATAAGAATGAGATAGTAATGTAAATGTTATTATGAGTTTCTTTCAATTCAATGCAAAGAAATTACATTCATGTTTAGTCTAAATTACTTCTTCATGATTGTCATAAGAGGAGGTGAGAACTCCAATTCGTGGACCTACACCTTAAGTGGATGATGAGAAGTAGAGGATGATTGAAAACAATCATCAAATTGTCATTGTGATTATTTACTTATGTCATTTTATGTGTCATGTTTTCGATAATAATTTACATATATTGTGCTTGTATTAATGGGTAGAGTTGCAATCTAGTCCTAATCATATGAGATCTCTTCAACAAAGGCCAATTGTCAATTATGAGGTTCATTGTTCATCTTCTTTATGGATGAAGAGAGGTCAATCGTTTGATGAGAATACATAGTTTTCAACTATAGAAATTTTTTCATATGCCTTCATGGCATTTAGGTTTAGATTTTTATTTTGTTGATATATATCATTGTATGCCTATGTGACTTTGTAGGAGTAGATTTATATTTTACCAATATATAATTATAGGCCTATATAGTTTTTTTTAGACATTCCTCATATGCCTATATGATATTTTAGACCTAATGACACTATATGACATTTGAGTGACATTATGTATACCTACATGACCTTATTAAAATCCATATACAAATAAATATTTTGTATGTATTAATGAATTAAATTGTTTATTAGTTGTTTTGATAATAAGGATTAAGGTTACTCATTATTGAGAGAGGCCATAAATGTTTTAAATGGTTTTAATTCTCTCTTCAGGATTAAGATTGTTTTCATTGTTTATAGTGATGAAAATATGATTCTTTTCTAGCACCTATGGAATTAAGGCTTCTATTTTGTACAACATAGAAAAACACAACTTTACTAGCACATGTACCCTTATTACTTTCTCCACATTCCTTAATTGAGGAAAAAGTTCTCTTGTGTCCTTTTACTAGGTTATTTTATCAAATTTATTATTCTATATTCTAAACTAGTGTTACCATCAAGTTTTAGGCTTTCACTAACACTAATTTGATTCTTTATTCTAGTAATCATAATTTGAACTAAGGCCTAAGGGGAAAGGGACCAACTGAAAATTAGTAGCTTCCATTTATTCAAATTACTAAATGAAAGCATATTAGGAATGAATTTAATCTTCACACCATATTTTGTATCTACTACTATAGCACTAGCATTGTTACTATCGGAATCAAACTAGAGAGATACATTATCTTCTTTTGCAATACTTATCTCTTGTAGCACTTGAAGGATGTTTGTAGACTATAAAAGATTATATGAATTTGGTTGTAGCCTTATGAAATCTACATAAATCTTTCACTATAGTGATGGATGTATGTAGAATTTCTTCTTTTCCAATACTTACTTTTTGTAGTGAAGAAAGTGTGTAGATTATACAGAGAGAAATCTAGACATTACAATTTTTCCAAGAATCAGAAAATACTGAGTTGAGTAAAACCAAGAGAGATTTTATAGATTGACCCAATTCCTAACTGTAGGTTTGGATGGAAAATTTTAGGTGCCATAAATTCTAAGCATGTTCTTGTCAAAGTTTTATTATTTTATCTTTGGGATGTTAAGATATATCACCAAATTGATGTAGCCCAAAAGTATGAAATTTCCTAGGAAATGAAATGACACTTATAATAGCATATACTAGCCCACCTAGGCATGTTGTTGCTACCTATTTTTTTTTTATGAGGTGAGGATTAAAAGATAAAACTCTCAATACTATAGAATTACAACAAACCAACACCTTTTGCAACATTATGCTTGCTACCACAAAAAGAAAACTTTTAAGATTTTTGCAATCAAGAGATTTTTTTAGATTGATTTAGTAGGTTCCACAAATTGTAAGATTATTCTTGTAAAAGTTTGATATGATGTTTCTTTTAAGGATCTTAAGAGATGTCATTAAATCAATGTATCTTGGAAGGATCAAGATGCATGGGTAAAACAAATGATGTCTCTATAGTAGGATAGATCGACCTACTTTAAAATGTTGGTAGTATTGGTTTGATTCCACAATGTGTCAATTTATAGATAACACTCTTAGGAACATAAGACTAAAACAAACTAACACTTTACACCATTACATTAATTACAACTAGAAAATTTTGAAGGAAATGGATAGGGGCTTTTGTAGATTGACCTAATGCCCAATTATAGCTATAAAACAAAAACTCATTAGTTTTATCATTCGAGAAAACAATCTTGTAAATGTTTGACATTTTTTTTGGTCTTAGACATCTTAAGAGACATTTCCAAACCATAGTAGCCTAAAAGGATCAATATGCATGAGTAGTGAAATGAAACTCCAATAAAATTAACTATGCCACATAGACATGCTGACATTATTCATTTGATGGCACAAAGAGCATAATATAAAGTATCATTGTTAGAACCCCTTAAACTAATCAAAATTGCTCCAGTTTTTGTAACATTACATTTTTTTACTATAATAAATGTATCATTATTTTGGGAATCCCAAAGTGGTTCTGTAGATTGACCCACTGCCTAGATATGAGTTTATATGAAATAGTTTTAGGTACTAGAGTTTGAGAGAATAGTTGCATCAAAGTTTGGAACTTTTTGGCACTAGGACTCTTAAGAGACTTTATTAGATTGGCGTATTCCATGAAGGATTAGGATACATGGGCACCAAAATAACACATCAAGTAGTATTAACCAACCTACTTAGATACGTTCGATTTATCCATCTTGTACCATGAGGTGTAAAATACTAAATATTACTCTTAGTACACTTAGATTGAACAAAGCTAAGGCATTTTGTAGCATTATGTTGATCAGAATTTTAGGAAAATTATCAAGAGTTAGGGGAAATTAAGAGAGGATTTTATATATTGACCTAATATATTAATCAAGTTTTACATGGAATATTTTTATGTGCCATAGTTTGAGAGAATAATCATGTGATTTATTTTGGAACTTTTTGGGTCTTAGGCCTCTTAAGAGAAACTAATGTACCCTAGAAGGATTGACATGTATGAGAAGAAAAGATTCTCTAGTAGGATTGAATAGCCTACTAAAATTTGTTAGTGCTATCTAATAAGTACCTCAAGATGTGGAATGCAAAATATTTCTCTTACCACCCTTACACTAAATTTAATTGAAACAATTTCCAACATTGCATTACCATTAGTGTAGGAAAAAAACAAGAATTGGGGGAAATCAAGGATTTTGTAGATTGAATTTATTTCCAAATGTAAGATTATACAAAACATTTTTAGGAGCCATGGTTTGTGAGAACAAATACACTAAAATTTGGAACTTTTTTAGTGTCAAATCTTATAAGAGACGTCGTTACATTGTTGTAGCTCCAAACGATCATAGCCAATTGATAATTAAATGATTCCTCCAATAACATTGGAAAACCTTATTAGACATGAACTGGAACTATTGATTTAGTGTCAAAATGTGCATAATGCAATATATTATTATTAGAACACTTACACTATCTCTCTTTTAGTAGAAAGATTAGGTCTTTTTCTCTTTCTCTCATGTCTCTCTCTATATATCTCTCTATCTACCTCTCTTTATCTTTCTAACTCTACAATTATTTGTCTTTCTCTATATGTATCTCTCCATTTCTCTCACACTCTTTCACTTTATCTTTCTACTTCTCTCTATGTTTCTTGCCATCTCTCTCTCTCTCTCTCTCTCTCTCTCTCTCTCTCTCTCTCTCTCTCTCTCTCTCTCTCTCTCTCTCTCTCAAACACACACACACACACCCCCATTTGTTGGTGTAGGTTTTTTCAATTTTGCTTATGTTACACAGTATTTCTTTTTCCTAGAAATATTATTAATCTTTATTGGGCTATTTAGGTATGGTTATTATGAGACAACATGGAATCATTCATCAATTACATATTTCATTCTCACCACACTTGGGTATTTGAGTCTCACACCCTCTTTTAGATTTTTTATGCCACCTCTCATAACTAGTCATTTATTTGTCTTTATCTTAGTAGGTGCAAACATGTAATGTGGAATTTTCTAAGTAGATAAAAGTTTCACCTATTTTGGGTAGTTGGATTTATTACACCTTCAAGATGTATCTACCGGTATTTTTCTATATATAAAAAACTCTCCTCTCACCTCTACTATTTAGTGAGAGTAATGTGAGTATTTTCAAAATGTTCTTGTAGTTTGTCTCTTGAGTTCTCTCTTTTAGGAAAACCTCTCCATTCTGCTATTTTAATCTTCGATCATCTATCAACTAGAGTACATGTGATCTATGACTGAAAAATAGATCTTGGCTATGATTATCGCTTCTTGTAGAATCTAACATGGTATCAGAACCTAGTTGTATTGCATAGCTCATTTTCATTGTCTAATTTTTAAGAGATTTGAGACCAATCCATTGCTAATATTTTTCTCAAAATGTAGTATGTTCTTCTCTTGCATCCTTGGATGATCTAAAGAATCAGAATAGTTTAGTAGAAAAAGAAGCATCTGTATACTTTGGTTTGAAAATAAGTGTTCTTGTGAGATCTAGGTGAATGCATCTTTTCATTAATGTTCAAGGCACAATCAACCATTCCATCATGTCCAAAAGGCTCGTGAAAGTCAAGATTGGATTTTATTCCACCAAAATTAGAGATTGAAGGATTAATTGTAATAGAGGTTTTAAGAGCGGTACTAGAAGGTAGATATCAAATTGGAGCACTCACAGCACAACTGGACCTCATCATTGTGCTCAGAAGGCCCAAA
Organism: Cunninghamia lanceolata; assembly: GCA_027924645.1. NCBI lineage: Eukaryota > Viridiplantae > Streptophyta > Pinopsida > Cupressales > Cupressaceae > Cunninghamia > Cunninghamia lanceolata. The sequence goes on along the minus strand of BSBN01000334.1, from coordinate 4,292,566 downwards.
AACCTAAATATTGACTAAAAATTCTTCATATTCAAAGCTAGTTGCCTCTGACAAATTTTTTTACTTCTAGCCCATTATACATGTTGTACAATATGAATGTGTAGAATTTGTCAAAATATCTTTTAAAATAGTATAAAAGTGCCAAGCGCTTGTGCTAAAGTGCTCTAAGTGTTGGTTTCAAAGTGCTAATTGCTTGCATAAGTGCTTTAGGTGTTGTGTGTAAAGCATTCTAAATGCTATTGACATAAGGGCTTTGGCCCCCCTGTGACAAGCCCCTGGCAGGCTTTCATCCACCACTAGAAATTGCCACCCAAGTGGTCAAAACAAGACTGGCTCCACCCTCCTTTTATCTCTATTCTTCTCCCAAGAGAGGTTCCACTGCCACTAACCTCCACTGGACCTCCCCTAGGTTTGGTCATTTTTTGGTGATTTAGCTATATTTGGTAGTTTACTAAAACCAGAACTCCATTTTTATCTAACTATTCATGAAATTTGGTTATAGTTTAAACTAGAAAGTTATAACTAAAATTGGTAATTCGACAAAAGTTGGAGGATTTTAGTAAAATTTGGTGGTGACATCAACACAATAATTTCAAACTTCAAGAAGACAATTCTCAGCCATACATAAGCCTTTTTTATGCAATTTTTTAAATTTGGGGTAGAATTTCATTTTCTACACCATGGCGTAATTGGTTTTTTAATGTGATCCTCCAGTATTCCATAAATTGAATATTCTTCAAGAGTCTTCTACATATTTTTCATTTTGAGACTTTTTAGAAGCCATAACTTGTGTAAATACTCTTTTTTGGGTCCCATTTTTCCAAAGTTCATATTTTTCTTTGTACTCTTCATATACCCTCTCAAATTAATTTCATATTTTACTTGAGTTGTATTTTCAAAATTTTATCCATTTTGGGCCCTGTAAGAGTCTGAATATCTTATATTTTATATTTTAAATTGGACTAATTATAAAGTTCCAACATTGTAAATTTTGGCGGGTCATTTTAGAAACTAGTGAAAATGGGTGTCTTGTGTGTCTCTTTTTCACACTTATCTTTCTGCATCTCAATCTAGTTTTCTGCACTAATGTATCAATTAGTAGTTCCTCTTATAATTCTATATAACTATATTAAATGGAAATCCAAAATGACAATCTATCTCAAAAGACAATGATTGCATAGGGTTACAATGGGACTTGAAGCAAAACCAACATAGGATGCAGAAAAGCCTAAATGGCTTAATAAATGTGATGAATTTTTTAGTAGTCTTTGTATGTTAGTGTCTCCAAACTTATTATTTGACATCAAGTCTGCCACTACACCAAAAGATGTGTTAACCACATTGGAAACCTCTTTGGTAAGAAAGATGAGATAAGGGGTCATCAACTAGAGAACGAACTCATAGGTTTGAGTCCTAGAAACTTTGACACCATACAGGAATTCTTCACAAAATTTAAATCCATCATATTGTAGTTGAAACAGTGTGGAATAGAAAAGAAAGAAATACAACTTATCTTGATAATTCTTTCTAAACTTGGTTCAAACTATTCTATATTTATTTCTACTTTTAATGCCATAACAAGTGCTCTAGTTTTGAACTATAAAAGGCCTTCTCTAGATGATTTTGCTGCAAAACGTACTAAGGAGCAAAACAAATTGGTTCACATGGAAAAAATTGAACCCTCTATGTCACATGCCTTTGTTGTAAATCAAGGCACAAAAAAATACAAAGGGTATGGGAAATAAGATAAGAAGAAAAAGAATCAATGAGAAAAGAAGAAAGATTAGAAACCAGCCACCTCAAATGTAACTAATCAGACCACTTCATCAAAGGATGAACAATCTAAGAAGGAGAAGGTCAAGTGTTCCTACTGTAAAATACTTGTCCATGATGAATATAAGTGTTTAAAGAAGATAATTGATCACCTTTCACATATTCTTGGAAAGAATAATATCAAGTTGTCTGACTCTAACAAATAGAGTTCATCAAAAGGGTATTTTATAGACAAAGAAAAGAGTAGGGGGAAAGGAAATGGAAAGGCCCTAGTTGTTGTTGCTTCACAACTTGATACATGGATCATTGAATCAGGTACTTTGTACCACATGGATTCCTCATAGGATGGTTTTGCTACCTTAGAGCCATGTTCTATGTCTTTCATACTAATGGGTGATGACACTCCTATTGAAGTGCATGGGAGAGGGTCTATTGATGTGGGTGAAGGAACATTTCAGTATTTTCTATGTAATCTAACCTTGTTAACTAATCTCCTTTCTATTTATTAGATCACTCACAAGGGCTCTGGCAAGCAAGTTGAGTTCACACCAGATTCAATGGTAATCAGTGAGTTGCACAAATGGGTCTACCGTGTCTATGGGAAAAGTAGATCATCAACCTAGACTATATTAGTTTTCTCATTTTGTTCTTGACTCTCCTTCAATTGTATTACTCACTCACTTAGATGTGGTGATTCAATTATGGCTTCAATGGTTTGGCCACTTAAATTACCACTACTTGCAATAGCTCAGTCAACAAGACATGGTTTCATGGTTGGATTCTATTTGATTTTCTAATGGAGTTTTCTAGGGATGCATTCCTTGTAAGCATCTTGGGGTGAAATATGAAAAAGGAAAAGCATGGAGGGTCACAAAACTTATGGAGTTAGTACATAGTGTCTTGTTATGCCCATTTCCACATCCTTCTTTCAGCAGGGCTAGATATGCCTTGACATTCATTGATGATCTTTCCAGATACACTTGAGATTATTCTCTCAAGTATAATTCTAAGGTCTTTGAGTCTTTTTCAGACTTCAAAGTTGTTGTAGAGAAATAATCTAGGAAGACCATGAAGATTCCATGTATAGATAATGGGGGGAATATGTGAACCGTAGTTTTGAACATTTTTGTGCCTCACAGGGCATTAATGTCTAGCACACATTTCCCTATAGTTCACAATAGAATGGTGTTATAGAACAAAAGAATAGGTCCTTGAAAGGGATGGCCAATTGTATGAGACACTCCAAGTCTAGGGAACCTCAATACTAAGCAAAGGGCATCACTATGTGTCTTACATCCAAAACTACATTCCTCACAAAGTTGTGAAGGGGATAACTCCTTTCCAAGCTTAGAATGGTGAGAAACCCATATAGCTAAGCACACTCGAGTGTTTTGTTCTCCTGCATCAGCCCACATTCTAATAGAGAAATGCAAAGCCATTGATCTATAGAGAAAGCATTGCATATTTATTGGGTACCTAAATAGTTGCAAAGGCTACAAGATTCTCCCTACCACTCACTAGTTGTTCACTGAGAGGAGTGTTTGATTCATGTAACACTCTTCCAGTTCTTCTCCTACCACTTCTCCATAAACCATCACATTGGAGACACTACAACATGATGACAATTCTTCAAAGGATCTTCATCCTCCTACTCATGATGATGAATCTTCTTCCTCCTCTTCAAATGGTGATAGTGATGAAGAGGATCCACCCTCATCTCCTAGTCATCATTCAAAGGTTAATGGTTCTCCTCTAGACTCTCCTACCTTTGGGCCTCTTTGTGCTGAATAGACATTAGAGTCAATTGGTGATTGCGTTAATGATCCTTCAGATACTAGAAGAATAATGTCACAATTTCAGCAAGCTCCACATATCTTAATTTCTTTAGCTTCTCATCCATAGTCCTTTCAGGAAACTTTCTGTGTCCTTGAGTGTGATATTGTTGCGTAGGAAGATTTTAATTCCTTGAAAATGAATCATACTTGGGATTTAGTACCCCTTCCTAAGAAAAGGAAACTTGTTCAATACAAGTTGATCTATCAAAAATAATTTGAATAGATGGGTTAGTTAACAAGTATAAGGTTCATTTGGTCGTCAACAGATTCTCCCAAGTGCCGAGGATTGACTACTCTGAGAATTTTGTGCTAGTTACCAAAATGAATTCCATCAAACTTGTCCTTTCTATAGCTACAACCAATCATTGGGAAGTTCATCAGATGGATGTGAAGAGTACTTTTCTTCATGGTGACCTTTAGGAGGAAATCTACATGGAGTATCCATAGGGGTTTGTTCAAGATTCTTCACTTGTCATCTTCGAAAGTCTCTCTGTGGCATCAAACAGGATCCTCAAGCCTGGTATGCCAAGATGGAATACTTCCTATTGTTAGTTGGGTTCACTCGATGCCATTCTGATTTGAATGTTTGTATTCCGTAGTAGGATGATACTCTCACCTTTCTAGATCTCTATGTTCATGACTTGTAGATTATAGGGAGTTACTCATCTGTCATCAAGGTAGTGAAAAATACTATACATGATCAATTTTTGATGTCAGACTTGGGTCTTCTACACTACTTCTTAGGGATTGAGATCACTCAATCATCTTTAGGTATCTTCATGGGACAACCTAGGTACGTACTTGATATGCTCTCTAGATTTCAAATGGAGAACTATAATCCTACACCGAATCAATTTTTATCAGGTGTCAAAATTGAGGGTAAGTGTTCTTCACCCTTGATTGATGACACTTTATACCAATAGTCTATTGGGAGTCTCATCTATCTAACTCACACAAGGCCTAACATGTCATATGCTTTTGGCATGGTCTCTTGGTTCATGCAGGAGCCCCATGAGTTGCATTACAAAGTATCTAAGAGGATACTCCACTTTGTTCAAAGCACTCATAGTTATGGCATTTATTATGTAGTGGGCATGGATATTGACTTTGTGGAATACATAGATTCAGATTGGGTAGGTGATTCTCAGTATCACAAGTCTACTTTGGGGTATTGGTTCTCACTTGGTTCTAGTTCAATTTGTTGGTCAAGCAAGAAGTAGTATACAATTGATCTTTCATCCACCAAGGCTAAGTATTGAGGTGTAGTTAGTGCCCCCAATCAAGCCATTTTGCTTTAGAATATTCTTACTGAGTTTTGCATTAAATTTAGAAATCCCAAAGCCACATTTTGTGATAATCAGAGTGCAATATAGATCTCAAAGAATCTAGTCCATCACCAGTAGACAAAACACATTGAGATACATATGCACAACATTTGAGAGTTTATTCATAGAAACATCATTAATCTCAAGTATTGCCAGAAGTCAAAGCAGATCATAGGCATCTTCACCAAACACTTCATTCAAAGAAAGTTCCTTCATATGTAAGCTTTTCTATGAGTGTGGCTAGTATCTACTTTAGTAGGGGCTTTTTAGTCCTTTGCTCTCACTCTCTCTAATCTGGGGGTATTTTCTCTCTCTATTTTGGGGGGTCTATTCCTTATGGGGACTTCTCCTTCGGGAAAATATGTTTACACATGGGTACCTCATCAAGCTTCATTTGTCAAGACCCATATCTTTTCACTCACCTAAGATAGACTTAAGGGGGTGTTAGTATAGGTTTTTTTAATTTTTCTTATGTTAGGGGATATTTTTTTTTTTTTACATATATTAATAATCTTTCTTAGGTTATTTAGTCATGGTTATTATGAGACCATATGGCATTATCGATCAGTTATATGTGTGATTCTCACCCACACTTGGGTAGTTGAGTCTCACAATCTCTTTTGGATTTTTATTCCACCTCTCATAACAATTTATTTGTCTTTATTTGAGTAGGTGCAACCATGTAGTTTGGCATTTACCAAGTAGGTAAAACTTCTACCTATTTTGGGTAGTTGGAGTTATTACACCTCTTGATGTATCTGCCCATATTTTCTATATATACAACACTCTCCTCTCACCTCTACTAATCAATGAGAGCAATCTCACTATTCTTATAATTCTCTTATAATTTGTCTTTTTTGTTCTCTCTTTTACAATAATTTCTCCATTCCACTATTTTGATCTTTGGTCATCTATCGATTGGAGTATGTGTGATATACAACTGACAAATGATCTTGGTTACGATTCTTATTTCTCATAGAATCTAACACCCAATTCACTTGTCCTCTCTCTCTCTCTCTCTCTCTCTCTCTCTCTCTCTCTCTCTCTCTCACACACACACACACACACACACACATTTCCTCACCCTATTTTCACTATCTTGATATTCCACTCTATCTCTGTTTCTCTTCCTCTCTTAGTCTTCCCCCTTGATGTGTCATGTTTGATACCCTCTCTATCTATTTATTTTTATCTATGTCATTCTCTATATTCTTCTTTCTCTTCTACCCTCTTTCTTTCTATGTGTATCCTTCTATCCCTCTAACTCTCTATCTTCTTCTCTATCTCTCTTTCTCTATCTCTCTCACTCTTTCTTAGCCTCTACCCCTATTCCTTCAGCTCCCTATCTAAGAGCTATCTCTCTCTTTATCAATAATTAAATGAGCCCCCCATTTATCTTATTTGGTCAACATTGGTAAGTGAGATCTTGAATGCAACGTAGTTAATTAACTCTACTAAGATAAAGATAGAGGGATAGATATAGAGAAACATAGATAGATATGTATAAAGGGAGAGATATAGAGATGGATGGAGGGAGGGAGATATACCATGTAGAGATAGATAGGGAGAAATAGAGATATAGAGAGATAAATAGAGGGGTTGAATTTTGTAGCCATGTCATACTTTTGCCCAAAAAAAAGAAATTTGGGTGAAACATTTTTACCTAAGAGGATTTTATTTGGATAGGTTTTACCTGCTCTCAAATTATTGTCAACAATGTGGTAGAAATAGTTTTGAACATCTTGAATTTTGTCATGACAAAAACAACTGCAAACTATGAGTGGATTTTATTTCACCATATTTGTAAGTATAGATTAGTGTTGTTGGAAATCTCAAGAGGTTAAGGCTTTTATTTCTGCATATACTTTGTATATCTAGCTATGTTCCTTGGACCGTGATGTGGTTTCACCAAGAAATTCCAATGCATTCTTAGGTTTGTAACATCATATTCTCCATAGGAGTTATAGTGTGTCTACACCCTTATTTTGGAATTATACTTGCTTATTGTATTTTCCCTGAAAGTTTCTAATGCTATTTTACTAAATCCATTTCTATGTTGATTTTACATGTCTTTGAGGTAATTTATGTATTCTACATTCATTGTATAGCATGAGAGCACATCTCTTAGAGGCGTTGATCTTTCAAATTTCATGTTATAGCTTCCTCTTTATTAATCTCATTTGCATGAAAACTCTAAGTCATTTTCATGAAAATCTATTTTGGAGGCTATCCAACCATGGCAATGTTTTATGAGGCCGCATTCCTTTGACAGTTTGACAAACAAGCTGTATCAACTATTAAGCTTAAAACCTTTTTAGACGTACCAACATTTCATTACTTGATGCAGAAGCAACTGGGCGCACGCACGATCAGCATCACCCAAAAGTAGAGTATAGGTTTGGTTTCAATTTTGGTTTGTTTTGGTGATATTTGGTTACTCTCAGCATAAAAAAACCTCAACATTGACACAAAAGTGCAAGAATTTAGTTTTCATTAGTTCGCCATTTCAGTACTCAATAGGGCAATTTACAGAAACAATTATTTTTGGAATTCTTTACACTTTGGCATCAAATGTTTTCACAGGTATAATTCTGAAGGCATTTTGATTACAATGGTGAAGATTTTGCAGCCATATCTCTCATGGTTTTAGAAATATTAAAGTTTCATGTTCAAGGCGGGAGAAAATGGGAAGTTTAATATCTTGTAATTTTTCAAGGTTAGAGAGAAATCGATTTGCAGGAGACCTTGTCATAAAATTCTAAGCCTACTCACCAAATTTCATGAAACTCAGAGAACTTTATGTTTTTCTCCTGCCAGCACCCGATTTGGCACATCCAATCAATGTCACATAAGCAATTTCTCTGTAGATGTAATATTTCACCATTCTGGCTGCAAGGTATTCATCATGTATATATACCCACGTATATTAAGGGGTTGATTTGGTGTTATATGGATTCATACAGATTTATGAAGTGATACAATAAAAAATGAAATCTCTTATGGAGCAACATATATCCATTGGTCAAATGGTCAATAAAATCATTCTCCTATGTTATGCTTTAAAATTAAAACATTCTTATTGAAGTTTTTCCTTGGGACACCAACATGAGGAGATTGGGTCTATGATTATAGTGCTTTAAGAAGAACGTATACAATAGAGAAAGCATGGGTAATAAGAGTCTTACATCTAGAAATTGACATGCCAACAATCTAGGAAATAAAGCATCCATTGAGAAGTTGACACTGTACACTCAAAATCATGACCTTAGTTGCCTAGGGCTGTTAGGTCAGATTTTAGCATGCACACAAACCCTTCCCTCCTTGACATGGGGTGATCCACCATGTCACACTCACTCTCGTGGAAATAGCCATTCAAGAGGAGGAGAGACTCGATGGGGGTCTGGCTCGTTTGAGAACTGGATTTCACGGAGAGGGGTCAGCACGTTCTATGGCCTTAGTTGTTGTATGCTAATTTGAATGTTTCATTTGATGACTATTGTTGTAGAGATAACCCTATGACCTAAAGGGTCACTAGTTTCTCTTCTCATATTGGAGTTTTTGCTATTCCACCTCTACATGGGTAAACTATTTCTTTCGTTGATGGCTTATTGTCTTTCAATTTGTTGAATGATTGCACATTGTATTTGATGTTGTCTCTGTTCTTCTACCAATAGGAGGAGAAATGGATCTCATTGTGGCAAAGTAAATGTCTCATGTTGTGGTCTTGGATTGATCTCCTCAATCTCATCGAGGATTGTCCTTTCCCACTCACCTCTTAATGCTAGGCACATTCGTGAGCCAAGATAAGAGATAAATGTATGAGGACTAACCTTGACTAGATTTAGGATTTTGACCTAGGGTTTTGGTTGACCTAGGGTTTAGATTGGCTTTGACCTGTGTTGACCTTGTGATATTATCAAGGGTTTGATTGAATCATTGATCATGGTTTACCTTGTGATGGTACCAAAGGTTTGCAAGTTATCTATGTTTTTTTATCTTTTCTAGGTTTTATGCATGCAAAGCTATATGAAATGCAAACTTGTTTTTGTGATTTTTGATATTTTGGAAATGAAAAGTTCTTTTTAATCTAAGGAAATATGAATGCAACTAAAATGAGTTTTACCTAATGTAATTAATCTATGTTTTTGGGTTTTCAAACATTTTGGAATAATCTAATCTAGAAAAGGAAATTTCTTTAAAAATAAACCAGATCTAGGAATTTGAAAACAAATTATTCTAACATGTAAGATCTATCTATCAAGGAAAAAGCAATGTGTTACTAATCCCAAGAGCAATTTTGTATTTTCTAATTACTACTAATTGAATAAAAGCATGGATGAACCTGCAAATAGAGAAGATTTGTGTGACTCCACTACCCTTAGAAATCCTTGATGGCAACATCATATCCTCTTGAAGTAGAGGGAAGACAACTTGATGACAAGTCAACACAAAGAAGCAAAAGATGCTTGTAGAAGCTTGAGAAAGCTCAATGGGAGATTTTGATGAGCACAATGGCATTGATTGAAGTAGTTTAATGATGCTTTCAGAGCTTTATGTGAAAGCTTGATGAACAATGAATAAAATAAAAGGCACCATTGCCCTGTTTGAGCATGAGAATGCTGATTGGAGAGAAAAAACTTAGCAAGAGTTGTGTGCACAATGAATTTTCCTCCCTTTGTCCTTGAGGGAGTGTTGTGTGGTTACACAACACGCCCCATTTTGACTTGGCAAAACAGGGACCCAACTTTTGTTCTGGTTTGTGTTGTCTGCTTTCTGGTGGTTTGGTAAAAATAAGTCAGGTGCATCATCATCATGAAGGTCAGGATGAGGTAGGTCATCATCATGAGGTTAGTTTGTCAAAGTTCATATTTTGTTTCTATGACCTCATGGTTAGAAAGAGCTTGAAATTCCATGCAGGTTTGCCTTTTACATCACTTGAAAATTCGTCCATATGAGGGAGTTATGAGCAGTCAAAGTTTTGGTCAAACCTGATAATTGCTGTATGATGAGCATCATCATCATGATATTTGAAAAGCCCCCCCGATAATATCCTGGGGTCGAAACATCCGGACGTCAATTTTAAGTCGTAGTAGGTTGTCCCCGTCAAAACGGTCTTTTGTATCGCGAAAGGTCATCATCATGATCTTTGTCTATCACCCGATAAAATGATGCAGTCCCAATATCCGGACGTCAATCTTAAGTGATAGTGTGTTTTACCCGTCAAGCGACCCTGGAAACATCGCGAGCATCATGATATTCTAACATCACCTGATATTATAATATCATGCTGATATTATAATATCACCTTGCTTAAGAAATCTGCCATCTGCATAATTTGCACGCGCACGTCAAAGTCCTGGTGATCATCATCATCATGATCTTTCAAGACAGGATCACATTTCGTAAAATCCTCCTGATCTCCTTTTGCGTGATCATGATGATCACCTTATCTTTCAAAGGGGAGGGTGATATTTCATTCCTAAGTCATGTTGACAAGATCATCATGATCTTGTTTGTCTACCCGACATTTCGCAATATCCTCCTGCCGAGAAGTATAACCTTTTGCAAATATCCTGATGACGTCATCCCGACCTGATAAACGAAGAAGCAAATATCAGCATGACGTCACCATCACCTTCTCCTTCGGCAGGATATTTTCCAAGGCATGATCCTGTTCGCCAATATGATGATGACGATGACGTCATGTTCTAAGATTAACAAAAGCCCCAGATATCCTGATGGCGTCATCCGGACCTTCAGCAGGATCATATTTTAAATCACCTAGTGCAGATATGATGATGATGATCATCATCATCATCCTGATCTTTCGAGAGGGTTACCTTGGCCGCAAAGGGGTCATTTTGCATTCATCACCCGATCATCTTCCTTAGGTGACCTGATCTTGCATTTATCCCCTGATCTTAACGAAACATGACGGTGACGTCATCCTTCGCATTTTAATGAAGCTCGAATATGACGATGACGTCACCATCATATTCCTTTCCTCAGCTGCAGGATCATATTCCAAAACCTCCTATTTGTCTTCGTCATGATGATGACGATGATGTCTTTCTTTCCCCAATATGCAGAAACGAAACATCCTGATGTGCTTTTCATCAGACAATTCGGAGGGGAGGAGCATCAATTGCCACAATATCCTGCAGCTAGATAGAAGACATAGAGTTGGTCATCATCATGATTTTCGGCGTAGGTATAACTATTGCCGTCGGCCAAGTCTAATATTGTCAACCTGATCATATGTGGTCGCACCGATGCGAACATGATGATGATGACCCGAAGCATACAAACAGAGCATGCAAAGCCAGATGTGAAGTAATTTGTTAAGAGCGGTTATTTCCTTGTATATTTTGACATGCATGATCATATTTGAACCCGATACACATGGAAATGGGCGGGAAAATTTGAAATGATAGAAATTTAAAAGCCCGACTGCCTAATTTTGGTCAACGAGGGTTGACCTGGTTGTTTTAATGATGTTTATGCATTTAGTGCATATTTTCCACAGGTAAAACCTGATTGCCTGTACCTGCACATTGGGAGGTATGTTTAATAAAATGTTTACTTCCTGTTGTTTATCCATATGATGATGAACTTAATGTTTGTCTGTTTATTTGCAGGAAGTCATGATGCTGCTGCTAAAGATGAGCATTGAAGTCATGATGCTGCTGCTGAGGCTGAGCATTACAAAGTTGCGCATGGAGGCAACATGAGCTAGAAATGAGGAGGATATTGTCAAATATGCTGTTCGCCAGCTAGAGACCGAATCAAGTTGAAGATGCTGGAATATTCTGTGCCAGCTGTGCATTTGCCAATTGACGAGGCATGTGCTTTTCATCTGGACCGTTGTTTGTTATGAGAGGATCCTGATCCTTGGATCGTTGTAACCGTTTTTTGGCAGTTGTTCTATATAAGAGCCAGAGCTTGTCATTAAAGAAGGGGAGATACATTAGAATACACAGACGCATCTGGCGCATAAAAGTTAATTACTGTAGACTCAATTAGGAGATCGGATTACTGAGGCTAATGAGGATAGAATTGTTGAAATGTCAAGGTTCTTTCTTCAGATCACTGTAAATGTACCTGTTCTTGAGCATACTGAATGGATATGAAGTTTCAAATTACATCCTGATTGTAAATTTTACGTAATCTTCTTGTTGATTTCTGGATATGTACTGGTGAATGTTGTGTTCAACTGGAAGCGCTTTCATTTCATTACATGTTGTTGTCAACTTTTCCTTTGAAGATTTGCACTAGATCATGCGGATTTGTGGAATGTCCTGGTGAAGTATGATTTCTAGTTTTCCTTCTTTTCATTGCATGTATGGGAGCTTGTATGTGGATCAGTGATCTAAGTCCAGTAGTTTTGGGAATCTCATTTCTTAACCCTTTTTCTTCTTTTAATTTCATAAATTCATCACCATAACTGCAAATCATGATAAATAACAAGCAGAAATAGTGAAATATGCTGAAATCCCGTAGGTAACTGAAGATCATTAGCATATTTGAGTTAAATGCATGTATTATTGAAAATATCATGCAAAGAATCATAAATAATGATAGAAATCATGCAAATATCAGCCTGTAGGCACATTATTTGACTAAATTCACAGTGCAGAGGTAGAATTGTTGGAGATTTATGCGGAGCAAACATCCAGAGCAGGATATTTGAAGATAATGATGATGAACTTTGCAGAAACACGTAAGGCCCCTGAATGGAAAACAGCAACACACATCAACCACTGAGTAACGTCAGTAGATTAAGACCTAATCAACGGAGACTTGGGATCATGAATTCTTTGAATTCATCGTATCTTTCAAGATGAGTAAAGGTTGTTGTGTAACTTTTATTCTATGTTTACGAATGACTAACATCATGACCAACATAAATTGGCGCTAGAAGGAGGGCCTAAGTCCAGAAGATCACGTTCATCATCAGTACTTTCAGGTTTGATGACGCTTAGAGTAAGGTAACCTCAGATCGTCTGTGAATTTCATCATATTGCGTAAATATTTACTGTGACAAGATTGTATATGCACATTCTGTGTAAAGATTTCCTGATTTCACATAAATATTGCAAGCTTTACAGTAAATTTCTTTAAATTCACTAAATATTAGCCAAAGATGCATAAATTTGTTCAAGCTTTGAGAATTTGAGCCTTAAACACGTGAGATCTGGTGCTACCGGTCGGAATATCCCAATATCCTGTCATATTTGCAGTGTCTTCACAAATATCGCGTAAATATTCAGTCTGATTTGCAAGTTGACCGCGAATATCACCTCGTCCGGTGGAATCCAGCCAATATTTGTAAAGTTTCAGCTAATTGGCCTCCAAATTGAGAAATCCTGGCTCACAGGATAAATACCAGGTCTAGACATAGTGAAATTTTTGAAGAATTGCCTGTTAGAGGTTTTAGACCTAGGACTGTAGACGTTCACCATACTCCAGGGTCTGGTACGTCTAGAGCTTCACCGGGACCTCCTCCCGTAACTCCTGTTGGTTTGCAAATACCTTCCGGTATATCCGTGACACCTCCTGTTCAACCTCAGGGTATACCTTTAGTCCAACCTCAGCCAACTGCACCACCAGTTCAGCCCCCTCAGGTTGCAATGTCTTTCTTTGCAGCAGAATCACCATTGACCTTTACTGCGTATCATGAGTTACCAAAGTATCCGGACAAACTTTGTCCAAAATACCATCCTTATCAGGATGCGGATGATCATATCAGGACGTTTAAAGAAGCTTGCTGCAGAGCCAGAATAGAACATCAGGACGTGGTGTGCAGATTATTCCCTTTTTCCTTAGGGGAAGAGGCTTATAATTGGTTCATCAGTCTTGGTCAATCTTCTGTTGGTTCGTGGGCTGTCTTAGAGAAGGCCTTTCTTGACAGATTCAAGGTCCCTATTGATCCATCCATGAATTACCACATGTTTGCCACAATTAAGAGATTTGAGAATGAACCTATTGCAAATTTCAATGCTAGGTTCCAGAAAATGTTGTCCAAGCTAGTTACCCCATATGTGGTGGCTGATGCTGCTGCTAGGAGTATTTATTATTCAGCCCTGGATCCATTAACCTCCATGTTCATCAGGAGAACACATCCTGAGATCACCACCTTGACAGGAGCTTTTCAAGAAGCTATCAAGGTAAATCAGCAGCTGATACCTGCTCCTACTCCTAATATAGCATTCCCTACTTTGCCTGGCGTACAATCACAATATCCAGCACCATATCCTACAGCTTATCCTTCACAATATCCTACACAATATCCAAATGGATCAGTGATGCCCCCAGCAATCATGCCTGCACCTTTGCAAGTACCTCCATTGAGTATCATGCCTCCTTCGAATGGAAATGGCCAATTGCCACAATATCCTGCACAAGCTCAGACACCTCAGGGTACAGATCTATCCCACAATAACCATGGATCTTCCTTTTTCCAGCCTCAGACTGAAAATGTAGTGGCCAAAGCTCAAGAGGAGAAAGAGGAAATCAAAGAAATTTCTGCTCAGTTGAGAAAACTCACCACAGAAGTAACACACTTGAGAAATCAAGGGTTTTATTCACAGTCAGGTCAGAATAGGAGTTATTCCAATGACAGACCAAATTACCCTGACAGAGGATACAACAATAACTTCAACAATAATGGTGGAAACAATAATAATCCTCCTAGGCAGCCCAGAGTGTGGAACTCTAGGCCAAATAATGGTTCATTACCATCACCCCTGGACAATCAGCCTCCTGGTGAAGCCAAACAAACTACCAGAGTCAATCTTGCTGAAGCAGCCCTTACCAATTGGTGCAGGATTCACAATACCAATGCACATGCAGAATTAGATTGTCCACAATTTAGGATTGCTGCCAGCATCTTTCAGACTGAAGTGTCTAATACTTCTGGAAATCCACCTCAGGCAGAAGGAAATGAAATAGTTCCTTGTGGATATGACTCAGCTTTTGTGCTGGAAACATACACTAATCAGCCTCATCAGGATTATAATCAGACCTGTGAAGAATCTGCCTTAACCTTTGAAGCAAACTATGTCTTCCCTTTTGAGGATGAAAATGAACCTACAAGAGAGCATGAGGAAGTACATGCATACCAGTAGCAATACCCTGGTAAGCACAATTATAACCTGAGGAGTAATGCCAACAGACCTGCCGGTCCATTGACATCATCTCTACCTCCAAACAACTTCAACACACCTCCTGATCCTAAGGCTAGCAATAACCCTGGGTTCCCTAAGGTGAATGCTCAATACTTGTCTCCTCAAAACACAGTAACAAAAGTCGCAAATGCACCTCATGAGTCTGACAAGTTAGTCAGTTATTTGGCTGATGAAATGAAGAAAATCAAGATCAGCCTGTCCCTATTTGAGTTACTAAAAACTCCTGCCATCAAAAGGGCATTCATGAAGTCGCTAGATGATCCTGCTCCTAAAGAGGATAATCACCTTTCGAGTCAATCCAATAGCAGAGACCATACTGCTAAAGATAATACTGTCAAGCCCAAAGTGTCAGCCACAGTCCAAGCTGCTGAAACCTCCCACATGACCTTGTACAGAGATAAAACTGAATCACCTCCGTTTCTCCTCACCATAAGAATGTTCAGTAAGAATTTGCACAACTGTTTAGTTGATTCAGGAGCCTCAACTAATGTTATGCCTTTGTCAATATGCAACGCATTAGGACTGCATCCTGCTAAATCCTTAAAGAAGGTCACTCAACTGGACAAGACAGAAGTAAGTGTCGTAGGAGAACTCACTCACATTCACATGCAGCTAGCGTCTGATCCTAGGATCCAGTATTACATTGACATTTAGGTAGTTGACATACCTGATACATACGGGATGTTGCTTAGCTGGGACTGGTCTAAAATGCTTAACGGATACATGTCCACAGACTTCAGTCACATGTGGTTGCCATGGAAAGGTATACCTAATCAGATCAGGATTGATGCTGAGCCTAGGATGAAACATATGATCACGGAATATAACAGAACAAATGAGATCATGTATGTAAACGTAGAACCTAGAGTTTATCACATCAGGCCGCAAACTGTCAAAATAGAAGAGATCCTGATGCTTGATGTTCATCATCATCATGACGATGATTATCATGAGGATATGCCAGTTGTAGAACTTAATAATGATCCTGATAATTAGAATGAAATAGATCGCTTCAGGGATTTTGAGATGCATTTATCTACTCAGATAAAACGTTGTCAATTATTAAATATACCTGCTAATGATATTTTGATTGACGGATGGTGCAGATTACATGGCGAAGCACACTCGGAAAAGACTTGTGAACCATGCTTAGACATGATAATACTGGAACAGACGTATAGTGAAGCATCATCATCATATTCCAAGGTGAGTGCTACATCTGATGATGATGATGATACTAATTCTTATTTGTCTTCTGCAGGAACAGAAGAGTCGACGGATCCTGATGAGGATCATATCTGAAAAACAGAAGAGATCCTGGTGTCCAATCAGACGAATGATGCGAGAAAGGAAAAGATCACTCCTGGTAGTGATTGCTTCATGGAACCGGATTACGAGTTGTCTGATGAGGATAAAGGCAGTGACCTGACGAAGTTTGAAGAATTTCTGGTTAAAGAAATAAAAAAAATGACACAACAGTGTAGATCTCCCCAGGAGGTTTTAATTAAAGGTTGGTGTAGGCTGCATGAGGCGCCTCACTCAGAAACAACTTGCTCACTGTGCTTACACATTTTGAAGAAGCATGCAGCTGTATGTGCTGAACATCATCCTCCTGCTAGGATGGAAGAGAAAACAGAAAAGCCATCAGGCTCATCAGATAAAGGAAAGAAGAAACTTGAAGATGACACCCCTAAGTTAAAGTGGATATCAGGCGGAGCAGCAGCTAGAGCTGCAAAGAAAAAAGAAAGCTCAAGCAAATGTCCTGCTGAAGATAAGCCTTGGATCCTGAGGTTTGATGGATCCAAATCTAAGCAAGGTGCTGGGGTAGGAATTGACCTTATTGATCCATCAGGAAAATCCTATTTAGCAGCTTACAGATTACAGTTCCCCTGCACTAATAATGTCACAGAGTATGAAGCTCTGATTCATGGACTGTTGTTTGCCCATAAGAAGAAGGTGAAGATCCTGCATGTCTTTGGAGATTCAGAACTAGTTGTGAGACAAGTAAGAGGAATTTACTCTTGTAACTACAGAAAGCTGTCAAATTACAGACATCGTGTGTGGGACCTGATTGAAGACTTTGATGCCTTCAACATCGTTCACGTGCCAAGAGAACAGAACCAAAGGGCAGATGCACTTGCTCAGGCCGCCAGTACGCTGGAACCGCTATCTATATCTGGTCTGAAGAGATTTTCAGTAGAATTGGTGTCAGTACCTTCGGTACCTGACAATGTGACTAATCTCCAAGTGTTTGATGATGATCAGCACATCCTGGACTTCATATCAAACAGAGACGTATTTGAAGCTCAGATCATAGATGAAAATGGTATGGAAGATCATGTCTGGGAAGAAGATGAGATATTAGAGTTGCCTAGCAACACAATTCCCAAAGGTATGATTGAATTAGAAAGAGCCTTTGATCTCGATAATATGCTTAAACATAAGGATCTGCCTAAGGCAGATGGAGGTCAATATTCACAGGTGAATATTGGACAAGCTGATGACAAGAGAAATGTCTTGTTGGGTAAGGTTTGTACACCTGAAGAGTTAGAAGGAATAACTCAGGCCCTTAAGGATTATATACATGTAATTGCATGGACTTATGACGAGCTGAAGACGTATGACACTTCTGTCATAACTCATACTATACCTCTCAAGCCAGATGCAAAACCTTTCAGACAGAAGCAGAGGCCAGTCAATGCTCTGCTTGAGCCCATCATCCTTGAAGAGGTCAAGAAATTGTTAAATGCCCGGATAATATTTCCTGTAAGGCACTCCACTTGGGTGGCAAATCTGGTGCCAGTCAGAAAGAAGAATGGAGACATCAGATTGTGTGTAGATTTCAGGAACCTGAACAGAGCATCAGAAAAGGATAATTATCCTTTGCCCTCTTTGGATGAAGTTCTGCAGATGGTAAATGGAGCCAAGATGATGTCCTTCTTGGATGGTTTTTCAGGATACAACCAAGTGATGGTTGATAAAATTGACAGATTAAAAACTGCCTTCACCACAAAATGGGGGATATTTGCATATAGACGTATGCCATTTGGACTGATAAATGCTGGAGCTACATTCCAGCGAGCAATGGACATAGCCTTCAGAGGCTTAATAGGAAAATGTATAGTCATCTACATGGATGACCTGACAGTATTCTCCAAGGAAAGGGGGAATCATGTTGCTGATCTCAGAAGTGTACTGAAGAAATGTGAAGAATATGGAATATCTTTGAATCCCAAGAAGTGCATATTCGGGGTCACAACAGGAAAGTTACTAGGCCACCTGATCACAGAGGATGGGATTATCATTGATCCTGACAGGGTGGAATCCATTATGAAGTTACCACTTCCAGGAAGCAAAAAGGAACTTAAATCTTATTTTGGTAAGATAAATTTTGTGAGGAAGTTCATCACTGGCTTTGCTGAGATTGTCAGACCACTGAATGCCATGTTGAAAAAAGATGCACAAATTGAGTGGACACCAGAAGCCAGAGCTGCCTTTGAAGATATAAAGAAGGCCATTTCAGATGCTCCTGTCCTCATTAGTCCAGATTATACAAGAGATTTCTACATCTACTCATTTGCTTCAGAACATACTTCTATAGCAGTGTTAACTCAAAGAAATGAAGATAAAGAAGAGAAACCAATTGCCTTCATGAGCTGTCCTTTCAGAGATGCTGAGTTGAGATACGTAGATGTTGAAAGACAGGCACTTGCATTAGTCAGAGCAGTAAAGAAATTCAGACATTATATACTGAGAAGCAAAGTGATTGCTGTGGTACCAGATGCAGCAGTAAAGATGCTGCTGATGCAGAGTGAACCTGGTGAAAAAAGGGCCAAATGGATTACTGTATTACAAGAATATGACATGGAGATCACACCAATGAAGCTGGTAAGAGGACAAGCTCTGAGCCAGATGATATCAGAAACTAATCCAAACATCATCAGTCAGCAGTATGTGATCAATGAGAAAGACAATGGGGAATGGTATTCAGACATCAGGCACATCCTGATCATGGGAAGATGTCCTTCAGGAATGCAAGCCTCACAGAGAAGAGCCTTAAAGATAAGATCCCAGAAGTATATGATGAAGGGAGGAGCCCTGTTTAAAAAGAATTATGAAGGGATATACCTGAGATGCTTAGAGAAACCAGAAGCCAATAAAGTTCTGACAGAGTTACATGACAAGTTTGGAACTGCCCACGGATCAGCGTTGGCCACAACACATGCAATCCTCAGAGCAGGATATTACTGGCCTACAATTTTTAAAGACACAGCTGATCATGTTAAATGTTGTCATGTTTGCCAGGTTGCTGCCAACAGAGAAAAATATGCTGCACAACCATTGCAGCCAGTGATGGAAGAGCGCCCATTTGCACAGTGGGGCATGGATTTCATAGGACCGATCAATCCTCCGTCTTCTTCAGGCCAGAGGTATGTCCTAACAATTACTGATTATTGTACCAGATGGACTGAGGCTATCAGCAGCAAAACTTGTACTGCTGATGATGTCATTAAATTTCTGGAAAGCAACATTGTCACCAGGTATGGAATTCCTTATGCATTGGTAAGTGATAATGGTTCTGCCTTCATTTCCACTAAATTGTCAAGTTGGGCTTTTGATCATGGGATCATACTTAAGTTCTCATCCAATTACTATCCCCAGGGAAATGGATTAGCAGAATCCACCAATAAGAATTTACTAAGTATCATAAGAAAATTGATAGAGAAAAATCCCAGGGAATGGAACTCATTTATGAAATATGCCTTATGGGTAGACAGAACTAGAATGAAAATTGCATTGGGAAACTCACCCTTCCAGCTAGTATATGGGGTAGATCCTATCCTCCCTGTAAACTTGAAAATTCCTACTCTGCAGTTTGCCCAAGACTATCTAGGCATAGATAATAAACAGGAAGTCAGGTTGCTTCAATTGATGCATCTGGAAGAAAAACGAAGTCAAGCGATCGACCAATTTGCAAAACATCAGGCTGTTGTCAAACGCTGGTTTGACAAGAGAGCCAGAATTAAAGCTTTCAGGATATCAGATTTAGTCCTGATGTGGGATAAAGCCCATGAAAGGAAAGGTGATCATGGTAAGTTTGATAGACTATGGATAGGTCCCTTTCAGATTTCTGAAATTTTAGGAGACAGCACTTATAGGCTTAAGAACCTGACAGGTGAGGATGTCCCGTTGCCAGTCAATGGACAATTCCTCAAACATTATTTCCAGGCCTGAGTGACTTCGTGACAGTCTCATGTATCATATTGTATATTTGTATAGTTTTTTGTACAGTTTGCTTGTTGTTGTTGTTGTTTTGTTGGTTGGGACCTTGTTCTGGTAAGTCAGGATGATGCACTTCATCACCTTAAGAAAATAATTAAATTGTTAGGATTCAAGTGATGAGATCACATTTAAATGTAGGTTATGATTCATTCTAAGAAGTGTTCATGATCAGGTTTATGATGTCTTTTCATCAGGGTGCTTTTTCTTGTCCAAAGTGAATCAAACACAATGAAACACCTAACAGCCTTGGGTTTGTTGAAGATATGAGTATAGGTGTTAAGTGAAAAATCTAAAGGGACTCCCTTGCTACCAATACAATCTCCAACCTAAAGCTGCAAGTGACTACACCTTGTACAAATGAGCTGACATGATGATATCAAATTTAAATTTTTAAAGGAAAATCAGAAACGAAATAAAATTAGGCCATCTAAGTAACTCTACCGGGGCTATGGACACCTGCTGGCAATGGAGCCCTACTTAGGGAGATTGTATAGATAACCTTGCCGGGGCTATAGACGCCTGCTGGCAGCAAGGCTCTATCCAGGTTGGCTATGAGGGATGATCTCCAACTATGTAGTTTAACACCAGTTACTTATGTTTTCAACTTACTTTCAAGATGAGGATAATTAATCATATGCACACACCTGATCCTTTGTTAGCTTTATCACCATAATGAAATTTTATCATTCAAAGATCATGATGATTTTACTTAGACAGAATTAGAACACTATAGATAAATGTGATCACATCACTTGAATCATTGGAATTTGTTTATTTTCTTTGGTGGCAAGTTGTTGTGTGGTTACACAACACGCCCCATTTTGACTTGGCAAAACAGGGACCCAACTTTTGTTCTGGTTTGTGTTGTCTGCTTTCTGGCGGTTTGGTAAAAATAAGTCAGGTGCATCATCATCATGAAGGTCAGGATGAGGTAGGTCATCATCATGAGGTTAGTTTGTCAAAGTTCATATTTTGTTTCTATGACCTCATGGTTAGAAAGAGCTTGAAATTCCATGCAGGTTTGCCTTTTACATCACTTGAAAATTCGTCCATATGAGGGAGTTATGAGCAGTCAAAGTTTTGGTCAAACCTGATAATTGCTGTATGATGAGCATCATCATCATGATATTTGAAAAGCCCCCCCGATAATATCCTGGGGTCGAAACATCCGGACGTCAATTTTAAGTCGTAGTAGGTTGTCCCCGTCGAAACGGTCTTTTGTATCGCGAAAGGTCATCATCATGATCTTTGTCTATCACCCGATAAAATGATGCAGTCCCAATATCCGGACGTCAATCTTAAGTGATAGTGTGTTTTACCCGTCAAGCGACCCTGGAAACATCATGAGCATCATGATATTCTAACATCACCCGATATTATAATATCATGCTGATATTATAATATCACCTTGCTTAAGAAATCTGCCATCTGCATAATTTGCACGTGCACGTCAAAGTCCTGGTGATCATCATCATCATGATCTTTCAAGACAGGATCACATTTCGTAAAATCCTCCTGATCTCCTTTTGCGTGATCATGATGATCACCTTATCTTTCAAAGGGGAGGGTGATATTTCATTCCTAAGTCATGTTGACAAGATCATCATGATCTTGTTTGTCTACCCGACATTTCGCAATATCCTCCTGCCGAGAAGTATAACCTTTTGCAAATATCCTGATGACGTCATCCCGACCTGATAAACGAAGAAGCAAATATCAGCATGACGTCACCATCACCTTCTCCTTCGGCAGGATATTTTCCAAGGCATGATCCTGTTCGCCAATATGATGATGACGATGACGTCATGTTCTAAGATTAAAAAAAGCCCCAGATATCCTGATGGCGTCATCTGGACCTTCAGCAGGATCATATTTTAAATCACCTAGTGCGGATATGATGATGATGATCATCATCATCATCCTGATCTTTCGAGAGGGTTACCTTGGCCGCAAAGGGGTCATTTTGCATTCATCACCCGATCATCTTCCTTAGGTGACCCGATCTTGCATTTATCCCCTGATCTTAACGAAACATGACGGTGACGTCATCCTTTGCATTTTAATGAAGCCCGAATATGACGATGACATCACCATCATATTCCTTTCCTCAGCTGCAGGATCATATTCCAAAACCTCCTATTTGTCTTCATCATGATGATGACGATGATGTCTTTCTTTCCCCAATATGCAGAAACGAAACATCCTGATGTGCTTTTCATCAGACAATTCGGAGGGGAGGAGCATCAATTGCCACAATATCCTACAGCTAGATAGAAGACATAGAGTTGGTCATCATCATGATTTTCGGCGTAGGTATAACTGTTGCCGTCGGCCAAGTCTAATATTGTCAACCTGATCATATGTGGTCGCACTGATGCGAACATGATGATGATGACCCGAAGCATACAAACAGAGCATGCAAAGCCAGATGTGAAGTAATTTGTTAAGAGCGGTTATTTCCTTGTATATTTTGACATGCATGATCATATTTGAACCCGATACACATGGAAATGGGCGGGAAAATTTGAAACGATAGAAATTTAAAAGCCCGACTGCCTGATTTTGGTCAACGAGGGTTGACCTAGTTGTTTTAATGCTGTTTATGCATTTAGTGCATATTTTCCACAGGTAAAGCCTGATTGCCTGTAGCTGCACATTGGGAGGTATGTTTAATAAAATGTTTACTTCCTGTTGTTTATCCATATGATGATGAACTTAATGTTTGTCTGTTTATTTGCAGGAAGTCATGATGCTGCTGCTGAAGATGAGCATTGAAGTCATGATGCTGCTGCTGAGGCTGAGCATTACAAAGTTGCGCATGGAGGCAACATGAGCCAGAAATGAGGAGGATATTGTCAAATATGTTGTTCGCCAACTGGAGACCGAATCAAGTTGAAGATGCTGGAATATTCCGTGCCAACTGTGCATTTGCCAATTGACGAGGCATGTGCTTTTCATCTGGACCGTTGTTTGTTATGAGAGGATCCTGATCCTTGGATCGTTGTAACCGTTTTTTGGCAGTTGTTCTATATAAGAACCAGAGCTTGTCATTAAAGAAGGGGAGATACATTAGAATACACAGACGCATCTGGCGCATAAAAGTTAATTACTGTAGACTCAATTAGGAGATCGGATTACTGAGGCTAATGAGGATAGAATTGTTGAAATGTCAAGGTTCTTTCTTCAGATCACTGTAAATGTACCTGTTCTTGAGCATACTGAATGGATATGAAGTTTCAGATTACATCCTGATTGTAAATTTTACGTAATCTTCTTGTTGATTTCTGGATATGTACTGGTGAATGCTGTGTTCAACTGGAAGCGCTTTCATTTCATTACATGTTGTTGTCAACTTTTCCTTTAAAGATTTGCACTAGATCATGCGGATTTGTGGAATGTCCTGGTGAAGTATGATTTCTAGTTTTCCTTCTTTTCATTGCATGTATGGGAGCTTGTATGTGGATCAGTGATCTAAGTCCAGTAGTTTTGGGAATCTCATTTCTTAACCCTTTTTCTTCTTTTAATTTCATAAATTCATCACCATAACTGCAAATCATGATAAATAACAAGTAGAAACAGTGAAATATGCTGAAATCCCATAGGTAACTGAAGATCATTAGCATATTTGAGTTAAATGCATGTATTATTGAAAATATCATGCAAAGAATCATAAATAATGATAGAAATCATGCAAATATCAGCCTGTAGGCACATTATTTGACTAAATTCATAGTGCAGAGGTAGAATTGTTGGAGATTTATGCGGAGCAAACATCCAGAGCAGGATATTTGAAGATAATGATGATGAACTTTGCAGAAACACGTAAGGCCCCTGAATGGAAAACAGCAACACACATCAACCACTGAGTAACGTTAGTAGATTAAGACCTAATCAACGGAGACTTGGGATCATGAATTCTTTGAATTCATCGTATCTTTCAAGATGAGTAAAGGTTGTTGTGTAACTTTTATTCTATGTTTGCGAATGACTAACATCATGACCAACAGGGAGGGGGTATTTATAAGTTGGAAAAAGGGAATTGATTGAGAATTTAACTCAATTGATTGATGAGTTAACAAGGATTGATTACGAAGTGAACTAGATTGATTTCCTAGTAAACTCAGTTGATTTGAGAGTGATAAATCAATAATAGCTTATCACTAAAGAGGAATTGGAGTTGGAAGAATGTATGAGGAAGAATGGGTTGTTAATTTTAGATCAAATGGAGTTAATTTTACATGTGTGGGTGCATGAAATAGTCAAATCCATATTAGGCATCAAAAATCATGCGAACTAGAAGAAAAACAGGCAAAAACAAAGCCATTTTGAGCAAGAAACTCAAGTTTTTTTCACCTCTTTTGCTAGTAGGGTCACCTGGGGGTGACATTGGGTCTCTCAGGGGGGAGATCCTACAAAAAGAGGGTTTCTTGGTAGGAGATTCAGAAAAAAGGGTCTGAGAGGAAGTGCATGATGAGAGATGAAAGAGAAGATGAAAATGAGGTGATCTACCTCCAAAAATAGGTCAGTCATGTACAAGAATCCAAATCTCCACTTGCATTGCAAGATCTCCCAGGGGGAGATCTGAAAATAATAGGAGGAGATTTGGATTGGTTGAGTGAAACTAAAATCCAAAAGTTGGAGCTGGATCCGGGGGACCTCTATAAGGCTTATAGAGGGTGGAGAGGATGAAAAACATAAGGAAAAGGTGAAAACTCACCTAAAAGATGCTTACAAGGCTTAGGAACATAGCTGAAAGCTCAGAAAACACAATTCGACAAGTGTCACAAAAGTGTTGAAAAGCGTCGACGACAAAGAGAGAGGGAAAATGACAAAGAGGAAACAAGACAAGATGAAAGAAATGACACATCATCAAGAGGTCTACTTCTTAGAGGACATTATTTCATGCTTACATGTACGTGACAAGGATTAAAATCATCATAGGGGTCCTCGTGGAGGTTGTGCATGATTTTTGTGCTTACAATATTTACCCCCTCGGGGATGGTAATCTACATGAAAGGTAGGTACTATTCCCGAACTAGGCCCTACCTGTTGTTGATTTTTCTGCAATTGTACCTACAATAACTAGTATTAGCCTAGCATTTAAATATATCAAAATGAATAATGAAAACTAAAATGACAGACTTACCATGGATTGTGATAGATTGACTGGTTGCTTACCTTTGTCAGTGAGACCTGTAAGAATGAATGCAAATAAAATGATGCACCAAAGATGCATAAAAGCAAAAAACTAATCAAAGAATGCATAAAAGAAACTAAGCTAAGGGCAAGCTTATCAAGCAAATTAGTGAGATCAAAGTGAATCGGTGATGGAATCAATCGTGTGAGCAGTCTTCAAGAAGGTATCGTCGAGGTGATCATGAAGATGGCTGCCTCTTCCTCAGCCACAGAGAATCAAGTATGAAAATAGTGAAAAATCCTTTCTAAACCCTAGGTTAAAGTTTATGAAAAAATCTCTTCAATTTTTCTATTTTTGGTGATTCTTCTTGTTACATTGTCTCTGTTTCATCATTTAGAGTAGGATAGGTCTTTCATTTTCTAGAATTGGCTAAGAAATGAAGATTTTAGGGCACTTTTCACTCTAGGGATCTCCACTTAGGGTCACCCCTTTTGTTAGGTAGGTCTCCTGGGAGGAGATCTATCTGGCAATAGGGTCTCCTGAGAGGAGATCCTGCAGACAATAGGGTTGTCGGGGGGAGATCCCATAGTCATCTAGGTCGCCCTGGCGGCAACCCTCTTGGGTAAATTATGCTTGAAATTTGATGTTTTCTGTCATTCTTTTTTCTCTGATCTGACTTGATATGACAATTGTATTCACATGTTTATTGTAATTTTTTATGATTATACGCTTTTTAGGGATTTTTGGAAGTTTAAGAGATCTAATCTAAAGTTATTTTTGATTGGCAAGACGCGTATCTGATGGAATGCCTACAGAGAGCAAGTGTGGCTCTAAGAGATGTTTGTTTCATTGAGTGATGAGGACTGTGATATCTTGAGGAGGGCAAGCCTAGCTAGAGTCTTCCATGTGCTAGTTGTTCACCATGTGTCATGCATATGTTGCAACATTCTGACTTACTGGGATGTAGACAGGAATACTTTCAGGTTCTCACATGTTTTAGGAGAGTAGACTATCACTTTGTTTGATGTTTATAGGATTGTTAGAGTTCTTGTGAGAAGACATCCTCTCGTCCTTCCTTCTAATGAGTCCTTTGAGGACAAGAAATCTTGGGTAGAGTTCATGGGGGTTAGTTGCCTCGAGGACTAGATAGGAGACCAGATTACTTCAATGCCACAACTTCACATTCCTCTCTTGAGGCAGTTCTTGGTTGGTTTGATTGAATCGAGGTTGTCTGGAGACAAGGCCTCAAATTGCCTGATATGGTGTTGGGTACCCATCATACATGGTCTTGAGGAGGGCAAGTTCTATGCTTGGGGGCTAGAAATTTTGGCCATGGTGTACAGGGACTTCTATCACATCGCATGATGAGGGGCTCTAGCTTTTGACCACTCTTCTTTGATTATGACTTGGATTTCTGAGCACATCAAGCCCTATAAGAAATGTGTTCTAATTCTTGACAGATGATTACTAAGAGAAGCTAGATGGATGCAAATGGGTTATTTTGATGCTTCTTTGCACACTGTGGCTACTCTCACAGATGAGGATATGATCTTTGATCCTTATCTTGATATGGAGGGAGCTTGGACTTGGGATGGCAAAATCTTAAAGTAATGTAGTGGGGTGTCCGAGGTTTCAGATCAAAATGATCAAGTCAAGGCTCATCGTGTTAAACACGTATTACAACAATTTGATGAGGACATCCCTGAGGAGTTGGCCCTAGTGTCTACTTGTTATAGTTCCATTTAGGAGGTGGGCGAGGTAGGTTAGGGGTCATCCCATAATAATGGGTTACACCTTTTGTCCAACATTTTGAACTAAATCTTCACATTCAAACACCTATAGCGGCTAAAACATTAGGAATTTGAAGATGATGTGAACTAGTGATTTGTGACATTTTATTTGTAGATTCTAAATATATTTTTTAAAAAAAATTGGAGTTAAATTGTAAATTTTTTTGCATCTCCTTTGATAACTAGTTTTTAATAGTAAAAACATCATATCAGAGTGGCTATGAGTTGGATGAACCTACTGATATAACTTATGAAGAAAAGGTTGAACAAGAAGACAATCAAAGTGAAGAAGAAAAGGCTCCATAAATTGCTAAGACTCCCAAGTATGTAAGAATCAATCACTCTGAAAATCAAATTATTGGAGACAAAGAGAAAGGAGTATTGACAAGGAAAAGAGCTATAGAAGAGCAAGTGAATTACTATTTGCTCTCTACAGTTGAACCAAAAACCGTGAATGAAGCTTTCAATAATCAAAATTAGGTTAAGGCAATGAAAGAAGAACTAATGTAGATAGAGAAGAATGAAACATTGGAATTAGTTCCTAGACATGCTAAGAAAAATATTATTGGAACCAAATGGGTCTTCAGGAATAAGTTGAATGAAAATGGAGAAGTTGTAAGGAATAAAGAAAGACTTGTGCATAAAGGATATTCTAAAATTGAAAGAATAGATTTTAAGGAGACTTTTGCTCCAGTATCTTGGATTGAAGCAATTAGAATGTTTCTGGCATTTGTAGCCCATAGAGATTTCAAAGTATATCAGATGGACATGAAGTCTGCATTCCTGAATGGTGAGTTAGAAGAGGAAGTCTGTACCAACCAACTGGAAGGATTCCAACCATCAAATCAAGGTGATATGGTATGCAAGTTGAAGAAAGAATTATATGGACTCAAGCAAGCTCCTAGGGCATGGTATGCAAGGTTAGATAAGTACTTATTATAGTTCAGATTCAGTAAAGGCACTGCTAATAGTAATCTTTATTTCAAGATTAATGGTGATGAAATTTTGATTGTTGAAGTCTTTGTTGATGATATCATCTTTGGAGGAAATGAAGGTATGTGTATGAAATTTGTTGGTGAAATGCAGAAAGAATTTGAGATGTCTATGTTTGGTGAGATGAATTTCCTTTTGGGTTTGTAAATCAATCAATCAATCAGATAAAGGAATCTTCATATCTCAATCTAAGTATGTGAAAGAGTTGTTAAATAAGTTTGGGATGGAAGACTCTAAACTAGTATGTACTCCCATGGTGACTAGCTACAAACTAACAAAAAATTGATGAATCACCCAAGACTGATGAGAAAAAGTATAGATCCATGATTGGAGGATTACTTTATCTAACTCAAACCAGACTTGATATTATGCATGTATTTTGTCATGTTGCAAGATTTCAAGTTGATCCAAGAGAATCACATGTGATGGCAGTAAAGAGAATCCTGGGGTATTTAAAAGGCACTCTAGATCATGGCTTATGGTATCTGAAGGATAATGATTTTACTCTTAGTGCTTATATAGATGTTGATTGTGTTGGAGATGTTAATGACATTAATAGTATAAGTGGAGGTGCCTTCTTCTTGAGAAATAGATTGGTTTCATGGCTAAGCAAGAAACCAGATTCAATCTCTTTGTCCACTGTAGAAGTAGAGTATATTGCAGCAGCATGTTGTTGTACTCAAGTGTTATGGATGAACCAAACTTTCAAGGATAAAAGAGTTGTTTATGAAGATCCAATTGCAATCTTGTGTGACAATACAAGTGCCATAAATATTTTCAAGAATCTAGTGATGCACTCAAGAACAAAGCATATATATATAAGGTATCACTTTTTGAGAGAAAAGGTGACAAAGAATGAAGTAAAGTTGGAATATGTGTCCACAAAGGACCAGATTGCAGATATCTTCATCAAGCCTCTACCTAAGGATAGTTTTGAGTATCTTAGAGAAAAGTTAGGGGTGATTACCCCTCCTATCCTAAACTAGGATGCATGAGAATGCATCAATCCAGTGGTGCTCAAAGTCACATTGTTTGATCTGGATTGATGTTTTGGGAGCTACCTCTCAGTGGGAGTAGCTAAATGTGTTGGTAACAGTTCAGTTGGATCAGAGTAGCAGAATGCAAGTATGTCCCCTTTGCCATTGATGTCAATGGGGGAGAGAAATCATATGAAAAACTCAGGGGGAGAAAGAATGTAGATGTGTAAAAATAAAGGGGGAGAATTTTGTTTTGTTGGTCTTTTCAATTTTTCACATCATATGTTGCCATCAATGACAAAGGAGGAGATTGTTGTATGTATGTACGAAATCGGTGTTGTCATTAGTGTCAATTGTGCTCTTGTTTTGATGCTTGATTGTAATGAGTTAGAAGCTTTGTATTTGCCTACGTGAGTCTTGGAGATCTAGATATTGAGAAAATTGGCTCCTCTGGTGGAAACAATGTGTTACAGAGTTTCTTGTGTATTACAAAAGAACATTCTAGTAGATTTCTCTACATTTCTTGAAAGATGAATATCTTTTTCTACAGATTGGAAGTTATTTAGAGGCACATCTGAAGATGCTATGTTTCAAGTTTGAGCCTCCGGTATGAATAATTGAGTGAGTTATATTCACCAGAGTGAAAACAACTTTTTCTGTATGTTTGGCAATGACAGGGAGAAAGTATTATTCTCTGCATTCTTCCGCATTGAAGTATTTTGATCTGCAGTTTTAGATTTAAGTATGAGATGATGTTATGTGCTTTCAACTCCAATGGTTCATGATTTTGTGGTCTGCAAGCGAACTTTTCATTATGACAGTGGCTGGCAGTGTTGGTTATGTGCTTCAGTTTGAAGAATCTTCTTGACAGAGTGGAAAGAGATCGTGCGGTTGTTCTTGGTGATTACAATGTGCTTGAGGATGTCTCTTGACTGTGCTCCTACCTTTGGATTGGTCTACAAAGAGAAGTTTGGATAATGAAAGAAGAATGTTCTTAGAAGACCTAGTGTTAACTGGAGAGTCTTGGCTGACTTGGTTGTTTTCACTATTTGTGGAGATGCATTGAAGATTGTAGAAGCATGTTGTGGCAGGGAGGATTGTGTTTGAGTCCCAGCTAAGACTTGGTGTGATCGGCATACATCTTTACATCTTTCTGTAGCTAAATTTTGTAATAGGTGTAGACCTATTCCTATGTATGTTTTTGTAATGCCGACCTTGGAGATTGTTCCAACAGTTGATGAATGTATTTTTGACCTTGATGTACATTCTAAGGTTGATGACTTGTATAAAGACTTGTAATGTAATTGTGAAAAAATACATGTGTGTGCGAATATGAAGAGATAAGAGTGAAGGTGTGAAAGAGTAGAGCAAAAAAGTTATCTTGTGCTTTAGTCGAACTGAAGCCAGGAATGGAGTAGATGCTACTTAATCAGTTCACCACTTTGGCAGTGAGCCATTCTTGAGGTGAGCAATTTAGGTACTGAGCCATGTAGGCAATGAGCCTCTATATTTTAGTATTGTTATAACTCATATTTTCTGTGGACTAACACCCACCGTGGTTTTTCCCTTTTAGGGTTTTCCACATAAAAATCTAGTGTGTACTATGTTGAATGTGTGATAATGATTTAGTCTATGGTTTCATGCATTCATGGTTAAATTTGATTATCAAAAATTAAGTAGTTGATGGTTTATGAAGTTAAGTTTTTGTGACAACTAACTTACCCCCCCCCTCTCAGTTGTCGTGTGTATTTCAACAGTTTAGACATTGGAATTCTAAGTTTGTTATAACAAGTCGATGAGACATTTCATCTAGGTTCAAGTTTTGTGCTATTTTTTTGCCAATGTAAATCATTTGGGAAAATTGAGGATGCTATATATAATTGGTTGAAAATTCCTAAAAAGCAAACGAAGACATGGTATGGTAGAAGGTTAGAGTGTGACTTTAAACAATGATGGGTGAGGTTTGAGAGGTGGAGTAAATGAATAAGGAGTATGATGTGGAATTTAGTTTCATGAAACATATAGGGGGCTAAGTGGATGTCATTATAGTAGGATAGTAGAATAATTCTCAAGTTATATTGTACATGTTACCATTGAGAATATTGTGTCAAGTTAGGTGGTTGTAAACACAACAATAATTATTCAATCTTATGTTAATGAATAAATTATGGTGTTTTGTGTGATTTTCTATGGCTTGCAGTAATTTTTGTGTGTCTGTTATTATTGTTGCCTACATATCTAGGCAATCCTTTGTTGGATCCTCCTACCATGGTTATATCAACAATTTCTTTTCCAAATTATCAATTAATGTTTGAAAATAAAAACTTAATGTCAAACCTATTATTTGTTAGGAATAGCATGAAGAAGATATGATGCAAGGACTTCTGAAGGTCATAACTTTTGACTCAGATGTGGCTTTTCCATGAAATTTTATAGGTGGATGGTGGTTTCCCAACCCATCCTAGTCAGTTGGACCTCGTCTTGGCACTTTTTTTGGGCTTGAAACTTTAATCTTGGCCCTCAAAATGACAATTTAGTGTTTTTTTCTAGTTTTTTAAAACATGCTTTTTTTAATAACTTGAAACTCATGTTTCAAATTTAGGATGTTAGTTGGCTTTTCATCCTACCTTAGCTTTAGGAAGTTTTTGGAAAAAAATTTGATTCTCAAGATATGATTGTAAAATTACCTAAAATGGCAAAATCTAAAAATTGTCGAAATCTGCCAAAAAAGGTAATTTTTTATTTTTTTTGTTTTCTTGGATATAAGAGAGTTTTCTCTTATTGTAGTAGGAGAGTTGGTGAATAGAAGTTTTTTTTTTCTAGTGTTCAAAATCTTTGGCTCGCACACATGATTAATGGCACAATTTTATTGAGTGTATGTTGTTGGCTACATCATCTAGTATCAGAGCAAGAAGATGGCTGGGAGAGGAAGAGGAAGAGGCGGTCTTGCCCAGATGCATATAGAAATGCAAAATCTGCAAAGACAAATAGCAGAACTTACAACATGGATGGAAAACCAAAGACTAGGTAGAGGAGGAGACAAATCTGATGAAGAGATAGGTCGAGGAGGTGCAAATCAAGATATAGAACATGAAGAAGAAGAATTAGAAGGCATGAGTTTTGAAGAGAGGATGCTCAAGGCCTTAGAAGGGAAAAATGAAGGGATCAAGGTAGATGTTTCAGATTATGCAGGTAGTCTTAAACCAGAGGAGTTGATACATTGGTTGAATGACATGAAATTTTTTTTTGAATGGAAATCCATGACAGAGGAAAAGAAGGTGAAATTCGTATGCACCAAATTAAAGGGTCATGCAATGATTTGGTGTGATCATATTCAAAAGGAACGAACAAGGAAAGACAAGGATAAGATTAGGACATGGAATAAAATGGAGAAGAAGTTGAGAGAAAAAATTTTGCCTATAGATTATATGTAAACCCTTTTTCATAGGTTTAAAAATTTAAAGCAGAACCTCTCTCCTATGCAAGATTATACAAATGAGTTTTATATGCTGGCTATATGTATAGAGCATCAAGAAACTGATGAACAGATGGTTGCTAGATATGTGAATGGCCTGAAATTCTCTATTCAAGATGAATTGAGCATGCATCGACTCAACAGTATGGAAGAGGCTTACCAATTGGCTCTAAAGGCTAAAGAAAAACAAAATAGATAGTACCATCAGAGGAATAGAGGAGGAACAGGGGGTACATCAACCCCATTTTGAGGAGGTTCAAATTATGGTAGGGGGAGAGTCATCCCATGGATTGGAAAAACAAGTAGACACTTGACAAGATCCTCTGAATCAAGAACGAGGAAGGGGATTTCAAAGAGGTAGAGGTTATGGTGGCAGTAGAGGATGGGAAAACCAGAGAAGGCCTTTCACTTGTTTTAGATGTGGAGAAGAAGGTCATAGGGCATTTGAATCCTCAAATTATAACCTGCAAGAAAGAAATCAAGGAGGACAACCTAGGGTGAACCTAATTCAAACGCAACATGAAGTGAAAGGGACGGAACTAGAGGTTCCACTAGATGTGGGAGAAAGTCTCATGATGAGAAGAGCAATGGTGATTCTAGAGAAGGAGAAAATACAAGCAAAAATCTCTCATGGTTCATGGTTTCGAACCAATATCTTCAGAATGCGGTGCACTTTGGGTGGCAAGGTATGTCAAGTTATTGTTGATGGAGGTAGCTGTGAAACTATGGTTTCTAACGAAATGGTAGAAAAATTAAATTTACACTGTGAAAATCATCCTCATCCATACCACATTGCATGGTTTAAAAAGGGAAATGAAGTCACTATTGATAAAAGATGCCTAATTAAGTTTAGCATAGGGAAGTTCTATCAGGATGAGATATGGTGGGATGTTGTCCCAATGGATGTCTGTCATGTGTTATTGGGAAGGCCATGGCAGTATGATAGAAAAGTTATGCATGATGGAGAGAAAAACACATACACCTTTTGGAAAGATGGCTCTAAGGTGATTTTATTGCCTCTCAAGGATGAAGGAAAAGGTGAGACCATGTTGTTTGAAAGAGATCTTGTTAAGGAAATGAAGGTGATAGGGTGTTGCTATGCATTAGTAGTGAAAAAAGGTGAAGAGGAAGACATTTCAGTTCCCCCAGAAGTAGCAGAGCTATTGAAAGAATTTGTTGATGTTTTCCCTGATGAATTGCCTGATGGTCTACTGCTAAAGAGAGATATTCAGTATCATATTGA
Organism: Cunninghamia lanceolata; assembly: GCA_027924645.1. NCBI lineage: Eukaryota > Viridiplantae > Streptophyta > Pinopsida > Cupressales > Cupressaceae > Cunninghamia > Cunninghamia lanceolata. The sequence goes on along the minus strand of BSBN01000334.1, from coordinate 4,258,548 downwards.
TTGATTCTAGGAGCAACTCTACCCAACCAAGCATCGTATAGAATGAATCCAACACAACATGCAGAGATGAATAAGCAAGTAACAGAACTCATACGTAAATGTGTGGTGAGAGAGAGCATGAGCCCATGTGTTGTACCTACATTGTTGACCCCAAAAAAAAATGGAACATGGAGGATGTGCATTGATAGTAGAGCAATTAATAAGATTACCATCAAGTATTGATTTCCTATGCCTTGTATGGAGGACATGATGGATGTTCTTGTAGGGGCCAAATATTTCAGCAAGATTGACCTACGAAGTGGCTACCACCAAATCTGGATCCAAGAAGGGGATGAGTGGAAGACAACCTTTAAGACTGGAGATGGATTATATGAGTGGATGGTTATGCCATTTGGGTTATCAAATGCACCTAACACGTTTATGAGATTGATGAACACTATACTATGACTTTACATTGGTAAGTTTGTTGTAGTTTATTTTAATGATATTTTGGTATTTAGTAATAACAAAGAAGAGAATCTACAACACTTGGGGATCATCTTTGGTGTGTTAAGGAAGGAGAAGCTCTATGCCAATTTGAAGAAGTGTAGGTTCATGCAGGATAGTTTAGTTTTTTTAGGCTTTGTCATTTCTAAAGATGGTGTCAGAATGGATCCAGAAAAGGTCAGGGCAATTCTAGAATAGCCTAGTCCAAGCACCATCATAGAGGTAAAAAACTTTCATGGCTTGGCCCCTTTATATCGAAAGTTCATTCAAAATTTTAGTAGTATTGTAGCTCCTATAACAGATTGCACTAAAGGAAGGGAGTTTGTATGGACCAAGGATGCTAAGGAGAGCTTTAAGTACTTGAAGTAAAAGGTAACAGAAGCACCTATACTTGCATTGCCAAATTTTGATAAGGTATTTGAAGTAGAATGTGATGCCTCCCATGTGGGAATAGGTGTTGTGCTTAGCCAAGCTGGAAAACCTATAGCTTTCTTTAGTGAAAAGTTGAATGAATTGAGAAAGAATTATTCTACTTATGATTTGGAATTTTATGCAATTGTTCAAGCATTGAGGCATTGGAGACATTATCTAGTTCCCCAGTAGTTTGTATTGTTTAAAGATCACATTACACTAAGATACTTGTACACACAGAAAAAGTTGAATAGTAGGCATGCCATGTGGGTCTCTTTCTTGTAGGGTTACAATTTTGTGTTGAAGCATAAGTCTGGAAAACAAAATCAGGTTGCAGATGCGTTAAGTAGGCGTGTTACACTTTTGACTACAATGGAAATTGAGGTGATTGGTTTTGATGCCATCACAAATTTGTATGACTCTGATGATGATTTTTGGGAGATTGTGGAACAATTGAATGCACCAGTATCTATAACTTGGATTGCTTTAGAGATGAATATTTTATGCAAGATGGGTATCTATTTAAAGGAAAACAACTATGCATACCAGCTGGCTCTATGAGGGAAAATATTATCAGATAATTTCATAGTAGTGGGTTGGCTAGCCATTTTGGCAAGGACAAGACAATATCCTTGATAGAAGATAACTATTATTGGCCAACGATGAAAAGGGATATAACTAAGTATGTAACAAGGTACATAGAATATGTCAAGTGGCTAAGGGACATTCACAGAATATAGGGATGTGTATGCCATTACCAATACCAGCTGCACCATGGATAGATTTGAGCATGGACTTTGTGCTGGGACTTCCACATACTCAACGAGGTAATGACTCCATTTTTGTAGTTGTTGATAGGTTCTCCAAGATGGTTCATTTTATTGCCTATAATAAAACTAATGATACGAGGCTAGCAGAGTTTTTTTTTTTAGAAGTTGTTCAACTACATGGTGTTCCAAAGACTATTACCTCTATAGGGATACCAAATTCCTCAATCATTTCTGGAGGACTTTATGGAAGAAGATGGGGACTAATTTACAGTTTAGTAGTGCTTATCATCTACAAATGGATGGGCAAACAGAGGTAGTCAATCAGAGTCTAGGAAATTTGTTGAGGTGTATTGTTGGAGAAAATCCAAAACAATGGGACGTGGCATTACCCTAGGTCGAATTTGCCTATAATAGTTCTGTTAACAGATCAATGGGAAAGTCCCCTTTTGAGATTGTGTATGGCAGGAATCCTCAGGGTGTTCTAGATTTGGTATAGGTACCAATGAAAGATAGGGTGAGTGATGATGGAGAAGCATTTGGAGAACACCTTTAATAGTTGCATAAAGAAGTGAGACAGAAGTTGCAAGACAGTAATGAGAGGTGCATGAATATAGTGGATACTAGTAGGTGACATTAGATATTCAATGAAGGTGACTTAGTGATGGTATATTTGAGAAAAGAGCAGTTTCCTACTGGAACATACCACAAGTTGAAGTATAGGAAAATTGGTCCTTGCAAAATTACAAAGAAAATCAATGATAATGCATATGAGGTCAGTTTACCAGATGATCTTGATATTTCTCATGTGTTTAATATTTCTAATTTATATGCATTCCATGCTGAGGATGATGCTGAAGATAGTCAACCAAAACTGGCATGGCACCACCACATTCCCTATAAGAAGAAGGAAAAGATTGCACAGGTTCTTGATAAGAAAACTATCTACACTCGGAAAGGGCATTACAACAAGTATTTAGTACAGTGGGAAGGATTACCACCAATAGATAGCACATGGATTATAGAGTGGGAAGTACAGAGGTTAGATCCAGTCAAATGGTAGCAATTCGAAGACACTCACTTACAGGCGCTGTGTTCTTTTCAACCAGAGGAGAATGATGCAAGGATTTTTGGAGGTCATAACTTTTGACTCGAATGTGGTTTTTCTATGAAATTTTATAGGTGGATATGTTATAAGGTGGATGGTTGTTTCCCAACCCACCCTACTCGGTTGGACCTCATCTTGGCACATTTTCAGGGCTTGAAACTTTCATCTTTGACCTCAAAATGGCAATTTAGTGTTTTTTTCTAGTTTTTTAAAAGTTGCTTTTTTTAATAAATTGAAACTCATGTTTCAAATTTAGGATGTTAGTTGGCTTTTCATCTTACCTTAGCTTTAAGAAGTTTTTAGAAAAAAAATGGATTCTCAATATATGATTGTAAAATTACCTAAAATGGCAAAATCTGCCAAAAAAGGTAATTTTTTTGTTTTCTTGGATATAAGAGAGTTTTCTCTCATTGTAGCAGAAGAGTTGGCGAATAGAAGTTTTTTTTTCTAGTGTTCCAAATCTTTGGCTCTCACACATGATTAATGGCACAATTTTATTGAGTATATGTTGTTTGCTACATCAAGATATTAATTAAATGTAGATAAAGATTAAACAAATGAATGAAAAATACATAGAAATAAAATAGTGAGAGACAAATTTAATGTGGTTCACCCAAAGTCGGGCTACATCCACCAACATAGAGTCCACTATTATTATCAATCAAATAGAACTGATTACAACTAGCAATCTCATGCAACTCAATACTGCTACAATATGCTACAGATACAATATCAATAGAAACCCTAACCCTTAGCCTTTTTATCAAGACTTATTTCGGTTACAAAAATAGGGTTTTTATATGTCAATTAATAGAAAAATAGTTGTCAATGCCTTTATACTTTGGGGGGAAACGGCACCGATAAAAGTGGGGAAAATTTAACCTCCGAGTCTGATTAGGCTCCATATAACAACATTATTTGGGTTCATTATTACCATAGATGTAATAACATGCAACCTATATTATACACTTAGCATTTTATTTTCAAACATTTTAATCAACACTTGATCTAAAAGAATAGTACACTTATTTCAAAAACCAACAATTGCTTAATGACACTAACTACACAATTAAATTATTTCATATACATCAAATTCCTTCCCAAATTTCTCTATGGGTTGTTCCTAGTGACAATTATTTAAGTATGCATTGATTAACAATTAAATTTTAACTATGAGCTATCTAAACATTACAAAATTCATCTAGATTCCTTCATATAAATAATAACAATTTTGTTTCTAATAATATCCATCACATTAAAAAACTTATATAATTGATTAAAAATAATGATAAATATAAATAATATCAAGGTGAGAACTAATTTGCATTAACATTCAATATAAAACTAGAATATAATTGACACTTTTTCACTAAATTCTTATCTAATCTATTATAGATCAATGACATAAAATTATCTAAAAAAATAGACAGTAACTAAAATTAACATTTCCAGCATGTATAAAGTTAATTCACCTAATAATATATAAAATTATCACCATGCACTTGTTGTGGCTATACTCAATTTGTAACATATGACTTATGATCTGCAATCTATTTCATTGTAACACATTGAATACTCTTACAATCTACTCAAAATTTATGATGGTAGCCTCTTTACTTTATTGGTTGAGGCAACATGATTCTATGGATCACCTGCAATTGTGCCTTTATGGCTATCTTCCATTTGCAATCTTTAGTTACTCAATAATGCATAGAATGATACTAATCCTTGATGTTATTCTCATGTCATGATTAAAACATTAATACAACATTGAATGATGTTGTTCATTTGCAACTTTGTATGATCATTCATATAGTTGTTCTATGGCCTTTTGCTGATTTCTGAGTTGCTATTGTAGCAATAATGATAGTTGTTCTCATGCATTGAATGCTGTCCTATATGAGTCAAGGTCACTTTAATGCTCTCATTTCATCATTACTTGAACTGTAAGAATTAGATTGATGTTGTACTCCTTCAATTCATTCAATAATTGCATTATGAATATAATTTGCATTCCATTCCCCTGAAAACCAAGGGTAGCATGATGCACTCAACCCTTGTGGGAGCCTACTTGACACCACATGTTGATATGTCTTCAAATAGCTACATGACTTATCCTATACCTGCACATGAAACAAACATGTTAGATAAAATCAGTGAAGTAGAATGATTGTTTCTTTTCAATCTCTCTTGTATGTGAATGAGATATATCTAATCTAGTGCACTATAGGCAATGTATTATGCCTCTACTGATAGGCCCTTAGGGAACTCATAACCAGAGCTCTTACAATCTCTTCCAATCTTGCGGGTTCTTATTGGAGATCAGGAGCAAGGACAACAATCAACCTCGACAACCAAAGACACTAAAAGGCAATGATGGCTATGATCCTTCCCCTTCCTATTTTTAGATGCATAGTACCTTTCTTATATCTGTACTTGTTCATATATTCCCATGGCTTGTGTGGGACATTTGATCTATCATGTTTTCATTCAATGCAATGTTTATTTCTTTTATGTATCTCATTTATAGAATGAATAATCATTGTAGTGAAATGAAATAACTTATCTCTTAAGAAACCTTCTGCAAATTAATGATGATGTGAAAATTCTTTTCCTCTATTGAACAACTGAACTGCAACATAACTAAATATCTCAAACACTCCAACTGTGCAAACTAGTTATCAAGCAAATGTTAAAACTTTCTCATACAAACATGAACTGAATACACTCTAGCTCTACCAATTTAGGCTATAGAGAAAATTGGTAACAATTCCTAGTGTGGAGGAATCCCTATCAGGTGTCTACCCAAGACATCAAGTTTACCTAAGGCAAGTCTATCTCAAAATTCATGTACTCTTTTTACATCAAATCTTTCCTAATAGATCTATTCATGATGTTCCTAATCTTATTGGGAATAATACTTGCAAGATCAACTAGTAATTTCAATACTCTGAAGTCACATTGTAATTCTTGGGACATAAGTGTATACTCCAAAATTTCAAAATTCTATGAGGTTCCAACTCAAGGGTTAAGAAATATATCAATACTAAAGAGAAAGAAATTGACTATCATTGAATTGCAATGATTATAACATAGCTATATCTATAATTCCATTTAGTCAACTCAGGGAGATAAGGGTCTCCAAGGTTACTACTACCGAACCATGAGGAGAACAAAAGATTAAGATTTATGTACTTCTCAATTTTCTCATAAAGTTTCACAAACAAAAGTGATATTCTTCAAACCCATTAACAAATTATTACTATGTTTAACAAATCATGACCGATAACAATAGATTTTCTTCTTTACAAAAGGAAACATCTAATTCTTTCTTTTTTAAAAAATGAGATTAAAGCTGATATAATAATTAACATGTATTAAGCTTAAATATACAAACAAGAAAGATTTAAAAGAGTCTATAATTACATCACACTTGCTCTACAACATACTTGCATTACTTGTATATAAAAATATACTATTATAGGGTAATTTAGAAAACATACACTCATAATCCTTCATGAGTTATCAATAAATTCTATCATTTCTATACATGAGATTTCTACCTACTCAAGGAAAATAAAATCCTTAATTACACATGGAGGGTAAACTATTCAATTCAACATTGTACTTCACATAGGTTGTAGCTCTGAAGTAACATATACACCCTGGAAAATAGTTATACAATGAGTTTATAAATAAAAGAAGACCTAGTCCTATTAGCATTGAAAATATAAAAGTACCACGAAGATCTATCCACTACATTATACGTATCCTACTATAAGGATTTAACTACCTTAAAATGGAGAGCATGATTTTTTTCTAATTTATTAAGGACTAAAAAGGAAATACATATCTATCACATCTATTATTCAACCCTTAAACTTACATATTTGAAAAGGTACTTAGTCTTAATAAATTGAACAACCATATATCGATCTTCCTACTTAAACAATCTCATCTACAATAGAAAACATTGTTTCCTTCATAAAATCATGGTTATAAAGATTTTGCTATAATTATTTCTTTGCTTACAAAATGTATACATAGATATATGATACAATTTTCAAATATCGACCATTTACACTCTTGTACATAATACATATTAAAATATGAACAATATCCAAAATAATAAATGTGGACATAAATAACAAAATCAAAGGGTAGTTATAATTTTTTCCAAAACTGATCTCTATCTTATTCTTTCTACAAGATATTTTCTTATTCAAATTTACAAGATAGAAACTTTCTATATAAACTAGATAAAAAATTTCTATAAAATAAATTTTATTTTCTTACTTTTCTTAAATCTAAAATATAAAAATAATTCAAAAGAATTAACTGTACTTAAATATGATTCTAAGAGGAAATCATATCTAAAAGAAGATTTAAGTTTCTAATTAAAATGTTTTCAAGAGAGGATTCGGTGGTTTCCTCTTTATTTCTAAATAAAACTTATCTTATGATGAAAAGAATCGATTCCTTAACTATAAATAAAAGCAAATAGAATATCTTTCAAATTGAAATCATTTATAAATGTAGAATAATGTAACGTCAATATTAAGTGAAGTATATACGCTATTATAAAGTAATTGCAATTATGAAAATCAAACGCAATTAAATGACAATTAGAAAAGTTTAATGTTAAAAGATTGGCTATCACTAGTTTTTGGTAGTAATTGCTTAAAGTTAAATGAGAAACTTATGCCAATTTATGGCAGGTGTAGACATGCAATCCAAATGCCTTTATATGGTAGCAGACCTCTTGCTATTATAAGGCTAATATAAACATAGGCTTTTATGCAGATTACCACTATATGGTAGTCATATCATGTAGTTCTTAACACCAATTTTGGCAAGTAAATATTTATATCTTTAATGTCAATATAAATAAAATATGTATAAACATAAAATAGATACTTCATGTTAGTTTCCAATCCTTAGAGAGCTTTATATAAGGAATCGACTACTTTTCTCATGGATCGATTGAATATAAAAATACGAGAAATATTTAAGAGAGTCTTCTATCAAAAGAAAGAAGAATCTTATGATTTTATAAAGGTTGTTTATATTAAAAGATATACTGAAATACAAGAGTTTATCTAAGTACCCCTAAAGGCTACACTAAGGTAAGGAAAGGTTTTAAAAGCTTTTGCAATCGACAATGAAACTTCCCTAAAGAAGCCCTGTATATTGTGTATAAAAGTAGTTGGAGAAAAGTGAAATGCATTGCTCATGACAATCACATCCATACACACAAATGAGATCCATGCAAAGTTGGAGAAATTAGCTTGGAACATGAAGGCAGCAATGTATTCTCCAGATTCAAGATATTTCCTTAATGTTGCAGAAGAATAGGAAAAATAATTATTTCTCTACCACCTTATTGAAAATTTGCATTTGGTTGTTAAACATGCCCCAAGGAAGAACTATTAGAGTTGTTAAGAACCTTCGAGTACGTGTTGATTGCCACATAGCAACAAAACTAATCTCCAAGATTGTGGCAAGGAATACCGTTGTGAGAGATATTAATTGTTTCCATCATCTTGAATAGGGATAATTTCCTTCCGGAGCTTATCAGTGATGGTAAATGGAGTTGTTTTGAAAATAAGTCTGCACTATAATAATGTGCTCCAAGTCAAATTTCCAACAATAGTGAAGGGATATCCATCAAAGTAGAACGGAAGTGGCAATTTTGTTAGGTTTGCAAGAACCCTAGAAGATGTGCATACAACACGTGGAACCATAGACAGGATACGTGGACCATTTCACAAAATGCCTGGTCTCATAATGCACCACAATTACAGGATATACTAAAAAATGCAATTGTTGAAAAGCCCTTAAAATTTTCAAGAAAAAAGTAACTGGATACGTTTCTACATAGAGAGATAGATGTGGAAGCATAGATAGGGCACGCAAACTGTTTGTCGGGAATCCTTGAAAGAAATGTTGTCTCCTGGACTGCAATGATCACAGGATATACACATAATGGATTTTATAGAAAAGGCTTTTAGAAAATTTCAAACAACTGCGATTGGCAGGTACAAAGTGAAATTCCACAACTTTTGTCAACGTCCTCCCTACTTGTCCCAAAATGGAAGCTTTCGAAATAGGGTATGGACATACATCAAAGCATAGAGGAAAGACAAATGTTATCACATGTTATAGTTGTAAATGCCCTAGTGTGCATGTATACAAAATGTAGAAGCACGCACAGAGAACATGAGTTGTTTGACAAAACCCTTAATAGAAGTGAGGTCTCCTGGACTGCAATGATTCACATGATATGACTAAAATAGATTTGTTCAAAAGGCTCAGGAAACTTTCAAGAAAAAGTGACTGGCAGGTGTAAATCCAAATTCTAGAACCTTTTCCAGCATCCTCCCTACGTATGCCAAAATGGGGAGTTTGCGAACAAGTTATTGGCATCCATCAAAGTAGAATGAAAGGGGGATTTTTGACAGATGCTATTGCTGCAAGTGTCCTGGTAGACTCATGTGCAAAAATCTAAAAGCATAGACAAGGCAAGGGAATCTGTTTGACAGAATGTCTCAAAGAAATGTGGTCCAAGGTGATGCCATGAAATGCAGGGTATACATATTCCAATGGCTTTGTTTGAAAGGTTTAGAAACTTACCATAAAATGCCCACAACCATTACCAGCATCCTTGCTACATGCATGTGTCTCCTCCCATCCACCGCCCTTCCAATCTCCCCCTCCCTATAAACAGAAACAAGGGAGAATATATAAAGGCTAATGGTAATGGTAGAGAAGAGAAGATGGAGTTTTTAGGTAGTTGCATATGAATACAAGAGAAAGTAGCAAGCAAGTTCCTAGAAGAGAGAATGAATGGACCATATTTGTTGGGGAAAAATGTAGGAAAGGAGTGCCAAGCAAAGACTTCCCTCTTTTCATCTTCTTTAGATGTTCAGTCAAAGAAGAAACCTAGGGCATTAATTTGCATTTAATTTTCCTGCAGGGTACAGGCAGTGGCTTGCACCCCACACCACTCCTTCATTGAATGTTGCATTGACTTTCTTCCTCCCTGTTGATAATTCTAGAATCACTGGAGACTGAATCTTTTCATGGCATAAATGAGCGTAATGACTGCCATGCATACTCATTGTATGCAAATGGATTTAGACAAGGTTTTTCTTGTAGTAGACTACTCTGCCTTTGCACATCATGGGTGTGAAAGGATCAAGTCCTATTTGATCACTCCGTGCTAGTTTCATCTTTAGTGTTAAATAAGCAATGGTAAAATTATTTTCCAAAGATTATCAGCTTAAGCAAATATAGAAAATCTTCTTCATGTAAGGGAGATTTTTTCCATGTTGAGTGCAGTTCAGTGATGGCTTCAATATATATACACATATGGAAAATGTTTCTTTGGCTTCTAATTTTATAACGATTTGGTTTATTGTTTTATAGTATACTATTTTCAACAACCATATATATATATATATATATATATATATATATATATATATATATATATATATATATATATATATATATATATATATATATATATATATATATAATATTATTTTCAACTGGTTGTAAAGCTTTGGAAAACTAAAAATTGATGCTGCAATTGCATAGCAAAAAGAATCAAATCGAAAGCATTCCTAACTACGTAAAAGATATTATGACCTTTTGCAAGTTTATAGATCAATTTTTTAAGACTGCATTACCCTTGGGATTTCTGCAGTAAAAGCTGGAGTTCAAATACAATAATAATTAAAATATTATTAATGGTATAAAAATAATAATACTAACAATTTTTAAATGTTAATTAAATAATAATTAATAGTAAATAAATAAATAAAAAAGAGAGTCATGACATACTCCCCCCCTAAAAGTTTGCATCATCCCAATGCAAAACATAACTGACTGTGGTTCATAAATTAAGGTGGTAAAGTGATCAACATAAATCAAAACTTCTACTAGTATCCTTGTATTATCATAACAATGTGAGTTTAAGAAATTACTTTATCCTTTTAGACCTGATTGAGCATATCCTTGCAGCTTGTCCTCTAGTCAGGAGTGTTGATTATTCCAGTATACTCATTCATTGAAATTTTTGTATGTCTAGGATAAACACTTGCTGAGGTTGTTAGACATATCATGTTATGATGTTAATCATGGTGTTGTTTAGCCATGCTTCTAAGATTGTCATGTTGGTATGCAACAATTCATCACAAAGTACTCTGATTTATCAATGCAAATTAAAGTAATAAATGATCATAAGTTACCAAACATGCTATTTTTAAATCATTACTTAATCATGTAAGTACATTCCTCATACTTATCTTTAGGGGCCTTTTAAATGCAACAATAAGTAAATAAGTGTCTAAAAATTAATGAATAAATCTAACTTACAAGAGTGTCATCATTCAACACATTATTGTCATAATATAACTTCTTCACAATTATCATAGAATGGAGCCCTCAAATCAAACATGCATCATTACCATGAACTCAAACATGTGATATAAAACTAATTAAAGTAAAACATCCTCGTACTCATGGATTCATCATGAGAATGGTATATGAGAGTATTCCAAGACAGATTTCAATGTCAAGAGGCCAAATTATTATCTTATCAAATGCGAGGGTCAAAATATTATTATTTTTTTTACATCTCTTCAGGAGATTCATTTCCATATAAGAAGAATCTTACCTTAGTACTTGCTCCTCACTTTGGATTCTAAATATTTCCCTTCATAGAGAATGAAATATTCATAGATATAATTGATACTATCCAAAGTCAACATATCCAAAACGTCATTTAATAAAATTTCTTCCTTTACTAATTATTCTATCTTCCAAGATATATCATAATTTATACTGAGTTATCTTTTGAAATCTACCTTCAACTTAGTTTCTCTCCTGCATAAGAGGGTTTCCGTTTATTTTTCTCTTTTCCTTCAATCAAACTTGATCATAATGAAAATCGTACCGAACTCAAGGTCTAACTATCTAATCGTATTATTCATATCCTTAATTTTTTCTCATTTTAAAACCTCCTTTGATGCTATTACAATGTCATGAGCTTGATCATACATGCTTGCAATTCACTTTAAAATTCCATCATCAAAGATAATAAAACCTTGGAATCAACTTTCTATGTTCGGTAAAAAAAATTAGATTCATAGATTCTCCCTTGGTAATCCATCATTGTTAAAAATTCCAATTACGCTTGAAGTTTACTCCAACATGTGTTAGAATCCAAGAGAAATGATACACCACCATAATTTAGAAGAATTATATTATATTAGTCAATCTGAGTACTTAGGAAACTGTTCAAATAGTTAATTCGGGCTAAAGTGTCCAAAATGGGACATAATTAAATAAAGCCAACTGGGCTCTTCTATCCTTTGGGCAAACTGGTTCATACGAAACCGGGTCTAATGGATCCTATCACTTTCCAAGAAATGTGGTTCAGTCACACTGTTATCTTCACTTTCACTTTCTAAAGAATCTTTTGTAACATCACTCAAATCATTAGTATCACAAGAAACATCACAAAGTTTAGGCTTAGATTGCAGGTTTTCATTTTCTTCTCTACATGCTACAAGTGACTTTTCCAATTGATTAACATGTTCTTTGAATCTTGCTATTTCACTCTTCTGTAAACTGTTCTCCCTTTTCAATTCTTTCAAACCTTCTTATAGATCTTTGTTCCTCTATTCCACCTTCCAACTCTTCAAATCTCTCTTCAATATCTTCAAACAATGTCCACTCTACTTCCAGATCTTCATTTCTCCTTCTTGCATTTTTTAGTTTTTCTTCAAGGGCATCATATTTGTCTTCTCCTAGTTCCTTTATCTTTTCCAACAACTTTGAATTACAGCTTTTGATTTCACACAATTCTCCTTTCAAAAATTGGCCAAATGGGCCTAAACTGATTAAACGAACCAAAACTCTATCTAATATGGGATAGGTAAACACAACAGCCATATGGGCTAACAAGGATAGGAATACATTTCTTTGACAGAGACTTAGACTCATCAAATCAATCTGTATCCTGAGTCACTTACAGCAAATTACGCAATAGGCCCATATATTGAGTTGAGGAATTTCCGTAAGTTCATTCAATAAGAATGTTCTGAGGACCTTATACCCTCCCTCAGGTTTTAGGCAACCGGCCAGGTACAAGATCAATCCTCGTGAGGATTTTTCTGAGTATCAGTGACTTCCATTATTCCAATATCATATAAACATTACACTTAAAAGGAATACGTGATCAAGTACACACATCAACACTCATATGAAAGGTAACAATTCTAGCTATCATGCATGCCTACTACCACATTAACAAATCTTCCAAACTTTTCATCCATCTCTCTTTTTGCAACTTTTACATCAAATGGTGCCACCCTAGGGTTCGTTATCCAAACGTAGTGCTAGCATCCCAAAATTGATAGTTACTTCCCAAAATAGGAGTCAATGAATGACATTAATTTCCCAAAAGTCAATAGCTGTCTCTAGTACTCATCCAATTAGCCATAAAAACATATAGTCTCACCTCCAAAGGAAATCAATATCATTAATACCTTAGTGCCAAGTAACCAAAAGAGAAAGATGGTCTCAAGGCCCTCTCAAGGACCCCTCCTCATGTTTCCTGATACCTGGCTCATGTTCATTTAATGTGTTATCTTCCAAAGAGGAAGGTATGCAAGAAACACACACATAGATCTAGGGGATAGATGGATTATGACTGTCTCATACCTGTCCCATTTACAATCCCCATCCTCACAATAGAATTCCTTAGGCCACCTACTCCCCCATACAACTTCCCTGGGGCCCCTCCTGGATAAGGCAGTTTATAGAAGTCACATTACTCCACACATGCTAGCAATTGCAACAATAAAATGCCTCAAATCAAGAAGGATTAAGTAAAATAAATCCATAAGTTAAATCTTCAATTAGAATACATTAAAATAAAACAAGCCAAGAAGAAGTGAAGATCAAAGATAGCCACCATTGCAACATCACAAATTTAACAAAGAACAAGTCCTTGAGGCAAAAGGACCATCTCAAAATTAAAACAACTAATTAGTCCAAGAAACAAAACACTACTGACTTAACACTTAAGTAAAACCTTTAACACAAGAATAAATAATCCAACAATCTCATAAAATTTGCACATTACAATCAACATGTAGCCTTACAACAAGACCACCTAAGAGGAGTAGGGAAATTGGGTGAACTTCTATTACTAAAATAGATAAATCATATAGTGGTCTAAACCACGTAGAGAACAATGATAAATCGCCATGTCACACTAAGCATTCCCCACACAACTTGGAACGACGTTATCATATTTCTATATGAAATATCCACATGAATAGTCACACACCCTTACCAACTCAAGGCATGCCATTATGAAAAGATCCATTAAGAAATGCCACAAAATGAATTAGCCACAAAATATGATATCCACTTCCCAAAAGAGAATCTACAAGTCTGCATGACTGTCATGTATCAACTATTGTTGTCTCATTAAACACATACTGTCACTGGTATCAAGCTATCCACCTCACCCTCTAGGGAGGGTTTATCTACAGCTTTACCCTTTCCTTTGTTTTGCATGTTTCTCTTCACATCTATCAATAATTCGATGATCATTAGATCATAAGAGCGGGAATATCATTAACATCACATTATAACACATTATATCTTAATTCCTACCATGTTTTAGGTTAGCAGACCTCTAGGCCTAGTGTTTAAACCTGGCTCTAATACCACATGTAAGGACTTGACTCCTTATTAACAAAATAATACTAACTCTAAATTTGAAAATATCGAGGAAATAAAAATTTTGATCTAACAGATGCAGGAAATGAAAAAATTTTCCATTAATTCTAAGAAGTTCTTAATGCATGTTATACAGATTAAATTAATTTGAGTTTGGTTTTCCAAAACCATCAAGTCCTGAAAGATCACCAATTTTAAATCTAGTGAAGAGAGAGAGTACATTACAAGAGAAGGTACATTATGTAAGATAACCTATAAGAACAATGGATCACACATACCTTAAGTTCTTTGTTACATCCTGCATTCACTTCTGACAACTTGCTTTCTCCCTAGTGTATCCTTATCATCTGCACAAAACTAACTAGACAATCTTATGTTAACACGACTCAAAAATCACTACATAGAAACTATAAAAGCACACCCTACATCTGGGGGACCTAGGTACTGGGGGCATCCTTCATCGTCCAGACTGCTTACATACCCTGTATCCATGGGATCAAGGCCCACCTCCTTCGGATGTGACTGACATTGGGGTATACGAATATATAGTTATGCCTTGCAATATGTTTGATGCAACTGTGAGAGGGTATCCAACCCTTTCTAGGGTTATCCCCTACACCAGATAGTTCTTCGTCGGCTGCCACCCACTTGGTGAAACAAGGACGGAAATTAGTCCACTACCACAGACACCTAAAGGGGTGTTTGTTAGTTAGTCCTAGTGTGGAGGAATCCCTAGATCAGGTGTCTGACTGAGACATCAAGTTTACCTAAGGCAAGTCTATCTCCAAATTCATGGACTATTTTTACATCAAATCTTTCCTAATAGATCTATTAGTGATGTTCCTAATCTTATTGGGAATAATCCTTGCAAGATCAACTAGTAATTTCAATACTCTAAAGTCACATTGTAATTCTTGGCGCATAAGTGAATATTTTACGATTTCAAAATTCTATGAGCTTCGACCTCAAGGGTTAAGAAATATATCAATACTGAAGAGAAAGAAATCAACTATCTTTGAATTGCAATGATTATAACATAGCAATATATATAATTCCATTTAGTCAACTTGGGGAGATAAGAGTCTCCAAGGTTACTACTACCGAACCATGAGGATAGAAAATGATTAAGATTTACCTATTTCTCAATATTCTCATAAATTTTCACAAACAAAAGTGATATTCTTCAAACCCGTAAATAAATTATTACTATGTTTAACAAATCATGCCTAATAACAATAGATTTTCCTCTTTACAAAAGCAAACATCTAATTCTTTATTTAAAAAAAATGAGATTAAAGTTGATTTAATAATTAACATGAATTAAGCTTAAATATACAAACAAGAGAGATTTAAAAGAGTCTATAATAACATCACACTTGCATTACTTGTATATAAAAATATACTATTATAGGGTAATTTAGAAAATAGACACTCATAATCCTTCGTGGGTTATCAATAAATTCTATCATTTCTACACATGAGATTTCTAGCTACTCAAGGAAAAAAAAATCATGAATTACACATGGAGGGTAAAATATTCAATTCAGCATTACACTTCACCTAGGTTGTAGTTCTGAAGTAACATATACACCTTGGAAAATAGTTATACGATGAGTTTATAAATAAAAGAAGACCCAGTCCTATAGCATTGAAAATATAAAAGTACCAGGAAGATCTATCCACTTCATTATACTTATCCTACTATAAGGATTTAACTACCTTAAAAATAGAGAGCCTATTTTTTTCTAATTTATTAAGGACTAAAAAGGAAATACATATCCATCACATCTATCATTGAACCCTCAAACTTACATATTTGACAAGGTACTTAGTCTTAATAAAATGAACAACCATACATCGATTTTCTTGTTGGAATTGGTCCAAACAACTGAGAGGGGGGGTGAATCAATTTTCTTACAAATTTAACCTTTTCTACTTCCAACCTTTTTTATCAACTTGCAATCAGATTAATTATGTAAACATTAAAGCATGAATCAGCAATACATGAGTAGAAACAAATTGAACACACATAATACCAAAATTTTTACGTGAAAACCTGGTAAAGGGAAAACCACGGTGGGGGTTAACCCACAAGATTTGTACCCTGTTAAAAGTACTTAAATGAAATGAAAAGGCACATGCCTTAGGGCTCATTGCCCAGAGCTCACTGCTCAAGGAGGCTCATTGCCTACAGGAATTTATGTTTAATATAGAAATAATGAACTGATGATTAGCATCTTCTTCATGCCTGGTTCAGTCCCATTGAAAGCTTACTAAACTTCTACTCTGCCCCCAAAAGCTACTTTATTATCTCTTCATCCTTTACTACCCTTGTTCTTTGGCACCTCCTCTTCTCTGCTCTGCTTCTGAACCTTCCTTAGGATTTGATCATTTTCACACAAGGATGCTTTTTCACAACTCATCTACATGCCTTTATATCCTTCATCAACCTTTGAATAAACATCAAGGTTGGCATTACAAACATCTAACTTAATGCGAATCACTTTCTTGTCAGCCAAACATATCTGGGACTCAAATATTCCTCGATCAACACGCCATGCTTCATAAAATTGTTCTTGGATCATCCACAACATGCTTGAAACATCCAATTGGCCAGGACTAGGAAGAACAACAACATCAAGGAAGAAATCTTCAACAATGATCTCGATCTTTAATGGGGACCTCCAACACAGCAGTCACACAATCTAGAGACCTTCACAAGCACATTGAATTCAACAAAAACATCTATACTCCTCCAAAACAACACAATTACTTGCATCTTCATCCAAAACCTTAAGAACACTGTCTGTCATGACTATCACACTAGAAAGATTTCTTGTGGACCTCCAAACCATGAACCAGTTGAATAGATGATACACACTGACTTCCCAAACATGCCTCTACATCTGTAGATCATCATTTTACATATCTGGAACAATCTGGACCTCTTTCCTATCACTCTATCTCTTATGAAAACTGTGAAACCGATTCTACTAAGATGGTCCTAGCTTCTTCAAATCTTCATGCAAACCCTTCAAATCTTAAATGGAGCTTCTTTAGACAATCCTCTACTCAGCCATATGGTCTGCATACTTTATCTACATTAATTTTCTCAATATCCCTAACATTCCAATCTTCTAAATAGGCAACATAATAGGATACAATTGACACCAATGGCACCAAGGATATGTTGACATCAATGACAACACTATTTAGGCACATATTTGTAACAATCTCCCCCTTTATCATTGATGGCAACATATGATGTGAAAAAATGATTCAACCATCAAGACAAGAACTTCTCCCCCTTTCTCTTATTACTTCTACAACCACTATCTTCACTACTCCCCCTTTCATTAGCAACTAGTTTTTCACATGACTTTTCTCTCCCTTTGACATCAATGGCAAAGGGCACATATTTGCAGTCTTTTCTCCTAATTTTTGTTTCCGACCAAACTCAAAAATTGCATGCAGACTACTCCCCCTGAGTAGTGCCTCCTTAACAACAATCCAGATCGCAAGATATGACTATGAATTCCATCAGACTGATGCACTCTAGTGCATCTTAATTCTGATCAGGAGGGGTAATAACCCCTAACTTCTCCCTGAGATACTCAAAAGTATCATTGGGGAGAGGCTTAGTGAAAATATCTGCAATCTAATCCTTTGACGACACAAACTCCAACTTGACTTCATTCTCATTTACCTTCTCTCTCAAGAAATGAAACTTGATGGATATATGTTTTCTCTTTAAATGCAACACCAAATTCTTTGAGATGCATATTGCACTTGAATTATCACAAAAGATTGTGACAAGCTCCTCAAACACAATTCTGATGTCCTTCAACATTTGCTTATCCACAGAACTTGAGTACAATTGTTTGTTGCTGCTATATACTTTGCCTCTACTATAGATAGGGATATTGCCTCCTACTTTTTTCTCAGCCATGAAACCAATCTACTTCCCAAGAAGAATGCACCACCACTAGTGTTTTTTCTGTCATCCACATCTCTTGGCCAATCAGCATATGTATATGCATGAAGAGTGAAGTCATTATCCTTTGGATACCATAATCCATAATCAATTGTCCCTTTAAGATGTCTAAAAATTCTCTTGACTGCTACAACATTGGATTCTCTAGGATCGGCTTGAAATCTATCAACAAGTCCAAATGCATTCATGATATTAGGTCTAGTTTGAGTCAGATAAAGTAGTCCTCCAATCATTGATCTATACATTTTCTAATCTACCTTATGTGAATTATCATCTTTACTTCACTTGCATCAAATTACCGTAGGAGTACTTACTGATTTTAAATCCTCCATTCCAAACTTTTTCAATAATTCTCTTACATACATAGATTGAGATATGAAGATACCCTTATCTATCTGAGTGATTTGCAGGCCTAGGAAGAAATTTATTTCACAAAACATGGACATCTCAAATTCACTCTGCATTTGATCAGCAAATGTTTTGCATATACTCTTATTTCCACCAAAAATGATATCATCAACAAATACCTCAATAATCAGAATATTCTTATGATCAATCTTGAAGTAAAGATTACTGTCAACAGTGTCTTTGCTATACGTAGCTTTAGCAAATACTTATCTAATCTTGCATACCAGGTTCTTGGGGCTTGTTTGAGTCCATACAATGCTTTCCTTCACCTGTAGACCATATCTGTCTGATCAGACAACTAAAATCCTTTCAGTTGCTCGATGTAGACTTCTTCTAACTCTCCATTTAGAAATGGTGACTTGACATCCATCTGATAGACTTTGAAATCTTTATAAGAAGCAAAAGCAAGAAACAATCTGACTGCCTCTATTCTTGCCATCAGAGCAAAAGTTTCTTCAATATCAATTCCTTCCACTTGAGAATATCCTTTGCATACCAACCTTGCTTTATTTCCTACAACTTCACCATCTTCATTTAGTTTATTTTGGAAGACCCATTTAGTTCCAATCACATTTTTGTCATCAAGTTTAGAAACAAGATCCCAAGTGTCATTCTTTTCAATTTGCATTAATTCTTCTTCCATTGCCTTTCTCCAGTTTTCATCTTTGCAGGCTTCACTTACTATTTTTTGGTTCAATCTTTGAAATCAGACAAATCTCTTCTTAATCTTTAGCAATTCTTCTCCTAGTTCAAACACCTTTATTTCTATCTCCTATGATTTGATCTTTAGGATGATTCATCCTTACATACCTGGGAGTTTTAGGATTTTCTTGAACTTCTATTTCTTGAGCTTGTTCCTCAACTTCTGCACAATCCTCTTGAGTTACTAAATTTTCTAGATAAATCTGGATCTGAATCTAGGTCTGAACTTGCCTTCCTTGATTCTAAGTTTCATCTTGATCTTCTGAATCATATCTGAAAGACCAGGAATGATCTTGTTTCCTTTCATCAACTCTAACATTTGCACTTTCAACAATCTTTTGTTAAAGCACCGGTATGCCTTGCTTTGAGTAGAGTAACCCAGAAATATTCCTTCATCACTTCTTGCTTCAAACTTGCCTAGATCCTCATCTCTTTTGATATAGCATTTGCTGCCAAAAACTCTAAAATATCTCATAGTAGGAGGATGACCAAACCATAGCTCATAAGGAGTCTTACCAGATTTGCCTTTGATCTGCACCCATTTAAGAGTGTAGACAATAGTACTCATAGCTTCTCTCCAATAGACTTGAGGAACATTTGTTTCCATCATCATGGACCTGGCAGCTTCTTGAATGGTCTAGTTTTTTCTTTCCACTACTCCATTTTGCTGTGGAGTCCTAGGAGCAGATAATTGTCTTTTTATTCCATGCTTTTCACATAATAAATCAAACTCACTGGAGGTAAATTCTCCACCTCTGTTGGATCTCAGACACTTTATCTTTCCACAAATCTCATTCTCCACCATAACCTTGAACATTTTAAATTTTTCAGGAGCTTCTAATTTTTCTTTTAAGAAGGTTACCCACATCATCTAGGAGTAATCATCAATTAGCAACATAAAATATGTGTCTCCTTGCACACTCCTAATTCTAGTAGGACCACATAGATTAGTATGCACATGTTCCAACCGTTCACTTGAAAATTGTTCTTTATTTTTGAATAAAATTTTGTTCTATTTACCCAATTGACATTTGCTACACATGCTATCAAGTTTCACAAATTTTGGCAGATCTCCTATAGCCTGGATAGAACTTAGCTTGACAATGTTATCAAAATTCACATGACACATCCTCCTATGCCATAACCAACTTTGATTTGTCTGAGCAATCAAACAACTTTTGCCAGAACTACTTATATGAAAGATGTTACCTCTAGTTTGAGTACCGGATGCAATTTCTATTCCAGAGCTTTCAAAGATTCTACATTTTCCATCCATGAATCGGAGATCATAACCTGTGTTAACTAACTGTCCAACACTGAGAAGATTATGTTTCAGTCCTTCCACATACAAAACATCATTAGTGTTATTCTTACCATCAAAAGAGATGGATCCTTTGCCACGGATTCTACTAGCTGAGTTGTCTCCAAATTTCACAAGCCCACCTTCATATTTTTCAAAGCTTACAAAATTATTTTTATCACCAGTCATATGATGAGAACATCCACTATTAATCACCCATTCATCCTTTTCAACAACCTAAGTAGCTAAGATACTTTCCACATTTGCACAACTAGCAGATTCAATAGACATCGGATCTTTTTCTTTGATAGCAATGAACACCCAATCAAAGTTATTATTATTATTATTATTATTATTGAGTAATAAAGAAAATATTTAAATCTAACTATATCTAAAAAAGGATATTCAAAATAAACAGTGATAAACAAGTTCAAGGAACAACTATAACTATTTCTTTGCTTACAAAATGTATCCATAGATATATGATAAGATTTTCAAATAGCATCCATTTACACTCTTGTACATAATACATATTAAAATATGAACAATATCAAAAATAATAAATGTGGACATAAATAACAAAATGAAAGGGCAGTTAAATTTTTTTTCAAAACTAATCTCTATCTATTTTTTTCTACAAGATATTTTCTTATTCAAAATTACAAGATAGAAACTTTCTATATAAACTAAATAAATACTTTCTATAAAATAAATTTTATTTTCTTACTTTTTTAAAATCTAAAATATAAAAATAATTCAAAAGGATTAACTATATTTTAATAGGATTCTAAGAGAAATCATATCTAAAAGAAGATTTAAGTTTCTAATTAAAATGTTTTCAAGAGAGGATTAGGTGGTTTCCTCTTTATTTCTAAATAAAACTTATCTTATGATTTATGAAAAGAATCGATTCCTTAACTCTAAATAAAAGCAAATGGAAACTCTTTTATGAAAGCATATAGAATATCTTTCCAATTGAAATCATTTATAAATGCAGAATAATGTAACGTCAATATTAGGTGAAATATATATGCTATTATAAAGTAATTGCAATTATGAAAAGCAAACGCCATAAAATGGCAATTACAAACTTAATGTTAAAAGATTGGCTATCGCCAGTTTTTGGCAGTAATTGCTTAAAGTTAAATGAGAATCTTATGCCAATTTATGGCAGGTGTAGACATGTAGTCTAAATTCCTTTATATGGTAGCAGACCTGTTGCCATTATAAAGCTAATATAAATATAGGATTTTATGCAGATCGCCAGTATATGGCAGTCATACCATGTAGTTCTTAACACCAATTTTAGCAAGTAAATATTTATATCTTTAACGTCAATTTAAATAAAACAGATACAAACATAAAATAGATACTTCAGGTTAGTTTCCAATCCTTAGAGAGGTTTATATAAGGAATCGACTGCTTTTTTCATGGATCGATTGAATATAAAAATATGAGAAAGATTTAAGAGAGTCTTCTATGAAAAGAAAGAAGAATATTATGATTTCAGAAAGAAGTTTATTTTAAAAGATATACGAAAATATAAGAGCTGATCTGAGCGCCCCTAAAACCTACACTGAGGTAAGGAAAGGTTTTAAAAGCTTTTGTAATCGACAACGAAACTTCCCTAAAGAAACCCTGTATATTGTGTATAAAAGTTGTTGCAGAAAAATGAAATGCATTGCTCGTGACAATCACCTCCATAGACACAAATGAGATCCATGCAAAATTAGCTTGGAAGATGAAGGCAGCAAGGTATTTTCCAGATACCTTCAAGTACGTGTTGATTGCCACACAGCAACAAAACTTAGCTCCAAGATTGTAGGAAGGGGTATCATTGTGAGAGATATGAAATGTTTACATCATCTTAAACATGGAGAATTTCCTTGTGGAAATTATCGGTGATGCTAAATGGAGCCGTCTGGAAAATAGGCCTGCACTATAATAATGTGCTCCAAGTCAGATTTCCAGCAATAATGAAGGGATATCTATCAAAGCAGACCGAAAGGGGCAATTTTGTTAGGTGTGGAAGTTGCAAGTGCCCTGGAAGACATGCATACAACACGTGGAACCATAGATAGGGCACATGGACCATTTCACAAAATGCCTGGTCTCATAATGCGCCACGATTACAGGATATACTCAAAAATGAAATTGTTGAAAAGCCCTTAGAAATTTTCAAGAAAAATGTCACTCGATACGTTTCTACAAGAGAGAGATGTGGAAGCATAGAAAGGGCACGCAAACTATTTTTCAGGAATCCTTGAAAAAAAGGTGGTCTCCTGGACTACAATAATCATAGGATATGCACAAAATGGATTTTGTAGAAAAGGCTTTTAGAAAATTTCAAACAACTGCGATTGGCAGGTACAAAGTCAAATTCCACAACTTTTGCCAGTGTCCTCCCTGCACGTGCCAAAATGGAAGCTTTCAAAACAGGGTATGGACATACATCAAAGCATAAAGGAAAGACAAATTTTATCACATGTTATAGTTGCAAATGCCCCAGTGTGCATGTATGCAAAATGTAGAAGCACGCACAAAGCACATGAACTGTTTGACTAAATCCCTAATAGAAGTGAGGTCTCATGGACTGCAATGATTCACAGGATACGCACAAAATAGATTTGTTCAAAAGGCTCAAGAAACTTTCAAGCAAAAGCGACCGGCATGTGTAAAGACAAATTCCAGAACCTTTGCTAGCATCCTCCCTAAGCAGAACGAAAGGGGGATTGTTGTCAGATGCTATCGCTGCAAGTGTCCTGGTAGACTCATATGCAAAAATCTAAAAGCATAGACAAGGCAGGTGAATCTATTTGACAGAATGCCTCAAAGAAATATGGTCCAAGGTGATGCCATGAAATGCAGGGTATACATATACCAATGCGTTTGTTGGAAAGGTTTAGAAACTTACTAGAAAATGTACACAACCGTTACCAACATCCTCTTAATGTGCCTGTATCTCCTCCCATCCGCCGCAAAGACTTCCCTCTTTTCATCTTCTTCAGATGTTCAGTCAAAGAAGAAACCTAGGCCATTAATTTGCATTTAATTTTCCTGCAGGGTATAAGCAGTGGCTTGCACCCCGCACCAGTTCTTCATTGAATGTTGCATTGACTTTCTTCCTCCCTCTTGATAATTCTAGAATCACTGGAGATTGAATCTTTTCGCAGCATAAATGAGCATAATGACTGTATACTCATTGTAATCAAATGGATTTAGACAAGGATTTTCTTGTAGTAGACTGCTCTGCCTTTGCACATCATGGGTGTGAAAGGATCAAGTCCAAGTCCTGTTTGATCACTCCCCGCTAGTTTCATCTTTAGTGTTGAATAAGCAACGGTCAAATTCTTTTCTAAGGATTATCACCTTAAGCAAATATAGAAAACCTTATTCATGTAAGGGCTTTTTTTTTCTGTGTTGAGTGGAGTTCAGTGATGGCTTCAATATATATATAGATATGGAAAATGTTTCTTTGGCTTCTGATTTTATAACGATTTGGTTTGTTGTTTTATAGTATACTATTTTCAACAACCATATATATATAGTATATTGTTTTCAACTAGTTGTAAAGATTTGGAAAACTAAAAACTGATGCTGCAAGTGCATAGCAAAAAGCATCAAATCGAAAGCATTCCTAACTACGTAAAAGATATTATGACCTTTTGCAAGTTTATAGATCATTTTTTAAAAAACTGCATTACCCTTGGGATTTCTGTAGTAAAAGCTGGAGTACAAATACATTAATAATTAAAATATTATTAATAGTTATAAAAAAATAATAGTAACAATTTTTAAATGTTAATTAAATGATAATCAATACTAAATAAATAAATAAAAATGAGAGTCATGACAAACACGAGGCAGTAAAAAGAAATCCTTTCAAGTGGAGAAGAATGAACTCTTGGTATTTACGAAGCTTCATGAGGGATTTTATAAGCAGGAGTTGGCAATCGCTGAGACACTCAAGAACATGTGACCATGTTGATGGGTCTCTATGGGTTTGTTGTTTGTTTTGTTGTGTTATATTGGATTTGTTGTATTTTGTTGGTTGGTATTTTTTGTAGATGGCTATATCTGTAATCCTATTTTGCTTTATTTTTAGTGTTGTTGGCCTAGCGACTATATCGATGATGAAATCCCTCTCCACCACTAGTACGTGCTTTTGGTGTGATGGCAAAATTCTACATGGTATCAGAGCATAGGTCATCGGTTCGAGTCCCTTGAGCCCTTGAGCCTTGGTCCGCGTAAGCTCAGTTTATCGACGTGGTACGTAGTGGGTACGAATCCCACATGGTACGTGGTTGTATCCAGCTCTATCGTGTGGGGGGGGGTGTTGGTGTAGCGACTATATCGATGATGAGATCCCTCTCCACCACTAGTATGTGCTTTTGGTGTGATGGCAATATTCTACAAGTGTTTTTTGGTATGTTGGGCTACTATCCTATTATGCCTAATCTTTGGGGCAGCATTTTGTTATAGGGTTTCAGGGCCTCTTCAAAACCCATTTTACCCCTTTTATCAAAAATTATGTCTAAGCCTCTAACAGACAGTTGATAAGAACTAAGAGACATTAAAGAAATATTGATACAAAAACTTTATCATTAAAAGTTTTACCAACTATCTAGAGTTTATTTTTCTTTTCCTTTAATTTTGTTAAATGATGTATGACTTTTATCAAACTTACAAGTTTTATATTTTATAATTCTATGAGAAGACTAAGAATCAAAATATCACCTATATTTTCATATGTATCTTTTAATATCTTCCACACTTCCACTCCACTATTTTTATGATGAATCTATTTAAATACTTCTTTAGAAAGTGTAAGCTTAATGCATACAAATGTTGTCTTGTCTCTCTTTTCCCAAGTTTGTTGATCTTTTCATGCATTAAATAGTTTCTTTTCAACACTAATCACAAAATCATAACAAATTTTTCAACGATAAAAATGTTTCCAATCTCACAACCCAATCATAATATTTTTTATCTTTTAAATTTTATATAAATCTTTCACACAATTCTTTAGATTTTTTTAGTTTTATATTTATCAACTGTATCTAAACCTTAACAATTAATTTTATTAGTTTTATATTTATCAACTTATCTAAACCTTAACAATTAGTTTTATTAGTTTTATATTTATCAACTTACCTAAACCTTAACAAATAGTCGATAAGAACGAATTATACGAATTATTGTCCCAAAATCTTTTATCATTAATAGTATTACCAATTGGGGAAAGTTCATTTTCCTTTTTCCCCTAATGTTATCAAATGAAGTTCAGCTGATTTAAACTCTCCCCTGTTTCTTCTTTTCTGTCTTCAATTTAATTCTCGAGTGCTATTTCTTCTTCATTTCAAAAACAATAAGGCCAACCCTAAAAAAGCTGTTTTTAGAGTCGACAGCCAAACCGACCGAATCTATACCATTAGCTTAGGTTTCTACAAGTGGGTCAAATCTATTTAACAGGTTTTAATGAAACATTGTACTTTACTGTTTGTATGGATTCAAAGAACGGCAATTCTTGGAATCCTGCCGCCTCCTGACGCGTCTCGTTACTCACAAACATTGTCGACTATTATTTGGATTTATATCTTGACAGCAAACCCCACTAAGTTTACAGAAAGAAAAATCACAAGTAAATTATATAATTCCTCCGTTTCTGTGATATCATACTCGGGATTATTTTTTCTACGAGGAAAGCAGGACTCCTGTAATTGAGCACCAGGCGAAGGCGACCATGGCTGAGGGCTTTGATTTGTCTGGTTATCAAAATATTCAATCTTCAGAAACCTACGAGGATGATCAGACAGTGCTGAATAAAGGTACGCCTGATTATATAATGGAAGGGCAGTTAGATGAATTTTCATTAGCACACTATGAATTTCCCATGCTGCCGTCTAATTTCGACGGCAAAATGGCCACAACTATGAAGGCTTTGTCATCTCACGAAATCGTAAAACTGGCGGGCACGCGGTACATGAAAGGCTTTGCTTATGGCTGCTTGGACTCTTACTTTGTCACTCCTGCTCTGGCAACCGAATATCAGCACGGGCTAGAATTGGCTCACCTTCTCTTCACCTCTGCAGAGATCATAAGCAACAAGCAATATGATCAAGCAGCCAAGCTGGTGATGCAATGTCGCAACTTCTCTTCGCAGTCCGGAAGCCCCATACAGAGGATCTGCTATTATTTTTCTGGGGCGCTGCAGGAGAGAATCGAACGCCAGACCTGCGACGGGTTAAGGAATCCTCTAAAACGAACCCTCGATGTTGCCGACAATTGCAAGAGTGGTTATAATAGAACCGAAGTTAATAGCCTGATCGCGTTTTATAATAGAGTTCTCCCGTATGTGAAACTAGTGCAATTAACGGCTGTGCAGGCAATTATAGAGTCAGTGGGAGATGCAAGCAAAATTCATGTGATAGATCTAGAGACTCGAACTGGGTGCCAGTGGTCAGTGCTGATGCAGAGTCTTGCCGTGAGAGATACTTCCGATTCGCTCAAGCTTCTTAGGATCACATCAGTTGGAACGAGTTGGGAAGAACTGAAAGAGAACGGAAGAAGACTTCACGAGTTCGCTAACTCCTTGGCGCTTCCGTTTTCCTACAGGATGGTGCAGATCTCAAGTATGGAGGAGATTCACGAAGGTTTATTCAACGTTAAACCTGGCGAGACTGTTGCAGTGTATGTTCCCAATGTTTTCCAAAGACTGTTATATAACCGGACTCTTCTGGAGAGTGTTGTGGATGTTCTAAAGAAATTGAGGTCCCAAATAATGGTGAATATAGAAGTTGAAGCTGCCCACAACTCTCCTTGTTTTAACAAACGACTTATCGAGCTACTTTTGCATAGCAGCTCTTGTTTTGACTCCTTAGATGTGATCATGCCAGATAGACATGATACTAAAAGGGTCAGGTATGAAGAAATATTCTGTGGAAGCGCGATAAGGAATATCATAGCATGTGAGATGAACTGAAGAAGAATCAGACATGTTAAAACTGATGTGTGGAGATGTTTTTTCAGACACAAGGGCTTGAAGGAACTGAATTTCAGCTATCAGGCTTGGTATCAGGCCAGATTATTGCTGGAACAATTTCCTCACGGAGAATGTTATACTCTTGAGGCCAATGGATCTGCCATAATATTTGGGTGGAAAGGAACCCCAGTACAAGCAGTAACTGCATGGACTTGTAACTGAATGTGGGTTCACTTTTAAATGTAAAGGCTTGGTTACTCTATTCTGAATGACAGCTGCTTCGCGTTCAAATTTCAGTTATATTTATTTCAGGTCCACTGACCATATTATATAATCAGTGTAGTACTTTATTAAAAATAGAGAGCTTTTAATAGATTTTCTATATTTAAAATGTATGGATCCAAAGATCTTTAAATAGATATCATATGTGGATAGATGTGCTTCTTATATGAGACATGATTCAATATGACAAATGTGTTGGAGTGATGTGATTAAATATAGTTTATATTTTTAAACCCGTAAACTTTATTTTATCACACAACGTAACTTAAAAATGATGGGGGCCACCCATAATAAATAGGTTTATTAGCTACCCATGTACAAGTGAAGAACATTTAACACCAATGCCTTTTTGAATGTATACAAAATTATCCTTTCTCAAAGGTTTAGTGAAGACATTTACAAGCTGCTCATTGGTTGGTGTATTTTAGAATATGCTCATGAAGTGATAGTGCACTTCAATATACTTAGTACACTTTTCTCTGTGTTATTTCCCATAATACAAGCTTCACAAAAAAATGCTTCTATATAGTAATGGGTGAAAAACTATATACTATATTTTGATTGAACATTTCCTCTAATGACTCGAGGTTAATATGAGCAAGCCTTTCATGCTACAACTGGTTTCTCAAAACAACTCTTAAAACTAAGACATTAGGGGAGTTTGTCCTCAAGAAAAATATTCCTCCTTTCATATATCCACAACATAGTAATTTCCCTTGATTACCCTTGTTCATATCTTTCATTGTTTTAAAGCATTGGCTCTGAAAATTACTAGGATGATTGTAATAATGCAAACCTTTCTTTTCTTCTGCTCAAATAACATGTCTTTTGTAATTTTATTGATAAAGGTGGTGAGATCTAACAAGAAAAAGATGATTTTCATCTATTGATGCCATTCTCCAAAGTTGTCAGCATTGCTTAACTTTATAGAGATAAAACTCAATGTATTATTTATTTTTAGCAATGACCTTTGTGATCAAAACTATTTACAATGATCTTTGTGATCAAAAAACTTTTACAATGATCTTTGCAATTAAAATCTTTTCCAATGAACTTTGTAATCATTTTTTTTTTGTTTGGAATAACCTTTGCAATAAAAAACTTTCTATGGAATGATCTTTGTGATGAAAAACTCTTGCAATGATCTTTATGATCAAAATATTTTTATTTTTGGAATGATCTTTGGGATCAAAAACTTTCTTTGGAATGATCTTTGTGATCAAAAAATTTCTTTGGAATGATCTTTGCCATCAATTTCTTTTTTTTTTTTGCAATGATCTTTGTGATCAAAATCTTTTGCAATGATCTTTGCAATAAAAAATTTTCTTCAATGATCTTTGTGATCAAACAATTTCATCAATGATCTTTGCGATCAAAATATTTTGCAACGATCTTTGCAATCAAAATCTTTTGCAATGATCTTTGCGATCAAAACCTTTTTGTAATGATCTTTATGATCAATGCTACAACATTTAAAATATAGCAAGGATCTCTATGATCAATGCTACAACTTTTTAGATTTAGCAATGATCTATGTGATCAATGCTACTTTTTTTTTCAAATTTATAAATGATCTTTGTGATCAACACTACAAAATTTTAGATTTAGCAATGATCTTTGCAATCAATGCTACAACTTTGCTCTATTGAATAAGCCCTAAACACATTTTGTGGTTGACATCCTCTTTTACTAGTAATATTGCTGCCCTTTATGCATTTCTTACTCCACATATATAAGTACTCCAACCACAAGTCTCATGCCTCTACACACAACCTAGATGGGATTCAAATGGCACATATAGTGGTAGAAAATATCTAAATTCAATTATATGGTTTTTAGGATTTCAATGAGAACATCCTGCTCTTAGAATGATGGACCAATTGTTATCCCTCATGAAAATCTCTCATTCCATAATCTTCAAAGTGCATTTCATCATAATATGGCAATTGCCACACAAACAAAGATTTTTCGCAACTTGAATAGGTGAAGCTAGTGAGGTGTTAACAAGCCCAAAAGTAACTGCAAATTTTTCACTACCTGTTCCTCCATTTCCACGTCATATTTTCTTCCTCTCTTTTCAAATGTGTCATAAGATGAAAAGGAATTCTACCTCCATACTCACATTCTTAGTCTAAACGATCCCCGTTTCTTCCTTATACTTTCTAGCTCTTCTAAATTTGTTGAATGATTTCCATTTCTTTTTTTAATAATACCCTGAATGAATAGATCCTCAGATACATATTGTAAGTGGCGCACAATATATCCTAATGTTCCTTGCTCCTCCATTATTTGGGTGCCCTTATTTCCCCAATGAACCATCTCCTCTGCCCGGGCATTTAAAAACTCTGTGAAGTCTGTGTTAAACTACTGTAGATACGTAGCCCCCACTGCCTCCTCACAATACGAGGAGAGCTTCTCTGTTGAATACTTTCTGGCACCCATAAAATCCAATGGAGAGTATTAGAAGAATGGTAGAAATGTAAAACTTCTCTTTTTTTTAAGTAGGTAAGAGATGTTCAAATTTTGGCTCTCCTGTTCTACAAGTGTGCATTGCACAGCAACGACAATGGTGTCTGCCACCACAAGAGTATTTTGGCCCGTACCACATTCAAAATCTTCTATCCTAAATATGATAGCTGCATTCGGTTGGCCCGAACAACCAAGGACCTCAACCATGTAGTCATAATGCTCCTCCTACGGTATGATGTCATAATATTTGGTCAGATGTAAAAAAATAGCATTAGAGTGTTTGACTATACAATTCTGAGCAAGAGAATAGAGCAGGCCAAATAACTGAATATCCTATTGAGGATAGCCACGGCAATGCTCACCAAGCAAGACGAATCTGACTAGTAAATGTTAATCATGAAATTAGGCGTGATGATTTACAGCCAAAATCCTTAGGGATTCAAACGATATGAACTTTATGTTGTGAATGACGAGGTGGTTGATGATGAGGGGGTTCGAAATTTTTTTTTTAATACCAAATGTTGGGTAAGAAATTTGTAAAACACAAGCTATGCAGTTGCCATGCTCCTACAATTTGCATTTATGTTCACAGGAGTACTGCCAACAAAGACATGCATCTCAGACTCTTTTTTGATTATTTTAAAATGAATCACCTTCCTACCTGTTCACGAAGCTTTCATTCCTAGTAACAATGGTGGAATCCACATATTATGCAAATGTTGAAAGACTCCAACAACACGCAAGTTCGAGTAGTCATGTCTTCTTCCCACTCACTGTCCTTTCGGAATTACAATTACTCAACATCCCTATTACTGGAAATTGATCATCAATTAGCAGCATTATCAATTTGATTGTTTTGTATCTTCTGAATTTGAGTAAGTGGTCATTACAACCAATTTGGTTGGGATACCAATGGTGAAAATTAGACAACTTTGAATAAATTTTCTATATTTAAAATTTATGGATCTAAAGAACTTTAAATAGATATCATATGTAGACAGATGTGTCTCTTCCATGAAACATGACTCTATATGACAAATGTGTTGGAGTGCTGTGATTAAGTATAGTTTATATTTTTAACATACTTTGCTATAAATAAATATTTTTGCTCAATCTTTTTGGAGGCATAAAAAATCTCATAAGTGGAGCAATTAAAATTATTGAAATATTATATATATTTAACCAATAGGTTATATTGTGAGCTTTCAAGTTTGCCAAGTCAGTCTCGGAATATTACATGACTCTAGGAAGTGATCTCTCAAAGTTGCAAGGAAGATTATTTAGTCATAAAAAAAATACTTAGCAAGGAAAATGTTAACTTTTATTTTAAATTATGTGATTAGTAGTTTGTGAGTATTATTATTATTAGCACTTTTTAATAATGTCACTATATTAATTTAATGGTTTGTTAGTGCTGCTATTATTAATATTTAGAATCTTATTTAAATTTCATAGTTATTTATTGTGTAAAGTCCAATTTTGCTTATGATTCCTATAACATCTCTCCTTATTAATTTACTTTAATGTTGTTAACTAGTCAATTTTTTGGTGAACCTTATTACTCTTGTTCTTGTATACTTTTAATAATATCAAGCCTTAAATGAGAGCAATGAATAATTCTCTGGATTTTTGTGAATTGTCATTTCTTAAGGTATTGAATGATTTTTATTTGATTCACCCTTTGGATGTAAAACTCACTTATTTCTACAAGCTAGATAAACCTATTATATCTTATATATGTAACACAACATTGTTATGGACTTTTATAATTATTGTCTTAGTAAGTGTTCTACAGTTGAATTGTGTGTTCCATATTATGTGGGGTGGTGTTAAGTTATGTGAAAATTGTGATATTCCTGTAAGAAGTCATTGTGATGCTTATGTAAGTAATTGAATAAGATTGCATTATGTTGACTATATGGATGCTAACCCTAATTAAAATACAAACTTTCAAGGTGTAAATATTTTAATAATATAGAAATAGGTGATAAACTGATGATTAGTATTTGTGACAACTAATTGGTTAAGATGCTTAAATGTGATTTGAAAACATTCTAGTATTGAAGTCAATTTAAACATTATCAGTGATCTTCAAACAAAAACTAAATGGATGTGCACGATGTCATGAGTGAATTATATATAAATTTTGCAGAATTTGATTTAGTGGCTACAAATTATAATAAGACCACATGTCATTATAACATGGCTCAGTGGGCTCTAAATTTAATTTGTTAAAATTATCAAGTTTTAGTTAAATGTGAATATTATTTTCTTACCACAATTGCTAGATATTATGAAATTTTACTATGTTAATTGGTAGTATCTATTACCATATTAATCTATGAGGTTGGTGATGCATGGCTTAAGATTTGATTAAGTTTCAAGGTATGTGGATTTAAATTAGATTCTTTATGAGTAAATCGCATAGTTATAATTTTGTTTCTTTAGCTAAATGCATGTGTAGATACTTGGAATTGACCACGTCCTTACAACATCTTTAACATCACCTCTAGCACCACCTTATCTCACCTTGTCATATATTTGTCCTAGACACATTCATGTCCATTTCCATCATCTAGTTAAATAAATAAATCATAATCATTTAACTAACCTATTTAATTTAATAAATTATATTAATTTAATAAATTCATTTCCTCCATCACCCAAATTAATTAAATATATCGTATGTATTTATTTAATTTAATCCATTTTACCTCTTGTCAAATTAATTAAATAAATCTTATATTTATTTAATTAATTTATCCTCACACATCATTCCTCTCCAATAATTAATCAAATAATTTCATTATTTGATTAATTTCCACTTGCCCTCATCCTCATCCTCTTACCATGAATAATAAATAATAGGAACAAAATTCAAACTATGTTTTCATCTCCACTGCTCATTTCATACATCTCGCAATCTTAACCATTCACATAAAGAATGTCCTAGAAGCTTCTTTCACCTCTTAATCTACATCATCCATTTCATATTGCACCTCTTAATCTTAGCCATCTATTCCACCTCTTAATCTCAACCATCCATTCCACTTCTTAATCCTAGCTATTCATCTTATTATCCAAGAATCTATAAATCAAGCATAAATCAATCTTGTAACATGGATGAATTGATATTTGTAATAAGTGTGTAGATATAAGCAGTGGTCAATTGGAGAATGGTAAAAGTATTTGGAACCTATTGTTACCTAGTTCACATAGTAAAATAATATATTTCAAAGCTTGTTATCCTTA
This sequence comes from Cunninghamia lanceolata, assembly GCA_027924645.1. Taxonomy (NCBI): domain Eukaryota; kingdom Viridiplantae; phylum Streptophyta; class Pinopsida; order Cupressales; family Cupressaceae; genus Cunninghamia; species Cunninghamia lanceolata. The sequence continues at coordinate 4,224,624 of BSBN01000334.1, read as the reverse complement.
AGTATGTGAGATTTACTTATTTTAATTTTATTTTATTTTTACTTATCCTAGTTCAATATGGAGTGCTCAGGTGTATTCGCCTATGTCAAAATGTATGGGTTAGAGTACAAACCTATATAGAATTTTATAGTTTATTTTTTTTAGCTTAAAAATTAAATTTTAGTGTTGTAATGTCAATTTTGGGACACCAACCAAAATAACTATGGGTGGTGTATATAGGAAAGGGTGTACAATGTAATGCCCACCTTAATTTGTGCCTTGTGTGCTTTTTGATTCATGTATTATATGTTGTTCTGAGTGTTTATTAGTGTATTATGTGATTATTATGCTCTGATGCATTGCACCAAACTTGTTGATGTCTATGGTGCCATCAATGGGTTTTGAGGGTGTATTCTGCATGACCATCAGGGTGTTTTCGATGGGGTTGTGCTTTGTTATTTGGTTTCAAACTATGCATTATGGGATGCATATGTTGTGATTATACATATTAGATTATTCTAGTGCTTCAACATCATTATTTTAACTATACTTGTTATAGTTGTGATTGTCATATTGTTCCCACATTGTGAAATGTTTCTATTTATGCACCATTTTCCTGGATCATGCTAGTCATAGATGATTATAGTGGATGTGATTATTTATATCATGTGTGATTATACCAAATTAGAGTGGATTATGTTTCTTCTGCTATTATGTGTGGAGCAGGTATGCCTGATGGTTGACTTGAGTGTGGAGGTAATTATAGGCGTTAACTAATGTTGGAAATGTGGAGAAGGTTGACATGGGGAACTAAGCCATCTCACCCTTATCCTTGTGTTGTGGAAACCCTTAATGTCTTCTTGAAGTCAATTGCGTGTGTTTCCTTAGCATTTTGCAATTTATTTAGATGATCTCTATGATGTCCTAATAGTAAAACATTGTTTAATTAAAGAATTAAACATCATGATAAAAGCTAGTGTGTTTATAATGATAGGAATGATTGCAATTATTATATAGATATAAATATTTAAATATTATAATTAAGAGAATATATTATTATATAAAATAGATATGAATAACAAATATAAATAATATAAATGTAAATTATAAATAATATGAGGAATCTTATTAAAGGTATGGTCAAGAGTAATAAGTATTAATATAACAAAAACAATTGACTATTCCTATTACCACCACTGTAAGGAATAAAGGTTAGATTTAAGTCTGACTATTGAGAATAGACTCCCTTTATCATTGGCGCTAGATATAAGACAAAGAACAGTCAATGGACTATGATTCATACGAATTGTTATGGCATGATAATTCAATAAATATACTAAATGGTAAAGTCAATTAGTATCCAAATAAGTGTTGTGATTCATGTGGATAGGCAACGATGAGAAGATCTGAGGAAACAATGATTATCATTAAACAAATGCAACAATTTTTTTATGCAACAAATGCATTATCTTCAAACAGCGGTCAAGTATTTGTTAGCAAAAGACACATCCATTATGAAGTGTTGCCAACTCTTGCAATAGATAAATTGATTCTAAAGGTCGCCTTCCTTCATAAGAAATATGATGGTATAAGAAGGAGACCAAAAAGGAGTACGAGGGGGAAGGAGAGATTTAGGAATATGTAGAAAATTATATATGTCCAGAGGAAAGACATAGGAATTGGGATAAGAAGACAATTCTGAGATGTGATGGAATAGGAACGGAGTATAGGTTAGAGATAAATTTATAGATATAAACAATAATCCAATTAATAATAAGCAGCAAGCATTTCAAATATAAAGAACCATTGGACTCTGGAAGATTAAAAGGCAGACTGTAACATTCATAAATTAGAGACTCATATCTGCAAGTACATATACATTCAAACCATTATATTATTGTGCATCATAAAGAATATTGTGTGACCGGTCAGCTTTAAATCCATATAAATATTTCTTTGTTATCTTTAATAGGACCACCCATCATAGGAGGGAAATGACAAATAGACTAGAGGCAAGTAGTCCTTCCATACCCTCTAAGGCTTGTTTGGGGGCAAGCCTGATCTGCACCCCATCCATACCCCCCATAAGGGCCTGTATGGAGGCTTTGTATGATAGCTTGATCCTACTAAAACCCTGTTAGGGCCTGTATGGAGGAACTGAACATGTGATCTACCATGCCCCTCGTAAGGGTCTACATGGAGGTATCATGTGCCAATGAATGTCTTGCCATCCCAACTATAATGGAGTTGAATGAATAAATGGATTCAATTACATGATAATTCTGAAACTCTAACCCTAAACTTGTGGTATTTTAATTTTTAGAGTAAAATTAGTATTGTTCCAATAGGGGACATTAGAATCTCAAAAAATATGTTTTTTGTGTTTTTAGATTATGTTAATGCTTAATTATCTTAGAGAAAATATTTATTGCATTATATTATGCTAAAGGAATAAATTTAAATGATTTGGATTAATTTCTTAAATTTAATATTTTTCCATCAAAATGTAGAATTGCATTAAATTGTTAAATGAAATCCCTGATATGGTGTGTTTAGATTTTTCTGAATGATATTGAGTTAAAAGGCAATTACATGTTTGGAATAGTTGTAATAAGTTCATTAGCTAATTTTCTATTACTAAATATGTTGCCTGAAAGGTATTTGGAAGTTGAAATATTGTTAAATCAATTTTAATGTTCCTAGGTATTTTATTAAGTTATTTAGGTTAGTGAAATGAAGTGAATTAGATATATTTTTTAAATGGTTTGTTAAATGAATATATTTTATTTCATTATTGATTAAAAAAGTGATTATAAGTGAATTTTATATTATATTTTAAATTAGTGCTTTTGGGTGTTAAAAGGGAAAAAGGAGTTATTTTATTTTATTCTTTTTCCTTTCCATTTTATCTCTCCTCTCAAACCCTCTCTTGTTGGAAAGAGGGATTTTCTACATGAATGAAAGAAAGACTAAATTACTTGGATTTCTTGGTTGAAGTGGAGTAGATTTGAATTGTGGATGCTTGTGTGTCATCAAATATTCCTTTCAAAACTCTATTCTCTTCCTTGGATTGCTTGTAGGAAAGGTATGCTTCTTGAATCCTTCCTTTGTTTTAAATTTGTATGATTTCTTCATTGCCATGCCATATTTAGTGGATTCCTATGGCATCCTAGTTAGGCAAGGAAAAATTAGATATGAATTTATGGTTGTTTTATGTAAGTTTGCTTTATGTTCTTGGTTGGAAACATGTAAAAACAAATAGGGTTATGGAAAATTTTACCTAGGATTAACCACCTTATTTTTATTGCATATTTGAAATGTTGTGCATTTATGTTACAATGGGTAGTTGTCAAATTTATATTTGAGTTTGAAACATGAGAGTTAGAAAATTGCTCAAAGTAGCCAAGCTTGCAACAATGGTGAATTTAGGTTTATATGGTTTTTCATGCAAATAGAAAAGAAAAATGATATTTCAATTTTAAACATTTCCTTTATTAATTTTAATGTGGGATGAGTTGCCTCCCATGGGAAATGATGTTTTTGCATCTTTTTAGAAAATGTTGTGTTTTTGTCAAATTGGGATTTTGTTACTTCGTAAACCATGCCAAGCCTAATTGCCTAAATTCAAGCTTTGGGTATATAGGAAGAGGTATAGGGATAGGGAAATGAGTGGCTTTGATCATGCACCATGGCCGAAAGAGGTTGTTAGAATTAACAAATGGAATTTTTTAATCAAGAATAACATTTAAACACATGAGTAATAAAATATAATAAATAGATCGTCTACACCAAACAACATGTCCTTATGAATTGTCTAGTTTGCTTGGTTTTGGGTGTAAAGAGCAATCTTTGGTGCAGTGTCTGATTTCTATGATGAGATTATGCCTTCATGTTTTTCCACGAGGTGAGTATTGCCCTTGTACGGCACTCCTTGTCCTGACTACCTAGGTCTCTCTTCCTTCTTCTTCTTCTACTGTCAGAGTTTGACTCGACATGTGATGTTTACCATGTGATTGCATGTGCATTGTGATGCCTGATTCATGCTTGTATGTGTCTATAATGGACTATGATTTATGCCTTGTTTGGTGTGCATTAAAGGTGATTATTTTCTGTTGATGTATAAAATTGTGTGGGTTTCAACACCAACATGGGAAACTCTAAAAATGTGGGATTGCTTCTCAGAATAACTACAGATTTTATGGAAGCTAGCTCTTCCTTTTTATGGGGTTTTTGGGAAAGGGAGGAAGAAACAAGATTGCAAAATAAATACCTAATCTAATGGTGATGTGCCAGATTTAAAACCTAACAAGTAGCACAATGATTAAACCCTTAATAGATTTAACTGGAAAAATTAAAGAGCATACAACATGATTAATTACCTAGTTTATAAATCTAACTTAACAGAGGTTGAGAAATAGAAGGGAGAGAAAAACAAAGTAGAAAATAGACCCAGATTTGCACAAACCATCACTTCTTTTCATTATTTGGAAGGGGACAAATTATAGTGGCAAAATATCTGCACAAAATAAAATACTACGTTCTTCCTCGGAAGCATATTGATGCAAGAAAATATCTCTACTGCTACTCAAATCTCTGATCTCTATGTGTAAAACTCTAGAGATCTGTGGAACTCCCTTTCATATAGAACTATCATCTGCTATCATTGATTCCTGCATTTATAGACTAAACAAACCAAAAAAAAATATCTCCAATTGCTTACAAAAATCTGCAACTAAAACCTATGAAACCCGGCTCTAATTTTAGATTTGGTAACTGTAGCTTGCTGTTCTATTTCTCCTTTATGGCTGGAAAATGCATTTGCCTCCATCTTTGACCTATGGCGTGAAAAAACCTTCTCGCTCTCTTTTTTGGGGCTGCTGTAGAAATGAAAGATGGGTGAATAAAAACTAGGGCTACATTTAATATTTCCCATGAGGCATAGAGTCAAATGAGAGTCAAGTTCTAATAAAGCTTTACCTTATTACTTGAGGGACCCATGGTATAAAATGACTCATCTTTCTCTTTATTTAAATCTGACTTTGTTTTTAATCTCTCCCACAGCTTTAACAAAAAATAAGAATCTTTATATTTTAAAAGCATATCTTTATTTGATAAAGCTTAGCTTTACCTGACGATGGGGCCCACCAGGAGATAAGATTCAACATTAAAATAATAAATAGCCTGTGGCCCATTTATATAGATAAGTTTTAATAAAAATGAAATAGAGCTATTTCATTGCTTTCTACCTGCTCCACGTGATGAAGCGACACTTGTTTGAGAAAGGAATTTCTCTGCTGCTTTGCAAATTCCCATGGGAGTGACAAGTGACACCTTCTAGTGCTTTCTTGAATGAGCCTTAAGTTGTTGATCTCTTTCTACATCGAATGGTTGCGTGATGCACTTTGAAACCTTGAGTCTGTGTCTTCATATTTAGAATCTCTGTGAAGTAGCTATGACTTTGTTTTAAGGTAGTGTTAGTTGAACTTCCCTTTATGAATGCACCCATCTGGATATTGTATTGGTAGAGCCTTGCTTACTCTCTTCTTGATACCTATGGAATATGCCTTATAAGACGTGCCATGTTTTAAGAGACCTGTGTTGAATTTCAAAGAGCGTGCATTCCATTTTGATGGCAACACCATTGTTTATACAACTACAACCTTTATATGAACTTTGTGCCTTCAACTTGCATCTAAGTTCCTCTTTGCTAGGATTTCATTTGATTCTTATAGAATGAACCTATTCTTGGTTCTGTAGGATTTTATTCCTAAGAAAGATGCCACATCATTTTGAATGAGGCCACACCACTGTTAGAAGCAATGTTTTGATTTGAAACTAATAGCTTGCCATGATTTGGAGACTGCATCACCATTTAGTGGATGAATGTGCCTTCATTCATTATGCATTGTGGTTGGTTCTTTGAATAGGAACCTCTATTTTGGTAGAATCAATTTTGTAATGGTGGAGACTTCTCTTTATACTAGTGCACTTGGATGCTAACGTCAGTGCCATTCTTATAATGACTACACCCCTCATGATTTGGCTGAGGCTTATCTTACACTGGCTGCACTTTGATGCTAACATTTTGTACCTTTTTAAAGTGGATGAACTTTGATCATATGGGTGGCTGTGATTTTATTATTCCTTGGTGGTGTGACTTTGTGCAGCGCTATATCCTTCATTCTGCAGGTTGATTCTCATTATATATTGACCCATGTTCCTTAAATAGCATATAGCTTTGCTTCCATACTGGTGCATTGTCCTTAATGGTTGTGGCTTTGTATGGGCTAGTTTGTACACATTTCTTACATCACCGTTTCTATGGTGATAGAGTCAAATAATATCTTGTTTTGATCTGTTGAGCCTCTGAGAGAAATCCTAAGGTTGTGTGGGCTTTCATGGTAGTGCCTTCATTGGTGGCTTTATGATGCTATATTCTTCTTTTGATGGCATCTTGCACCCACTAAGATGGCCTCGCCCTATCTTCATGGCCGATGCTTTCTGTATGACTACACCATAGGTCTAAAACCAATGCCATCATTGATGATTGGCCTAAGGCTTCTAGTGGCGATGCCTCTTGATCTCCTATGGCCATTAGTTTAGTGCTCAGTCTACATTAAGTGAGCCTTTGAATGGCTGAATGCTATGATTGCTATGAAGACCGGCATTATGGAAATGTTGACTTGACCCTTATTAAGTATTCAATAAGGGTTGCGTCTTTATATGTTGAGCACCATTCTTTGACATGATGTTCTTTCAATAGATCCATGCCAAACTCGAGGTTGAATCATTAAAAACAATCACTACAAGCTACATTCAAAAAGAAATTGTGTCTTGATTGTGAATGTTTCATTATTCAATTATAGCCTATGCTATCATTGAAGAAGACTAAGCCTTCCCCAACATATGTGAGATTCATCGGTGATATAGCCTTTGCATTACTTTGAGCTATTATATGAACAGAGCCATTTGCTAGGCTTCTATTCATAAACATCACCTTAATAAATAAGGCAACACCAACCTTCGATTGACTATGCATTGGAGTCTATAGTGGAGACTGAGTCTTTATAGAGGCTACATAGAGTTTCATGTTGAATTTTCACTTTTCAAGTAGTTATCTCCTTAACACAGTGAACTAATATACTAAAACTAGGACACCTTTGAATCTTCCAAGCTGAAATAAGAAATTTTTGGAATGTTGTGTAAAAAATGAACAACAGTTCTTGGTGACTAGCTGGGAAAGTGAACCTGCTCACTAAGAACTCTAGAATCTCTAGTTTAAAAAAAAAGCCTTATACAGTGGGCATAGAGTCAAATACATTGAAATTGAGAAGCCATAAAAACTGGAAACAAATCTGCAACCAAAACATTTGCAACATCCTGATGCACAACTGAATCTGAAGATGTATGAATCTAAAGTTGAGTTGCTGACCCAAAATGAAATTTTGTAACTGAAACCACAACTAATCACTAAAAATGAACATTAAACTTCTATTACAGTAGAGACTTATTGAAAGAAAACAAATTGAAAATGAAAACTAATGATTTTGTTGCAACTTATTCTAAACACTGAATCTAATTTACATTCCAATTAAACTGATGGGGATACACCCATTTATCGAGATAACAAAATAACTACCATGTCTGATAATGCTGCTCCAATGAATCCACAATGAACTAATAATGGACCAGACAAACTGCACAAAGAAATAAAGCAAGAACTGGTACCTTTTTGGTTTTCTATATTTTGGAGTCTTTCTTTGCATTAAAACACCAATCAGGCTGATCTGCATGATGCTCTTGCTTTAGCGGAGGGTGGGAAGGGAAAATCAAGTATTGAAGCTCATTACTCTACTTACATTTGAAAGTTTATGTCAACAGAACTTCATCAGTGACCTCTTACATAGACTCTTCAATAGAATGATGACTCATGATAGCATCAAAACTAGGTGTGTAAGTGATAGAGCTGCCAATTACAACCTTGAATCTGATTGGGATTCCTTCATGCAAGAAGAAGGTTGTATAATATGACTCAATGTGTGACTCTTCACTTTTACAAATGTCTCTTTCGACCTTATCATCTTGTAGTTGTGAATCTTCATCTAGAAGAAGATAATAGCCCTTTTCAAGAATGGAAAATAGATCAATACTTACATCTACCTCTGTTTCAACATTTTCTCCATGATCACCTTTAATAGGCTTTGCAAATGAACCATGCACTTTCTCAATTGTAGGATCTCCTACATCTAGAATTAGATACCCTTGTTGTAAAAGTAAGAATAAATCCTTATTGTACTCTTCATGTTGTTCATGTATCTCTGTGCTAATTATTTCAAGATGTGAAAACTCTTGACAGAAATAAAAATAGTCATTATTGATAGACTCTGCAGAAATCTCTCTTGCAACCTCTTCCTCAAGATGAGGTACAGACTGTGAATCATTGTTTACCTAGTACTTTTTAGCTTCAAAGCCCCTCTTGAAGTACTTTTCAGCTTCTAGAAAAGTCAATTCATCATCATTATCTAAATCTTCTTCATTACTTGACTAAAATTTTGAATCACATGTTGCCATAGGTGCATGATGTTGATAACTAGAAGGACACCGTAAGTAGACAGGAGCCACCTTCTTGCTTGTATTTTGATCTTTGAGACTCAATTCTTCTTTAATGTCAAAATGGAAAAGAACCTAATCTATGATTCCTATGGATTAGTTTGCAGCAACAGAGGTTTGTAATACATAATTCTGAAGATTGTTCGGTCTCTTCTATGCCTGAGGAAGAATTTGTTCTACAAATTGACCACATTGGTATTGCTGTTCATAAGGATTCTGAGGCAAGAAATATGGATCAGCTTGATACAGGGCTTGATCTGTTAGATCATTGATCTCACAGGTGAGGGTTTTTATAAGTTCTTTTACTACACTCATCTCCTCATGATTTGGAAAATCAGCAGGGAGGGTGGGTGGAATAGAACCTATACGCATTTGTCTACAAGAAAGAGCCTAAGATAGGTTATTTGCATGAGGCATCAGTGGTGCTAAGGGAAGAGGAGATAATTTACTAGCCTTATGAGGTTATTTTCAACCTTAATAGCAAGACCATATGACCGAGGAAGAATTTCACCTCCTAAAGCTTGAATCATAATAGAGATCTTAGGGTCTAAAGCCTTTAAATAATAAAAAGACACAAAAACTGGAGGCCTGATGTCAACTAAGAATTTCTTTCATACCTTATCAAATCTTGAATTGAAGTCACACATGCTCTCCATTGGATGCCTTTTGATGGTGATGAGATTCTGGGTAAGTGAGCTAACATATGTCCTCTCTTTGAACTGAGTGTAAATGAGTCCTCCCAGCTGATCCCATCTAGTGATTGAACCAAGTGTCAAACTTCTATACCATTCCTTTGCTTTTCCTTTGAGGGAAGATGCTAGCAATAGAAGGGCGTGATTCTCAGTAGTGATATTGTGAATGGTACACAAATTTACAACATCCTGAATATGATCTATTCGAGAAACTGATCCATCCCCAAGAAAATGGGGTAATGCCTTCCATGCTATATCAAGAACCTGACCTTACTGCTAAAGAACAAGAGGACTTGAATCCCAAGTCACAAAAAGCAAGTTTCTTACAAGAATGTTCAGATCCACATAAATACTTGGGGCTGCCATGGTTTGCAGAAGAAAAGAACTAAGAAAGATTCACCAATAGAGTCACTAAGTGGAAGATTCATGCTCCCATGAGCAGATATTTCTATGATTTTCCACTAAAACCACAAAATATAGTGCAAAGATTCAGTGAAAACAAAGACCCAAGTCTTTGATTCCAGTCCCATCCAGCCTTCCAAAAATTGTTGATGTCTAAAATTATGCAGGTTTCAGCACCAACATGGGAAACTCTAAAAATGTGGGATTGCTTCTTAGAATAACCTCCAGATTTTATTGAAGCTATCTCTTCCTTTTTATGGGGTTTTTGGGAAAGGAAAGAAGAAACAAGATTGCAAAATAAATGCCTAATCCAATGGTGATGCACCAGATTTAAAATCTAACCAGTAGCACAATGATTAAACCCTTAATAGATTTAATTGGAAAAATTAAAGAGTATACAACATGATTAATTACCCATTTTATAAATCCGATTTAACAAAGGCTGAGAAATAGATGGGAAAGAAAAATAGAGCATAAAATAGACTTATATTCGTACAAAGCATCACTTCTTTTCATTATTTGGAAGGGGACAAATTATAGTGGAAAAGTATCTGCACAAAATAAAATGCTAAATTCTTTCTGGGAAGCATACTGAGGCAAGAAAATATCTTTTCTATTGCTCAAATCTCTAATCTCTGTGTGTAGAACTCTAGAGATTTGTGGAACTCCCTTTTGTATAGAACTACCATCTACTGTCATGGATTCCTGCATTTATAGACCAAAAAAACCAAAGAAAAATATCTCCAACTGCTCAGAAAAATATGCAACTGAAAGCAATGAAACATGGCTCTCATTTCAGCTCTGGTAACAACAACTTGCTATTTTGTTTCTTGTTTATGGCTAGAAAATGCATTTGCCTCCATCTTTGACCTATGGCGTGAAAAAACCTTCCCACTCTCTTCTTTATGGTTTCCATAGAAATGAAAGCTACGTGAATAAAAACTAGGGCTGCATTTAATAATTCCCATGAGGCATAGAGTCAAATGAGAGTTAGGTTCTAATAAAGCTTCACCTTATTACTTGAGGGACCCATCGTATAAATGACTCATCTTTCTCTTTAGTTAAATTTGACTTTTTTTTTAATCTCTCCCGTAGCTTTAACAAAAAATGAGACTATTTATATTTTAAAAGCATATCTTTATTTGATAAAGCTTAGCTTTGCTTGAGGATGTGGCTCACTAGGAGATAAGACTCAACATTAAAATAATAAGCAGCCAATGACTCATTTATTTAGATGAGTTTTGATAAAAAAAATGAAATAGAGCTCATTTCTTCGCTTTCTGTGTGCTCCATATGGTGAAGCGGTGCTTGTTGAGAAAGGAATTTCTCTATTGTTTTGCAAATTCTTGTGGGAGTGACAAGTGGCACCTTCTGGTGATTTCTTGAATGAGCCTTAAGTCATTGATCTCTTTCTGCATTGGACGGTTGCGTGATGCACTTTGAAACCTTGAGCCTGTGTCTTCATAATCAAAATCTCTGTAAAGTAGCTGTGACTTTACTTTAATGTAGCGTTACTTGAACTTGCCTTCATGAATGCATCGATCTTGATATTGTATTGGTAGAGCCTTTCTTACTCTCTTCTTGATACCTATGGAAAATGCCTTATATGACATGCCATGTTTTAGGAGACGTGTGTTGAATTCTAGACAACGTGCGTTCCCTTTTGATGGAAATACCATTATTTATATGGCCACAACCTTTATATGAAATATGTGCCTTGAACTTGCATCTAAGTTCCTCTTTGCTATTATTTCATTTGATTCTTGTAGAATGAACCCATTCTTGGTTCTGTAGGATTTTATTCCTACGAAAGATGCCACACCATTTCAAATGAGGCCACACCATTGTTAGAAGCAATGTTTTGATTTGAAACTAAAATCTCACCATGATTTGGAGACTGCATCACCATTTAGTAAATGAATGCACCTTCATTCATTATGCATTTTGGTTGGTTCTTTGAATAAAAACCTCTATTTTAGTAGAATCAATTTTGTTATGGTGGAGACTTCTCTTTATGCTGGTGTGCTTTGATGGTAACGTCAGTGCCATTCTTATAATGACTGCGCCCCTCATGATTTGGCTGGGGCTTATCTTACACTGGTTGCGCTTTAATTCTAACATCTTGTGCCTTTTTGAAGTGGATGAACTTTGATCATATGGATGGCTATGATTTTATTATTCCTTGGTGGCATGACTTTGTGCAGCGCCATATCCTTCATTCTGCAGGTCAATTCTCATTATATATTGAACCATGTTCCTTAAACAACATATAGATTTGCTTCCATACTGGTCCATTGTCCTTAACAACTGTGGCTTTATATGGACTGGTTTGTAGACATTTCTGGCAACACTATTTCTATGGTGAGAGAGTTTAAAATAATATCTTGTTTTATTTTTTGAGCCTCTGAGAGAAATCCTAAGGCTGTGTGGGCTTTCATGGTAGCACCATCATTGGTGGTTTCATGATGCTATATTCCTCTTTTGATGGCAACTTGTGCCCACTGAGATGGCCATGCCCTATCTTCATGGTTGATGTTTTTTGTATGGTTGCACCATAGGACTAAAACCAACACCATCATTGATGATTGGCCTGAGTCTTCTAGCGGCGATGCCTCTTGATCTCCTGTGGCTGCTAGTTTAATGTCGAGTCTACATTGAGTGAGCCTTTGAATGGATGAATGCTATGAGTTTGGGCACCATGATTGGTATGAAGACTAGTATTATGGAAATGTTGACTTGATGCTTATTAAGGATTCAATAGGGGTTGCATCTTTATATGCTAAGTGCCATTCTCCTACATGATGCTCTTTCAATAGATCCATGCCAAACTCAAGAGGCTGAATCATTAAAAACAATCACTACAAGCTACGTTCAAATGGAAATTGTGTCTTGATTGTGAATGTTTCATTATTCAATTATAGCCCATGCTATCATTGAAGAAGACTGAGCCCTCCCCAACCTGTGTGAGATTCATTGCTGACAGAACCTTTTCATTACTTTGAGCTGCTATATGAATAGAGCCATTTGCTGGGCTTTTATTCATAAACATCACCCTAATAAATAAGGCAATACCAACCTTCGATTGACTATGCATTGGAGTTTATAGCAGAGACTAAGTCTTTATAGAGGGCACATAGAGTTTCATGCTAAATTTTCACTTTTCAAGTAGTTATCCCCTTAGCTTGATGAACTAATATACTGAAACTAGGACACTTTTGAATCTCTCAAGCTGAAATCAGAATTTTTTGGAATTTTTTGCAAAAAATGCACAAAATTTCCCTTATGCTTTGGCAAGTGTTCCATATGTTACTTGAATGAAATTGGATGGTAGTTGTACCATGTGTTGTTTATATGCATTGTATTGACAGTTATGGCATGTGCTATGTGCATTGATTGGCATGTATGCCATATGTTTCTATGTATACCTTGGATTAAGTGAGAGGATGATAGCGGGTTTGCTTGATCACCTTCTTCATAGCTCAAGGGTTGATGAGTTGCATAGACAGCTATTATGCTTGATAATAGAAATATGGTTGGGAGGCAAGTAACATTTCCCCATTGGTCCTTCATGATGATCTTCAGGTGTTGGATGGTTCCCTTATCTTCTTGCAGGTTGATTATGTCATGCTTTGCATCTTATTGCAGCTTGGAGAGCGTGTTGGTTTTTGGGCGGTTTATGCACTTGTATATTGTCATTATTGATTATTGTAACCTTTGTAATGTTGTTCTTTTCAGACCCTTGTAATAAGATGTAATTAATGCTATGAGCTAATTTATGACATTAGCTATGATTCATCTAGGTTTAGCATGAAGCCCTTTGAATATTTTAATTATTGGATATCATCTTGTATTTTTCCACACCTCAGTTTGTGAGGATGTTAGCATGTTTTAATAGATTCTACATGTTAGAATATATCTATATTAGCATGTTTAGACTTAGTTATTTGATGTTTTATTTGATTTTTATGGATATGTTTGTGTTGGATCATATTCATCCCACATAGGTCGTGACGATCCTATCTCTACTTTTGGCATGTGTCAACATTGGTGTCAAACATGAGTAGCCTTTTGTATCCCTTTTGTCCTTTCTGACATGTGGATATTTTTAGTTCAACACCTTAATGTTTTTGGTTAAAATAAATCCTCTTTGATGTTGATTAATGTTTTTAGTCACTATAGGTTTTTTGGTTGAATTTTGGGCCTTTTTGGTAAATTTTGCACTTTTTGTACCTAGGTTCTAGAGGACCCAAGTGTTGGGCATTGGTGTCCTAGGACCCAGGCGTTGGGTGCTAGCATCTTAGGATGAAAGTGATAGGTGCTAGTGTCTTGGATAAAGGCTTCCTCCTTGGGCCTCCATACTCTGTCAAGATGCCCTATTTTGCCTGTTCAACCCTTTTGTGAAGTTTGTTGTCATAAGGTGCTCATTTGACCACCTAAGTGTATCCATGGTGTCATTTCCATGATGTGATATGCACTCTTGGATTATTCCCTCTTTTTCTTTAGGAAGCATGTCTTTGAGTAAGTTCAACTAGTGACCATTCTAGTTGGTTGAGGAATTGTACGTCCTAGTTGGACCATCCTATGGGTGAGCATTACCCTTGTGTTGGGATGTCTTGTGTAGTCATGGAAAGGACTAATGTCACAGATGTCACCCTCATTCTACTCCATGTGTTTGTGAGGGAGCAAGGTTGTGGACATGTATCCAATCCTCGTCATGGAGTAAGCTCCACCTCCCATTTGGTCATCGTGGCGAGTTGTCACATGATGGGTGAAGTCTTTCACTTGTGCCACCTTGCTTAGTGTAATGGTGATGTCATTTTAGGTGTTTTTGTGCTTGTTGTGACACCTTGTGTGTGTGAGAGAGAAATGTGACATGTAAATGTCGCACTTGCAAACATGAAATTTTTTTTTGGTTTGGTGTTTGTTCAGCTAATGCTTTGGGTGAAAAGCTAGGCATTACACTTGCTATCAGAGCTCATGTTGTAGAATTGGGAGTTCTGGGGTGTGTTTTTCTCAACTTGTTTGAGCATGTGTAGGGTCCTTGTGTGTTTATGTGTTGTAAGTAGCATGTGTTTTCTTTTGATATGTCTTCCTTGTATGAGTGTGTTTGAGTGACCTTTGTAGGGTCATATCCGTGCTTGTTTGACCACTTTTGATAGTTGAGTTATGGGAACCTTAAAGTGAATGGAAATACCATGTTCATGAGTAAGAGTTATGCATTTGTATGTGAAAGAGATGATGTTTTGATCATATGCATGATATGTGAAGAATATTGTTGTGGTAATGCTAGTTTAAATGAACCTTGCATTGTGCACTTGGTTGTGTGTATGTTTGTTGCAAGAGTAGCATACCCTCGTAGTGCTTGTCATATTTGTTTATTAATTGCCTTTGTATGGTGATTAGAAATTCTTTCTTGGAATGCATATTGTATTGTCTTCTTGAGATCATGTCCCTATGTGTGGATTAATTATGTAGTTATAATAAAGATAGTGTTGCATTGCAAATCTAGAATAGATCATTTGGGTAATGACTTATGTCCCCAAATTGCGTTCTTCCCTAGGATTCATGTGGGAACGTGGGTGTAATTATTGCATTACATTATTTGAAGAGTTAAAGAGAAAAGGGGTGTGAAATGGGTCATTTTCATAGTTCTTGTGATGTTTGAAGTGTTAGAATCCTAAGTGAAGTAGAAAACCCTGCATCTTGTGTTTTTGAGTTGTATTTCCCCTATTGTAATGTGTTCATTTAGTATGCTTGTCATCATGTTGTGGAGAAATTTAGCATCATGTGAATGGAATGTTGGGTAAGTGCTTGACCCCCAACCTAATTCTCCCTCATGTTTTGATTTGTATTGTATTTGAATGTTGCATTAATGCATTATCCGCATGCTTGGTGAATCTTTGTTTGGTGAGAAATGTTAACCACTCTTGTTGTGAGAGTGATTTATTTAGATATCTCTGTTTGTGGACCTAATTTTGTCCTAGCTTAATAATGGTTGCTAGATGTTTTCTAGTGTGTGACTTTGTGTGGCTTTCCATGGTGATTGTGATTCCCATGAATGGGATGCAACCTTTGTTATTGTGCATCTTGAGTGATGTTTGTTTCATTAAGTATAAATGATCTCATGTTTTCATGTTATTTTAGTCTTAGAAGACTTGTTTGCTTAGCATGAATGAATATGTTATCTTACTTGAACCTTGGATTTTGGAATCTAGGTGAAGTATAGCATTGTACTCCCTCTCTTGTGACTGAACTAGTAATGTAGTTCATGTAATGTTAAACTTTTGAATTTTGATACTTTATTTATCTAACTTTGGTGAATTCAATAAGCATTGTAAGGGAAAGCATTGAATTTTTATTCTTGTTTATGAATAAGTATAGCCATCGAAGTTTGATATTTATTTATAGTGTGACCTTTATGGTCATGTTTGATTTATTGTTGAAATTGAGCTCATTTTATGCCTTATTATTGGAATTGACTTTTCTTCCAATTTGGTATTTTATTTATTTATCTATTATTGGTGGCTATGCTTGAATTTTTTAAACTACTATTCATGTATCATGTTATGTTCTCTATCATTTCTATGATGGGTCTCTAATGGATTGTATAAAGGACTAGAATGCGGAGAATATACTAGGTATTGGTGTGTGTGCTACTAGAACTATGGTTGATTGAATTACTTAGTTTGTTGTTATACACAAGTGAATATTGTTTGAAATGTTGAGAAAGTTTTGAAATAGTTTTTTGTTCCTATGGATCACTTGATGTGAATTGAATTCTTGTATGAGATTAAATGTTGATTCTTTACTATGTCTATGTGAATGAGATATGTAGAGAACTCACTTGGATTGAGTATTTATTAAATAGTAATTGCATTTGGTTAAATGTTGACTTAGTCCACCAACTATGGTTGTTCTTTCTTGTCTCATTCCTGTTAGTCTTGGGCACGATGCCATGCTCCTAGTGTTTCGACATTAGTGGAGTGTATGATCTTGTGTCATTTTGATGTGAGTTCCA
The DNA here is from genome assembly GCA_027924645.1 of Cunninghamia lanceolata. NCBI lineage: Eukaryota > Viridiplantae > Streptophyta > Pinopsida > Cupressales > Cupressaceae > Cunninghamia > Cunninghamia lanceolata. Next base: position 4,207,923 of record BSBN01000334.1, on the reverse strand, counting down.
CAACCACACTTATGTTTTGACATAGTCTAGGGTATGATGGAGCCTTAGTGCATAAGAGTACATTATTTATATATTTATGGTATTATAGTTGTATTCTTGCTCTTGTTGAGTTTCCAACCTTAGGAATTTGGTTTCTTCAGGAGTTTCTCCTTAGTGTTTTAGAGGTTTCCTAGCATAATGTTGGAAGGGATGCAAATCTCATATGAAGAGGTTGCGATCGTATGTATTCCATTTTATGGATACTTTGTGTTTAGGTCACAAGGAAGTCTCGTGTTTCCTAGTCGATCATGAATTCATGATTGTGTTGTGTTGTTTGACATTTTTGGTCTATCTTAGTTAAGGGTTGAAGTAGTGTTGTGAGTAGTCTTGCACCTTGTTGGTGCATTGTGGCCAACATAGATGTGATTCTAGTGAGTAACGGGTTGCTAACCCTCACTTGATAGAAGTTCTTATGTTGTTGGAGGATGTGGTTTAGATTCTTCCCTCTTAGAACCTATTTGGCTTATTGGTTGTTTTTAATTCCCAACCAAATCTCAAAGACAATATAAAGAATATCCAATTCTAGTGATCAATTGCCTTGAGGGGTTGGCAAACAAATAGGAAAAGCTAGGTTACACTTTTCCTCGACAATTTAGGATCTGCAAAACCTAGGAGGGTGATCCTATACAGTATTTACTTAAGATCTCCTTACCATTTATCTCAAATACTGTTGTAAGAAAATATGCTCTCTTTAAAATGACAAAGAATTCTAGATATATACTAAAGCAATTGGCTAGTTCGTTATGCTTCTATACCTTCATTTCTAGGAAAATATGAAAATAACATTAAACAAATAACTTACTATAGAAATGGGAAACTCATTGTGATTTTCAAAATATATGACCAAGGAGTTGTGCCATACATAAATTCAAAGAAATCGGTGCATTAACTTGGGATACAGAGTCAAAATAGATGTAAATGAGACCCCACATGACAGTATTTTCCTCAGTTCATGAAGCACTACAAAAATGCATTACATTGTCACTCTTCAACAAATTTCAAAACCAATTCTACTTATAGATCCTTACAAACTATCACAACATTCAATATTTTCCTTAAAGCATTCTAATTCACTCCTTGAGCAAAAGCTATAAGAAAAACATCCATATAGAGGAAAGACTGTAATAATGAATAAAATGATCCTTGATCAAACTTTATTCATAAATGAGATAAAGATTACCACATACGAGACAATGTAGTTTTGAACTTGGCAATATATTAAGGCTTGAATTGGTACTGTCATAAAAATTTCACATATGCGTCACACTCTATTCTTAGACATAACCTAAACTAGAAAATACTGACTCTATTACTAAGTACTTTGTAATACAAAAATTCTCCAAGATACTTTGCCAAATGCCCTGAATTCCTTTTTATAGAAACAAGGGAGCAAACAAGCTTTAGGCCTTGTGACAAGTGTCACATTTTCATTTGACAAGCTTTACAATTTCTTGTTAAAAAGAATATTCCAAAAGGCATCTTTTAGGCACAACAAGACAAAATATACCCACCAACCCTGCAAAATAGAACCAAGATCAACAGTTTGTTGTTAATGAGAGCATGCCTAAAAATCAAATCATTTACCTAAGTGGGAGAGACCTATTGTTTTATCCTTATCCATCCCAACCTTGAGTGTGGAAAATATTCATGACGTCAACCTGATGGCAGTTAGTTATATGTCTATTGAACTCAACCACCCTTCACATCCAGACTCCTTTCAAGAGTGTAAACTCGACTTGTACCCAAATGCAAGAATCCTCTACTTCACATCACCTTCCAGGTACAGAAACATGACTCCCTATATTTCAAATTGAGGTTTCCAACCACCTCAACCTTCAAGGACATTAAGGGAGCCACATGCCATTGACTTTAGAAGTGCCAAATACTTCCCTATAGAGGAAGCAACAGCAGTCATCCCCTAAAGTTGGACAGAGAACTAATTGTTCTTATCAACTTACCTCTTTCTTCACATCACCAGTTGGATCATCTTGATGAACAAATCTCCTTCAATTACAGCTAGATATTTGATGAGTCATCATCCTAAGGGAGGGGGAGAGGGAGTAATGGAATCACTTTTCCACCTTTCCCAAATTGGAGACTCACAATAATGTGAGGTTATTGGAACTTCCAAATAGGCTACCAAATCCCTCACCAAAATGACACCACAAAGAAGTAGGGAAATATGAAGGAGCTTGGTCTTGCTACTTTGCTCCTCAAATCTTCCTTGTACCACCTATTCCTTAAAAATATACTTTGCAATTTTTAACTCTATATGAACAGAGCATTAACCAAAAGAATAGAGAAGTATTTCTTAAGAATCTAGGTGGTAGACAAAGCACACTAAGTTGGGAAATATACTTCATTTTGATTTTAGGAAATGAGTGATGCATACAACATACACATGGACTCCTATTTATAGTAAAAGTGTAGAGATCCAAATGCCTGAGTAGTCTTTTCTATCAATACCTTGGCCATTTTGGTTGATCCATCACTGCAGTACTTAGTCTTCAAATGGTAATCTTGAGAGATTTTGTCATACTGCCAGAAGTAGAAATGGAGGCATGATCCTAGCATCGATCATAATTCTCTCTTACCCAAGGCCCCTGCGGATATGACACTCAACTAAACCCCTACTTCCAGAAAGAGAATGTAGAGTTAGGTTTCTTGGTTTCAACATCTTATCCATTTTAAAGCATTGTGTTGGTTCCCAAAATGAATGAAACACAAAACTCTAATACATTTCTAAATCACCTAGGCCAGGGATTGTCTTCAGGGTCATAGAAAGAGGTTTATCAATAAGCTAGGGGCGATTTTGGATAACTAACAAGAGTTAGTAGACTCCTCTTCACTTCAAGCTCAGCTTTAGACTCTGAAGGGATATTCCAAGGGGTATACCTAAATAGGTATTAAGTTCAAACTAGATGAACAATGAAAAACATGGACAATCAAAGACAACTCATTGTCTTGGTCGAAAGGTTGTCACTAAACCAAGAGCAACTGCCTGTCATAGAACCCCTATATAGCTGATTCAACTATTCGAATATACATGCATAAGAAGAATGACATTCCCCTAAACCACTAGTAAATATTTGTTTGATTTAAAAAGTGTGTGATTGGTCTAATGGAGCCAAGACTTGTGCCTATTCAATTGGGCTACAGAATCCTAGAATGATAGAAAATAAAACAAATGGAAGGGAAACAAGGAAAAGTTGATCTAAGCACATGCTATATTAGATTGCAGGTTTTATGTTTCAAACATACTTAATAATCTAGAATAGAACTCAATGCACTCAAATGTAAAGAACAAATGACAATTACAAGGCTTGTAATTTACTTAAAATGCTTTCACATTTTCAAATGAACATTCAATACAAACTTATCAGCAAATGTGATAAGAGGAAAGGCCTAAATACATACAAACTACCATGTATACATTCTCTGCACAATCCCTACTGCACATTATCTTTCACTTATTTCAGCACTCCATTACTCCTCTACAACTGAACGTGGTGTGATTTGGAGCCATAGAATCATTGTTCAACTTGCACAACATCTAGCCACTGACAAAGAACCAACCCCAAATGCATTTGAAAATTATGAATATATAGCCATTCATCTTGCCACACCATTCTAGGTGCTGCACTCTATTAGAAAGTAACCCATGCTGCATTAAAGATCTGGCACAGATGTCCATACGAAGATCCACACGTTTGGAAAGAAAACCCACTCTCTGGCAATTATGAAAATGATAGAAGAAGATTTCCCACATACCTAGTGTACTTGGAGCAATAATGAGGGAAGGTTTGAATCCTTCCTGACACCTACAATACCTAATTTTATCCTTTTTTCCTCTATATATGTATGTACATTTAATATTTTCATTGTTTGAACAACCTACACAACTTTGGGTTGCAACTCATTAACAATGATTACAAATCTGCAATTCTATTATATTTTATGAAGCGCTTTGACTTTCATTTGATTTTCTACTTCTAATCTCTATTTTTCCCTTAGTTGGTGAATTTCCCTTCTACACCACCTTCATTTTCCTTTCTTTTTTCTATCTCTCCATGCTTGGTGCTATTTTTCATTATCGACAAATTTCTCCTTTCTCAAACTTCATCTTTGTACGTCTTTCTTCCTTTCCCTTGTTATCTGGAAAATATTGATTTTGTGAACCATCCACTTTGCCATTTCAATCTTCTTTTTTCTCCTTCCCCTATTGGCAACTTTTCCCTTTTTCAAAGCTCCCTTCCTTCTCCCTTTGGTCACCTTATTAGAGAATTTATCCTTTGCTGAACCTCTATGCCTTATCGGTAAATCTTTAATTTGATGAACAAAACAACTCATCCTTTCTTTCTCTTTTTCCATCTTCTTTTTCTCTTGACAGTGATTTTATCCTTTTTTGAACCAAGGAAGAAGCTCACCTTCTTAGCTTTGTCGGTTAATCACCTTATCGACGAATCTTCAAAATTTTGAACTATTTGGCAAGTTTGATTTTCCTCAGGTTTGCCAATAAAGCCTTTTCTTTATCTTTTCTATTTTCCTTATCCATTTTCAAACTTTTCTATTTTCCTTATCGATATATTTGATCATTCACAAACTTCCATTTTCTCTACTCTTTTCTTCTTTGTCCGTCTATCCTTGACGGATCTTGGTTGGTGAACTCACCTAGTGAGGAACCTCTTGTCAGTGAAACTAGAGGTTCGTGAACCTCAACTTTTTCTAATGAATCCACTCCATTCTTTTCTTCCCTTTTCTTCACCACCCTTTGTTCCTTCAACCTTTATCATCCTTTTGCCCTGTCAGTGAACTACTATGTTAGTGAGCCACATGGTTCATGAACCATCATCTTTGCTAGTATACTTTCGTCTTTACTTTGTGCCTTAAAAATTTTAATTTGCCACTGCCTTTCTTTCACTTCCTTCCATCAGTGAATCTGTGATCGGTAAGACCTCCTGACAGTGAATTAAGAAATTTGCAAACCTAATCTTTTGTCAACAAAGCTTTCTTTTCATCTTCTTTTTGTGCCTTGGAAAATTTCCACATATCTTGCCTTGTCTTTCTCTTCAGTCGGTGATCTCTTTGATCGGCAAACCTGTCAGTTGGTGAACTGTCAGGTTCGTGAAATTCATAACTTACCGATAAAAGAACTAACCTTCACTTTCTTTTCTTACCTTCCTATTGCCTTCCCAGTACTTTGTTAGGGAATCAATGAATCAGGAAAAAGGCACATTTTGGAACTAGTTCACCAGTTCACATTTTCTGATTCACTGACAAAGGCCTTCAACATTCATTTTTTCAAAGGGAAACACAAAGACATTATACTTAGAAGAATTTTCTATGAAAACCCATATAACTTATCTCAGATCCTATCTAAATAGTGGGTATTTGGCACACATTGGGAATTTGGATAGATTTTTTAGGGCAAAGTAAGGCATTTTGGGAGCTAGATTTTTTGGGCACCAACAGATCGCACCTTTCTTTGTTTTTCACAACATTAGGAGAAGAGTCATAACAAACCTAGATATCAAGTCAGCAAAACTGACATCACACTCTCCTAGTCTTCCCTCAAACTCTTTACATTGTACGATGGTGGCAAGAAGGATCTTGAAAGATTTGTAATTTCCCTTTTAAATCACATTTTTCTCAATCTGAGAAGAGGACAATCGTTAAAAACCTAACTAGATCTGCATATTAGATGGCAAAAGAAGACCTAGTACATGTTCAGTCTTGTCCCTTTTATATCAGTTCATCATTTATCATGTACCACCATTGTCACCTCATTTGAATACAAGTCATTGATCTCTGGGTGAAAATCTTGATCAGATGACATTGATTGGTCCAACTGGTTTGAAAATATTGATATGCGTGGAACATATCTTTGGACCAATGAAATGGATCCTCCTAGACTAACCTTACAACTTAGCAAAGGCTATCCATTAGGAGGAAAAGCCGGCCTTAATCCATGTGGCAGCCTCCCATGCTTCTGCAGTCACAAGATCAAACTATAGATAAAGGATCGTGGAATGGTGGAGAAGCCACATGATGATGCCATGTGGAACCTATTAGACCATTCTGGTGATGCATCATTGGAAACTCACCAAATGTCCTCCTCCCATGCTTCTACAATCCAACCTTGTGTCCACCCCAAAGGGTTCAGTGAAATGGTAGAATACACCAAAGATCACCACGTAGGCTTAGTGAGACCTACCAATGGTCCCCACATCAATTCCTAGCCAAAGACTAGCCACTTGTTGCCTCTCCTATGGTTCCATAGGAAATCTTTACCTTAGCATAAAATGCTTTATGGAATGGTGGAAACCAATCTAGATGGATCCACATGGACAACATAAAGTTTAAACTCAAGCACATGCATTTAAAACAAAATTGCATGACTAGGAAAGAGGGGCCATATTTTATAAAGGACATGGGAAAAAATACTTAGGAATAAGACAAATTAATTCAGTGCATGGGTTCAAGCTATAACTAGGGGACTAAAGGTTCAGTAAACACATGATGCCCTAGACATAACATTGTAACATAAAGGACTAGCAGTAGGTAGCAAGTAGTCAATGTGAAATTAGAACAAAAGTGGCTTTGACACTTGCATAAACCCTAAGGATTAGGGTTTTAGACTCAAAAGCAAGATTAAAACCAATTTTTAAGAAACCCTAGCAAAGAGTGACCAAATTGAAACTTGTAGCAAGGTCAAAATAGGAAGCCAAGGAAAAATTTTCAAATTCCTATCAGTGGCTCTAGTCGAAGACAACTAACTACAAAGTCAACATCAGGATCTAGATTCTCTGGGGAAGCAGACCATGTGCTCAATTTTACCCTAAAACTACCCAATTACAAATGGCTTTAATTCACAAATTTCAAACCTTACATGATGGCCCTCGGCCACCACAAAAGAAAAGATAAAACTTTCCCATATCGAACATTTTGTTTACCAATGACTTCTTCAATCTAGAATTAGAAGCACTATCACAATCCTTCTAGTTACTTATATGGACATATATCTTTCTCATGAAACTCTTGAATCTGTCATTGTCAAATTATCTTGTGTTCTTTTGATCTTTATAACCAAGTTCTGATTGAAGCATATTATTATATAAAACACATAGGTAACATTTATCAGATGTATCAAACTCACAATCACTATGGTACCTTATGTCATCAAGACCATGATCCTGTATCATCAAATGTTTACCAAGCTATATAGGGAACTCAAAATGTTCATAATTCATTAGATAGATGGCATCACAAATATTAGCCTCATCTATTCCATTTATGTCAAACTTGAAGCATTCATAAGCAATATCTTCCTAGAGTACCTCAATATACATTTTCTCTAACTTATTAAATTCACAGTTCAGTTCCAAGTCTGATAAATCAGACTGATGAAAAGGTAAAGGAATGAGACATACCAACTAAGAGATCATCTGAACCTAGTCCTTCATATAATGAACAATAATTCCCATATATAGGCATCCCTCCAATCTAAGTTGACACAAACTCAATCAATCAAATTCCGTAGCTCATTAACTCTATCATATACTCTTATATTTGGCAGAGAAGATTCATCTTCCAATAGAGCTAGATTCTTACCAAAATATAGACCATGATCTGAATAATCTAATTGCACCCTAGATTGATCTTCGTCAAATCCTTCATCTTCTTCATACTCCTGGTATTTTGTAAAGATAGGAGTCATTCTACTCCAATAAGGATTATCATTTCTAATCTCTTGTAAATCTAGAAGCTCATCATAAAGGGGATTTTACCTTATGTTCATTGTTCTCATAGAAGTTTCTACCTCCTTAACATGAGGATGTAAATCCTTCTTAGCATCAATATATTCAAAATTATCATAGTCACTAAAGGAGCATAAAGATAAGTTTTTTGGATCATTTACATTCTTAGTAATTTGTCTTTCTGACCCATGCCCCATAAGCATGTCAAGGCATGAAATATGTTCACCTATGGGCAAACATGCACTCCCTTACCATTAGTCATCTCAACACACTCTCCTTCTGAGGAAAATAAATTCATATCCATTTGATGAGAACAAGCATAATCAACCAAGAAATGATCATACTTACTCTTTCTATAGTTGCCAAAGTAAGGGGATTGATCAATGCTAATACTGTGTTCATGTTCTTCAGATTGAATGGATAAACCCTTACCTAAAACAACATCATTAATGATCTGCGCATGAATGTTCATAACATTGTTCTTATCAGCCTGATTAATAGCATACTCACAACCATTCACCTCATTCTTTTGCGTGCAGTCATCTATAAAAACAAAACCCATTCTATTAAAACCTTAAAAAGAATTCAAACTTGAGGGGACATCCAATATGTATTCCACATCTTGCTTATTGGATTTGACATTTGCACACACTATATCCATACCACTATTTACTTAGGTTGATCCCCTACATTGAAAACTTGAGTGTACACTCATCACTTGGTTCTCAGAAATATCATAGGGTGGATCCTTGCATATTCTAGATTCCTCACTACAATAGACACATTTATCTTCCTCAATGCATGGTTTAGTCACCAATATTGAGTTTCTTTGTTTTCTCAAATTAGTCATACTAATTCTACCATACTCATCCCTAAATTTTCCATATTCATAATCCATTCATACATTTGTTCAAGCCTATTAGGATTCAACACCATTGGTAAAGCACTCAACCCTGATTCATAAGCTTCACAAAATAAATCAACACATACTAAACTTTCAGGTATTCAAGGACTAGAGACAAAATAGCCATAAACCTTGGATAAACATCACATGATGATTCTCCTTCATGCCTTTCTATATCAAATAGAACTTGGACAAGAGACATGTAATTCCTATTAAAGTTATATCCCTCATCTCCTCCCTAACCCTTACCAAAATTTGGATGGTACAAAGATGGACTAGTTGTAGTAATGAAAATATTACTATCTTGACAATAAATATTATCTTCTAATCCATATTTTTCACTTGTATGCACTATTTCAATATGACCAATATTTGCAGAATTATGTCTCTTTGTCATGTAATATTTCAAATTATTCTCAATATTCATGGCTATAAAATATGCTTGATGAACTATTGTGGGGTTTTTATCTCTTATTATATAACCAACCTCTTCATTACATGCACCAAGGTATACAACCATACACATTGCATCATTTGGCCTGATATCCTCTAGGATATCCCTTATTGGCTTTGCAAATCTTAGATTAAAAGTTGGAACCAGCTCTTCTTGAACCTTCTAAATGTGAACAAGTTTGTTGATTAGGTAGACTTCTTGTTCTTGTGGGACCACACAAATCTGTATGTACTATCTCTAGCAATCTAGCAGAGAATTATTCTTTGCTTTTGAAGCTTGTTTTTGTTTGTTTCCCAAATTGACACTCCTTGCAAATGGTGTTGGCTGGCTTCACACATTTAGGCAGATCTCTTACAGCCTATGCAGAACTTATCTTCACCAGATTGTCAAAATTGATATGACACATCCTTCTATGCCACAACCAACTCTCATCAGTCTGAGCCAATAAACAATAATCATTAGTTCCTCTTAATTGGTAAATGTTACCTTTGGTCTTCTTATCAGTAGCAATCATTCTTTCAGAGCTTTCCATGATCTTGCACCCATTGTCTTTGAATCTCAGATCATATCGCACATCTAACCAACACTCACATGATTATGCTTTAAACCCTTCACATATAGGACATTATCAGTATTGTGTTTTCCATGAAAAGAAATAGATCCTTTTCCACAAATCTTACTAGCTACATTATCTCCAAACCTAACTAGTCCCCCATCATACTTTTCCAAACTCACAAACTTACTTTTGTCACCGGTCATGTGATGAGAGCATCCACTATTAATAATCCATTCATCCTTATCTTTCTCAACCTAAACAACTAAGACACTTTCTTCCACTAGTTTTTCTTTGTTCACACAGCTAGCAGGATTAGTTGATACATGTTCTTCTTTAATTGCAATAAACAAGCACTCATTTGCACTAGTACTAGCATCATCCGATTCATCATCTATCACACCTTCATCACCAATATCTCTAACATAGTATCATTTATTTGGAACGCTGGGTTTACTCTCAAATCTTTTTCTATTTCTTTCAATTCTCTTAGGACATTTAGACACATAGTGACCAATCTTACCACATAAAAAACATTTGAAAGGCAATTTGACTTTGAACTTACTAGAGCCTCTCTACAGTTTGTCAACAAAGTTAGCTTCAATTTCATCAAACTCATCATCAGATTCCACCTTTTATTTTTCAGCTCTGTAAATCTTCTCTGAAGTACTGGCTTTGAAAGCAGTTTCAACCTTCGACAGGGCATCACCAAACTCTCTCATCTCAAAGGCTATAAGCTTTCCAAGTAACTGATCCTTAGTGACATCTTGTACTATCATTACTTCTTCAATTGCAGCTACCTTGTGATTATAGGACTTGGGTAGTGACCTAGGAATTTTCATCACAACTTCCTTCTCATCATTAGTTCCTCCCATACCTTTTATTCCATTGATAATTTCATCAACCTTTTGCATGAAGGCAGTTATGTTTTCATCTTTGTTCATTTTTAAACCTTCATATTTCAGTTTCAAGCCCTGCAATTTGGCACTCTTATAGGATCATCTCCTTCATATAGTTTTTCCATCTTCTCCCACACTTCATGAGCAGATTCCAAATCCATGACTTTTATTCAATCAGTGTTAGACAAAGCACTCAACAGAGCATCTCTAGCTTTTATGTTTAACTCATATTCTTTGATTTCATCTTCAGTTTGCAAACCATTCTGAGGCAAGGTATACTTTTGTCTCTGTCACTTTCCATACTTTATAACCAAGACAAAGGTGGTGGATTTTCATTCGTACCTTCCAAAGAGCATAATTTGTTCCATCAAATTGCAGAGATTCCTTCCTATAAGACATCCTGGATCTTCCTCAAGTGATTAGGCTTTCTTCCAAAACCTACTCTGATACCAATTGTTGAAATACACCAAACAACTAAGAGGAGGGGGTTGAATAAGATGTCTCAAAAACTTTAACCACTTATCATCACTTCTAATATTCAATCATTGTTATTAAGATTTAACCATGAAAGCATGAAATAAGAAGCTCAACACAATAACACATTCAACACATTAGACACCATATTTTTTAAGTTGAAAACCCTAAAAGGAAAAAAAACACGGTGGGTGTTAGCCCATAGAAATATATAAGTTATATCAATACCAAAAAATAGAGGCTCACTGCAAATGTTGAGGCACACTGTCAAGACTGGCTCACTACCAAGAGGTGGCTCACTGCCAAGAGTTGGTGAGTTTATTTGTTAGCATCTACTTCATGCCTATGTTTAGTTCCATTGAAGCACCGTATAATTCCTCTACTCTACTCTTCTTACACCTTCACACTTATCTTCGTATTTTTTGTCAAGGATCTCTTTTTTGCAACTACATTACATTTTTATACAAATCATCAACCTTGGAATTTACATCAAGTTCAGCATTACATTCATCAACCATTGGAACAATCTCCAAGGTCAGAATTACAAATATACATAGAAATAGGTCTGGACCTAAACAAATTTGCTAAGGTAACTTAGATTTATGTAGATCATGTTATGCCTTAGATGAGACTCAAATGCAATTTTCCATGCCCAGACATGCTTCCACAATCTTTGATGTATCTCCACAAGTAGTGAAAACAACCAAGTCAGCCAAGACTGACCTGTTAACACTAAGTCTTCTCATAACAGTCTTCATCCTCGATCCAAATTTCTCTTTGTGGACCAATCCAATGGTAGGAACATGATTAGGAGACATCTGCAAGCACATTGAAATCACCAAGAACATCCAGACAACCTCTAATCACTTTGTCAAGAAGGTTCTTCAATCTAGAGCACTTGAACATAACTATTATCCACTGTAATAAATAAAAGATCACTTGCGGATCAACAAATCACAAACCATTGGATTAGAAGGCACACAATATCACTACAAACTTGATTCCATAACTGTAGACTAAAATACTTAAATGTGGAGGAATGCAGAGAATAATACATTTTGCTTATCACCACCAAATATACAGAAAAAGTAGTTTTCACTCTAGTGAACATAACTCACTCAAATCTTCATACCGAAGGCTCAAACTTGAAACATAGCATCTTCATACATGCATCTAAATAACTTCCAATCTACAAATAAGGATATTCATTCTACAATAAATATGGAGCAATCTACTGAATTGTTCTATTGTAATCAAAGATACTCTTCTATATATTGTTTCTACTAGAGAAATTTTTTTTCTCAAAAGCACTTGGAAACTCAATCTTAGGATTACTTACTCATTATCTCCTACATTACATAGGTAAGTACCAAGCATCTAACAATCATCAAAATAAGAGCACAATTTACACCAATGACAACATTGATATGTTGACATCAATGACAACCCCTGTTAGGCACATACTTGCAACATTAACCATTTTTGTGCTCTTCTCAACACATGAAAAGATAAAAACATAACATTGGTGATTTGTTTCTCTAACCATCTCACCCAAGGCAGAGGTTGCAAAGAGGAATTGTGATAACATTCATCTAAAATATCTGAATTGTCATCGACCATCTCAAAAATTTACATTGGCAATTCGAAGGAACAGACTTGGTCAATTGTTAACCGCATCTAGCTTATTTGCACCTCTCTCTCATCCAAATAGTCTTCCCAAAATTTCTCCAATTGAGTCTTGTGTAAGTAAGAACAACCACCATGCATGTTCCTCTTCACAAAATGTTTATTGTTGAAAGCTTCTCATGCAGACAACCTATCCATAGTAATCCCTTAAACATATCATTATTATCTAAATCCAATTTCCTAGATAAGTCCTACGAAGTAGGTTAGGTGGTCTTACATTGTACAAAATTTTACACAACATCCATATCTTCGAAATAGACAACAACTAAGTTAGATAGACTTGGAACACAACTATGAAGAGTTACTCAAGTGTGTTGAATGTTATACAATGTGTGAAGAGGGTTCTTGTCTATGTAAAAAAGGGGAAGGGTGGCTTGTAGGTAAGGTGTTCATACATTCAATTGTTTTACACCAAGAAATAATTAAAATGTCTATATAAACTAACAAGTTACCTTTTATTTTTAGATACAATGCACCATGACCAGTACATCTAGAAGGATCTAAATTATTTGAACACCCAGCCACAAGAGATAAAATATATGAACTTGCTAGAAATAATGATCAAGTAAATACACATAATCGTAACATACTTCAGTTATGGAGAGAAAATGTAGATTCGAAACCAATTTAAGACATGTTGTAATGAATTATATTGCAAAGTGTACAACAAATTCTAAAAAGAGTGCATAAACATATCATCAAATGTTAATGAGACTTGCACACATTGAAAACCTACATAAAGCAACATCAAGAGCACATAGGAGACTTCTAATAGAAACCGTCATTGAAAGAGACATTGGAGCACAAGAAACATGTCATATGTTATTGGAGTTACCATTGGTAGAAATTAGTAGAGTATTTGTCACATTAAATGTTTCAAGAGAGATATGCAAGCCAATAACAAAAAATTAAGAAAATGATGATTTAAGTTAGCTAAAACATTTCATTGAAGGATATTTGGATTGACCATATGTAATGGAAAGTGTTTCACTTATAGATGCACTTATAGATGCAAATAGATCTTGGACATATAATCTTGAGCAGAGAAGATATAACAAATGGGAGGTAAGGACTATGGCAATAGTTGTTAGAGTGTTTCCAAGATTTACCACCATACCTACACATCAATTAGAAAATGGGTTGACTTTTGTTGGTTAGAGTTAGTGTTGTACAAGTCATTTCATAATATACAAAGAGATATCGAACTTGATGATATTACAATTACATCAAATTGGGAGTCACTCAATTATAATCCTTGTTATTTGCAACAAAGGATTATTTCAGTTGAAATTAAAAATCATAATGATTCTAAAGATGAGAATATTTTATCTAATGATTAAAATATAATTAAACATGAGAGGGAGATAATATCAAGACTACACCGTGGGTAAATTATGGATGTAATAGAAATAGATATGTTGGGTAGAAGTGCCCCATCGGATCCATAAACATATGTTATGGTCGAATTTGACAATTATACTAGAATTCAATTTGATGATGTATCTCCAAATTTAATTTCAATTTCACCAATACAAAGGGGACACATGCGTCAATTACTCTTACAATTATCTTGGGCACTAACAATTGACAAATCACAAGGATTGACTCTTTCCAAAGCAACAATTCATATAAGACCGAGAGGTAGAAAGGTTAACATTTGTCGCCATATCACATGTTAAGTCCTTGGACGGACTCAAATTTTGCCACATTTTTCAGACAACCATTATTAAAAAATTAAAATAGGGAAGCAACACTCCAAAATGAAAGTTGGGGAAGAGAGACTCAAAACTTTGGAAATACTATAATTTTCTGTAATATATATATTATCAAATATAATTCTTCTATAAAATTCGTATTACTCCTTAAATATCATTGACATTGTATTTTTGGATAAATATGAAATGTCTAATTAATTATCTTTTAATATGTTGATTGCAACACATTTGAAAGAATATGAAATGTCTCAATAATGTTCAATAAATGAAATTTATATTATACATTTCAATGAATATGATAAGCTTCCTTATTTGAAAAGGATAATAATAATTTATACAAATAGAAGAAAAAATGTTAAATTAACATTTTACATGTCCCAATGTAGATGCTACTAGTATAGATATCTTGCCAAGAGATATGAGACGCTTGTCTATTATTAATAACAATTTCAATATAAGTATTTTTTAGATAGATGTATTTATGAAACTATGTATGCTATATTTATCTATACAAATTATTCGCACAAAGCCTTCATCATTAATAGTTTGAGCAATAGGGGAAAGTTCATTTTACTTTTCCTTTAATTTCGTCAAATGAAGTACAACTGATAAAAATCACTAAAGGCTGTTTTCGGAGGCGACAGCCGAACGGACCGAATCTCTCCCATTAGCTTACGTTTCAGGAAGCCGATCAAATCTATTTAAGAGGTTTTAATGAGACATTGTACTTTACAGTTTGTATGGATTCAATGAACGGCAATTTTTAGAATCCTGCCGCCTCCGACGAGTCTCGTTGCCCACAAACTTTGTTAAATATATATGTTCGACGTATATCTTGACAGCAAAACGCACCAAGATTCCAGAGAGAAAAATCACTAGTAAATGATCTATAATTCCTCTGTTTCTGTAATATCATACTCTGCATTATTTTCTATACGACCAAAGCAGGACACCTGTAATTGAGTACCAGGCGAAGGCGACCATGGCTGAGACCTCTGCTTTGTCTGTTTATCAAAATATTCAAGCTTCAGAAATCTATGATGCCGATCAGACAGTGCAGAATAAAGGTACGCTTGAATATATAATGTCAGGGCAGATAGATGAATTTTCCATGCTGCCCACAAATGTGAAGGTTTTGTCATCTCACGAAATCGTAAAACTGGCGGGCACGCGGTACTTAAAAGGCTCTGCTTATGGCGGCATGGACTCTTACTTTGTCACTCCTGCTCTGGCAACGGAAGACCAGCACGGGCTAGAATTGGCTCACCTTCTCTTCACCTCTGCACAGATGATAAGCAACAAGCAATATGATGAAGCAGCCAGGCTGGTGATGCAATGTCGCAACTTCTCTTCGCAGTCCGGAAGCCCCATACAGAGGCTCTGCTATTATTTCTGCGGGGCGCTGCAGGAGAGAATCGAACGCCAGACCTGCGACGGGTTAAGGAATCCTCTAAAATGTACCCTCGATGTTGCCGACAATTTCAAAAGGTTTTATAATAAAACCGAATTTAATAGCCTGATCGCGTTTTATAATAGAGTTCTCCCGTATGTGAAACTAGTGGACTTAACGTCTGTGCAGGCAATCATAGAGTACGTTGGAAATGCAAGCAAAATTCATGTGATAGATCTGGAGATTCGAAATGGGTGCCAGTGGTCAATGCTGATGCAGAGTCTTGCCGTGAGAGCTACTTCTGATTCTCTGAAGCTTCTTAGGATCACAGCAGTTGGAACGAATTGGGAAGAACTGAAAGAAAACGGAAGAAGACTTCACGAGTTCGCTAACTCCTTGGCGCTTCCGTTTTCTTACAGGATGGTGCAGGTCGCAAGTTTTGAGGAGATTCACGAAGGTTTATTCAAGGTTAAAACTGGCGAGGCTGTGGTATTGTATGTTTCCAATGTTTTCCAAACACTGTTATATAAGCGGACTCTTCTGGAGAGTGTTGTGGATGTTCTAAAAAAACTAAGGCCCCGAATAATGGTGAATATAGAAGTTGAAGCTGCCCACAACTCTCCTTGTTTTAACAACCGATTCATCGAGCTACTTTTCGATAGCAGCGCTTGTTTTGACTCCTTCGATGTCATGATGCCAGACAGACATGATATTGGAAGGATCCAGTTTGAAGAAGTATTCTATGGGAGCGCGATAAGGAACATCATAGCATGTGAGATGAACGATAGAAGAATCAGACACGTTAGAACTGATGTGTGGAGATGGTTTTTTAGACACAAGGGCTTGAAGGAACTGAGTTTCAGCTATCAGGCTTGGTATCAGGCCAGATTAATGCTGGAACAATTTCCTCACGGAGAATGTTATACTCTTCAGGCCAATGGATCTGCCATAATATTTGGGTGGAAAGGAACCCCACTACAAGCAGTAACTGCATGGACTTGTAACTGAATGTAAAGCTCGGTCACTCTACTCTGAATGACAGATTCTTCGCGTTCAAATTTCTGTTATATTTATTTCTGGTTCACTGACCATATTATATAATCAGTGTAGTGCTTTGCTATAAATAAGTACCTTTCGCTCAAGCACCTTTCGCTCAAGCTTTTGGGATGCGTAAAAAATCTCATAAATGGAGCAATTAAAACTATTGTTTTTTTTGGTGAACCATATGTTCTAGTATACATTTGATAATATCAACTCCTAAATGAATATTGTCTAGATTGAAAACCTAATGTTATGAATTGTCATTATTAAGGTCTTGAGATATTATTGTTTGATTCATCGTTTGGATGTGAAACTCACTTATTTCAACAACTTAGATAAACCTATTAGATCTTGTATAAGTAACACAACATTGTTATAGACTTTTATAATTGTTGCTTTGATAAATGTTTCATACTAGTTGAATTATGAGATCCATGTGAAGCGGTGTAGTGTCAAGTTATGAGATAATTGTGATATCACTAAATGAAACCATTGTGATGGTTATATAAGTAATTGAGTAAGATTGCATTATGTCAAGTATATGGGTGCTAGCCTTACCTAGAAAGAAAACACTCAAGGTGTAATTCTTTTAATAATATAAAAATTAGCCATAAAGTGATGCTTAGTATTTGTGACAATTAATTGATTAAAAGTATGAATTTGATTTGAGAACATTCTCATATTAAAGTCAATTTTAACATGATTAGTGATATTAAAATAAAAACTAAATATGTGTGCATGATGTCATTTGCAAATTGTATATCAATTATAAATAAAGTGATTTAGTAGTTACATATTATAAAGAGACCACATGTGATTATAACATGGTTCAGTGTGCTCTAAATTTGATTTGTTAAAACTATCAAGTTTTGGTTAAATGTGAATATTGTTTTCTTACCATAATTGTTAGATATTATGAAATTTTACCATTTTAATTGGTAGGATCTATGATCATATTAATATATGAGGTTGGTGATGCATGGATTGAGATTGAATTGAGTTCCAAGGCATGTGGATCATTTAAATTAAGAAATTAAAGGGTAAATCTCATAGTCATACTTTTGTTGCACACACTACATGGATATACATGGATAAATTGATATTTATAATAAGTGTGTAGATGCAAGAAATTATCAATTAGAGAATAGTAGAAGAATTTACAATCTATTGTTACCCACTTCACATAACAAAGTAATATGTTTTAAACCTTAGTATCCTTAGGTATTTGAGTTTTACTTATTTGACATTTTATTTTATTTTAAATCTCTAGTTCAATATAGAGTGCTTACATGTACTATGTATGTCAAAATATATACGTTTCACTATAAACCAATATAGAATCTATTAGGTCATTTTCTTTTAAATTCAAAATTCTATTTTAGTGTTGTAATGTAACTTTTGGGACCACAACTGAAGTACATATGGGTTGGATACTTGGAGAAGCATATACAAAGTGTTTGGAGACATTGGAAATCTAACTTTTATAACTCTTGAAAATAGTTTTTATGTATGAAAGAAATATTTTTTAAAATACTGAGTCAACATATGACTTTGTAAAAGTATATGATTATGAAAAGAACCTCAAAATTTTGGAAGGAGACCATATGAACTCATGTGGGTGGTTACCTTTTTGGAAGGAGAAGCATGTGAAGTCAAATGATAATTCACATCCATTTGAAACCCAAGAGAATTCAAATCATGGGTAGTCAACTTGGGTATGATGTGGAAAAAGTAAATGTAGGCTTGGAGAGGTACCATGTGCTCTCATTCTTTTAAATAGAAATGAGTGATATGCCAATCTCATATAAGCTCTTATTTTTGAGATTTAACAGTGTATACTTACATGATAAAAAATCTTCTTGAGAGGGAGGAATTTCTGAGAGCTTGACATAAGTTAAAGTTTTGGGAGGAAAATCCTTGAATGGATAACTTTATTGTAAATTAGAAATAAAGAGTTTTGAAAATAAAGGAGTCTTTAGTCCATATTTTTATGAGTAAAGACAAATCATCTTTCACATTGTTACTATTTTATTGAAAAATCCTTCCATTGTCAATGGTCCTATTTTTGTATGGGTATTGTGTATGAGAAAATTGTTAAAGTGGTCTATTTAATAATTTTGTGTGTGTTGTGTTTTCTATTTGTACAATTATTTGTTGAAGTGTATGAGTGCCCTCATCAAGATTGTGAGAAGAGATGGGGATTTTACTTCCATATTATACTTGTATAAGTTTAAACCCCTATTATCATTGTTCATCTCGATGCTTTTTTTAAATAGAAAGGTGATAGATCACCTATACTGTATTAATGAAACGTAAATACAAAGTGTAAAAGTTGGAGAACTAGGAATATGTCATCTGGTTAAAAGAGAACAAAACAAACCCACATATAGTCAGGAGATGAGTGGAAATATACCAAAAGGAGAAACGCCCAATAAAGGACATCCCCATAGCTGGCCAGTTTAATTTGAATTAGAATCGTGATGCTCCTGAGGAGGCGTTAGAGGAAAAGGGAGGGTGAATGCAGGAGTACCTAGAGCTCTTGGAGGGCCAAGAGCTAAGTTAGGAGCATGGTGTCGCAGAAAGCGTACTATGTTAAACACCTCTTTTTCCGTGTCTGCGAGTCCATCAAGAACTTGGAATCTATGAACATTATGGGGATGATTGAATGTGTTGGTACAATCCATCCTGAGGCTGTGCTGAATACCCGTGTACACACAAGTTGTGTGATGCGAAGTTTGTAGCAGTTGACGATTGAAAACATCTCCAATAGGAGCAAAGCCCTCCTAGAAGTCGTAGACAGTCAGAATTGAATGCTATCTATCAGCATTGAAAAAGGAAGGGTGAACCAAACCAAATCTAATGTAGTGAGTGTATTCCTAGTCCTGTGTCAGGTCAAAATTGTTAGAAATAAACATTGAAGCAATCTCTGACCCCTTGATCTATTGATCCTCCTGCTAGAATAAGTAGTAGCTGAGCACACAACAGACGATGAATTCAACACTGTTGCACTCCAGTTCAAAAATATGCCGAAGAAAGAGCTTGTTCATAGTTCCCTGATAAGTAGGTTCACCATCCAAAGGGGGGAGGAAAACACATAGATTTGGAAGCTAGAGAGCCATGATTAGCATTGCAAGAAAAGAGGGTACCAATTGAAAAGAAAGCATATACAAATTGAAATAAATTATAGGAAGGATGCAATATATAGGCAAAGAAGGTGCGTTGCCTAATCAATAAGGTTGGATGGAAGCATTGTTAGTTTTTAGGATCAGAAAATGCAACACATAAGACAATGAACACAAGTTTACCCTGGGAAAACCCTCCTACTCGAGGGAGAAAAACCTAGCAAATAATCTCTTCATATATATCAGAAAAAAGGAGTAGAAATCTGCTTACAGAATCAGGCCTTAAACAAGGCTGTGTATATACAATGAATGGAGACACTTCTCAAATAAATATGCCTCCCCTTGAAATGTGCTCTGCTACTAAAGGAATGACCGAACTTCTGCTTGAGGTGTAAATAAGTGATTGAATTGATGTATATATACAAATCAAGGTGACTCTTCATATACATCAGTGTCGCTTCATATGCTTTGGTGTCTCTTCATATGTGACTTTTCATTATTTAAATTTGGGAGAAGGATATCTCCCTCCGCTAAAATATCAACACTGCCTCTTAGCTAGGGAGGTATCCTTCTAGATATTCATGTCACCACAGAGTTTCTCAACATGACATCCACAATGGCTACACCCATTTGTGAAATAGTTCATCACGGAGTTTCTCAATGTGATATCATCATGGAGTCACTCAACATGATATCCACCATGTCTACTCCCATGTGTGGAAAGAAACATGGGCACAAGTGCCCATCACAGAGTCTCTTAACATGACGTCCACCATGGCTACTCCCATGTGTGGAAAAACACAAGTACAAAGGTTTCATCATGGAGTCTCTCAATGTGATGTTGTCATGGAGTCTCTCAACATGATGTCCCATCTTAGACTTCAAGATGAACAAGGGCTCACACCTCATATTTCTTTGTCTTAGAGAAATATACACTACATGGATTTCACCTCATATTTCTCCATCTTAGAGAAATATACACTACAAGGGCCTTCACCTCATATTTCTCCATCTCAGAGAAATATACACTACAAGGGCTTTCACCTCATATTTCTCCATCTCAGAGAAATATACACTACAAGGGCTTTCACCTCATATTTCTCTGTCTTAGAGAAATATACACTACAAGGGCTTTCATGATGATGTGACTCCCTCTAAAGCTCCAAGTACTAGCATTAGCCTCCTGACCTCCTTGTCTAAGGTTGCCTCTCTCATTTGGGCTTGCGCCTCCTTATTTAGTTCCTCATACTTAGTCAAATTTCTCCTGACGGTCCTCAAAAAGATAACAAAAATAATTCCAACCAAGAAAGAAATCACCATGAGAGAATTCAGGATAAAAAACCAATGCACTCGATCACCAACCATCCTCAAATATGCATCCCATCTGGAAGGCCATCTATTATCAGATTTCACAAAAGTCACCTCATAAGTAAAGGAAATCTGCTCATGCTCCTTAATCACCTGCTGCATTTCCTGCTCACACTATACAAGAGCAATCAGATTATACATGTTATTCTTTGCCACTATAGCTAGATCTCACTTAACACTACAAGGAACAACCTCAAATCACTTCAAACCTAGATTTGTTCTTAGAACTATCCTCTTGTGGAGCCATTGTCATCCCATCATCACTAGTATTAATTAAAGAATTGAACCTAGTATCCTCATACCCTTGATAATACAAAATCTTGCCCCCGAGTAAATAGGCTCCTTGAGATCTTATGACATAAAAATGAAATGGGTATTCAAATCCAAAATCTCTAAGCCTACCCAACTAGATCGCTGCTTAAACAAATCTGATCAGATCTTTTCTTAAACTTGGCTTTGATACCATGTTAGTTTTTAGGATCAGAAATGTAAGCAATCAAAAAAATGCAACACATAAGACAATGAACACAAGCTTACCCTGGGAAAACCCTCGTACTCGACGGAGAAAAACCCAGCAAATAATCTCTTTTTATATATCAGAAAAAAGGAGTAGAAATTTGCTTACAGAATCAGGCCTTACACAAGGCTGAGTATATACAATGAATAGAGACACTTCTCAAATAAATATGCTTCCCCTTGAAATCTACTCTGCTACTAAAGGAATGACCAAACTTTTGCTTGAGGTGTAAAGAAGTGTTTGAATTGATGTATATATACAAATCAAGGTGACTCTTCATATGTGTCAATGTCTCTTCATATGCTTTGGTGTCTCTTCAAATGTGACTTTTCATTATTTAAATTTGGGAGAAGGGTATCTCCCACCGCTAAAACATCAACAAGCATGTGCCCGTGAACTAAGGAAACAACATGGTAGGAGGTGTGATGTTTGCCATGAAGGCAATCTAATGTAAGCCTAAGGGCCAAGAATGAGCCTATAAAATGAGAACTACATAAGTAAATACATGCATGTTGTGACCACCTAAAGATCCCAATGACATCATGGAGATCTGAAAGGAATGATGTTGTGTGCAATCTACAAAGAAGTTATCAAAGATGGGATACATAAGCCAATGACAAGTTGAGGATCACCATCTAGATATTAATCCTGCCAACTAATTTAAGGCAACAGTATTGGAGATTGGACATCCCTTAATGGTCGTAAAGACTACTTGAGCCTACCAGATATGCTATAAATGGGAGGATTTACCTCATTAAGAATTGCAGGCCATATGTACTAGGTGATCATCCTAAATTAGTTGATACATACACATTGATGTATCTTGCTAATGTGGCATAAATGTTGAATCTAACTCCTCCTGGTCTATTTCCATATTGGAAAGGACTTTATTACCCTCATGATACCAATGACCAATTATAGTTAGAAAAAAATATTATAAACTCCAATGCTTGATGTAAAGAATAGTTAGGGTACTAGTTCTACATTCCCCCTTTTTAAGACTGGATCAATAATGATTGAAGAGTCTCCCTCAAGTCAAATGTTAGAAACTTTGTAATTTAATGCTAGATTGATACCATAAAGGAGAGCTAACGCTTCCTCCTTGCTGTTGGATCTTGGGAGCACTTTCATAACCTGTGCCACCATTAGAAGACCTCCTTGATCCCTAATAACACAACCAATATCAAACAGGGCAGGGTTTCCCTACACGCACAATCAAAATATAGTTTGAGATAGGGCTAATAAGGTGGCAACCATTTGATCAAAGATCTGTCCACCTTTGTAGAAGTAGATGTGTTCTTGGAGTGGGGGTCTAGTAGAATCAACATATTCCAATTCTTCAACAACTAGTTATCCCAGTTAGTGAAATTAGAGTTAAGGGAAGAACCATCTCTAACTTTGCACTTGACAACTTCAGCAATTGCCTATGAAATAATCTTAATCACTTTATGCAAGTGTCTTTTAGCCTTTCTAAAGATCCTAAAATTCATTTCCTTCTAGATACCCCAAATAATCATGAATGAGCAAATCTCTCATAAGCAAGTGAACGTAGAATCCTAATGGAGAGAAGGCCAACATTTGAATAGGCCCACTATAGAATAAGGAATCTTGAGGGGCACTGCAATTGAGAATCCTCATATAACACCCCCAATATTCATGACTAAAGGAGCAATGTAGGAAATGACTATTTAGATCCTCATCATGATCCCCACACTAGACATACCTAAGGTTTGAAATGATACTAAATTTCTGAAGTTTATCCCTTGTTGAAAATCTATTGTGAATTTCTATCCATCCAAAATCATTGGCTTTAGGAAGGGTATTAGCATTCCAACATAGCTTGGAAGGCCAATTTGAAGAGGCTAAAGAAGAGAGACACCTATAACCTTTCTTGATTGAGTAATTACCTGAGGGGTCCTTAGTCCAAATTAATTCATCCAACTTATGTGAAAGAAAGACTTTTCATTTTGCTAAAAGTTTAGACAAAATGGATTTTTGGATTTCCAGAAAGTTAAAATTGGAAAAGGTATTTCATTGGATCTCTCCTTGGAAGGAGCAATGCTTTAGATCCCAATAATCTTTAACCTTTGATCTCCAATTTTGTTTGAGAAAAGTCTGAGCCTCCTGGAGATCTATTCTAGAAGAGATTTTTAGATGTCCATTCCATGAATCATCCCAGAAATATGCATTGTGACCATCATGAGCAATCCAGGGCACATTTTGACCTATCAGACCTCTATTGTTAATGATTAAATTCCAAATGCTTGAAACTTTTAAAGGATTTTTTATAGAAAAGACTCTCTCTCATCTATCAAGATATTTTTCTTCCATTAACATTGCCAATCTTGATTCAAGTCTGTTTTACATGTTCCACACCAATTTAGCTCCCAAAGCTTGATTTTTAAGTCTAAGATTGAGAATACTAGCCTCTCCTATACTCTTTGGTTGACATACTTTTTCATATGCCAAGACATGAATCTTCCTTTTATCTATTGTACCCTTCCATAGGAATTATCTTGACAATTTATCCACATTCCTAATCACTCCTTTAGGCACTTTAAGAGATGAAAGGTTGTGAATAGGAACAATAGACAATACTAATCTAATTAGTACAATTATTCTTGCTAGTGTTAGTCAATCCCCATTCCACGAACCTATCTCATTATGGATATTTTACAATGTTTGAGACCAAAGCTTATAGTTATTAGAGCCTCTAAACATTGGAACCACCAAGTAGCTACTGGATAGAGTCCCAATACTAAAATTCATAAGTTTGATAATGCGCTTCGGTACCACTAGCTCCGTGTGAAAGAAGAAGACATTGGACTTGGAAAAGTTAATCTTTTGGCTAGATGCTAAGCAATACAAATTGATGATAATCTCTTGGCCAGATGCTAAGCAATACAAATTGATGATATCTTTAATAGCTTTAGCCTCATCCACTATAGTGAGCCTAAAGAAAATAGTGTCATCAACAAAGAGGTTGTGCGTAAAAGCCTCTTGTAAGCCTCCTATTTGCAACCCTTTCAAAATACTTTTAGCATTAGAATCCTTAATTACCCAAATGAGGGCTTCGACCATTAGAATAAATAAGGAGAAATTGGATCTCCCTGCCTACGCCCCCTTGAAACTAGAAAATAATCTGTTTGAACTCCATTAATTAAAATCATGCAAGAAGTACTTGAAATACATGGCTCCACAATTTAGCCATATCTCGATCTAGTTTATCACAGGATTTTAGCCATATCCAGTTTAACAATTATAGAAGACCATTTGTTGGACTGAATTGAGTGTACGAGTTCATGTGTCACTATGGCCCCTTCTACTATATCTCTACCTGGAACAAATCCATATTGCTCTACCAAAATGAGGGAAGGGATAAATGATGAGAGTCTCATGTCCATGGATTTTGTAATTATCTTATCATGTTGCACAAAGAGATAGGCCTAAATTCTCCAAAGGAAGATGACAACTTTACCTTGGGAATTAAGATGATGGTTGTTCTCTTGAATTCTTTTAGAATGTTCTTATTTTTTCAAGATTCTTGCATCGCAAGGAATACTTCCTTGCCCACAATGTCTCAGCAAGGTTGAAAAAGGAACCTATAAAAACCATCTAGGCTAGGAGTGTTCTCTTTAGATATGTTGAAAACTACATATTTTATTTCTTCCATGGTAAAAGCTTTCATTAAGGAGGCATTATCTTCCTCAATCACTAATTTGGGAATATTAAATCCTGACACTAAGTGCCTCATACTGTCACATTTTGGGCTCTCCTAATCTTGGTATAGATGTTAAAATACTTGATGTTCTTTTCACCCTCCTTAAGCCATGTTTTCATTGATGTCTGGTGCTAAAAATTTTCTTCCCTAATGAGAATATCTTCCACCCGCACTTTCAACTTCTTTTCTCTTGAAAAAGAATCATTATTTATACCATGCTAATAAATGTGCTAAGTGAGGGCTTCCAGTTCTATCTCGATACATAGTTATTCTAAGAAAATATTCTTAAAGTGGATTCTATTCCATTTGATTAATTAGAACTTGATGTGATTCAATCTCTGTGCTAATTAGAATATTCTTGATCCCTATACAAAAGGAGCTATATTCCACCAATCTTTAATCCGATAGAGAAAAGAAGAATCTCTAAGCCACATGTCTTGGAATTTAATTTTTTTTGTTTTATTTCCAATGATTCACATATGGATAGAATGACTAGGTGTTGGTCTAATCCAGACCATGCTAGAGTGTTAGATATTACATCTTTGGAGGAATCCAAACATTCACTAGATATTAGAAATATATCTATTCTTTTTGCAATTTGATAGAATTCCTTTCTTCTACTGGTCCAAGTAAATCTACCATTCTTAGGTGGACAATCCAAAAGGCCCTTTTGAATGATGAAATCCTTAAAATCCCACGATTTCTCATCTTCAGCCAAGACCACATTGAAATCCGATCTCATGATTATTCTACCTTTTCTTAGTTTTGAGGGTTAGTGCAAGAAGTTGGGTCCACATTTTGGCTTAAAAGTGGAATTTTTTCCCTGAAAATTAAAATTTCTCCTAGTTGGAATAAAAAATTGAGGCACTTACACATAAAATTTTAAGAAAGTCTACAAATATTAAATGTAGTATTTTGAATCTACTTTTCAAATATGTAATTTATTCTAATACCCAGATGATACAAATTAATTTCTCACAGGCTTGAACAAAAGCCACTTTTTAAAAGTCACATTTTTAGAACCATACCATGCACGTGTACGACCAACATAATTTGAACTAAATAAAAGTATTCTTCTATTTATCCTTTTCGGGAAAGATGTGTAGTATAGTGAAGTTTGATAAGGATATTTTTATATTTTTTTCTAAATATATTTTTTTATTAATCTTTATTGGCCCTAATTGCTATTTTTGAAAAATCCTCATGTACGACCAACATAATTTGAGAAAAACTAATCATAGAATGAATATTTTTTCACTGTGTAAAGAATTATGTGTAGATTGATGACATATAATTTGTTTCTAAAAAAACGTTAAAAATTAATTTTTTTTAAAAAAATGCAAACACTTGTCATTTCAAGTTTTTGGACCAGTTTGCTCATAAATTAATTAATGACTAGGAAAACAAGTCAAATAAAAAAAGATTACAAATTTTAAACTACACATCGTCATCTATAATGGGTTTTAATTTTATAATTTTTTTTTAAAAAAATGTCGTCATCCATATACGTAAAGTCAGTCATTCCTCTTGCTCTAAACATAGACTTGTACTTGCAAGTCCAAGGCTAGAGGTCGGCTACCCATGCCTTTTTTGAGCCTAAAACCAAATCAAAACCAAGCCAAGTCAAAGGGAAAACAGGTCCAATTCAAGTTTTTTAGAATGGCTACCCATTATAAAATGTGTACCCATTATATAACAGATACCCATTCTTATTAAGAACATATACCCATTTTAGAATGGGTACACATTCATTTTATGAATGGGTACCTGTTTTAAAATGGGTACCCATTTCTTATATATCTATTATTTCCCATTATCAGTAAAAAATATACTACAATTCTATACCTGCAACTTGAATTTCTGATGCACGGGCTGATAGTTACATTTTTTTGCATTTTTTTTATTTACAGGTGTCTTGTGGAATCTCTTGGCATACCATATTCTATTCAGATTTCGAAAGGAATCAATCATATGGACAATTTTGAAGTGCAATCAAGTGTAGGATCTATTTTCAAGAGGAATAGAAAAGAGGACTTTTGTTATTCAAATCTACTTTTACTTTAGAATTTATGGAACAAAGGATCTACATCTAGTTGCACTTCAAAATTTTAAGAGGTACATCAATCTAAAAATAGATTAAATATCATTTGTTATTTTTATCAAGAGGGTTTGGTAATCATGGGATCAAATCCACATCAAAACAAAAAACAAAGGAGGGTCGTGACACCTCAAGAAATTGAAGCAAATATAGAGAGGGAAGGTAAAATTCAAAGAGATAGAAGAACAAGGATTCAAGAAACAAAGAATATTGAAGCATCTAGTTCCATGACTATTGAAGAGAAGGACATTCTTAGAGACTATAAATGATGGGATGAATGTAGATGATGCAAATGTGGAAATGGTGAATATGAAAGAAAATGTGACTTAGAAATAAATGCATGTATGTCTTCAAACCCAACTTTCAACAATATGGAAAATATGACTAGAAAAAAATCTAGGTATGTCTCCAAAGCCAACTTTCAATGATATGGAAAAATCTGACTATAGAAACAAATCTACGTATGTCTTCAAACCCATCTATCGATGATATTGATCATATTAGTTTATTCAATGAAGCTAGATATACCAATGGTTAGCTCAATTGTACTACTTAAAATATGGAAAGACGAAATGAGAATGAAATCCCTTATGCGAGTGAAAATGAAAATGTTTTTTCTAAGGTTTAAAGAAATGTCTTGGATAATCTTCCTGGTAAGATTTCTTGGAGAAAAAAGAGAACCACCTACATTTAGAATTAGAATATAAAAATAAATAAATATTTAATTACTCATTTGCAAATATCCATATCAAAAACATACAAATGTAATCACAAATATATCCATATTGAAAACTTACAAATAAATATCTAGAAGTAGACTTAAACTAATAGCTAGAAATGTAAGTTTAAAATATCCATGAATAGAAAGCTTACAAATGTAGAAGTAGAACTAGTCAAGAAAAAACAATGAAGATTGTTGAGAGTACTATGTTTTTACTACATTTGACTTTAGACATTGAGTTTTTTTTAATATTGAAATTAAAATAGTTTTAATAGACACAATAAATATTTAAGTCAACATCAAATAAGTACCCCAAGATGTGTTATTAAAATTTTAATTCATATGTTATGAACATAGGATTTATCAAAGCTAAATTAGATTAGTATGATTATCAAAATATAATAGGTGATTATTTTATTATTATCATTCTTTATGTTCAAAACATCTTAATTGGAAATAATAAGAAAATGATTAGGTTGTTGAAATTTTAGATTGCATCATAGTTTCTTCTCAATAATTTTATGTTTGCTAATTTTATCTTAGGAATGTCAATTAGAAGAGATAGAGCTAACATAAAAATTTGGTTAAGTTAGAGGATCTATGTTGACTATTTATTTTATAAATTTAGGATGAGTGTTCCCATTCCTATGGCAATAGTGACTTCATTTGAGTAGTGTCTTCAACAATTTATGAAATTGAGAACCCAAACCATGCACCTTATATGATTGTAGTTTTTATCTTTATATATGTTATTATTTGCAGCAAACTAGACATTGCCCAATGAGTAGGAGTCCTAAGAAGGTTAAAGTACAATCTATGAACAAAATTAGACTCTAGAAAAGAGTGTGTTCATATATATTCATGGACTTTAATGTATTATATTTTCTACTGAGGGGACTTGATTTGAGAAGGTCAATAAATATATAGGGGTTTATGGATTTTGATTAGATAGTAGATATACCCAATTGGATTTCTACTAGTAGGTATGTTTTTAACCTATTTGGTGGCACATAGTGTTGGTTAAGAAAAGAATAGGCAAGTTGTTGGTCTTTCAACTATGAAGATAGAGTGCATAAAAAAAACTCATTCCTATAAGAAGGTAATTTGGCTTCAAAGAGTATGTTTAGATACTAGATGAAATTAGGATATAATGTAAATTCCATGTGATATTGTGAGACTGTCATCACATTTGTAAAAAACACTACATGTTTAGCATGCAAATTAAGCACATTGACATGTGATACTATTATTTGTGATATATTGGAGGATACAAGGCTTATGATTGAGAAGGTAGATACCTATATGAATGATTAGGCTTATGAGCAAAAATAAGTACATTGTGAATATAGTGCCAATTCGATGGGTGTGCAATCTAAGGGAGTTTTGTGATTAGAAAACAATAGTAAGGGCAAAAGAGCAGAGTATATGTGATGTAGAGTAGAAAAAGTAGGGTAGACATTATGAAGACATTTGAGTCTGTATACTGAACTAAATGGAACTGCACCTTAGCATTCTGTAGATGCACTTGTAGTAGTTTTCTTTTGGCAGTGAGCCATTACTTCTCTATCTTCTCTTCTCTTTTCTTTCGGCAGTGAGCCTATTGTAGTGAGCACTTCTTTGGACAGTGAGTCCTCAGCCAGTGAGCCCTAAGGAAGTGAGCCTTCATGTAAATCAATATTGATATCATAATATATTAACCGTGGTTTAAATTCCATTTTTGGGTTTTCCACATAAAAATCCTAGTGTCTATGTGTTATGTCTATATGGTTGTTGTTCTTATGTTTATTCTACTTTCATGTTATTGAAATTTTTAATTGGATCAATGAACATGTAAAGAAGTGGTTTTGTAGAATATTGATTTCCCTCCTAGTATTCCTTGTGTTCAACAATTGGTATTAGAGGAAGGTTCCTTGGAAGAATTTTAACAGCTTGAGGAAGATCTAGAAAGAGTACTCATGCCAGCCATAAGGTATCCTACACCAGGCAGTGTCACAATTGATCAAGAATTAAAAAAAAAACCTTCAAGATCTTGATATGTATGAAGCAGATATCTAGGATTTGAAGGAAAATGTCAAAGAAGTAGATGAATGCATTTTAAAGCTAAGAGAGCAAGTTAATAGATCAAAGGATAGGAATAGAGAGCTAAGTAAATAGTTGATTGAAGCAAATGAAACCCTAAATAATTTATCAAGGTTGGTTTAAGAGAAAGAAAAGGATGAGGAACATTTGAATCAAATGTTGAAAGACAAATCTGAAGAATGTGTAATTTGGCAAAAGACATTATACTTTTGAAGTTTGATTTGGAGGTGGAAAACAATTACAATGAAAAGTTCAAAATAAGCTTTCCAAAGCTTGATGAGTTGCTTGGTAGTTAGAAAAATCTAGATAACAAGAAAGGTTTGGGATTTGAAAAAGGAGAAGTTCTAATTGAGGTCAACAAAAAATTGAGATGAGAAAAAAAAAAAGGCAACCAATTCGGGAATCAGAGAAGAAGATCTAGAAGACCTCTGGTTAGGCAGCCTAATGCTCAAAGGTACCCATCTTTCAATGGCTATTATCTTAAATGCAATAAGTATGGCCATAGGGCTACTCAGTGTAGGAGTAGAATAAATAAAAATATTCTATCTTTCTCTGGTCGATGTTTCAATTGCAAAAGAATTGGCCACATGGAAAGTGAATGTAGAAGTGTAATGAGGAATAGTTTTAACAATACACAATCCTTCAATCAAAGATACTTTACATGTAATAGATTTGGACATATGGCTAACCAATGCAAATCAAGGATAAATCCAATCAACAAAAGGAATCAAGGACAGAGGATTATTGTGTGTTACAATTGCAACAAACCTAGACATGTGGCAAAATTTTATAGAAGCAAGAATGTGAAAATAAACTACTATGTGCAAAAGAGAAGAAAATAGAGCAGAGGGGAGGTAAAGGAAAGAATAAAGTTGATCCAATTGAAACTAAGAAAGTGATGGGAAATATCTAGATCAAGGAAGAGGTGATTGAGGTCGAGGGATCCACACTAGCTTCTAGTGTAGATACTTCCTCTAGGAAGTAAATTGGGAGCTATAGCTCAGGGGGAGCAGTATTGACAATCCTAATCCCCTAGCTAGATAGTAAGTGTTGGGATCCAGTATGAACATATGATGAAAAGATTTATATGAAAAATCTTTTGAAATAAATTCCAGAAGAAAAGGATCAAACGTGAAGCATTGTAAAGCAATCTTTATCGACTATTCTTGACAAAGAAGTGTTTGACAACTTTTTAAAATATAGCATTTATGGCAAGTAGGCTAAGGAAAATAAAGGGTTAAAAGGCTTGGATTTGAAAGGTTAATCACTTTAAATTCAAACTATCAAGTTTCTAAGGAGAACTGAAGTGAAATTCCAAGTGACTACAGTGATTTCCAAAGAAATTCAAAGGAAGTTCAAGTAAACCCTAAATTCAACAAAGAGGTATTTTTTAGTTTAAAAATCTAGTACAAATTCATTTGAATCATTATGAAATGGCCCAACACCACAAGTGGTTGATATAGCTAAGAGACCTAGGCCAAAATTCAAGAAACACCCTTTCAAATCAATGGAGGTTGACCCAAATGGTACATTTTTAGAAATTATGCTTGGTGTAATGCATGTAGAAGATGTTAGGGCATACAATCATGTTGCCTTAGAAGAATTTGGTGACAATAGGTTTTATGATCTTTATGTAAATCACTTGCTCACAGTGAAAATTATGATTTGAAGGAAGAATACAAGACCTTGGAAGTAAAGACATTTATTCAGTATATAGACTTCCCTAAGTTTGTTGAGGATGAATGGGTCCAGTATGTTCTGAGCAGAATCTATGACGAATTCATTTAGCTGGAGAGACTATTCATGATTACAAAGGATGCGATAAGAGCCATAATTGGATTAAGCTCCATTGAATCAGTACCTTTGTTAAAAGGTGTAAAGAATGATACAGTGATGAAAGCCACTAGAGCCAAATTTGACAAAAGGGCTTTAACAATGAATGACATTGAAGACCATGCAGTGAGATTTGCATCCATGGTGATAGGCTACAAAATTTACTTCACAAACTAGGAGAATTCTATCACTGGTACTGCTATATACATAGCCTATAAGATTATCAAGGAGCGTGTAGATTATTATCTTTGTGAGTTGCTCCGGCAACAACTAATGGAGAATCTAAAGAAGACAAAGGAGCAGAAATATCCATTCAAGTTCGGTACTTTAATTCTTTGCCTATTCTTTTACCTCATGCACAAACTACCAGGGTTAAACAATTTATTTTGGAATAGTGACAAACAAGTTTCAATCTAGATTAGAAACCATTTAAATTGTATAGGAAGTTATGATGCTCAAACTACATCCCTATTGGGCTATTTCAAGAACTTCCAAAGGACAATGAAATCTATAAAAAGGATCCCTAAGACAATTGTGGAGAAGTATAAAGATAACATATGCTCTATTGTAAATAAGGATCAATGTATGATGGAGGATGTTGAGCCCACAATAGTCTGAATTATGCCAATGTGGTATGAAGTAGATGGAGATGTGTTAGATGGATATGCCAAGCTCATGTTAAGTAGACCTAGGGATACCTCTGAGCCAAGATTTGCCACTTATGAAGAGTTATCTATAAAAGTTCACATGTTGAACTAAGGAAACCAAAAAATTAGAAAAAGATGAGGTAATTGGTGGAGGAATATCCCTATAGCATGGGGATTACAAAAGAAGAAGTTGCTAAAACAAAAGTAAGAGTAGCTAAAAATTTAAAGAAAGGTGAGCCTGGTAAGGCTCTAAAAGTGCAAAAGATAAAGACAGAGGCACCTACAGCTCTAAACAAGAGGACAAGAGGTTCCACATCTACTGAAACAACCTCTACAACTGCACCTAAATCCACTGGTCCTACCCCATTTGTAGAAGCACCCTCCAAGAAAATGAGTGACAAAGGTCATAAAAGGCAAAAGACCAAAGGACATTGAGTATATGTTAGTATGGATAAAGTTGATGAATAAATAGAATTAGATGAAGAGGTTAGAAAGATGAGAGCAAAATCAACTAAAGCCTCTGGTTCTAAGAAAGACAAGCCCTCTAGAAAGAACAAAGAAGGACAAGAAGGTAGAGCTTATGAAAGTACATGCTACAATAACTCTAGAGGATGTATTAAAAGCCATTATAGTTTATGGCAATATAAAACCTATTGCCCAACTATATGATGACTATGATGATGCAAATAAAAATATCATTGAGACTAATGTCATCAAATACTTGGACATATCCAATAAAGCCCTTATTGAAATAATGGGCAATCTCGTAGACAACTTGTGAAATATAATGTCTGCAAGGAAAGAAGCTACTATGGCCAGGGACATTGAGCTTAGAGAGCACACATTAATAAATCTATGTCCTAAAATCACCCCAGAAGAAAAGGCAAAAGTCTTCAAAGTGCTTCATAAAGAATTTAGAACAAAGGAAAGGATGAATACTATAATGGCAGATGACATTGAGAAGGTAGTCAAAGAAATTAAGGAAATCACTTTGAGAATTTCAAAGGAATTTCATCTCCCAACCATATATGATAACGAAGAAACAAGTGTTGGAGATGACATACCTTCTCTGGATGTAAACATGGACCAAGGGTTAGATAGAAATGATAAAGAGATAAAGGAAAATGAAGATCAATCCCCTAGTACTGAGGGTCTAGAAATAGCTGACAAGAATCAAACAGAGACAAGTCCTCCTCTGGAGCATCAAGCTGATGATCAAGCAACCAAGGAGAAGACTGATGACAAAAATAAAGTGGATGATCAAGCACATGAACAAGTTGAGAGAAGCCCTTCACCGATGCAAAACATTGTTCAACAAGAGGCTAGGGATCTGGAACCACCTAAGCAAAACCAAGAAGTGTCTGAAGAAAGGACAAGACACACTGCTGCTAACACCATTACAAAAGAACCTGTTGAATTAGTAAAGGGATTTCACGAGAAACAATAGGAAAGTCAATTGTTGCAATCAAATGAGTTGCTACAAGGTCCTCTAAGTCTAGCTTCTATGTCTCCACTACAAAATATGAAACTCAAGACAATTTTTCATGCAAAGGCACATGAAGAAATGTTGAAATCACATATACAGGATAGTGAAGTCATTGGTGAAACATCTGAGATCCTTGAGAAGTTGATGCCTTCACACCAAAAGGACACATCACTGCTCTGAACTGATCAACTCAAAGGCCTGATAAAATCAATAAGTACTCATTTTGAGTCTTTTGAGAAGTCTGCAAAAATAAATGTCAGAAAAGAATATAATGAAAAAAGGTTAGCTAAATTAAAGACCATGATGGACAATGATTGAAATTTGCTAGACAATAGAATCAAAGGTATAGTGAAGGCCATTAAGGAATCATATGATATATACAAATTTTGCTTATCATGTCCGGAAGTTACTAAGGAGTTAGAAGAAAAAATCAAGGATCTAGAACTCCAATTGTTAAATATCTCTAAGTCATGTGATCCGGTAGTTGAATCAATAAATAGTAAAGAGACACAAGTTGTAAATATCCATAATAACTTAAGCAGTTTGATGAATAAGAGGGAAGAAATTGAAAATATGTTGTGCTAGCTAAGAGAGCTGATAAGACCTATAATAGATTCAATGACAAATCTTGTAGAAGAAGCTCTAAAAGCAAAAGCAATAATTGATACACCCTCAGATGTGCAGAAGACATAAAAATTAGTTTTTCTTCTCATAAATGGTCACATTCAAATTTTTCCAAGTGCAAGGAATAGATGGGATGGAGAGTCAGCTCTGATAAGAACCATTTATAATGATATTCTATGACCTACAGCTAACTAAGATGGAAGATTATACATGTACATATGCAATAGAGTATGATAGTTTTGAAGTTTTGACACAATTTTTTTACTTGTCCATACACCTTTTCCATTGATGTCAAAGGGGGAGGAGAAGATCTAGTGAAAAATGACCAAACATCTCAAAGGAAGAAGAAAAATAGAGTGAATATAGTAAGGGGGAGCAAACAAGCATTTTTCACTGTGTTGCCATCAATGCCAAAGGGGGAGATTGTTGGCAACATAGTCAAGACACATCGTTGATATGATGTTGTCATTGATGGCAACAACCTGACATATTTGGAGATAATTCATGTGACAAAGTTGTGCATAGCCTTTTGGTCTGGAAAGACTAACTTAGCCAAAATTGACTAAGTACTGACAGGGTATCAAGATAATGATAGAAATTCAGTTGATAGTCTTTTGCACTTGAAGATCACATTATACAGTTCT
Source organism: Cunninghamia lanceolata (assembly GCA_027924645.1). Taxonomy (NCBI): domain Eukaryota; kingdom Viridiplantae; phylum Streptophyta; class Pinopsida; order Cupressales; family Cupressaceae; genus Cunninghamia; species Cunninghamia lanceolata. Next base: position 4,172,151 of record BSBN01000334.1, on the reverse strand, counting down.
GGTATGTGATTCTTAGCTGTCTAATGATGTTATGTTCCAGTGTTCAAGTCTTGATTTCCTCTAGAAGTCATATGGTGAATTGTCTAATTCTGGGTTAACAGAGTTAAGTCAGAAATAGTATAGAGTACCTGAGTAATTTGGTCCGTATTCCGTTGCTAATGAATGTTTTTATTTGTAGTTTTGAGGTATTGAAGATATATGTCATGAGCATCTAAATCTAGAGTTATAGAGATTGAAGTTCAACAGATCACAATTTACAAGTTCTCCAGTATCGACTTCCAGTCTAACAGTATTTCTCTATGATAGAACAATAGTTCTAAGATCCACATTGTACTATCAAAGAGTATTATGCTCTACAGTTCGAAAGGTATGATAAGAGGTCCATCATGAATGTTGGTTATGAATTTCAATGTCTCATATGGATTGGTTTGAAGGTTATGGTATGATAGTCAAGCTAGTTGTGTGTGCACTTATGGGTTCAGCTGATGGCGATGTTAAACTGATATGCGGTGAAGGTATATGATTAGAATTATTAATCTAAGTGATCTGATAATAGGTCTAGACTCATATGAAGAGTCTTTCATGATTGATTGGGTTTGCATTGTTGTTTGGGTACAATAACATGCTGACAAGGTATAACTTGAATATACAATCTTCATCTTTTGCATGCCAAACTAGTTTGAGGAAATTCTTGATGCAGATATATATACTCGATAGATTTTAGATTTGGAGAGAGGAATATATTGTTAGGGATTTCATGTAGAAGATATCAATTAAATGCAAATAAATATTAAACAAAGGAATGGAACTACACAAAAATAATAACAGCAAGAGACAAGTTTTTATGTGGTTCACCCAAACCTGGGCTACATCCACCAATAGAGAGTCCAATATTATTATCTAGTAAATCAAACCAATTACAACCAGCAATCCTTGCAACTCAATACCACTGCAAAATGTTACAATACATCAATAGAAACCCTAACCCTTAGCTGCTTTTATCAAGCCTTATGTCGGTTACAAAATAGGGTTTTTTAATGTCAGCTAATATAAAAAATAACTCCCGACACCTTTATTAAATAAAAGGCAATTTTTTCTTCAGGGGCACTTCACTCGAGCCCCCACTATTAAATAATTTGGGGGGAAACCATGACAATAAAAGTGGGGAAAATGTAACCTTGGAGTCTTATTAGGCTCCATATAACAACAATCTCCCACTTGGAGACCGATCAGACTGCACACCATAACATCTCCCACTTGGAGACTGATCATAACATTGCTGACCCTATAGCTCCTACTAGAAATAAGTACCCTGGACTCTATTGTATTGATTTTTTATTTTCAGTCTTGAAGACCAACTGAAGCTGAAGAGGAGCTTGACTTCTCCCTTGTCACTGCCTTCATAAACATATCCATTGGATTTTCATCTGTATTGATCATTTCCAACTATAACTGTACATAATCCAACACCAATTGAATGAAGTGATACCTCAACTATATGTGTTTGATCTTTGAATGCAATATAGATTTCTTTGCAAGATGTATGGTACTCTAGTTGTCCATAAACAAATAACTGTTAGCTTATTGTTTTCCCAATTCTTCCATGAAATATTGTAGCCATATCATCTCCTTACTTGCCTCTGTTGCAGCTAAATACTCTGCCTCCGTGGTGGATAAAGCAATGACCTTTTTCAACCATGAGATCTAACTCATTGCTGTCCCACCTACAGTAAAGACATAACCTGTAGTACTCCACTCGATATCAATATCCCCTACCAAATCTGAGTCTACATAACCTACTAAATCAATATTAGAGCCCCCAAAACATAAGTGTTTATTGGATGTACTTCTCAAATATTTGAGAATCCATTTTACTGCATTCCAATGCTCCAATCCAGGATGACTCATATACCAGCTTATGACTCCTACAGCATGTACAATATCTGGTCTCATGCATACCATGGTGTACATTAAACTTCCTATAGCTGAAGCATATGGTACCTTGGACAATCTTTCTTCCTCCTCTTGTGTCTTAGGACAAATCTCCTTAGTCAATTTCAAATGACTAGGTAAAGGTGTCTTGACAACTTTTGCATTCTCCGTATGAAATCTTTGCAACATCTTTTCAACATAATCAGCCTGAGATAGAGTCAATTTTCTATTCTTCTTATCTCTGCAAATTTTCATACCAAGGATTTGTTTTGCTGCCCCCAAATCCCCCAAATCCTTCATAGCAAATGATTGTGCTAACTATTGTTTTAACTCTCTTATGTGATCCATGTTAGACCCTGCTATAAGCATGTCATCAACATATAAACAAAAAATAATGTAGTCATTATCCAACCTCTTAAAATAAACACAATGGCTAGAATTACACCGGTTGTAGCCTTGCTCAGCCATAAAACTATCAAATTTCAAGTACCATTGCCGAGGTACTTTTTTCAAGCCATACAAACTCTTCTCCAATTTGCACACCAGTTTCTCCTTACCATTGACCTCAAATCCTTGGGGCTATTCCATATATATCTCCTTCTCCAAATCACCATGGAGAAAGGTAGTTTTCACATCTATCTATTCCAAATGCAAATCTTCAGCAGCCACAATACTTAAAATAGTACGAATAGAAGTCATCTTAACAACTAGAGAAAATATCTCATCAAAATCAATACCTTTTTTATGTGCAAATCCTTTTACAACTAACCTGGCTTTAAATCTTTTCTTACCTCCATCTTCCTCTTTCAGCCTATAAACCCATTTGTTTGGTAAAGCCTTTTTACCTGCAAGCAACTTACATAATTTCCAAGTCTAATTTTTCAGCAAGGAGTCCATTTCTTTTTTCATTGCAAGTTCCCACTGAACCTTTATATCGAACTACATAGCTTCATCATACCCTTCTGGTTCACCAGCATCTATTAACAAAATAGAATACAAAGAGGGAGAAAAAGGTTTTAGGAGGTCTACTTAGCCTTGTTGACCGTCTAACATTCACTGGAGTTTGTGGTATTTCTTGTTGTTGTTGCGGAGAATGAGGAACCACTGGAACATCATTATCTAGAGTATCATCCAACACCACATAATCCGTTTCTTTCTTCTCATGCTGCTACAATTGATCTTTGTACAACACCTTCTCATTGAATACAACATTCCTACTTCTTTCACTTTTCTAATTTTCAAAATCTAAAAGCCTATAACCAAATTCATCAATGCCATATCCAATGAAGGTACTATTTTTTTATTTTGCATCCAACTTGGTTCAATTTTTAGAATCTACATGTGCAAATGTTTCACATCTAAAGGTTTTGAGAAAAGAATAACTCACCTTCTTACCTATTCATGCTTCCTCTGGAATACCACAACCCAAAGGAACTGAAGGACCTCTATTAATTAAATATACAATGGTGTTGACAACCTCTGCCCACATGTTTAAAGGCAGCCCAACATGCAATCTCATGGTCCTTGCACGCTTCATTATTGTCCTATTCATGCATTCATCCACTCCATTCTCTTGTGGAGTCCTTGGAACTATTTTCTGCCTACAAATTCCATTAAAGGAACAATAGTCCTCAAATTATTTGTTGAAATACTCACCACCATTATCAGATCTAAGACATTTTAATCTTCTACCCATCTCATTCTCAACCAAGATTCTCTATTTCTTAAATGTTTCAAATGCATTAGATTTCTTCCTAAGGAAATAAATCCAAACCTTCCTAGTTGCATCATCTATGAATGTAACATAATACTGAAAGCCACTGAGAGAAGATACCTGATTTAGTCCCCACACATCTGTATGCACAAGCTCCAACTTTTCATCTTTCTTTTACTTCCCATCCTTGATAAAACTGACTCTCTTTTGTTTTCCATACACACAACTTTCACAAAAATCCATATTAATACATTTCAAACTTGGTAAATCTTTTTTAGAATGAAGTACCTTCATACCTTTTTCACTAATATGCCCAAGTCTGTTATGCCACAATGTTGTCTTAGAACCTGTAGCAACTGTTTCAGTCTCTTCTTGCAAAATTGTAGCAATTGTTCCTAAACCTGTTTTTTTTTTTCTGCAATAGCTAAAGTAGAAGGAACAATATGACATGTACAAAGATATAAGGTGCCTACTTCACACCTTTTTCTACTATTAAGGCACCTCTTGAAACCATCTAATTTTTATTAGTAAATGTAACAATGCAACCTTCATTAGCTAGTTGCCCTGCTAAAATTAGATTCCTGCTTAGCCTTCGAACATGCCTTACCTCTTGTAGTAGCCAATGATTCCTATTCTACAACTTAATCTTGATTCTTCCCTTTCTAACAATATGACAGGGTTCATTGTCTCCCAAATAAACCAGCCCAAAATCCCCTTGGACATAATCAAGATAATAACTTCTATGGGGCGTAGCATGAAATGAGGCCCTTGAATCTAAAACTCGTGAATCATCAACATTATCTAGGGAAAGAATCAAAGCATCATCTTGATATTTATTACTTACCACATTTGCCTCCTTATTGCCTTCTTGTTTGTCTTCTTCTTTATTCCTTAGATGACCTAGTTTCCCGCAGTACCAACAGTCCTTCTATCCTCTAGATTGGGACCTCTTGTCCTTTGATTTTCCTCATGACTTCCCATGACCTCCAAAACCTTTTCCTCTCTCCTTTGATCTGCCCCTACTTTTTGCATTCAAAACACTACCTGATGTGGACCCTCCTGAGCTTTTCCATCGCATTTCCCTTGCTAAGGATAACACCAACAACATCATAAAATTTCAAAGTATTTGAACTAGAGACAGAGTTACTTACAACCATTACCAAGCTATTATAGCTTTCTAGCAAATAACATAATATCAAGAGATCCCTCACCTCTTCATCAAATTTGACTTTTACAGAAGTTAACTAACTAGTAATCATATTAAACTCATTTAAATGATTTGTCACAAATCCACCTTTAATCATTTTCAGATTAAATAAACACTTCATGAGAAATACCTTATTTGAGGCTGAGGGTTTTTCATACAATTTAGCTAAAGCTTTCATCATTTCACTTGTCGTCACTTCTGTTATAGTGAATGCTACATATGGTGCCAAGCACAACCAAATTGTTCCCAGTACCTTTCTGTCCAGAAGATTCCAATCCCCATCAGTCATTATTGCCATTTTCTTGGCTATTCCTTCCAACGGCCTCTATAAATCCTTTTGATAGAGATAATCCTCCATCTGCATCTTCCATAACTAATAGTTCTACCATTGAATTTATCTACCTTCAAATTACCCTCATCTGCCATTGCTCCCACTCAACCGTGAGACTCCCACTCAACCATGAGACCTTCTTGTAGATGATAATCAAACACAACCTACTCTCATACCACTTGTTAGGAATTGTATGCAGAAGATATCAATTAAATGCAAATAAAGATTAAACAAAAGAATAGAAATACACAGAAATAATAACAACAAGAGACAATTTTTAACATGGTTCACCCAAACCTAGGCTACATCCACCAACAGAGAGTTCAATATTATTATCCAGTAAATCAAACCAATTACAACCAGCAATCCTTGCAACTCAATACCGCTGCAAAATGATATAATACATCAATAGAAACCCTAACTCTTAGCCTCTTTTATCAAGCCTTATGTCAGTTACAAAATAGGGTTTTTTTTATGTCAACCAATATAAAAAATAACTCCTGAAGCATGTATAAAACAATAGGCAAACCACGCCAATAAATAGTTTAGGGGGAAACCACGCTGATAAAAGTGGGGAAATTTTAACCTTTGAGTCTAATTAGGCTCCATCTAACATGTATGTGAATATAGTGCAAATTTGATGTGTGTGAGATCTAAGGGAGTTTTGTGACCAGAAAAGGATAGTAAGGGCAGAAGAGAAGAGTATATGTGAGGTAGAGCAGAAAAAGAAGGGCAAACATTATAATGACATTTTAGTCTGTATACTGATCTAAATGGAACTACACCTCAACATTCTGTAGATGCACTTGTAGTAGTTTTCTTTTGGTATTGACCATTCCTTCTCTATCTTCTCTTCTCTTTTCTTTTGGTAGTGACCCTATTGTTGTGAACACTTTTTTGGATAGTGAGTCCTCGAGCAATGAGCCCTAAGGTAGTGAGCCTTCATATAAATCAGTATTGATATCATAATATTTTGTGAGCTAACACTCACCATGGTTTTTCCCTTTTTGAGTTTTCCACGTAAAAATCCTAGTGTCTATGTGTTATGTTTGTATGGTTGTTGTTCTTATGTTTATTTTGCTTTCATGTTATTGAATTTGGTATTTGGATCAATGTACATGTAAAGAAGTTGTTTTGTAGAATACTGATTCACCCCCCCCTCTCAATATTCCTTGTGTCAATATACATATTATGTAGGTTGAAAATAAGAATTACATCCTTTAATAGTTAGTTCACTTTGTTGGAACCTCATATAATTCTTTTAAGGCATAGGAGTGGGAAATTATTACGACAATATGTTCTAAACATTGAAACTATTTAAAAGGTATGAACTTGATAAGGGCTTATTTTATGATAATTTATTTGTATCGCCTCATAAAGGCTTATTTAATTGGTATAGTTGCTTTGATATCTAAAATCCCATCATTCCTAGGTATAATTTCATTTATATATGCATTCTTTGATGACAATATTGACTTCATAATGAGTGTGTTTTTTGTTTTCCTATCCTCTATGGAATCAAGACAAGAAAACATCATTATTGACAAATTGTTGGCAACTTGTTAAGGATTGACAATTGGTGTTCTAGATCTCTACCATTTCATTTTCCTCTTCCCTATTGGGGATTTTTTCAATTTATAGTAATCTTGGCAATTGATGTACATGCTACGTTTAGGTGACATAATGGACCAAGAAAGACATTTTATTCTTGTAACTCAAGATTTTGGAACGTTTTTATTTGAGTTTAGTACTCTATTTTGGTGGAGTTTATACCCGCAAGGGCTTCCTCCATGTTTCCCTACTTATACTCAATTTTTATGGCATGTTTTCTCTTTTTTTTTTAAATAATGTGCCTGGTAAACTTTTTAACATGACCAACAACATTGGTGTGACATGCCCTCCAGCTCCACGCAAATGCTTTTGCTCAGAGCAATGAACCAGTGAGGCCACAACATGGGGGACCTCATCCCCTAGTAAGAACACTTCAAACCCGCGAGCTCATTGGCCTAGCGAAGGTGTAAATCCTACGAACTTGTTAGCCTAGCGGGGGTTTGAACTTTGGTCGCCGCCACTACAACCGAGTGACTTAACCACCGAACCACGCCCTTATCAGCACTGCATGTTTTCTCTTTAATTTCATTTCCTTGTTCAATTTAATTATGTAACCATTTATAGTCATTTATTATTGTCATATTCTAACTCTCTAAAATATATAATTGGTGAACTAGTTTGAAATATAATTTAGAGTAGTTTATGGTAAAAAAGTCTATATCTTACACAAGTTTACACCTTCAATGTTTAATGCTACTTTGCATAGATGTTCTAAATAAATTTTAGCACTCAATTTATCCTATTTGGTGCATACATTGACACTTAGCCTTGATCCCATTAGCCAATTACCACCACATATCACCTTAGCCTACTAATTACCTTTGTGAGAATTTTACCCACCTTTGATTATGTCGTGGTTGGGATGCAACCTTAATATTAATATATTAATATAAAAATAAACATTGAAATAAATATTTTGAACTAAATCTTCATTTTCAGACACCTATAGCTGCTAAACTGTGATGAATGTGAAGATGATGCAAACTGGTGATTTGTGACATTTTGTCTGTAGATTCTAAATATATATTTTTAGAAATTTTGGAATCAAATTGCATTTCTTTTTCCATCTCCTTTGATAACTAGTTTTTAATAGTAAACACCATTTTTGCAGAGTGATGTGTACTATGTAAAACATAACTTTTTTCTATGAAGGATAAAATTCTATTTTTTTTGAATTTAGATTTGTAACTATAATATCTAGATGATGCATTTGGTTTCATAATTTCTTATTGAATATTTTTTTAATTAATTTTTGGAGTCAAACCAATTACAATTTAGACATAGGTGTACTATAAAGAGCATAAATTGTTTTATATGTATTGGAATTCAATTTTTTCTTTTTTGTTGGAGTAAGGACATCAATAGCTAGAGAACATGTATTTTTTAGATTTTTTTTTATATTTTCCTATTTTTCCGTATGTATAAAACAAAGACCTTGATGTTCATTGAAAAACCTACATTCACAAGAAACAAAACATGAATATAATAATCAAATTAAATATATTTAAAATTATACTTTTTGGGAAGCTTATAATAAGAAAGTACATACTTACAAATCATAAATTTTAAATGAATTCATTTCATCCCCCAAAAGGTAAATCAAAAGTGGTTTTTTATTAACATTTTGATAGGTGTAGAGGAGACTCCATTATAGGTATGGTTTAAAACTAGTGGGGTTTTATCCAAGGGGTTTTGATCAAACCCTCTTCAACTAAAATCCTTTAAATGGAACCTTTCAAGACTTGAATCATCATATTTTCTAAAAATATGTGATTTCAGCAAAAAAATAGGATGTCCCAAAAAGTGTAACCCATTATTGTGGCAGTTTGTCCCTTTCAAAATTTAAATCTCTCACGTTAAAGTTGACATTCCTAAAATATGATTGCTATTTGGTTAGTCGACCCACCAAAGTGTTAAGTTGGGCATCTAAGAACATATATTTAGAACAACTCATAGGTCATAAAGAATATCAAGTATTAAAAGAAACATTCAAATTAGGGACACACAAAGAGAAATTAATTAAAGTTAGATCAATCTCAATCTCATACTAGGCTGGCTTACTTCAAGATTTGTATTTCTACTTGGCATTTTTTATAGCATTATATAACTCTTAAGGGGATTGGCTATTGTTGAAACTTTTCATGGTCTTCTATTTTCCCTAAAAAATCCCTTTTGTTCTTTTAAGGATACCATCTTTCTATGTAGTGGGTACAAAAGGAACAAGAAAGTATATGAGGTCACATTATCAATTTAAACTGGCTACACTAGTTAGAATAGGTTGCATTGCATTGTTTACTCCTTGAACTAGCTGCATCAAGAGGTCCTATCTACACAACTATGAAAATATAAATATTTATGTCATACTAATTTTGGTATGTGTTCAAAAATAACATTTCATAATTAAGTTCTCTATCACATGCAAGTTCCCTTAAGATTTGGAAATGGTAAGTACATCAAGGAGTTATGCAAAATATTAGAACCTAACCTACACTAATCTACCAAGGAACAAAAGAATGATACTTTTAATAAAAAATTGATCATTTCAGTAACACACAATCAATAATTTAGTCTATTCGATGAAGATTCAAGGTTTAAAAAATATCTAAACTACTTTTATAAATTTAAAACAAAGTACTAGTAGTACATCTAAAATCCCATCATTCTACATGTACAATTTCATTTATATGCAATAAAAAGACACAAAAGACATAACACAACTATATCTAGTTTAACAACCCATAACTAATCAATGTAATCCCATATGTTATTCTAAAAGAATTCCTCGATGACTTTGAAGAAATTTTACATCTATTATAATAGTCAACTATACAAATTATTACAATATGTTAGCAATTGTTTAATGCCATAAACATATATATTATCCCCTTAGACTCTTAGAAAACTATGCAGGCATCAAGATCATGAAAACACTTGTAACTTGCACACCATTACATAAAATATGGTAAGTGTGTTAGATGGTTGAGGTATGAGTACATTGTCTAGTTTGCATTCATGTGTGATGTATGGTTTTTTACTGAACTAAATCATTAGGGATCTAATAGTTGATATATCTTTGGTCACATACAATAGCTTTAGGGTTTAAGGTTCATAGTTTATAGTTAAATTTTAGTTTTAGTGTTTGTCAAGTTCACAGTTATAAGGTTTATCAAAAAATACATACCATAAAACATAATCCCTAATTTTTAAACGTAAACCTACAATCACAAAAATACACATAAAGGAATAAGTATTAAACCAAATTGGAGGTCTTTAGAAATGAAGAGTTAGCAGGAGGAGGTGACAGGTGCAAAAAAATAACCATAAATGAGGCTAGAAATGTGTTGGCAGGGGCTTTTGAAATGGATACTTGTTCTACTCCAAATCTTTTCGTCACTGTCTATGGAGGAAAATGAGCCTATAGGGGATTTTTTTAAAAATTAAATACATTTAAGAAACGAGTACCCATTTATAAATGGGTACCCATTTAGTAACATGTACCCGTTTAGGCTTGGGAACCCTTTCCTAAAAGGACACCCATTCCTAAATGAGCACCTGTTCCTAAAAGGGTACCCATTTATTTCAGGTGTATTCTGAAATGGTTACCTGTTTCTTTTAAAATGGGTACCCATTCCTATCAAGATTTCTTTACATCTATGTGACTTCGCCTACATGTGGACCTAACTTTTTGCAGGAACCTTTGAGAGAAGCTAATTAAGTTTGCTCCATAGGAGAATCTTCTAATATGTACCACATGGACCGTAAATACAAAAAATCTAGAATGTTGGCAAGAGACGCTGCTAGGCATGATAAGTGTTGTTATTGATGGCAACTAACTCTCTACTACACATCTGTATTGCAAATTTTCTCATATCAAAAACCAGATTGAAGATTTGTGTAAGTCTAGGAAGTCAAGAACAGAGTGAGTGATAGGGTCCGGTATCTTGGTCTGGATCTCCTCAGGAGTAGATCATAGTTTGTAGTGGATTTGAGGGAGTCATAAGCATTGTTAGGATAATCTAAATCTAGAGTTTTGGCCTCCAGTGATGAAGAATTCAATGGTTATTAGCATCTGACTATCAGGTTAATAGTTTGATAGAGCATGCAGAAGAAGAATAGGTCGACCTTGTAATTGATCTTGGTTCCAGATGTATAGAAGTTGTTGGTTGGACAAGTTGTGATGATCATAGTAACTGACCTGATTAATGATTTGTGAGTACAAGTTTTGGTCTGCGTTACAAGTGTACATGGATTTAGCTGACAGAGCAGAATTTCCAATAAAGTTCTAAGTATTTTTGAAGCTGAATGAAAAGTGATTAAAGATCTGGATGTGGATATATATAGTAGATGGATTTGAATGATTTGTGTGTGTGCATGATGTGACTCTAAAATAAGTGTGAAAAGAGTAGAGATCCAAGATTCAGATCTTAGCAGAATAGTGAAAAGGGCAGAGTGAAGATGAAGTGTATCAAGTCAGTATTTTATGCTTAACTAGAACTGAAGCCTTGCATTAATAGATGCTAATTATCAGGTCAGTCACATTGTAATCTTCTTTCTATAGGCAGTAAACCTTCTTTGAGCAGTGAGCCTAAATGCATGTGCATTCCCCTTTGTAATAGTTTTAATAGAGTATAATCCTTCTGCATTAACTCCCAACATGGTTTTTCCCTTAACTGGATTTCCACATCAAAAATCTTGGTGTCAATTGTGTTACTTATGTTTCTACTCATATGTTATTGATTCATGCTTTAATGTTCATATCATTAATTTGATTAAAAGTTTTAAAAGAGGATTAAAGGTAGAAAAATTTAATTTATATGACAACTGATTCAACCCCCCCGCCTCTTAGTTGTCTAGACCAATTCAAACATAGATATCCTATTTGTCAATGAGTTTGGGAAATTTACCTAGGATTCAATTACTCTTTTTAACTATCCATTCCAACTTGGGAGTATGTAACTTCCTCTAGAGAATGGTGAAAACACTAGAAGCTCCATTATCTTAGGCCAAGACTAAATCCCATTTCCACCATAGTTGAAAAACCTTCTGACCCTAGTCTTTTGAATGTTTGGTTTCTTGTAGTAGCACTACATCCGCATATGCACATAAAGATAATTCTTGATGAGGCATCTTTTGTTAGGGGTGTTTAGGCCCCTAACATTCCATGTGAGGACTCTCATTGGTCCTGAGGAGGGTAGATAGCTCTCCTCATACTTGACCTTAGGACTCTGTCAATTGTCATTTGAATACTTTCAACTATCTCCACTTTAGTTTTACTATTCTTTCCTTTTTTCCTTTGCCTGGTTGGCTTGGGTGTGACATTCTCCCCCTTTTGAGATCCATTTCTATTTGTGAAATTCCTAATATCATTCTATCCAAATCATCCAAGTCTTCTTGAAGGACTTCCTCAGCTATATCATCACATACATCATTACCAACTTTGAAAAGAACCTTATTGATGATAGACTCAAGATCTAAATGTTGTGGTTCCTGACCTCCAATTTGGTCTGGAGAGATTATATCAGTATCATTTCTTTGATCATTTGAGTTCTCCCACACAAGACCAATTAGAATACTAGCCTAGGTTGGGCTATGTTTTGGTTGTTCCATACCTAAAGCAATCTAATCTTGGGCTATCTCAATAGCACCCAAGTGAGGGATGATAACCTAAAGTTCTAGAGGTTGAAGAACTATGGCCTCTTTTTAACTATCTACTCCACCCATTGAATCTTCTACCAATAAGTCATGCTAAGATGGGATCTCTACTATTGGTTGTGACTCTATTCATTTCCACCACAACATGAAGGCCTTGTAGGTTCTTTATCTTATCTTCCCTTACCAATGAAGATTAGATGTGTTTTATTTTCCCAAAGGGTTTTGAGAGGTCCTTCACCCAACCCCCTTCCTTTTCCTATGCCCATCTATCTCCCTTAGCATCAACTCCAATTTTGAGGTCGACATGCCAAGTTCAAATAGATTTCCATATCCTCTGCTTTCCTCTAGGGGGTTTCATAAAAATTCTTTGAGCCCATGTACCATCCTTGGTTTACAAATTGATATGTGAGGACTTATCCTTTTTGGAATGCATAATAATAAAGAGTTTGACCACACCTAGAGAGAAATGAGATTGTAGAATCTTGACTTTTAGATAGAGTCTGAATGAGTTTCCAGTTAATCTTAATATCACAATGTCTCTATACTCTAAGGGAAGGTTTTCCATTTGCACCTAGTGGGGAACTGCACCAATGCCTTCTTTCTTTGGGTTGAAGTTAGGTCTCCAAGGGAAGAAAAACACTCAACTTCCTTTGAAGGACCAGTTCTAATTATTCAGCACTTTGTCACAATCTTCCTTGTTTGAGAAAGAAATAGTCAAAAAACCTTTTCCCAGTTTCACTAACTCAATCAAGGAATGCCAATTAACTGAAACCCATTCCTAAAAGTTAAATGTAGAGAAAAATATTTTACCAATCTTACCTATTAATGGCCTTCCTTAAAGGTGCTCTTGTCTTGGCACAAGGAATTCCTCTGAGATCTGGAAAAGCACCTCTAGAACCCTTTGAGATATAAGCAAAGGAGGTTTATCAGTAAATTTTTTTCTAGCCATAGAAGTCCTTTCTCTTTTAGAAGGGTTGTGCCAACCATATTCCAAGTCTTCCCTTTTCCTGTTAGGCATGCTGGTCCCTCTGCTATTAGCATGCTTTAATTGATTCCTTGGCTTATGATGTCTAACCAGATGTTGTCCCATCTTTATAAAATACCACTATGAAGTTGATAAGGTTTAGCATTAAATTAGTTCCTAAATAGATCTTCCATAGAAGCAAGTGGTCTCAAGGTCTACCATCTATTTCTCTACCCTTGTACATTAGACAAGCCACTCCTCCTCAGGGGAAAGTTTTGGGTCCTCCAACTAGGTTTCTTAGTTGATAACATCAAAAGCTATTCCATGTTTCCCCATTAAAGTGAAAGCCATTCCTCTTGTTAGTTGTATGCGCCCTTCTAAAAGGTTTTCCAAAAAATAGTGGAATGTATTCATGTTGTAGTCATATTACATCAATTAATATTCACTCTATATTGATCTGTACATATCTCTACCTATATTTATATTCATATAAAAGTAAATACATAATTAAAAGTCCTTTGAAGCCATTGTTCATCTTGATGTTGTGGTTGTATTGTTTTTTTTAAATTGGGTCTGTGTTAGTTATCATAGCTTAAGTGATGGATAGGGACTTTAATGACTTAACTATACCATGTTGACTGGGTGGAGATCTTTCCTTTATTTATTGGAAATTTTGTTATCAAATTTATTTGACCTCAATGATCATTGATCATGAATACTTAGGTAATGAAAGAATTTGTACTTCTTGAAAATGCATGTAATGTGTTGAAAACACCATGATACAAAGAGGGGGGGTGAATCAATATCTAACCAAACTTCAAGTTCTCTAGAGAAAATTAAAACTGAAGCATTATAGCATCAACATAAACATGAAAGATTAACACAATGCACATCAACACATAACACTAGATATACATGGAAAACCCAAGAAGGGAAAAACCATAATGAGGATTAACACACAATATATGAAGTTCAAAATTGTAACTTTGTTTTATAGATACAACCCAAGAAAGCCACTAGTCCCTAATAACTTTGATTTAGAGTCATTCCCAAGGAAGCTACAACTCCTTGCAAACTTTTTTTTAGGGTCACCCCCAAGGATGTAACTACTCCTTGAACTGAGAACAAACTTAAAAAAGATTATAGTATAACAGTCCTTCAACTGTTTGAAAACTCACATTGAAGCTCACACCTTTGATGATTGCAATTATGCTTCTTCTAATGATTGGACCAATTAGGCACACTCTTCATTTCCCTCCTGTCACAATAATGTATTCAAGATGAATCAAGATAGCTTCTAACACATATCCTCTTTCTCCTTCGGTCAGACATCACAATGCATTTGATTTTCATATTCTGCTCAAGTCACACTTTCATATTTTCATTTCTGTAATCATGCTTCACCTAGACCAACTAGGTTTACAATATATACATGACATTTCATTGATTTCATTACAAGTCATTGAATACAACAAGGATATTACATTTTACAAGTCAGCTAGAGATCAGACAACATGAAATATGCATAGGGCAAACTCTATCATGAACTACATGCTACTCCATAAGGAACCACACACTTTGCAAAAGCTTATTCATGCTTAGTCCAGTCCTAAACATCCTTCTCAATGCCATTCTTTGGGAAATTACCTCCACAAACATCACTTATTTGAAATAGGATGGCCTTAAGTAGGAAAACATGAAATTTGAAGTATAACAGTCACAACTACTTGAAAACATTGTGCGGTACTTGAAACATGAAAGATCTTCATGAAATTCTTCCATATGAGTCTTCATGACTCATACAACACCTTTAGATATTCTAAGCATGAAATATGAAGTTTTTATGAAAGATTTCAAAACTATTTCAAAGCCCAAAAAACTCACATTAAATGCCACATGAAATGATCAAAAGATAAAGATGAAATATTGATATTGAAATAAATGTTACTGAATGAATGTGGTTGCTCCAAGTATTGCATAACTCAAATATGAAAACTCCAGGGGCCTGTAAATGAAAAATGAGGTTGATTTTATAAAGTCTGGGCAAAAGTGGTTCAAGTGGTTAAACAACAAAAAAGTAGGTAAAAGGTAGTTGAACAAGATTTCAATATTTTTAATTTATTATTTTTCTGAATAGTTTTTAGGTTTTTTGTAAATAATAAATCAAATTTGTTAATACATTATTTACGGGGGGGAAAACAAACCAAAAAAATTGATTAATTAAAACTAATTAAACCTTAGGATTAGGGTGGATTAAATAATAAATTAAATTTGTTAATTTTAATTTATTGTTTATGGGAGGGATTAAGGAATATTTAATTAATTAATTAAAATAGATTAAATTTCCTGACCTAGGGAATCAATCAATAATTAGGGGATGATTTAGGGATGGATAGGAATGCGATGGAATGCGATCTATGATCAATTTTTTACGTCTGTATTTTTCCCCTCTTTGAGACGATGTTGTGAAGCAATGTTGTTTAAAAAAAGATTAAAACATAGGTTTTGGATTCAAATTTTGGGTTGGATTGATTGGATGGGGCTCATAAAAATGAAGGATTGGTAGATTATGCCCCCTCAAGAGGATATGCAGGGATGAAAGAGATGGATAGGCTCTTAAAAAGGGAAACGAAGGGAAGGAGGTGGAGTTATGCGGATTTAAATTTAAGAAACCTGATGTTTGATATAGCACCTGATGTTATGCACCATGACATAAAAACCATGGTGACAATGTGTCAAATGCGTAAAGGATTAAAGTCGTGAGCAAGCATATGCCAATGGCACTATGATATTAAAGACCAGGATGACATTGTGGCAGGTATGTTATAAATACCGATAACACACACACACACACACACACACACACACACACACACACACACACACACACACACACACACACACACACACACACACCAACAAAGAAAGCAAGCATGCATACAAGATGACACAAAATATAAACAATCATGATGTTACCCCTAGTCAAACTAAAAACTGATGATCCGTTGGATTGATTTTTATTGGATTAGATAGTGTGGGGAATGATATATCCTAGTGATGATGATGAAGAATGATAGAATTGTTAATGCAGGAATGATATCTTCAAAGAACAACATCAGGATTGGGAATGATATATGCCAATGAGGATTTGATTGGATTGGTTGATTGGATTAAGATGATTGGGATGTTCAGCAAGGCTGGGAGTAGGATTGATGGAGGACTTAATCAGGACCAAGGTTTGTACAGATCGAGATAGGGGCAATACAATAGTACTTTGTCAATACCCTATGTATCAACTAGATATAGTGATGCTTGAGAGATTGATGATGTATGTGAGGCTTGATAGTACCCATTTTGTGTATTGACATCATTGTACTCTGACACTTATATGATTTTGTGAAGTAATATGTATGCAAGGCTCTATTATGTTGAGGACTCTATGATGATGCATTCTATATGATGATATGAAGATTCTATATGATATTGTTATGCTCTAGAAAATGTTATGGATGCAACTTAGCTAAATGCTTTATAACATGATGCGATGATGTCTATTACGATGCAACATTATAATTTTTTATGATATAGATAGATGTTTGCATATGAGATTCATGAGATGATTATGCTATGTGATCAGTAGACGCTTCTAGATGGCAAGCATTTTATATGATACAATGTGTATGAGGATGCTTATGGATGGTAATATGTAATGAATGAAAGATGAGATATGATGTGCAAAATAAACATGTGGTTTTGTAGGGTATGCAGCTAATGCAAGGATAATTCTATATTTTTGGTGTGTCATAGTACTCAATTACTCAGTGCATGACTACTGAGGTTATTATGGCATGATAAATTAACATACTAATTGAAAATGGAAATACACATCAAACAGTTAAGGAATGCCATATTTCAGATGAGACCCATATCTCCTCAATTATCTTAGACAATCATGTCCTAAGATGAGTGACCATGTTAATAAGGAACAATCCACAAACAAGAAATAAGTGAACATACCCCATCCTTGCCTCTCGAGTCAAAGACATCCTAGAGAAGATAAAAAATATGTCACCAAAGATAAAAATCAGAAAATAATCAAAGACCATCAAATAAGAAGTCAACATGCTTCATGATGAAATGATTCTTGTCACAGTTTGTGTGTTTAGTTTTGATAGATTGGTAGAACTATTACAATGCCTACTTGATTGTCAACCTTATCATAGCATGATTTTGTTTGAGTTCAAAGCTATGTGTCTATTTGAAAAATGTACTTCTATCTACAAACTAGATGTCTTATTTGCAGAGTAAGGATGGAATGATGTGGATTAATGGTGTGAGTGGAAATTTATTATGGATTACAAGTGGAAAGATAGATGAATAAGGATGACTCCTCTAACCACAAGATGCTAAGTATCCCATCCCACATATACAATCAAGGAAATGTCCTAGTGAGGAATAAGACTAATTTATTATGCATGAAAAAATGTGTAAGTGCATGGAAAATGCAAGGCAAGCGGGGGAATGAAAGGCAATTCACAAACCATGGTGAGCGGGAAAAGGTCAGTATGAAGTGATGGGGAAATGGGTGTGAGATGGAAGGATCAAGTAGAATTCTAAAAGGGGTAGGAGAAAAATCTCTACACATGGTGCTAGTTACCTAGTTTTCACCATGGTACTTGTCCAAGGCACCACTAAAGTGGTTTTCAGCATTGAACAAATTTATTTCTCTTTACTTTTTTTTTAGCTCTAGTATAAAACCTGTGAAGATGCATGCTATTGATGGGATCGGTGAATGATTCACCCTCTGGAGTAGCTAACCGATATGCCCCTGATCCATATACAATAGTGATAATGAATGGACAAAGCTAGTTAGGCTCAAACTTACCCTTGTTCTCTCTATTTGGTTTATTGCTAGGATTTTCTCAAAGGACAAGATCACCGATTTCAAATGTGTGTGATCTCACTCAATGATTACAACTTCTACACATACACGCCTGATATGCTATGAGGTGATTAAAGGTAGTCTATCATCTTTCATCCAGTAATTCTAACTCATGAAAGTGGGAGGCTCTGTAATCTTCATCATAGATCAAATTGTGCAAAGAGATCCGTAAGGAAGGTAACTTGACCTCAATGGGTAGGATAGCTTTAGAGCCATAGGTAAGTGCATATGGAGTGGCCCCTGTGAGAGTGCGAACACTCATGCGATAAGCCCACAAGGCTTGATTGAGTTGAATATTTTAGTTATGACCAACTTCATTGACCATATTTTTGAGTATTTTGAGGATAGTTTTATTAGAGGCCTTAGCCTAGCTATTACCTTGAGCGTAATAAGGCATAGAAAAATGGTGTTGAATATGAAACTTCTCGCAAATCTCATGAACATCTTGATTTTTGAAAGGACGATCGTTATCGGTGATAATAGAAAGGGGAACACCATATCGGCATATGATATAGTTAAGAATGAATTCAACAATTTGTTTACTGGTGAATTGCATTAAGAGAACAACTTTAATCTATTTCATGAAATATTGTGTGGCAATGATAATAAATTTATGGCCATTGGAGGAAGGTGTATGGATTTTTCCCATGACGTTGAGTCACCATTCACAAAAGGGCCAAGGTGTAGCAATCAGTTGTAATTCTTGCGTAGACACATGTATCAAGTCTCCATGTATCTGGCATTGCTTGCATTTCTTGACAAATTGATAGGCATATATTTCCATAGTAGGTCAATAGTAACCCACACACAAGAGTTTCCTAGCTAGGGTAAGACTGCTAGAATGTGCCCAACATATACCTTTGTGTACTTCTCATAAGGTAGTGTTGGCCTCATCATGCTCGAGACATCTAAGTAAGGTACCATCGAAACCTATTTGGTAAAGGGTATTAGCTAAAATAATATAGCGGGAGGCTTGATGAATGAAGGTCTTACAAGATTTATTTGATAAGTCAGGTGGAAAAATATTGTCACATAAATAGGTATAAATGTCTCCATACAATTGGGAATCAAAACTAATGATAATACATATCATCTCATATTGTGGTACATTATAGGCAGGTTCCAAGAGAGGTTCCACCAAAAACTCATAGTATGTAGTATTACTTGGCATTTCTACAAGAGACCCTATTGTGGCCATTGCTTCAGTGGCTCTGTTATTATCTTTGGGAATTTATTCAAGGGTAATAAATGTGAAATAAGCTTTAAAATCATCCACCATTCTTTTATAAGGCAGTAATTTGTCATCCTTTGTTTTGTATTCATCAACCTATCTGATCATCAATTAAGAGTCACCAAAGACATGTAAGTCAAGAAAATTCCATTGTACAGCCATATGAAGTCCATTAATCAATGCTTCATATTCAATTATAATATTGGTACACTGAAAATGTATCTTGTCATCTTTAGGTATACAATCCCCTTGTAGTGTAACAAAGAGAATGCCAACACTAGAGCCACCCTGTGTGTAAGAACCATCAAAATATAAACTCCAAAGTTATGTAGATTCTATAGTAAATATTGATTCATTAGCTAATTTAGAAACAAGCGGATGATTATCTATCATAGGAGCATCTACAAGTTGATCTATTATAGGTTGTCCTTTTATTGCTTTTCATTCTACATACTCAATGTCAAATTCACTAAGAATCATGACCCATTTAGCCAGTCGCCCTATAAGAAATACTTTGGTCAGAAGGTACTTAAGATGATCAATCTTTGCAATGAGTTTTTTCTTATGCGTAAGCATGTAATGTCATATCTTCTATGAAGAAAAAAGTATGGCAAGGCAAGATTTTTTAATGGGAGTGTAATTCAACGCATATCCTACCAGAGTCTAAATGATATAATATATTGCACTTTCTTTTCCTTTTGAATCATGTTGTGCCAAAAGTGCCCCCAATGTTGTGGTAGTTGCTAATATGTAAAGGAGTAACGGTTTATCATCTATAGGAGGTACTAACACTGGTGGTGACATCAAATATTCCTTAATCTTTTGAAAATATTGTTCACACTTGTCATTCCATCTGAATGGAACATTCTTATGTAACAAGTGCTAAAACAGTTGACACTTATCCTCAAGTTGTGCTATAAAATGGTGAATAGATTGTAACCTCCCTTGTAATGATCTCAAATAGCTAATGTTCTTTGGTGGAGACATCTCTAGTATGGCTTTTACTTTAGCCAGATCATCTTTAATTTCTTTACCAGAGATAATGTATCCCAGGAGTTTCCCAGAGGTCACCCCGAAGAAACATTTTTTTTGGATTCAATCGCACTTTGTATTTTTCTAACAATGTGAAGATTTTATCCATGATTTCTAAATGTCCTTCTCTAGTGAAAGATTTTCCCAATAAATCATCCACATAATCTTCCAAATAGGTATGCGTCATATCATGAAAGATAGTGGTCATGGCTCGCTTATAGGTGGCATGACATTCCAACAATAGGTTCCTCAAGGACAAGTGAATGCTATCTTGATTATATCCTTAGGAGCAATTTTAATCTTGTTATAACCTAAGAAGCCATCCATGATTGATAACATCTTGTGTCCTACTATAAAATCTATCATGTCAATGTTCAGAAGTGGAAAATCATCTTTATGACAAGGTTTGATTAAATCTTTGAAGTTTGTGCAAACATGAACACTCCCATTGGGTTTTCAAACTAGTTCTAGATTTGAAATCTAATCTACGTAATCAACAGGCCTTCTAAACCAAATATCCAATAATTTTTGTAGCTTATCTTTTACTAATAGTGCAACTTGCAGGTGAATTTATCTCAATTTTTGTTTGATAGGTTTCACCCCCGGTGACAAAGACAAGTGATGCATGAATAGATTAGGATCATGTCCCGGCATATTGACATAGGACCATGCAAAGTTAACCTATCTTTCCTTTTAAAACTGTATAAATTTTACTCTTTCATTAGGTGCTAATGCTTCTACTAGATGTATGATTTTTGACTTTTCTTGTGTACACAAATTTGCTGGCAATGTTTTCTCAACTAGCATGGATGATTTTTCATGAGATGATGATTGGGGAAGTGTTTCAATCCTTCCATCCTCAGGTGCCTCAGAGAGGTTTTCACTCTCAGATACATCCTTTATTTTTACTTTTTCTGAGTCTAATAGTGCCATAAAATGGTTTTCACTAGAAGACCTATTTATATTTTCTATAATTTTGTGATCAAAAGGCTTGGCTCCCTCTTTAAAGTAAGATGCACTATTAAGTTTTATAGCAAAACCTACTCTATGGTCCCTAAAGGGTATGCCACTTTGTGATATAAAAGGGTTTACTATTGCTTCATCAATATGAAATGTGTCTAACTATGGTGGTCCTTATTGATCTCAATCAATAAGTTGGGGATGGGCAAGGGGTAAAGGATCATGGTTAAACTCAAGATTATAGATTGGTTCAATGGTACAAATGTTATCATATTCATATATGTCAATGAAGTAATCAATTGTACCTTCCTTACTAACCCATGTTGCACTAGAGGACTCTCCTACCTTACTTCAATGACACTTAGTACTCAAGGTCTTTCTGCATATCAATACCTAAGCCAAGGACTTTTCATGCACTAGTATGTTGTATTGGTTCTAAGATACCATGTTTTTGTAAACCAAGAGGACTCTTACCATCATATCCCATTTGTTTCAAAAGCTTGAATCCTTTTCCATACCCTTCATCAGGTAGCTTAACCTCTAGTTTTACATTTTGTTCTTTTTCTATATCTTCATCTTTGTATAGCCAACCAAGGAGATCTTCTTCTTCTAGCTCATCATATAAGGCTCCCCATCTTGTAAACATAGTTGATTTGTAGGAAATAGTAGTGGTATCTAATGTGGTTTCAATCATTTGTGGTTTTCCATAGGTTCAGGGAGATAAAGGTAGCTTTACAATGCAAAGAGCATGAATCATAGTATATTCTCCTACTCCTTGTTCTTTTACATGTATTTTGAACTCAGTCTCATTGGACTTGGAAGTGGATGCTCTTAAGGATTCAGAATCAACATATTTTTAGGAAGAAGGTGATTCACAGTTTCTTCAGATTGTGGATTCAACTTTAAGATTTAGATTATTGCAATACATGAAGGGATTTGGATCTCATGGTATAGTGATTTCAACACCATTATAAAAAAAAATTATACATTGATGTTATGTAGAAGGTACAGCTTGCATTGCATGGATCCATGGTCTTCCAAGGAGACTATTGTAAGTTAAAGGGAGATCAGGAACCTGGGAAACCACATCCTTCACCATAGGTCCAACCCTAATTAGCAATGTAACTGACCCTTTAGATGAGTTTTCTTCTTCATCATAGGCTTTAATAGTTATTTTATATTTTAGATCCATTGCGTTCTTGAAAAAGTGTAATTCTTTGATTACTTTCAAAGTACAAATATTTAAACCTGCTCCTCCATCTATAAAAACTTTCATGATCTTAACTTTATGGATGAAAGATTCAATGTATAAGGATGCATGTTGTGGTTGGTGAATGGATAAATCATCATTTTCTATGAAAGTGATGGTCTGAGGGGAAGTAATATGTCCCACCATGGCTTGAAATTGATCTACATGCAAGTCAGTAGGCATAGTGGCATTGGAAAGTTCTTTGTCGAGGATGGCTTTATGCTTAGGAGATAAACGTAAAAACTCAAGTATAGAAATTTGTGTGGGCATCTTTCCTAATTTCTCTATAAGGTTATATTGTGTGGTTGATGTAACAGGCTTAGAATTAGGACCTCGAAGAATAAATGGAGCGGACTTAGACTTAGGACCTCAAAGGATAAATGGAGTGGACTTAGACTTAGGACCTCGAAGGGTAATTGTGCCTCTACGTGTGGTGACATTCCATTCAGGTTCCTTACCTTGTATGATAAAGGCGTTTACATGGTTATCTACTTCACTAATGTGATTTATGCCATAGTCATGTTGAACATTGGTATAGTTTACACCATCACTGGATATAGTGGCCTTCCCTTTATCCTTTTCATGCCTAGGGAGAGGATCTTTAAACACCTCATGGTCAAAATTGCCAGAAGGAGTATGCCAATCAACTGTAATCTTACCATCATCAATAAGGTCTTATATCACATGTTTGAGCTGATTACAACTGTTAGTCTAATGTCCTTTGTGTCGATGACAATCACAAAAATGATTGTCACTCTACCATGTGGATTTGACTGGTGGATTATATTCCCTTATTTATGGTAGTGTTATAAGATTATTTTCAAGTTCTTTCAATGCTGATTCAAGTAGTTGTCCTAATGGTGTAAAATTTTGTTGAGGAAGTTTTTTTTGTCTCTATTTTCCTTTGTCTAAAGATAAACCTTTGAGATTGTAAATCAGCTGTGTGGTTTTAACCATTTTCACATTGACAACTCCATCATTGACCGCATTCCTTTTTTTAGCCCAAAAGGGTATCTTTTTGTTACTTGAACTAGAATTTCATTTATGTTCTTTATCATTATGTATCTTGATAGTGCCATCTTCAATAAGAGTTTGTTCAATTTGAACTCCCATTTATATTACATCTTTAAAATAATCTAGGCATTTAAGATGAAATTCCTTTCCAATTTCTTTGTTCAAATTGTGGAAAAAAAGGTCAACTAGTTGCTTGTCATGGATGTTGTAAGGTGCTCTTTTAGTTAAATTACTCCATCTTTGTAGGAATGAGATAAAGGATTCCCCTTGTTTTTGTTTGGTGTTAAAGAGGTATATAATGGTCACTTCATGTTCAAAGTTATAAGCATAATGTGCAAAAAATTTGTCAACCAATTCTTGAAATGTTTAGATAGTTGGTGGTAATCACAAAAACCATTCCATGGCACTTCCTCTAAGACTATGAGGAAATAATCTCATAAGGAATGTTTCTTCCACAAAAAATTCCAAGGTAGTGGTACAAAACTCTCTCAAATGATCTTTAGGATCTCCCTTTCCTTTATAATTGTCAAGTTTTTGTATCTCCCAATTACTAGGAAATGGTGGCATTGGTATGCTTGGATCAAAAGGGTAAGGACACATATCTTCAATAGAAAACTTGTAGGATGATGTTTTAGTATTCTTGTGAGTGTCCACTTCTTGTATTAGTTCTCTAATCTCATCCAAGATGGGATCATTTGTAGGTGTTGGTTGTGATACTTTTGTAGAACTCTTATAGCTTGGTTACAAATAAAAGGTCTATAATCCTTCACTTTATCATCATTGTGTATCTTGGTATTTTTAGATCCACTAGATCCTCATTTATCATTTGCTATGAATAAAGATACATCAAAATCATTAGGTATTTTTATCCCTTCATCAACAATGGCTTTAAAATAAGGTTTTGGATTTAGTTTGACTACTTCTTTGAAGATTTTGAGCAACTCTCAATTATTGAGTGCTTGCTTTATATGTTCTTCAGATATTTCTCCATCATCACTTGCATTGTTTTGATCTTCCTCATCTGCAACACTAATGTGGTCCTCCTCATCAAGATTTTTATGATGTCTTTCTCTTTCTTGTTCCATTTCTCTTTTTGTTTGTGTTCTTGTCTTAGGGGGCATGTGTTATAATTCTGATCTTTGACCTAGGATGAGTGATATAATGAGATGTAAGAATAAAAGCTCATGATGTAATGCAAACCTTAGGATATGGAGACAACCTCAATGAGTATGATGTGACTAAACTTCAAGTGTGTTGATTACAACTCTAAAATAGATCAAGGTAACTCTAGGTCTAACAATGTTTATGTAGGCAATGATTATATGTGCTATGATGGATAGACACAAGGACAATGATCAAGAGGGGGGTATGCTAAAGTAGGAGAGGATAAACTCCAAAAAAGTTACTCTATCCTTATGATATGTTTCCAAACTTAAGTATGATAGGCTTTAAGTGGTAAAAAGTAATATGATAGTGAAATGTTTTAATTGAAGACCAAAGAGAACAACCTAGATGCAAATCAAGAATTTTGTTTGAATAATGATGGATATCCAAATGTGTATGACTTAAATGTGTATTATGATGGATTGAGATGTTTTGGATTAGCAATGACTAAAGACTGAAACCCTAGAAGATCAGAATCAAAGAATGATGCCCAAAAGAAGGATAAGACTATCTTTTCACTTAGTTGTTTAGGAACAATGAACTGGTGAAAAGGGATAGTTTTGCTTGTTCACCAAGTTTTGTTTGTTGTAGTGAAAGATGGTGACAAGAATGTACTTCAAGCATAGAAACAAAATGTCTAGATGTCTAATAGGTAATATAAGTGTAATGTGTATGTTAAATAGCCCCTTAAGGCCAAATTTCCATAGGTCTCAACACAATCGAATACACTTGAAAACAATTCTTAATCTACCTATGGTCAATGGCTAATGGCAGCTTGTTCAAGCCCACAACTTGGAATCTCCTTCGACAACAATGTAGGAACACCTAATGTGGGTATATACACTTTTGCCTTTGCAAGAGAGGATAGGTAGGGCCTCCAAGACTAGAAGTATAACCCGATCACCCTCTCCTCGGAAAGCCAACAAGTAGCTTATTCTAAGGCGAGGATTTATGTCTCATCTCAAGGAAGGCATATGGTGAGTGTCTTCAGAGAATGTATCTTCTTGCATTGAATAAGACACCAACAACTCAATCAATAGGGTAGGCTTCTAACTTAAGGTGTCTAGTAAGAATTCGGGGGCATGACACTTATTCATGCAGTAGTTACTCACTTAAGAGACTATCCCAGCCACTTACATCAATCCTTTAAAAGGAAAGAATGGGGTTAATGTATCTCACAGACAAGTGTATGGATACTTTGGAATTGTCGAAATAAGAATACTTCACCAAGAATTCTTTGGCTTTCGTCTAAACCATTTATATAGTGGACTGAATTGAAAGCACCACTTAGAGCCATCCCTTGGGGTGAGTACCTCTTTTCCCACTAAGGTAGGCTCTCCTAAAAAAGAAAAAGAAGATAGAACAATTTCTCTTACACCCAAGATCCATTAAGAGGCAAGGGGAGAGGATACTTTTGTTCTACCTTGGGATCTACTAATAGAATATACAAATACATTAGAGACATCAAGCAATTAAGCTCTGTTTAAAGAATTAATTGAAATGTTCCTATGTTAACATGCAAACTTAGAAAATAAATCCTACAAGCAAATGTATTAGTAGTTTCCAAATTTTATGTCTTGGACACACGAGAAGCTACAAAAATGATTTATTAGTAGTTTTGCAAGTTTTTGTATCTTGGACAAATGAGAAGCTTTCCAACACTAGAGGTGAAAAGTTTCATTACAAATATTGAAAGGTCCTAAAATCAATGTCACGCCAAAGACTTTATGCCTTACCATAGTTAAAATGATAAATACCTGTCACGGATTGAAGACAACTAATTTTTCTTTTATCAATGCTATCAGTTACAACATTAACATGCTATAGAGATGGAATTTGTAACCAAGAGCCTCTAATATGCTACAATTAAGAAGAAATATCTATATTGGAAAATCTATGGCTTAGAATATAACTATGAATATCACATACATCTCAAAGCTTAATAAATAACCAGCATCTATTAAACCTACTGCAAACAAGCATTCATAACTAACCACATTGGCATGCAAGAAGAAAAGGAAACAAGAATCAGGGCATGCAAGAAGGCAAAAAGAAGCCTTTCTACTATTATAGAAATAATCATTTAGATTGATTACCTCTGTGGAAGTACTAATTTCTATTTTGAAATTAGCAGAGCCAAGTGTGAAAATATTAACAATGACTTCTTCAACAAGTGCATTAATGGCATGAAATTGTATGTAACTGATTGTGCCAAATGGGATCTTCTTGAAGTCTCCATCTTATGCTAAAAAATTAGCACTTCTCAAAACACTTTCTCTGAATTCTATGTTATAACAACAATCACATGTATGGACAACATCAGCCATACATTTTATAAATATATAAATATTATTATTGCATATGGCAGCACAAAGGAAATATAATGAACAATAATAAATCTAGAAAGATATCTAAACCCTAGCAGTGCTTAAGGAATATCCAGTCATGGAAATAAGTTCTCTTAAATAGTGATCAAAAGAGCTTTCCTTGTGAAAAACATCCTCAACATAATGCTTGCAAAAACAATGAGTTAGCAGGGATTGATTTCACATCAGGTTCACCAATTGTAAGCACGAAACATGAATTTTTGATGAAAGATTTCAAAACTATTTTAAAGACCTAAAAACTAATATTAAATGCCACATCAAATGATCAAAAGATAAAGATAAAATATTGATATTGAAATAAATGTTACTGAATGAATGTGGTTGCTCAATGTATTGCATAACTCTAATATGAAAACTCCATAGGCCTGTAAATGAAAAATGAGGTTGATTTTATAAAGTTTGGGCAAAAGTGGTTCAAGCGGTTGAACGACAAAAAGGTAGGTAAAATGTAGTTGAATAGAATTTGAAGATTTTTAAATTATTATTTTTACAAGTAGTTTTTAGGTTTTTTGTAAATAATAAATCAAATTTGTTAATTTATTATTTACGGGGGGAAAAACAAATGAAAAAACTTAATTAATTAAAATTAATTAAACCTTAGGATTAGGATGGATTAAATAATAAATTAAATTTATTATTTATGGGAGGGATTAAGGAATATTTCATTAATTAATTAAAATTAATTAAATTTCTTGACTTAGGGAATCGATCGATAATCATGGGATGATTTAAGGATGGATATGAATGCAATGGAATGTGATCTATGATCAATTTTTGACATCTACAAATACACATCTAACTCTGCATAGTAAATACATTGTGTCACATACCTTAAGACATGCACACTGAGATCAACCAACCATCCAGAACACACTGTAACACACTATCATTGAAAAACTAACCTTATGTAGCACAAAAACACATAAAACTGCAAGTATTCATGTAATACACATTCCAACACATGTCCATAAAAATGCATAAGCAAGTTTTCTCTTATGGAGGAATGCGATACATTTCAACAAGCCTTCAACATTACTTTTCTTAGACATAATATAGATTGAAACTCCACCACTTATAACTTTAATTATTGAGGATGTAGAGACTTGAACCTTTGGAAATAGCACTTCCAATAGACACTAAACTTAACTTCTAAACTGCAAGACCTTATCTTTGTTTACATAGAGAAATGCAAGGCATTTTACCATATAGTCTTTTAGGCAGCTCTCTGTGGCAGAAACCTTCACCAACTTTCGGAAGATAAAATATTCATACAACAACACATACATCCTTGGGAACAACAAGAAGGATCATGATCCATGCCACAGGTCCTTGGAACCTCTTCTCATCCTTAGCATAGCTTAATGTATGATCATTCATCTTAGTGCTTCTAATTCACATCTTAATATTTCGTCATTCATCTTTGTGCTTCTAATTCCCATCTTAATATTTCATCATGAAAACATCTTTGCTGACCAACAACTTGACTTGAAACTAATTAGGCCATGAACATTACTACATCTTTGTACTTTTTTTGACTTGAAGAGTGATGAATACACCTTGTCTTGACATTAATATCTCATTAGTATATCTCCATCACAAACTGAGTGCTGAGATCACTCTAAGTGTTGACACCAATGAAAACACAATGACAACACATACTTCCAACAATCTCCTCCTTTGTCATTGATGGAAACACATACTCCCCCTTATATATACATTTTTCTCTCTCCTCCTTTGACATCAATGACAAAGGCCAACTAATCCTTCCATTTAGGACACAAAATGTCCTACTTTGCACTCTCTCTCTCTCTCTCTCTCTCTCTCTCTCTCTCTCTCTCTCTCTCTCTCTCTCTCTCTCTCTCTCTCTCTCTCTCTCTCTCTCCCTTATTCATACCTTATTTAGTGAAACAACTTAGGGCTCCCCCTATCAGCACCAACCATTACCTGCTCCCCTTGAGAGCTGCCATCAATCTAGGAAATGTAAGGACCACAATTCACACTTACTATAAATAACCTTCGAAGAAGCAAATAGATACCAAGATTATAAATTTGAATAAATTATTTATATTATGGAGTGGAAGAGATAAAATTAACTAAATTTCATTAATATATCCAAGTAGGATTACAATACATCAAGAGTCAACCAAGGTTGTGCCTTTACAAGTCCTTGGCACATAGGCTTTTACATGATTAACATAAGAGAAGATAACATCTTCCGTATGAGCACCATGGAACCAAAGAGAGAGAGAGAGAGTCAAGGTGATATCCACCCTACCATGAACCATAAAGCTTCCCATGATTTCCAACTGGAAAGACTGACCCATCACAAGGGGTCTAGCAAATAGGAACCGGCGTAGGTGAAAGAAATATGTGCTCTTATAAAAACTTATTACTCATAAATGAATAAATGAACTTTCATACATAGCTCATACATACTTCTCAATTTGGTCCTATTTTGTCCCAATAAATATCAAATTTCTATCTTATAAGTGATTAAGAACAACCTTAAAATGTTTATCATCAAGTTGGATCTTATATTGGATTATATCCAAGTAGGATTACAATACATCAAGAGTCAACCAAGGTTGTGCCTTTACAAGTCCTTGCCACATAGGCTTTTACATGATTAACATAAGAGAAGATAAAATCTTCCGCACGAGCACCATGGAACCAGAGAGAAAGAGAGAGAGAGAGAGAGAGAGAGAGAGAGAGAGAGAGAGAGAGAGAGAGAGAGAGAGAGTATCGTCAAGGTGATATCCACCCTGCCACAAAGCATAAAGCTTCCCCTTGCTTTCCAACTAGAAAGACCGACCCATCACAAGGGGTCTAAAAAATAGGAACCGACGTAGGTGAAAGAAATATGTGCTCTTATAAAAACTTATTACTCATAAATACATAAATGAACTTACATACATAGCTCATACATACTTCTCAATTTGGTCCTATTATGTCCCAATAAATATCAAATTTCTATCTTATAAGTGATTAAGAACAACCTTAAAATGTTTATCATCAAGTTGGATCTTATATTGCATTTTGATCATTCTCTCCTTAGCTCTCTTCAAGTCTAATTTATGACCAAAAATTGAATATTTAATCTATTTCCAATTCCATCGTTCAAGTTGTACTCAGTCTGATTAATCCTCAACAATATCATGGAAAGATCATACCACTATTCACAAGGTATACATGTGAACAGAGACATCATATTCTTCCATCTATTCACCTTAAACCAATTACTCCTAACTCTAGTCTACTAGCTATACTTAACTTTATCAACACCAACAACTTTAAAAAGCATTTAAACTTTCTTTTTAATTTGCAAAGTTATACATTTGATTATTTTATTCTCAAATCAAAGTTCTAGCCAAATGCCACACTCAACCTTAAAATTTACATCACATAATGTTCCTTCACATATGAGAAATGTGTTTTACTCTAGAGTTACATTGTTGTCAAATGATCATACAAGTACAATTTTATAGTCCACCCTTATTCCACTAATAATGTTTGGTTTACTCTAATCATAATTACAACAATATATATATATATATATATATATATATATATATATATATATATATATATATATATATATATATATATATATATATATATATATATATATATATATCATAGAGAAAATAAATATATAACATTTCACATAATTCAAGGATAACTAGTTTAAGTTTTAACCCAATTGCTTTCAACGTATTCTTTCTGAAATTTAGATTTATTCAAATTTACATATTTGTTCTAGATTGCATGTTTGGTCTAAGTTTTCGTTATCAGTGATATGTAATGTAATAATATTTAATGGAAAAGGTGTTTTCTAGTTTGATATAAATAATTGTTTGATATAATATGTTGTGTTCCAGTTTGGTGAAATCCTACTTGTTTGGAATAAAACAATCTAATCATTTTCTTTTATTTATATCTACTTCCCAATTAATGTTTCGATCTCTTTTTCTCCTTATTAAATGGTTTTAAATGAATGGAATTGTGTATAAAAAGATTTCATGATTTCCATATGGTTACTATCGTTTTGAGATACAATACATGTGTACACCTAATTTGGCAACCAACTCAAGAAAATATATCAAAAATTATCTGAAGTTATGAAATATATATATATATATATATAGACACACACATGCACAAAACAAACTATCCAAATCGCATTGCAGTGAATACATTTCACAAAGAATTAATAACCAATGTTGAATGGATATTAGAAATGATTTAATCAAAGTAATCAAGAAAGAAGTTTTTAATAAAGTTTAAGGTGCCCCAAACCATGAGGAAATGACCTCTTATGGAGAGAGTCGTAGCCTCAAAAGCTATGGCCTCTCCCATAAGGGCCGTCATGGAAGATGGCACAACCTCTCCCATATGAGGCGCGTAGGTCATCCTACAGATGACTACTTCATTTCATTTGATTTTATTTTATCTTATTTTTTTGGTAATACGTTCAATAAACAAACATTAAGTTTAAGAACAATATCATTGCTATTAATTTCATAGTTTATTATGCTGAGAAGCATTCCTACATTCACAACATGGATGGGAGCTGAAAGATTCTAGAATTTCTATGTAAATTTATAAGATTCCAATCTAGAATCTTTATTAAAAAAACCAAATAGTCACTCCACAAATGAAAAAACCAAAAAAAGGTGAAATGAATAAAAAACATGGAAAGAAAGGTGGATGGCAGTTTCAAAGAAGCCATCACTATGCACTAAGATAAAGGAAAGAAATGTTACAGAACGACATATGAAAAGACACACATTTAGTCTATTTATATTGTATCCTTCCTCGAAGATGCTTTTACTATTTTAAACCAAAATACATATAAAAAATAAAAAATAAAAACCAAAAACCAAAAAAAAAGAAATTTGAAGATATCTCTCGGTGTATGGTATATATATATTTTTAAATATAAATATATCAGTATATATGTAATATAGAATTTTATAGTGATATAATTAATAGCAGTTAACAAACAACCAACAATAGTATCCAAATTTAATACTAGTAATTTTTAATAATAATACTAATAAGAAAAATTTCAGAAACAAAATCATGGCCGTTTTAAGTAACAACAATAATGGATAATAACAATAACCATAATACAATAATATTAGTAATAAACAACAATTAACCAATAACAATCAATCTCTCATTTTCAATAGTAAGAAAATAATTACAATTTGAATACAGTGAAATAATTTCAACCACAAAATTTTCAAACAAATGATTCCATACATCCAAATTAAGGATTGAATAAAAACTTGTATAAACATTGTCTGATCGATGACTCTTTTCTTGATCTTCTTTCCTTTTCACCGTTCTTTCCACTTTGCAAAATTTCCAATTCTTCTATCTCTATTTTTGTTTTGTAGATTTTAATGTTTGTGAATAATTGCTCTGTCTTCTAAGAATGAGGATTTTAATCTCTTTTTTAATTTTATTTTCTTTTCTTCTATTTTTATTTTTGCTTTATTTTTTTTTTCTTTTGTGTTTTTATTTCTAAATTTAAGTCCTTTTCCTATTTTTCTATTGTTTTCTTTCTCATTGTTTTGTTTTCTAAATCTTATTTTCTTTTGTAAATTTATTTCTAATTTATCAAATAAAACTAATATTTAATAACAAACATGATTTATTAATTAACTTTGCATCACAATTATCTTCAAAAATAATAATAATAATCTTAATTCTTCCTTCACATATATTTTTAAATAACAACCACTTTATAAATAAATTAAACTACTTTAATTTTCTAAGGAATTTTTTAATATTTACTAACACTCAATTAAATTTCCTTCTCTACTTAAAATAAGAAGCAATATATACCAATGATTAATTTATGCAAGACAAGATAACTAAATGGTGTAGGGGCACTGTCAGGCCATATGGTCAAATTTTGGTTTTATGTTTTGTTTTGATGTGTTTGGTCTACTAAGGTCATTTATAACCATTTGGGATCATTTTGATCCATTTTTGGAATGTTATAGGTCTATTGGTCAAAAGTTGTAAACATTTGCAAAAAGATGTAAAGTTGTCATTGTGAAAGTTTTCAAAACATGCATTAAAGCTACAACTTTGATTAGGAAGTTAATTGTAGGTGGTTGGTAGTTGGAAAATGATTTGGAAATAATAAATACATGTTGTAAACATGAATCCCAAGGCTGGATAAGGTTGGAGAAGGTGGGAGTGAACATTTGAATGAAGATTGTGAATCATTTTGCAGTAATTTCTTTGCATTTTCTATAACAGTTCTGTTCTTTTTCTTGGTACAGATTTGTAAGTCCCATTTAATAATCTAAAACTAGTTGGAAAGTGTGGTCATGTGAATTTACTTCATTTTTCTTTTTCTTGCATCAATTTTCATGGAGATTTGAATAGGTTATGGCATTTTTATTGAGAGTAGGTTTGTAAAGTTTCATTTTCTAAAAATGCAATCTAAAAATATGCATGGTACAACCTAGTATGGCCTCATATTGAGGAATATAATAGATTGATGCATACATATTTGTTTATAATTTACAATTATTTTGGTTTCATGTGATTCCATTATGTTTTGAGTGTGTTATGTCATTTTTGGTGAAAGTCATTTTGTAACAGTCCTAGGGTTTGCACAAAATCTTGTTTTTTCCCTAGTTCATACAAAGAAAACCTAGCCCATTTTGATATATGTTTAATAAGGGCCAAAAGGGTATTCCAAACAGGTCTTAGATTTTGACTATCAGGTCTATACTGAAAGTTATGGTAAAAAAGATTTAAATTTCTGCTCCATGTTTTAGAGTTTAAGAGCAGGTTGCCAAGAATGAACAAGAATGCACATTTGTATCATTTGTATTGAATGCCCTTATTCCTCTGCATCAAGTTGGTATCATAGCCCACAAGATCTAGGCAGGAGCAATTAATTATGTTGATTGGCATTTGGTTAAGTATGTGTGTTGCAGATTGACAGGTTGATGAGAAGAGCCTGGATACCAAAAGACTGGGCAAGGAAGAAAAGAAAAAAAGCCCTAGGTGAGGTATCATGAGAAGAAGACAAAAAGAGAGAGAGGATAGCAATACACAACAACAAACTCAGAAGGAAAGCATTAAGAAGAAAGATGGGCAAGGGGCATCATCATTATTAAACAAATTGTTCAAAGTGGCAAAGAAGCTACATGAGGAAGAAATAGAAAACATGATATAGGAAGAAGAAATTACAGCCAAGAAAGAAAGCAAGATGGAAAAGGAAAACTTATTTTGGACTACCTGCAAGTCCAAAGGTAAATGTTGTCAAGTTGTGATTTTAGATATCTGCATGGATAATATTGTTTCTGAATACATGGTAGATAAATTGGGTTTGGAAAGAATACCACACCCCACACCCTATTCTGTTAGTTGGCTTCAAATAGGTACCCAAGTAACCGTACATGAACAATGCAAAGTTGAGTTTCACATAGGCAATTATAAGGATGAAATAGTTTGTGATAAAATATGCATTTGGATGTATGTCACATTGTGTTTGGAAGGTTGTGGCATTATAGCAGGGTAGCAAAGTATAACAGGAGAAACAATAGATATGAGTTGGACAAAGATGGGACAAAACATGCATTAATAGCCTTGAAGGGTGAGTGCATAGGAATTGAAAGCTTCTATTTAGGTGAGAAAAAATGAAGCAGAGACAAATGTGGTAATAGAAGAGATAATAATTTAATTTGATAACATATTGTTTGAAAAACTAGTTGAATAAGAAATGCAAGAAATTTCTTTTGAATTTTCTCAAACTAATGAAAGTAATGGTGACATTGATGTTGAAGTGAGTGATATTTAGGAAGACGAAGAAGAGATAGCAAAATAAGTTGTAGAGGACTCAAGGATAGTCTAAGGAGAGAAGATAGTCATGGAGGATAAGGAGATAGCATGGTTCTCAAGAGAAGAACCGAGATATGATAATGTAAATGACAAGGAGAACAATAGAATGGATGAGCAATTCAAAACTAAAAATGAATGGTTGAGTAAGGTTGAGGTGAAGCCAAATATTTTTGAGCATAATGAAGAGAAAATGATGTATGGCAAACAACATGAGATGGATGAAGAAGTGAAGTATGAAGAAGAACAATATGAATTCTTTAATATGAATTCTTCTATGGGGGGTGAAGTTGGCTATTTCTCTTGGTATTAGGCAATTATATGTTCAGGGGGATTCTAAACTAGTTATTGATGCAGTTAATAATGTGTCGACTTGTGGTTGGAATCTGAAAGATCTTATAGTGGATATCCAGATCCTTCTGTAGAGGATTCCCAGTGTGGATATATCTCATATATATAGAGAGGGTAATGGGGTTATGGACACATTTACTGACCTTGGCCAACAATTTTCAAATTGGCATTGTTGGTGCCAAGTTAATCAAATCCCTTTAATCATAAGGGACTTAATTCAAAAGGAGGTGACATGTTGATGAGTCAGTATTCTTGGAAAGACAGCTCTCTCTGTCAGCTTTGTTGGAAGATGCTGACATATATCTTGAAGTACGTGATTTTTTGTACTTCTCTGCTTAATGTCACTTCTACCTTATTACTCCCTTCTGGTAAGGCGAGTTGCTTACTTGCTAATTACAGCGAATGCCAAAAAATCATGATAGAGCATGGGAAGAGTAGGCATCAAGTTT
Organism: Cunninghamia lanceolata; assembly: GCA_027924645.1. Classification (NCBI taxonomy): domain Eukaryota; kingdom Viridiplantae; phylum Streptophyta; class Pinopsida; order Cupressales; family Cupressaceae; genus Cunninghamia; species Cunninghamia lanceolata. The sequence continues at coordinate 4,136,092 of BSBN01000334.1, read as the reverse complement.
GTAAGGCAGCTCTCATTAATGATAATGCGTGCAGATTTATTACCACTATCATTATCCCCGATCAAGTGGTTCATGTTACCCTGCACACTAACTCTGTGAAGTTTTGGGGTTTATGTGCTTTTGTCTAGAAGGCTAATATGGGCGGCGATAGAATTTGAATGGAACCCATTTCCTGTTGTGAGTTTAAAGACAATCCTGTGGTCTGGCACTACTGTAAGGAAGGCAGTATCAGCCCTTATTTGGAATGAGTTAATGGTTATGATGAAAATTTGTCTAAGCAATTTGCTAGGTCTTGCCAAAAATGGCGAGTCACTGTGGGGGGAATTGGGTTTGAGATTTCTGAGAGTGTTATTGCTATGGCATCTAGCCTGTCGACTCAGGGGACCAAACTATAGAGGAAAGCTAAAGTGGTGGACCATTCTAACCAGAAGTTATTCCTTGGGGATGGTGAAGAACTCATTCCTTATCAGGGAGGATTCGAACGTGCTAAGCTGTCTGAGCCATGGGACGGGGTGTGTTTTCTCCTTATGAAGTACTTCACTCTGGAGGGGTGCTTCACCAGGTTCTACAATTATCATCTTCCTCTTCTGAATCACTTTAGGTAAAATGCTCATATTAGTTTTTTATTTTATTTACTGTCTTCCCTTGAGCATTTGGTTCTTAGGGTTAGAGCTAAGTTGGCCAAGAAACCTTCCAAGAAACCCATTCCCCTGCACCAAGGTCTCATCCTCTGCTTATACAATTTCCACCTTGCCTTGGAGCCATCTAAGCCTATTTAGACTCATAGTGGGGAAATGTCTACCAACCCAGATGATACTATTGTTTCTAAAGAGCCATGGCCTTCCCCTGTTTCTCCTAAGATGAAAGGGGTTTCATTTTCTACTACTGAGGAGATTCCCATGGCAACCACTACTAACACCACGGTCTCTAAAGTTAGTGTGAAGAGAAAGAAGAGGAAGATAAGAGAAGTGGAAGAGGATATTGTGGGGGTTGCTGTGGGGACCCCTAAATATCATTGCAGTACCCCTATGGGGTAGGGCAGCAAATCTAATTTGTCTGCTAAGGATATTAAGGAGGGCCTTTCCTCAGGGGTTAGGTGGTCGGGAAGGATTGCTGGAAAACCTGCGCCCAAAGCTAAACTTATAGATTATTCTGAGAGCGCGTCTGATGAGTCCACTTAGCGTGATGAGGCTAAGGTTATGGAAGTGCAGAAGATTTCTAAGGATGCTGATGGTAAGAATGGGAACAAACTATTGGAGGCTGCTGATGGGGCTGTTGGAGATTTTGAGGGTAATGCTGACGAAGGGGGAAAGATGTTTGTGGAGGAAGCTGCCAATGAAACAGAGATAGATGCTGGTTATAGGAATGACATTACTGTCCTGAGGGGCCATGTTGAGAAGCTGGAGCAGTCCTTTTCCACTATGCTCAGGCGTGTTGTTTTACTTAATCTTTCTGCGTTGCAGGATCTTGGGGCTACTGTTGCTGTTGACACAGGTTAGAACTCTAAAAAGTTAGATGATTTTATTGATTCCATGGCTAAAAGAGGAGAGAATATTTCTCCTTAGTTCTAGTTTCTTTTATGCTATCACTACTCTGCTACTACATATATACTATCTTTAAACTGGTTTTGTTGTCTATGTTGTTTATGTTGGTTAAGCGGGTTATGCTGTAACTGTTTCGAGGCTCTTTTGTGCTGATGCCTCTGGGGTTTCTTTTTTCTATTTTGTAAGGGTTCAGCCCCTTCTTTTAGCCACCTTATACTATAAAAAAAAAGACAAAGTGAATGAAAGAGACAATAAATTTACAATTTCATTCCAAGGTCAAGCTAGAACAAGAAAAAAAAAGCACATGGCTACATTGTACCAAGTTGGCCATGGCTCAAGAAGCATGTTATTGGACCAAAAAGCATAGGTGAACCAATTGAAACATGTGTTGTTGAGATCGAGCAAATGGCAACCTTTGCACACATGCAAAGGAACTAGAAAACAAGAAAGAAGATTCTTATTTAAGGTGGACCTCAAATTTTCTCTTCCCTGGAAGTATGGTACAGGGGCACCTTCAAGCCATATAGTCAAATTTGGTCAAATTTTAGTTTTATGTTTTGTTTTGATGTGTTTTGTCTAATAAGGTCATTTATGACCATTTGGGATCATTTTGATCCATTTTTGGAATGTTATAGGTCCATTGGTCAAAACTTGTAAACATTTGCAAGATGTAAAAGTTGTCATTGTGAAAGTTGTCAAAAAGCACATCAAAGTTGTAACTTTGATTAGCAAGTTAGTTGAAGGTGGTTGGTAGTTTGAAAATGATTTGGAAAGCATAAATACATGTTGTAAACATGAATCCCAAGGTTGGAGAAGGTGGGAGTGAACATTTGAATGAAGATTGTGAATAATTCTAGAGCAATTTCTTTGCATTTTCCTTAATAGTTTTGTTCTTTTGATTGGTAAAGATTTGTAAGGCCCATTTAATAATCTAAAACTGGTTGAAAAGTGTGGGCATGTGAATCTACATAATTTTTCTTTTTGTTGCATTTCATGGAGATTTGAATAAGTTATGGCATTTTTATTGAGGGTAGATCTATAAAGTTTAATTTTCTAAAAATGCAGTCTGAAAACACACATTGTATGGCCTAGTACAGCCTCATATTGAGGAATATAATAGATGGATAGATAGATATTTGATTGTAGTTTACAATTCTTTTGGTTTCATGTGATTTCATTATGTTTTGAGTGAGTTATGCGATTTTTGGTGAAAGTCATTCTGTAACAGTCCTAAGGTTTGTACAGGAATAGTCTTGTTTTTTCCCTAGTCCGTACAAGGAAAACCTAGCTCATTTTGACATATGTTTAATAAATGCCAAAAGGGTATTCCAAACAGTCTTAGATTTTAAATATAAGGTCTGTACTAAAAGTTATGGTCAAAAAGATCTAAATTTCTGCTCCATGTTTTAGGGTTTAAGAGCATGTTGCCAAGAATGAACAAGAATGCACATTTGCATTGAAATTCCTTATTCCTCTACATCACTACATATCAACTAAGTGTGTGTGTGTGTAGATTTCTTTCACCATGATCGCTTACAGAAGCTAGACACCCCCTCCTCGATGATACTCTCTCTCTCTCTATCAAGTATTTTCCTATCATGCACATGAGTCAAAGTTTAGTCAATGAATATTAAATAAATATTAAATTAAAAACTAATTATTGAAAATAGGGGTCATGACGGGAAAAAGGATATCGCATGAAATCCTCCGAGACATATGCACCACTATGCATCTAGCAAGGAGGGATAGTTTTTTGCAAGTATGGGCCTAACTAGTGTTGTCATTGATGTCAACATACTTTTGTTGCATTAATGATAAGGATTGGATGAGCTGTGTGCTGAGGATATTGAGAAAATTAGTCTCAATTAGGAACAGTGAAGAATAGTGTTAACAGCAAGGTAATAGTCCAAGATAGGATGAAGATCATGTGATGCGGATTAATGGGTTTATAGATATGTATCTTAAGATTGTCCAGTAGAGATTTCAGAGGTCCACATGAAGATCTGAAGAAGTTGTGGCCACCCAAGTAAAACCAATTCTGGTAGGTGTTCAGAGGTGACAGAGTGTTACAGAGTGTTATAGAGTGTTATAGAAAGGTCTGGTGACATCTAGAAATGCATTGTCCTATTCTATAGATTTGAGGGAGTACTCGGGAAGTCTGTCTGAAGTATCCACTTGATTGGTTTGTGGTCTGGAGGTCCGGAAGCATCTATTCCTTTGTGACAGTGGTAACAGACTATGTTCTTGAGGTTCTAGATGAAGGAGAGAAGGATTCCAGTATACAGATGAAGTGCAGATGTTCTTGGTGGTTTAGACAATCTTATGAAGGTCCTTGGATCGTGTCCAGTTCATGTTGGTGATCCGCATTGAAGTTGGAGCTTGTAATTGAAGGATAACCTCTGGATGTAGGTGTTCTTCCTGAGACTGGCCGATCAGATGAGTTACACATCTTGTAGATGTTCTTGTTGATGTTTGCTGACTTAGCTGATCATTCCTGAGTTGATGTCTTGTATAAATAAGGGATTGTGAAGTCATTTCAAAGTTGTCCTTGTGCAGATGAGTGTGTGGTAGCGAGGAGGAGTACGGAAGGCAGAGCAGAAGTGTTGGGCTTAAATGGAACTGAATCAAGCATGGTGAAGATGCTATTTACTAGTTAATGTATGTGATACTTATTCTTTTGTAGACAGTGAGTCTCTTGAAGGCAGTGAGCCTCTTGTGAGCAGTGTGCTCGGGCAGTGATCCCTAATTGGCATGTGTCATTTTGTTCTTTCTATTCTTCTAACAAAGAATACAATCTTGGTTTAATTGCCCCATGGTTTTTCCCTTAACCAGGTTTTCCATGTCAAAAACTTGTTGTCTCATGTGTTGATGTGTTTATGCTCTTGATTTGTTGCATTGTGTTTCCATGATTGATTTATTATTATAATGCTAAATTGAAGTGTTTAATTGGAAGAAAGTTTTTTTTCACAACTGATTCACCCCCCTCTCAGTTGTGTGCCCTAAGTCTAACAATTGGTATTAGAGCCAAGTTCCTCTAACAGGAGCTTAACTGCTTGAGGAGATCTAGGATGTCATCTTACAAGAAGGATAGTCCGAAGTTTGATGGAACCAATTTTAATCTTTGGAAAGGTCACATGAAATGTCACTTGCAATGTATGGGAATGGCATACTGGACCATGGCTACAACTCAGCATGTACCTCCACAAGGTTGTCTGAAAACCCTAAATGAAATCATAGATATCGAAAATAATCTACTGACTATAGAGGCTCTTCTAAGCACTTTATCTAATTCAGAACTCTCAAATGTTATTGATCTACCAACTACTTTTGAAATTTGGTAAAAACTAGAACTTCTGCATGGAGATAAATATGTTAAACGTGCAAGGTTAAAGAGTCTGAAAGGGAAATTTGAAAATCTAAAGATGAGAGAAGACAAAAATATCACATCTTTTATGCCAAGAGTAAATGAGATTGTTTGTGGAATTACAAATGCTGGTGGAGTCTCAGATGAAGATGAGATTGTTGGCAAAGTTCTCAAATCCCTTCTTGCTTCTTATAAAATCAAGGCTACTGTAATTGAAGAATTCAAAGCTCACACAACCGTCACAAGAGATCAATTGGTTGGTAAATTGGTTGCATTTGAAATGGTCGAGTTTGGAGATGAACCCCCAAAGACTAAATCTGCATTCAAATCTAGTGCCTCTATAAAAGGTAAATAAAGGTTTGATCCAGGAGAGAACTCTTCAAGGAAACTATCATGGTATGAAAAAGCAAGAAAAGACTTGGAAGAAGAAGAAGCTGAAGCTGTTCACCTTGAAGCTCTTATTGCAAAAAGACTGCTAAGAGGATCCGGTAAGTATGAAGGGAAATTGCCTTTTAAGTGTTTAACCTGCAATAAGATTCATCATTTTGCCTCAAGGTGTCCGGAAAGGTTTTCAAGGCCAAACTCTAATAGATCAAGATTCTAAAAGAATTGTTACTATGCTCATGAAGGAGATAATGAAGGAGTAACATATGATGAATTAGAGACAGGAGAGAAATCTGCAAGTGATTGGGTGTTTATTTCCATCAAGGAAGAAGATCCAATGCCCTCTGAATCTGTCAATCATAAAGTTGTAGAAAGAGCTCTGGCTGCCCAAGTTGAAGAAAATGATGATTGGGTCATTGACAGTGGATGCTCTCACCATATGACAGGTGACAAAAATAAGTTCATAGATTTGGAAAGGTATGGAGGAGGAGTGGTAAAGTTTGGTGATAATTCTACTGGTAGAATCAGAGGTAGAGGAACTATTTCTTTTGATGGAAGGAATAAAACTGGTAATGTCCTATATGTTGAAGGATTGAAGCAGAATCTTCTCAGTGTTGGATAGTTAGTGGACAAGGGCTATGACCTCCAATTCAAGAATGGAAAGTGCAAGACCTTTGAAAGTTTTCAAATAGAGATTGCATCTGGTACTCAAACTAAAAGTAACATCTTCCACTTGGTTGGTACTGGTAAAAGTTGCTTGTTTGTTCAAGTTGATCAGAGTTGGTTATGTCATAGGAGGATGTGTCATGTGAATTTTGATAATATCATCAAGATAAGCAATGCTCAAGCTATAAGAGACCTTCCAAAATTGGTGAAACCTACTAATAGTTTGTGAAAAGAATGTCAGTTGGGTAAGCTGAACAGAGTCACATTAAAAAGTAAGGAACTATCTTCTACTGGATTATTGGACTTAGTTCATACTGATCTTTGTGGTCTGGCAAGAATCAAAAGTGTGCAAGGTGATAGATACTTCATGTTACTAATTGATGACTACTCCCGGATGATGTGGGTAACCTTTCTAAAAGAGAAATTAGAAGCTTTTGAGAAATTCAAAATATTCAAGGCTATGGTAGATAATGAAATTGGATTAAAATTGAGATGTCTGAGGTCTGACAGAGGTGGAGAATTCACATCTGGTGAGTTCATAAATTTCTATGAGAAACATGGAATAAAGAGACAGTTGTCTGCTCCTAGGACTCCACAGCAGAATGTAGTTGAGAGAAAGAACCGGACCATCCAGGAAGCATCTAGAACCATGATGATGGAAGCAAATGTTCCTCAGGTCTATTGGAGAGAAGCTGTCAGCACTGCAGTCTATACTCTCAATCGAGTTCAAATCAGAAGCAATACCAGTAAGACTCCTTATAAACTTTGGTTTGGCATCACTCCTACTATGAGGTATTTCAGAGTTCTTGGTAGCAAATGTTACATTAAAAGAGATGAAGATCTAGGAAAGTTTGATGCTAGAAGTGATGAAGGAATATTCTTGGGTTACTCCACTCAAAGCAAAGCATATCGGTGTTATAACAAGAGACTGAGAAAGATTAGAGAAAGCACAAATGTAAAGGTTGATGAAGGAATTGAGAAACCCTCGAGGTTTTATGAATATAATGAAGATGATCAGAATGATGTTCTAATTCAAGGAGCCCAAGCCTCTTCTGAAAGTCAGATTCAAACTAATCTAGTAAATCAAGAAGAAGAGATAAGTTTGAATGAGCCTGATCAAAGGGCAGAAGTGCAAGAAACTCCCAAAGTGCCTAGGTATGTAAGACTGAACCACTCTAAAGATCATATCATAGGGGATAAAAGCAAAGGTGTACAAACAAGAAGGAAAATTACTCAAAATTTAGATGAATATTGCTTGATTTCGAAGATTGAACCTTAGACTGTGAATGAAACTTGCAATGATGAAAACTGGACTAAAGCAATGTAGGAAGAGTTGATGCAAATTGAGAAAAATCACACTTGGGATCTTCTTCCCAGAGCTAGAAACAAGAATGTGATCGGAACCAAATGGGTCCTCCAGAACAAACTGAATGCAGTTGGTGAAGTAATCAGGAATAAAGCCAGATTGGTCTGCAAGGGCTATTCTCAAATAAGAGTTGATTTTGAAGAAACTTTTGCTCCGGTGGCAAGAATTGAAGCAGTCAGATTATTTCTTGCTTTTGTACTTTTAAAGATTTCAAGGTATATCAGATGGATGTCAAGTCTACCTTCCTGAATGGTGACTTGGAAGAAGAAGTGTACATAGAGCAACCGGATGGATTTCAATTGTCTGATCATGATGATATGGTCTGCAAGTTGAAGAAAGCACTGTATGGACTAAAGCAAGCCCCAAGAGCCTGGTATGAAAGATTGGATAAGCATCTTTTGAAGATTGGTTTTAACAAAGGTACTACCACCACTAATTTGTATTTCAAAATTGATCATGAAAACATCTTGATTGTTGAGGTGTTTGTTGATGATATCATTTTTGGAGGAAGAGATAGTATGTGTAAAACTTTTGCAAATCAAATGAAAAGTGAATTTGAGATGTCCATGCTTGGTGAAATAAATTTCTTGGGTCTGCAAATCACTCAAACAAAGAAAGGAATCTTCATTTCTCAAACCAAATATGTGAAAGAATTGTTGAAGAAATTTAGGATGGAAGACTCTAAACCAATGAACACTCCCATGTCAACTGGATGTAAGTTGAGCAAAGATGATGACTCTCCTAAGGCTGATCAGACAAAGTACAGGTCAATGATTGGAGGATTGTTGTATCTCACTCAAACTAGACTAGACATTATGCAGGTTGTTGGTCTTGTTGTTAGATTTCAAGCTGATCCTAGAGAATCTCATGTCATGGTAGTTATGAAGATTTTTAGATATCTAAAAGGGACAGTTGAGTATGGTCTATGGTATCCTAGAGATCATAATTTCTCTCTTCATGCATATACAGATGCTAATTGGGCAAGAGATGTGGATGACCGGAAGAGTACCAGTGGTGGAGCATTCTTTTTGGGAAAGAGATTGGTTTCTTGGCTAAGCAAGAAATAAGAGGCAATATCTCTGTCTACAACTGAAGCAGAATATATTGCAGCAACAGGTAGTTGCACTCAAGTTTTTTGGATGAAGCAGATGCTAAGAGATATCAAAGTGGAATATGAGGAGCTCATCACAATTTTTTGTGATAATTCAAGTGCAATAAATATATCTAAGAATCTGGTGTTGCATTCAAAGACTAAACATATATCCATCAAGTTTCACTTTTTGAGAGAACAAGTGAATAAGGATGAAGTCAAATTGGAGTTTATGCCTTCCAAGGATCAGATTGCAAACATCTTTACTAAACCTCTTCCTAAGGACTCTTTTGATTATCTCAAGGAGAAGTTAGGGGTTGTTGCCCCTCCGGTGATGAACTAAGGTGCACTGATGTGTATAAATCTGGTGGATATCACAGTCACATCTTGTGGTCCGGATTGATGAATGGGGAGCTGCTTCTCAGGGGGAGCAGCAGGTAGGATTCTAAAGTGGTGGAATTGTAAGTATGTGCCCTTTGCCATTGATGTCAAAGGGGGAGAGAAGACATGTGAAAAAAAAGTGGTTGCTAATCAAAGGGGGAGCAGTAAAGGGAGAGAAGACATGTGAATGGTTGCTGCTGATAGGGGGAATTGTGACAGTAAGGAGAAGTCCTTGTCTTGATGGTCAAAACAGTGTTTCACATCATATGTTGCCATCAATGACAAAGGGGGAGATTGTTGCAAGTATGGGCCTAATTGGTGTTGTTATTGATGTCAACATACTTTTATTGCATTAATGATAAGGATTGGATGAGTTGTGTGCTGAGGATATTGAGAAAATTAGTCTCAATCAGGAACAGTGAAGAACAATGTTAATAGGAAGGTAACAGTCCAAGATAGGAAGAAGATCAGGTAATACGGATTAAAGGGTTTGTAGATATGTATCTTGAGATTGTCCAGTAGAGATTTTAGAGGTCCACATGAAGATCTGAAGAAGTTGTGGCCTCCCAAGTAAAACCGGTTCAGGTAGGTGTTCAGAGGTGACAGAGTGTTACAGAAAGGTTTGGTGAGATCTGGAAATGCATTGTCCTGTTCTGTGGATTTGAGGGAGTACTCAGGAAGTCTGTTTGAAGTATCCACTCGATTGGTTTGTGGTTTGGAGGTTCGAAAGCATCTATTCCTTTGTGATAGTGGTAACAGACTATGTTCTTGAGGTTCGAGATGAAGGAGAGAAGGATTCCAATATATAGATGAAGTGTGGATGTTCTTGATGGTTCAGACAATCTTGTGAAGGTCCTTGGATCATGTCCAGTTCATGTTGGTGATCCACATTGAATTTGGAGCTCGTAGTTGAAGGATAACCTCTGGATGTAGGTGTTCTTCCTGAGACTGGCCGACCAAATGAGTTACACATCCTGCGGATGTTCTTGTTGATGTTTGCCGACTTAGATGATCATTCCTGAGTTGATGTCTTGTATAAATAAGGGATTGCGAAGTCATTTCAAAGTTGTCCTTGTGTAGATGAGTGTGTGGTAGTGAGGATGAGTGTGGAAGGTAGAGTAGAAGTGTTGGGCTTAAATGGAACTAAATCAAGCATGGTGAAGATGCTATTTACCAGTTCATGTATGTGATACTTATTCTTTTGTAGATAGTGAGTCTCTTGTAGGCAGTGAGCCTCTTGTGAGCAGTGTGCTCAGGTAGTGAGCCCTAATTGGATGTGCCATTTTGTTCTTTCTGTTCTTCTAACAAAGAATACAATCTTGGGTTAATCACCCCGTGGTTTTTCCCTTAACCAGGTTTTCCATGTCAAAAACTTGGTGTCTCATGTGTTGATGTGTTTCTGCTCTTGATTTGTTGCATTGTGTTTCCATGATTGATTTATTATTATACTACTGAATTGAAGTGTTTAATTGGAGGAAAATTTTTTTCACAACTGATTCACCCCCTCTCAGTTGTGTGCCCTAAGTCTAACACAGTTATCCTTAACCTCTACTAGGGATCCTTAAAATTTTCCTTTGCAAGAGCCTTTGTGAAAATGTCTACAATTTTATCCTTTGTTGGAACATATTCCAACCTTTGTTCCTTATCTACAACCTTCTCTCTCAAAAAGTGATTTTTGATTGCTATATGCTTGGTTCTAGAATGCATCACTAGATTCTTGGAAATATTGATAACACTAGTATTATCACACAAAATAGGAATAGGCTTATCATACAATACCTTTATGTCTTTCAGGGTTTGCTTCATCCACAACACTTATGTACAATAGGATGCTGGTGTAATATACTCTACCTCTACAGTTTATAAGGACACTAAATCTTGCTTCTTATGCTGCCATGAAACTAATATGCTTCCCAAGAAGATAGCACCACCACTTATACTCCATCTATCATCTACACAACTAGCCCAATTAGCATCAGTGTAGGCACTTTCATAAAAGTCATTACCTCATGGATACCATAATCCATAATCTAGAGTTCCCTTCAAGTATTTGAATATTCTTTTCACTGCCTTTTCATGTGTTTTCTTGGGATTAGCTCGATACCTAGAAACCACAAATATTGCATGCATGATATAAGGTCTAGAAGTAGTCAAGTACAATAATCCTCCAATCATAGATCTATAGGAATTCTGATCAACCATCTAAGACTCATCATCATTACTCTAGTGACATCTAGTAACCATGGGAGTACTTACTGGTTTTGAATCCTCCATTAAAAACTTCTTCAACATCTCTCTAACATACTTATCCTGAGAAATAAAATCTAGCTATGTAATTTGAAGTCTAAGGAAGAAAAACATTTCACCAATCATAATGTAACATTAGAAACTATCCCCTTGGGGGCTTTTCCCCCATAAGGTTTAGCTCCTGGGTCTTTAGTGTGCACTTATGACATTTGAGATCATAATTTGGCATCCTAATGGAATGAGACCTAAGTCCCATGGCAAATGGGACCTAGGTGGACCCCTTGAGCTATACCCTACCTAAAATAGGGGGGAGGACTTGGGTGCCCGTGCCCTAGTCCTGCCCAATTTTAAGGCAGCCCCAATTTCTAGGTGTCAGTTTATGACTGTTAGGTGGTTATCTTGCTGACATGATAAAGTTTGATTTTTAAAATCTTGGTGGGAATGCTTGTAGGTGCATATATAAGCATGTGTAGGCATTCATTTGTAAACTAGATTTCAACTAGATGATCATTCTGAACTCTAGGCATTCTCGAGGTGATTAATGGCTTTCTATTATGTTGCAAGAGCAGACTTGTATGTTTTGTATGTTGATATTTGTAGATTTGAGCATCAATCTCCTCATGGCATGGAAAGCATCTTCCTCCATGAGAGCTTCACTATAAGATGACATATCACTGTGTTTTTATCATTGATTCATTTAATTTTTGCCTCTACCTCACAAGGGCATGCACTCTTTGTTAGACAATTGTGTTTGGAGACTTAAGTGTCCTCTGGGGTTTGACTAAGGCAAACCTTTAAACACCACAACCACCAAACCAAGTCTTGTGATTGCAGGTTACAAGTTTCACATTTGGGAAAAGTGGAGTTGCAGGAAGGAGTGGCAGGCATCAAGGATTCAAGATCTGATGAAAGGTCAGACAAAGGAGCACTTCCAAGACTAGGGTGCCCACAAAAGTGTCCCCCATAGACATATCTAAGGAAACAAAAGTTACACGATTGATCAGTGTCAGAAGGAGGTCTAGATTCCTTGAAAAAGTAGGTACCTTGGACTTGGATGCCCGCACTAGTGTCCTCGACTGTTCTGTCTCAAAACCTCAAAAATAGGTATTCTATGATTTGTTATTTTACTCCCGTCTGTAAGAGCTTTTTTCGTCTTTCATCAATTTGTTGCCGTATTTGCATAATTAGGGTTTTAATGGTTAATTAGACATAAGACAAGAAAAAAAATAATTAAATTCCCCAAGCCAAGCTTCCCTTCATTTGCAAGTGACCTAGGGTATGATAGTGCTCGCCACCCTACCCTAGATCCTTCAATGTTAGGGTGAAAGGAGGATTCAAACATCTAAACAACAAAATATTAACAAAATCTAATTTTATCCTAAACATTTTGGTGAACCCATGTTTTTGAACTTAAATTGCAACTTGTTGAGTGTTTTTCTTCATATTTGGTGTGATTTCATTTATTCATTTTGTCATTTACTTTATTGCATTGAGAAAAATTCAAAAAAAATAAAAATTTGGAAAAATACAAAAAAATTGCATTGTTTAGCTTACTAAATTGCATTAATTCTTTCTAATTTTTCCTAATTCATGATTTTTGCATCAGATCTTATATAAACTACAGAAAAATAAAAAAAAAAAAAATTTACCTTGCATTTGCATCATTTAATTGCTAGGGTTTTGTGGGAATTTTGACAATTTTATATAACCTAGTAATTTCAAAATCTAGGGTTTGTAGGCAAAATATTTTATCATATTTTTCTATTAATTTTACAGATTCATTCAAATTTTTATTTGTCTGTAGTCTTGCATTTTAGTGTGAATTTGCATTTAGATTTAAAATATTTGCATTTTTACCTAGAAAATTTCAATAAAAACTAACAGTTTTGATGCATTTTCATTAAATTTGCATGGGCATTTTTCATGTTAAACCTTAAAAACCATTTTCAGATCTTAGATTAAGTCAATTTAATCATAAATCAGACTTCAAAGCATTCACATAGAATTTTATCTCAAGATTTCAAACCTAGGGCTTCAAAAACAACAATTTTTGCTAAATTTGGCCTCATCGACTCTATAATGTTGCACTATAGGTGTGTTGTGAAGGATATTTTTGCATTAATTTTCTATTATTAGTGTAATAATTTGCTTCCCCTCATAAAAATCTTCATAACACCCTTTTATCGGGCTCTTGTAGTGAAAATTTTACAAAAAACTACACATTTTAGCTATTTTCACCCTAGGGTTTTTCCTAGTTTGCACTCCAAGCGTGTTGTGATCAATTTCATAGATTGATATGACTGATATTATTGATTTTATTTTCTATACCTCCTAAAATTTCTTACAACACCCATCTGGTTAGGTCTTGGAGTTGAACAAATTGTGAAAAATAACCTATTTTTGCTATATTTTCACTAGGGTTTGACCTTAAGTGGTGCTAAAAGCATGTTGTGTTAGATATTTTGGCACCAATTGGCTGTTATTAATGATATTATTTGTATTCCATCGTCATTTTCCTCACAACACCCTTTTTATGCTCTTTTGCATTGAATTTTGGTGAAAAAGTGCCTGTTTTGACAAATTTTCACTATATTTTGACTTGGCATTTTCTTTGATTTGCATCAAGAGTGTGTTGAGAGTGATTATATTGCTGATTTGGAATAATATTAGACATATAACTTTCTTCCCTTGATCAAAATCCTTACAACATCCTTTGTTTCATTCATTTACATTGAAGACAAATCAAAAAATCAGGCATTTTGGCTGTCAATCATATCCTTCTCCTAGGTTTTGTTATCTTAGTTTACACATTGTGTGTTGTATGCTTTTGTATAAGCTTTATGACATGCTGTCCTAAAAACAATATCCCTTTGAGAAGACGTAAAAGATTAATGGGATCTAGTGCTCTTGAAGAAGTTGGTACTTTGGACACCTTCTTTACAAAGGGAGAAACTCAAATTGTGCAAGCTACTATACATCCTCCAACCTCAATGGAAGAACAAAATTTTCATGATAGTGATAAAACTATTGAGGCAATAGGATATATATCTGATAAACAAATAGAAAAGTTGGATAAAGACCTAGCTGAATTTCAAACATTTATGGAAAATGAGAGAATAGTTGAAGAAGTCATTCCTACAATTCATAATATAAGAGAATTGATAAAAGAATGACAAGATGGTGTTAATACACTTTGTGGTATAACACATATTGTACAAACCAATATCATGCCAGTAACCGAATGTTTGTAAGTGATAAATAACACTCTATCACCATCCCATACTCAAGTATCCATACCTATACCATCGACGGGAATATTGACTTTTACACCAACGATCTTAACAACTGATGCAAATGCTTCTAGTAATGCTACCACTGGTATTAGAGTATCTAATGACACTAATTACAAATTTGTTGGATTTAATTATCAGAATTTGATTCCTAAAGGGACATCTTCTATGAATAATTGTTTTCAACCTCCTAGCTATTCCACTCATTTCCAACAGTATGGTCAACCACCATTAACATATTCTCAATATCTGCACATTGTATCTCAAGGTCAATCACCTCCTCACCTTAGTTCTAATTCCTCACAACAAACTGCATCTCCCAATGATGCCATCCTAAACCAACTTTTACAAGGCATGACTGCTTTGCAACAAAAAGTAACAAATTTGACAAATTCTTCGCAGCCTAGTCTACCAACATATCATGCCCATAATCCATTATCCTATGAAATATTGAGAATCCCTATGCCTGAGAGGTTTGAGACTCCTCACTTTGAAAAATATGGTGGAAAAGGAAATCTTAATATCCATGTGGTAGCATTCACAACTATGTGTAGTGACTTTTATTTTGAAGAGGATTTGCTAGCAAAACTTTTCCTACGATCTCTCAAAGATACTACTTTAGAATGGTTTTTCTCATTGCTGTTGAATTCAATTCACTCATTTTCAGAGTTGATTGATCAATTTTTACAACATTTTCAAGCAAATATCAGACCCCAAGTTACTCTTATTGACTTGATTCAATGCAAACAAGGTCCCAAAGAAAAGTTGATTGAATTGATTGGTTGATATCAAGGACTTTATGTGCAAATTACGTATTAGATGAAAGATGAAGATGTTAAGAAGATTTTCATTACAAATCTACAACCTAATATTCGTGATAAGATCCTCTTGATGAAGTATAACTCCTTTCAACATTTATGCACCACTCTTCATGATTATCAACTTTCATCTAGTCAGTATGAAAAACAAAACTCATCATCTCAAGGTGGTCAATCCATGGGTGGATCATCCCAAAACAACTTTAAGAGGAACAATAATAGGGGTTTCATCAAGATCCATAAACCAAATACGAATGTGTCTACTATAAATAATCCAAAGAAAACATGGTATCAACTAAGATAATAGTTATTCTCCCCCTCATAAGCAGTAAAAAGTCTCATTTAAACAATGATTTAATGAACAAGCATCATATGATAACAAACAAGACTTCCATAAAAACCACTCAAATTTTGCATTAAACATGATTGAGTACCTCTCCAAGAGGTTAGAGAGCTCCAAGATATAATACAAAGACCCTACAGGTAAGTATCTCTAACCCTTTATCTCTCTCATGATGTGCTTCCCCTGTGATGTGTTGTGTTGTTTAGGCCTCCTAGGATGACCCCTGATTCTCCCGTAAGGTCCGGGATACCAGGAGACTACCTCTGTTGTGACCTTCTTCTATTTGTATCATCATTCTTCTAAATTGCCTCTCTCTGATTTCATTGTTGTGTGTTGTGTCTTATGGACATAGCGTCGTGGTTGTTGACTTGGGGGCACCCTCCTACATGACTGTCCCTAAGACACTTGTTTCTCCTCTCTTATTTATTGTTTCCCTTCCTCTAGTGTTTCCATCTAGTGGGCGTAGGATGACAAACATTTATACTGATGCAAACCTAGTGTCCCTTTTGAGAGAAATTAAAAAATGGACTTAGTTCCTAATATGATGATGGGGTTGTATATCTTATCTGACGCTTGGCTAGTGGAAGCACTCATGCTTTTCGCGTAGTGAATCTCATGATGTTTCTATCACATTTATAAACCTTAACAATACTGTAGCTCTGTGCACCTTTGTTTGCCTTTGAATCTAGCCTTAGCGTTACTCGATTCGGAGAGCTTCATGATATAAGCCTCACAGTTATCCTCGAACTCTAAATTCACTATATAACCTTGGGTTTTTGTGTGGTTAATCATATGCATTGATGTTTTTGTTTATCATGATGTTGTAGACACTAACATGTTTCTCACAGGGATGTGCTTGATATTGAAAGTCGGTGTTCCCTTGTGTGTTTTCTTCCTACCTTAACATGCTTGATATTGATACTTGATAGCAACCACCTTAAGGTGGGGGCATATATAAGGTAAGTTGTTTGTTATTGATGTTAGCAATGTGTTTGACCTCAAATGCAGAGACTTGTGCCCCAGAGTAGTGCATCGTGCATCCTGAGTTTCTTTACAATCAATCAATCATATAAGCCCTCTGCGGAGGCAAGATATCAAGCATATCTTTTTCTTAAGCCCTCTGTGGAGGCGGGGATGGTGTATTTCTCAGAGCAGATTGCATCATCCTTTCATTTTCAAAAGTCCTCTACAGATGTCGAGAGTAGTTCTGTGACTAACTCAACCCTTAAGCATGTCTTCGATGATTGTTGTGGCAAAGACCAATCATCGGTGTGTGCCTATAATGCACCTGAGATGGTGTTGGACCTAGAAATAGGTACACTCCATTGCTTGTCTGCCATGTTTTCTCTATGTCTTCAAGCGTGTGTATTTTGGCGTGCTTATTTTGTTTGGCGTGTTTGTTACCCCATATGAAGATACCAGTGCCTTTGAGTAGTGCTTCGTGCATTTTGGGAGGTTTTATGTGTATTGCATGTGTGTTGCCCCATATACAGAGAGCAGCACCCCTGAGTAGTGCTTCGTGTATTATGGGAGGTTTGTTTACTTTCCAGTACTTGCATTTGCATTTCATATATATGAGAAAAAGAAAAGAAAAGATATCATTTCTGTCTTCCATGCATTAATGTGTCTTCTATGCAATGACTGTATTCTCTATGTTCTGTGTGACTTTAATTGTCTTCTCCATGTTTTGCGTGCCTGTTACTATTTTCTATGTGAGTGGCGTGTCTTCTCCGTGCTTTATGTGTTTGCTATGTTTTTGACCTTATTTTAATGCATGTATTGGCCTTGCGTTTATGCATACATTAAAGTGGGGGCTAAATGTAACATTAGAAAATGTCCCCTTGGGGGCTTTTCCCTCATAAGGTTTAGCTCCTGAGTCTTTAGAGTGCACTTAGGACATTTTAGATCATAATTTGGCATCCAGATGGAATGAGACCTAAGTCCCATGGTAAATAGGACCTAGGTGGACTCCTTGAGCTGTACCCTACCTAAAATAGGGGGGAGGACTTGGGTGCCCATGCCCTACTCCTGCCCTATTTTAGGGCAGCCCCAAATTTTGGGTGTCAGTTTATGACCGTTAGGTGGTTATTTTGCCGACACGGTAAAGTTTGATTTTTAAAATCTTGGTGGGAATTCTTGTAGGTGCATATATAAGCATGTGTAGGCATTCATTTGTAAACTAGATTTCAACTAGATAATCATTGTGAACTCTAGGCATTCTAAAGGTGATTAAAGGCTTTCTATTGTGTTGCAAGAGCAGACTTTTATGTTTTGTATGAACGTTGACATTTGTAGATTTGAGCATCAATCTCCTCATGGTATAAAGAGCATCTTCCTCCATGAGAGCTTCACTACAAGGTGAGATATCATTGTGTTTTTATCATTGATTCCTTTGATTTTTACCTCTACCTTACAAGGGCATGCACTCTTTGTCTGACAACAGTGTTTGGAGACTTAAGTGTCCTCTGAGGTTTGACTGAGGCAAACCTCTAAACACAACAACCCCTAAATCAAGTCTTGTAATTGCAGGTTATAGGTGTCGTATTTGGGAATAGTGGATTTATAGGAAGGTGTGGCAGGCATCAAGGATTTAGGATCTGAAGAAAGGTTAGACAAAGGAGCACTTCCAAGACCAAGGTGCCTGTAAAAGTGTCCCCCACAGACAGATCTCGAGAAATAGAAGTTATAGGGCTTATCTGTGTCAGAAGGAGGTCCAGATTCCCTAAAAAAGTAGGTACCTTTGACTTGGCCATCCATACCAGTGTCCCCAACTGGTCTGCCTCGAAACCTGAAAAATAGGTATTCTGTGATTTGTTATTTTACCCCCGTCTATAAGATCTTTTTCTGTCTTTCATCAATTTTTTGCCATATTTGCATAATTAGGGTTTTAATGGTTAATTGGACATAAGAGAAGGAAAATTAATAATTAAATTCCCTAATCCAAGCTTCCCTTCATTTGCAAGTGACCTAGGGTATGATAGTGCTCTCCACTCGACCCTAAATCCTTCAATGTTAGGGTGAAAGGAGGATTCAAACATCTAAACAACAAAAGATTAACAAAATCCAATTTTACCCTAAACACATAGACATCTCAAATTCTCAATGTTCCTACTTTTTGATTGGTCTGCAAAGTGTAATTCGGATCATGCATGAAGTGTGTTCCTAAAGGTCTTAGTGTTAACACCAGTTTTGGCTAACATGGTTGTTTTCACTACTTGTGATTATGCTTTAGAGTTTGTGATAGCGTGTTGTTGCATGCAATATTGCATTTCAGTCCTACCTAAGGTGTGGTGTGGTCCTCATTCATTATTTTCCTTCACAAATCTGTTTAGGTTTAGACCCATTCTGATGTGTATATGTAAGTATGCCGACCTTGGAGATTATTCCAACGGTTGATGATTGTAATGCCAACATTGATGTACATTCCAAGGTTGACGAATTGTATAAATACATGTAATGAAGTCATAATTAAGGTATGATGATGTGAAGATAAGTGTGAAGTGTAAAAGCATAGCAGAGTAGAGGAGTTTTATTGTACTTCAATGGAACTGAACCATGGTATGGTATAGATGTTGCTATCTCAGTTCACCCACTTCTGGCTGTGAGCCCTTTCGGCAGTGAGCCTATTCCTTAGTAAGCCACTTCTTTTGTAGTGAGCATTCTAGGCAATGAGCCCTAAGGTAGTGATCCTTGTTATAAGTTTTAATATATCATTTATACTATGAGTTAATCCTCCCCATAATTTTTCCCTTATTGGGTTTTTCACATAAAAATCTGGTGTCTCATGTGTTGAACGTTTAAATTTTTGATTTCATGCTTTCATGGTTAAATCATTATAACAATGATTAAGTGGTTGATGTGTTGATGTTTGGAAGAAGTTAAGTTTTGGTTACAACTGATTCACCCCCCTCTCAGTTGTCTTGTGCATTTTAGCAATTGGTATCTAAGAGGGGGTTCCTTGGAAGAAAGCCTAACAACTTGAGGTAGATCTAGGATGGCGCATAAGAAGGAGTCTCTACAGTTTGATGGAATAGATTATGCTCTCTGAAAGGTATGAATGAAAAGTCATCTCATTTCTCTTGGTTATAGTGTTTGGAAGATGGCAGATACAAAGTATACAATTCCTCAAAATGGTCCATCATCTAAAGATGAAGTCAAACAGTATGATTTAAATGGAAAGGCTAGATACTCTCTATTAAATTCTTTATCCAATAATGAGTTAGTGAAAGTTATGGATCTAGAAATTGTTCATGAGATCTAGGTTAATTTAAAAAAATTATATGAATGAGATGATTCTCTAAAGAGTGCCAAATTACAAAACGTAAAGGTGATGTATGAAGCCCTGAAGATGGGTGATGATGAGAACATAACAATCTACATGCAAAAGGTTAATGAAATTGTCAATGGAATCAAAAGTCTTGGAGGAACCATTAATGAGGATGAGGTTGTGGTGAAGATTCTAGGTCATTGCATAAATCCTGCAGTCACAAGGTGTCTGCAATTCAAGAACTTATGAGTGTGAACATGATTACAAAGGATTAGTTGCTTGGAAAATTCACTGCTTTGTCAAAGACTAAGACTACTTTCAAAGCCAGCACTTCAGAGAAGACTTCAAAATCTAAGAAGTATCCTATGGAATCAAATGATGACATTAATGAAATTGAAGCCAACTTTCTGGATAGAATACAAAGAGGTACCAGTAAGTTCAAAGGTAAATTACCATTCAAATGCTTTACCTATGGAAAGATTGGTCACTATGCATCTAGGTGTCCGGAGAGAATTGAAAAAGCCAAGTAGAAATTTTAAAGTAGACCTAGGATTATAAGAAATGCTATTATGTTAGAGATTTTGATGATGATGGTGTAACGGATGATGAGTCTAATGATACTAGTGCAAATGAATGCTTGTTTATTCCTATCAAGGAAGAACATGTATCTACTAATCTTGCTAGCTGTGTGAAGGAAGAAAAAATAGTGGAAGAAAGTGCTTTGTCTATCCGCCAAGCTGAGAAAGATAAGGATGAATGGATTATTGACAATGGATATTCACATCACATGACTAGTGATAAAAGTAAGTTTGTAAGTTTAGAAAAGTATGATGGAGGACTCGTTAGGTTTGGCGATGATGTAGCTAGTAAGATTTGTGAAAGAAGATCTATTTCTTTTGATGGAAAGCACAATATAGATGATGTTCTCCATGTGAAGGGTTTAAAGCATAATCTTTTAAGTGTTGGTCAGATGTGTGACAAACGGTGTGATCTAATATTCAAGAATAATGGATCCATGATCATGGAAAGCTCTAAAACAGTCATTGCTACTAGTAAGAAGACTAGAGGTAATGTTTATCATTTGAGAGGAACTAATGAATGTTGTTTGCTAGCTCAGATAGATGAGAGTTTGTTGTAGCACAGAAGGATGTGTCATATCAATTTTGACAACTTGGTGAAGATAAGTTCAATACAAGCTGTGAGAGATTTGCCTAAGCTTGTGAAGCTTGGTAATACTATTTTCAAGGAATGTCAATTGGGGAAATAGACAAGGACAAGTTTCAAAAGTAAAGAATAATTTTCTACTAGATTTCTTGAGTTGGTGCATATAGATTTGTCTGGTGCTACATGAACAAGAAGTATGCAGGAGACACGTACTTTATCATCCTCATCATCCCTAATCATTCCATATCATACTCTTATCATATCCAAGTTATCATAATTCAAACCTTAGTCATCCCCTGTCACCTTCTTCCTAATCAAATCCAAATATCCCTAGTCATTACATATCATCATGCTCGCCATTCAAATCTAATGAATTTCATCTTATCATTCTACATCATTTCTAATCATCCTAGTCATCATCCCAATCACATCCGAGTCATCCTAATCCAATCCTAACCATAATCATTGTCATAGTCATCTAATAAACATCATCCTAATTATTTCCTAATCCATCCAAACTCATCTAATCTCATCATTGCACATCATCATCTTCACTCCTCATCCAATCCATTTCATCCTAATCATATCTAAACCATTCATTTCAATCCAACCCATTTCATCCTAATCACATTATCCTATCAACATCATTCTAATCATTCTCCTAACCATATCTAAGTCATCCTAGTCAAACCCTAATCACATCTTTCATCTAATCACCATCATCTTAATCACCCTTATCAAACCCTAATCACCTCTTTCATCTAATCACCATCATATCCAAGTCATTCTTATCAAATGCTAATCACTTCTTTCATCTAATCACCATCATCTTAATCATCCTCGTCACTACACATAGTCATTCATTCATAATCCAATCAACTTCTTCCCAATCAATCCAAAGTCATCAAATCTCATCACTACACATCATCACCTTCATTCTAATTCAACCAATCACATCCTAATCATATCAAATCAACTTCTTCCTAATCAATTCAAAGTCATCTAATCTCGTCACTTCACATCATCACCTTCATTCATAACCCAATCAACTTCTTCCTAATCCATTCAAAGTCATCTAAATTCAATCCAATCGATCACATCCTAATCATATCCTAATCTATTTCTTCATAATTATTCCAATCACAATGCACCACAACCGTAGGGAAACCTATGAGCATCTACTCTTCCTATTGAATTGGATTGCAATTGTATCAAAACCTTATAGACCTATTGGTTCTATTCACCCACCACATATTCAATTTCATTCCACTACATATTCAATTTCATTCAACCTTTGACATCTATAAGGGACCCTAAACATTAGTCTTCAAAAGGTTGAAACATAGGGAGAAATTGTCAAAGCTTGACTATATCACAAGTACAAATCTGTGGACCAAGAGACCTTGACATCTTTTTCACGTCAATCACAACTTGGGCTTAATACTTCACGCCTAGTTTAAGTCCATCCTTCAACATGAATTCTAAAACTCATGGGTTCACTTTAATCAATCATTTCTAACACACCTCAAAGTCTCAATAAATCCAATTTGTGCTTTTAAAGGTCACTAGTAGATGAGAGTACCCTCTTGGAGGTAGACTTTTCGAAGAGTAATATCCATTACCCTCTATCATAGTCTGGGCATCATCACCTTGCATTAACGTCCACATAGCATCCCACAATTCACAAATCTCATTTGGTAAAGACACGGTTGCAAAAAGAAGAGAAAGGGAGTAGATCCTCTTAGGCATCCATCATTCTCACCATTCTAAACTTTCTCACCAACACATTCATCCTTTTCATTCAGTACCATCCTTTTCATATCATAATCACATCCTATTCATATCTTCATCATTCAACCTTGACACCCTAATCACCCTTTCTAATCACATTGTTCAATCAAATTCATCCTAATCACCTCACCCCTAATCATATCCTAATCACAAACCTAACTGTACCCTAATCATCCCTAATCATCCATCTAATCATCCAATCAATCCCACACTCTATCACATTCCTAGTCACTCCATACCATCAACTTAATCCTAGTCAAGCACATGTAAACATGGTCCTAAGCACACAAGATTACATACAACGATATGAAGACATGTGTCATTCCATGACAATCCTAGAGAATAAGGTTCTAGCACCGTAAGCCTCTTTGCAAGCCTATCCAAGTCCACCTTGGCAATAGAATCAAATGCATGTAAGTCCTAATTCTTCCTTTGACAAGGGAGACATCAACCTAGTCCATGCAAGCAATTCACTATCATTACCATCCTCTAACCCCCCATTAACTCCATGCCCTAAGTTTAAACATTACAAAAGTAAACATGTGGAGTCTTCCAAATCTACCACTTCATCGAATCCTTTTGATCCTTCATCCAACCAAAGTCCTAATCATAATCCAACACCTTTCATCTCTTTCATCCCTCCACCATGGGACATAGCCACTCCTAATTGCAATCCTAATCCTTCAACTTCCATCACCCATCTACCAACAAAGGATGTGATCCAAGGGTTACTAGCATGGAATAAACCATTCCCATGTTAAACACCCATTCACGAGCCTATCAAAGAGTCCTCAAATATAATGTCCATCCCGTCAATCCCATCATGTGGTCCACAACATACTGACCCTCTTAAGGAGCCTTCAATTTCTACTCAATGTCAAGAGCTATGTCAAGACCACAACCCTAAGCATGAAGAAGCATTAGTCCCTAATTCCACATCAAGATCAAACCCCTTCCATTGCACCCATCCATAACATCCCATATACGATCAAGATCCCCTCTATGATCAGGAAGGCCATGATGATCTTCTTAGTCTACTATATGCTTTCCATGGTCAAGAGCTTGCCACGTCACCCATCTATGATTCAACCACCTCCACTTGTCATGATGAGACATGTGCCTCCCAAGAGCACATACATATAGAAGATCAAACAAATCAATTAGATCTAAGTGAACACAATGCTAATCAAGATCCTAATGATCCTTCCACATCCACCACCAACTCCATTTCAAATCCACATTCATATCCTATCAGTTTATCCGTCTTCATTCATGAGTGTTCTTCCTTAGGAACATAACAACCTTTATCGACTTTCCCTTCTTCATCCAATAATGAACTCGTGTCTAGTGTCCAACCTACACCAAGTCCCATAGTCAATTGCATGCTCCAAAACATGAACTACTAAGGTAAAGGCCTAGGCCTTCAAGAACAAGGTATTTTGGAGCCTATCCATGTCAAAATCCCTCTATGCTCATATGGCCTTGGATATACATCCCAAGGTAAACAATCTAAAGATGTTTGGTGCAGGAGCACCTAACACAAGGTGGCCTCCATGAGGCATTCAACTTCATGTTTTGTTTTGATGTCATATTTTGTTTCAATAAGGTCATGAAGATCTTTTTCTTGTGTTGTAATAAGAGCCATGGTGCCATGTTGTAATAGTCAATCTTGTAAGTCCTAAAGGGCAGTCATGTATGTAGGCCATTCTAAGGCATGTAAAAGGCAGCCATAAAAACATAGGGACATCATATATTTTCTCGTATTGTAAGCCTTTGTGGCATGCATCAAAAGGTGGTAAACTTTCCAAAGACTTAATGACATTGGCAAAGTATTGAAAAGTCATAAACATCGATGCCACTATGTGAAGAATTGTAATTAGTTTAGAATGCTAAAACAGGGTAGTTGCTGTCCACAAACTGCCAAGAGAATTCGAATTGGTTATGGCTCCAACCATCAACCAAACTACCCTCAATGGATTTTTCAAGGCATATGAAAGTCTATATAACCTTGAACAAGTAAAGTGTAAGAGAGAAGAGAAGTTGAAAGCAATAAAAATGCCATTCTCTACTGTCTTTTTATTATTTTCTGAATTTTCTGTGTTTGCTGCAATAACAGACCGTACTATTCATTTGTACAGAATTTTCAAAAATCCCAAATATATGGGATGGATAGAGGGATGGACAAACTTCCAAAAAAATCTTATTTGGCATGTTTACATTCATTAAACAGTTTTCTAGAAGCAAAACTCTGGGACTGCTCTTTGGACAAAATTCTATTTTTTTCTGAGAAATCTGCCCCTATAGGCCGTACTATAGGAAGGTAGAGAACTGTTATCATTCCCTCATGTTTTGATTGGATAGTATAAGGATTTAACTTGTATTTTAATGTAGTTTGGTCTCTTGGAAATAGTATTGAACGGAGTTATAAGGTTTTCTTTAAAAACAACATCATAGAACCCTAAACAAGGGTTTTGCTCCAACGATGGAAGAATAGCCATCCCACTATCGTTTAAGAACATAAGGTCAATGGGATGGATGTATTTACTTGTATGTTAAGTGTTTTGATTGATTGCAGGCATGGGAGAGTTGGTGTTTATAAGTTTTGGTAGAAGAGGCTTAATATGCCCATGTATTAAGCCATTTGGAGGAACCTAAGAGGTATTTCTTGGAACAGTAGATTGTAGAAGGGTAAAACCCACAAAATCCTTTGTTTTGGCATGTATCCTAAGTGTTCAAACCCTTTTTTAAGTTTTGGGCTTGCATTCTATAGTAGTCTCTTTGTAAATTTGGCCTAATTGGGGCTCTAGGCCATCGAGAGGAGTTATAAGTTGCGGTATTCCATCCAAAACAACCTATCCAAAGTTTAGATATGTGATAGGGGGCCATAATGGGTATCTACTAATTGTTTAATATTTGCATTTGAAGACTTCTAGCAAAATTTATTAGGACTATTCTTGTTTAGGAGGGCTACAAGCCATTTTTAGGGTTTGTGAAGGAAGTACCAATCCTGAGTCTAATTTGCCTTGGCCAATGGATGGAATGGGTCCCCTAACATCCCAAACCAACATTTACATTATGACCCATGAGTTTATTTCTACGTTTCCCACTTTTGTGTAAAGACCTTGTTTATGGGCTTTTGAGTGAAAGAGAACCTTGTCTAGTTTTCTATCCTTCTCCTATCAAAGTGCCTCTACATCAATGTTGGTACTTCCTCCATTCATCATAAGTCAACCACTTTCCATCGCACATCTTATCACATTCCTAAAACATACATTTCCATTCAACCTCCATCATTCTACAAGTATCAAAAGCATG
This sequence comes from Cunninghamia lanceolata, assembly GCA_027924645.1. Lineage (NCBI taxonomy): Eukaryota > Viridiplantae > Streptophyta > Pinopsida > Cupressales > Cupressaceae > Cunninghamia > Cunninghamia lanceolata. The sequence goes on along the minus strand of BSBN01000334.1, from coordinate 4,110,062 downwards.
TGACCATAAACCTTCCACCATCCAATTTACCTCTGCTACTTCCAATTCCTAACATTCCTCCATACACTTTACCACCACTTATTTTGACACCTAATGTCCCTATCATCCATAAATTCCCTCACATTCCTAATCATGACCAACAAATGCATGCATCGTCTAAACATGAAGCTTCCACTCATTCCACCCATCCCATGGCATTCAAAAATAAACATTTGGATGCCTACACAAATAAAGCTAAAATTCTTAAGGGTCCTAATGCCTTAGGACATCAATTCAAAAGGTCAAAGAAAAATCCATCTAAACAGCTACCCAAACCCATACCTTCACAAGCAATGTCCAAAACTAAAATGGTTTGGGTCCCTAAGCAAAAAGTAGTCAAGTCAAATGAGGCGTCCAACTCTCAATAATCTCAAACATCCTCCTCCATTCAAAACTCTCATTCCATTCAAAAGTTTCAAATTCCTTCAACCCACATGAAAAACAAAAATCATAAAAATAGTAAGTCCATGTGGGTACCTAAATTCTTACATTAAACATCTCCTAATCAAACATCGCCATTGCTTCCTATACCACCATCCACTCAACAGATTCAATGTTTATCACGGTGTGTGCAACTGTTGGTCATGATTTCTTTCCATACCTCCATCACCCCATCATTCAACTATTATCCTACATATTTCACTCATCACCTTCCTATGTTCCATGCTTTTGCATAAGTCCTACATAATCCACATCATAATCCGCTATCTTCCCTACATAATCAACATCATAATCCACTATCGTACCCTCCATAATTCACTATCTACCTAATCCATTTCACTTTCATGCAATCTCCCCTACCAACATCCATGGGCATAATGACATTTGACATGGTCCATGTGATGACACCTATCTCCAATGGGACAATATCACCTTTCATGGCACTAGGCACTTGAGTCCCTCTCATCCATATCCTGATCAAAAGGTCAAAAAGTCAAAAAAAGTCAAAAAAATCAAAAATAAAAAAAGTAAAGAGAAATCCTTTCATCCAATGGTGAAAACCACCCTTGGTGGTGTCTTGGATAAGTACCATGATGAAAACTTGGCAAATAGGTTTCATGGGTATGCTAATCTTCTATGTTACCTACACTTTAGGGGACAATGTCTCATCTTTCCAAACTATCATTTCTATCCTATCATATAATTCCCATACCATTTACATACCATATTATCCATTACACACCCATACATATATCATATCAAGTTCATCCATCATACCTTTCCTCCTTTTGATCTTGATAAATAAATGGGGGCAAAAATGTTGACAAATGTTCTAGATATCCCTTGACATACCTCATCCTTTCCATCCCATCATATCATTATCCTATTTTCACAGGCTTTGTCATGCAAAATCCTAAGTATTCCACCTAGAATGGGGCATGTTATTCCTATGCGACATAGTCCTTGGAGGTCACATCATTGCTCTCTTATCCATCCATCCATTCAATTTTCTATCATCTATCTTATTATCTATCCATCATACATCCATCCTTCCACCTAGACATGGTTCCCCCTTCTCATTGGTATCTAGTGTAAGTCTATCCCAATCCTCATCCATTGACATTCCAAAACATTTCAAAAAACACAAAAAAATCAAGACATTTCAAAATGAAAAAAAATCAAAAGATGTCAAAAACCAAAAAAATAAAAACATGTCAAAATCCAAAAAAATTCAAAAAAAATCAAATATCCTATAAAAATCCAAGCAATAACATCAATCCAACTCATCTAATCAATGAATTCTTTAAATCACATCACCCAATTCTACAAATTAATTCATCATCATTCTTCAATCCATCAAATCAATCAATTCATTCCAAGTCAACCCACTTCATGAAATTAATTCAGTCATCTCCTCAAATCACCAAATTGATCTAATTCTATCAAATCAATCACATCATCATATTAGTCAAATCATTTCTTCCAAGTTAATCCACAGTCCGCATGGTTGAACTACGTCACCTCTGAGCTTTCACCTAGGCAAGGCCATCTTTGATGTGCCCCCGAGGCATTAGGTTAGTCCCTTAGGGCTCGTCTTGTCAACCATCATAATAAGTCATCCTTTTGTGAAATGGGCACTTTGATCAGACAGTCAATCTTTGAAACAAATACACACTCAAACTAATCCCAAAATCAACAACACAAGTTATTCCAATTAGTCAAAACAATCAATCACCTTGTGATAATCATATGTCACTATCAGTATCAACTATCACATATCTCATATGGAATGGGGCATCGTTGAAACAAGGACTCTGCACCTTATACGACACGCATCATTTCTAAAATCAGTCATCAACCAAGCCCTGGTGTTGTTCATATGTCCAACAACACTAGTGTCAATCAATCAATCACTTGCCTTAGACAGGTAGGGGCAATGTTGAAACCAGACCAAGTGTCTTATACGACATGCTTCCTATCCTGAAACCAAGCCTTACTCATCCATTCTCAATCAATCAATCCAACACCTATCACTTGGAAAACAATCAAATGGCTATTGATCTAGTTTGTCTTATTTTACTAGGCTTTTTTTGTAGTCTGGTTCTTATGCTTCTTGAGGTAGTCCCTAAGTGACGAAGAGAAGTAAGGATAGAGTGAGACCTTTTTCTTTGATTTCTATTTTGCAGGTTGTCTTGACACAAGGACTAGGGCATCTTGGTGTCTTGTGTGTGATTGGGATTCCATTGGGTGTGAATCAAAGACATACTATGCATTGGAAAGAATAATTGCTTCCTTGCATAAGGAATTGTACACCTCACAGTTATCTCATCGCATGTTCTAACAAGGTAACATGGTTACTAGTCTAAGTCAGGAATTCCTTGTCTGTCATGTGCTTGTGTTACAAGGGACTACACTTTCCAACTTGGCCTTTGACATGACATGGTGATTATCATCCTTTGACATAATAAGTTCTATGATGATAAGAAGAAAAAAGTACATGTGAGAAGCTCAAAAATCTATCAAAGATAGATCTCATTTCCATTCTTCTAGCCGAATCTTTCATTCCCTCACCACCTCTCTCTTGCATCTTCATTCCTCCAACTTCATTGCAACTTAACATATCATTCATTTCTTCTATCCATTCTCCTATCTTTCTTCCCTCACCAATCCCTTTCATTTCGAGAGCGTATCTGTGTTTGTCCAACCCACCTATCCTCACGAGGGGGCATCATCATCCTATCTTTCCATCATCATCCATTTATTTTATACATTTCCTTAGCTTCTTTGAAATGATATTACTCGACATATATCACATCATCTTGAACATCATCTCAAAGAGGGGCAAAATGTAGACACCTAAAAGTGTCCTTAGATCGCAAAACCCTAATTTCTTCCGCATTCCACTAATTTTCTCTAATTTTCCTCTTTCATTCAACAATTAGTTTTAATTAATTAAATATTTTACCATTCATTTCCCTAAAGTTCCCTTCATTTGATTTATTCAAACAAATAAATCCTACCCCTTAGTTAAATAAATCTCATTTGTTTAACTAATGTTCAAATGTCTACTTCAAATGAATTAAATAAACTAACCAAGTTTATTTAATTTAAACATCCTCCACCTCATCATATTTGTGAATTTTAAATTCACTTTTGTCCTCTAGAGGTGGGAGAAACCCTAATCAACCTCCACCCTTGATTTTGATCCAAAGTCAACAATGAATCTTGGCCATCCATTCAAATCAAGTCTTCTATAAAACACCTTTTTCTAGCTCATTTGGCTCTCTTTTAGTTCATTTTTCATCTAAAATCTGTTGTAAACCCTCTGATATCTTGTTGTCCATACCCATGTGCTTCTCAAGATGTTGCATAAACCTACAAATCTGAGAACATAATGCAAGATGGAGGAGGACAATGAAGATTAGACAAGATAGCTTAGATTTCTTAGTTGTTTTCATTTTTTTTTGATAGATTTCTAGTCTTCCTTGCACTTCATTGTAGTTAGGGTTTGAATAGTTTGTTGTTTTTTACTATAAACTTGATTTTTCCCTAGCACAGTAACAATTTTCTTCTATTCCTCTTTCTTTAGGATAGTGAGTGCTTCTGGCAGTGAGCCTTTCTTCTTCTGGGAAGTGTGCCCTTGGCATCAAGCCTACTTGTATTCAGTGTTTCTATTCAAATATATATGTGAGCTAATCCTCACCATTGTTTTTCCCTTCTTGGCTTTTCCATGTAAATCTGGTGTTCTTATGTGTTTGAATGTGTTTACATTGATACTTCATATGTTTACATTCTGCTAATGCTTAATAAGATTTTGGAGGATAATAAGAGTTGGAATAGTATTGAGGGTTTAATGTTTTAATGTACAATTGATTCACTCCCCCCCTCTTAGTTGTCCTATGAATCTAACAATTGGTATCAGACCAAGGTTCCTTGAAGAAGCTTAACTGCTTGGGGTAGATCTGGATGGCACACAGGAAAGATATTGGGATTTGATGTAGAGCCAACACTCTGTCATACAAACTAATTGGCAAGAGGGTGGTCCATGTCTTGGCAATTTACTCCCATCGGCTAAACATTCCCCATCAGCCACCTTACCTTTTATCTCCCTGACATTCAACACTCCCTGATGTATGTCTTCAACTTTGTGTTTCTAAAAGATACATTCTTGATGTACATTCAAGATATACATTTGCGATATACAATCACAATATACATTCAAACCACACTCGTCGGTGGGACTCTTTACATCAGTCAACCCAAAGTCTTTCCTACCGATACCCTAAGTCTGTCCGATGACATGTACTTTTGGTGTGACCTTCCTCGTCGGTGAGCGCTTTGTATGTGCTCCTGATACATCGATGGAATAGCTTGTATATACTTTCATCGACTTGCGATCACTGGTTTCCTTCACCGCTGCTGCCGGTCACCTCTTGCATCTAACTCGATGTATATGCGCAATGTATATTCTCAATATACATTCAGAAGATACATTTAAAACATGCATTCAGAATATGCATTCGAAACATGCATTTGGAATATGCATTCGGTGAGATTGACCGTTGACTTTCTTTGTATGCTGATACACTATCGACCAGACTTCCAATATCGGAAGCTTTCAACCTTCTCTCTCAATGTATCTAACTCAATGTATCTTCTTAATGTACATTCTCAACATGCATTCTTAATGTCCTTTTACAACATACAAACTCAATGTTCTTTTGCGATATACACACGAAATGACTCTCGACATGCATTTGTGATATACACACAAAATCTATACTCAGTGAAATAACACGAATCTTATACCAATGTAAACCTCTGCAAACCCTGCAGCTACACAGTCCCTTTTCTCCGACAGCCTAGCACATGACAATGCTAGGATCTCTCAGCACCATTGTACGTGATCCTGTAAACATAAAACCCAAACAAACAAAATGAAAACAAAAGAACTATATAGCCATTCCACTGATTTTGAAGAAATCTAACCAATGGAATGGATTAATAATCCATCTCGACCCCAAAATAGAAAATTGATTGCACAGAGAAAACCCTAACAAATTTGGAATGACAAAGAGATACACAGAATAGGACTTTGTTTATTATGCCTTTCAGAAATGTACACACAGATGCTTTGTTTTCACAATTGCATATCACTCTAATCTCTGATCTCCATTATGACTCACTACCCCCCTCATTACATTCAATTTGTCTCTGGGTATTTATCTACTCACCTAGTGTAGTACCATCTTGATAGTACCAACATGACTCCAAGCGGTTGGGAGACAACCGTTTAACAACCTCCTAACTGTCTAACAACCTTTGTGATTACAGATCGACAAGTATCCTTGGGACTTACAAAATGAACCTAGATACAAACTAAAATGACATGCATTGGTCAAATAGACCTTATTACATGAATGGTCTTCTAGGACCTTATTGGAAACAACAAAAATGAACATTAGACACATCATGAAGTTAAATGCCTCATGGAGGCCACTGTGGATTAGGTGCTCCTGCACCATACACTCGACCGAGAAAAGAAATCATGCCCCATGAGTTAATTCTTTGTCTTACTCTACCTGTATCCTCTATTGTCTAATGTCTTCCCCATGATCTCTGGACTACAACCTGCTTCCATGGAATCAAAGACTCATGCCTAGCATTGTAGGCTCTACTCACACCTTGCCATGGGTGAGTGCTTGCAACCAGACCTATCCTTTGTGTGCCATTCTTTCTTATTATCATCTCTGTCTGAACACCTATAGTGGGAACCTTGGTTAATGCTTCTTCTACTACTGTTATGGTAGAACATGTTTGCCTTTAAACTCTTGTTGGTTCTAGAGGACAAACAATGGTCCCTACTATGATAGCATCCTTGTCTTTCCAATCAGCTTGTGGTTGCTTGCAGACTTGCTCTTTGACCTTCTACTGATCCATCTGATCTCTATCATCCAAAACTGAAATTACCTTCAAACTTTGATCCTTAGCAACCCCACTCCTTGAGGTATCCTCAACATTCTTTGTCTCTCCTTCATTGATCTACACAAACTCTTTCTTACCCACCAAAATGACCTTGGTTGCCTTTGTTGCTTCAGCATCCTCCTACAATGGTGTCATCACAAAAGTCCTCCCATCCTTCTTGATGGTGTATGTGTTAGCATATACATCATACAATGCTTGCCTATCAAATTGCCATGGCCTACCTAAAAGTAGGTGACAACATTCCATGGGCAAAATATCACATAAAACACTATCCTGATATTCTCCAATCTAAAAATCAACATATGCTTGTTCATATAACAAAAGTGATTGACTATCACTTACCCAAGATGCTTTGTAAGGGGTTTGATGAGGAATCCTTTCTATGTTCAATTTATCCACCATTTCCTGAGATACCATATTATCTATTCAACCAGAATCTATTACTACCTTGGATATTTTACCTTTGCTTTTGCAATTGGTCCTAAAACGTGCTCTCCTTTGTATCATCTCCTTGGATGTCTTCAAGAATGTTCTCCTTAGCATCAATGCTTCTCCATCTAGAACTGGGACTGCACTCCCAATTGGAAAGTTAACACTTTCATCTACCCCCTTTTCATTCTTCCTATCACCTCCTGATGGTGAACCTTACCTTTCTGGACATTTGAATGCTGGGTGACCAATTTCATTACAATGATAACATCTCCCAGTGAAAACATCAGAACCTCTACCACCTCCAAATCTACCTCTTGTGCCTTTCCATCCACCCCTGAAATCAAACTACTCTTGTCCTTTACTAGTCTCTTCTTGATTCTCATTGGCTTGCCTCGTTGTAGGGGCTAATCCTCTCCCCCTTATAGTGCTTCCTCTTCCCCTCATGGACTTATCCTATCTCCTTTTCATCTTCTCCTCAATCCCAATTGCCATGTGATAACATTCTTCCACACTCCTAGGGTTAGCCAAAACTAATTCATCTTATTAGAAACCTTTTCAACCTCATTCTCATGATGACCAGACCTCATACTTAATTTATAAAATTCCTCAGTATATGCCTTCACATCCATTTCTTTTTGTCTTAAAAATTGAAACTTTTTAAACATTTGAACTTCATAATCCTTGGGTAAAAATTTACCTTTGATTCTTGCTACCATCTTGTCCCATGAAGAAATCTTTGTCTTTCCCTACTTTCTCCTCTTTGATTGTAGGTAATCCCACCATACCAAGGCATGACCTCCCAATTTGGTCTTTGTAATCTTACTTTTTGCTCCTCAGGAACTTCCTCACATTCAAAATGATTATCTAATGCAGTAATCCAATCAAGTAACTCTTCCTCATTTAAACTTCCACTATACTTTGTAACATCAATCTTTACCGTAGGTTTGTCATTCTTGACTGCCCTTAATAGTTTTACAAATCTCTGATCTTCAGGATTTAGGTCTTCATCTACATCTTCAAATTCTTCACCATCCCCTTCTTCTTCTGGTTCACTTTCTTCCACTTCTCTTCTTTTATTTGTCTCCAAGGCTGCAAACCTGGCTTCAAGGGCTTCTGTAAACTCTTTCATCTCTCTCATCTCTTTAGCATGCTTTTCCTTCATCTCTTGCAATTCTCTAGTAGTGCCAACATTTTTTAGAGGCATCTTGCTAACTTCTCAGTTTTTCTACTTCTGCCTTCTCTATGACAGAACTGAACACACAACTACGCAGACCTTTTGCTAGGTTCTGATACCACTATGATACAAAGCCAACACTCTGTCATGCAAACTGATCGGCAAGAGGGTGGCCCATGTCTTGGAGATTTACTCCCATCGGCCAAAGATTCCCCATCAGCCACCTTACCTTTTATCTCCCTGACGTTGAACACTCCCTGATGTATGTCTTCAACTTTGTATTTGCCGAAAGATACATTCTCGATTTACATTCAGGATATACATTTGCAATATACAATCGCAATATACATTTGAACCACACTCATCGGTGGGACTCTTTGCATAGGTCAACCTAAAGTCTTTCCTATCGATACCCTAAGTCTGTCCGATGACATGTACTTTCAATGTGACCTTCCTCGTTGGTGAGTACTTTGTATGTGCTCCCGGTACACTGATGGAACAACTTGTATATGCTATTACCGACTTGCGATCACTAATTTCCTTCATCGCTGTTGTTGGTCACCTCTTGCATCTAACTCAATGTATATGCACAATGTATATTCTCAATATACATTTGGAAGATACATTCAAAACATGCATTCAGAATATGCATTCAGAATATGCATTCAGAATATGTATTTGGTGAGATTGACAGTTGACTTTCTTTGTATGCCGACACACTATCGACCAAACTTCCAATATCAGAAGCTTTCAACCTTCTCTCTCAATGTACATTCACAACATGCATTCTCAATGTGCTTTTACAACATACACACTCAACGTGCTTTTGCGATATACACATAAAATGACTCTCGACATGCATTTGTGATATACACACAAAATGTATACTCAGTGAAACAACATGAATCTTATACCAATGTAAACCTCTGTAAACCCTACAGCTACACAGACCCTTTTCTCCGACAGCCTAGCACATGACGATGCGAGGATCTCTCAGCACCATCATACGCGATCTTGCAAACATAAAACCCAAATGAACAAAATAAAAACAAAAGAACTGTACATCCATTCCACCGATTTTAAAGAAATCTAACCAGTTGATTGGATTAAGAATCCATCTCGACCCCAAAACAGAAAATTGATTGCAGAGAGAAAACCCTAACAAATTTGTAATGACAGAGAGATACATAGAATAGGACTTTATTTAATATGCCTTTCAAAAATGTACACACAGATGCTCTATTTTCACAATTGCATATCACTCTGATCTTCGATCTCTATTACAACTTACTACCCCCCTCATTACATTTGATCTGTCTCTCGATAATTATCTACTCGCCCAGAGTAGTGCCATCCTGATAGTACCAGCATGACTCCAAGCCACTGGGAGACAACCGTCTAACAACTTCCTAACTGTCTAACAACCTTTGTGATTACAGATCGACAAGTGTCCTTGGGACTTACAAAATGAACCTAGACACAAACTAAAATGACATGGATTGGTCAAATAGACCTTATTGCATGAATGGTCTTCTAGGACCTTATTGGAAATAACAAAAATGAACATTAGACACATCATGAAGTTAAATGCCTCATGGAGGCCACTGTGGATTAGGTGCTCCTGCACTAGGATTCCCTTGTTTGATGGAACAAATTATACTTTCTGGAAGATCAAGATGGAAAGATTTCTTGCCTCATTAGGGTATGGTGTATGGAAGTTAGTTGAAAAAGAATATACTATACCTCCTAGTGGTCCAAAAAATAATGATGGGATTAAATACTATGAGACCAATGGTAAGGCAAGGAGTGCTCTTCTAAATAGTCTTTCTGATTTAGAATTAGTGAAAGTAATGAGCTATAAAACAACTAATGAGATATAGAAGAAGCTAGAAAGTATCTATAAAGGAGATGACAAGGTCAATCAAGCAAAGATGCAGAATTTGAAGACCAAGTTTGAAATCGTAAAGATGTTAGAGGATGAAAATATTTCAAGCTACATGCATAGGGTGGACTAAGTTGTCAACTCTATCAATGGTCTTGGTGGAAATATGGAGGAAACTGAAGTGGCAAATAAGGTACAAAGAATTCTTCCAAAATCTTATAGTTCTAAGGTTTTTGCTATTGAAGAAGCTCAAAATTTGGATAATTATACTAGGGATCAATTGTTTGGTACTTCAACTACTTTGGAATTAATAGAGTTTGTTCAAGATGATTCAAGAAAAAAGACTACTTTTAAAGCAACAACATGATAGAAAATAATTATGAGGGAGATCCAAATGATTTTTTTGAAGTGGAAGCAAATTTTGTAAGTAGATTGAAAAAGGGCTCTGGAAAATATAGAGGTAAGTTACCCTTCAAATGTTTTTGCTGTGGAAATATAGGTCATTATGCTTCAAAATGTCCAATCAAAATTTCAAATGACAAATACAAGGATAACAAAGGTAAATAAATCAAGAGGAGTTATTATGTTAAAGAAGATGCTACCATATTTGATGATAAGTTTGACTATCTGGATGATGAAAGTGGTGGATCCTTGTTCATAGCTTTGAATATTGGAACTAATTCTATTGACTCTGAAAGATGTATGAAGGAAATTGCTCTAGAAATGGGGAACAATATCAAAGGAGCTTTGGTAACTACTTTTCATGCAAGAGAAGAGGAAAACTACTAGATAATTGATAGTGGATTTTCAAATCATATGACAGGTGATAAGAATAAGTTTGTTAAACTTGAGAAGTTTGATGGAGGTTTTGTTAAGTTTGGAGATGATGCATATGCTAAGATATATGTAAAAGGTGCAATTAGTTTTGATGGAAAGAACAATATAGATGATGTTCTCTATGTCAAGGGTCTTTGACATTATCTTCTAAGTGTAGGACAAATGTGTAGCAGAGGATATAACTTTGTGTTTTAAGATGGTGGCTGTGAAATCAGAAAAGAAAGCTCTAGAACTCTGGTAGCCATAGGAACAAAGACAAAAGGAAATGTATATCAACTCAAAGGTGCTAATGGTATGTGCTTTATGACTCAAATCAATGAAAGTTCCCTATGGAATAGAAGAATGTGTCACATCAATTTTAATAGCCTAGTGAGAATCAGCTTTACTAAAGTTGTGAGAGATCTACCAAGAATCACAAAGCCTATCAATACAATTTGCAAGGAATGTCAGATTGGGAATAAAACAAGAAAGAATTTCAAAATCAAAGAATATTCTACCACAAGACACTTAGAGTTGGTACATACAGATCTGTGTGGACCCACAAGAATAGGAAGCTTTTAAGATGATAGGTATTTCATGTTGTTAATTGATGATTACTCTAGAATGACTTGGATAACCTTTCTCAAAGAAAAATTAGAAGCTATAGATAAGTTTAAAGAAAAGTTATGATTGAAAATGAAATAGATTGGAAAATCAAGTGCTTGAGATCTGACAAAGGTGTTAAGTTCACCAAGTTTAACTGTTTTGTGAAGATAATAGAATAAAAAGGCATTTGTCAGCTCCTAGGACTCCTCAACAAAATAGAGTTATGGAAAGGAAGAATAGGATAGTTTAGGAAGAAGCAAGGACAATGTTGAAAGAAGCAAATCTGCTAGATATCTATTGGAGAGAATCCATTCACACTACAATCTACATACAAAACAGAGTTCAAGCAAGGGTCAATAGTTCAAAGACTCCATATGAACTATGGTATGGAAGAACTCCTACCATTAAATATTTTAGAGTGTTTGGAAGAAAGTACTATATAATGAGAGATGAAGAAAACTTGGGAAAATTTGATACAAGATCAGATGAAGGAATCTTCTTTGGATATTCTACAAAGAGCAAGGCTTAGAGGTGCTACAACGAGAGGCTAAAGAAGTTAGTTAAAAGTGTAAATGTCAAAGTGGATGAAAAACCACATCAAAGCTCAGTGCTGATAGAAAGATATGAATCCAATGATCTCCCTTGTAGAGAAGAAGAAAATGAAGAAGGAAAGGAAAAGGAGATGCAAGTTGATGAAGAAGATGCTCCAAAAAGGATTCCTAAGACTCCCAACTATGTGCAGAAAAATCATTCTGAAGATCGAATCATTGTAGATAAGAATAGAGGTGTATTACCAAGAAGAAAAATTGATATGGCAAACAAATAGGTAAATTTATACTTATTGTCTAAAATAGAACCTAAAATAGTGATTGAATCATTCAAATATGAGCATTGGATCAAAGATATGGAAGAAAAATTGATGCAGCTTGAGAAGAATTAGATTTGGGAAATTGTCCCAAGACCAGCAGACAAAAATTTGATATGAAGTAAATGGGTGTTCCAGAACAAATTGAATGAGAATGGAGAAGTAGCCAGAAATAGGGCTAGGCTAGGCTACTCACAAGTGGAAGGAATAGATTTTTAGGAAACATATGCTCCATTGGCAAAAATAGAGGCCATTAGAATGTTCTTGGCCTTTGCAGTTCATAAGGACTTCAAATTTTATCAAATGGACATGAAATTTACATTCTTGAATGGAGAGTTGGAAGAAGAGGTATACATTGAGCAACATGAAGGATTTTAGTTATCAGATGATCCAAATATGTGTTTCTTTAGGTCGAGACAACTAAGAGGAGGGGTGAATCAGTTGTCACATATTTTAATCTTTTCTACCATTGATCTTCCTTTATTACTTATAATCAAATTAATGATATAAACATTTTAGTATTAATCAATAACACATGAGTAGAAACAAAAATGACACACTTGACACCAAGATTTTTGATGTGGAAACCTGATTAAGTGAAAAACCATGGTGGGGGTTAACCCACAAAAAGTAATACCCTGTTAAAAGTATTTTTACAAATGAGAATGCACATGCATTCGGGCTCACTACCTAGAGGTCACTGCTCAATTAGAGGCTCACTATCTATAGAGAGATTACAAGAGAATAACAGATATTTTGAACTGATAAATAGCATCTACTCATGCAAGAGTGTCAGTCCCAGTTAAGTGCAAAAGCTGATCTTATACATTTCATCTTTACTTGCTCTTCTTGCTACTTTGTCTTCATTCACTCCTTAGATTTTTTTCCCTTCTCATGATTACAGTATTCACACACACACACACAATCATCCAATTCCATCTGATATATATATCCACAACATGATCTACAATCATTTTACCAGTCAGCTTCAAGAACATTTAGAACTTTGTAAAGTACTTTGCTCTATTGGATAGATCCATACCTAATATGAGATGTAGATCAAAACTTGCACTTTTCAAACATCAATCATGTTGGCTATCACTATTTATCATCACCAATTACCCAATAGACAACTTCTATACATCCGAAAATAGGATCATTCATAGGGTCGGCCAGTTCTTCTTCTCTCTGTTTTGTCAAACTGAAACCTGATACTCAGAAGCTGATATCTTTTGAGTCCTTCATCTCTAGAGGATGAAACTCTGGATTTAGAATGTCTTAACAATGCTTAAAACTACCTTAGATCCATAGAAGACCATGCAGGTTTCCACCGGATAGATCTGGACTAAGATACCAGACCCTTTCACCTGCTCTATTCCTAACTGCCCAGACTTAGACACATTTTGATTCTGACTTTCGGTATGAACATATTGTGTTATGCGGATGATTGGGATGATCTTAGTTGCCATCAATGACAACACCTATCATTCCTAGTAGTGTCTCTTTCCAATAATCTCCCCCTTTGGCATTGATGGCAACACTTAGTGAAAAATGACTAAGTGTTGAAAAGCCCCCCCTTAGTTTGTGCTCCATACTGTTGTTCACACTACTTTTCAGTACTCCCCCTTAGCTGGATTCCTCATTTTTCACTGATCTTCACTCCCTCTTTGACATTAATGGCAAAGGGTGGGGTTCTCAAGCCAAAATTTTTAAAAAATTGTATATGGGACTTCATATGTACAACTAATCATTAAGTTCTATTTACCTGAACTTGAGAATGTCTATGATGCTAGTTTTTATTTGCACAAGTTTAGAGGCCTAGGTGCTCTTTATTCCATCCAAAATAGAGATGTGCCCACTTAACAAAAATGAATATGCTTCTACCTTTGATAGATCTAATGGATCACTAGTTTGAACTGTAGTCTGAGCTTCAGATAGGGCATTATACATTGTTTCTAACTTAGGGGCAATCAATCCCCAGAGCTCACACTTTCTCTTCATAATATTGCTTTTCTCTCTAACAAGTCTCTTTATCTCATCAGTCAAACTAATTACTTGACATTCCTGACTTATGGGTGAAATGGTTAGAGGATCAAAATTATTGGACAGATTTGACAATTTCATTTCTTGTTCCTCTATCTTCTTCTCAATATCCTCACTAATTTTGGGCCATGATAGACAAAATTTGTACATATTTCTTTCATCATTCAAAGCATTTTGAATACTCCTTATGCTGATGCCAAGAATTATCCTATCATTTCTTATTAGATTTTGTACTTCACTAAATTTATTATATCAAGAAACTCTTTCCAGACCTTTGCCTCTATTGATTTTTCAAAGGATACAAAATGAGTATTTATAGAACTTACAAGATTTTTTAGATGTCCGGATAGGGAATCAAATGGACTCTTTTAGTAGGAAGGTATTAACTTCGCCAAAATCTTGGTTTCAAGCCCCAGTAGCTCATTGTCCACCATGTGGAACTTTAACATCTTTTCTCTAGCCTTTACTTGGGTGAATGATGCAATTTTCATTAATTGAATTGGAGAGAGAGCATCTGGATTGGCTAGACCTCGGAGTAGTTCAAGCTCATCAATCTCAATCATTTCTTTTTCAAGAAGACTTCTCACTACATCTACAATGTCTCTTACAACATTTTCTGAACCATTCTTTGGTTCATCAGATTTCTCAGTATTTGCTTTAGGTGTTTCATCATTTCCACCATCTTCTTCTGAGTTATCTTTCTTTCCTTTTTCTTCCTCTTTCTCTGCATTACTTTTCTCTATTTTCTCTGCTGAGGGACCCTTTTCTATTTGTTCATTACTTGCTATCTGATCCAGAGAGCTCTATGTAGTAGCAATATTATCTTCTTTCCCTGATGGGTTAGGTGAATTAGGAGTATTTCCTATATCAACTACATTATCCGTCATTTTTGTATCATCCTGATTTGCTTGTTCCACTTCCGGAACAGAGGCTTCACCCAACTCAGATTGCTACTCGATGATGTTCTCTTCTTCACCATCTAGAACTTCTTCTGTGACTATGGGAAAATTGTGCTTTTTCAATTCTTTCAAAAGAATTTCTTGAGTTTCTTTAACTATTTCACTTGTTTCTCCAAGCATGAGTTTGTTCATTCTGCTTTTGCTTCTAAAGTCATCTTTGACTTCCTTGAATATCATATCTATTTAATCAAGTGAAATCTGAGGACACAAATTTATTAGCTCATGTTCCCTGATTTACATGTCCTTGCTCTTGGCATTTTCTTTTCTCAATTCCAAAATATTTTCTAGACTTTGTGGCAACTTAGAAGTTATCTCAATTAGTGCCTTGTTGTAGATGTTGAGATATCTGACAATTGCTTCTTCCAATACCCTTTTATCCACATCACTATATTCATCATAGAATTCAATCATGGGTTTTGGATTACCATCTACTATGACTAAATTTATCACATCCTCTAGGGAAAGTGTAGGCTTCTTAACATATTCCTTATATGCTTCTATCTTTTGCCTTTTACTAGCCTTTTCTTCTTCTTGAGGACTCTTCTTTGGTTACTTTTGCAGCTTTTGTTCCTATGGCTTTCATTTCCTTGATTTCAATGTTAGAATCAAGAGCTTCTTCTTCTTCTATAATGCTTTCATAGGTCTTGGTTTCTTTTGTTTTCTTCCTTTTCTCCCATTTTCCAGATGATTTTGCTTCCAGTTTTAAAGTCTTGGAAGGAATAGGGGCAACAACAGAGCTCCTAGTAGTTCTTGAAGTGGAAGAGGGTTCCATCGGAGCATTTGTTGGTTTCTTATTTTGTTTCTCTTTCTCATCTTTTTCAGTTCTTTCTCTGTGTTTCCTCACATCCTCCTTAGTTAGGCCCAAATTTTGAGCTAACTTCTCAACTTCTTTTCTTACTTTCCTATTAGTTTCAGGTTCACTAAATTTAGTATGCAGTTTTAAATTCATCTCCTCATAAGTTCTGAATCTTTCAACCGTTCTGTCTTTAGGCTTGCTTAGAAGATGTTGAGCATACATATTTAGGATTTTTTGATCTACTTCATACCCCATGGGCATGGTCCAAGTAGTTCTGGGTTCCACTGCTTCCATCAGACACTGATCAGTATCAACCATGAAGCATATATTATTTTTGTACTTCTCAACAATTGATTTAGGGATTCTTTCCCTTAGGTGCATCATACTCTGAAAAGTCTTGAACTAACCCCATATTGTAGTTTTCTGAGCTTTGAAATCACCAATGTTACGAAGATGATCTCTAATCTAAATGGCAACTGGCTCATCCTTAGTCTTGTGCACACCTTTTACAATAGGTACCTCATTCATAAAGTAGAAGAACAAACATAGAACCAATGTACCATACTTGAAAGTGTTTTTCTTATCTTTCTTGATTTTGTTTAAATTTTCAATCAGTTGATTCTATAGTAATTCACACAAGTCATAATCAGTGTTTTCTTTTAGCATCTTGTATGCAACATATATGCTTGTTCCAAACACAGATCTTGTCTACTCGAGTGGTAGATCTTGTACCCAATCACCATGGAGGCAAATTTGACTTTCGGTTCTATAATATCTGTCAAACTTAGCACCAGTAGCATCAGTCACTGTCTAGTTTTTCATGGCTTTCACCATGGGCAATCCTCCGATTGAGTTTAAACCAGTTACATTTCTGATAGCATCCTTGGTAATCTTGAATGGTTTTAACAACCAAATGAATTCATCATGCATCTGACTCAAAACGTATTGGACCCAATCATTATCATCAAATGTTGGAAACCTCATAATCTGAATAAAGTGTTTATCCTATAATGCCTTATACTCAGGTTTAAGTTCATGATTTTAATCCCTTAGTTGTTTCTCAAACAAGTCTACATACCTTGAATCTCCAAACTCATCTATTTGCATGAATATAAACCCTAATGTCTTCTACAGCACACCATACGGAACACTAGAAAAAGCTCCTAATGGGTTGACTTCAATTGATTTGTGAGGATGTTTCTTAAATTTGGGTCGAGGCCTTTCAGTGATGTCAACAAAATGAGGAGTAGCCATTTCAATAGATTTTAGATTCAAAGCTTTACAGAGAGGTACCTTTTTCTTTCGCAAGGTTAGAGTTGATCAGTTGCAGGTTGAATTTGCTCTTTGCCTCAGTCTCTGAATTTACAGCTTGAATGCTCTTCTTCTTGTTTCCTTTGAATGCAAGGTGATTCAAATGAGTGACCAAGTGACCTTTTATCTTTTGAAAAACCTAATTTAGCATTGTAATAAATGTGTTGCCCTAATTATATCTAGTTACTTTGTTTTTTATAGTTATTCATGAATCACTCTGCAAGATTTCAAATCAACATTTTCCCTTCCGAAAATCCTTCCAAGGGTTTTGGACCAATTCAAAATGTTCTCATTTATTGTTTCAGATTCAGGCACCCACTTACTGACAGGGGGATTTTGATGTTCAATGCAGCTCCCCCTAAGCCAGAGTTCCAGACTTAATTCCTGGAGGAATTGTCAGAACCTAATTCTGGTGAAGACTCATCATCTTTGTTTATTGTATCTTTCTTTACCCAAATCTTGATCATTTCATTCCATATCTCATTCACATCAATTTTTCTTTTTCCTTTGTCTTGTCTCTATTCATCTGATTTTCTCTTTACCAGACCTCTTCTTTCATTGTTCCTACTTCTGTAGAATCTTGCAATATGACCAGATTTATTGCATTTAAAGCATGTACAACATTTCCTTTCTTATGAACTTGATTTCCTTTTGATCTGCATTGATTGGCCATGTGTCCAAACCCATTGCAAGCAAAACAGTAACCATTGAAAGAATTACCAATTCCTTTATTGTTAGCATTATTCATTATCATACTTCTACATTCATTTGATCTAGGACCATACCTCTTACACTTGAAGCATTGACTAGAGAAGGATGGACCATTTTGATTCACTCTACTTCTACACTGAGTAGCTTTATGACCAAATTTATTGCAATTGAAACAATTTCCATTGAATGATGGATATCTTTGAGCATTAGGCTGTCTTACTAGAGGTTTTCTAGTTCTGTTTCTTTTATTCCTTGGTTGAAAATTTCATTCCCTGGATCTAGAGATTTCACATTTCTCATGCTTGTCATCATCCTTTTTCTTTTTCTTCAATTAATGCTTCAAGTTTAGCTGAGCTTATCCTGAACTTCTCCTTATACTCATTGGCAATTTCTAGGTCATGTCTGAGAGTGATAATCTATCTCTCAAGTTTTCTCTCATTGTCTCTACTTTCTTGTAGACTTGATTCTAGGAGACTGGCTATTTCATCCAATCTACCGCATTCTTCAGTTCTCTCCTTTAGATTTTGCTTCATTTCTTCTTCATTTTTCTTTCTATCTTCAGTTTCCTTGGTCAGTCTCATTACGCCAGTTTCTGTCTCATGTTTTAATACAATAACTTCTTTAGCTAACTTTTCAAATTCCTTTGTCTTTTCTTTCAGGGCCTTGTCTTCCAGTTGAAGAGGTTGCTCCTTTCCTTTTGCATTGGATTTGCTCAATTTTTCTTTTAAAATCTCAATGAAGTTTTCAGCCTTTTTGAGGTTATCTTGTAGCTCTTGGACTTCTGCCTTGGACTACTCAAGATCATCTAGGGCAAGATTCAGTTGCCCTTGAAGGTTATATTCATCCATTTACCAGATCTCCCTTAAGATGTTAAACTTTCCAAAAGGAACCTTGCTTTGATACCAATTGTTGGTTTAGGTCTGGACAACTGGGGGGGTGAATCAGTTGTCACATATTTTAATCTTTTCTACCATTGATCTTCCTTTATTACTGATAATCAAATTAATGATATAAAAATTTCAACATTAATCAATAACATATGAGCAGAAACATAAATGACACACTTGACACCAAGATTTTTGACATGGAAACCTAATTAAGGGGAAAACTACGGTGGGGGTTAACCCACAAAACTTAATACCCTGTTAAAAGTATTTTTACAAATGAGAATGCACGTGCATTCAGGCTCACTACCTAAAGCTCACTACTCAATTAGAGGATCATTGCCTACAAAGAGATTACAAGAGAATAACAGAGATTTTGAACTGATAAATAGCATCTACTCATGCAAGAGTGTCAAACCCAGTTAAGTGCAAAAACTGATCTTACACATTTCATCTTTACTTGCTATTCTTAATACTCTGTCTTCATTCACTACTTAGATTTTCTTCTTTTCTCACAAATTATAGTATTCACACACACACAATCATCCAATTCCATTGGATATATATATCCACAACATAATCTACAATCATTTTACTAGTTAGCTTCAAGAAGATTCAGAACTTTGTAAAGTACTCTGCTCTGTCGGCTAGATCCATATGTAATATGAGATGCAGATTAAAAATTGTAGCTGTGAAACATCAATCATGTCATCTATCACTATTTACAATCACCAATTTCTCAATAGACAACTTCTATACATCTAGAAATAGGATCATTCACAGGGTCAGCCGGTTCTTCGGTTTGTTCTGTCAAACTGAAACCCGATACTTAGAAGATGATATCTTTTGAGTCCTTCATTTCCAAAGGATGAAAATCTAGATTTAGAATGTCTTAACAATGCTTACAATTACCTTAGATCCATAACAAACCATGCCTTTCCACCGGATAGATCCGGACCAAGATACCGGATACTGTCACCTGCTTTGTTCCTAACTGCCTGGACTTAGACACATTATGATTCTGACTTCCGGTGTGAACAGATTGTGTTATGCATATGATCAGGATGATCTTAGTTGCCATCAATGACAACACCTATCATGCCTAGTAGTGTCTCTTGCTAACAATATGGTCTGCAAATTGAAGAAGGCATTCTATGGACTCAAACAAGATCCTAGAGCTTAGTATGCAAGATTGGATAAATACTTGTTGTAGCAAGGATTCAAAAAGGGCACTGCAAATAGCAATTTGTACTTCAAAGTTGAAGAAGGTCAAATCCTAATTGTGGTGGTATATGTTGATGATATAGTATTTGGAGGAAATAAAGGTATGTGCATGAAATTTATAAAAGAGATGTAGAAAGAGTTTGAAATGTCATTGTGTGGTGAAATGAATTTCTTCCTTGGGTTATAAATCAGTTAATTAGAAAAAGGTATTTTCATTTCACAGTCAAAGTATATTAAGGAAATATTGAAGAATTTTAGGATGCAGGATTCTAAACTAGTATGTTCTCTGATGGTTACTTGATTTAAGCTAAGTAAAACTAACGAATCTCCTAAGACAAATCAGAGCAAGTACAGATCAATAATTGGTGGATTGTTCTACCTAACTTCTACCAGACCGAATATCATGCATACAGTTTGTCTTGTGACTAGATTTGAAGATCCCAGAAAATCACATGTTACAATAGTAAAAAGGATATTTAGATACTTGAACTTAGGCACTCTAGATTATGGCTAATGGTATCATAAGGATACTAATTTCTCCTCGAGTGCATATATAGATGGAGATTGGGTAGGATGTATAGATGATAGAAGAAGTACAAGTGGTGGTGCCTTCTTTCTTGGGAACATATTGGTCTAGTGGTTGAGTAAGAAGTAGGATTTAGTGTCATTAGCTACTCTAGAGGTAGACCACATTACAGCAGCATCTTACTGCACACATGTGTTGTGGGGGAAGTAGACATTACAATATATCAAAGAGTCATATGATGAACCTATTCCTATTTTGTGTGATAATACAAGTGCTATCAATGTCTCAAAGAATCTAGTAATGCATTCAAGAACAAAACATATCTCTATCCAGTATCACTTTCTAAGAGAGAAGGTTGTGGAGCATGAGGTGAAATTGGAGTATGTGCTTACTAAGGATCAAGTTGCAAACATTTTTACAAAGGCTCTTCCTAAAAATACTTTTGAGTATCTCCATTAGAAGTTAGGGGTTATTGCCTTGCCTTCTTTTAATTACATGCATAAGTGTGTGCATCTGTCTGGGAAGCTTTTCAAGATACATTCTTAGTCCTAGAATAATGTTGAATGCTACCTCTCAGTGGGAGTAGGAAATGCTTCTACTGGTTGGTGTAGTTAGATGGAGTATATTTTATGCCCCTAAGGGGGAGAGTGCAGAAAAGTGAGAGAAGTGGAGAGAGCAGGTGCTTGTTGGTGTTGCAAGTGTTACCCTTTGATGTGTTATCAAAGGGGGAAAGAAAAAGAATTCAATGCAAAAGAGGAAAGTGTGAAGAATGCAAGAAAGAGAGTTAGTTGAGTTTGTTGCCCTTTTCCATTGATATGAAAGAGGGAGAGAGTTAGAGTGGCTGAAAAACTATAGTGCAAGAAAGTTGGTTTTGAAAACAACAATTTGTCTTGTGTCTAGATTTCAAGAAGATTCTAGAGAATCACATGTTACAATAGTAAAAAGGATATTTTGATACTTGAAAGGGACTCCAGATTATGGCTTATGGTATCCTAAGGATACTGATTTCTCCTTGAGTGCATATACATATGGAGATTGGGCAAGATGTACAGATGATAGAGGTACAAGTGGTGATGCCTTTTTTCTTGGAAGCATATTGGTCTCATGTTTGAGTAAGAAATAGGATTCAGTGTAATTATCTACTATAGAGGCAGACTACATTACAGTAGCATCTTGCTGCACACATGTGTTGTGGATGAAGCAGACATTGAGATATATCAAAGCATCATATGATGAACCTATTCCTATTTTGTGTGATAATACAAGTGCTATCAATATCTCAAAGAATCTAGTAATGCATTCAAGAACAAAACATATCTCTCTCCGGTATCATTTTCTAAGAGAGGTGGTTGTAGAGAATGAGGTAAAATTGGAGTGTGTGCCTACTAAGGATCAAGTTGCAAACATTTTTACAAAGGCTCTTCCTAAAAATACTTTTGATTATCTCCAACAAAAGTTAGGGGTTACTGCCCCTCCTTTTAATTAGATGCATAAGTATGTGCATCTGTCTGGGAAGCATTTCAAGATATATTCTTAGTCCTAGATTGATGTTAAAAGCTACCTTTTAGAGGGAGTAGGCAGTGGTGCTACTGGTTGGTACGGTCAGATGGAGCATATTTTATGCTCCTAAGGGGGAGAGTGTAGATAAGTGAGAGAATTGGAGAGAGAGCAGATGTTTGTTGGTGTTACAAGTTTTTCCCTTTGATGTGTTATCAAAGGGGGAAAGTGAGAGGAACCTCATACAACAATATAATGAAAAATGAATGAAATAACAGAAATATATGAATAGTAGAAACATAAAAGGAATTTATTGATCACAGACCACTTCAAGGGGGTAACCTCCTTTAAGAAAGCTTAGTACAATAAATTCATGGATGCCTTCATTGGCCTCAACATGTACTCATAGACTAAGTCTAATCTAAACAACTATTACTTCCCATGAATGTGGGATAATACAATATAGTCACGATATGACTTACAAAGCATATGCATCCAAAAGTAATATACTAACAAAGTAAAGAGAAGGGTTAAACATGAGTTCCTAACATCTCCTCCCTCTTAGAAAAGCTTTGTCCTCAAAGCTTAAGATGTGGAAATTGTTGCCAAATCTGAAGGAGTGGTTCCCATGTAGCATCCTCTGGTTGCATTATGTGCCACTGAATTAATACCTCTATGATGGATCGAGAGCAAAGTTGATGAGTGCACCTATCGAGGATTGCCTCTGACTCCAAAATGATAGATCTTTCGTTATCCAGTTCTGGTAAAATAGTTTGTGCTCTTATGTTGGTGCCAAGAATTTTCTTTAGACAAGAGACATGAAATATTGATGAACACGGGAAGGAGGAAGCTCCAATTTATAAGCAACTGACCCAATCTATTGAAGAACCTTATATAGCCCATAGAACTTTGGAGCCATCATATGGCACCCTTTTAGTTTTAGGGATGACTGCTTGTATATTTGTAGACGAAGAAAAACCATATCACCTACTTGAAAAGTGCACTTAGAACGGTGCTGATCAGCTTGTTGTTTCATTCAATTTCTTGCCATGTGGAGATTGTCCTACAAGATGCAAAGAATCTGATCCTAGGTTTAGAGAACCATGTCAACTACCTAAACTAGTGAACTATTGGGGGTGTACGGAAGGAGTACTGGCAGTGCCTGACCATAGACTACTTTGTATGGAGTCATTTTAGATGTAATGTGGTAGGAGGTATTGTATTACCATTCAGTGAGAGGAAGCCACTTTGCCCACTGATGTTATTTTGAGGTGAAGCAATGAAGATAAGTTTCCATACATTTGTTGATAATTTTAGTTTGACCATTTGTTTGTGGGTGATACCTAGAACTCATCTTTAGTTTGGTGCCTCTGTTTCTAAATAATTCTATCCAAAAATGACTGGTGAAAGTTACATCATGATCTAAGACAATCGAAGAAGGGATGCCATGAAGATGAAAGATCTGGTCCATGAAAATTTATGTGACTGAGGAGGCAATATAGGGATGGCTAAGGGCACAAAAATGACTATATTTGGAGAGGCGATCAACCACAACCAAGATCACTGTCTTCCCTCCAGATTTAGGGAGCCCCTCAATGAAATCCATAGAAATATCTATCCAAATCCATGTAGGGATGGGCAAGGGTTCGATCAATCCAGGAAGGAGCATCATTTCACCCTTGTTGCATTGGCAAGTATCACATTCAACCACCATATGTTGAATTGCCATTTTCATTCCCTTCCAAAAGACATTACATCATGCCAGCTCATAAGTTTTGAGGAACCTAGACTGCACAGTCGATGGAGAAGCATGGAGTTCATAGAAGACAGCCTGTTGAAGATTTATACTTTGGGGAAGCACCAGACGACCCTTGTATCGCAGAGAAGCGCCATCCTAAGAGTAATACAGTATTGTAGAAGGGTTATTAGCCAATTGTTGAATTATTTGAGATAATGAAGAGTCATTGACATAGCCCTACTAGACAGATTCCAACCAATTTGGAACAAGCATAGAAATAGCTGAAAGATAAGCTTGGTCATCAAATGTGTGACAAAGAGCATCCACCACAATATTGTCCTTACCCTTCTTGTAAGTGTAATTTCAGAAAATGTCCCCTTGGGGGTTTTTCCCTCATAAGGTTAAGCTCCTGAGTCTTTAGCATGAATTTAGGAGATCTTAGTTCATATTTTGGCATCCCGATGAAATGAGACCCAAGTTCCATGGCAAATTGGACTCAAGTGGACCCCTTGAGTTGTACCCTAACCAAAATAGGGGGGAGGACTTGGGAACCCGCGCCCTAGTCCTGCCCTATATTGGGGCAGCCCTAATTTCTGTGTGTCAGTTTATGACTGTTATTTGGTCCTTTTCCTGACATAGTAAGTTTTGATTTTTAAAATCTTGGTGGGAGTGCTTGTAGTGGCATATTTAAGCATGCTTAGCCATTCATTTAGAAACTAGATGATCATTGTGAACTCTAAGCATTCTCAATGTGATTCAAGAGTTTCATTGTGTTTCAAGAGCAAACTTGTGTGTTTTGTGTGTTGATATTTGCAGATTTCAGCATCAATTTCCTCATGGAATGAAGAGCATCTTCCTCCCATGAGAGATTCACTACAAGGTGACATAACATTGTGTTTTCATCATTGATTCCTTTAGCTTTTGCCTCTGCCTCACAAGGGCACACACTCTTTATTTGACAATGGTGTTCAGAGACTTAAGTGTCCTCTGGGGCTTAACTGAGGAAAGCCTCTAAACACCACAACCCCTAAACTGAGTCTTGTGATTGTAGGTTATAGGTGTTGCATTTGGGAAAAGTGGAGTTGCATGAAGGATTGGTAGGCATCAAGGATTTAGGATCTGAAGAAAAGTAGGACACGGGAGCACTTCCAGGACTTGGGTACTCTCTCTAGTGTCCTCTGCATCTGAGTTTTGGGAAACAAAAGTTAAGGGGCTAATCAGTGTCGAAAGGAGGTCCAGATCCTGCGAAGAAACTGGTGCCTTGGACTTGGGCAACTGCTCCTGTGTCCCTAACTGTTTCGCTTCGGAGCCCCTAAAATAGGTACTCTATGATTTGATATTTTAGTCCTGTCTGCAACAGCTTTTTCTATTATTCGTCAATTTGTTGCCGCATTTGCATAATTAGGGTTTTAATGGTTAATTGGGCATAAGAGAAGGAAAATTGATAATTAAATTCCCTAATCTAAGTTTCCCTACATTTGCAAGTGACCTAGGGTATGATAGTGCTCATCACTCGACCCTAGATCCTTGAATGTATAGTGAAAAGGTGGATTTAAACATCTAAAATCTAGAACATTAACAAATCCAATTTTCCCCTAAATAGTAGGTGATCTCATAGTCATAACCCATGATTTTTTTGACCTATTTCTATTGTGCTGGGGAGGAGTCCCGTTGTTGTAGGAAATATTTTAGACTCTAGTGATCAATCTTGATGTAAAAAAGATTCACTAGTAGGTATGGCTACCACTTCTGTACTCAATGGAAAATAGCCATCATTTCCTTCTCATATGTAGAGAGTACTAAATTCTTGCCAAAAAGGGCTTTGCTGATGAATGCAATGGGATGTCCATCTTGAAGGAGAACAACACCAAGTCTAGTGCCGCAAGCATCACTCTCAATAGTGAAGGTCTTGGAAAAATTTGACATAGCTAGAATAGGTGTAATACACATAGCTTGTTTCAGTTTTTCAAATGCACAGTGAGTAGCATGTGTCTAGGTAAAAACATCATTTTTTAACATAGTTGTTAATGGAGCTGCAATCTTCCCGTAATCCTTGACAAACTTGTGATAGTAGCCAGTCATCCAAAAAAACAACAGAGGCTCTTGAGCATCTGAGGATGTGGCTAATTTTTCATGGCATCTATTTTTGCAGAATCCTCTTGAACCCCTTGGGCTGAAACAATATGCCTGAGATACTCCACTTCCTCTTGGACAAAAATACATTTAGATTGTTTTACATAGATGATGATTAGAGAGAAGTTGCAGTATGAGATTCAGATGTTGGAGATACTTAGCCCTTGTTTTACAATAGATGCGGATATCATCAAAGATGACCAGAATGAATTTCCACTAGTAGGGCCAAAATATTTTATTCATCAATGCTTGGAATGTTGAAGGAGCATTAGTGAGGCCAAAGATCATGACCAAAAGCTCATAGTGACCATCATGTGCATGGAAAGCCTTTTTAGGCATATCATCCTCATGAACCCAAATTTGGTGATACCCAAAACAAAGATCCAACTTGGAGAAAAAAAGACACATGCATACCTATCCAAAATTTGTTGTAGATCAGAAGTAGTGGAAACCGCTGATGGTTGCATCTTAATGGAATGGAGCTGAGCGATGACACCATGTGAATTCTTCTTAACAATTTATCCATGCGATGTGAACTTATGATGCTAAGAGACCTCAGTTGTAAGCTCTTCAATGTGTGTTTTTGCCCATTGTCTGAAAACTGCATCAAAAGTTTAGTAAAATTCCATAAGATGGGTCCAAGTGTGCATAACCATTGGACACCCAAAACTACATCACATCCATGTAAGGGTAAGGCAAACATGTCAGAGCACAGGTTATAATCTCCAATCGAGATATGCACATTGCGACACTTCCCTTTTCAAGGTAATGTGCACCCATTGGTAATCATGACTTCAAAGCTGGAGAAAGGATGGACAAAACAATTAGCCTATTTGGCAATCCACGGGTCAATGAAGTTATGAGTGCTACCAGAATCAATGAGTATTATAAGAGGGATCTTCTTGAAGTAACCCTTGACCTGCATGGCTTGTGGGGTGGTGACTCCTGCTAAAGCATGGAGAGAGATCTCTAGGTGGTCTTCCTAAGAAGTAGGGTCAACAAGCGACTGCTAAATTTTAACCTAATCATCTACTGTATCATAAGCATCTGCATAAACTTTAGTTTCAGGCAAAGAATTTGCATCCAAGAGATAGAGCTTTTTCTCAACAGATCTATGTCCCTGAGTGAATTTCTCATCACAATTATAAAAATGCCCTTTTTCCCTATGTGCCCACATCTCTGCTTCAATCAAATGCTTGATAGGAGTTGTTCTAGGAGCTGACATTATTTGAGGTCTTTGGGAAACCATATTTTTGAATGGAACAAAATTGGATTTGGATCATTGTTGGCCTATGATCTTGTCCTCCGCCAACTTACCCAACCCTAGGGCTTCCATTGTTGTGCTGGGACGAAACATTTTAACCTCAGATCGAATTGCATCCTTTAGACTACTGACAAAATAACTCCTAAAGAATTCATCAGACAATCCCTCTATGTGATTGGCCAGTTTTTTAAATTTAGTCTAAAATTCTCTCACAATGCTTGTTTGGTAAAGTTCAGTGAGTGCTCTTATGAAGTCATCAAAAGCACTAGGGCCAAATCATTGCAAAACGAGTTTGCAAAAATATGTCCATTTAGGTTTTTCATGAACCTTGATGCACCAGCGAAACTATTGAAGAGCTTCATGTTCAAAATGAAAGGATGCAAATGGGACTTTGTTGACATCAAAAGTATTATACCATTGAAGTGAGGAAAATCAAGCTTCATCCCACCAAAATTGCTGGAAGAAGATAAGTCAGTGTCTACAGAAAACTTTGGCTACCATCAATTGTTGAAGAATGAGGCCAAGAATTTTTTCATCTAGATCTTGGAGTTTGGTCTTGAGGGTTGCAAGTTCATGCTCCATATTTTTTTCTCCTGTGCAGGTGACAACCATAACTAGTAGTTTTTTTTTTTGAGAATGGGTAGGAAAACAAAAACGGAAACTTTTTTAGTAAAGAAAAATTTGGATTTGGGAAAACTCCAATGGGTAATTGCAATTTGACTAGGTTTTGGACACTTTCTGAGGGAAAGGGAAGCAGAAAATGAGGATTTCAGAAGAGGGATGAAAGAATGAGAAAATTTGTCCAAGAGGGACAAAGGAACAAAAATATGAAATGAACACTATGGTAAAATTTGAAGGCTATTGGGTGAGAATTGAAGAAGTTATGGTAAACCCTCAAAATAGACAAATGTGAGATTTCTATCTTTGATAAGTGGAATTTGGGATAGGGTCCTCAAAGAAAGAAATATGTAGAATGAAAATTTAGGGGTTCTAGTGAATTTTGAGAAGAAACAAAGCTAATGAAAGGACTTGATATGGAGAAGAAATAGATTTTTCTTTTACTTTTTTTTTTTCTAGAAACGATCGGCCAATTCCTCTAGACAGATTCAGTCTGTGATTTACCAAATGTCAATAGATATGGGCCCCAAGTATGTTCATCTTCTTAAAGGTTCAGGGGAGTCACTCAGCCACCAATGTTGTCTAACGACTTGTGTATTAGGGCAGTACCCCTCACTCCATGGTTCAGGTAAAACTGATAACTGCTTTGCCACAAATGATAGCTCTTTGTTTACCTCACGAATGGGAACAAGTCAATCAGGTAGGGGTCGTTGCCCTTTTCACTGGTAGGTCCTCTCAATGGGCTAGCTACTTCAGAGTTCCTATGGTACTCCTCACAATGAGTTTTAGGGCTATATGCCCAGGCACTTCCCACAGTTACGTAGATAGGGATATTCCCTGATCTAAACCTGTAATTGAAATAAATAATACAGATGCAAAAAAGAAAGAACTACTATAATAATCACAGTGCCTGGAGGCCACTGCGGGAAAAAAAATTAGTAGAAATTCCACCCAATTAGCCCAAGAAAGCGCTCTGATACCAGATGAGAGGAATCTCTTGCAACAATATAATGAAAATGCATGAAATAATAGAAATATATGAATAACAGAAACACATAAGGAATTTATTAATCGCAGGCCACTTCGAGGGGGCAACCTTCTTTGAGCAAGCTTAATACAATAAATTCGTGGATGCCTTCATTGGCCTCAACACGTACTTATATACTAAGTCTAATTTAAACAACTATTACTTCCCATGAATGTGGGATAATACAATATACTCATGGGATGACTTACAAAGCATATGCGTCCAAAAGTAATGTACTAACAAAGTAAAGAGAAGGGTTAAACACAGGTTCCTAATAGCAAGAAAAAGAATTCAATGCAAAAGAGGAAAGTGTGAAGCATGCAAGAAAGAGAGTTGGTTGAGCTTGTTGCCCTTTTCCATTGATGTCAAAGAGGGAGAGTTGGAGAGGCTGGAAACCCATAGTGTAGGAAAGTTGGTCGAGAAAACACAGGGTGAGAAAGTGTGTTTATAAGAGAATGAAGAACTCCTTGGGTAGGAGGAGAAGAAGTCTATGAAGCAAAGGTAAAGAGTATGAAGAGTAAGAGTTGCTCCAGTCAGGGGGAGTACAGCTAGTTGCAGAGTTGTTGTTGGATTGCTTTTGTTGTTGATGATTTTTTAGAGAGTTGGTGTTGCCGTCAATGATAAAGGGGGATATTGTTGGAAGCTTGATGGTGTTGTCATTGATGTCAACCCCTAGCATTGGTGTAAGGTATACTTGAAACCTATTTTTAAATAAGTACATTATTTTGAAATAATTATATAAATGATTTTACCAATGATGGCATGGTTCGGTGGTTAAGTCGCTCAGGATGTAGTGGCGGCCACCAAAGTTCAAACCCCCGCTGGGCCAACGAGCTCGCAAGGCTTTATGCCTTCGCTGGGCCAATGAGCTCGTAGGTTTGAAGTGTTCTTCCTAAGGGATGAGGTCCCCCAGTTGTGGCCTCACCGGTTCATTGCTCTGGGCAAAAGCATTCGCATGGAGCCAGAGGGCGTGTCGCACCAGCATCGCCAGTCACGTTAAAAAGTTTACCAGGCGCATTATCTTTAAAAAAAAAATTATATAAATGATTTAATATTGTTTAGAAAATAAATTATGTATGTGCTTTCTAATTTATATGTTTTATAAAGTTTTCTTTAAATTCTATTTTGGGCCAAGAAGTGGTCGGAAGAAGTGGTTGTTTCTTGGTATATGAATAGTCATGTGTTCAGTTATAAAAGGGGAAGAAGATGAGTCAGATGGGGAGTTTTAAAAAGAATAAGAAATGAATGAAGGATTGGGGGGTATTCTGAGAAAGGAAAGAAAATGAAATCAGACTAGAAGGAAAGCAAAAAGAAATGTAGGAATTTTGTGAAGTTGCAATAATCTAGGTATGCTTTTATTTTACATGATTCTAAAACCTACCATGTTTTGTTAATAACTATGTTTATCAAATATCTGAGTGGAAATATTCTGTAAATATCTCCATAGGTTTTAATCAAGAAGATTTTGTCGGTATAGCTTTGTTGATAAAAGGATTGCATGTTTATGAATTCTGAGCATAATATGTGTGTGTGGATTGATTGTTTTGTTTCTCTATACTCTTGATTTCATGGTACCAAATTGTGTCTTTTTGTGCAAACCCTCTCTTTACATCAAGCCTAGATCTTATTAGATGTTATTTAAGTTTTCTCTTAAATCTCACCATGCCATGGGCTTCAAACCCCCTGTTCACATTTCCTGCTCTTCATGGAATGAAATGTCATGTTTACTACTCTGAGCTAGCTTAGTGCTTGTATGTGTTACTAACCTTCAAATGTTTCTTTATCTCCAAACTTAAGTTCCTCTCTCTCTCTCTCTCTCTCTCTCTCTCTCTCTCTCTCTCTCTCTCTCTCTCTCTCTCTCGATTGAGGGAGTCACCATGAGGGCATAGCCTAGGAAGGATAATGACTCTCTCGCACCCTCCTCATTTCCCTAAGTTAATCTTAACCTTTAACTAAATATAGTGTTGGCACTTATCATGCTTAGTAACGTCCAAGCATTTTATCTGTGATTCTGAGATTGCGTGAAAGTCTATCCAATTTATTTGGTGTCCTCGCTTTTCATGCCTAATAAATGTTTTGATTCTAATCTCCCTTTTGCGTCTACATTTTGCTAACATGCAACAGGTGTAGAATTTAGCCTAATCCCTATCGATGTATTTGGTTTAAGATTCTTAATCTTGTCCAACAAATCCATTTTGTGGATATCCTGTGATCATTTGAATTCTTATGTATTTTGTTACTCATGGGTGAACTTGTAGTTTAAGGTAAATGAATCCTTCTATTGTTATTCTTGCAATAGAGAATCTTTTTCATAGAAACTTAATATCTTCCTATATCTTAAGATCGTATCTCTTTAGAAATAAATCTATTTGGATTTCTTTTCTTGTTATAGTAAGTTGATTCCAAATGCTTCCAATAGTTACTGTTTTAGGACTTACGCCTTACCATGGAATTATAGTATCCCTTTTACCTGTTATCGAATCTTGTATCAAAGACTAAATGTTTCTCTATCCATGTATGCTGTAGTCTGAAATTGATGTTATATGAATCCTCTCCTTGGTAATGATCTTATACTCGAATACCTAGCATTCTGTGTCGATGATCAAAGAGAATGATAGTTTTTTTTTTTTTTTTTCTGTACAGTCTATTCTTGAAAAAAAATTATCTTCATACATGTTTAAATTGTTTGATCTTTTAGCATCAATCTTGTGTGATCTCATTCTCTTAAATTTCACTCAAGTCTACTTAACTTGTAATTGCTTTTGGTCTTGGCTTCTTGAACGCCTTAAAACCATTTTGAAATATTGTTGCATCAGTGAATAAACCTACGCTGAAGATATGACTTTGATCTTTCCATTTGTGTCTTCTCTTGTGCCAAATCAACTCTTTCCTCATGCCATATCAAACTGAGTATATTCTGCATTATTGGATATTTTTTGGTTCACCTTTATTTGAGCATGGATGCATGTTTAATTAAATTCCTTTTTAGAAATTTATAATTTTAATGTATGAAGCTTGGCTAAGTCTAGATTAAAGCACCCCATAACTAGTCGGTTGTATTAGTAAACTACCTTATAAGGTTAGAATTGAAATGTCATAATCATAATATGCTTTCAAAGTATGTGCATTTTTATTGAATGTGTTTGTATTTATGAAGCCATAACATACTAGATGATTTTGCATGATTTGTATTGATATTTAATGATAATGTATTTATGTAGAAATTATATATTTAGTTGTGTATATTTAATTTGTTAATAAATATATCTTTCTGTTCAACAATAGAAGATATCAGTTATACAAATATAAGTAGATCTTTAATATGTTTTGAATTGATTCTTTTTGAGGAATATAGTATCAAACATTAAGTAGTTTCTAATAAGTACATGGCTAGATATAAATGTTTATATATACAATTGTTCAAAACCACAAGCTTGGTATAATTGTTATTTGCTCTCTAAATGAGTGAGTAAAGTTAGATCTTAAGACATTATGATAGTCGAATCTTTAATGGTAGGAAACTAAATCTTTCTAGCTGTGATAAAAGCTTAACTCTCAAATATTTTCAAATCAATAATTTTGTATGTGGATCATATCCTTGTCAAGCGTGAAGGTATCGTAGTATTAATTTCTTAGTTTAGATAATATTTGATAACTGTTAGCTTGATTCACGGGAGTAACTAGATAGAATTATTGTTGTTTTGTTCAATAATAAATTCATTTGGGTTAGATAATTAATGCCTTTTGGGAAGAAATTTCCTTGTGTTTAGAATGATAGAAAATTTTTATGGAAAAATGCTTGGGTATCTTGTATGCATGTTTGAAAAAAAAAATATATAAGAGTTAGATCAATCTGTTGATTAGTATATAAGAAATCCTGTGAAAGATGTGAAATAGTGAAAGATGTGAAATAGATAGACTTTAGATTTTGTCTCCTCCTAATATAAGGAAAATTTTGAATCTGAATCTATGATTGGGAAGGTGCATAAATTATGTAATCAACATCTTGGAAGAAAGTTCTTGCGAACTATCTAACTAAGAGTTCAATATATTTGTATTAAATGATCATTGTTGTTGGATTCAAAATTGAACTCTAGTTGGTGTGTGATTGACTTGTCTTGATCAATTGGTAAATATTCTTAGAATTTTGTCTACTTATGCTTCAATCAATATATTAGTGTGTTTTACGATCTTGAAAAAGAATCAGAAATGTTATCTTTTAGTCTTCATCTGAGTTTGTATTTGCCTTAATAGAAGAGCAAGGCTTAAGATAGTCTTTGAGCTAGATTGCATAGAGAATTACAATTCATAGACCCTTCCAATCTAATTTTCTTAAGTTTTGTAATATGGATTAGGTTGCAATATATGATTAATAGATTTTTGGTTAAATTCTCTTGGATTGTAAATGACTATAGAATATAGATGGATTCTATGTATGCATTATATAATTAAATAGGAAATCTATAGAAAATAAATTTTATTTTCATTTGGTTCAAATACCAAAATATCCCAAATATGTTAGTTAAACAATTTGATTGTATTGTTTGAAGTAACTAAAATGAATGATTCGTCTTGTTTAGGACATTATCCAAGTTGAAATAAAGGTATAATTCTCCCTTATAAGTTCTAGAGAGTATAAGCTACTATCTCATACATTATCCCTAGTTTTGAATTGTACTATACTATCTTGTCATTACAAGTTCTAGTCCCCAAACTATGAAGTCTCTGCACTATGTGTAAGTAAGTAAGGCCATCATGAGCCCCCAAGTCATTAGGTTGGCCCCTTAGGGCCTTAAGGCTCATAAAATGCTTTTTGATATGATTATTGATTGATTTTGTGTAACTAATGTTTACATTTAGTTGTGCAGACACAAGTGTATTAACCATGTAGGGTTCAAAAAAGTATTTTCTCACTTTGCAAATGAATGATTATTTGGCATTCACTGTAATTGCATATAAATGCACATAATTGTATACGAAACATTTTAATCTTAAAAAAAAAAATATTTTCAATGAATATTATTAAACTTATGTTTAATTTGTATTTATTAAGTTAGAGTTTAGAGAATTTTCTCCTTTAGTCCTATTTCTTCCATTATCCCTTTGCTAAATTAATTTATATTTTGTTGTTTATTCTTAATTTACTGAGTGGGCATTATATAGGTATCAAAGCCCAAGGTTGCAACACTTGGGAGCTTTGGGGTAAAAGTGTTAGTAATGTAAGCCTATTTTTGAGTCTCACCATGGTAAGTAGAGGTAAATTTTAATTAATTAACTATATGAAATAAATATCTAGTAAATTACTTTAAACATATATACATATATGATCATGGATGTATTCTTAAAATTGTAATTTTTTGTAAAGTAAATTAATGGTTTTTGTTAAGCATGTATAATTTTCACCTTATTCTATGATGAAACTAACAAACTTGTGTGTATGGCGATGGTGTTGTGGCTATTGGTGTTATGGGAGCTACTGATAGGGAGCTATAGGGACTTAAACCCCTTTGGGGTTATTCATGGTACTGGTGTTGGTGTTGTGGTTGGTTGTACTTTGGGAACTATGGTTAGCGAGCTACAAGGACTTAAGCTTTTTGAGGCTATTCATGGTGTTGGTGTTGGTATTGTACCTAGTTGTGATTTGGGAGATACAGTAAGGGAGCTATAGGGACTTATGCCCTTTGGGGCTATTCATGGTGTTCGTGTTGGTGTTGTGGTTGGTTGTGATTTGGGAGCTACAATAAGGGAGCTACAGGGACCTATGCCCTTTAGGGCTATTCATGGTGTTGGTGTTGTGATGGGGGTTTTGTTGATGAAATGGTGTTGTGAGAGTTGTATGATATGGGAGCTACATGTGATATATGGGAGCTATCATTGTGTTAAGGGAGCCACATTTGTTGAAAAAGGGAGTTTTCTAAACTACAATTTTTCGTAATTGATTGAATGTTCATGATTGCATAAATTTCATGATTATTTTCCTTTGTCATATTTGTTGAAGCTCCATGTCATTTGAAACCATCACATTCCCCTCCTCCCCTTAGGTGGCTCATTTGAAGTCATGTGGTTATTGTGATGTAAAGTTTTATAAAGATTTTTGGAAGTTTCATTTTGATATTCTCTTCCTTGTGTTTTGAGCTAGCAATTTTAAAGTTTCTTTAAGATATTTGGTTGTTTTGAAATTTAAAATTGTCCTTTTGCCTCAAGGAATATTTTATAAAGGGTTTTGGATTTGATTTGAGCTGATATTTAATTTGTTTTTATATGAAATTTTATTTATTGATTATATTTGACATTTTTACTTATTTGAAATTTCTTTATTTGAGGCTTTCTCAGTGTTTGTTGTTGCTGGCTTGTGTAGAATTATGTGAATTGTGTAGGTTTCCATACCCAAGAAAGGTCCCTGCTAGGTTGTATATGGGAGTAGATGGCCTAGGGAATGTTTATTGTGAAATTGTGTAAGATCTATTTTGTGGCACTATGGTTCAACTTGGCACTAATCATCCTCATTCCATTATACATGATGTATTATGTACATAGTTGATATCTGTGATGTTTAAAAGTTAAGAGTAGTTATGAAAGAATATGTTGCAAGAATATATTGATGTTATAAATATGTTTTGTAGAGTCCTAATGGGCAAAATGGTATAACCGAATTGTTCTAGAATTAGGGATGTTGTGAGCTTGCTGATTTGTTTGAGTTTTAAGAAGAAAATGGGGACAAAAAGTGTAAATGGATGTTTGAGATGATTGTATAAGTGTTAATCAATGTGTTATAAATTTCTGACTTTTAAATGTCGTAAAAATCTGATTACAAAAAGATTTCTGAATGCCTTTTGGGGCAATTGTATGAAGTTTGGTGTTTTTGATTGAAATGGATGAATACTATTTATTGTTAATAAGTAAAGAAGATTTATTTTATGCTCAGGGGTGGATTCGACCTAGTCGATCCTATGGATGGGTGGTGAGCAAATTTTAATTTCTGTATATTTTCTTCATTTGGTGATGCAAGTTTTATACTTTTGCATGATAGCAAAAAGAATATCTAGTCAACTTAGTAAATCTTGACAAAAATATAAATTTTGTTTTATGTGATCAAGTTAAGAAATAATCATTTCTCTTGATGACTTCTAGGAAGAAGTCCATTCTTAGGGGGAAGAATGTAAGGCATACTTGAAACCTATTTTTAAATAAGTATATTATTTTGAAAAAATTATTTAAATGATTAATATTGTTTAGAAAATAAATTATGTATATGCTTTCTTATTTATATGTTTAATAAAGTTTTCTTTAAATTCTATTTTGGGCCAAGAAGTGGTCAGAAGAAGTTGTCATTTCTTGGAATATTAATAGCAATGTGTTCAATTATAAAAGGGGAAGAAGAAGAGTCAGATGGGGAGTTTTAAAAGAATAAGAAATGAATGAAGGATAGGGGTATTCTGAAAAAGAAATCAAATGAAATCAGACTGGCAGGAAAGCAGAAAGAAACGTAGGAATTTTGTGAAATTGCAATAATCCAAGTGTACTTTTATTTTACATGATTCTAAAACCTACCCTGTTTTGTTAATAACTGTGTTTATCAAATATCTGAGTGGAAATGTTCTATGAATATCTCTATAGATTTTAATCAAGAAGATTTTTTTGGTATAGCTTTGTTGATAAAAGGATTGCATGTTTACGAATTTTGAGCATAATATGTGTGTGTGGATTGATTGTTTTGTTTCTCTGTACTCTTGATTTCATGGTACCAAATTGCATCTTTTTGTGCAAACCCTCTCTTTACATCAAGCCTATATCTTATTAGATGTTATTTTAGTTTTCTCTTTAAATATCGCCATGCCATGGGCTTCAAACCCCCTATTCACATTTATTTCTCTTCATGGAATGAAGTGTCATGTTTAGTACTCTAAGCTAGCTTAGTGCTTTTATATGTTGCTAACCTTCAAATGTTTCTTTATCTGCAAACTTAAGTTCATATTGTTTTTTCGAGAGGTTCATACTATCTCTCTCTTTTCTTTTAATCTTGATTGAGGGAGTCTCCATGAGGGCATGGCCTAGGAAGGCTAATGCCTCTCTCTTACCCTCCTCATTTCCCTAAGTTAATCTTAACCTTTAACCAAATACAATGTTGGCGATTATCATGCTTAGTAAGGTCCAAGCATTTTGTCTGTGATTCAAAGATTGCATGAAATTCTATCCAATCTATTTGGTGTCCTCACTTTTCATGCTTGATAAATGTTTTGATTCTAATCTCCCTTTTGCATCTACAGTTTTCTAACATGCAACGGGTGTAGAATTTGGCCTAATGCCTATCGATGCATTTGTTGTAAGATTCTTAATCCTGTCCAACAAATCCATTTTGTGGATATCCTATGATCAATTATATTCTTATGTATTTTGTTACTCATGGGTGGACTTGTAGTTCAAGGTAAATGAATCCTTCTATTGTTATTCTGGCGATAGAGAATCTTTTTCATAGAAACTTAATATATTCATATATCTTAGGATCGTATCTTTTTGGAAATAAATCTATTTGGATTTCTTTTCTTCTTGAAGTAAGTTTATTTCGAACGCTTCCAATAGTTACTATTTTAGGACTTACGCCTTACCATGGAATTATATTATCCCTTTTACCTGTTATCAACTCTTGTATCAAAGACTAAATCTTGATCTATCCATGTATTCTATAGTCTAAAATTGATGTTATCTGAATCCTCTCCTTGGTAACGATCTTATACTCGAATAGGACATTATGTGCAAATGATCAAAGAGAATGATAGTTTTCTTTTTTGTACAGTCTATTCTTGAAAAAAAATTTATCTTCATACATGTTTAAATTGTTTGGTCATTTAGAATCAATCTTTTGTGATCTTGTTCTCTTAAATTTTGCTCAAATCTACTTAACTTGTAACTACTTTTGGTCTTGGCTTCTTGAATGCCTTAAAACCATTTTCAAATATTGTTGCATCAGTGAATAAACCTACACTGAAGATATGACTTTGATCTTTCCATTTGTGTCTTCTCTTGTGCCAAATCATCTCTTTCCTCATGCCATATCAAACTGAGTATATTCTGCATTATTAGATATTTGTAGTTCACCTTTATTTGAGCATGGATGCATGTAGGTAAATTCCTTTTTATAAATTTATAATTTTAATGTATAAAGCTTGCCTAAGTCTAGAGTAAAGTGCCCCATAACTAGTTGGTTGTATTAGTAAACTACCTTATAAGGTTAGAATTGAAATGTCATAATCATAATATGATTTCAAAGTATGTGCATTTTTATTGAATATGTTTGTATTTGTGAATCCATAACATACTAGATGATTGTGCATGATTTGTATTGGTATTTAATGATAATGTATTTATGTGGAAATTATATATTTAGTTGTGTCTATTTAATCTGTTAATAAATATATCTTTATGTTAAATAATAGAAGATATCAGTTACACAAATATAAGGAGCTCCTTGATATGTTTTGAATTGATTCTTTTTGAGGAATATAGAATCAAACATTAAGTAGTTTCTAATAAGTATGTGGCTATATATAAATGTTTAGATATACAATTGTTCAAAACCACAAGCTTGGCATAAATGTTATTTGCTCTCTAAATGACTGAGTAAAGTTAGATCTTAAGAGATTATGATAGTCGAATCTTTAATTAGGTAGGAAACTAAATCTTTCTAGCTATGATAAAAACTCCACTCTCAAATATTTTCAAATCAATAATTTTGTATGTGGATCATATCCTTGTCAAGCATGAAGGTATCGTAGTATTAATTTCTTAGTTTAGATAGTATTTGATAAATGTTGGCTTGATTCATGGGAGTAAATAGATAGAATTATTGTTGTTTCGTTAAATAATAAATTCATTTGGGTTAGAGAATTAATGCCTTTTGGGAAGAAATTTCCTTGTGTTTAGAATGATAGAAAATTTCTATAGAAAAATGCTTGGGTATCTTGTATGCATGTTTGAAAAAAAAACTTATAAGAGTTTGATCAATCTTTTGGTTACTATATAAGAAATCCTATGAAAGATGTGAAACATATATACTTTAGATTTTGTCTTCTCCTAATATAAGGAAAATTGTGAATCTGAATTTATGATAGCGAAGGTGTACAAATTATGTAATTAACATTCTAGAAGAAATTTCTTGCTAACTACCTATTTTGGAGTTGATTATATTTGTAGTATATGATCATTGTTGTTGCCTTCAAAATTGAACTCTAATTGGTGTGTGATTGACTTGTCTTGATCAATTGGTAAATATTCTTAGAATTTTGTCTACTTAGGCTTCAATCAATATACTAGTGTGTTTTATGATCTTGACAAAGAATCGGAAATGTTATCTTTTAGTCTTTCATCTAAGTTTATATTTGTCTTAATAGAAGAGAAAGGCTTAAGATAGTCTTTGAGCTAGGTTGCATAGAGAGTTACAATTCATAGATCCTTCCAATCTAAATTTCTTAATTTTTGCAATATGGATTAGATTGCAATTTATGATTAATAGATTTTTGGGTAAATTCTCTTGGATTGTAAATGACTATAGAACATAGATGGATTCTATGCATGCACTATATAATTAAATAGGAAATCTATAGAAAATAGATTTTCTTTTCATGTGGTTCAAATACCAAAATATCCCATATATGTTAGTTAAACAGTTTCATTGTATTGTTGAAGTAACTAAAATGAATGATTTGTCTTGTTTAGGACATTATCCAAGTTGAAATAAAGGTATAAGTCTCCCTTATAAGTTCTAGAGAGTATAAACTACTATTTCATACATTATCCCTAGTTTTGAATTGTACTAGACCAACTTGTGGTTACAAGTTCTGATCCCTGAACTATGAAGTCTCTGTGCTACGCATATGTAGGCAAGGTCATCATGAGTCCCTGAGACATTAGGTTGGCCCCTTAGGGCCTTTAGACTCGTAAATTGCTATCTAATATGATTATTGATTGATTTTGTGGAACTAATGTTTACATTTAGTTGTGTAGACATAGCTGTGTTAACCATGCAGGGTTCAGGAAAATATTTTCTTACTTTGTGAATGGATGATTATTTGGCATTCACTTTAAATACGTGTAAATGCGCATAACTATAAATGAAATATTTGAATCTTAAAAAATTCATTTTTGATGAATATTATTAAACTTATATTTAATTTGTATTTTATTAAGTTAGAGTTTAGAGAATTTTCTCATTTAGTCGTATTTCTTCCATTATGTCTTTGCTAAATTAATTTATAATTTTTTATTTATTGTTAAATTAGTGAGTGGGCATTACAATCAGTGTTTTTGGAAGTTGGTGTTGTCATTAGTGTTGTCATTGATATCAACCCTTTGCATTCAAAGATTGGCTTCCAAGTGCTTTTGAGAAAATTTAAATAAAAAGGTGTGCAGTGTGACAGAGGTATGTTCAGTGTTGTGCTCCACATTTCTTCATGGTTGAGGATATGCTTGTGTGGTTTGGAAGTAATGATCATAGGTGTTTAGAGGCACTACATCCAAAGTTTCAGGTTCTAGATCCTATGGCAGTAGAAGATTTGTCTAACATCGTGTTTGTTTGTGAAAAAGATTGTTTGGGAGAAATGAGATAGCTCTGCATTTCTCTATGTTGATGTTTCTTGTCTAGTGGAGTAAGGAATGTGCTTATATTGTCTGTATCCACTTTTCCTTGATGTTTCTAGTGTTGGGTTTCTCCGCAAGTTCAGGTCTTATGTTGGAGTTGAGTGGTAGTGCATCCTAATATGCAGAATGAAGGCATTCTTTGTTTCAGGTGGTTGCACCAGTGTTGCAGCAGATTCTAATGGTGCTGGAATATTTTAGAAAGATGTGTGGATGTTATGGAGTATTTCTTTGTAGTCCGCATTATGTTTTTGGAATTGGAGAGGTGTATATGTGGTCACTTGTTGTATTAGTTCAGGTTTGGCCAACTTGGCATGCTAGCGATATTTCCAGAGGTACCTTAAGGATTGTGGATGTGATGAGTAGCATGGTGATATAGATTTGGTTCCTAGTTAACCCTTGTTGTTGTCCACCTCAACTTATTTCCACTCTGAAAGTGTTTGGTGCCGACCTATTTCAGTGTTGCATGGTTGAGGTGCAAACGTTTCATTAAGGCTGACATAATTGAGATTGTTTTAGGTCATGGATGGTATAAATGCAAGGTGAATTTGAGTAGAGAGTGTGAAGAAGAGAAAGATGCAAATTCTATCAAGTGTGGTAAATTGAGTGTGAGCTTAAATGCTTATGACTTCTAGATGCAGTGAGCAGAATGAGTCTACATTTTAGTCTGCTTGAAGTTATTGGAGGTTGTGAGCCAAAGGTTATAGATGGCATAAAGTTGTAGTGGTACATGTCTCTTGTTGCCTTGAGATATTTATTCTCTTTGTAACAATCTTCTTCTATTAATCTTTCTTATGGATAGTGAGTCCTTCTGGAAGTGAGCCTTTCTTCTTCTGGGAAGCGAGGCCTTAGCAGTGAGCCTACTTGTATTTGGTGTTGCTATTCATATATATATGTGACCTAATCCTCACTGTGGTCTTTACCTTCTTGGGTTTTCCATGTAAACCTGGTGTTCTTATGTGTTTGAATGTGTTTACATTGATGCCTCATGTGTTTACATTCTGCTAATGCATAATAAGAGTTTGAAGGCTAATAAGGGTTGGAATATTATTGAGGGTTAAATGTTTTAATGTACAACTGATTCACCCCCCTCTCAGTTGTCCTATGCATCTAACAAACTTTTGTTTGTGCTATCATGAAGATCTAGAATAGCTTCACAATCATATTATTTAGAAAGTGTTTCCCTTGGTCACTTGTTATGCTCAGTGGGCAACTAAATCTAGCTATTATATTCTCATATAAGAATTTTTGTGATAGTTTTGGTTGTACAATCTTTAATTGGTTGAGCTTCTACCCACTTGGTGAGGTATTCCACTCCTATCACGATATATCTTTCTTTTAGCAGTTTAGCAGGAGGATCTATAGGTCCAATAAAATCAATTGCCAATTTTTCAAATAGGAGTTGTGCTAGTACCATCATAAGTGGTATTTCATATTTTGTAGTAGGATTTCCTATACATTGATATATATCACAATGTTTTAAATACTTGTTTACATCTTGGAATAATGTAGGCCACCATAAGCCTACTAATTTTATCCTTCTTGCGGTAAGTTCTCCAACGTTTTGACCTCCTACTACTCCTTCATGTGGCTTTATTGATATTACCTCTCTTTCATGTTCATAGACAAATCTCCTTATTATATCATCTCTTCCTCTAATAGGTAGTTCCTCTTCAATGAGTGTGCACAGGAAAGCCTTCCACATTAGGATATATTTTTCTTGTGGAGATGTACCTGTTGGGAATTCGCCTGTGGCTAGCTATTATGTTGTCTTTCAATTCCTCTAGGTACCATGTTTACCCTAAAAAGATTTGT
Source organism: Cunninghamia lanceolata (assembly GCA_027924645.1). NCBI lineage: Eukaryota > Viridiplantae > Streptophyta > Pinopsida > Cupressales > Cupressaceae > Cunninghamia > Cunninghamia lanceolata. The sequence goes on along the minus strand of BSBN01000334.1, from coordinate 4,067,645 downwards.
GCTAGAAAGTTCTTATTGACTTTTTTGTTCATCTCCTACTTCAATGCTCAAGTCCTTGATTATTTTTGCCTAGTTTGACCACTATAGTGAAGTCAAATTCTTGGAATAATAATAACCAATGATAGATTCTCTCTTAGATTACTAGTTTTCTAATAAGTATTTTAATGGCTTATGATCAGTATAGAGAATAAAAGGTGTAGATAGGAGGTAATGTCTAAACTTATGTAATGCATAAACTAATTCTAGATCCTCCCTCTCTATTTTGGTATAGTTCTTCTTAGCCTTAAATAGTTTCCTACAAGTAAATTCTATAGGGTGGTCTTTTGTTTCCTTGGGTTGGGCTACTACCGCACCTACTTCTATTCTTAAGGAATCCATATTGACATGAAATGGGGTGTCCAATCTAGAATTATGAGAATAGGAGATTCTACAATTTTTGGTCTTAATATGTCAAAGGAATTTTGACATTGGTCATTCCACTCAATATTTATTCAATTTCTCTTCTTTAATAGTTCTTCAAGAGGTGTTTCTATTGGTGCATATTCTCAAATGAATTTGCAGTGGTATCCAGTATATCCCAAGAAAGCTTTTACCTCTATGGATTTTCTTGTTGCTGTAGTGTAAGGATCAAAGTTACCTTCAAAGGATCCATCATCAACCCTTCTTTACAAATAATATGTCCTAACAAAGTCCCAAATAGTATCGAAAAAATACATTTCTTCAATTTTAATGATATTTGTAGGCTTATGCACTTATTCAACATCATCCTTAGGGTTTGGCTATGGTCTTTTACCAATCCATATATAGTCTAATCATCTAAGTAGACCTCTAAGAAATCATGTATGAATTCCTTAAATGCATTTACCATGATTTTGCTTTGTAAGATCCTAGTTCATAGGCAAATGATGTTTTTGGTTGATCCACCTCTTTGATTTTCACTTAATGGTAACTAGAGAATGATCAGTGAATGAATAAATTTCTCTCCCACCAATTGATTCTAAGATCTCTTATGTAAATGATGTTAGGAATGGGTCATGAATACAAGCTTTGTTTAATTCTCTATAATCACCACATATTCTTATTTCTCTTGATTTTTTATTCTAGACCACCATTGGGCTAATCCAATCTATTTCTTCCATTGGTTATATAATCCATGTTGCTAACATTTTATCAATTTCCACTTTGACCCTCTTCTTCATGTTTGGGTTTACCCTGTATGGTGTTTTCCTTACCAGTTTAATTCCTTCTTTTAATTTTATTTTAATCATAGGTACTTCTTCGATTCCTTTCATTTTAGTGACTTTTCTTGGAAAGAAGTCCTCAAATTCAGAAATAATTTCAGTTACTTACGCTACTACTCTATCATCTCAATAGTCTCCTATTTTTGCTAGCTTAGGGTCTCCTTCTTTTGCAATGTTTTCTTCCCTATGTTTGAGAGTTTTATTGGAGTATTTTTCCTTTGGTTTTGTTAGTAACTCTAGTTCTCTTTCTCCTTCTTTGACATTTATTTCTATATCCTTTGTTCCCTCATCATCCATTCTAATTAGTGTATTTTGATTGTTTATCTATTCATTCCACAAGTTTCCATATACCTTCAATTCTAGGTGGTGGTGTGTTATGTTGTAGTTGTTCTTTATCTTCCTCTGTAGTTTGTTGGAAAATAATGTCATTCACTTTCAAGAGATCAATATGTATATATTTGTTTGGGTTGTAGAAGGAAAATGTATACATAAAATCAATTTTGTACTTCATCCCAATTGCGAATTTTTTTTCACCTTTCTTGGTTGATATACCAAGTTTTTGCTATTGGTGATAGTGTTCAATTGAATAGTTTTGAGTATATAAGCATGTTGTGTTCCTTTCTGCCCTCCCATACTATTTTACAGGTGGCTAAATGCTCTTGTGGTGGAATTTGTCCCTCATATTTGGATAACTTTTTATATTCTTGATGAGAAGATTAAATATTTTCTAGTTGTTAATTGAACCTTTATGGGTAGACCACTAATTTGCCACATTGTATACTAATGTATGCTGTACTACTTCTAGTCTCCTTTGTTCCTTTGAGAAAAATTTCTCCATCTCTATCAATTATATTTCTAATTCTTGTGCTCCTAAAAACTTAGGTAGTTTGATATGTGAAATGCCTCTCATGATATGATTTATTCATCGAGATAGTCGAGACTCCTTTGTATTCTTCTCTTCATAAATGGTGCATACATTCTGCAGTGATTTTTCATTCAATGTGAAGGTTTGTGGTAGGTTTTCCCTACTAGTTTGAATCATATATATCTTCCGGCAACCAATCATTCTTTAATTTTTTATCTCTAGTTCATTTATTATCCATGGTTCTAGTACTTCCTCACTATCACTACTATTATTTTCATGTTTTGTTTCTATCTTTCCCTCTAAATCAGGTTATTCTTCTCTCTCATTCGTATCAAGTTTTGATATTGAATAAATATTCTTATGATTGTTGTTAGTATGTTCCACATAGTTATATTCTACAATGTATGCTTCTTCCATGGCTAATCCCAAAGGTATGTATACACTTTTATTAGTATCAGCAGAAGATAATTCCTTTCTGTGGGATTAAAAAAGCTATTTGTGTCAACAAACCATCTCAATCCTAGTAATGCATTGAATGAATCACCTTGTTTTTCATGGAAACAACAACAAAGTCTATGACTTTTTTGTCCATTAGGTTTACTTCCACTTGTTTCCAAGTCCCCCGTGTTGCCATACTAGATCCATTTTTGAAAGTGATATTATAAGGAGTTTCAGACAACTTAGGTTTTCTTAGTTATTCACAGATCTTCTTGGCAATCATGTTCCCATCTGCACCCAAGTCTATCATAACATTTTTGACCTTTTCATGGTTAATATAGACATCTACCAATAGTGATCTTGTCTTCCAATGTCTATCTGTTCTACCCATTTGACAGATTTGATTTTTAGGTATTTCTCCTTGTTCTAGTATTTGTCAAACTACTTCAATTTCTCCATAATATTGTGTTGTTATGTTAGCATTGTGAATTATTTAAGTGATGCCACTTTTGCTTCTAAAAATAACTAATTGTATTGCTTTTGCCTATCTTTTTCTTGAGTTATAATCTTCTTTGTTTTCTAGACAATGTGCTCATGTTGTTTTCTATTAGGGAAGAATGTATCTTCCTCCTCACTCTCTCCTACTTCTGTTTCAATAGTATAATGTCTTGTGGTATTTGTTTCTTGTCTTATTACTACTGTAGCCTTTTATTTCTCTTTATTTTTGTTCATTTTAACTTTCTCATACTTGACTCACTTATATTTGTTCTCTCCTTCTAAATATTTTGTTGAAGATATATCCATCTCACCATCTTTAGTTGTTTGGCAGGTTCTTAGTGTTTGACCTTGTTCTTTAGGAATTCTTTGGATTACCTAGGCAGCATTTTGTGACCTAAGGTTTTCTAATTCATCACTTTTTGATTGTTGCATGCATTTGGGAAGTATTGTTGTGCTTTATCATATGAAAATAGGTCATGTTTTGTACTATTACAAAATGTGCACTATGTTCCCCTTTCTCCCCAGCATACATTAGCAAATTGTCTTAGTTTACCACATTTAGAAAAGGTTGCCTTATCTCTCCTTCTTTTGCCTCTACCATGTCCTTCCCTCCTCTATAGCCTCCAAATTGGTCCCTTTCATCATTACTATAATTGTTTCCATATATTGTATTAGGGTTTGAATTTTGAATAGTCTTCATATTCCTATGGTTTCTCGAGGTTAGTTGTTTATATCCATGATCCTGAATATATAATGGTTTTTCTGCCAAGCCTTTTACATATGCCATAGTATTGTTTTGTGCTCTATTCTTGGGGTTTGTGTTATACCATGACTCATTTTCATCATCATCTTCCCTTACTCTTAATAATTGTGAAAGGCAATCTAGTGTATCATGTTCATCCCACTCACCGCATATTCTACAATGTATTATTTCTTATAGGTATTGCTTTTATATCTACCTTCATAGTGACAGTCTATCTTTAACCTTTCATCCTTGGACATTTATTCCTTATGTTTCATTCCTTACTGAAATAGGGACACCATATATTAGGCTTCTGTTTGTGTGAATTTTCTTCTTTCCTTGCTAAAATTTCTTGTTTTAACTTCAATTGCTCCAATTCTATCCTCATTCTTTCTAATTCTAAGTTTTCTTTAGCATTGTCCTACTTGCGCCATGTTTGTGACTCTATGGAGCAAGCCAATGTGACTACTTCTGAATAGGTTTTTATTATCCTACCATCCAAAGATGTTCTGACATCCGGGCTTATTTTGGATATGAACCACTCAATCTTTTGATTTTTAGTTAAAGGTTTCTCTAATTTGTAGGCTGTTTCCTTGAATCTTTTATCAAATAATTTTATGATTTCTCCATCATTCTATACTAACTCCCTCATTTTCATTACTCCCTTTGTATGGATGTCCAGAGTCTCAAAGTTTTCCAAAAACTCCTTCATGACTTCTTTCCATCTTTTATCATGTTTAGGGCATGCCTTCCTATACCATTTCAAGGCATCATTCCACAATGTTCCTATAAAATCAAATAGCTCATGGTTTCATCCCTTATTATGTCATTCCTATTCTAAATGGATTCTAGAACAAATATACGCTCTACTACTTCATTGGTGTCTTTTTCAAACACACGTAGTTTAATTATTGCATCCATTTGTATTTTTCTTATGTTCTTTCAATACCATTGATGTTTTGCAGTAGATTTTTTCCTTAGGTTTCTGCTTAGGTTTTCACCTCTGTCCTATGGTTATGTTTTCCCTTCCATTGTCTCTTTGTAAGTTGATCTCAAAGTAATCCTTTCCCATTATTTCCTCGAAATATTTCTTAATTTCATCTTCTATGTCTTCCTTATTGTCAACTTACTCCTTTATTGAAATTCTTCTTGCTTTATAAGGCACCTGGGGTGACTCCTGGTCGACGGAGTGTGTCTCTTCAAATTATCTCTTTTTCTTTAGGGATACCTTTTCATTTGTTAACGACATCATGTCTATTGTAGGTGACTTTTCACTTAATTGTCTTATACTTAAATTGGAATTAATCTCCTCATATACCACATCTTTTTCTCTTTCTCTAATCTTAATTACACTTCTATTTAATAGATGGTCTAGGTAATCCGCATCCAAATTCAAGGGATCGAGTTTATGTATAGGACTTAACAATTATTCACATTGTTTATCAACTCTAATTTGAATATTAGTAAAATTTGGTTGAAATTAAAGTATTTTACTTATTTGTAGTAGGGATAGGGTTTGATTATGTTCTTCCCTCTACATGCTTTTTAAATTGTCATATGCCTAAATACTTCCTCCTATACTATTAAGAATTTTTGTAGCTCTGTTAATATGCATTGTTATTGGCTCAAGGTTATTTATGTCCCATTCTATAAAATTTGCAGCAACCTCTATGGCTTTCTCATCCATTCTCTCTTTTCCCTTTATATTACTCTCTCTCGTAGCACCCACCTTCGCACGCTCAACCACACCCCCATTGGCATGCTCACCCAATCATTTCTTTTCCTTCGCAACTTATCTTGTGCACTTCCTACTTAACTCACCTACCCTTTTCATCCTTTTGTTGTACCTTTCTTAACATTCCTAAATCTATTTTTACCTCTCTTCCCTGCTCATCTCCATTCTGGTTGGTATAATCACATTTATCTCTCTTAATCTTTTGTTATCCACTTTTTCCGTGAATATTTTTAATTTCGTATTACATTAATCTTTATGTATCCCATGATCAGCTCAACTTGAAGAGTGACATATTTTCAAAGACATTTTGAGATCCTCCCTCTTTTCCATTTATCATCCCCTTAAGTGCTTGTGCCCTTCTCACAAGGGTAAGAACTTAAGAGAATTCACAGACTTTTTCGCATATCATAAAAATTTTCTGTCCCTTTAGTTTTTTATCTTTGCACTACTCCCCACTTTTCCATTTCACTATTTTATCCTCTCTATTATCCATTCTTCTTTTCTAGTCTCCCAGCAATGGAACCAAATGTTGGAAACAAATGAGAAGGAACCAGTCGAGAGATCTAGTCTTCATTCAAATCTCTAAAGTCATTTTATACCCCAGTCATACAGTGAAAGAATTCTACATGAACATTCAGGAAACGTAATATGTGGTAGGCATAAGTTACATATCAACATATCATATATATATATATATATATATATATATATATATATATATATATATATATATTTGTGATCAATGGTTAATTAAACATAATATTGGCAAGTCTTAGTCTCTACCCTTGTAACAACCCTCCCCGTTATGTACATATATATATACATATGTATATATGTACATATATATATACATATGTATATATGTACATATATATATACATATGTATATATGTACATATATATATACATATGTATATATGTACATATATATATACATATGTATATATGTACATATATATATACATATGTATATATGTACATATATATATACATATGTATATATGTACATATATATATACATATGTATATATGTACATATATATATACATATGTATATATGTACATATATATATACATATGTATATATGTACATATATATATACATATGTATATATGTACATATATATATACATATGTATATATGTACATATATATATACATATGTATATATATACATATACATATGTATATATGTACATACATATATATATATGTATATACATACATATATATGTATATGTATATGTACATATATATGTATATATATGTATATATATATGTATATACATATATATATATACATATATATATACATATATATTTGTGATCAATGGTTAATTAAACATCATATTGGCAAGTCTTAGTCTCTCCCCTTGTAACAACCCTCTCCATTGGACTCTATTAAAAGTCATTTTTTATTTTATTTTACTCCCACCATGCCATTCGATGGCTTTTGGGGAGAGTTGGTGAGGGAGTTTAAGGAAGAAAAATATCTCATTGTCGAAAGGGAGATAGGATAGGTCAGTCTTAATCCTCTGCAAAAAGTCTTCTACATTTAAAAGGAATCGGCACTCTATATGCTACGGCAGGAGATGGCATGGGCCTATATTGAATACCGGTGGTTGGGATTAGATGGTTCTGACTACTCTCTTGTTCAAGAGTAATTGTTCTATCATACCCGAGTCAGATCTGGAATGTTTTCAGTGAACAAGCCCTACAATGGCCCTGTTATCTATCTGATAGTTGGCTATGCCTTTGAAATCTCTAGAAATTGTCATAAGCTTCTGCAATGGTTCATAGAAATGCTCAACAAGATGCCAACCAATACTTGCAAGCTCAAACAACTCAGTGGAATGATATATATCATGACTACAAATCCTACAAATGTAGAGCATATTCTGAAAACCAAACTTGAAAATCACCCAAAGGGAGAATGCTTTACAACAGTTCTCCTTGATTTGTTAGGCCAAGTGATTTTGAATGTCAACGGGGAGTTGTGGAAGATGCAGAGAAGGACCACAAGCTATCAATTTAAAACCATGTCTCAGAAGCTTCATGGTGAAAATAGTGCAGTGCAAGATTCAAAACCACCTCTTCCTAGTTCTCTCAAATGCATGCAAAACAAGTCATTGAAATGGTTGGATCTGGAGGACGGCGTGAGATAGGGGTGAAAGTAAATACTTAGGTAAGTGTATCAAATTGCAAAGATTAGAGGTGCGTTGAAGTGGAGGGTGATCTGGTAGCTAAAGAGAAGTGTGGTTGGTTTTGAGGTATTTACCTCAGTTCTCTTTTTTTCCAGTACAAACTAAAATATGTCTTCTACAATTTCTTAAACCACACAAAAACTGAAACCCCATCCCCATCACTACATTTTTTTAAACATATGCAAAAATTTATTTTAATGCAAGATATTTGTAGTACTCTCTCCTTGCATCGACTCTTTTTACATGCAGAACTATTTTCTTTATTCATTAGATAAAGGGGTTTCCAAACAAAGATCGTGTGGGTTCTGATTTATAATTTTGGGGAAAAATAGAGAGGGTCAATCTTCTAAAGAATATAATGAGTGCAGTCATACTAAAAATAGGGATGCAATGATAGACTTTGAAGAGGTCTAAGTCCCATGGAACCCTATTGTTTACATTGACTCTTTGATAAGATTTTCATTTCAACCTTTCATTAGAATATTGAACGCCCTTTTGTTTCTTTCATTACAATCTTTTTCTCCTAAAACACCAGCCTGCATGAAACCATTGTCTTTGAGTTAAATGGTTCGCTGTTGAACTTGTTTTGTTTGGGTGGGTACATATACACAACATTGAAACCTAGGTCTTGCACTTCTAATCATCTCAAATTACCACCTAACCATAGGGCTATGGACATTAAATAGGATGATACTAAATAATTACATTTTATTCTCATGGTGATGGAATAAACAAATTTTTATATTTATAAAGATTATTTGTATTATAGTGTTTATGTTTGACTTTGAATAATGCATTTGCCTAACAATAACTTTAATGAAAACCCAAAGTGCAAATAAGTCTAGAAACTATAGTACATAAACCCATATACCTTTTTATAATGTTACGTGAAAACATTGAATTCTGGCACAGTTTACACCTAGGTGAGAGTGAAACTTTTTATATGTATGTTTGTGAAGCATGACCAAATTGGGATCACTGGAGTTATGACAAAACTGATCTATCTTGCGAAGGGTCATTTTCAATAAATTACACTGCCATCAAAAGTTTTGGTCTTAAAGCACAAGAATTAACAATATAGCTAATAAGCTTTACTAGTTTGTTATTAATTAAACACTTGCTGTAGAACTATGTTTCAACATGCACTCTTTTTCTCTATAGTTATTATGGAGTAACCTGTGTGCATTTTGCATATTTAACTTGTTTTGATAATTTGGAGTACATGGCCATATTTGATGTTGGTAAGAGTTAACATGATGCTTAAGAATGGCATTATACGTTAAAACTCTTTGTTTGTATGTTAACATTGTCTTTTGAGAACTATTAATATGGTTTTGGTAAACAAATTAAGGCCTTTGATTAAATAGTTAATTAATTGGAAAATAGTGACTTTAATTGTTGAATTATGAGTTATCATGGTATTAGTGCTAAATGATTGTTTGTACATGTTGAATTGTTTTAATTTGGTTTGTGCATCTTGTTTGATGAGATGAGCTTAGGTTTAGGATATTGAGTCCTCGTGCATGGCCTTGTGTGCTTTTAAAGGCTAAGGATGCACATGAGAAGGCCTATCTGCCTATAGGGCATCAAGTTATCTGTCTGTGGGGCTTTGATTTGGGCATGTTTGAGTCTCCTAGTCGGTATGAGTACTGTACTTGATTCCATGTGGTGCCATCCCTTCGAGAATGCATGATGACTCCCCATCTAATTAATACTCTAGTGTCTACTACCTTGGTAGTTGTGAGTAGTACCTGACATTACATTTCATGAGCATCTCTATGTTATGAATTTAGCTTTATGCATTATTTTCTGTGTCTACTCTGTGATTAATGTGAGTGTTGGCCATCATGTATACCCTTACCTTGTTACTACTATTTGGGCATTGTGACTACCTTCAAGCATGGTGGGGTGGTCTCTTCTGAGTCCACATGGTTGGGAGGTGTTGCCACTGCCATTGGGGACCGGGGATAGGTTATCAGAGCACTAGTTGGAGATGTTCTCTCTCTCCATTACTCTTTCAGTTATTGTATCGTATTCATGGCTATGCTATTGCACTATATATTCTTTTATGTAATTGTACTCTCTTAAGAGAGGATGTAATCATGCAATTTAATGAGAAGAAATAAGATGTTTCCTATTTGGTTTACGAATTCCGGTGTGGGTATCAGATCCGCTTGTACTATGATGCTTTTGGTTTCATGTTTATAATCTAGAATGGGTTATAGGAACAATTGGGTTGGTGTTTAAAATGAACATAGTTTATTAATGTTTCTTTGGAGAGTGATTTAGTCCTCTTCTATGGGTTGTGCATTCGGCCATACTTGGCTATGAATGCTGTCGATTTATCAGATCGGCAACCATATCACGTGTATGTTATCTATTTATGTAAAAAAAAAATCTTCCCCTCTTTTGGCCCTTACCCTTCGGGGTTGTGGGGTGGGATGTCTGGGAGCTCTGGCTTACTTGAGCCTTCTATGATTTGTTGTGTTTAGTGTGTGTGGTGTGAGCTTGTTATATTGCTTTTATAGTCTTGATTGCTTTTATGACTTAGTATGGCTTTAGTGGGTTAAGTGGAGGAAATAGCCTCCTTGGCCTTACCTTACTCAATGGGACTAGAGTGTTGACCTTGGTTGAGAGTCTCCCATGGTTAAGAGTGATCACTCTCGCATGCTATAAAAAGAGGGCAGGAATGTTCTGTCTTATGTGTTTTCATGTTGAAGGTAACTTGGGTTACCTAATTACTCTAGCTTGGATATGCTCTTCTTGTGTCTTCCTTTATGTTGCTAGTGAATGAAATGACTATAATTGATCATGAATTGCTCTTGTAATTCCTTCTTGTATTATAGATGTAAAGGATGGTAGGATGTAGCTGTTTGTAGATGTGGACAAATTAATTTGATTGCTCCATGCCCTCTTGTAAGTGTTGGATGATTGCCGATTTTTCTTATAACCTCTTAATGTGCTTGAGTTGCTACAATGTATCATTCTTGATAACGTATTGAAGTCATTAGAATACTAATGGTGCCTTACTTTCCCTTAGTAGAATTTGCATGTTTGTATAAGGAATATTGGATGGCATGTAATGTCTTGACTTGAAATGAAATCTATCTTTCTCTCATCTTTGTAGTTGTCAATAGTTGTCAAGATGTTAGAATAATGGCGTATGGATTTAATTGGTATGTTAGAATTGCAATAAGTAAAAGATCTAATGAGACATGACTGAAGAAGACCTTATGCTTGTTATGGTTATGTGTTGAAAATGATTATATGTTACCTAGTGCCTCCTTGTTTAATGAGCTTGAATGAGGACAGTAATTGATTAGTGGATATATCTTGTTGATGAAATTTGATCTCCTTAATTGCATTGTGGTTTTAATGAGATCATATAGATGAACACTTGTACTTTAATGTAAACTTAAAATAGTGAATGCTAAGGTAATAAGACTGTTGTATATCTTACTTTGAGTGAGTAATTGAATGCCATTGACATAGCTAACGTTACTTATGCTTATATGTATGGATGTGAATGCTGAGAAATGACTAGGGTTCCTCTACCAAACTCAGTTAATTGTGTTGCTAGTTCTCATTTTCTTGTGAAGGAATCTTATTATTGTGACTTGGAATATGATGTTGCATTATGTGTTATTATGAAATGAGAGTGTAATGGGTGTAAAATGAGATGTATATCATTATGTGAATATAGAAGTGAGTGTAATGATGATGTGAAGATGTTACTTATGTTTATGCATTGATGTAAAAGTGATAGTGATGATGCTATACATGTTCATACACTATTGTTTTATGTGGATAGAATTGTAAAGTGAATTTATAATGTTATGGGTAATGAGTTGCCCTTGTGAAAAGAGGAAAATTGGTATGGCTATTTGGGAGTACTTATTGTTTGGTAAAGTTGTGTATCTTGCATTACGTTGCATAGTCATAGGTGAACTATAGTATTTCCTAGGTAAGAGAAATTGTGATTGTATTCCCCATTATGTGAACATCCATTGATGTATTCCTGTTGAGTGTTGTGATTAACCAGTGCTTGAGATGTGTGCCCATGGGATGGTGATACTGCGTACCCATCCATGGAAGGTATGTTTGGATTATGTGTATGGGAGAAAATGATACCACATATATGTTTAATTGTTGTCACCCTATTGACTACCAACCTGAGGGTTGTTGATAGGTCAATATGTGGAGGGTAGTAGCAACAACAAAGTTCCTTGGTAGGGAACTGCACGGCATACATTAATGGTGACGCGAAATGACGGTGATCGTTTTAACCTCCTGGGAAAGTACTCACTACTTCCCCTTATTAATGGACTAGATACTTGTTCATATAATATTAGCCTAATCCCCTCAGTCCTTAAGGATGATATTAGTTTATGGTATGAGCATCTGTGATAGCTATGATCTTACCCTGATGTGATTATTTTAGATATCATGCCATCCCCCACTGGTCTTCCGACACAATGCTGGTGAGGATACCGTGTCGCTAATGGTAGAGAGCTGCGCTCAAGGACACGATGCCACATACCTAAATGTGTGAAGACGTAGTATATATGTTGTCTTCCTACTTGTGTAGAGAGGAGTGGTTTCTCACAAAAACTAGAGGGTTCACTCAAGAGGGCCTCAATTCCAATCGGTTGGCATGTGAGTGGAACCTAGCCACATGCACCTCTAGCTTGGTGTGTTACCACACATGCTTTCTCTATGGGTACACAATATGCGGGATGTTTCTCTGAGTAGGACATTTCCATGTGGTATACGACCATTACGTGCTTTCTCCGCTTGGCAAATACCATATGCAGTCGCACCACATTATGTATGTGACCTGGGAGTTCTGACATAGTACTTTTCCATGTGAGGGTTGCATGAGTTAGCCGCACACACATGAAGGATTGTGGAGACAATCATGCTTGTTTTCCTCCTTCCTTTTGTGCTGACTAGCAATAGTCCTGTAGTGTTGTAGGGTATATGCAGGATCATGATGGGCCAAACTATACCTCTAAGTGGCAATGAAAATACAAAAAATTAGACTTTATCAAGTTCATGTGAAATTTTGAATGGATTATCTATACAATTTGAAAAAGATGTAAGAATGAAATTTGTAGAGAATTGAATCTAGTTTATAGGCTACTAATGTTTTTTTAAAAAAACTAAATTTACTTAGTGAAAATTGAATATTTCAATGAACAGCTATTAAATTTTTTAGAAAAAAATAAAAAGTGGGTGTCTGTCCAGCCAACCTAACTATGACTAAAAATATATATTTTTTTGAAACTTTCAAAATAAGTAGAGGACTCATGTCTGGATGTGATGCATATTTATTTGAAATTTTTTTCTAATAAAATAATTAGTTATGATTTTTTACTGACTTTTTTTTTAAAAATAAAAAATAATTTTCTAGCCAACCTAACTCGATAAAAAAAATTTAACCTATAGCCAGAAAAGCATAGAGTGTGACACAGGTTTCGAATCTCAAAAAGATGAAATGGTTTGAAAGTTATGGATGTTTTTCAATCAGTGTGTCCATCAGGATTTCAGAGACACGGTATATTGAAAATTATTAATAATTATTTAATAAAATGATAACCAAATAAATCTTATATTTTTAGAAAGCTAACAATTTTTTTCTATAAACCCTTTTCATTTTATCAATTTTGCATAAAAAAAAAGTCGTCAACATGAAAGATGAAGTTCAAAGAAGAGACTGAAACATTAAAACACGTTAGAATCCATAAAAAGTCAACAATCAAAATGGATATCCATCTTGATTTGTACCAAAGCAAGACGGATATCCATTTTGCTTCGGTAAAAGCAACTGAAAACGGATATCCGTTCTGAAAATGGATATCCATTCTGAAAACGGATATCTGTTCTGAAAATGAATATCCATTCTGAAAATAGATATCCATTCTGAAAATAGATATCCATTCTGAAAACAGATATCTGTTTTGAAAATGGATATCCGTTTCCTTGATCTATGAAAAATTTTGTACCATTGGTTTTGGATGAAGAGAAGCAACATATTTGAAACATCGAGGCAATAATAAAAGAAGTTAAAGTTAGTTGGTCATTTATAGGTGTATCTATTATTTCATATCACATTACACATAGAATTCTAATTAACAATCTAGTTTCCTCATTTGGGCGAACATTTTTTTATCTGTTTCTAATGGAAATATTTAGTTAAAAATTGGTGGCTCCTTGTGAAAAGTATGGGCTCTTATCAAGCACACATAACCAATAAGGTTGATGTCCATTTTTCTTACATGGTTGTTGATCACATCTTATGAAACAGATGTTGCTTGGTGATAGTTCTAGGTTTAGTGAACAATATTCTCAAGCTTATTGCAATTTTTACACTTGTGACCAAATTTGGTACCAAACCCTTTCCCTTTTCAGTTAATCCTAATAGTATCATCTCACTCCATGCAAATCAAACCATCATTAGGACCATGTGAATGAGATTAAGGATAGCCTTGAAATATGAATCTTTGTACTGTTGACTATCCTTTTAGCATGACAATCCTTTAGGATCATTGTACCCAGGTGCAACAATCCTTCAATCTTCTTTTATTTATGTTTCTTTCCTCTTCATACACAAGATTCTCTTGCCTTGTAGTCATGACAATCCACAAATCACCTAATTGTCCCTAGTGAGACTATATCTTATTTTGATAGTGATAGTCATCATCCATTCACAACTCTCCTCTTTAACATAGATACCCTTTGCACATGTTTTGACTTCATGATTTTCCTTGTGTATGTTGTATTATCGTATGAAAATACTATGGCCCCTTCTTCATCCTCTTGTATAATGAAATTGAAGGTCGACACTTACAGTTACTCTTCTTTATTACTTGGTGATAATGAATCCCTAAGCTCATTTTTTATTGTCTTGAAGCCAAATTTACCACTGTTGAGACAATCAAAGTTGATTCTTGATCATGAATATTGCGAATTACTTCAAATATCCATGGACAATTTCAATTGTGTTTCTTAAGACACCCGTGCCTTGACTATACCTTGATGTTGGTCATGATTGTGCTTGGATGGAACAATAGTTCATAGTTAGATTTTTGCCACTAAAGTTTTCCTTTGACAAAGTTGTATTTGTAGTCCACCTTTTGATGATGTTCAAATAATATAAATACTTATTCTTAACATAAGCAATACATTTCTCACAAATACCAATGCATTCTACTCATAAGGTTCATGGCACCATGCCTAAAGGTATGATAGTCAGCAGTGTACTATTATGGCAGCCTATGGTTGGTTTGACAATCTATAATAGTGATAGCATTCATGCCTAACAGTCCTTATCATTATTTTCATAATATATTCTACATTTGAGGCCTTGTCTACAACATACAAAGTTTACCTTTCTCACCCATACCTTCAATATATAAAGGACATTAATAGGGAATTTTTAATTTCCACTCAGTCAATGCAATCTAGGAGAGGATAGATTGTCTAAAGTTGTGATCTATTTCCATTTACACTTACCATAAATACAAATGCTTAGTGTTTATTCTCAACCCCAGCATATGAATAAAATGTGACCTATTGTTCTAATAGTCCTATAGGGACAAAGAGGTGATAAAGCCTTTAATTTTAAACATGTGGTGCAGGAGCACCTCAAGTTTCTAAGAATTTGAAAGATTCCCTACATTTTATGTTATGTTGTAAGGCATTCGAGCCATATTGAAAGATTGTATACGTGTCATTCCATATTGTAAACGAATTGAAAGAGATTGTAACTGAACAAGTAGAATGTAACCAATTGGCAGGGTGGTTGAGGAACGGTTTGCCTTCCACCTTCTATAACTGCCACGATAAGAGTCTTTATATAGTTGGGTTTCTGTTCATAGAAAAGTAGACAAAGGGAGAGATAGACTAGGAGAGGAAGAACAATTTGTATTTATATTTAGAAGAAAGAAATAAAAAGTTTCTGTCATTTTGGTGTAACCCCTAGGATGCCGTTTGGAAGCATTCCACTGGTTGAGGTTTCTTCGAAACCAGTGGAATGTCTTCCTTAGGAGTAGATCTTTTCCTTTTCTGTTGAGTGTCAGTTATTTGTCTATGTGTTGTTTGGTTATAGAATCACGAAAGATGTTATCGACATAAATCTCAAATTACCTTGCCGAAGACACCTTTAGAATGCTGTAGAAGAGTGAATGTATTCTGAAGTTGTATGCGGAACAGATACATTGTATCGGGTTGACACAGAGCACTTGGTGCTATGCTTTTCAGCATGAGAAGCATTATCGGAGCATAAGGGAAAAGTCACACTGATAGTTAAAGACTTGCCAATAGAGAGATCATCAGCATGAGCATAGGCATCAGGCTGAGGAAATGATAGTCAGCCGATGGTAGAAGGTTTCGCCAATTGGGGTGACTATTGTGAAGTGTCGCCGATGAAGAATATCAATGTAAGAAGCACCGTCGGGAGAAGATTTGGAAGTCCCACCGAAAAAAATATCTGACAGATGTATTCTATTCATCAGGGAGAGATCCCACTTGGGATAACAAGTTTGAAGGTTGCCGATGCTCAAGGTCTGGCTGATGGCAGTTGTATTGGCATGTCGGCAAGAGAAATGGAGACACTACCTATAGAGGTAGTCTTACCGATGACTAAGTTGATGTTAATTCTTTCGATGTGAGGAAAGCACATCAGAAGAAGCTTTGGAAGTTATGCCAATTGATAGAGTCATGCCGATAGAAGGTACATCGTGGAGAATAAGGCATCTGTCTCACCGAAGGCAAGGTTTGGTGTTTATTGTTTCAGTGCAAGGTCATCGGACTGACTATGGCTATCGGGTAGATAAAGGTGCATTGAGCCAATAACATTAATCTTGCCGATCGTGTTTGTGTTGGGGTGACAAATGGTAATGTCTTACCGAAGATAAAGTATTATGTTGAGTTATTGGTAAGAGTTGTATTGTCGGAAGGTGGGCAAAGAGTCCCACTGATGGTCTCAGTCACGTCGATGAAGGTAGTCTAAAGGAACCATCAGAGTGATATGGTAAATTGATGAAAGAGATTTCAGGTTAACTGATAGTGTGAACTCTCACCGATAGCTGCAAGAAGACAGAGACAAATGTGGCATCGGCCTATCGGCCAATAAAGATTTAGACTCGCCGATAGAGGGTGGTCTTGCCGATAGTAAAAGAATCAAATATTTCAGTATTGTTTGGACATATAAGAGGGTTTTGAAAGGAGACTAAGCTAAACCCTAGCTTTTTGTGGGTTGATGGGTATTTCACACCCTGTCAAGTAAGCTTTTGTTGGATGCTCTGCATCAACATGACATGGTTTTGATAACTTCCCATATTGGTAAGGTCCTAGATGACAATCCTTTGATGCACCTAACTATAATAGGTGTTATGATAGTCCTTGGTATCTTTTCATTTCTTTCTTGAATGGCCTGCAAATAAGACATAAGACATATTAGATCCTTCATAAATAAGAATTCTCATACATTACATTTAAACTTAAACTCCCTAAACATCCATCAATCCATCCATTAATATCAAAATGCCATGAATATCCTATGATCAACCATTCTAATTCCTAGGATAGTCATATATTGCAATTTTGCTTCTCTATACTAAAATAGCCCAAGGAATATATAACCTTGAATTTTTATTTTAACAATCTAATGTCTTTACAAATAACATTGAGCCTTCTTTTGGGACAACATTTTTGCCTTTAGAAGCTCCTCATTTGATGATAGCCTAAAATCAAATAATGGCTTATATCTAGAGATTTATTAAGTTGATACCTAGGTGGATTAGTGTGTAAACATTGAAATTAGATGGTAATTCACAAGTTTATAGAATAATAAAATGAATCCGTAGTCTAGAATCCAATTGTACATAATAAAACGGATATATGTTTTGTAGTAGCAATATGGACATTGCAAAGTGTTGGTTGCAAAGAATTGGGCTTTTACAAAATGGATATCTGTTTTGTAAAAGCAGAAAAAAGATAAAAGGAATATTGTTGGGCCCGACTTCCATAACCAGAGACCCTCTGCTGTCGAAATACTCATGATTTCTAGCTATGATAGTGAAAGGAATATTTTTATGCACTTTTGGAGACATAATTTTCTTGTTACAATCATAAGGGTGATATTTTTGTTCCCCTAATGGGGAGCAACAGTCGTCGTAAAGCAAAAAGGAGGAGGAAAGTTACATTGGAGGAAATTGAAGCAATTAGGGAAAAAGATAGGGAAAGGAAGAGGATTGGAAGGGTGGGTTTGGTGGATGCTCATCAAGGTGAATCTTCTTTTTTACCATCTAATGACATGCAAATTGAAGATGTTAATTTTTTATTATAATGAAATGTTAGATAAGAATGAAATTCACCATGATATTGCAAATGAAAATATTGAAAAATGTTATGAAACACCTATTCATAATAGCAATACCATGGACAAAGAAGAAGAAGAAAAACAAAGACGTGCACTTGAAGAAAGTGGATATGAACATCATGATGTTGAAATTGCACTCCATAATCCATTTGTTGATAAAATTGATGAGGTTGATAACATGGATGAAACAAGAACAATCAATGTATCTCCAAATTTCATAAGAAGAGAGGACATTTGTCAAGAAGAGAATAACTATGATGAAATTGGAAAACACCCAAAAACCCTCAAAATGGTTACTTGCAATTGATGAGAACATAATGGAAAAACTTGAAGGCAAGAGGTCATCATGAACGGTTCGGTTGTGGGCTACAAAACTCTTCAATGAATACTTTGAGAAGAAAACATTAACTGAACAATGCCAACTTTTTGTGTAGTTATTAAAGATGTAGAAAATGAGACATTTACTAAAGAAATTAAAGATTCGGTTAAACAAAGTGTCCAATTGGAATAAAATTATTGTAAGAAGCCTTTTCAATGCACTCAATTCTATTGGAAAGACTAGCAAGGAGAAATATAAAAGAGCTACCCGTAGAGTAATAACAACCTCAATAGTAAGTAAACAATTAAGAAATGCTTGATTAATGAGGCAAACTTGTGTTGACTTAAGATTGAATCGTAAAACATTGTCAAAAGCACTAGCATTAAGATCAAGGCTAGATAGTCCTGTTGCCAATGATACTTGGGCTTTCAGTGGTAGGCTTCCATGAGTTGACAAGAAGCTAATTGATAGCACAAAGGAAGAAATTGAATGATGTTGGCACACTAACTCTAGGGTATCACTGAATGCAAAAGATGTTGTAAAGTTAAGAATTGGTGATAAAGACCGCACACCACATCTTAAACATTACTTGGAATGTAGCCAAACAACATTGTACAAACAATATTGTGAAACTCACCTAGGTATGACAATCTCACAAAGAGCATTTGAATATCTTAAGCCATTTTATTGTGTTCCTCTTAAAGTTCATAATACATTTTGTTGCAAATACCATGTAGAATTTTCTATGTACCATGAATTATTATGCAATATTTGTTCTACTTTGCACACTAACGAAATGTTACAGGAGTGTGGTGCAATTCAACTACCAAAGTCATCTAGGGACTTATTGGATTTATTTCTATGTATTAGAGATGATGGTTGCATGTTCTACAAGAATGATTGTTTGAATGAAAAGTGTTTACAATGTGGTGGGTTATCAAAGTTTGTATCATGTTTTCATGAGGGCAATGAGCATGATTTTGGAAAGAGAATGGTTGAGAAAAAGAGATATGAGATAGTGAAATACAATTTGAAAAGTGGAGGTGAAGGTTCTAGATGTGAGTTGATTATAAGAGAGGTAAGTATTGCTGATTTTATTGATGATTTTAAGAAAAATCTTTTCTACAAGTATGTCAGACATAGCCATAGGTCTCAATGGTTAGATCAACAGTTCAGGATGTGTAAAGACTCTTTCCTGATTGGAACTATTGTCTCTGTAGTTGATTTTGCATAAAACTATACATTGCAACCCCAAAATGAAGTTCAATCCCAGTACTACAATTCTATTCAGATTGCTATTTTTGTTCACATCACATACAGACATGCCCCCGAGAGTACAGAAGAGAACAGGAAGATTGTCAAAGAATACCATTTTTACATGAGTGATGATTGATCTCATTCAGCAGAGTTTGTGCAATATTGTTTTCAACAATTTTATGGGTTCTTGCAAGAAAAATATATTAGAATAGATCAACATCTCATTTGGTCAGATAATTGCACTGGTCAATTCAAGAATGCTCATAATTTCTATTGGTTGAGCAAAATGCATGTAGAGAAGGGTATACCTCATATTTGGAATTTTTTTGAAGCCGGGCACGGAAAAGGTGAACATGATGGAGCAAGTGCATGCGTGAAGAGAGCTCTTTTTAAAGAACAACTAAAGATTAGAGGTGGTGCTACATTCAGTGATGCAGATTCCATTGTTAAGTGGTGTAACTATGCATTGTCACGAGGAGTGGCTCTTGATTTTGAAGTGCATAGGTTCTTTTGGTTGGTTGATGATGGGATAGCGATAGAGAAATTGGAATGTCAGAGAATCAGTGAATCATCAAAGATGCATTCATTTCAAAGCTCAGATGCAAGTACATAGACTATTTGGACACGAGAATTAGCTTGTTTTTGTCAGAGTTGTATTAAATGTGATTGAAACAATTGTGAGTCAAGTGAGTGGGTAGATGCATGGATTCCACAATATTTAATCCCTTTATATGAAGGTCAATCACCTTCTATCAATGACATGGAGAACTCATTTGACTATGAACATCTTTCAGACCTTCTACAGCCAGGTCATGTTTATGCAGTTGTTGCACCGCATGGAAATGAAGAGAGGTCAGACTATTGGTTGGCATGATGTGTACAGGGAAAACAAAAGCTAACACAACCTATGACAGATGATGATGGGTTCACATATCCTATAGGATTAGTTGTTATTTCTGGGACTTAGTTACGAACATATATGATTAAAAAGAATGGCATCCTGGCCTTTGAAGACTTTGAGAAGCATAAAACTATATTGATGTATTCTCACCTAGTTGTAGCAACAAATGTCAAGTTACTAAAGCATCGTGGAAAACCAAAATCAAAAGAACTATGGACAATTAGTAATGCTGATCATGAAGCAATATTGGATACTTTCAAGGTAAGAGATGACCCCTCAGGTACGCTTGACTAGCATTTAAACTTCCAGATGGACAGGTATGACATTTTTTATCTTAACTTGTTCTTGTTTTTTCTATTTTTTAGAATTGTTTTATTAAAAATCTTGTTACTTTAACTATAATGCATGCTTTTGACTATACAAGACTGCGAATAAAGTTATTTTACATGGCATCGTAGATTATTTTGCATGGCATCGTAAATTATTTTGTATGGCATCGTAGGTTATTTTGACTATACTCGAGGTATGATTTTTAGTTCTCATTTGTATTTCTTAATATTGCACATTTGTACCTTTTTCTACATAAGGCATTCCATGAGATGACATGTATTTGATGTTTTTTGCTGAATAGTTCATGTGCCTTGTCTATGATTTCACATATTACATACATGTGTCACATGGCAATTACAACTACAACATCTGACAAAATTCTCATTTCTTTGAGGTATTCCACCAAACAGTTCATGTGCCTTGCCTATGCTTCCTTACTTTGCATTCTTATAAAAGTCCTATAATAGTCATAATTAATCTTCATACTAATCTTGATAGTAATCTTTCCATCATTGTATTCCATGAGATGATAGTCCTATAATAGTCCTATACATGTCTACTAGGATAGTTTTAACTACAACAGTCCTACAACAGTCCTAAAATAGTACTAGAATAGTCCTATAATAAGCGTAGCATTTAATGTACATATTTATGATATTCATGTTTACTTTTAAATCTACTTCATGCTTCTCACAAGACGTCACCTCCCCTACCCATCCAGCTCTACAGAAGAAGAGAGACAACAAATGATCAAGAGGGATCACCAATTGGTGGTAAGTGATTGATTACTTATGTCATGTTATATATTTTGAATATTAAATTCTATATTAATGTGCACGTTGTTTGATTGTATTAATAGGTGGAAATTCAAAAATCTCTATCGAGGAGGTCTAGTCAATGAGCGATAGAGCATGAGTCATTGACCGGTTCACCATCTTCATGGCCTAGCAAGAGCCATAGATTATTTGATAGCAATCCATAGGAGATTTGATTTTGGGACATTTTGTTACATATGCGTATTTGGCTTTGTAAACATACTTTTGTATGTTATCGATGTATATCATTGTATATACCCATATGGTCTTATTTGTACATGCCTATATGGCTTGATATATACACTATACATTATTTTCATGACATTATGTGCATATATGTATATATAAGATCCTAATTTGGCACAAGTAGGGAGAATGCTTGCATAGGTTATGGAATTTGGTTTTAAACGTTCCAATTGTATTTGCTTCAAAGTTTCTAAAGCCTTTTCAAAAAATCCATTTTGTGCATATCTTGCAATCATTGCATTCCATGAGATAGCATCTCTTTGAGGTGTCATGCTAAACTGTTCACATGCCTTGTCTATGCTTCCACACTTTGGATTTACACCCGTCAATTGCATTTTCTTAACATTTCCCTTCAATCCTTATCAAAAATTTTGTTTTGTACACATATTGCAATCATTGCATTCCTTCATTTACAACACATGATTAAATAAGAAGATGCATATTTACAACACTTAAGACCTTCATGAAATGATACATTGGTTTCTTGATATTCAATCATGCATTGGAGATCTTCAAAGTGTTAAATATGTTTGAAGTGATGAAGAAACTTGTTATTTTGATGTATTTCAACTCCAAACTTCTGCCTAGAAATGAAGGTGCTAATCCTTGATCAAACTAATCTAAAAGTGCGCCTTGGTACTTGGGGCACTAGATTATGATTGATCAACCTAAAATGTGCACCTAAGGCTAGATAGTGAATTGGAAGGATAAAAATGCATCATCAAAGGAGTTTATAGTTATTGAAGGCATCAAATGATGACTTGGGCACACATCTACCTCTCTACACCAAATGTGACTAGTGCCAATTATTGAATAAACAACCTAGAATGAGTGCCTTACTATTTGAGGTGCTAGTTCATGCTTTTAGAACACCAAAAGTGCGCCTCGATGTTGAGGCTCAAGCAACCTTGAAAGTGCGCTTTCACAAGGAGGTTAAAATGTATTATCAAATGATTAAGTTGAATCAAGGAATCATCATTGAAGACAAGTAAAACATGACTGTGAATGAGGCACACTTTTCATCATCTGTAACCTCACAATTGTGCCTTCCATTGGAAGCTCATATTGTGCCTAAAGGAATGGTACTGAGATATCATCCATGTCAATGATTGAGAATGTGTCAACTGGAACAATATTTTTTGTTCTGCTCATTGTGGGGCCGAACAGACTGTACCAACACATTGAGGTGGGTGGGTAAATGCCAAGGGAGGTCTTGTTTTGTGTGCCAAGCGTCCCAGTCATTTCGGGCAAGAGGCTACCGGCAAAGTCCCTTAAGATCCCTGAGACCAAAAAATTGCCAAACTTTGACGAAGCAGTTCTCAGAATTCGTGATAGTTGGGAATGTTTTGTTTAGACCTACAGGTGTATGTGGCATCTATCCACAATAACCTCTCTCATTTTTTGTCAACTCCATTCTGTTTGACCGTGCCAAAATTAAACGCATTGTTGCAAAATGCTTCAATTTGATGCAGTGGAAAGGTGCTAGGTGTGACATTTTTCATTCCATAGCTCATGGTGTCGAATGGACTGCGCTAATGCGTCAAGGTGGGTAGGTAAATTCTAGTTGAGGTCTTAATTTTTTGTGCCAAGCGTCCTAGTCATTCCGGACAAGAGGCTATCGGCAAAGTCACTTAAGATCCCTGAGACCAAAAAACTACCAAACTTTGACAGAGTAGTTCTCAGAATTTGTGACAATTGGGAATGTTCTGTTTGGACCTACAGGTGAATGTGATGTCTGTCCACAATAACCCCTCTCTTTTTTGGTCAACTCCATTCCGTTTGACCGTGCTGAAATCAAACACATTGTTGCAAAATGCTTCAATTTGATGCAATGGAAAGGTGCTAGGTGTGATATTTTTCATTTCATAGCTCGTGGGGCCAAACAGACTATGCCAACACGTCGGGGTGGGTGGGTAAATGCTAGTGGAGGTCTTTTTTTGTGCACCAAGCGTCCCAGTCATTCTAGGCAAGAGGCTACCGGAAAAGTGCCTTAAGATCCCTGAGACCAAAAAATTGCCAAACTTTGATGGAGCAGTTCTTAGAATTCATGATAGGTGGAATTGTTTTGTTTGGACCTACAGGTGCATGTGGCATCCGTCCACAATAACCTCTCTCATTTTTGGTCAACTCCATTCCATTTGACCGTGCCGAAATCAAACACATTGTTGCAAAATGCTTCAATTTGATGCAGTGGAAAGGTGCTAGGTGTGACATTTTTCATTCCGTAGCTCATGCAATTGAATAGATTGTGCCAATGCATCAAGGTAAATGGGTAAATGCCATTAGAAGTCTCACTTCGTGCGCCAAGCGTCCCAGTCGTTCCAAGTTGTAAGCTACCAACAAAGTCAAAAGTTGCTAGGATTAAAATTTTGCATTCCACAGGTCCTGGGACCGAACAGATTATGTCAACATGTCAGGGTGGGTGGGTAAATGTTATTTGAGGCCTCATTTTGTGTGCCAAGTATCCTAGTCATTCTGGGCAAGAGGCTACCGGCAAAGTCCCTTAAGACCCCTGAGACTAAAAAACTACCAAACTTTGATGGAGCAGTTCTTGAAATTTGTGATAGCTGGGAATGTTTTGTTTGGACCTACAGGTGCATGTGGCATCCATCCACAATAACCTCTCTCATTTTTGGTCAACTCCATTCCGTTTGACCATGCCGAAATCAACCGCATTGTTGCAAAATGCTTCAATTTGATGCAGTGGAAAGGTGCTATGTGTGACATTTTTCATTCCATAGCTCGTGGGGTTGAATGGATTACACCAATGTGTAGGGGTGGATAGGTAAATGCCATTGGAGGTTTCGTTTCATATGCCAAGAGTCCCAGTCATTTTGAGTTGTAAGCTACCGACAAAGTCAAAAGTTGCTAGGATTATGACTCGGATGCTTGGCACACGAAGTGAGACCTCCAATGGCATTTACCTATTCACCCTAACACATTGGCATAGTTTGTTTGACTGTATGAGCTATGGAATGAAAAATGTCACACCTAGCACCTTTCCACTGTATCAAATTGAAGCATTTTGCAACAATGCGTTTAATTTCGGCACGGTCAAACGAAATGGAGTTGACCAAAAATGAGAGAGGTTATTGTGGATGGATGCCACATACACCTGTAGGTCTAAATAGAATATTCTCAACTGTCACAAATTCTAAGAACTGCCCCATCAAAGTTTGGCAGTTTTTTGGTCTCGGGGATCTTAAGGGACTTTGCCGGTAGCCTCTTGCCCAGAATGACTTAATCCTTTGATAATACATTTTAACCTCCTTATGAAAGTGCACTTTCAAGGTTGCTTGAGCAAGAGCTAGCGCCTCAACATCGAGGCACACTTTTGGTGTTCTAAAAGCATGAACTAGCACCTCAAATAGTAAGGCACTCATTCTAGGTTGTTTATTCAATAATTGGCACTAGTCACATATGGTGTAGAGAGGTAGATGTGCACCCAAGTCATCATTTGATGCCTTCAATAACTATAAACTCCTTTGATGATGCATTTTATCCTTCCAATTCACTATCTAGCCTTAGGTGCACATTTTAGGTTAATCAATCATAATTCAGTGCCCTAAGTACCAAGGCATACTTTTAGGTTAGTTTGATCAAGGATTAGTGCCTTCATTTCTAGGTGGAAGTTTGGAGTTGAAATACATCAAAATAACAAGTTTCTTCATCACTTCAAACATATTTAACACTTTGAAGATCTCCAATGCATGATTGAATATCAAGAAACCAATGTATCATTTCATGAAGGTCTTAAGTGTTTGACAACCTTATAAATCCATTAGATAATTTATACAAACCCTAATGCAACTTATAAACCCTCTTTGCATAGTAATTTCATGAATGACTATCTTGTAGGATTTACATACATACATACATACATACATACATATATATATGATCTCATAGGCATCTAGGTTTCATACACAAATTGCAATAGTTGTAGAGCCAACCTCCTATCAACAAGAGTTGAATAATAGTAAATAGAGAGCTTCTCGACCATAAATGGGATTTGCATACACACACTCCCAACTAAAATAGTATCCTTATTGGCCTTATTGGCACCTCCCCCCAAGATGTAAGTTTTTTATGTTTATAATGTGCCCCCACTATCCTTGACATAAAGTTTCTTGACATTAATTTCATTCAAACATGTCTTCAATTCATCTTCAAAATGTTTTCAATACATCTCCAATTCCTTTTCCATGAAGATTTATGCATATTCATACATGAATTGAGGGAAACCAATAGTCTCCAACTGGCTCTTGAGTACTTGACTGTTCATCTTCCATACTTTTGCATTTTTTTTACATTTTTCATATGACAACTTTGACATATTTAAAAAAATTGACAAGATGAAGACTAAATACATGATGAAACATGGTTTATCATGACCTTATTAGATTTCAAGCTACTATGATTGATTACGGCATATATAAGGAATTTTTTCATATTGATTCTATTGATTCTATTGATCTAAAACCATTCTCTTGATCTAAAACCATTCTCAATGCTAAACATATCATCAATGGACTAAAGAACTATCATCATAATGTATGGCATCATGGGAAGTATCATGACTTGCACATAAGGAATTTAAATTATATTGTATATCAAGGTGTATATACATTAAAATCTAGTCCATAATGGTAGACATATACAAAAATTTGGCAAATATGCCAACTCAAAATATTTTTTACAAAATGTGGCATATGCCATGTCTCAAAATCTATATACAATCTACATGCCAAATAGCTACATCAAATACTACAAGTCCACTTGACCCTCAATCTGTGATGGATCCTCAATCTGTGATGGATCTTGAAAAAGTGTACTCTTTGTACCAAAATGTCTAGTAATTGATGTAGGTGAACTTTCCTGCATTAACAAGTCAAAACACAAATTTGATTAATCTCTTCAATGGTAAATAAAAATAAGTTAAAGTTAGTAAATAGAGTCTTATCTACTACAATTAAGAACTTTCATTTATTAACATACATCTAAATCACTACAATCAACTATAAGACCGCTAGATAACCTATCAATTATTTAGAAAAATTCAATTCAATTACCTCGACTCTATGTTGTTGTTCGGACAATCGTTCTGCAAATGATTTTCTCTTAAGATGATCAGGTGTCCTAGTGAAGCAAGATGGCAAAGGTGGCACACCACTCACATTCTCAAGAGACTACATAAAAGCAAAGTAACATTGAAATAAATTAATATATAATTATTAAACAAAATAAGAAATGCATACATTTAAAATAAGAAATGAACTACACAAAAACTTATCTACTAGAAAACAAGCACATACCACCATCGAGGTCTCCTGCATCAATTAAAAAGGACAAGAATGTAAGACTCTAAATGACTATAATCAAATATTTAAGTTTTCTAAATTATCAATTAAAGTACAATTCAATCAAATTACCTCCACCCTTTGTTGGCATTGAGAAAGTCGTTTTGCAAATGATAGTCCCTTAGGTCGATCAGAAGTTTGAGAAAAGACTATTGGCAAAGATGCCACATCATTCACATTTTCAATTGACTATAAAATAAAATTAACATCAAGATATAAATTAATATATAATTACTCACAAAGAAATAAATGCATAAAAAAAAAGTTGATGTGTACAACAAATTATACTGGCAAGTCCAAGCCAAATTGGGTGGCAGACAAAGTTCCATGATGAACTTCTGTCAACTCCTCCTCTTTTATCAACTGTTATCCACTTAGATACATTAGTACTAATAAATTTGTTTATATATTCAAATAGAATAGACCATAAAATTTAACTTTAAATTTTACATACATAAAAGATTTTTCATGCGTTTCTCCTTCTCTATTGTTTACTGATCCGGTAGCTTCTACTCTTGTCCCTAACCCCTCAGCTTGAGTTCTGGACCCCATTGCCTCATCTCGTGAATGGAGATCATAATCTAATGTGTTCAACAGTGGCTCACTACTCTCCATAATAGGACATAAGCATAAATGATTGCAAGAAATGCAATGATGGGGCACACATACATGTCTAGACGACGACGGTCTAGTAGTACCAGGTGATCCAATATCATCACCTTCATCATGTGCTTGTGCAAACTGGGATGTCTGTATAATCAAATGCTCGGTCAAAGAGTGTATGGCACTAAGGCCCTGTTGTGTTGCATTTGCAACAACGTTTGGGTGCTGCATTGGGGGTGGAGAAGGGATAGCAGGAGGGGGAATATAGGGACCTTGTACTTGTCTAATTGCCCTAGGTCTATCTTGAGGCATTCCCTTGCCCACTCCTTGAAACTCTCTAAAATCAAAATAATTAACATGTTGACACATGACGAACTCTGCATAGAGTTTACAGAGGAAATAAAAGGCACGTCTAAATTGTTGTTGAGTGGTTTATCAAAAACCATCCACCAACGATCCCAAAAGTTTTGACTAATGCCCTCATGAATATACCATTTGATTGAAAACTTGGGCTTACGAACATCAACATGCAATCTAGTTTTAGGATTGACAAAGTGTTGGGCTAACATAGTTTTTGTAATCTCTAATTCTTTGACTTCATCATATGACAAACCATTAGCATATTCGGCCTTCTTGGCTTCTCACCATTGCCTAAATGATTCATGTTGGGTTGACAAGGTTTGAACATGATTAATGATTCCCTCTAAATTTGATGTCATTATAGACAATCGAGGGTGGCGGCGATACATTTCTATGATCCTACTTATATGATCAATATTTCTTTGAATATTCTCTTCTATTGTTGGAGGGGGAGGGTTTGGTGGTGGAGGGTTTGGGTTTTCATTTTGTGCATCCATTTTACCTAATTAAATTATAAAACATACCCACTTAGCATAAAAACCAAATAATTTGCTTAAATATACAAAAAAAAAAATGCAAGAAATCTTACATCTTTGGATCGGATATCCATTCCTCAGCTCTGATATCCATTCTTCGAAGATGAGATTGCGTTTTACAAGCCGCGGGTTTGCAAAAACGTAGTCTTTTTCGCTTTTTATGTTCTCCAAAACAAATATCCATTTTGGAAATGGATATCCATTATAAAAATGGATATCCATTTTGATAACGGATATCCATTTTCTTTTTCTCTATTGTTTTCATTGTTTTTTTATTTTTACATTTTAGTATTTAGGCATTTTAGTTATAAAATACAATCCAAATTTTAGAAAGACTATATCATATGAAAGGAGAGATTTTGGACAAACTATCAAAATTTATATAGGATTATGATGATATATATATTTGATTTTTATATGATTTACTTATACTAAGGTATCCCATAGTATTTTAAAGGCACTTTTGAATAGATAATTGTCATAAAAAAATTGTAAAAGCAAGTAGTTTTGACCTATAAATTCTAACAAATCATTTCATGTTTAACTTACATATTAGATGATATTTGTGTCAACAATTGAGATCAAACTTGTGACACTCGGGATCGACCTCTCATTTTTCTATACCTATTCAAATTCCAAGACAATCATTGGATTGATGTCATTTATATTTCTAAAGGTGACAAATCAACTTAGCACATCCTCAACATCATAGGATTGATGTTGATAGAAAGAGCAAGATAGAGAGAGGGAGATATCTATAGAGAGGTAGATACAGGAGAGAGGTAGATGCGGGTTAGGGGTTAGGGATTAGGGCCATTATTTAGGGTTTATAGATTTAGAGAGAGAGAGACTACTTTTGACATGCAACCGTAAACCCAAAATAATGCCCCTAAACCCTAAACCCAAGTAACCCTAAATAATTCCCCCAAATCCTAAACCCTAACCCCTAAACCATAAACCCTAAATAATTCCCCTAAGCCCTAAACCCTAAACCTGAGAAAGGGAGTCCTAGTTTTGTTGTTTCCATTTGCTTCGTCGATAAGGGAGAGGGAAAGATAGAGGGGATAGATAGGACATATAGGAATGATAGGGGAATGACTGGGATGCATGATTAAACCTAACCCCTAACCCCTAACCCCTATTTCCTAACCCCTAAACCCTAAACTTGAGAAACCATAAACCCCTAAATCCTAAACACTAAACCCAAGAAACCCTAAACCTCTATCTCTTTATCTCTCTATCTCCCTATCTCACTATCTCCCCATCACTATCATTCCTCTACCTCTCAATCTCTCTCCCTATGCTTTAGCCATGTCCCTCACTCTATATCTCCCTATTGGTCCTCTCTCTCTAAACACTAAACCCTAAACCTCTAAACCTTAACCCCTAAACCCTAAATGCAAGCAACCCTAAACCCTATCACCTATCTCTCCCTTATCTCCCTATCTCTATCGTCCTTCTACCTCTCAATCCTTCTCCCTATTTCTCTAGACATATCGCTCACTCTCTATCTCCCTATCTCTCCCCTTTGTCACCTCTATCTCTCCCTATCTATCTCCTCTCTCTTTCTATCTAGATATCTCCAAAACTGAGAAACCCTAAACCCAGGAAAACCCTAAATCCAATCAACTCTAAACCTATATCTCCCTATCTCTCCACTATCTCCCTATCTCTATCATCCCCCTCTACCTCTCTTGATCTCTCTCCCTATGTCCCTGGCCATGTGCCTCACTCTCTATCTCCTTATCTCTCTCCTCTGTCTCCTCTCTCTATCTCCCTATCATTCCTCTCTCTCTATAAACCCTAAATCCAAAACCCTAAACCTCTAAACCTAACCCCTAACCCTTAAACAATTTAAATCCTAAACCCTAAATAATGCCCCTAAACTCTAACCCCTGACCCCTAAACTTGAGAAACCCTAAACCCCTAAACCTTAAACCCTAAACCCCTAAACCCTAAACCCAAGTAACCCTAAACCACTATCTCCCTATCTCTCCCCTATCTCCCTACCACCTTTGTCCCTCTACCTCTTAATCTCTCTCCCTATGTCTCTAGCCATGTCCCTCACTCTCTATCTCCCTATCTCTTCCCTCAAACTCCTCTATATCTCCCTATCATTCCTCTCTCTCTATAAACCCTAAATCCCAAACCCTAAACCTCTAAACCTAACCCCTAACCCCTAAACAATAAATCCTAAACCCTAAATTATAATGCCCCTAAACCCTAACCCCTAACCCCTAAACTTGAGAAACCCTAAACCCCAAACCCCTAAACCCTAAACCCAAGTAACCATTAACCACTATCTCCCTATCTCTCCCCTATCTCCCTATCACCTTTGTCCCTCTACCTCTCAATCTCTCTCCCTATGTCTCTTTCCATGTCCCCCACTCTTTATATCCCTATCTCTCCCCTCAGACTCCTCTATATCTCCCTATTGGTCCTTTATCTCTCTCTAAACCCTAAACCCTAAACCTCTAAACCTTAAACCCTAACCCCAAAACCATAAACCCTAAACCCTAAATAATGCCCCTAAACCCAAGCAACCCTAAACTTCTATCTCCCTATCTCTATCATCCCTCTACCTCTCAATCTCTCTCTCTCTCTATGTCTTTGGACATGTCTCTCACTCTCTATCTCCTATCTCTCCCCTTTGTCTCCTCTCTCTCCCAAACTCTATCAATCCCCTCTCTCTATCTCTCTTTAAACTGTAAACCCTAAACCCCTAAACCTGAGCAACCCTAAACCTCTAAACCCTAAATAATTCCCCTAACCAACTTCTAAACCACTTCTCTATATAGTTGCAACTAATACCACTTTTTCATTATTTTCCACATTTAATTATATTCTTTTCCATTTTCCAAGTCCTACATGTGTCCAAGTTGTATTTTTTGTCAAGTTTTTAGTCTAATTGTTAGTCCCTGCTCTCATGGTTATTAAAATGTTAGTATATTATAGTTAGATTTATCCTTCGGTAACATTAATTTACACATTGTTGCACAAACAACCACACTGAAACATAACCTTACCTAATTAAGGTTAACCTTTTAAAAGGTTCTTTCATAAATGGCGAGCTTAACAGATCCAACTAATTCAATGTTCTTATAGTCCATGCTTACCCTTCCAAGAGAGTTCAAGCCATGTTAACTTTGCATTATGTCCTAACATATCACATGAAGGACATCATCATCACAAGGAATAACAATGTCATGAAGGATTAACGAAGGTGTAGCTTCACCACACAAAGTATCATTCATAATTTTATCACTAGAGGGTAAGGGTATATCATGTGTATCCTTCTCAAACCATGTATCATGA
Source organism: Cunninghamia lanceolata (assembly GCA_027924645.1). Lineage (NCBI taxonomy): Eukaryota > Viridiplantae > Streptophyta > Pinopsida > Cupressales > Cupressaceae > Cunninghamia > Cunninghamia lanceolata. The sequence goes on along the minus strand of BSBN01000334.1, from coordinate 4,035,496 downwards.
ATCAAATCATATGAAGGATTGTGTAAAGCAATTTAGGGCATGAAATCCAAAACGCCCCAAAACACAACCCCTGCTACCCCACCATTCCTATACCCGAAATATTGGAACATAGTCTAGAAAAGTGATTATTTCACCTGATGAACAAAATTGAATATTTTATTATTGATTATTTGAGTAATTCATTAGTGATGATTCTTAGTGTTTAACAAATCCTTATGGATCAATGTGTAAAGAAGCTACCAATGTTAATTTGCCCTCCTCCTTCACTAGAAACAGTCTTTAAGGAGGTTCATATATTGATGGGAGATCCAAGATTTAAGAGGTGTATTTTCAAAAAGAGTAAAAAGCCTTTTTCCCAAATTTTTTTAGAAAATCCGTTCTTGAAATAGATATCCGTTCCCAAAATGGATATCCATTTTGATTTGGTATCCAAACCAAAACAGATATCCGTTTCAAAGTTAAACTTTGCCAAGTCGTGAATTTGGCTAAGTAAAAATGTGATTTTTTTCCTATTTCTACTGTTTGGCCCGCGATGATCCTGCACATACCCTGTAATGTTTATATTTCAGAGTTGGTGAAATTTTTTCTTTGGTTTTTGGTGGCTTTTACTTTGCTTGTGTGGATCAGCACTTTGGCTTATCTTAGTTGTATTGGTTTAGCCACAAATGATTTTCTTGGCATGTAACTCTTGTGCTTACATTTGATTTAGTGTTGAAGATTATGCACATTTTTCTTACCTTATTTATATTTTTGGTGGCTAAACTCATTGACTTTTCTATTTTTGAATACTGGTCTTGTGTTGTGATGTGATTCCTCATTGAGTATGGTGAGATCCACTCGTTTGAGTGTATACGAGGAAGCAAATGCAGGGAAACCCCTTAACGATGAGGGTATTTGTGAGCTGTTCTAAGCTCTAATTCACTCCCTTCCTATTGTTTGACTATCTCTTCGAGGCGAAAACCCTTACACAAAAAAGAGATATGTCATTGTGACTTGTATGGAAGGGCTCACTAGGTGGGTCAATGCTATCAAGACACATGGTTATGTCTTATGGACCCATGGATATGTTGGATTTGGATGGTATTATGACATCCACGTGAACCCCTGGTGTAGCCTTGTGATGTGAATGAGTATGTATGTATATGTAGGTGGTACAATTGTCATGTATGTAGTTGCATATTACAATATAGAAGAGAACAAAATTTGCATCATTATGCCTTGAAAAGTGACAAACTATTGCATTATATGTAAAGAGATGTCATCCATGCTATGAAATTAGAGGTTAAAATTATGTATATATGTGTGTACATGTGTGCTCTATTTTATAGATAGTTGCATATGAAAAATTAGAGAACTAGAAATTTTGTATATTAAAAGCTCATTTTGCTGCAATTTGTGAGAAAATTGTGTGGTTTATGCTAGTATATATGTACAAATTGATGGTTATTGCTTTTCCTTGATGGATTATGATATTATTATGATGTTGACATGATTGCTTATCATGTTAAGTTACATGCTTACTGTTGCTTCAGTTATGATGTATGTGTGAGGCCTACCTTTGTACATTACTATTCATCAGACTAATTACAGTGCTTTTGTTATTCTGTTATGTGAAGAGACTTGTAATTCTGGATTATTGAACATATGTGATTTTTGGTTGATTTAAGCAAATAATTGTGCGATGATATTAGATGTTGTTTGGAAGAAAATGAAGGAATGGATATGGAACTGGAATATGTTTTCAGTATGATATAAGATTTCATGTTTAAAATGCATGTATTTAATTTTGCTTCGGCAATGGTATTTATATGAGATATTGACTTCGAGTTTGAGTGTGCAGGTATTTCTACCAAACCACTATTACAAGAGACCATCTCACACCATTGTTGTTTCCCTTGTGAGCCAATCCAGTTCAATGAGAAACTGAGATCAACCTCTTGTGTTGGAACAGTTGGGAACTGTCGTAATGTGTTCTTTTTGCAGAAGGTTAAGGGATGTTTGTATCTTATTTTCATTTTTCTTATGTTGATCATTTTTATGTGAAGAGTTAACCCTAAGAGTCTAAACTAGGTTGAAAAACAACCTAGGGTTGTACCCCTTGGGATTAGGTACCTTTTTGGCTAGGTTAACCTTGGGTTAACAACCATAGGGTCACCTTAATCCAAGGGTAAGGTCAAATGACGAAAATGGGAAGTGGGGTGGGAGACATGGGATGAGTGGATTCCCCACTCATGCCCACTTTCTAATCATGGAGCATGTCACCCCCTCTTTAAGGTGGGCTTGTCTCCCATGTGCCCATTTTTGGTAGGATTCCTTGTGGGTGGGTTTGGTGTCACCCACTCTGATATTATTTTAAATTATCTTTTTCATTTTTTTAATCCTAGTGGGTTTGAATGGGAAACCCTTGGGAGTAGGGTTGGAATGTGACATTTTTCATTTTTGAGAAATTCAGAAATTAAGATGAAAATGAGTTTTAAAACTAAGGAAGAGAAGAAGAGAAAGGGTGGATTCATTGTGAGAGGAAGGCAATTTTGAGAAGGAGGGGAAGAAGAGAAAGGTGTGGATTCATTGTGAGAGGAAGGCAATTTTGAGAAGGAGGGAAGAGGAGCTCTACTTCACCTCTCATTCCTTTTTGGGCTTGTAAGGTTTGATCTTCCATTTCTCTTCTCTATGTAAATGTTGCTTGAAATATTTGTTGTCTTGATGCATGAGTTGAATGACAGTCTTCTTGAGTTTGTTGTTTGTTTTTCGGATCTTTGTTGTTTTGGGTGTGTTGATAGAGCACCTTCAAGTTGGAAGGAAAGGCTTATCTAGTATAGGAAGGGGAGGTGTGACCCTCCCCAGGTGTCATATTGTTCTTTTTATATCCCATGTCATGAAAGCCTGTTGGATTCATTTATAGCCTAGAAGGCTTTTGGCCATGTGTGCCTAATGAGATATCCCTGTGTTTGGGTTGGTTAGAAGGCTGGGGGTTAGTGTTGTCTACTTCCCTACCCTTCATGTTCTCACCTAAGCTGAGACTTTGTTATGTGAGTAAGCTATGGGGTTTTGTGTATTTCTTGTTTGGTCGTTGAATTCATTGTTGTATAGTGTAGTCTTCTGTGTTCTACCCTGGTATGAAGATGGTCTCCCTAGCTCGGGGGTGTCCCTCTTGTGGGACGATGGTAGGGAGGAGAGCTAGATGGTTGCCAATTTTTCCCTTGTTGTTTTGCAGGCTACAGATGCAGCATGTCAAAAGTTTTCGAAGATAGATTTACCTTGTTAAGGAAATGTCATATCTTCCTGTATGTAAAGAAAGTTTGGTCTTTTAATGATCATTTGTGTAAAAGTTTAGAGGGCAAAATTCTTTTTTGAAAATTGTTGTTAAATTTGTAGCCTTGTAAGTGGAGGATTTAACCTCCATAAGTGTGTATTTGAGTTGTGGGATTGTTTAATTATTTGTTATCTATTGGTTTTATTACTATTGTAAGGTTGGGTGAATGGACTTGAAATTTTGGGCATGACATTTGGTATCAGAGCCCATGTTTCAACATTGGGATCTCTGAGTTAGCGTGTTGTTGGGCTGACATGGAGTGGTTGAGTCTGGTTGACCCTTGACCTACTCCGTGTACTTGCAAGAGAGTATGGTTGTGAATCGTCAGTGTTGTCATCCTGATTAATGTAGCTTTCTGCTTGTGAGTTAGAAATGAATCAGTTGTTTACAATCCCCTCTTGTATTTAGTTTGTGGAAAGATTCTAGTTTCATGTGTTATAACAGATGCATTTTGTCCTTGGAAACAAAATTCAAACTACATCTGATTTTACTATACTAATGTCTGATATAGGAACAAGAGATTCATTTCATGTATGTATGTCTGAATTTTATATGTAGTTTTTTCTATATGGCTACTTACTGGTTATAGAAATTTGAAATCAAACTACACATCAACATAGTTTTGATTGATAAATGATTAGTTCTTATGTGAAAATTCGTCACAAAGAAATGAAAGGAGTGCATATAAGTTAGGAATAGGAGCTATCTTGTAATGTATAAAATCATAATTCTTTAAAATCATTAATTTTCTCAATTTAGTTGTAACCAATGAAAAAAAAAAAAAACTGTATTTGCGTTTGTGTTATAGCTTATTGTAATTGAGAAATTAATAAATATAAACATAGACTGAAAAGATAAATGATCCTACCTTAGTTGAAAATTCGTTACAAAGACCTGAACATATTTCTACATCTAGTTGTGAACAATGAAAAATAATAAATAGGGATCTTGCAAAAGCCTCTATTTGTAAAACTTGTAAAATTGATTGCTTAAACCATAAAATTTAAAGGAAATGTTAAATTTAGATTTAAACCATGGTAGTCTTAATTTGTTCTTGGACAGGGATAGAGGGTCAGCTTTCCACTGTCATTCATGAGAAAGAAAGCAGCTATATTTATTTCTTCCGATTTCTATGGTATGCAAATAGAATTAGAAAGAAAACTCATTCCTGAGAATGTTGTTAGTTCAGACTGGTATTGAGTATTTCAATGCATCATTGTGTGAGTAGAGAACAGAGAAAATTATTATATTTAGAAGTAGGAAGGTTGTCTATTATCTTACAATTACATAAACATAAACTTGTGAAATTTTGGCACGTTGATAAAACTATCACTTCCATAGTAGGAGGAAATTACGAATTTAGTGTATAATTTTCCTTTCATTAAAAAAAAAATTCCTATCAGATTGCTTTGTAGGAGGAACTGAATGCATTTAGTTAAGTTATAGGTTATATTTTATCACTGAAAACGAAATAAGTATTGTGAGAAAAAAAAAAATTGTAAATTAAATTGCTATGAAGCTATGCAATTTATTACCATTTTTAAGTTTTATTTCATAGAAAATAGGAATAGACAAAATATAACAAAGTTACTTGTAAACTTTTGTTTTATGCGTTATCTAATTTTAAAATAAAAATACAAAGTAATTTTTGTTTTACTCTTTACATTTTAATGTTGATGGAGGAACCAAAATAATGTGAAAAAAAAAAAAAAGATTGATTGTTATATTTAAAAAAAACAAAAAAAAAAGAGAAAAATAAATTACTTTGGTGAGGGGATTAACCCCCACCGTTTTATGCAAAGTGGAGTGGGGAAAGGGCGGAGCCCTCCCACACCCCCGACCTCCGACAGCCATGGGCTGCAAACCCCTCATGTCCTCCGCTCACCCTAGCGCGGGCTTTTTAACCTCTCCCGCTCCTGTGAAACCGCCACCGTGGTCGTACATTCCGCGGCCACGCTGCGAACTCCGCAGAGTCCTCTCCCCGTCCACATCACCGCTGCGACAGAGTTCCACCCCTCCGTTCACCCTAGCCGCGGTTACTCCCTCATTCCGCCACACACACACAGCGGCCTGTATCTACCCTCGGCCCTGCGGTCCCATCTTTCCTCGGTTGTCCTGCGCGGCGCTCCCTCAACCCGCCGCTACGCCTCTTAGTCCCTTTGCCCTCTGCAATCCACCATCCCTCGGGCGCCGACCCTCTACTACCTCCTGCGCGGCCTGCGTCCGTTCCATGAGCCATCGCCATCCGCCGCCGCCGCACTCTCACACAAACAAAAAGAAGAGCTTAGGGTTTGTTCGGCGATGGACGGCTTTTTAACATACATTTGAGTGGGACTTTATTAATTTAAACAAAGTAGTATTTAAAATGTGCGCCAGTTGGAATCCGCTCATGAGGAAAGTAGTGAATGTAATTGGTAGAATAAATTATAGACATCCTTCTTCTGACGGGTTAGTGGAAGATGGTGGCAATACTATAAAAATAAATATGTTGATATGAATATTATATTTTGGTGAGTGGAGTAGCGATGGAGACAACAAATGTAGTATAAAACCATTATAAGATCATGCATTCTTTTGTTATATGAATTGATTACTCCAACTTGTGTAAGTGGAGCCTATAAAGGCTTGATAATTAAAACTAATGGGTGGAGACTTTTAACGTGATATTATAATGATAAATCCATGATAATTATATATACTTATTGAGCCAATAAGATATTATTGACATAATTGCCTTCAGCCATAAATATAAGTATTGGAAATATAATTAAACTCCTAACTTTATGACAGGAATCTTAAAATTATGATGTTATCTATATAAACCATCACCAACCCATGACTTTTCATGAAAAGTAGTTAAATAACGAAAAACACATGTTGGGAACATATGTATTAAATAGATCTTTTAATTTGTTTATTAGATAGTACATGGTTAAAGATAAAATTTAATGTCCATGGTTTATATATAGATAGATATATATAAATGCATAATTCTATGAATGTTTATTAATTCTACAATGGATTATACAAAAATTTAAGCCCATGATCTATCTCCAACTACATATAGATTTCTACGTTTTAAGAGAACAAGATGGGAAAGAAATTCTTTTATGACAAAGGAAGAATGAGAAGAATTTAAGGGTAAGTTTTTCCACAATATCTAAATTGATTTCTAGATCGGTCTATAAGACATGATCTCAGTTTAAGATATATTCCTAAAGGTAGTTGCATATATGCTTCTTTTATACATTATAAGATTAGATAAAAATAGATATATTGGAAAAAAAAAAATTGTGAAAATGTTTATTTGTATAGAATATGAGAATGGAAATAAGATCATGTAGACCTCAAATGGTTAGTTATAACATTAGAGCCCATGACCTATGCATATTTCTAAATATAATTATTTGTGTGTAGATTTATGAGTGGGAAATTTATTAACAAATTCTTTCTCCGATATAAATAAAATACATTTTTATATACTTGTATAATTATAGGAGGATGACTATGAGATAATAAATAATGGTATTGGTGTATAACAACTAATTATCATTAACTAGATGGACAATTCAAAGGGCCTCTAAATTAATTAAACCTACTAGCTGAGAATTATGAAGTCAATGTGTGATGTTTTCATCGTTGTTGAGAAGTTAAAAGGTATGAAAGAAATAGTAGTACACGTGACTTATACTTAGAATTGATAAGAACGAAATCATGTTCTCAAGAGAATACAAGGGTAAATGTTACACTTGTTGAAAAGTGAAAAGAACTTCCTTGAGGTGAAAATCGTTTTTCTAAATAGATTAACTCCTTAGAGAAATATTAGGTAGACAAGAAATATTGGAGTCATGCATTGATAAATAGAATATTTAGGGGTGATTGTTGAAGTAGCGATGAGATCATTTACAAGAGAGGGATCACTTTCATAATAGTCATGTAGTTAGTATTAATTGGAGTTACTAGAGGGGTAATAGATGTGATTCGTGTAATCTTATTTTCATACGAAATAATTAAAGGTGGTAGAAGACATATATGAAGGGTAAGATTTAGGTCTCAATATTTGTGACATGGTATGAATGATTATGCACAAATAAAGGAAATGGAAGTAAAGGTATGAATACAATAACTTGAAGTATGGAGTATCTTTCTATAAGATCAACAACAAATGTGTTTAAATCCCACCATATCCCATGATCTTCTGGTTAAGTATTCAAATTACTAAAGCACATATTGTTGAACGTATGTATAAACTAATATGTTATATGTTAGAATTTCTTAACTTGGTGAGTGTAATATCTGTTTATTTGATGTCAAGCTACAAATGTATTTTTTTTATATAAACCCATGATTTATTTATTTGTCTGTTTTGATTACGCAAAATTATGAGATGAGTAAGTAAATTGTATCAAATGAACCTATTATCGTTACATTATTGACTTAAATATATTGTCTAGTAAATAGCATCATGAATTTTGGAAAGAGAAAACAAAGTAAAAAGAAAGAAAGGATGTAGTAAGCATAATAGTAATAACCTATATTTTATTGGAGAATTATCTTAAAAGGAAATCTATTTAATTTAATACAAGTTGAAAAAGGTTTTCACTTATGTGCAATGATATTTAGATAATGAAAAAGCTATGGAACTGTGATGTGATTTTATGGTAGAAGGTTTGGGATGCATGTTGATGTGAAAGAGAGGATGGTGTATTGATATCCCTAGGTTTCTTGAATGAACAATGCAGTCTTATGTCGTGATGTTTCATTAGCAAGTCTTCTTGACTCTCGCCTTGAGTGTAGAGGATATGAAAGAAATTTGAGTAAACATGAGTCATGCTTAGAATAGTTATGAAAGAAATTATGCTCTCGAGAAGATACAAGGGTAAACAGTGTGCTTGATGAATAATGTGAGAACTTCAGTTAAAAAAAAAAAAATGATGATGAAAATTGCTTTTTACAAATATTCTTTGTGTAAAGTATATATATTAAATTTCTCATACCTTGTGTGGGGTTAATAGGTTTTGGTATCCTTTGGTAAAACACTAAATTGACAACTAAACTTTTAATGAGAATCCCCTTAAGATATACAATCTCTTGCAAAACTTGATCATATAAATATATGTTTGACTTCATAATTCATAAATAAATGTTGCTTGATTCAATTACGGTTTATCATGCAAATGCTAGTAAATGATACTTAATTTGGGATGATAAACTTCATTTATGTTGGTAAACTTAATTTTTGCAAAAGCGAGTATATGTTTACTTACTGTAGGGTGTATTACCTTGTGTTTAAATGTGAAGATTATGGTGAAATTGTAAAAATTGTTGAGAGAGTCCTTAATTACTCATTGTAGTTAATGATTTGGTGACCTTGGATATGAAAGTTGATTTTTCGTATTGAAGTAATGAATGGTAGTGAAAGAGTATGTGCTACCTAGTGGATATGATTCTTATTTTGGTATCTTATTGATGCATGGCATCCTGGAAGCATTACATTGTGATTACGTGTACCTTTGAGAAGGACACGATGTTATTTATTTACGTACTGCCTATTGAGAGGAGCACGATTCCACGTCAGAGTACGTGAAGGCACATTTTACCTACATGATGTTATTGCATTGGTTGTGTTTGCATAACATATGTAGTGACCGTGTTTCCCTCCTTCCTTATTGGTGACTTAATGGTAGTCACGTAGTGAGGTGATGTGCACTTTCATGGATTTTGATCATTTTCTTTTGGTTGTCTGATGCCTTTTTATCTCTTGCCTGTGTGGACCAACCATGTTATTTAATCTTGTCTGAAAGTAGCTTAGCCACAACTCTTTGACTCTTCATTTTTCACGTAACCCTTGTGGTTATGATTGTTTTGTTGGAATGGCGCCCTTTTATTTAGTTTATTGTTGTATTTGAAAACTCTTTTCTTTTGGGATAATTGTTATTTGTGGTGGCTAAGCTAGCTTATTTTTGTTGTTTGCAAGTGTTGGTCCTGTGTTGTGATGTTCTTCTCGCCATGTCGTTGGAGCGACCTCTGGTAGAGTGTATATAAGGAAGCAGACGCGGGAAACTTATGAGGACGGGGGGGTAGGTGTGGACTAGTATGGGCTGGTTATAATCCACCTACCTTCCTAGTGATCTTGGTTTTATTATTGGCTATCTCTTGGAGGCTAACCCCCTTATACAAACAAGAGGTAGGTCGTTTTGGGATGTATGGTGAGGCCCCCAGGCGCGTGGCCCAGATACCAACATTCTACATGGTTCTTGGATTCTTGGTTACTTGGCACGGGTAATTGATTACATGGTTTTGGATTCTTGGTTACTTGGCACTGGTTATTGATTACTTGATACTATGATGAGACTATGGCATTCCCCTAAACCTTATGTGAACCTTGTGAAGTTAATACCTGTAATATGGATGAATGGAAAAATGTGTAAGATCTGTAAGTAATGTGTTGAGTTGATGTTGATATAAACAGGTTGCATGATGTGTGAATTCCTAGGCAGTGTGTTTTGAGAAACTTTGAGTTACCATACTTTCTAATCTGATGAGATCATTATTATATATTTTTCATACTTACTTTGACTGATGCAACAAAACTTACTTAAGATATCAACACTTGTCGTAGTATTCTACTGTCACCACATGCAGAACATCTATGGTAAGAAAATTTGTTTGGTAAGCAAGTCTTCTAACAATTTGATTCTGAGATTCGTTTAAATACTATAACTTATGCAAGAAGAGATTTGCACTTTTAAGAGTAAAATTAATAGTAAAATTTTTGTGTTTACATGTGCATCTATTCAGATATATAGATTTGACTCTTTTAGAAAGAATGAATCTAGGAATGCAGGGAAGTTGCTTTTTGGAAGTTCCTTAGTTCAAGTTAATACAAGTTACTTAAATTCAAGTTGCTTATTCAAAGTTACTTATATCGAATCATTTACAACCTAAGGATACAAAAGATGGATGGTAGAATCGGTTAGTGAGTCATTTACTTTTGAAAGGCTTCAGTATCATGCACTTTTTAGAATTCAAGTAAATTTCCCTGGAATATGCTGAACAAACTTAATGAAGATTTCGTTGATTACTTTGGGTGTTGCAATAGGTGGCTTAACCGTCTTGAATTTGTCAGTTGACCTTGAAGAACAAGCATTTGTATGTCAATCATTATCTAGTCAATAGGAGTCTCGACATACTTTATACATTTGGACAGATTCCCCTAATCCTTCATCTCATAGTTTAGGGCACCCTTAAAGTGTCGATTTGGGACACCTATCATACAACATCTACTTTACCAAAATGCAAAAAGACTATGGAACTAGTTGTACAAACCTCACTTTTGTTTCACATCAAAACTACTTTGACTCCTTTAATCAACATGTAATTTATGGATCACTTTGGAGTTAAAGGGGAATATACCATGGGGTGCTATAGTAGTGTTGACTAAATGATTGAATTCTGCACATGCATACATTTACAACAAACTTAAATAGTTAAAATAGATAAAGAGAACACTATAGACCTTTTTACCCTCACCTCTTTGCCGACTTCCAGGAGGAAGTAGAGTTTTAGGAGGGGAGAATGTGAGGCCTACCTTTGTACATTACTATTCATCAGACTAATTACAGTGCTTTTGTTATTCTGTTATGTGAAGAGACTTGTAATTCTAGATTATTGAACATATGTGATTTTTGGTTGATTTAAGCAAATAATTGTGCGATGATATTAGATGTTGTTTGGAAGAAAATGAAGGAATGGATATGGAACTGGAATATGTTTTCAGTATGATATAAGATTTCATGTTTAAAATGCATGTATTTAATTTTGCTTCGGCAATGGTATTTATATGAGATATTGACTTCGAGTTTGAGTGTGCAGGTATTTCTAACAAACTACTATTACAGGAGACCATCTCACACCATTGTTGTTTCCCTTGTGAGCCAATCCAGTTCAATGAGAAACTGAGATCAACCTCTTGTGTTGGAACAGTTGGGAACTGTCGTAATGTGTTCTTTTTGCAGAAGGTTAAGGGATGTTTGTATCTTATTTTCATTTTTCTTATGTTGATCATTTTTATGTGAAGAGTTTACCCTAAGAGTCTAAACTAGGTTGAAAAACAACCTAGGGTTGTACCCCTTGGGATTAGGTACCTTTTTGGCTAGGTTAACCTTGGGTTAACAACCATAGGGTCACCTTAATCCAAGGGTAAGGTCAAATGACGAAAATGGGAAGTGGGGTGGGAGACATGGGATGAGTGGATTCCCCACTCATGCCCACTTTCTAATCATGGAGCATGTCACCCCCTCTTTAAGGTGGGCTTGTCTCCCATGTGCCCATTTTTGGTAGGATTCCTTGTGGGTGGGTGTGGTGTCACCCACTTTGATATTATTTTAAATTATCTTTTTCATTTTTTTAATCCTAGTGGGTTTGAATGGGAAACCCTTGGGAGTAGGGTTGGAATGTGACATTTTTCATTTTTGAGAAATTCAGAAATTAAGATGAAAATGAGTTTTAAAACTAAGGAAGAGAAGAAGAGAAAGGGTGGATTCATTGTGAGAGGAAGGCAATTTTGAGAAGGAGGGGAAGAAGAGAAAGGTGTGGATTCATTGTGAGAGGAAGGCAATTTTGAGAAGGAGGGAAGAGGAGCTCTACTTCACCTCTCATTCCTTTTTGGGCTTGTAAGGTTTGATCTTCCATTTCTCTTCTCTATGTAAATGTTGCTTGAAATATTTGTTGTCTTGATGCATGAGTTGAATGACAGTCTTCTTGAGTTTGTTGTTTGTTTTTCGGATCTTTGTTGTTTTGGGTGTGTTGATAGAGCACCTTCAAGTTGGAAGGAAAGGCTTATCTAGTATAGGAAGGGGAGGTGTGACCCTCCCCAGGTGTCATATTGTTCTTTTTATATCCCATGTCATGAAAGCCTGTTGGATTCATTCATAGCCTAGAAGGCTTTTGGCCATGTGTGCCTAATGAGATATCCCTGTGTTTGGGTTGGTTAGAAGGCTGGGGGTTAGTGTTGTCTACTTCCCTACCCTTCATGTTCTCACCTAAGCTGAGACTTTGTTATGTGAGTAAGCTATGGGGTTTTGTGTATTTCTTGTTTGGTCGTTGAATTCATTGTTGTATAGTGTAGTCTTCTGTGTTCTACCCTGGTATGAAGATGGTCTCCCTAGCTCGGGGGTGTCCCTCTTGTGGGACGATGGTAGGGAGGAGAGCTAGATGGTTGCCGATTTTTCTCTTGTTGTTTTGCAGGCTACAGATGCAGCATGTCAAAAGTTTTCGAAGATAGATTTACCTTGTTAAGGAAATGTCATATCTTCCTGTATGTAAAGAAAGTTTGGTCTTTTAATGATCATTTGTGTAAAAGTTTAGAGGGCAAAATTCTTTTTTGAAAATTGTTGTTAAATTTGTAGCCTTGTAAGTGGAGGATTTAACCTCCATAAGTGTGTATTTGAGTTGTGGGATTGTTTAATTATTTGTTATCTATTGGTTTTATTACTATTGTAAGGTTGGGTGAATGGACTTGAAATTTTGGGCATGACAGTATGTTATATGCACATGTGCTTTGGCGTGTGCTTGGAGTGTTCCAGGTACTGAGTATCGACTCCACTTGGACTCACAGGCCCGAGCATACTTATATTCCTTGATGGTGGTTACTAGGATAATCACAAGCCATGTTCCCTACCCTAGCCATTGTACCCTGCTAGTGCAGTGTTCCTGTGTTGTTGTCTTATCATCTGGTTACCTAATGGTAATATCCGGATTGCCCCTTACAGTCATGTGTAGTTTGCCAGTGCGATGGTTGAGGCATTTCTCCTTGGTTTCCATTGACTATTCGATTTGGTTTCCTTGGCCTCATTCTTTATTTTGATTGGAGAAAATTGTTTTATGCTAATGTATATTTTGTTGGAAATGAGTGCCTTTCCTATTCTTTACTGATGAAGGGGTAAATAATAAAACACACAACAACAGAAATGGCACACAAAAAGTAGATTTCTTTATTGATTTGGACAACTTATTACATTATTGAAGCTTAATTACAATCAGAGAATCAATCCTCCACAGGCTACAACACACTAGAGCTACACATCACTAGGCTCTGGAATCTTTAGCCTTCTGTAACCCCAAATCAGCCAGGGTTTCTATTTTCCCTCCTATTCTTGACTCTACACTTTTCCCCCTTAACTCTACTACTGCCCAGGGTTCCCAAAATAGTCATAAATAGCACTTCTTGGTGGCCTCCAACTAAATTTTGAAATTTGTAACTCCCTCCAAAAGTAGGTCAACTTCCGAAAAACATAACTTTTGATTCGGGTGTCTGATTGACAAACCATTTTAAGCATCAGAAAGATCGTGATGTGAACTATCACACCAAAAATCTGTAAATGGAGTTTTGTCAAATTTTTGGGATGTTATGGGATGTTTTCCTGCCTCATATCTCATTTTTGAAATTTTTAGGGGCTTTTCAGAAAACAAAAACTTTAATATCTTTAAGCTCACCAATAATTTTTGCCCGATTCCTTCGCCAAAGGACTTCTATTTCCATTATGAATCTTTCTGTAAGTTTTCCCTTCAATCTGTGCCCAAATGTGAACTTTCTTAAAATGGCAGGTAAACTTTTCAAAACTAGTAGGTTACTATTTTTAGCAGTTTGGCAAAAATTGAAAGTCCTACATCATTATTCAAGAGACTATGGAACCAAAAATACTAATTATGGAAAGAAATGAAAATAACTACAATGATTTTAATTTAACTTCTTTTTGAGTAATGCAAGATTGCCCTTACACCACTGGATGCTCCTGCATCACTTACCCATGTTCTAGGATTAATTGCATGTAATTGCACATGTGATAACCTAATTTTTATAATGGTATCAAGTTTCATTGGCTAGTGTATGCTTTGGCTGCATCTTAGTGTATACAGGCTTCCAGGAGTAAGCCTAGTCCTAGGGGGTATGATGTAACAACCCTCCCCATTAGACTTATTAAAAGTAAGTTTTTATTTTATTTTACTCCCACCATGCCATTCAGTGGCTTTTGGGGAGAGTTGGTGAGGGGGTTTAAGGCAGAAAAATAGCTCATTGTCGGAAGGGAGATAGGAGAGGTTAGTCTTTGTCCTCTGCAAAAAGTCTTTTGTATTTAAAAGGAATCAGCACTCTATCTGCTATGGTAGGAGATGGCATGTGCCTATATTGAATATTGGTGGTTGGGATTAGATGGTTCTGATTGCTCTCTTGTTCATGAGTAATTGTTCAATCACACCTAAGTTATCTCAGGAATGTTCTCAATGAACATGCCCTACAACGGCCTTGCTATCTATCTAATAGTTGGCTCTGCCTTTGAAATCTCTAGAAATCCTCACAGGTTTCTGCAATGGTTCACAAAAATGCTCAGCAATATGCCAAACCAATACTTGCAAGCTCGAATGGCCTGGTGGAATGACAGATATCATGACTGCAAATCCTACAAACGTAGAGCATATTCTAAAAACCAAATTTGAAAATCACCCAAAGGGAGAGCACTTTGCAACTGTTCTCCATGATTTGTTAGGTCAAGGGATTTTGAATGCCGACGAGGAGTTGTGGAAGATGCAGAGAAGGACAGCAAGCTATCAATTTAAAAGCAAGTCTCTTAGAAGCTTCGTGGTGGAAATGGTGCAGTGCGAAATTTAGAACCGCCTCTTGCCAGTGCTCTCAAATGCATGCAAAATAGATCATTGAAATGGTTGGATCTGGAGGAAGGCGCGAGACAGGGGTGAAAGCAAATACTCAGGCAAGCGTATCAAATTGTAACTATTAGAGGTGCATTTAAGTGGAGGGTGATCTAGAAACTCAAGAGTTAGGTTGGTTTTGAGGTATTTACCTCAGTTCTTTGTTTTTCCAGTACAAACTAAAATATGTCTGCTGCAATTTCTTAAACAATAGAAAAACTAAAACCCCATCCCCATCACTGCATTTTTGTAAACATATGCCAAAATTTATTTTAATGCAAGATATTTGCAATCCCTCTCTCCTTCCATCGACTCTTTTTACATGTAGAACTATTTTCTTTATTTATTAGACAAAGGGCTTTCCAGACAAAGATCGTGTGGGTTCTAATTTATAATTTTGGGGAAAAACAAAGAGGGTCGATCTTATAAAGAATATAATGAGTGCAGTCATACTAAAAATAGTGATGCAATGATAGAGGTTGAAGAGATCTAAGTCCCATGGAACCATGTTGTTTACGTTGACTCTCCGATAAGATTTTCATTTCAACCCTTCAAAAGATTATTGAACACCCTTTTGTTTCGGTCATTACAGTCTTTCTGCTAAAACACCAGCCTGCTAGAAACCATCATCTTTGAGTTAAATGGTTCACTGCCAAAGTTTTTATGTTTGGGTGGTTACATATACACAACATTGAAACCTAGGTCTTGCTCTTCTAATCGACTCAAATTACCACCTAATGATAGGGTTGTGTACATTAAAGAGGATGATACTAAATAATTATATTTTATTCTCGTGGTGATGGAATAATTAAAGTGTTTGTGTTTAACTTTGAATAATGCCTTTGCCTTATAATAACTTTAATGGAAACCTAGAGTGCAAATATGTCTAGAAACTATAGTACATAAACCCATATGCATTTTTATAATGTTACGTGAAAACATTGAATTCTGCCATAGTTTACACTTGGGTGAGAGTGAAACTTTTTATATGTATGTTTGTAAAGCATGACCAAATTGGGGTCACTAGATTTATTACAAAACTAATCTATCTAGCAAAGGGTTGTTTTTAATAAATTGCACTATCATCAAAATTTTTGGTCTTAAAGCACAAGAATTAATAATATAGCTAATAAGCTTTACTAGTTTGTTATTATTTAAACACTTGCTGTAGGACTATGTTTGAACATAAACTATTTTTCTCTATATTTATTGTGGAGTAACCTATGTGCATTTTGCATATTTAACTTATTATGATAATTTGGAGTACATGGCCATATTTGATGTTGGTAAGAGTTAAGAGGATGCTTAAGAATGGCCTTATAGGTTAAAATCTTTGTTTGTATGTTAACATTGTCTTTTGAGAACTATTAATATTGATTTGGTAAACAAATTAAGGCCTTTGATTAGAAGGTTAATTAATTGGAAAATAATGACTTTAGTTGTCAAATTATGAGTTGTCATGGTATTAGTGTTAAATGATTGTTTGTACATGTTGAATTGTTTTAATTTGGTTTGTGCATCTAGTTTGGTGAAATGAGATTAGCTTAGCTCTATGATATTGAGTCCTTGTGCATGGCCTTGAGTACTTGTAAAGGCTAAGGATGCACACAAGAAGCCCTATCTGCCTGCGGGGCATCTAGTTAGCCATTTGCGAGGCATTGATTCGGGGATGTTTGAGTCTCCTCGTTGGTATGAGTAGTGTACTTGATTCCCATGTGGTGCCATCCCTTCGAGCACGCATCATGACTCCCCATCTGATTTATACTCTAGTGTCTAGTGCCTTGGTAGTCGTGAGTAGTACCTGACATTACATTTGATGAGCATCTCTATGTTATGACTTCAGCTTTATGCATTATTTTCTGTCTTCTCTGTGATTGATGTGAGTGTTGGCCATCATGTATACCCTTCCCTTGTTAATAGTATTTGGGCCTTATAACTACCTCTGAGCATGGTGGGGTGGTCTCTTCTTAGTCCACATGGTTGGGAGGCATTGGCACCACCATCGGGGACCTGTGTAAAGGTTATTGGAGCACCTGTTGGAGATGTTCTCTCTCTTTGTTACTCTTTTAGTTATTGTATCATATTTATGGCTATGCCATTGCACTATATATTCTTTTATGTAATTGTACTCTCTTAAGAGAGAAGATATAATCATGTAAATTAATGAGAATAAATGAGATGTTTCCTATTTGGTTTATGGATTCCGGTGTGGTTATCGGATTTGGTTGTACTATGATGCTTTTGGATTCATGTTTATAATCTGAAATAGGTTATAGGAACATTTGGGCTGGTGTTTAAAATGAATGTAGTTTATTAATGTTTCTCTAGAGAGTTATTTAGTCCTCTCCTATGGGTTGTGCATTCAGCCATACTTGGCCATGAATGTTGTCAATTTATTGAATCGGCAACCGTATCACATGTATGTTATCTATTTATGTCCAAAAAAATTTCTTGCCCTCTTTTGGCCCTTACCCTTCAAGGTTGCAGGGCAAGATGTCTAGGACCTTTGGCTTACTTGAGCCTTCTATGGTTTGTTGTGTTTGGCATGTGTGGCATGAGCCTGTTATATTGCTTTTATAGTCTTGATTGCTTTCATGCCTTAGTATGGCATTAGTGGGTTAAGTCACAACCCCATTCGTAGAAATCATGGAGGAAATAGCCTCCTTTGTCTTACCTTACTCAATGGGACTAGAGTACTAACCTTGGTTGAGAGTCTCCCATGGTTGAGTGATCACTCTCCCATGTTATAAGATGATAGTAGGAATGTTCTACCTTATGTGTTTGTGGGTTGAAGGTAACTTGGGTTGCCTAATTACCCTAGCTTGGATATGCTCTTCTTGTCTCTTCCTTTATGTTGCTAGTCAATGAAATGACCCTAATTGATCATGAATTTCTCTTGTAATTCCTTTTAATATTATAGATGTAAAGGATGGTAGGATGTAGTTGTTTACGGATGTGGACAGATTAGTTTGATTGCTCCATACTCTCTTCTACATGTTGGATGATTGTTGGTTTTTCTTATAACCTCTTAATGTGCTTGAGTTGCTACAATTTATCATCCTTGATAACATATTGAAGTCATTGGAATACTAATGGTGCCATAAACTTTCCCTTACTAGAATTTGCATGTTTTTATAATGAATATTTGATGGCATCTAATGTCTTGACTTGAGATGAAATCTATCTTTTTCTCCTCTTCGTAGTTGTCAATAGTTGACAAGATGTTAGAATAATGGCATATGGATTTAATTAGTATGTTAGAATTGTAATAAGTAAAAGGTCTAATGAGATAGGAGTGAAGAAGACCTTATGCTTGTTATGGTTATGTGTTGAAAGTGATTATATGTTAATTAGTACCTCCTTGCTTAATGAGCTTGAATGAGGATGGCAATTGCTTAGTGGATATATCTTGTTGATGAAATTTGATCTCCTCAATTGCATTGTGGTTTTAATGAGATAATGTAGATGAACACTTTTAATTTAATGCAAACTGAAAATAGTGAATGCTAAGGTAATAAGAATGTTGCATATCTTGCTTTGAGTGAGCAATTGAATGCCATTGACATAGCCGAGGTTACTTATGCTTATATGTATGGATGTGAATGTTGAGAAATGACTAGGGTTCCTCTACCAAACTCAGTTAATTATGTTGCTAGTCCTGATTTTCTTTTGAAGGAATAGTATTATTGTGACTTGGTATATTATGTTGCATTATGTGTTATTATGAGATGACAGTGTAATGGGTGTAAAATGAGATGTATATCATTATGTGAATATAGAAGTGAGTGTAATGATGAGGGTGAAGATGTTACTTATGTTTATGCATTGATGTAAAAGTTATAGTGATGATGCTATACATGTTCATACACTATTGTGTTATGTGGATAGAATTGCAAATTAAATTTATGACGTTACGGATATTGAGTTTCCCTTGTGAAAAGAGGAAAGTTGGTATGGCTATTTGGGAGTACCTATTGTTTGGTAAAGTTGTGTATCTTGCATTATGTTGCATAGTCATAGGTGAACTATGGTATTTCCTAGGTAAGAGAAATTGTGATTGTATTGCCCATTATGTGAACATCTATTAATGTATTCCTATTGAGTGTTGTGATTAACCAGTTCTTGAGATGTGTTCCCATGGGATGGTGATACCGCATACCCATCCATGGAAGGTATGTTTGGATTATGTGTATGGGAGAAAACCATATGACCTATATGTTTACTTGTTGTCACCCTATTGACTACCAACCTAAGGGTTGTTGATAGGTCAATATGTGGAGGGTAGTAGTAGTAACAAAGTTCCTTGGGAGGGAATTGCACGGCATATGTATAATGGCGGCGTGACACAATGGCAATCATTTCAACCTCCCATGAAAGTACTCACTACTTCCCCTTATTCATGGACCAGATACTTGGTTCATATAGTGTTAGCCTAATCCCCTCAATCCTTGAGGATGATATTAATTTATGGTATGAGCACCTGTAAAAGTTATGATCTTACCCTGATGTGATTGTTTTAGATATGATGCCACCCCCCACTAGTGTTCCAACATAGTACTGGTGAGGATAGCATGTCGTTGATGGTAGTGAGCCAAGCTCAAGGACATGATGCCACATACCTAGATGCATGAAGGTGTAGTATATATGTTGTGTTCGTACTTGTGTAGAGAGGAGTGGTTGCTTGCACAGAGTAAAGGGTTCACTCAAGAGGGCCTCGATTCTGATCGATTGGCAAGCGAGTGGATCCTAGCCATGTGCACCTTTGGCTCAGTGTGTTACCACACATGCTTTCTCTATGGGTACACACTATGTGGGATGTTCCTCTCAGTAGGACATTGCCATGTGGTATATGGCTATTGCGTGCTTTCTCCACTTGGCGTATACCATGTGTGGTCACGCCGCATTAGGTATGTGACCTGGGAGTTTCGACATAGTACTTTTCCATGTGAGGGTTGCGTGAGTTGGCCACACCCACATGAAGGATTGTGGAGACAGTCATGTTTGTTTTCCTTCTTCCTCGTGTGGTGACTAGTGATAGTCACATAGTGTTGTAATGTGTATATTTCAGAGTTGGTGAAATCTTTTCTTCGGTTATTGGTGGGTTTTACTTTGCTTGCATGGACCAGCACTTTAGTTTATCTTACTAGTATTGGTTTAGCCACAAATGATTTTCTTGGCATGTAACTCTTGTGGTTAGATTTGATTTATTGTTGAAGATTATGCACAGTTTTCTTACCTTATTGTTTGAATTGAGATTTACTCTTCCTTATTTATATTTTTGGTGGCTAAACTCATTGACTTTTCTATTTTTGAATATTGGTCTTGTTTTGTGATGTCATCAGGTATGGTGAGATCCACCCATTTGAGTGTATATCAGGAAGCAGACGTAGGGAAACCCCTTAAGGATGGGGGTATGTGTGAGTTGTTCTAAGCTCTAATTCACTACCTTCCTATTGTTTGACTATCTCTTCGAGGCTAAAACCCTAACACAAACAAGAGATATGTCATTGTGACTTGTATGGAAGGGCTCACTAGGTGGGTCAATGCCATCAAGACACATGGCTATTGGCTATGGATATTGGACATAGTTATATGTTATGGACTCATGGATATGTTGGATTTGGATGGTACTATGACATCCACGTGAACCCCTAGTGTAGCCTTGTGATGTGAATGAGTATGTATGTATATGTAGGTGGTACAATTGTCATGTATGTAGTTTCATATTACAATATAGAAGAGAACAAAATTTGCATCATTATGCCTTGAAAAGTGACAAACTATTGCATTATATGTAAAGAGATGTCATGCATGTTATGAAATCAGAGGTTGAAATTATGTATATATGTGTACATGTGTGATCCATTTTATAGATAGCTGCATATGAAAAATTAGAGAACTAGAAATTTTCTATATTAAAAGCACATTTTGCTACAATTTATGAGAAAATTGTGTGGTTTATACTGGTATATATGTGCAAATTGATGGTTGTTTCTTTTCCTTGATGGATTATGATGTTATTATGATGTTGACATGATTGGTTATCATGTTGGGTTACATGCTTACTGTTGCTTTGGCTATGATGTATGTTATATGAACATGTGCTTGGAGTGTTACAGGTACTGAGTATCGACTCCCCCTGGACTCACAGGCCTAAGCGTACTCATATTCCCCAATGGTGGTTACTAGATATAGTCATAGGCCCTATCCCCTACCCTAGCCACTATACCCTGCTAGTGCAGTGTTCTCGTGTTGTTGTCTTATCATCTGGTTACCTAATGGTAATGTTTGGATTGTCCCTTATGGTCATGTGTAGTTTGCCAATGTGGTGGTTGAGGCTTTTCTCCTCGTTTCTGTTGATAGTTTGATGTGGTTTCCTTGGCATCATTATTTATTTTGATTGGAGAAAATTGTTTTATGCTAATTTATATTATGTAGGAAATGATTGCCTTGCCTAATCCTTACCCATGTTTTGGGACTAGTTGTATGTAATTTCACATGTGATAACCTAATTTTTATAATGGTATCAAGTTTCATGGGCTAGTGTATGCTTCGGCTGAATCTTAGCATTTGCAGGCTTCCAAGAGTAAGCCTAGTCCTAGGGGGTAGGATGTAACAACCCTCCCCATTGGACTTTATTAAAAGTCAGTTTTTATTTTAGTTTACACCCACCATGCCATTCGATGGATTTTAGGGAGAGTTGGTGAGGGGTTATAAGGCAGCAAAATATCTCGTTGTTGGAAGGGAGATAGGAGAAGTTAGTCTTTGTCCTCTAGAAAAAGTCTTTTACATTTAAAAGGAATCAGCACTCTATCTACTATGGCAGGAGATGGCATGGGCCTATATTGAATAGCGGTGGTTGGGATTAGATGGTTCTGACTGCTCTCTTGTTCATGAGTAATTGTTCTATCACACCTAGGTTAGCTTAGGAATGTTTTCGATGAACAAGCCCTACAATGGTCCTGCTATCTATCTGATAGTTGGCTCTACCTTCGAAATCTCTAGAAATCATCACAGGTTTCTGCAATGGTTCATAAAAATGCTTAGCAAGATGCCAACCAATACTTGCAAGCTCGAATGGCCTAGTGGAATGACAGGTATCATGACTGCAAATCCTCCAAACGTAGAGCATATTCTGAAAAACCAAATTTTAAAAGCACCCAAAGGGAGAATACTTTACAACTGCTCTTCATGATTTGTTAGGCCAAGGGATTTTGAATGTCAACGGGGAGCTGTGGAAGATGTAGAGAACGACTGCAAACTATCAATTTAAAACCAAGTCTCCTAGAAGCTTCATGGTGGAAAGGGTGCAATACGAGATTCAAAACCGCCTCTTGCCAGTGCTCTCAATCTCATGCAAAACAAGCTGTTGAAATGGTTGGATCTAGAGGAGGGTGTGAGACATGGGTGAAAGCAAATACTCAGGCAAGTGTATCAAATTGCAAAGATTAGAGGTGCGTTGAAGTGGAGGGTGATCTGGAAGCTGAAGAGGAGTGTGGTTGGTTTTGAGGTATTTACCTTAGTTCTTTGTTTTTCCAGCACAAACTAAAATATGTTTGCTAAAATTTCTTAAACCATAGAAAAATTGAAACCCCATCTCCATCACTGCATTTTTTAGCCAAAATTTATTTTAATGCAAGATATTTACAATGCCTCTCTCCTTGCATCGACTCTTTTTACATGCAGAACTATTTTCTTTATTCATCAAATAAAGGGGTTTCTACACAAAGATCATGTGGGTTCTTATTTATAATTTTCAAAAAAATAGAGAGGGTCAATCTTATAAAAAATATAATGAGTGCAGTCATACTAAAAATAAGGAAGCAATGATAGAGGTTGAAGAGATCTAAGTCCCATGGAACCCTGTTGCTTAGGTTGATTCTCTGATAAGATTTTCATTTCAACCCTTCATTAGAATATTGAACTCCCTTTTGTTTTAGTCATTACAGTCTTTTTTTGCTAAAGCACCAGCCTGTTGGAAACCATCGCCTTTGAGTTAAATGGTTCGCTGCTGAAGTTGTTTTGTTTGGGTGGTTACATGTACACAACATTGAAACCTGGGTCTTTCTCTTCTAGTTGACTCAAATTACCACTTAACCATGGGGTTGTGGACATTAAAGAGGATGATACTAAATAATTACATTTTATTCTCGTGGTGATGGAATAAACAAATATTGATATTTATAAAGATTATTTGTATTAAAGTGTTTGTGTTTGACTTTGAGTAATGGCTTTGCCTTACAATAACTTTAATGGAAACCCACAGTGCAAATATGTCTAGAAACTATAGTACATAAACCCATATGCCTTTTTATAACTTTACGTGAAAACATTGAATTCTAGCATAGTTTACACTTGGATAAGAGTAAAACTTTTTATATGTATGTTTGTGAAGCATGACCAAGTTGGGGTCACTAGAGTTATTACAAAACTTATCTATCTAGCAAAGGGTTGTTTTCAATAAATTACACTGTCATCAAAAGTTTTGGTCTTAAAGGACAAGAATTAACAATATAGCTAATAAGCTTTACTAGTTCGTTATTAATTAAACAAATCTGTAGGACTATGTTTGAACATAGACTATTTTTCTCTATAGTTATCATCGAGTAACCTATGTGCATTTCGTATATTTAACTTATTCTGATAATTTGGAGTACATGGCCATATTTGATGTTGGTAAGAGTTAACAGGATGCTTAAGAATGGCCTTATAGGTTAAAACTCTTTGTTTGTATGTTAACATTGTCTTTTGAGAACTATTAATATGGTTTTGGTAAACAAATTAAGGCGTTTGATTAAATAGTTAATTAATTGGAAAATAGTGACTTTAGTTGTTGAAAAATGAGTTATCATGGTATTAGTATTAAATGATTGTTTGTTCATGTTGAATTGTTTTAATTTGGTTTGTGCATCTCATTTTGTGAAACGAGATGAGCTTAGGTTTAGGATATTGAGTCCTCATGCATGGCCTTGAGCACTTGTAAAAACTAAGGATGCACATGAGAAGGCCTATTATTCTGTGAAGCGTCGAGTTATCCATTTGTGGGGCATTGATTTAGGCATATTTGAGTCTCGTAGTTGGTATGAGTAGTGTACTTGATTCCATGTGGTGCCAACCCTTCAAGAATACATGATGACTCCCCATCTAATTTATACTCAAGTGTCTAGTGCCTTGGTAGTCATGAGTAGTATCCAACATTACATTTGATGAGCATCTCTATGTTATGACTTCAGCTTTATGCATTATTTTCTGTGTCTACTCTATAATTGATGTGAGTGTTGGCCATCATGTATACCCTTACCTTGTGACTACCTCAGAGCATGGTGGGGTGGTCTCTTCTAAGTCCACATGCTTGGGAGGCGTTGCCACCACCATTGGAGACTGGTGGACATGTTATCAAAGCACTAGTTGGAGATGTTCTCTCTCTCCATTACTCTTTCAGTTATTGTATCATATTCATGGCTATGCCATTGCATTGTATATTCTTTTATGTAATTGTACTCTCTTAAGATAGAAGATGTAA
This sequence comes from Cunninghamia lanceolata, assembly GCA_027924645.1. Lineage (NCBI taxonomy): Eukaryota > Viridiplantae > Streptophyta > Pinopsida > Cupressales > Cupressaceae > Cunninghamia > Cunninghamia lanceolata. The sequence goes on along the minus strand of BSBN01000334.1, from coordinate 4,010,954 downwards.
TCATGCAAATTAATGAGAAGAAATGAGATGTTTCCTATTTGGTTTATAGATTCCAGTGTGGGTATCAGATCCGCTTGTACTATGATGCTTTTAGATTCATGTTTATAATCTAGAATGGGTTATACGAATATTTGGATTGGTTTTTAAAATAAATGTAGTTTATTAATGTTTCTCTGGAGAGTGATTTAGTCCTCTCCTGTGGGTTGTGCATTCAGCCATACTTGGCCATGAATGTTGTCAATTTATCGGATCGATAACCATATCACATGTATGTTATCTATTTACGTTCAAAAAATATATTATTTCCCTCTTTTGGCCCTTACCCTTCGAGGTTGTGGGGCAAGATGTTACAACACTTTATATATCCTTACTCTGATATCACTCTTCTACTACTCAATTACATTTCATTCATATTCTTCTCTCTCTCTCACTCTCTCTGTATATATATATATATATATATATATATATATATAACATAGAGATGTGTCCTTTCCAAAAATACCTCTTTGTATGTCGGCTCTGCCCTCCGCATACCACTTGTAGTGCCCTGCAGTAGGATTTGTTTCTTTCTCTTTCTTCTGCCAATAGGAACAAGATACAAAAATCATTAATCTTCTGATATCCCATAATGTACTTGACATGCCCAAAATATTCAATTAAGGACACAACACAGAACAACCAAATCTTACAACAAAAGTTAAATATCTCACAAATCTCACAAACAATAAGCAGCAAGACAAATAATTTGATAACACAAGAACATGTTTTATAAAATAATACATTACAATACTAATACATTTAGTTTATAGGTTCAAAACTTTTAAATACAATTATAAAAATAGCATGATTAAATATAAGAGAAAAGAAACAGATTCTAAGGACCCGACCTAGGCCTCGGGGGCTCATCCAAGATAGCCTTGCCTACGTAATGTGATCAGAGGCTTCGTAGTTCAACAACTTGGACTTCCCAACTCAACTTGATTGTCTAATAATATATCTATCTTCTAGATGCAATTTTCACAAATAAATTGGCATCCTTTCAATCATAACTTCAATTCCACTAATCCACATAATAATAAGAGGAACAATAGTTTGAGGTAAAAGATTATTACTAGACAATCACATAAGATCTCTCAAGTTTTCAAAAGCAACTAGTTTACACACAACCATCAATCATTTGAAATGCTACTTTATATGTGCGGGTTAAATTTGGCATCTTCTTTTATTGTATGTAGCAACTACATGTTGCATTACAACAAGTGGAAGAAAGTCTCTTATAGTCAAATTCTATCTAAGCACATAACAAGGGAATCAAAGTAGTGATTTTTGACAAATATGTTTCTAAGATATGTTTAAAATGGGCTCTAGGCATGAATAAGATAGAAAATTCTATCTAAGCAGAAGGGAATCAAAGTAGTGATTTTTTTTTTACAAATATGTTATGTAAGATATGTTTAAAATGGGCTCTAGGCATGAATAAGATAGACCTATAAGGAAAAGGGAAACAAGAAGGGAAGCTAGATATTTTAACGAAGATCCCATTGGAAGGCAATGGAGAGCATAAACTACTACTAATGATGACTTTAGTTTGAACCATGACTTTCAAGCATATCATGCAATGAAGAACTAAAAAAACATTAATCCTAGAGCTTTGAACATGAGATGTGGGATCTTCCTCATATAATTAAAACCTTGGAATACAAAATCTAATCGTCATAGCACTACTCGATTTTGAAACTCAAGTCCAATTCCATGAATTTTATCTACAAAATTAAGTTACATATGCAGGGGATAAGTAGAGAATGTCACTGACACAATACCATGTACCATTTTGTCATTAACATGTCCCCATTTAAGGCGTTATATGCTTATAAGCCTCCCGTCAAGATTTCCATGGACCCTGCAATGGTAGAGGCATAGCAATAAATAAGGGATGTATTAAACGTTTTGTAGAGCAATTTCTCTGGCAGTGCGTAGGCCAACATAGGATAGAGCAAATCCTTGAAGTTAGAAATCTCTCAAACACCTATGCAGAAGTGGGTAGGTGTGGTGAGGTTCAAACGGTAAGGAGATTGATGAATGATAAGGAGTTATAAAGATCCCTAGATAAACTTAAATCTAAGGATATAAAATGTTACATGCTTTTCCTGTATGAGACAATTCGCATCCATAGGCACAAGAGATCTATGCAAAGCTGGAGAAATTGTCTTTGAAGATGAAGGCAGCAGGGTATTCTTTAGATTCAATAAATTTACTTAATATTGTGAAAGAGGACGAAAAAAATTCATTTCTCTGCAACCTGCACCAACATCCTCCCTGCCTATGCCAAAATGGGTGTCCAACAAAAGGGTAATTGCTGGGAGAGTTTTTCAGATGTTGTATTTGCAATTGCACTGGTAGACATTTAAGCAAAATGTGGAAGCATAGAAAAGGCACGTGAACTATTTAACAAAATGATTCAATGTCTAAAGCATAGAAAAAGCACATTAATTATTTGACAGAATGCCTCCAAGAGGCCACATCCCATGGATTGCAATGATTGTATGATTTAAATAAAAATAGATTCCTTAAAAAGGCTTTAGAAACTTTTAAGAATATGCAATTGGTATACTCTACTTAAATATCATCCACTTCAATAGTCAAACTGTCAATAGTAATTTTACACCTCATTCATAATAAAAAATGGTAAATATTTGTCCTATTTTTATTGGCCAAAATTGACCTTTGACTGTTGAAGTCGATGATATTTAAGAACAGCCCAATTGACAGCAGTAAAACCAGACTCTTGAAACTTTACCAACATCTTCGCTACTTGAACCAAATGGGAGCTTTAGAATAGGGTATGGACCTAATCTATCAATAGAAATGACTAGCTATAGTCCTTATAAGCATCACCATTTCTTTTTTTTTATTTTTTTTAAAAAGGTGGTAAACCACCCAAAAAGCGATTACAAGGAGAAAGGGAGGCGAAGGCCTCAACCCAAAGAACAAACAAGTCAAGCCAGCTAATACAGCTGCTGACACCAGTCAAGTCCTCAAAGAAGATCTGCCAACGGGCATATTCTGGGAGGGTGTGCAAAAAATAAACCCAAAATAACAAGAAAGCAACACCAAAACCGTCAGGTGTCTGCCCGTTAAAATGTCAGAGAAGGCCATGAATGTGCCCAACCCATAGCTATTGAAGGGAGTGCAGGTCTTATATGCATTTAATGCAGGGATATGAATTCAAGATTTCCCACATACTCCTAAAGCTCCCTATCCCAAAAAAAACTTACATAGCAGAACTTCATCAATACAGGGCCAGAGCGAGAGGACCTTGAAGTGACAAGGAGGGAGTACCACTCCAAACCTTCGAACAAGAATAGGCCGTTGGGGAGGGCCTTCAGATAAAGCACCGAAGCCAAGAGATTTTAAAACCAAAAGCAAAGGCCTTCTAACACACTACAAAACACGTTCAGAAAATAGAACATACCACCGCCCCTGAAACACATCAGTCTGAATCCTAAGAACTACTCGGGCTATCCATGATAGAAAAAAGCCATGGAGGACAAGAAAGGCATAGGAAATCCCAGAAAAAAGCCATTGTAGGTAAGCCGTACAACAGCCATGAAGAAGAACCAAAGCAGACCAGGTCAAAATAACCACGAAGCCTCCCAAAACACCGAATGTTAGGGCAAACAAAAAAGGAAGCACCAGAACCAGAGGCCAACATAGGAAGAAGCATCAAGACAAAAAACCCCAACGAGCATAATCTTACAATTGCCAGAAGTCAAGAAAAATAGACCCAGCAAATGATCAAATAAGAAACCCCAACGCCACAGGAGCTGAAACAACCTTGGTATACCTGTGGTTGGACCAGCTAGGACTCGAACCTAGGACCTTCCATTCACTACTGGAGTGCTCTATCACTGAGCTACTAGCCCCTCTTTGACTAGTCCATCGTCGGTCCGGGTGTGGCTTATTTCCAACACCAACACCCCCCCTTAAGCCACACCTCTCATGTACTTGGGGCTCCTATCCTAGGCCTGGCTCTGATACCATGTTAAGACATAGACCAGCTAGGACTCGAACCTAGGACCTTCCATTCACTGTTGGAATGTTCTACTACTAGCCCCTCTTGGACTAGTCCATCGTTGGTCTGGGTGTAGCTTATTTCCAACACCAACAGGTGGAAACTGCAACATCCCTACACTTTGATCTACACCCAAAGCTCTAATTTCGAACCTAATTTTTAGTTCACTCCAAAAACATATTTCAGTGCAACAAATAGACATTGGCCTTGAAGTAAAAGAAAACTAACAACCCGCCTAGGATCTGGCTATTGAAAACTAACATTTTCTTTTATTTTCCTCCTTTGCTTTTAGTTACAGTTGGTGTTAAAGTATCAGTGACCGTTTCACTAGACATATCCTCCATTATACACATTTGCACCCACCTTCTTGAATATCATGACATGGAATTTAAAACCATAACAATTTTGAGTAATGCGGGAGGTGGGTGGCATATAATTTAACAGTTCCAAGAAACTTCCTTAGTGGAATGCCATCCTTCCCGATATAATAGAATAGAAAATTAATAATTTCATGATACACAGAATAAGTGATCCATCTAGAAGCTCTAGAAACTTCAAATAACTAGAGTTCACAAGTGTAATGCCACATATCTAGGAAGTATCATTATGCTAAAGACAATATATATAGAAATGAAAACATGTCGATAATATATATATAATCATATAAATACACTCACCCAATATAAATAAACAAATGCTAGGTATAAATAATGTAGAAACATATATGAACATACACATATGAAACAACCACTACTTACAAAAACTTAAATTGACACCACAACATTATCATGTGGACTATCAAGAAGAAAGGATAAATCACCACCATTATTAAGTGTCTTAAAATTAAATGTAGATTAGGTGGCCCTTACATTCTCCCTCCCTAAGATTAGACTTCCTCCTAGAAGTCCTTGAGAGTGGATATGAAGGTCTATTGGAGTTTTGAAATCAAGAGCTACTTCAATGGGCACCATAGGTTAGTTTCCATAGACTAATTAGATCTCAAGCAACCTCCTTATGCAACATTTTAATGCCAACCACCTGGTACACATCTTATATGAAAAATCATTAGACCAAAAGAAGGCTTATTCTATTAGTGATCGCAAATGTTGAAATTGCTGAAATTTTTTTCTCTATGTGGTAACACACCTAATTATAACGTTCTTAATATTCAAGAAATTTAATTTATTTTCACACATCATATAAATTAGAGGTTCATTCACATCACATACCTATAATAGGTAAAACAGACATTATGAAGACCATACTCACAATCATCAACTATGTACATCACAAATGACTTCACATGACTCACATCATAAGGGTCAACCAAAATAGGCATTATGAGGAAGACAAGCACCAATATACCAATAAGTAAGCCATAGTGCCATAGAGGCATATATCCAATAAATGAGTAACCATGTAATGTAGAACCACTATGCCAGTATTGGAGTTGCCATAGAACCATATAATATCATCTCGAAAAGAATTAATATTAATACTAACATAGTGCCAAGAAATCAAATAAAAAAGATGATCTCAGGGTCCCCTTAAAGGACCTCTCCATACATTTCCTAACACCTTGCTCTTGTTTTTGTTTAAGGGGATTAGCCTCCAAGAGGAAGGTACACAAGAATCACACACGTAGATCTAGGGGGATGGATTACGACTGTCAGCTACAAGTCCCATTTGCAGCCCCCATCCTCACAAATAGAATTCCTTAGGCCATCTACTCCCCCATAAAACCTACCAGGGATCCCTCGTGGATATGGATGTTTACATTTAAGTCACATTACTCCACACATACGAGCAGGCAACATTAAAAAGCCTCAAATCAAGAAAGATTTAAGTAAAATAAATTCATAAGTTAAATACCCAATTAAACTACAATAAAATAAAATAAATCATAGAAGAAATGCAGATCAAAAATAACAACCATTGCAACATCCCAAATTTAACCAAGAACAAGTGCTTGAGGCAAAAGGACCATCTCAAAATTAAAATGGCTAGTCAACCCAAAGAAACAAAACATTGTTGGCTTAATACTTAAGAAAAATCTTCAAAAAATAAATAAATAATTGAACAATCTATAAAAATTTCACATTAAAATCACCGTACGACCTTGCAACAAGGCCACCTAAAGGGAGGAGGGGAATTGGTGGACTTACTACCATCAAAATACATAAATCTTTCAGTGGTCTCAAACCACACACACACACACACACACACACACACCATGGTGGTCTAAAACCACATAAAGATCATATATATACCCACACCATGGTGGTCTCAAACCACATAAAGATCAATAGATGAAATACCATACTAAACCATCGCATGTCTTACACAACCTAGAGCATGTTCTGCAATAACAGTCATGTACCATGTGTTTGAAGTATAATATATATAAGGTCTTTTGTAATTATTCCAAGATGAGAATAATACACCCCCATGCATACACCAATAGCCACATAAAAATTCAAGTTATCCATGTAATGATGTGTTGAAAATACTATTGTTTCATTCTACACATATTGTCACTCTATCCTGATATCAAACTGCTAACAAAACCACCTTATCACACTAACTCAAGTCAGGACTATCATCTCTCTAAAAGTCTTGATAAAACATTATGTATCAGTGCCAGAAGTTACTAATCCCACTTATTCATGACTAATCTAAAATCTTGGAAATCAAGGGCTATAATAACTATTTGTATCCAAAAGTAGTACTATCATCTTGTAACTGATAGTAGCTTCCCAAAACACTATGAATCCATGATGCCATAATTTACCCAAAATTTAATAGTTGTCTCTAGTTCTCATTCTAATTAAATTGCCAAGTGTTTGTAACTAGAAAAGAGTATAGGCTTAGGGCACACTAGGGTCCATCATCTACCCATAGAACAAATAACAAGGAGTAGGGTTGCATCGCAAACCAACTAGTGTAGTTCTAATGTGAGGGGAAGTCAATCGGGGACTAACACCATGTAGAATTACAACCTTCTACTGGGGGTCCCTTCTTGCTCAACCCCTAGTTACACTAGAATTCTCTCATCTGAGTGTGAGGGTCGATGCTAGGGGTGACACTAAAACAACACAACACATAAGAACATGGAGAGTGACTTACACATCTCTTCTTCAAATGACACAAGTCAAAACACATTAACATTTCCACACTAGGCCAAACATAGTTATTCACACACATGTACAATAATCACAAAGGGCATACATATGTGGATCACACATCATGTCCACAAATCTCTTCTCCCCAAGATGGATACCCTGTATCACATACTTAAGGTATGACCACAACATTCACTGGTATTTGTACATCACAACACATATCCACATTACACACCTACAATACGACAATATCACCCAGGACAACTACTCAAGTGGCTACTCACATTCAAAACATAATACAAGAAACATAACTCCTTTCCAATTCATTACTTAATGTTGAAAACAAAATTTTACATATAATCTAGTCTTTGATTCCCTACATTTATACAAGTAAGAACATATAACCTATTATGCAATTAGAACTCATTCCAAAGAAAAATTCAATAGGTCAAAATGCATATGTTAACTTTATCTAATCTAAGTCCTACAAAAAATAAAAATCTTTCAAGACAATCAAATTCTAAAATACTAAATAGTATAATTATGTTGTTATATATTCATCAACTCATCTTGCAAAAAATTCTACAAGAACCATTTACAATGGCACCCATTTTAGCATACCTTATGAAGATTTGAATTTTTATTATAAGCTATCTAAGGCATCACAAAATTTAGGTAAAGCCATTCTGTGTACATTGAAAACAAATTAACAAGTATTATATAGCCAAGTAGATAAGATAGTAGAATAAAATATGAAAATCAAGTTGCATCTGATTTACTATCTAATAGGTAATAGAAATATGATTCACTTTTCTCTATCAATTTCTAATCTAACACAATATAGTCTAAATGTCACAAGATTACCTAATAATTTTACCACATGAATTAGCAGTATCCTTTCTAAACATGAATAAAGTGAATTCACAATATAATACACAAAAGAATCTCCACACAATACATAAATATAAGACATAAATGTGGTAGCATGGAGTTACCCCATTTAACATGCAAGAATCACAAGATACATATAGTGACAAATGGGTCTTCTTATCTAATTACAATCCTACCTACTCATGCCAACAAGATGCGCAAGGTGTGATCAAGCAAAGGGCTTCATATATTTAATATGTTAAGGTTCATGTACTAATTCCATGTCCAAGCTAAGGGAAAAATCATAACAACATATGAAAACATAGATCATTGTCATAGTCAACATTAGGGGGAGCAATAAACACCAAGACTATATAACAATCATTTGTCATCCATCATCATAAAAGTGAAGTCTACAGCTAACAGGTAGGAACTTACTGGAAAACTACTTAGATTGGCTAATCTATATCATACATAATTACTCATCATATAAGTGTCCATAACACACATTTTAAACATATTCTTTTTAAATGTATAATTGCACAAACTTTCTACTTAATCGCATATTTTCATTAAGGAAGCTTTAGACTAGAATCATGCGAGGGACTATGATAGGATAATTGGGACAATGCAATAGATTATTAAATAAACCACATATAGGTAACATGCGATCAAAATGTCATAAGGTTCATCACAAACATGAGTCGTTAAGATGACCATATAGGCCCAAATTTATTAATACAAATAATTATCACACATAAACCCCCCCAAGCAAATCATAATTAAGATGACTATAGTTAGTTCAAGGCATGTGTGCATTCCAAAGGTAAGACCTTATAAATTCTTCCCAAAGTTCCCAATGTTGTGATACTTTTCTCTAATAGAAAATGTTATGCGCAAAATATCCATTTAAGGACATAACAAGAAACAACCAAAACCTACAACAAAATTTATATCTCACAAACAATAAGCAACAATGTAAATAATTTGATAACACAACAACATATTTTATAAAGTAATACATTACAAAACTACTAAATTTAATGTATAGGTTCAAAAAATTGAAATATAATTATAAGAATAACATAATTAAATATAAGAGAAAAGAAATAGATCCTAAGAGCCCAACCTAGGTCTTGGGGGCTCATCCAAGATGGCCTTGCCTACGTAACGTGATCAAAGGCTTCGAAGTTTGATAACTTAGACTTCCCAACTCAACTTGGTTGTCCAAAAATATATCTATCTTCTAGATGCAATTTTTACAAATAAATTAGCATCTTTTCAATCATATCTTCAATTTCACTAATCCACACAATAACAAGAGGAACAATAGTTTGAGGTAAAAGATTATCACTAGGCAATCATATGGGATCTCCCAAGTTCTTAAAAGCAACTAGTTTACACATATTACCATCAACAATTTAAAATGCTAATTTATCTATGTGGGTTTAATTTTTGCATCTGTTTTTTTTTTTTTGGTATGTAGCAACTGTGTTGCATTACAACAAGGTGTAAGAAAGTCTCTAGCAGTCAAATTCTATCTAAGCACATAACAAGGGAATCAGAGTAGTGATTTTCAAGAAATATGTTACGTACAAGATATGTTCAAAATGGGCTCCAAGCATGAACAAGATAGAAGAAATTTTGAGCAGACTATGGAAGAAAAGTTTCTAGCCTTTGGTTCAAAAAGTAAACAACTTAATTCAAAACATAAACCACTTGAATAGGAATATGAGAGAAACAAGAGAAACAACATATATGATTTAACAAATTTTGCAAAACACGTACATTGAACAATCTTAGTCCTATCACTCTTCACAGAAGGTTGAAAAATTGCATCTTTAAAGATCTCCTCCAAGGAAAAGGGAAACAAGATGGGAAGCTAGATATTTTAATGAAGATCCTATTGGAAGGTTATGGAGAGCATAAATTGCCAATAATGATGGCTTCAATTTGAACCATGACTTTCAAGCATACCATGCAATGAAGAACTAAAAAACATCAATCCTAGAGATCTGAACATGAGATGTGGGCTCTTCCTCATGTAATTTAAACATTGGAATACAAAATCTAATCTAGTCGTATAACTAAAATTTGAAACTCAAGTCCAATTTCATTATTTTTTACTACAAAATTAAGTTACATATGCAGGGGATATGTAGAGAACGTTGGTAAAATAGTTACACCTAGATGATCACTGACACAATACCATGTACCATTATGTCATAAACATGTCCCGATTTAAGGCGTTATATGGTTATAAGCCTCCGTCAAGGTGGCCACAGACCCTGCAGCAGTAGAGGCATAGCAGTGGATAAGGGATATATAGAAAGAGTTGTATAACAATTTCTCTAGCAGTGCAAATTGAATGAAGCAGCAGGCCAACATAGGACAGAGAAAAGCCTTGAAGTTGGAAATCTCTCAAACATCTATGCAAGAGTGGGCAGGTGTGGTGAGGTTCAAATGGTAAGGAGGTTGATGAAAGATAGAGGAATTAAAAAGATCCCTAGACAAAGTTGGATCTAAGGATATAAAATAGTACACGCTTTTCCTGCAGGAGACAATTCACATCCATAGGCGCAGGAGATCTATGCAAAGTCGGGGAAATTGGCTTGGGGGATGAAGGCAGTAGGGTATTTTCTAGATTTAATATATTTACTTAAAGTTGTGGAAGAGGAGGAAAAAGAATTATTTCTCTGCAACCTGCGCCAGTGTCCTTCCTGCGTACACCAAAATGGGCGTCCAACAAAAGGGTATTGGCTGGGGGAATTTTTTTCAGATATTGTATTTGCAATTATGCTGTTGGACATGTACGCAAAATGTGGAAGCATAGAAAAGGCACGTGAATTGTTTGACAAAATGCATCAACGTCTGAAGCATAGAAAAAGCACGTGAACTATTTGACAAAGGCTTCCAACAGGCGACGTCCTATGGATTGCAATGATAACAGGATTTATTAAAAAATAGATTCGTTAAAAAGGCTTTAGAAACTTTCAAGCAAATGCAAATGGCAGGAGTAAAACCAGAATCTAAAAACATTACCTGCGTCCTCCCTGCGTGACCCAAATGGGTGCTTTGAAATAGGGTATGGACCTGATCTATAACTGGAAATGGTCATCTATAGTCCTTATAAGCATCACCATTTCTTAACCCAAAAGACACTAATCTCACATTATATCGTAAGTTCAATCTCGTTATGTAAATAACACATAAATATATTACCACCATGTGACTTATCTGTATTAAATACATAGTCATAGATGCACAGTAAAGACAACCAAAAACACCAACACAGTAAATTCACTCTTGCAGATATATATGAGGCAGCATATACAAAGCACATAAATTGTTTTACAAAAATCACTGGAATTGTTGTTTCATGGAATACCACGACCGTAGGATATAGTCAAAATGATAAAGGAATAGATCACAACACCTTTAAGAAAATGTACTGGAGGTGTTGAGCCAGAACTCATTCCTACCAGTATCTTCAAAGATGATACAACACCAAATTATTCCTGCCTTGGTATATCTGTTAGCAATAAGAGGAAGCCGCAACATCCCTATACTTTGATCTACACCGAAGCTCTAATGTTAAACCTGATGTTTAGTTTACTCCAAAAAGATATTCCAGCCCAACAAATACACAAAGGCCTTGAAGTTAAAGAAAATTGACAACTCGCTTGGGATCTGGCCATTGAAAACTAAGGTTTTCCTTTATTTTCTTCCTCCGTTTTTCAGTTACACCAGGTGTTAAAGTATCAGCGACCGTTTCACTAGATATCTCCTCCATTATAAACGTTTTCACCCACCTTCTTGAATATCGTGACCCCACTTAAACCCATAACAATTTTATGATTAATCCAGGAGGTGGGTGGCAGATAATGTAACGGTTCCAAGAAACTTCCTTGGTGGAATGCCATCCTTCCCGATATGAAAAGAATATCAAATTAATAATTTTATGATACACAGAATAAGTGATTCCTCTAGAGGCTCTAGAAACTTGAAGTAACTAGAGTTCATAGGTGTAACGCCACATATGTAGGAAGTATCATTATGCTAAAGACAATATATATAGAAATGAAAATATTTTGATAAATGTATATTATATAAGCATATAGATACGCTCACACAATATAAATAAATAAATGCTAGAAATGAATAATGTAGAAACATACATGAACATACACATATGAAACAACTATAACTTAGTAACAAATTAAATTAAATTGACACCACAACATTATCATGTGGACCATTAAAAAGAAAGTTAAATCACCATCATTATTTAGTGTGAACGTTAAATATAGATTAGGTGGGCCTTACATCAGTTTTGATAAGGAAAACAACTCATTTGACACCTTGGAAATATCACCAAGCCCAAATATCCCTATATCCCCCAAATACCATATAATTTCAGAATGCTTCCAGCACTTAGGAAAAACACAAGCTAATTCAAACTGACCTTCTAGAAAGAACACCATCCAATGGAAACTAAACAAATCCATTAACCATGAGTTATAATCAAGAACAACTAGATCCTCTTGGAGAAAGGGCTTTAGGGAGAACATTTTCTTATCCTATAGTCCTAGATCCTGAAGGCAATGTCCCCATTAAGAACATTTCTCCATCAGTACTTCAAACCTTTACAAGAATACCTTCAGAGAATCTAGATCAATTACTCTGTGAATTCAAAGTGTTGTGCCAAACATATAATTACGGTTTAGATAACCAAAAAAAGAAATTATTTCCCTCCACACTTAAACACTCTGCCATGAGATGGTTTATGGGATTAACCCCTGATTCCATACACTCATGGGATCAAATGGAAACTACATTCCTTGAAAAGTAACAATATTATTGCAAACTAAGTGATAATACGGAAGAGATTTTTAGGACCAAACAGAAGGAGGAAGAGATTTTAGAGGATTATTTGGACAAATTCAACTTTGCCCTTCAAAGATATGGAAATCCTTTGGAACACAATCTAGATAAAGATTTATTCTTGAGATGGTTAGGTAAAGAGTCAAAACAAGCATGGGATCTCATCATACTAATTGTGGAAATTTGTAGGAATTACTCAAGGACATGGGATGGAATTAGAGAACTAAGATCTCTTAAAACAAAGAATGAAATAGGATAGTTAACATAAGAATTTTCCACTCTAAAGATACACATTTTAGTTCAACTAAACACTACTTTAGATGGGATGCAGGCAGAGAAGAGAACAATTGAACCACTATATATCTACTATCCAAGATATAAGAACAAACATCTCCTACATGAATATCCCTTAGGAAAAACAAAAATTTGTCAGATATGTGATAAAATCCATCCTACTAATCATTGTGACCAACTCCAAGATTTTAATAAATTGATGAAATAGAATGCTCAAATAGAAGAGGAGTTGAATTATATTGGACAAAAACAACCTGGTAACTTTCCATATAACCAATATAAAAATTAACCTTCTTATAGAGGCCCTCCAAATTAGGGAGTTAATCAATAGAATTCACAATGGAATGGTCCTATAAATCCTCCTCAGTGGGGACCACAAGACTGGCAAAATCAAGACTGGAAAAACCAACAATGGACAAATCAATAGTGGTTGAAATAGCCATGGCCTAATCAATAGTGGCCACAATAGTTTTAGCCCTAGTTTGGATGTTAAAACATGTGTCAACAATGGGGTTCTCAAAACAATTATAACCAATCATTCCAAGGAAAGCAAAGGCATTTTCCAAACAAACAACAAGTTCTCTTAATTGGTCCAACAAATACACTAAATTAGCCCAGAAATGAACCAGTAAATTAGCCACCCGTACCTTCTCAACCTATAGAAAATCCCAAACACAATAAAGAAGGAGTAGTAGTTTACCTAACTGAGTAGGAAAATCTGGTTGGAATAAATGTTATTCATTCGCATAATCTTTAGCTATGTTTAGGAAAATATTTACCAAAACCATATCCTCTTGTGATTGTTAAAATTGTAGATGAATAGGAATCATCAAATTCCTTTAAACAACATGCCCACAAAGAGATTACTCACAATAGGGTGCCCATTAAAAAACCTTTAGGTACCTCTGGAGCTCCTCTAGAGATACACTATAGATCACCTCCAAAGACTAAAAAACAAGCACCATTCCCTAAACAACTTAAACAATCTGATCCTTAGAAACAGATCCCATCTACAAAGATTCAACCTATTACTAAGTTTGAATTTCTTTAGGAAATTAGACATTTAAACATTTTAATTCCACTCCTTCAAGCCATTAGGAATGTCCCTAAACTCAACCAATTTATTGAACAAAATTGTGTCAAGACTCAGGGTAGAAAAATAAACTTTCACAAAACTATTCATGTGGAAGGTAAAGTACTGGACCTACTGGTTGGAGAAATGCTCCTCGCTAAGTACGGTGACTCTGGTAACCCTGTTATCATAGTGTACATCTTAGGGATTGAAATATCAAATGTATTGGTTGACTTGGGAGCAGCAATCAATATCATGATAGTCTATACTTTAGAAAAATTGGCTCTTATAGGTATTTAGGCCATTTCCACAATTCTCCAATTAGCTGATCAATCAGTGGCCATCCCAAAAAGAGTGTTAAAAAATGTACCTATTTATCCAGACTTGATCTTTGAAAGACCATGGTTGGCTAATGTTGCAGCCTCTATAGATTGTAGAACTAGAGATATTGTAATATCCAATGGGTTATAAATGAAAAATATCTCTATATATACTCTAGCCAAACTCTCTATGAAGTACTCAAGCAAAGTCTATATTAATGAATTGAAAAACATAGAAAATACTACCTCATTGGATATGGTGACCATCATTGAATGCCTAGGAGAACTAGGTGTAGATATATATATTGACACTCCATAGGATATAACTCATATCATTATAGATAACAAAATAACAGATTTTTCTCATGATCCAAGAAGGAAATTTCTAGCAGCAACTCACTGTACCTTGGAAAATGTTATAACACATGGCAAAACTTTTTACAAAGATATTGCTACCTTGCATATGTTACTACCATACTCCTATCCTCTTAATATAATGAAAAATGAGCATAAAATAATTTAGTATATTGGCCAGGACACAAAACATATCATGGTTTTACCAAGAAAACATTGAACATCAATACTCAGTTAACAAAGGAACAAGAAGAAAAACTCATTAATCTTCTGGTATCCCACACTGTATCTTTTTCCTAGAAATATAGGGACATGAAAAAAATTCACCTTAAAATCTGCACCCATCACATATATTGAGGATGTTAAACAAGTTAGGAAACCTCAAAAGAGACTAAACCCAACACTAAAGGAGATAGTAAAAATAGAGATAGAGAAATTGATACAAGCAAGGTTTATCTACCAAATATTTGATAGTTAGTGGGTATCTCCTATAGTCATTGTGTGTAAGAAAAATGGAAAGTGGAGAGTGTGTGTAGACTATAGAGAATTGAACAAGGCCACTAAAAAGACTACTTTTCCCCACCATTCATTGATCAAGTTTTGGATAATCTAGTAGGGAAAAAATAATTTTCATTTTGGATGGGTTCATTAGGTACATAACAAGATTCAAGTGGCACTAGAAGACCAAGTCAAAACTGCATTTATCTAATTATAGGGCACTTTTTCATATAGAGTCTTCCCTTTTGGATTTTGTAATGCTCTAGCTACTTTTCAAAGGGTTGTCCTTGCTATTTTTGGTGAGTTAGCCAATGAGTGTATGGATGTTTATATGGATGATTTTACTATCTATGGAAACACATTTGAAGAAGCCCTCCAAATTTTGGAAAAGGTCTTGGAGTGCTAGGTAAAGTATCATCTACCACTAATCCATGAAAAATGCTTCATGATGGTAGAAGAGGGTATTGTTCTTGGGCATCATATATCTGTAGAAGGAATTAAAGTTGATACCAACAAGGTAGAAGTAATCAAGAAATTGCCAACACCTAATAATCGAACTGATGTTAGAAGTTTCTTAGGTCATGCAGGCTACTATAGGAGATTCATAGAAAATTTCAGTACAATATTTTCTCCAATGTTTTCTCTCTTAACCAAAGACATTGAATTCTTCAATACAAAAGATTGTTAAAAATCATTTGAAACCATAAGAAAATTGACAATCACTTCTTTCTTAAGGGGACCTAATTGGAATCTTCCCTTTCACATCCAAATAGATACATCAAATGAATCCATAGAGGTAGTCCTATGTCAGAAAGAAGAAGGTGAATTTATGTATGCAATCTATTACATTAGTAAAAACCTCACCCCTACTGAAAGGAATGACACTACAACAAAAAAAGAGTTTTTGGTTGTAATCTATGCTATTAATAAATTTAGGCATTACATCCCGAATATAAAAATTTTGTACACACTGACCATGAAAGAATCAAGTATTTAGTGAACAAACCCATTGTAGGTGCAAGAATTATAATATGGCTATTTTTATTGAAAGATTTGATATCACCATTATTGATAACCCAGGAAAATTTAATTTAGTTGATTATTTTTTGTCTAGACTACATATAGGTGGAGAAAATCAACCTATTGAGGATGGCTTCCCAGAGGAAAACCTATCTGTTGTTTCTTCCAATACCTAATGGTTTTCTAATATAGCTAATTTTTTGGTTATAGACTTGTTTCCTTCACACTTTACTCCAAATACAAGAATAAATTAGTAGAGGAAGGTATGTCCTATAAATAGTTGAATCGATTATTATTTAAATGTAGGTTTGAATTTGTGATGCATAGGTGTATAAGAGTTGATGAGGTCTTTGATGTGCTGGGAGCTTGTCATGATCAACCCATAGGAGGACACTACTCCTCATAAAGAATAATTCACAAGGTTTTAGGAGTTGGATATTACTAGCCATCTCCTCACAAAGATGTGAAGAAATATGTAAGACAATGTTATCAGTACCAGAGAACGGTTTAAACTATACTCACAAATGAAATGTCACTACACCCTTGAACAATCCTAGAACCATTTAAGTAGTTTGTCCTTGATGTTTTGACTCAATCTCACTAGCATCTGTAGGGAATAGGTATATTTTAATATGTATTGATTATGTGACAAAGTAGGCGGAAGTTTAGGTACTTCAATTTGTTAGGGAGGAGAAACTTGTTGATTTCTTACTTAACAAGACAATCCTAAGGTTTGCTGCCCAAAGACAATTTTTTCAAACAGAGGTCCATAGTTCACCTCTCAAGTAATTCAAGCATTCACAGATCTCTACAAGATTAAACATGGGAAATCATCACCATATTACCCCCAAGCCATTAGGCAAGTGGAGGTGACAAATAGAGACTTGGAAATCATAATGACAAAGATAGTAGAAGTAAACAAAAAGGACTGGGAAAGTAGATAGTATGAAGCTGTATGGGCATATAACACCACATGGAAGTCAACTATAGGGTTCTCTCCCTGTGAACTTGTCTATGGTAAGAAACCAATTTCTCCAATAGAATTTGAACTTCAAACACTAAGGACTACAATGGATATTGGCCTTGAGTTGACTATTGCATAGCAAAATCACATCTTACAATTGAATGAGTTAAATGAGATCTCAATGGAGGCAATTTATTAGACATAAATAATTCAACAACAAAGGAAGAAGTGGCATGATCAACACATGAAGAAGAGGAAACTTTAGATTGGAGATTGGATTCTCCTATATGATTATAAGTTTAAATAATTCAAGGGAAAATTACAAACACATTGGATGGGCCCATATGAAATAAAGACAATTTATGATAATGGGATAGCTCCTCTATCTCTAATTGATGGTGAAAAAAATACATTTTTGGCAAATGGGAATAAACTTCATCTTTATCAACTCCCTTCTACTAAGGAGGAATTTACTAAACACCTGTAACACTCAGATATGTGTTGTGTAAAAGAGGTATCCTCTTTTTCCAAAACAAATAAATAAGGGAGTTGGAGTTCTAAAATAAATAAATAAAAATAAATAGACAGATTGAGCACCAGTAACATGGTGGTCCTTCTTAAAAAAATAAATAGAAGAATTAAAAATGGGTAAATGACAGTTCTTTTTTAATGCAGAAATAAAGTTTGTAGCACCTCTAGAGCAACACCAACACTCTCCTAGAAACTCCAGAGCACCTCTGGCACTAGGGTTTATAAGTAATTTAAACATACACCTTTGGTGCTAGGTTTCAAAGTCATTTCATCTTACACTGCAAATCTTTTTGGATGATTTCATTTTTAAATCTTCAACAAGTCATAAAGATAGATGTCACTCAACCAAGTGGCAATGTTTTCTAATTATTGTGCTCACGACAATGATCAAAATTTGCTGATATAGAGAAATTGTCACATAACTTAGTACTGTTGCAGATTGGTCATATCAAAGGTTGTGGATATCATGGAACCACCACATCTAATGTTGAGAATTTCATCAAAGCATCACATTGAATGCAATGGCTTAATGGAGTGGTCACATCAAATCTTGTCAATGCTATAGGACAACTTATCAATGTGACACATAATGATTGTAGATGTGGTTGTAGGTATTCATCTGCTCTTAACGGATTAAATAGGAATTTATCAATTGTTATAGTACAACTCTATTATTACTCTATGCCATCACCCTTTCCAAACATAACTTGCACACCAAACATAATGAGTGGATAGGTGTCATTCCATGTAAATATCTTTGGAGTGACATAATCTTCTCTCTCTCCACATTAATGATATTCCATTTCCATTTTTAAAAACAATTTTCTTTATTGATGCAAACTAATTACCTCTGTCGATCTAAAACCCCAAAACACCAGTGATCAAAATTGCATTATTATTTCTCTTCTTTCTAAACAACTATAACTAGTTAAGAGCTAGTATTCAAAGTTTAGAACTAATGTTCAACAAAAGTCCCTGTTTTACATTAGGCATAAACTTGCAGCATGGGAATCAAGAAAAATTAGAGCGAGAGACTACTTGAAATCTCCTTGAAGTCCAAGAATCAACAAACATTCTAAGAAATGTAGGATGCATAGAATTTTTAGATAAATTAGAATGGTTTCAAGAAGAAATGGTTATGGAATTCATCACAAATATATAGGATGAAAAAAGTATAGTACAAGAAGTTACAATCCAACTGTCTTCCTCTATCATCAGTGATATAGTTGGCATTCCAAAACAAGGTGAGAGCTTTTGTCATGTCAAAACTTTATACTCTGATTTGATAAAGAATTTTTCATTATAAAATGAGCCTAATATTAGGACACACATAAGTAAATGGGAAGTAAAAGGGATTGATCATACCAGTCTCCTTGAACCTTGGTAGTCTCTAGCTACATGGTTAATGAAATAGTTAAAATGTGATGGTCAGTTTGCCATTGTTTTAGGGCCAGTAATGAAAAAAAAATTATTTACTTAAGTAATGGTAAAAATAATCAAGAATGTAGGATATATTTGCCAAATTTTCTATTTCCTATCATAATAGTAATGGGTGATATGTATCAGTAGGGAAAAGGGTAGATTAAACATCATGGTCTAATTTTTCTTATTATTAAACATCATTTCATTTCAAAAAGAGAAGGGGAGACTAAATGGAAGGCCTTTTTAGGAGGCACCTCCAAAGAAAATAAAAGAAAAATTATTATAGCTGATGTGCTAGTTACAACCACACAAAGGAAGGCTGAGGAAAAATCTTCCCACACTCTAGGAGGCAAAGATGACGCTGAGTCTTTAAAACAAAAACAAAAGAAGACACAAATACCCTCAGAGAAAAATCACAAAAAGAAAAGGGAGGAGCACTCATTAGATGAAGAAACCTCTCCACCTATGAGATGAAGAAAAAGGGGAAAGATCACATAAGAAGGTCCTTAGGAAATCCCTGTTGAACATCAGATCTCACCAGTTGCTACCTGCAGAGCATCCGAGACTATAGTGCATGAGCCACAAACTATTTACTCTAAAACAAAAGAATTTCATAGGGCACAAGAGACAAAAGACAAACAATCTTAGAGAATCCTCCAAGGAAGAAAGCATCAGAGATACAAGACTAAAATTAGAAAAGCACTTAGAATTGCTTTCTAAAGTCCTTATAGAACTCTAAACAACATCTGTCCCCAACCTTGACATTGTTTCTGAAGAACATGACAACAGTCCTATTAAGGATGAGGCTAGGCCTTCATTTTCCCATGACAATGCAGAAGAAGAGATGGAAACATGGGAAGAGATGTAAATAAGTGTAGTAATGCAAATAGTGGCATAAGTAGAAGTAGGAACAAAAGAGGCACAAGAAGAAGAAGAGATAGGGACTAGATTTGAAAGAGGGAGTTAGTCCCAAGCTACTGACCATTAGGATATTGACATCTCCAAGTAAAAGGAGCTATAGGAACAAATTACAAATTTAAAACAAATGTTCTGGGGAAAAAACCTAATTATCATGGATATGAAGAAGGTGATGAAATAAAGAGAGGCAACTAGTGAAGCCAAGTATTAGAAGATCCTCAGTCTGAAAGAAAACATAAAGAAAAAAGAAGATGCAATTAAGGAAAAAGAAAGGGAAGTTTTGAGAAGACTTGAAGAGATGAAACAACAAGAAAATAGATTGTTGAGGCAAAGTATAAGTTCAAGGAGAAGGAAATTGGATTTACTAAAGTAGTAATCAATTGCATTACTTTAATGGAGGCATTGAAAGAGAAGGCTAACAATCAATCTTTTGAAATAACCAAAGCTAACAACAAAAAAACCATAGCTAATAATAAAAATTTTGACCTAGAAGAGATAATCTAGGAGTTGACTATCAAGACACCTACAATAGATCAAAGTACTCACACAGATGTTTCCTTGAGGACATTCCAATTAAATATTCCTAGGGATTTGTATAATTGGGAGAGGATATTTAATGACTTAGTTGGTAATATTGTGATGCTCCAGTAATAGAAAGCAATTTATACATTGAATGAAAAGGTTAGAATATTAGAAGAAAATGTGACCATAATATTAACTTTGGCTTCAGATATACTCTCATGTAGGCCACCTAGTGGCAATTATAGTATCTTCCTAAGAGAATGATTGTTTCTTCAGAGACTTTCACAAACCATCTATGATCTTATAGTATCCATTGAAAATGGACATGACTTCATGAGAATATATAGGATTAGTACTCCTAAGGATCCAAATTTAGTGTACTATTTTTGCATAATTTCTTGTTGGATGAATATAACACATTTTTCATTAAATTATTTGTGGAGTAATGTTAGTTGAGGGCATTTATGTCATTAATGAAAACCATGAAATTTGGCTGTAGAGGATGGAGGAGTACAACCAAAATATATAGAATGTTGGACTATTTATTAGGCATGAGAGCCCCACACCAATGGCCTTCAAAACCCAATTCCAAGAATTTGCTTCCACTCCCAATTTATTGCTTCTATATGATAGAGTAAATGCATATTTACTTAAGTTTTAGTTAGGTAGACTATAGTTTAGTTGCATTTAATTTATTAAACTGAGAAATTAGTTTTCTTTCCCGTAGGGTGGTTTTTTACCTATGTGGGTAGTTTTCCCACCCACCATTTCATTTTCTTGCCTTTATAAGGCACCTTTGTACAATAATATAAATTATATCATTCTCAATGCATTTTCTCTTTGGTGAAATATCTTCTCTCTTGTGAAGGTTTATTTCTGTAGTTGGTCATCCTGGGTGTGTTGCTCTCACATGGTATCAAAGCCACCCACTGCAACTCCTTCCTGAGAGTCTTAATCGGAGATTTTGAGATTAATTGGAGATCATTTGGAATTTGAAAACTTTTTAAATTTTCAAAGTTGTCGTATTATTCTTTTTTGCTGGCGAATGCAAATTGATTGGAGGCTAATTTTTTCAAGCGTTGAAAAGCTTGAAATCACTGTTGAAGAGAGCACATTTCTGCCAAAGAGGCAAATGTTTACGTATTGGCATAATGATCTTTGAGATCATGGATTTTTGATAATTATTTCTCCTATCAGCCTCTGTTGACCGCCAACATTGTTGTTCTCATCAATGAACTTGTTTGCATCGCCCTTGTTGGCCTTGACGACCTCTCTGCACCAACATATCTTCAATATTGTAAAGGAATCGACTACCAGACCTTGGAGGTGCCACGCCCTTGGCCGCCGTTGACCCCTACACCTGCTCAAATGACCTTGGAGCCACTACTTTAAGATGCTCTATCTACAAATGGCCACACATGTTTGAGTGCCATACTTTGTATTCTGTGCATGGGATAGGCAGAGACAGAAAACAATGACTTTTTGTGGAGGATATGACACATGTAGAGCTTTGGGAAAATAGTGAAGGGCATCAAAACCTCAGTGCCCACATCCCTGGCTGCCATTACATCTCATTTTTTCTGCCATTTCCCCAACTCTACTCATTAGCCAATATACATTATTGCAAATATTTGCATAAGGTTTTGATTTGTACCTTGGAGGTGTGCCCGCAATCCGTGTAGTCCTTTTTGGTATTTCGTAGGCAATGTTCCGAGTCTTAAATATCCCACATTGATCCGCAGTAGGCTTCTTTGCACTTTTTATATCTGGGCACTCATAGCTTGCATATGAAGTATGGATGGTGTGCTTTGTATTCATGCAAGGTTTTTGGACAATGTGGTCTACTTTCTTGCTTTGTGAATTGGCTTTGAGATTGGTGATTGATTGGCATGATTGCCATCATAGTTTGCAACATCTTTGTTGCATTTTTTTTTTCTCAGTTATAGCAGGTGGTCACGTGGGTGACCAAGGGCTTAATCTAGTCCTACATTCTTGCATTGAGCCCCCATAGGCAATTTTTCTTCCATAGAGCATATCTTCGGCATCCAGAGTCCATTTTTAGCATTCTGCATATCATCAGAAAGCTAACTTCGCAAAGCTCGCAGTGGTATAGGTAAATCTGCCTAATTTTTCTGATTTAAAGGCTTCATTTGCAGTATTTGGGAGTTTCTAATTGTTGTTGAAGGTTAATGTCTTTGTAATTTTAGAGATTTGTCATAATTCATTATGGGGTTTCCATTTCATCCTGATGTGATTATGTTAAAAAGGGGAAATTATAAATAATGGAGAGATGGTATCATAAAACATATCAGATGGCATCATTTGTTGCCACATTTATATAATCTTATTCCCCTTCTTGGTACTGATAGTAATAAATTTGCATGGAATTGAAAAAGGGATCATGTTCTAGGAGTTATTGCAATGCATATTGATGATGCCACTTTGAATGCTATTGATCATTTTGAGTGTCCTCATATTCTTTGGACTAAAATTTGGGAAATATATGGAGATCTTGATACTCAGCTATTCCCAGATGATCCTATTTCAGATTGTCTTGTGTCTCTTCATTTTTCAGACATGATACCCTATTATCGTGCTACTATGCAGGAGTTTGAAGTTTTGGAATACTTTGAATCTTCAGATGAGGATGACGAGGGTTCTTTAGATGCTCCTTCTTCTCCATCAAGGACAGTTGATGTACCTTCACGTTCAGTGATTCATTATGTAAAGTCATTGATTGAGGCTCCTATCATTCCTATTTAGTAGGACCATTCATCTTGTGTTGATGATTCATTGAGCATGTCTAGTGATTCAACACAATTTGTATCTCATTATCTTCTTGATTAGGATTCTTATTTGTCAGACATTGGTTCATTGTTTGTAGAATCTCATATTTCTAACTTGGAAGACACATTTGAGGGTATATCCCTCCTATTTGATGATAGTTGTGGTACAACTATTGTCACCCTATCACTATCTTTGGAAAATGTTCAGAATCAGTTTCTAGTGGTATCTTGTTTGTCACCTTCTATTGTGATTGGGCATGTTCCTGATTGGTTCGTGGCATCATCTTCCATGGTCTTGGCGACACATAAGTATATTTCAGAGACATCATCTTCATTCTTCATGCTTCCATCTTCCAAAGCATATCCAGAATGAGAAGCATACCTGTATCTATACATGGTTTTGTTTCTTCCAAAAGGGAGACAATTTTTTTGTTGACATTGGATCATGTTTTGTCTTCAAGCACTTACCATTTTTGCAGGTGATTACACATTGTGGGGGGGCTACATAGTCTCTCTCTTTCCCTCTTATGGGGGGCTATTGATTGTATATACATGATATATGTAGTCCTTGGGGGGTGTTATTGAGTCCTCCATCCATGCATCATTTTCTATTTTCTTTTCTCTCTTTTGGAGAGGGGTTTTTTCCCACAGGGTTTTTCTCCTTTTCTCTAGTTGTGAGAGATTGCATTGTAAATGGGTACCTAAAAAGGTTGTGTAGCCGGGACCCATATTGCATCTTCATATTGCACTTTCATTCTCCCTAAGTTGTACTTAAGGGGGGTGTTAGAGTAAATGCATATTTACTTAAGTTTTACTTAGGTAGACTATAGTTTAGTTGCATTTAATTTATTAAATTGGGAAATTAGTTTTCTTTCCCATAGGGTGGTTCTTTTACCTATGTGGGTAGTTTTTCCACCCATCATTTCATTTTCTTGTCTTTATAAGGCACCTTTGTACAATAATATAAATTATCTCATTCTCAATGCATTTTCTCTTCGGTGAAATATCTTCTCTCTTGTGAAGGTTTATTTCTGTAGTTGGTCATCCTGGGTGTGTTGCTTTCACTATATAAATAGAATTTGGAAGATTGTGTCCAAGAATTTGACCTGTTTGTATAGTATTCAGCTAGCAAGATCCTAACAACTTGTAGGGAAAGTTGGAATAATCTATCAACAAAGTAGAAAATGAGGGAATTGGTTTCCCTAGAAATATAAATAATAATATCTCATTCTCAATGCATTTTCTCTTTGGTGAAATATCTTCTCTCTTGTGAAGGTTTATTTCTGTAGTTGGTCATCCTGGGTGTGTTGCTTTCACACTATATAAATAGAATTTAGAAGATTGTATCCAAGAATTTGACCTGTTTGTATAGTATTCAGCTAGCAAGATCCTAACAACTTGTAGGGAAAGTTGGAATAATCTATCAACAAAGTAGAAAATGAGGGAATTGGTTTCCCTAGAAAACCTAAAATAGTTTCTAAGAAAATCTAAGACTATTTCACGGCTGATAGAAAAACATAAATAAGACTAGGTAGGGATGCATTTCAAGCCTCCTTTAATCATTGAACCTCTACCCATGTGTGCTGAATAAATGGAGGAATCTAAGTGTGAAGAGTGGTTGGCACATGTGAATGACTTTTAGGGTAATGTAGATACCACCAAAACAAACTAGAGGACATTCCAAGTCAACCATAATATTACAGAGAAATAGTATCTCATGAACAAGTCAAGATTGCAAGCCAGTGCAGGAGGACCTACAAACCCCTAGGCTCAAGGGGGATGATGAGCTCCAGAGAGAGCTCACCCATATCTACAAATGTATAGATCACTTTCTTGTCCTAAAACCATTCCATCCCTTTGTTCTACTTTCAAATTTGTTGAAAACCTCATTTAATTAGGTTAATAGGAGATATAATATTCTAGTCAGTTCTTGAATTGGATAGGTTTATGTTGCAATTGTTTACTGAGAAAGGATATGTAGGAAGACATTTTTGATTGCATTAATTCCTTTCATTATAGGCAACAAGGTCTTCATGAGGCTCTAGAGAAGTTTCTGCCAACTCCAATGATCCATAGCAGAACTATACAAAAGATCTAGTTGCTTCTAGCATTCCAAAGCTATACAAAAGATTCTTGATATTTTGAGGGAGACTACAACAAAGCATGCTCGCACATACCCCCTTGAATTGTTGCAAGGTGAAGTGACTTCTGTTTCTTTTTCCCTTGATCTGTTGAAGAAGGTAAATCACTAGTTGACTTTACATGCATAAGTTACAGAATTTTGCTAAACTAGTGTTTTATGCTATTTTTGTATAATTAGCAGCCTGCATGGCATGTTTAAACTTAAGTTGAACTATTCTTTAAAGTGACACAGTCAGTGCCACTCTATAATTTCCTTTAGACTTTGCATTACTTATTCTATAAGTAGTAGTTGCATGTTCAAGATATGAATAAATGATTTTGTATCTGATACATAACTATAGTACAAGAATAAGACTATGGAGATATGAATAAGAAAATATAACTGATATATATAGAATCATCACAATCCCCAAATTATCATATCCTCTCCACTATGTGGAGCCATGTAATTTCCACATATATCTCGATAAGTCAAATACTCTAGACTAGTGTCATTTAAATCATTAAGTGTGGAACATGTTATTTCATTAATTGTCTTTGTTTCTTTTACCTTATTTCAATATGTTTAGTTTTATGTACATTTCTTTGTGTTTTAAGTGAGTGTACAATTGTAAACTCGGATGAAACTTTTTAACCATCTTTTCATGGGTGTAAAAAGTAAATAAATGTATTGTCAAGTAATTTTTAGGACCCGAACTCAAGTACCTATGGGTATGGTACTTGGGGAAGGGCATAAGGAGTATTTGAGGCTTTTTGGTGCACTTTATGGGTTCTTCAACATGGAAAACATCAATGAAGGTACGAGTGCTTACCTTAAGAACACGAGTGAACCTATGACCTAAATGTGTCAAATAGAGAAATTGACCCATGCTTTTAGAAGGAGGCCCATATAAGCTCACATGGGTAGTCTTGTTCATTTGATGTGATTGGAAGAAATATTGATATATGGGTTATATGAGTGCCAAGTGTGTTTCCATCTTGTGGAATGGAGAGGAGAGACATGTCATAGTTATATAAACCTTTTGCTAGGTCCTTTCCCCATTTTATTTTTTCTCCATTATAGATAACATTTTGGAGAGCGGAGAGTAAGAAGAGGGCGATAATTTTTATGTGCGGCTGAGAGTTATTGAACTTTTGGAAGGATTTTCATACAAATCATGTTTTGAAGAATGGAGGAAGAGTTCCATGTGGAGAGTTCCTCAACTCTCTCCCTAATTACATTGACTAGTTTCTTTCATTTTTTTTATCACTTTCTCTTTGGATGCATATCATGTTTGTGAATGAGCTCATTCAGATTGGTATTCTTGTTTGTAAATTATTTGGATGATTTTGTGTCAAGAGTGCAATGTCTGTCTTATGGGGGAGTGAGATAAACACACCTTATCTTGAGTTGACTTCTCCATCATCATTTTTCACTTATCTATCCAATACCTACTATGTAAGAATTTGGTCACGAGTTTGGATCAAGTGAATGAAGTGTTGTTTGGGGTCTTAGATGATTCTCCTAGCTTAGGGATGGATTGCTTATGCAAATCCTATTGTAAGGAGGTAAGCACTCCCCTTGGCAGGCTTTAGACATTCAAATGGACGCACTGACTAATGGATTGGAAGATTTTTTTTTTTTTTAACAGAAAAGAGTGCAAAGCACCCATACAAATTATATTAAATAAGTAAAAGAAAAGTACAATAATGGCCCCCAAAAAGCCAATATACGGTGCCATGATCCCCAATTAAGGCCCAAAAGGGTCAAGACAAAAAAACCCCAGTCAGTCAGAAGACCAGCTGTTGATATGAGCAGCGCCAAAACCAAAGGAGGTCCATAAAACTACGAAGGGGAGTTCAGCAACCAAAAACCAATAAAAGCTGCTGAAGGGGAAGTTGTCAGATCCTTGTGGCTAGCGTAGATCAAAAGGCAATATGAAATTTCTGACAGAAAGACCGTTGATCCCCAACGGTACTAATAGATGTTACCAGAGCCCTAAAATTTTTGAAAGGGCCAAAAGGGGATAATAACCGTTTGCAACCAGAACTGAACAATTTGAAAAATAACCGTTGCCAGCTCCCATGAATTCATGTGCCATCCAAATGGATTGGTGCAACACCAACCTTATCTGAGAAAGCATTCACATATAGAAACATCCCAAACGTACTTCTGAAAAACTCAACAAAAAAACATGGCACACTTAGCTGAAGCCTTTTGGGGACCTTAGAAAAGACTTCCTTCATAACCGGATTTGTTTCCAAAATTTCTACCTGGCATTCCATACAAGGCCGCAAGGAATAGCAAAGAGAAAATGCTCTGCCATTTGCACAAGACGACCTTACAAATCCTCTGGTGTAGTGGAGATTTTAGGCACCAGAATCCATTCGTGTCATCCTGTCACTCCTATATCATAGGCGTTGTTGCTCCACTTTCAGGCTCTACCTACCAACTCCACCCATAAACAAATCATGCACTAAAAAAACCTCCTTACATAAAAATAGGGCACCTCAAAGACAGCAGAAAACTCCACAGAAGAGAACAACACTAAAAACCTCCAGAAAGGACTAAGCAGTCACAATACCATTCGACAAAACAAAGAGAAAAGCACCCAGCATTAACCCCCGACAACCATCAACAACCAATAAACAGCAGCACCCTTTTCAGAAAGCTGATCACAAGTAAAACGCTTGCCCTTATTCCTGGCGAGACGACAATTATTAGGAACTTACCAGCTCCTACCCTGCTTGAGGTGAAAAACTTTATCAAAAGATACAAGGAGAGCACACCACTCTCCTTGATCATAGGATTTTCTCTATCGTATTTTGGACGCAAGTAATTGGTTCCCCCTCATGCAAGACATTCAAAGATTTGTTGGACTTCTTGCCCTGACATGGTGTAGAGAAGTCAGCTTTCTTGACTAGGTCTGTCTGGGAGATGCCTAACATTGGAGAATTTGTTGTCGCAATGTCTTCTTGAAGCACCTCCTCTTCAAAATCCCAGACTTCTCCAATGTTTGAATGTGCAAAAGCAAAACAATCTGGGAATTCATCATCTGAAATGTCTTGAAAGGCTGCCTCTGCCAAGGCACCAAAGGCATCTTCTCCCATGGATTTCCGAATTTCATCTGCTAGGCCAAGAATTGCCTCAGTTGTCAACTCATGCGTGGTATCTTGAGACTCTATATGATCCAAAGAACATTCTTCTCCTCTGGAATTTCGGGGATCTCTAGAAAAATCCTCTTCATTATGGAGATCAACTTGTAGGAGGATTTCTTGCGGGGCCCTATCCACAAGCTCTTGCCTAGGAGGGATTACCTCCCCTGCATTAGGGAAGCCATCATCTGAGACTGTTGTCCGGGAAAATTCTGTGGAACCCGCATGATTTGGAAAAGTACGATATTCCAAAATGGAATTTTCTGTCTCTTCTAACAAAGAGACTCTACAGCTGCAACTATCTCTATCCAGTTCTACCCTCCCTGAGAGGGTCACTTGTAGGTCTGTCGATCTATCCAAATCAGTCTCAATGGGAAGACCTTTTATGGCAGTTGCTTTTAGAAAAAGTCCTCCTTCGTCCTTATCCTTGTCTAATTCCTCCTTACAAGCCAAATTGCTTAAGGGTTCTGTCTCTTCTCCTGAGATCCCACCTTCCAAATTATTATTCAAATCTGTGTAGATTCCTCTGTTTGTCTCTCCCGAAGAAAGAAAAGTGCTAACCATTGGAACCTGAAGAGAGACCTTTTTTGTGCTTGACTTGGAGATGGGGTCTAAACTGCTTTTATGAGGGCCAAGACCCCCACTAGTTATGCATCTGGATTCCAAATTCTCATAGCAAATTTCTTGCTCCCATTCTCCTTCAGAGGTTTGTAATTTGATGTTTTTGGGGAATCCCTTCTTAATATCCGGGAGGATACAAATCCTGATATAATCCTCTGTCATTGAAGGCTGAGACTTCTCCATGGATTTGAAAACACCAATCGAATCCCCAATCATCTTCAATACTGTCTCATCTCTGTATTCTAGAGGTAAGTTTCTCAGACTTACCCAGGAAAGAGCATGAGATATCTCCACATACGATGATCTGAAGTTGGGTTGCCACGGCTGCAGATAAACTTCAATACCCTCAAAAAACCAGATACTCTTTTGGAATACAAAATCTCTTGTCTTTTTTATTCTTAAAAATGACAGTAAAAAAACCCTCATCAAGCATAATAGCTTCCTCAAACTCTGGCCAGGTCATTTTAAGCCATGCATACAGATCAATCTTAGAGAAGGGGCTCTTCCAGGGTTTACCTATAACAGCGGTCTCCATAAGCTTGTCCTTTCTGTTTGTAAGTACCTCCTCTGGTATGCTAACTTGGAGCTCCAAACTCTCAGGCGGTTCCTCCCTACTGCATAGGGTTTTCTTGACACGATACTCGAATGTGCCCTCTTTTGAAGAAGACTTACCCCATCGCCTTTTTAGCTGAAATGCCTGTGATCCCCACGAACATCTATTAGTAGATATCTGATCATTACCATGCCGCCTGGTTTGAAATCTTCTGTTTGAAGGGTACGGGTAATGTCTAAAGCTTCGTGACCAAGACATATTCCTCAGACCTCTTCCTCTGTCTTGCAAAAGTCCCTTTGACCGCCCTCATGCGAACCATGATGGGACGACCAAGCAGACCGAAATCTCTGCCTGTGGGAAGGATACTCAAAAGTATCCCTAAAACGACTTGTGTTATCATAGTAAGATCTAAAACCTCTGCTTTCCCTAAAACAGGGAGCATCTCGTGAAAATCTGGAGCAGGGCGCCACATTATCTCTGTAGAGACGATGTGGGTGTGTTCCACCCTTGTCTTTTTCCCGAGAGAAGACTGGACTGAAGTCGTTCCACGCTGCAAATCTCCTTCCACTTTTATTCCACCCTCGCGCTCTGCTCCTCCATTTCGTGCTCTGCTCCATTTTTTTTCTATACAAGCAATTGAAATGGCTGTTAAAATGTTGTAAAACTTATAAATTGATCATTTGCAAATAAATTTTATCTTACTTGCTTAAGGCATCAAGTGCATAGACATGTTATTGTACGTCAATAAGTTGATGTGATTCTTGTTTTCCTACATATACCAGTAACTTTCCTATGCTATTCTTGTGTGAACAAGAATCAGAAAACTAGTAGACAAATAATGGTGTATGAAAGTAGAGATAGATCCTCATTGCTGACTTTTACAGAAAATAGTGGTGTATGCAAGAATATTTGATGTGTGAAACTGTTAAAATGTATTCTGATTTCTTTTTTTTAAAGGGAGATGAAAACTCTTCTATTTAGAGGAAGTAGTATGTATAATCTATTTCTGCTAGCGAACAACTCTTATGTCCAGGCACATTAAGTGAGAAAGAAAATAAATTTAGAGGGGAAGGTTAAGGAGACCCTTCTACTTTTGCGAACAACCTACAGTCATGGCATTTCCTGAGACCATATTTCTTTAAGGCGTTTTGTCAAACTGTTCAAGTTCAGTCCTGTATATTGGGTGTATAATTCATTTGTGGCAGCCACAAATCTTCCATCCAGATCTGTATCCATTGCTGCTATATTGGTGGCCCATAATCTCCTTTGTTTCCCTTTTAATGTCAAGGAACAATTTCTCGCTTTGATTATTCTTCCCTAGTTTTCACTAGCTAGTGGTCCAACCGATGGTTGGCAAAAAAATATCTATTAAAAGAACAATGCATATAGAATGAAAGAGAATTAACATGTTTTATTTCTAAGGGGTCAAATATCACTTAAGATAAATTAGGAAAAAGACTGTAAGAGAGAGAAGGGAAAGCATTGTCATTCCCTAGCCTCAATCTCCCTATGGAGAGGCATGGGCTTGTGAAAGAAGCACGGCCTCCACAAAGGCAGCAAGCTCCTCCTTAGCAGAGGCATGGTCTTGGGAAGGGCGCGGCCTCCATAATGGCTACAGTCTCAAAAGGGGGCTAATCCCATTTAAAGCACCTCCCCCTCTCTCCAATAGTTTCCTCTCCCTACTACTCATTGTATCCTTTTATCCCATTCCTGTCCACATTACTCTCAGCTACTACCATGCCTTGGCATCTCCCAGATCTGCAACAAAAAAAAAAGAAAGAGTAAGATAGTTGAGGGTTGTAGTTGCCCTTCTCAACACATATAAGACTTGTATAAAATAAAACAGATCTTTTTAATTACTGTAATTTCTTCTTCTTAAGCGACTATTTGCAATTTTAAGAATGGTTAACAACTTTTAACCGAGTGTATTGTTTTAGTCCCCCCACCCCCCCCCCCCCCAAAAAAAAAATAGGAGGGGTATATATTCTTTTTGGTGTCGCATATGTATGTATATGCATTTATAATTGAAATCTTAATGCATTAATCCCTATCAAACTCAAAATAAATAAGGTATGGCAGTTACTGCAGATGGTTAAGTTGAAGGTGGAAATATGTGTTTAAGGTCGTTAAATTTGATATGCAGTTTATAAAATATATAATAATTTTAGAATAATAATTATTCCTTTTAAGTATATATTTCAGTGAAAATAATTATAATATTGAATCTTCAGCTAGTTGTGAACTTAGTACTCTTATGTCCTAGTACCATTATTATAATGAGACAACATCCTAAGATAATCCATTTAAATTTAAGCTTGGCACCTTCCTAATACCATCCCATTGTGCATATATTACATATATGATAATAATAACTTAGTTCTCTTCTTCAGTATAAGAGTAGGAATTGTGGGGGAATAGTAGAGCATAGTATGTAATTATGTACATTAATCAAACCATTTTAGGATGAATTCTCTCTCATGTTTTCATGACTAAAAGAAATGGTGCACGGAAGATATCAATGGAGGTGTTTGAATTAGCCAAGATCAACAAATGAAAAAGAAGATAAATTTCTACAAAGCATGAGCACAAAAAGCCAAATTTGATATTCAAGAGATGAAGATTATGTACATAGAACCTTGCTTAAATAGGCAAGCAAGTTGAGGTGAGAAGGTCATATACAACAACTTAGCAACCCTCCAAAGGTGCAACACTTGTCTACTCAAATGACATGTGTGAGGGCAAGTGGCAAGCCAAAATAAAATAGGTGTCTCACATGTGTGTGTACACATGTCGAAATGAGACAAACTCCTAAAAGACTAAGTAAACTTAAGCCGATGTGTGAATATGTCAAACCTTCAAAGAGGAGATATCTAAACTAGTTAGATAATGACACTATTTACACTAACACCCCCCCTTAAGTACAACTTAGGGAGAATACAAAGATGGGTCCTAGCTATTAGGCCATTTTAGGTACCCATGTACAAATGAATTTCTCATAAAGTGGAGAAAGAAAGAAAACCCTGTGGGAAAAAAACATTCCTCCAAAAGAGAAATGGTACAAATAGAAGTGTACAAGTGAAGAAGAAAGATAGAAGGAGTACTATACATGACCCCCCAAGGACTACTTCTAACACTAAAGTACAATAGATATCCCCCCATAGGAGAGAAAAGATGAGAAGCTCAATGTGATCCCCCTAGAAAATGTGAAGTAAAGAACTCCATGAGAAGAAATGGATCCTCCCAAAACTGAGATGAGAAGACTAACCATGCAGCCTCCCCTCAAAATACCTCATGTAGTGTTGATAGATGCGCAACACTGAATACTGAAGATCATTCGTGAATGCTGAACAATGTTTCTCCCCTTAGGAAGAAAGAGTACCACAGAAGTGTGCATAGAATCTTCCCATTCTGAATAGGAACATACAAAAAGAAGTATAAAGGTCTCTAAATTATGCACAAGATCCAAAGATGTACATGATGCCCATAATGTCTTCAAGGAATGCTCAAGGATCTCCAAGCCAAAGTTGATGTGTGACCAATGCTGATAGGATGAATCAGGTATCATAGAAGATTCTCTAATAGGGACCACATGAACCATAGATGTATGGTGATAACTAGAACCATAAGAATCTGATATTGTCACTATAGAAACTGAAGTAGGCAAGGCATGAGCAAGAATATCTTAAGAAGACAAGGCTGATGCAACTTCAATGAAGCTGGGATCGAAGAGAAGACAAATGTCCTCAATAGTGTTGTCCAGATCTGCAATGTGGGATTCTACAAAAAGACACAAAATGTCGGGTAGATATACATCCCAATGTGGTGGATCTTGAAAGACGATAGCATTAGGTTGTTTTGCAATCTTACAAAACAGTGAAAAGATAGCGTGAGAGAAATGAGGACAAAATTCATCCCCATGTTGAGTGCTCCAATAATATGTACATTTGACTATGCCACATTGAGCCATAATCTCGACATAATGTAATCTTATTCTTACTTATATAAACATTACAGTGACATCTTCTAGCAATATCAGAATTATCTCATAACTTAACGCTACCCCACATCACATAGAACACATAATTCAACTATAAACCATTTAGTAAGACAACAATTATAAAAATCGATAATGATGCAATGTTACTTATACAAGATATAATAGGTTTACAAGATATAATAGTTTTTAGCTAGGTTCAAAAATAAGTAAGTTTCACATCCAAAAGGTGAATCAAAGAACAATCATTTAAGACCTTAACAATCACGACAATTCACAATATTGAGTTTTCAATCGAGAGAAATCCATTAGGCTGATTTAGGGGTTGATATTATTAAAACTATACTAAGACAAGAGCAACAAGATTAAAAAGAAACTGACTAGCTAACAAGATTAGGGTCAATCACTAAGTAGAGACGCTATAAAGATCATAAATAGCAACACTAACAAACCATTAAATCAGTAACCAAGCCGTTACATTTAAAAGTCAGCCTACAATCAGTTACAAGTCCATGCAGTTACTGCTTGTACTGGGGTTCCTTTCCACCCAAATATTATGGCAGATCCATTGGCCTCAAGAGTATAACAGTCTCCGTGAGGAAACTGTTCCAGCAATAATCTGGCCTGATACCAAGCCTGATAGCTGAAACTCAGTTCCTTCAAGCCCTTGTGTCTGAAAAAACATCTCCAAACATCAGTTTTAACATGTCTGATTCTTCTATCGTTCATCTCACATGCTATGATATTCCTTATCGCGCTCCCACAGAATATTTCTTCATACCTGATCCTTTTAGTATCATGTCTATCTGGCATGATCACATCCAAGGAGTCAAAACAAGCACTGCTATGGAAAAGTAGCTCGATGAATCGTTTGTTAAAACAAGGAGAGTTGTGGGCAGCTTCAACTTCTATATTCACCATTATTCGGGGCCTCAATTTCTTTAGAACATCCACAACACTCTCCAGAAGAGTCCGCTTATATAACAGTCTTTGAAAAACATTGGGAACATACACTGCAACCGTCTCGCCAGGTTCAACATTGAATAAACCTTCGTGAATCTCCTCCATACTTGAGATCTGCACCATCCTGTAGGAAAACGGAAGCGCCAAGGAGTTAGCGAACTCGTGAAGTCTTCTTCCATTCTCTTTCAGTTCTTCCCAACTCGTTCCAACTGATGTGATCCTGAGAAGCTTGAGCGAATCGGAAGTAGGTCTCACGGCAAGACTCTGCATCAGCACCGACCACTGGCACCCAGTTCGAGTCTCCAGATCTATAACATGAATTTTGCTTGCATCTGCCACTGACTCTATGATTGCCTGCACAGCCGTTAATTGCACCAGTTTCACATACAGGAGAACTCTATTAGAAAACGCGATCAAGCTATTAACCTCGGTTCTATTATAACCACTCTTGCAATTGTCGGCAACATCGAGGGTTAGTTTTAGAGGATTCCTTAACCCGTCGTAGGTCTGGCGATCGATTCTTTCCTGCAGCGCCCCGGAAAAATAATAGCAGATCCTCTGTATGGGGTTTCCAGACTGCGAAGAGAAGTTTCGACATTGCATCACCAGCTTGGCTGCTTGATCATATTGCTTGTTGCTTATCATATCTGCAGAGGTGAAGAGAAGGTGAGCCAATTCTAGCCCGTGCTGGTCTTCGGTTGCCAGAGCAGGAGTGACAAAGTAAGAGTCCAAGCCGCCATAAGCAAAGCCTTTCATGTACCGCGTGCCCGCCAGTTCTACGATTTCGTGAGATGACAAAGCCTTCATATTTGTGGGCATTTTGCCGTCGAAAGAAGGAGGAAATTCATAGTGTGCTAATGAAAATTCATCTAACTGCCCTTCCATTATATATTCAGGCGCACCTTTATTCAGCACTGTCTGATCGTCCTGGTAGATTTCTGAAGATTGAATATTTTGATAACCAGACAAAGCAAAGCTCTCAGCCATGGTCGCCTTCGCCTGGTGCTCAATTACAGGATTCCTGCTTTCCTCGTAGAGAAAATAATCCGGAGTATGATATCACAGAAACGGAGGAATTATATCATTTACTTATGATTTTTCTCTCTGGAATCTTAGTGCGGTTTGCTGTCAAGATTTAATTTTAAAATAGAGTCAACAATGTTTGTGGGTAACGAGACGCATCATAGGCGGCGGGATTCCTGGAGTTGCCGTCCTTTGAAACCATACAAACAGTAAAGTACAAGTTTCATTAAAACCTGTTAAATAGATTTGACCCACTTGTTGAAACGTAAGCTGATGGCAGAGATTCGGTCGGTTTGGCTGTCGCCTCCAGAAACAGCTTTTTTAGAGTAGGCCTTATTTTTTTGAAATGAAGAAGAAATAACACCCGAGAATTAATATGAAGACAGATAAGAAGAAACAGGGGAGAGTTTTAATCAGCTGAACTTCATTTGACAACATTAGAGGAAAAAGGAAAATGAACGTTCCCCAATTGGTAAGACTATTAATGATAAAGATTTTGTGCCAATAATTCGTGTAAGTCTTCTTAGTTCTTATCGACTATTTGTTAAGGTTTAGACACAGTTCATAAATATAAAATTAAAAAAATCTAAAGAAATGTGTGAAAGATTTATATAAAATTTAAAAGACAAAAAATATTATGATTGGATTGTGAGATTGAAAAAATTTTAACATTGAAAAATTTGTTATGATCATTTAATACAAGAAAACATCAATAAACTTGGGAAAAGAGAGACAACACAACATTTTCATGGATTAAGCTTACACTCTCTAAAGAAGTATTTAAAGAGATTCATCATAAAGATAGTGGAGTGGAAGTGTGCCAAGATATTAAAAGATACATATGAAAATGTAGGTGATATTTGGATTCTTAGTCTTCTCATAAAATTATAAAATATGAAACATGTAAGTTTGGTAAAAGTCATACATCATTTGACAAAATTAAAGGAAAAGAAAAATAAACTCTCTATAGTTGGTAAAACTATTAATGACAGATTTTGTGTCAATATTTCTTTAATGCCTCTTAATTCTTATCAACCGTTTGTTAGAGGATTGGACATAATTGATCAGCATAAAACTATAAAATCTAAAGAATTGTATGAAAGACTTGTATATTGTGTGAAAGAGTTGTATAAAATTTAAAATTTGAAAAATACTAGGATTGCGTTGCGAGATTGGAAACATTTCTAACATTTTTTTTAAAAGGTGCAAAGCACCCATACCAATATATGTAAATGAAATAAAAAAATACAAAGGGGGCCCAAAGGAAAAAAGGCACATCGGCCAATAAAACCCAACCGAATTATAAAGAAGCGTCCCAACAAACATTTAAAAAGTGGTCCTCGGGGAATGAAGTTGAAAAACCCAGATGATAGATAAATATCCAAAAATAAAATACCACAAACATAGCCATAAAAGTTTCCCAAAAGTGGCTCAACTCTCATTCAGAGGAGCCAAACAATGTAAAGACATTAAAAAAGCTACCCCACAACATATGCCAACTGTCCCGGCAGGAATAAATGACAGGATGCATCAAGGATCAGCCTGTTGGGAACAAATGACAACATTTTATCACTGATGTGACTGTCTTGGGGCAGATATGCGCAAAATCATACTTATTGAGATTTGAAAATCCTCAATAGCTGCCATTACTACCATTTGGTCAACAGTCAACTCCAAGACCACCATAGAAAAACATCACAACCACCTATCGTCACACCTAGAATGCTTCTGCCACCAGAAAAGAGCCAGCTCCACCACAAAAAGTAAGCACCACCACAGACCTCTTTAGCTCCACGTCAACCACTCCACCAGAGACAAAGAAACCCTACCACGAGCATCTGTCAGTGCCTCTTCATGGCACCATTAGAGCCACCTCTAAGGTTGGGTCTCCCTACAGCTCCCTTGAGATCTCCAACCTCCATTCGTGGCTCATAGCCCCAAGGTCCCCTAAAGCTTAGGAGCTGACAAATGGGCCAAAACTACACCAAACCACCAACTCTCCATGATCGGCTCCACCCACCTCTACAACACTCACCATGTAGGGAGGCCAACTCCACCAACATTCAAAAACTTTGATGTCAGCTACAAATGTCAACTCTGTCCCACCCAAAGCTCCTCAACCTTCAATACTCCTCTACCAGCTCCTCCGCCACTACAAGTTACCACTGGCTCAACTACCAGTTCACTACCCACGCCAACTTTGTCCCACGCAAAGCTCGTCAACCTTCAACACTCCTCCACGGGCTCCTCCGCCACTCCAAGCTACCTCTGGCTCAACTATAGGCACCTCCACCATATCGCCTCCTCCTATTCCAATAGCCACCTAACATACAGTGCCCCTCCACTAGTGCAGATTTTATTTCAACCTTTAAACAGGGATGCATTACTGCCAACACCATGTTCATCACCTTGTCTAGTTCCCCCAAATCCCGTGACACCAACAATGCCACCTCTGACATTGGCACCTATAACATCCTCACCACAGGGAGGCCAACACACTATAATGGGAAACTTCCCCGAAGTCTCCAAATCAAGGATCCTTCTCAGACGCTTATATAGAGCACTCACCATAAGGAGGCCAATTCCACCAGCATTCAAAAAATTTGACGTCGGCTGCAAATGCCACCATACCCCTTGCACCCTGCAAAAGAAAAACTATGCGAACCATGTCTAAAATCCTCCAGCGCCTTCATGTGCTCAACAAGTCTACAATGTTGGACTGTCTCCCTATCTATCTGCATGTTTTAGGGGCCAACATCACCCCCAACAACCCATCCATATCCCTATACCAGTTCATTGCCCATTCCAACTCCATCCCACCCAAAGCTCCTCAACCTTCAACACTCCTCTGCTAGCTCCTCCACCACTATAGGCTACCTCTGACTCAACTACAAGCACCAACACCATATCTCCTCCTCCTCTCCCGACAACCACCTCACCTACAGTTTCCTTCCACCGCAATAGATTTTATTTCAACGTAGCTCCTTCAAACTCCTCTCACCACTCACCACCCTCAGACACCATACCCAAGTAAGCTCTCACCTGCATCCAATGCTATGTCCAACGTGCCTACTCTACTCACCCCGTGCAACACTGATCTGCGACAACTCCATCAAAAAAACTCCCATCAACTTAATGGTGACCACCAACATCACGTTCACCACTAGCTCCACTGCCAATGCCTACATCAAATCCTGGGAGTAACCAGACCATGCAAGACACCTCTCTGGGCTTCCAAACAAAGTGGTGGAGACTAACTACTACAACCTCCCCTGAAGTAGGAGCTCAAATCCAACAACTGCACCCTCCTCCATACCAAGAGGAGAAGCCCCTCTCTGGCTTTCCAACTAGAGAGTAGGAACCCAACATCAACATCCACCATGGGGGCTAAACCCAAGACTACTTCGTACCAAAATTTGTGGCGTACAACTCAACCACTACCCATTAGCGCCCAAAATTTAAATAAAAGGATATAGGAGAACCCTATTCAGAGTCTCCCATTCGATGTCCCTTTCATCTAAGTCATCGTCATCACCATTTTCACCTTCCTCGGTTCTTACTCCCATCCTGCTCCCCATCATTCTGATTCCTTCATTTTGAAACATTTCTAACATTTAATTTTTTATGATACTGTGAGTGGTCTTGAAAAGAAACCTTTTAATACAAGAAAAGACCAAGAAAGTTGGGAAAAGAGAGACAAGACAACATCTTTATGGAGTAAGCTTACATTGTCTAAATAATTATTTAAAGAGGTTCATCGTAAACAAAGTGGAGTGAAATTGTGGAAGACACTAAAAGATACAGATGAAAATGTAGATGATATTTGGAATCTTAGTCCTCCCATACAATTATGAAATATGAAACTTGCAAATTTGGTAGAAGTCAAACTTCATTTGAAAAAATTAAAGAACAAGAAAAATAAACTTTTTGCACCTAACAAAACTATTATTCATAAATATTTTGTGCCAATAATTCTTCTAAGTCTTGTTAGTTCTTATCAACCATTTGTTAGAGGCTTAGATATAACGGATAACAATAAAACTATAAAATCTAATAAATTGTGTGAAAGACATGTAAAATCTAAAATCTAAAATATTTTATGATTGGGTTATAGGATAGGAAACATTTTTAACATTGAAATATTGTTATGATATTGTGAGTGGTGTTGAAAAGAAACCATTTAGTACAAGAAAAGAGAAAGAAAGTTGGGAAAAGATAGACAAGACAACATCTACATCATTAAGGTTACACTTTCTAAAGAATTTTAAAGACGGTCATAAAAAACAAAGTGAAGTGGAACTATGGAATATACTAAAAGATACATATATGAAAATGTAGGTTATACTTGGATTCTTAGTCTTCAAATAGAATAATAAAATATGCAACTTACAAATTTGGTAGAATTTATGCCTCATAAATGACAAAATTAAGGGAAAAGAAAAATGAACCCTTCGTAATTGATAAAACTATTAATGGTAAAAAAAATTTCCCAATAATTCTTTTATTTCTTCATAGTTCTTACCAACCATTTGTTAGAGGCTTAAATACAATTGATAAAAATAGTTCACTATAATATCTAAAGAATTGTGTAAAATAAGAATTGTGTAAAATAGTTCTATAGAAAAAAATCTAAGAAAGACATGTATGAAATCTAAAATCTAAAAAAAATTATGATTGGGTTATTAGAATTGAAAAAAATTGAACATGGAAAAACTATTATGATATTGTTAGTGGTGTTGAAAAGAAACCATTTAATGCATGTATTGCATAATATTACACACCATTTTGAAAATTTTGATGCAGGGCAGTTTGATAGGGTTTATGGTTCTTTTTTGTCAATTTTTGTTTCTATTATTCTTCATAAAGGATGCAGATTCTCTTTTAGTAAGCCTCGGCCAAAGATCCAAAGAATGATCGTAAGCTTCAGATAATGATATGGTGCAAGCCTCTCAATGCATGGCGCTCCATGAAAATGAAACAAGCATGAGAAGAGTACAGACACCAAATCCCAAGCCCCGTTTCACATTGCTCTTAAGGCTTTAGTCTGGTACACAACTAGCATAGATGTCTGGAAAAGCTCTCCGGGATCACAATGCATCACCTTTGTTGGACAGAAAAGCTGGCAATTCTAGTAAAGGAAGCATTGGAAAGTCTTTAAGTGTGAACAATAATAAGAATATGGACATGCAGAACTCAAAGAACTCAAGTCAGGACCTTGAAGCTGCTAAACTCATGGATGCAGTACCAGAGGTAGTCTATCCTGAAATCGAGTATCTCAAATCTGAGAACTTGAATGACCTCGAAGATGTGGATGCTCATCTTGCACTGTTAGACAAGCTTGACTCTAAGGACTGGCTTATGGTTTGTGAGTCATTAATTCATGTGCGACTGCTATCAATTTTTCATAAGGAGGCCATGTTTCCAATATTGGCCAATGAAATCACCTTGATAGTTAAAATCGATGAATAATTCAAGAAGTGCTCTCTGTAAAACTGCAATTATGGCATCATCAGACCTTCTCAAAGCATATCAGGATCAAATGATAGATTAACTTGACCCTCTTCTTTTGCAACTTTTTGAGGGCTTGCTAAGATAAGCGGTTTGTAGCCGAGGCAGCTGAAAAGCAGTGATTATGATGACCACGTGTATTTCTCCTAATCTATTGGTGCATAAGTTGCAGCCCTATGTTAAACATAAAAATCCATGAATTCGAGCTAAGACATCTTCGTGTATATCCAAGAGTGTTCAGAGGCTGGGTCATTAGGGTGCGACCTCTAAAGGCTTTTGTTTCATATTGCAAGTATAATAAAGAGGCACATCATTTCTTAAGAGACGCGCTGCAACTTAGGGAGCGACCTTTTGTAATGATGGATCGATGGCAAATAAGGTCAAAGCACAACATCAGTTATTTAATGAATCTGCAATATCACTTATTGAACATTACACAATTGAGGGGTACCTATTTGGCATCAGTTCATTGTTGCATCAATC
Organism: Cunninghamia lanceolata; assembly: GCA_027924645.1. Lineage (NCBI taxonomy): Eukaryota > Viridiplantae > Streptophyta > Pinopsida > Cupressales > Cupressaceae > Cunninghamia > Cunninghamia lanceolata. Next base: position 3,968,883 of record BSBN01000334.1, on the reverse strand, counting down.
ATTATAATGGTGGGTTGCAGATCAAACAATTGCACTTCATTTTACATTTGTATTAGATTGCATATGAAGGGAAAATATCTCAGTTTGAATCTGTCTCTACAATGTGCAAAGGCAAGAGAAAAAGAAAGAACTGAGAAAAAAGCATAAGCTTTTTCTCCTATAATACAAAAATCTATCTCAAAATGCAAAGGGAAGATCAACTCCTGTCAAACTACACTCCAAGTGATGCATGAGTAGGTTGGAAAAGTCAACTCCTAGTTGCTCGATGAGCAAGAGGAAAATTCTTAAATAAAGGGGCCGACAACTACTCCAAATTGAGCCATTTTAGCTCATAACTCCTCCTCTCAAGGTGTTTGACCAAACCGACCTCCAAAATTGGCCCAGTTTGACTCAAAGTCAAGAATAGAAGTGAAGTAACCTCCAACATGAGTTTGCCACCTCATTTTGTTTCCACATTAGTCTTTTGCATGATTTGAGGGAAAAAATACATTATTTTAACAAATATTAAGGGTAATTCATATGCATGTTTTACCTTAATAAGTGATATAATTATGTTCTTGGTTTTATTTAACAAATATTAAGGTAATTTATAGAATATTACCCTTAATAAGTGTTAAAAATACAATATTTTTTGCCTCCTTCTCATGTAAAAGAAAAGGGTTTACATAATAAATTCACTTAATTTCTACCCTTTACAAAAGATCATAAGGCTATAATAATTGTCTTTTTCATCTTTGGCTTGCAAAGAGACCTCAAAATTGTCCAATGATGTAGAGTTGACCAAATGTCAAAAAATAACCCTATAAAGGTCATCACAACATTCTTTTGATTTCCTTAACCTTGATTTTTAAGGTTTGATAAGGAACCTTTAAAAGGTCAAAATAGTCATTATACCCTTATAACTTTGATGGCCTCCTCATGCTTCACTAGGCATTTCAACACTTAGAAGGACATGACTATGACCTATCATTTGATTTTTCAATAATTCTAACTTTAGAAGTCAAAAAAGAGAATAAGCCCATTAGGCTAGGGCATTCTTATGAACACAACATCCTTTGCAAACCCTAAAATCTTATCATTTTCTTTTCCACATATCCAGTTTAGCTGCTCTGCTTCTAGTGCCACTAGGGGTTTTGAAGGGCTATTTACCAAAGGTTTCCTATGGAAGGCTTCTGGAGGCTTTTTTGGTAAGTCTGTTTCCTGCTTTGCTGCTTTGGCTTTACATACCTCCTCAAAAATTGAGCAAACTCTGTATTGTTAGCACTTTTGGGTTCCTTACTTTCACATTTTGTCTTGAAAATGAAGAGCGTCAGCTCCCTTTACTATTTATGTTGGAGAAAAATGATGAAAAGTGTTCAATGTTGCTTCCTACATGATAAAACTTCATGGTTTTGGCTTTACCTATGAATGAGAACCATGAAAAAAAGGCTTATCTCCTTTGATCTCTACTATAGAATGTTGCTTCCTCTAAAGAAAATGCTTGAAAAACTACTTTACTGCTCTACCTATACGTGAGGGTTTCTTGTATGGAAGTTCATGAAATATGCTCTTTTGTTTTCTAGAAAACTACCTCTTGTGTTTTATTCTTATGTACTTCTTCAAAAATAGTCACATGACCATTCCTAATTCACATGTGACTACTACTTTCTCTCTGTTTTGTGTTGCACCTTTCTATGACTAGATCATGACTGTTGTTTCATCTTATTCTTCTATTCATGACCCTTTTTATGATCTGCTATCTTTAACATCTATAGATCCTTAAAACTTTTAATTACTTCTAGATAACCCTTTGTGGATAGTGCAGACTCTGCCTGATGAGTTCCTGTAGGTCTCCTTTCATACCTCTTGATAGTCAAGCATGGCACATTTAAACAACCAAGGAACATAAAACCTCTAAGAGAAATAATAGGACAAGACTGCACACTAGACAGGTTTCCTTCTAAGGTGACAATCTCTATGACTGTTATAAATCTAGGTATACCTTCCCTCTCTTCTTGAGAGATGCCTTTGCTGTCCTTAGAATCATTAGACCTAAACTCTTCACAAATTTGACAAAATAGAAAAGGAGAGAACAAACCTCTATATGCAGTCATGAGAAGTTTTCTTTTGTAGACTCTCTTGCATGATGAGAGGACCTTTCTATACCTTTCTCAGCTTCATTTACTACTGAAAGTCTACAATACCCAAGAGATGATAATCACCATCTCGATATATATATTCTTTGTTGAGAGCCTTGTCCTTCTAGGTCATAATGTCCTAACACTCACTTCTTTACTTCTAGATGACTTCTCCTTTCCTTATTTACACCTTATCAAGGGTTTGTGAAACTTTTAAAAACTAAAAGCATTTCTCTCAGGTTGATTGTCATCATACAATCCCTGTGGATGTGATAATAATCCCTTGACTGTTCACTATAGTTTCTCCTTCACTGTACAAACTACCTCACTATCGATCATAACTATCAAGGTATTATTTGCCTGGTAACTACTCCATGATAAGAAGTGACTTCTTAAAATGTCCTCATGACTATATCCTTTTTCTCTTGACTATTTTCTTTGTTTCTGACTGATCTTGTAATGTCTTTACACCTTGCAATATTATCACAGTCCATAAAGATATCTCATATCATTATGAAATCCTTCTAAGTTTTTTACCTCCTGTCACTTGAATTAAATGAAACCATGATCTCAAAATGAATGAAAGTATGATTTGTGATCTACATCTTACTGAAAATAAGCTTGGATCTCATAATCACTATTCTTATCTTGCATCTTTGTAGACCTTGTATACAAAAAAGATTACCCAGCTCAGTCACAAAGCCTACAAAACTTTAAGAGTTTAAAAGAAACATTGATGCCTCTGCTAAACCTTTATCACTGTCATTATTTAAGAGTTGACTAACTCTTAGTTCACTATGAAGAATGCTTTCTCACTATGTTTTACACTTATGGATCCTCCTTTCATTTTGGTCTTTATCTTTGATTGTCTATGAATACTGTTGTAAACCTCCATGATGACTTTATAGATGGTATATAGTCTTTTGGCTGCACTCATTAAAGTTGATCATCCTTTGTATCCTTCATGATATTCCTGTTACAATCATTGATGTCTCTCTTTGACTTCCACCCCTTTGATCTGTAGAGGTCTAGGCTTATTGTTTGGGTTTGTTGACTGTCATGCTATCCACCATGAACTTCACACTGTCATCACATGTCAGATGCACTATCATATTGTTGCTCCTTAGTGTGAATATTGTGGCATTTAATAGCTATCTTTTTTCAATATTCCATAGTGTTCAAACTACTTCATGATGCCTTTTTCATAATGGCTACTCATTAATAGTTCAAAATTGTACTCTCTTCACTTTTGGTTGTTTTAGACCTCTCTGTTATTTTGACTATTGACAATCTTCATTACTGGTTGCTCTCAGTTAATAGAGGTTGTTTCCTCTTCATCAAACATGACTACACCTTTGTGATTATGCACAACTTTCTTTGATGATGAACATAACTGTCCTTTGATGCATACATATGTATCTTGAATGACTGTACCTTAGTGGTTGGTGGTTGCTTCCTTGTCGTCATGGATGTTCATTATCGCAAACCAGTGTTGAAGATGGAGGCTATGAACTACATGATACACACAACAGACATTGATGACTAAACACTTCCTATTTATTAGAATTTAGCAGATGTTTGATGATGATCTTTCATAACTTTAATGGTTACTGTCTCTTTGAATATCTCTTCTAAACCTAGGCTTCTAATATCACTATAAGATATTTGCTCTGGGATTGTTCACCTAGTGTTTGACTATCTTTATGTCTGTCTTCTTACTTTTATTTGTTTCTACCTCTTTGTAACCATTTTATGACTGTCCCTTATTCTTCACATGGTTGTCCACATTATCATTGCTCCTCTCAAGACTACTCTACTCTCTTATCATGTTGATAGATCCTCTATAACTATTATGGTATTTGACCACTGCCTTCTTCTTACTTGGTTCTTCCTATATTTCATTGTGTAGCTGACTATCCTTTGAAACCTAATGATTTCTCCCAGCAGTGTCTTCTAATAGTTCTCTAGTTATGACTATCTTCCCTAAACATGTGGCTGCCCCATGATATTCCTCTAGATGCATATTCTCATTTAGCTCTTTGATCTTTGGTGTTCTTGTGGGATTTCTATGATAACTTAAAGGTATACTAATGTATCTATGCATGCACATTCAACAAACTTGTTAGAGAAAACATGAATGTTGATTAGCCTCTCTTGATGATGCTATAACTATTCCTTGCTTCTTCTTATGATTGTATATATGCATTTGATGTCTATTTATCTCTTCCATCTTCATGACTAGATGCTTGTGTAAGATAGCAGGTGCATTTTGATACTGTTTCATATAGGAGTGAAAATGAATCTTGAGCTCTAACATTCCTCCTTTGTCCCTTTTGTAGGTCTTTTGTGAGATATTAATGACGAATCAGAAGATGATACTACCAACTATAGGGGTTCATCATTCAGGTAATGACAAATCCTTCTCCCTCCTATATGTTTCTTTTCTATTTTAGATGTACTTGTTTTCTTTCATTACATCTTGTATAGTTAATCCCATTGCTTGTGTGGGAGCATATAGACACTTTCTCTTTTTGAATATGAACAACTATTTTATGCAATGTTTTTGTATATTTCTACTCCTCTGTGAATAAATTGCATAAAGATAAATTGAAAATGATTGCATGATACAAATGTTCATAATCATGAATAGATCTAGCAAAATTTGTGTACCTTTTTTCATTTGATAATATATCAACTATAAAGAATGAACAATGAAAATAAATTGCAACACAATCTACAACACATAGATTAACTTTCCTTTCTCCTACTAGTCTTAGGATATCTCCCACTCTATTGGGGGCCCTTCCCATCTTATCTGGGTCATGTAGCAGCTCTTACTGAGCTGCTACATGATTCTGGCAATGGTAATCACTGGAATGGCCCTCCACCAAGACAATAGGCCTTTTAGGGCTGACTAAGAATCTTTAACCTTCTTCTCCTTTTCCCCTGAACTTTATCTGCTTCTTCAAAGCAACAAATCTCAGTGTTGTCCAAGCCTAACCTGATTGGGCTAGAATGCACAATTAGGTAACATTTTTGGTGACCTCTAAACTAGTTTTTCCTGCTAAAACTCTCGTGACCAGTTGCCTAGTATATCCATTGAGCAATAGAGTCTTTCCTTGGCCTTTGCAACTCAGAAAATTTATTGAAACTCAGCTACTAGAAAAGAACAACAAAAAAACAAAACTTAAAACAAAACAATATTGGCTCAAATAGGGTCGGTAAACTGAGCATCAACACTTCTTAGAAAATAAAACTAAATTGAACCTATTGTGCAATCAACACTTATTAATTGAAAAAACTACTCTACTATGTTACATTTGCAAACTTTGGCTCATCAAAAAGAGTGCTTGAGGTGAATCACATTGACTGGGATAGGTAACACCTTTCCTTCCATAGTTACCAACTGAAAATCATTATTTTGTTTGCATTCAACAATCATGAATGGGCCACCCGACATAGTGTCAAACTTGTTGTGCTTACTAGGTCTAGTTTTTAACTCATCCCACTTGAGGACAATGTCTCCCTCCTTGAAGTGTCTGAATGTTGCCCTTTTCTCAAATGTCCTCTTCATTTGCATCTGATGCATCTCCAACTACTATGTTGTTTGTTTCCTTGTCTCTTCTAGCTCTAATAACTCAGCCAAACATACTTCCATTGGTCCATCCTCCATCATTTCAAGCTCCTTTATGAGGCTTAAAGCTGGTAACTCAGCTAAAATAGGGAGTTTGGCCTCTCTCCCATACACAAGCATAAAAGGAGACTGACCTTTTGACCTCTTAGGAGTCACCCTATCAGCCCACAAGGCTGATTTTATCTTTGAATGTCGGGTCCTTTGGTTGTCTTCTATTGTCCTTTTGATAATCCTGATGAGGTTTTTATTAGTGGGTTCAACCTATCCATTACCATGAGGGTAGTAGTTTGAAGAAGTACATAGGTAAACACCATGTTAAATGGCCCAGTCAGTTAGTTTCATGCCAACAAATGCTAAGGAATTATCTAAAATGATGTAATCTGGTACACCAAGCCTAGACATTAAGTCTTCATAAAAGTTTAATAGAACACTCTCATTTGCCTCTTTCAAAGCTACTACTTCTGTGCATTTGGTAAAACAATTTGTAGCTATTAATACCCACTTGTGTCTAGAACTTGATGGTGGGTTAATGGCCCCAATAAAATCAAGGCCCCGATTGGTAAAAGGTTGATCAACTGAAATGGGTTGTAGTGTCAAGGCTACCAACTTTTGTTTGTCTACAAATACATCACACTTCACACATTTTCTCACCCATGTATGCACATATTTGAAAAGAGCTGGCCCATAATACCTAGCCTTCATGGTCTTCAGGGCTGTTGTTTGGGGTGCAAAATGACCACCAATTGGTCCATCATGGAACTCATGCGAGATTTGTTCAATCTGGTCTGATTCTATGCATCTTAAAAGTACTCCATTGTAATCTTTTCTAAACAAGTTATTATTCAAAATAACATATGGAATGGCTTGAAGCCTAAAATACCTTCTTTTAGCGGCGTTTAGCCCTGCTGGGTACTCACCAATCTGCAAATAATGTACCATGTCATATGTCCAAATAGTGTTATTTGTTGGTACAACAGGTACAACATTATTATCAGCCATCTAAACAACTTCCTTTTGCAGTTCTAAGTCATTTTATGTACTTCCAACAAGCTATTCACATAGTTCTTTACCCCTAACCAACTTGGTAACCTTGATATCAAAATCACATTCCATTACTTTAGTTACCTATCCATCCCTTTTATCTCCCAAATCCTTGATTAACAAGAACTCTTTTACACTTGGATGGGCAACCATCAGCTAAATCTTATTGTTAGAAAGCATGTGTCTAAACTTTTTAAGGCTTCTAATAACTACAAGTACATGATTTTCAATGAATGAATACCTTTGTTCATAGCCCTCTAATCCTTGGCTAAAAAATGCAACTGGCTGCCCCTGATTGTCCTTGTTTTGTTGGGTCAGCATAGCAGAAATAGTATCAGTTCCTCCATAGGCATACAATATGAAATCCTTGGAGAAGTATGTATTTATCAATGTTGGGGCTGCTTCTATTTCTTCTTTGATGTCTTCAAAACTATTTTTTCCTTCTTTGGTCTAGCTAAAACCAATGATCTTTTCTAGCATAGATATTAGGGGCTTCAAAAGACTAGCAATATTTGGGATAAACCTTCTTACAAAATCAATTCTGCCTAAGAAACTTTGCAGTCCCTTTTTTTGAGCTGGTAAGGGTAAGGTTGAAATGGCACTTACTCTTTCTGGATCAATTGTAATCCCATGCTTGGAAACAATGTGACCTAGAAGCTTACCTTCATGGATAGAAAAAATACACTTTTTTGGATTGAGAGAGACTCCATACTCTCTGCATCTTTCAAAAACCTACCTCAAATGTGAGAAGTGATCCTTTGCTTCTTTTGAAAATATAGTAATAGATCATCTAAGTAGACCAAAACAAACTTATTCACGATACCATGAAAGGCCATATCCATGGCTCTCTGAAAGGTTTCTCCAGCATTTGACAACCCAAATGGCATTTTTGGTAAGCCATGGTTCTCCATTTGGTTGTGATTATTGTTTTATATTGATCCCCCTCTTTAACCAAAATCTTATTATAACCTAAGAATCTGTCAAGTAATGAAAACCTTTCAGAACCTGATACAACTTGTAAAATCTGCTCAATTGAAGGCAACAACTAATGATCTTTCAATGAGGCTCTATTTAAGTCCTTGAAATCAACACACAACCTAATTTCACAATTTTGCTTCCTTACAGTTACCAAATTTGACATCCAGGAAGTGTGTTTAATGGGAAATATAATGCTGCTCTGAATTAGCTTGTTAAGTTTAGTTTTCATATGAATTTCCAGCTTGGGGTTAAGAAGCCTTTGTTTTTGCCTCACTGTTTTTGCATCTAGTTCTAGCTCAATAGTGTGTTGAGCTAGTTGTGGATTAAAACCTTTCAGATCATTGTATTCCCAAGAAAAAATGTCATCAAATTCTTGACATAATAAAACAAATGCATGTTTATATTCTTCAGTACATACCTTTCCTAGTTTGAGGAGTTTGTCTTTGAAAATCTCAACAGATTCATGATGTTCCTCCTTGATCAATATGCTGGCCTTTTCTCTTCTCAGCTAATCATCTAAATTAAAAATTGATTCCAAGGTAACAAAACCCATTGGTGACTTATTTGTTTTAAGCTGAAGATTCTGGTCTCCAAACTGTTGTAATTTCTGTTGGTTTCTAGCTGAATACTCAACCTCTTTAATGATAAAATTGGCAATTTGCTCATCACTTTCGAACACATGCCAATGGATGTAGTTATCTGGGACTGATGGTCTCACAACTACCTTGACATATTGTTGTTGCTTAACATTTCTGATCTCTTTTGGGATATCAAACTTAGCTCCCATGGATGCCATTTTATCATCTTGTTTATGTTAGGAACCCGTGTTTAACCCTTCTCTTTACTCTGTTAGTATATTGCTGTTGGAGGCATATGCTTTGTAAGTCGTCCTGTGAGTATATTGTATTATCCCACATTCATGTGGCGTAATAGTTGTTTAGATTAGACTTAGTATATAAGTACGTGTTGAGGCCAATGAAGGCATCCACAAGTTTATTGTATTGAGCTTGCTTAAAGGAGGTTGCCCCCTCGAAGTGGCCTGTGATCAATAAATTCCTTCTGTGTTCTGCTATTTATGTTATTTCATGCATTTTGCATTATATTGTTGCAGAAGGTTCCTCTCGTCTGGTATCAGAGTGCTTTCTTGGGCTCACTGGGTGGAATTTCTGCCGAAGTTTTTTTTCACAGTGGCCTCCAGATGCTGTGATTATTGGAGTAGTTCTTTTTTCTTTGCATCTATATTGTTCATTTCAATTGCAGGTTCAGATCAGGGAATAATCCCTATCTGCTTAACTGTGGGAAGTGCCTAGGCATAGCCTTAAAACTCATTGTGAGGAGTACCACAGGAACCCCGAAGTAGCTGGCCCATTGAGAGGACCTACCGGCAAAAAGGGCAACGGCCCCTACCTAATTGACTAGTTCCCATCCGTGAGGTAAACCAAGAGCTGTCGTTTGTGGAAAAGTGGTTATCAATTTTACCTAAGTTGTGGATTGAGGGGTACTGCCCCAATACGCAAGATGTTAGACAACATTGGTAGCTGAGTGAATCCCCTGAACCTTTAGGAAGCCAAACATACTTGGGGTCCATATCTATTTCCAACTGACAAATCCTAGATTAAAATTGTCGAGAACCATTTGCAAATCCCGTTACAGATCGTTACAAGAAAATTCACCATATCTTTCTTGTTTTAGCTCTGTTTCCTCTGAAAGTTCACTGGAATCCCTAAAATTCCATTCTGCATATTTCCTTCTTTGAGAACCCTATCCCAATTTCTGTTTATTGAAGCTATAAATCCCACAGTTGCCTATTTTTAGGGTTTGCCATAACTTCTTCGATTCTCACCCAATCACCTTCAAAATTTGCCACAGTGTTCATTTCCTATTTCTTCTCCTTTGTCCCTCTTGGACAAATTTTTCCATTCTTTCATGCCACTTCTGAAATCCCTATTTTCTGCTTCCCTATCCCTCAGAAAGTGTCCAAAACCTAGTCAAACCCCAATTACCCATCAGAGTTTTTCTCAAATCCAAAATTTTCTTTACTAAAAAAGTTTCTATTTTTGTTTTTTACACATTCTAAAAGAAAATCCTGGTTATGGTTGTCACCCGCGCAGGAGAAAAAAACATGGAGGAGGAACTTGCTACCATCAAGAGCAAACTCCAAGATTTAGATGAAAAAAATCTCAGGCTCAATCTTCAGCATTCAACCATGAATAATAGACGGCAACCAGAGTCTTCTGCAGATATAGGGTTTTCTTCTTCCAGCAATTTTCATGGACTGAAACTTGATTTTCCTCACTTCAATGGTGATGATCCAACTGGATGGATATACCAGGCAAAACAATATTTCTTGGCGCTGACGATAGAGCACAAACTATTTTACCACAACTGGATAATGAAAGATCCATCCTTTTGGAGCTAGAGATAATCCTCAATAGGGTCACTCATCCTCTTCACTCCTGATCCATCACAGAGGTATTAATTTAGTGGCATGGAATGCACCCAGAGATTGCTACTGGGGAACCACTCGTTCAGATTCAGCAATAATTTCCACATCTTACGCTTTGAGGACAAAGCTTTTCTAAGAGGGAGGGGATATTAGGAACCCATGTTTCACCCTTCTCTTTACTTTGTTAGTATATTGTTGTTGGACGCATATGCTTTGTAAGTCGTCCCATGAGTATATTGTATTATCCTACATTCATGGGGAGTAATAGTTGTTTATATTAGACTTAGTATATAAGTATGTGTTGAGGCCAATGAATGCATCCATGAGTTTATTGTATTGAGCTTGCTCAAAGGAGGTTGCCCCCTTTAAGTGGCCTACGATCAATAAATTCCTTCTATGTTATGCTATTTCTATTATTTCGTGCATTTTTCATTATATTGTTGCATGAGGTTCCTCTTAGTTTATTTTGGTTTCTTGGCAGAGACAGCAGGTTAAAAACATCAAAATCTTTAATTAAATCCCATATTATGTTCTTATATGACTTGAGTAAGTCATTTTTGGTGACATTTAGATTCCTTACTTGGTTGGCAACTAACTCAATATCACCAAAAACTTGCAAACATTTGATATTTTTCTATCTGGCCCATTCCAAACCATGAATAAGTGCCTCATATTCTGCTGTGTTATTAGTATAGATGAATACAAAATGAAAAGTTGCATAATATTTCTCACCTTCAAGAGAAGCATGGCTTCACCACCAACACCAATTTTACATCTTGCACCATCAAAATACAGTTTCCATAGAACATTATCTTGTTGTTTAGATTGACATTCCTACTATTCTTCCTCTTTCATTAGGTTAGGAATAGTTTGGTTTTATTCATGAATCATGTAAATTCCTAACATAGCCTCCTCCATTTGTTTGTAAGGATCGTCTTCATAGTTTTCAAATGCCCATTCATCTAAAAATATATCTGCAATGTTCTCTATTGGAGTGTTCCTATCATGAATAGTAGGTTGTTCCTCCTCATGGTAAGTTAAATTAGAATTAAAAACACTATGAATGTAATGTTCAATGTGATTTTTTGCAATGGGTTTGGATTTGATAGTTACTCTTGTACTATATCTTGTCCTAAAACACATATGTGACCAATTAGCTGACAAATAACCTCCTAACTTTGCTATAAAATCCCTAGAAAGGCATAAAGCAAAGTATGGAGGTAGGTCTATGACATATATGTCTTATGGAATTGAAACATTCAGGGAAGCATACAATATAAGACCTAAGTTTTTCATGACTCTAATGATATTGATGGATGTACCATCTAGCTGCATTACTACTTTTGATAGTGGCTCATAAGTCAAACCTAACTTATCTACTATTTTTTTAGGCATTACTAAGCTATTGGCTCTTGAATCAATCATGTAGTTATGAACTAAGTGTTTTCCAATAATTAGTGAAACATAAAATGGTGTTGGTTTGACATCATGAGCTTGTTGTTCTTTTTGAACTAGTGGGTCATTTGCAAGCACAACTCTATGCTGGTCTCTATGTTGGTTTTGATTTGACTCATTGGTCAAAAAGACATTAGCTAAGACCTTTTACAACAAGTCTTTTTTTCTTAGAAGAGACAATGAGTCCCACATAGAAATGCTTACATTTTCTTTCTTCATATGTTCTAAAATATTGAAAGAAAATGAACCAACCTTTGACTGTCCTCTTGGAACAACAGGATCCACATGTTGTTGTACTTGTTGTGGCTACCCTATAAGTTGATCCTTGTTTGGAAAAAGTTGTCCTCTTGGTAAAACATGAATGTTAGATGGCTATGACAGACTAGCAGCACCTTGTTGGCTTGTTTGAGCCTAATTTTGGCCTCGACCAGCTTGTTGTCCTATGTCAATGGCTCTCTTTTTGGCCCTTGTGTTGGCTGCTATGGACTATGCTTATTGGTTTTTCCCTTGTGTATGGTTTACCCCACAAAACTCTTCACCTTGCCAATTCATAAATGCTACATCAAGTTGCTCCTATTCAGGATGAGAAACTTGTTGTTTTGAGTTTTCTTGTACTGTGTTTTGTTGGACAACAACATAATTTTTTACCATTAAGGCCTGATTTATCATGCCATTTGAGCAAGTTGATTGGTTGTTTGGTTGGTTACATAGGTAACACCAATCATACTCATGTGCCATATTATTTTGCACTGGAATTAACTCTCTAGAAGAGTTGGTAGCATGTTGGTTATAAAGTTGGTGTTAAAATTTCTCCTTTGGCCCTAGTTTTTAGCCTGATATGCAAGTCTATTTTTCTGGTTATTTTGTTGTTGGTTCTAATATGGAGACTGATAAGGCCTATAAACCTAATTTGGCTACTATTTAATGTTCACTAATTAATTGCCAATAGTTTGTAACAGACCCTTTATCTCTTAGAGCTCGTGTGATGGGGCTAGGATAGGTTTTGTTTGAGTTGTAGCATGATAATTTAGAGCTAGTACAGTAGTGATAGGTGGGATTGGCAATGGATAGGTGATTGTACCTCTAGGAAAATAGGCATTGGTGGTCTCGGGGCTATCTTACGAGCCTAAATTAGGTTTTTTTCAACTCTTATAGCGACATCATAAGCATCTGGTAGTATTGTACCACCTATTGATTGAAGCATTACTGTAATATCACTATTTAAATCTTTGAGAAAGTATAAAAATGCATGATTGGTGGTAGGCCTTACCATTGTTGGTATTTTGTTCCATTTCCTTTGAAAATAGAAGTTAAAATCTGCCATGTGCTCCTGTGGAGCTCTCTTTATTATACTTAGTTATTTACCCAATTATAAGTTGTCTGACTTGTCCTCAAACTATTTATTCAATGCTCCACCTAACAAATCCTCTAAACCACTGAAGTACTTTACCCTTCATAGATGCAAGCAAAAGTCTCACTGCAACATTCTCTTATGTTACATGATGGACTGAACACAAAGTAGCCACATCCTTGATATGTTTGATTGGAGTAGTTTGATCTTCATCGATAAAGAAAGACAAGCTTCTCAAGGCTACCACTAGAATATTATCATGCACTTCAAGGAGCAATGGGCTTCCAGCATTGAATGTCACAAAAGGAAATTGTCTTGCTATTGGTGGAGCTTGTAGAGATTATATTTGGAGGTTTATTACCATATTTCTTTGATCAAACACTGCAGGCCTGAGATTTGGTAGAATAGAATGGGTTCTCCCTATTGGACTGGGAGCTCTTGTTGCTGTTTTACCCCTTCTTTTGGTTGGTGACAGCTGCAGGTACTCAAATGAAGTTGAACTTACCCTCATTTGGATCATTCTCATGTGCTATCTGCACTAGATCTACAAGAAATCATAAATATAGAGCCGCCAAGTATGCTATTTTTACCTCAAAAAGGTTGAAACTCTATTGTGCATACCAAAACAGTAAAGAAAATTTATATTTAAGTGGCCTCAAACTCAGTTCAAACTCCCACCAGGCGTGCCAAAAACTATTGTCAGAAAAGATTGCACTCTATCAAGCAATAAGCTCAACAATCCCATTACACATTGGATCACTCTTAGACTTTGGGTTCTCTATGATGAGAATGAACCTCAAGAAGAGCTAGCCCCATTTAAATGCCCATTAGATCTAATATACTTTCATGGAAAAGAGATAGAAGGATGATTAAACAAACTAAGATTGATCGAAAGGGGTGATGCACCAATGATTATAGCCTAACTTACAATCTGATTCACAACTATTTCTCAAAATCTCTATTTTTACAACTCAAACTGAACAATCTAATCACATAAATGTTTCACAGAAATGCATGAAATCACTTACACAATCTATAACCTGTGGTAAAACTTGCACTTTTGTATACTTGCATTTAATGAATGAGACAGAAAATGTAAAGGTTTTGATTTAAAACACAATAATTCTTTATCAAATCATTCAAAAAAAAATAAGACACCTAGATCTAAGAAGAACAACACCTGATTTTATTAAAAAAATGGAAGGAAAACCCTACAATAACTATGAAAAATGTTGTAAAAGTAAACTATTGTTGTATAAAAACCTGTAAAATATGTTGAGTTACAGTATTGAATCTATCTCTACAATGTGTAAAGGCAAGAGAAAAAGTAAGAACTGAGAAAAAAGTGCATAAGCTTTTTCTACCATAGTACAAAAATCTATCTCAAAAAGCAAAGGGAAGATTAAAATTATCAAACAACACTCTAAGTGATGCATGAGTAGGATGGAAAAGTCAACTCCCAGTTACTAGGTGAGCAAGAGGAAGATTCTTAAATAAAGGGGCCCACAACTCCTCCAAATTGAGCTATTGTAGCTCATAACTCCTCTCATGGTGTTTGACCAAACTGACCTTCAAAATTAGCCTAGTTTGACTCAAAGTCAAGAATATAAGTAAAGTAACCACATTCATGAGTTTGCCACCTCAATTTGTTCCCACATCACTCTCTTGCATGATTTGAGGGAAAAAATACATTATTTTTATAAATATTAAGGGTAATTCATGTGCATGCTTTTTTTTTTTAATTCAACATGGGTAAACGCTTTTTGATTAGAGCTATGAACCACTTACAATATCAGGTGGGCAGGGGGGAGACTGGACCTCGTGACCTCGTGCCTACCACAGGAAGCTCTCGCCAATCAAGCCAAGCCCCCTACCCAATTCATGTGCATGCTTTACCTTAATAAGTGTTTTATAATTATTTTCTTGGTTTTATGGAACAAATATTAAGGCAATTTATATAATATTACCCTTAATAATTGTTAAAATACAATATTTTTTTCCTCCTCATGCAAAAGAAAAGGGTTTACATAATAAATTCACTTCATTTCTACTCTTTACAAAATGTCATAAGGCTATAATAATGTCTTTTTAATCTTTGGCTTGGAAAGAGACCTCAAAACTATCCAATGATATAGAGTTGACCAAATGTCAAAAAAGAACCCTATAAACGTCATCACAACATTCTTTTGATTTCCTTAACCTTTAATGATGTTTATTTTGATGTTTAAGACCTATTTGATAAGGAACCTTAAAAAGGTCAAAATATTCATTATACTCTTATAGCTCCCATGACCTCCTCATGCTTCACTAGGCATTTCAACACTTAGAAGGATGTGACCATGACCTCTCATTTGATTTTTTAATAATTTTAACATTAGAAGTCAAAAAAGAGAATAATCCCATCAGGCTAGGACATTCTTATGAACAAAACATCCTTTGCAAACCCTAAAATCTTATCATTTGCTTTTCCACATCTCCACTTTGGCTTCTCTACTTCTAATGCACCAAGGGTTTTGAAGGGCTATTTGTTGAAGGTTTCCTGTGGAATGCTTCTAATGGCTTTTCTGGTAAGTTTGCTTCCTCCTTTACTACTCTGGCTTTACATACCTCATCAAAACTTGAGAAAACTTTGTATCGTTAGCACTTTTGGGTTCATTACTTTCGCATTATGTCTTGAAAATTAAGATCTTCTCCCTTTGCTATTCCTGTTGGAGAAAAATGATGAAAAGTGCTCAAAGTTGCTTCCTACATGATAAAAACTTTTGGTTTTGGCTTTTCATATGAATTAGAACTGTGAATAAAATGCTTATCTCCTTTCATCTCTACTATAGAATGTTGCTTCCTCTGAAGAAAATGCTTGAAAAACTATTGTACTTCTCTTCTTGTATGTTAGGGTTTCTTCTATGAAAGTTCATGAAAGATGCCCTTTTCTTTTCAAGAAAACTGCCTCTCCTACTTTATTCTTATGTACTCGTTCAAAAACAGTCACATGACCATTCCTAATTCACAGCTGACTACTCCTTTCTATTGTTCATGACCCTTTTTATGACTTGTTATCTTCAACATCTATAGATCCTTAAAACTTTTCATTACTACTAGATAAGCCTTTCTAGATAGTGCAGGCTCTACCTAATGAGTTCTTGTAGGCCTCCTTTCATACCTCTTGATAGTCAAGCATGGCACATTTAAACAACCAATTAACGTAAAATCTCTAAGAGAAGGAATAGGATAGGACTTCACACTAGACATGCTTTCTTCTAAGGTGACAACCTCTATGAGTGTTATAAATCTATAAATAACTTCCCTCTCTTCTTGAGAGATGGCTTTGTTGTCCTCAAAATCATTAGACCTAAACTCTTCACAAATTTGTCAAAAAAGAAAAGGAGAGAACAAACCTCTATATGTAGTCATGAGAAGTTTTCTATTGTAGACTCTCTTGCATGATGAGAGGACCTTTATATACCTTTCACATCTTCATTTACAGCTAAAAGTCTACAATACCTAGGAGATGATAATCACAATCTCTTTATAGATTCTTTGTTGAGAGCCTTGTCCTTCTAGGTCATAATGTCCTAACCCTCACTTCTTTGCTTCTAGATGACTGCTCCTTTCTTTTTTTGCACCTTATCAAGGGTTTATGAGACTTTTAAAACTAAAAGCATTTCCCTCAGGTTGATTCTCATCATACAATCCATCTAGGTGTGATAACAGTCCCTTGACAGTTTAGTGTGGTTTCTCCTTGACTGTACAAACTTCCTCACTATCAATCATAACTATCAAGGTATTCTGTGATTGGTAACTACTCCATGATAAGAGGCAACTTCTCAAATTGTCCTCATGATTATTTCCTTGTTCTCTTGACTATTTTCTTTGTCCATGACTGAGCTTTTAATATCTTTACACCTTGTAATATTATCACAAGCCATAAGGATATCTCATATCATTATGAAATCCTTCTAAGTTTTCACCTCCTGTCACTTTCATTCAATGAAACCATGATCTCAAAACCATTGAAAGTATGATTTGTGATCTACATCTTACTAAAAAGAAGCTTGGATCTCATAATCATTGTTCTTATCTTGCATCTTTGTAGACCTTGTATATAGAAAAGATTACCAAGCTCATTCACAAAGTCTACAAAACATTAAGAGTTTAAAAGAAATCCTGATGCCTTTGCTAAACCTTTATCACTCTCATTATTTAATAGTTGACTATCTCTTAGTTCACTATGAAGAATGCTTTCTCACTATGTTTTAAACTTATGGATCCTCCTTTCATTTTGACATTTATCTCTATTTATCTATGAATACTATTTTATACGTCCATGATGACTTTATAGATGGTATATAGTCTTTTGGCTGCACTCATTAAAGTTGATTGTCCTTTGTAGCCTTCATCATATTACTATTACCATAATTGATGTATCTCTTTGACTATTCATTATTTTGATCTATAGATGTGTAGGCTTATTCTTTAGATTTGTTGACTATCCTGCTATCCACCATGAACTTCACACTGTCATCACATGTCACATGCACTGCCATATTACTGCTCCTTAGTGTGAATGTTGTGACATTTTATAGCTATCTTTTTCAATATTCTATTTTGTTCAAACTTCTTCATGATGCCTTTTTCATTAATGACTGATCATTAATAGTTCAGAATTATCCTCTCTTCACTTTTGGCTATTTTAGACCTCTCTAGTTACTTTGACTATTGACAATCTTCATGACTGGTTGCTCCTGGTTGTTAGAGTTTGTTTCCTCTTGATTAAACATGACTACCCCTTTGTGATTATGTATGAATTTCTTTGATGATGGACATGCTTGTCCTTTGATGTATACATTTGTATCTTGTGTAATGGGTGGAATTTGGATAGTTAGTTTTTGGTAGTTTTGTATGTGTATCCTCCTTTCACCAATTACATTCAAGTACCTAGGGCTGAGTGGCCATGCACTATTAGACCCTAGATCACTATGAGATGTAGGGAAGCTTGGATTTTATGATTTGATTGCCAATTATCTTCTCTTATGCTCAATTATACCTTAAAACCTTAATTATGCAAATATGACAACAAATGGACAAATATCAAAAAATAATGCTATAAACAGATGTAAAATGACAAATAATTGTGCACCTGTTTTTTAGATTTTGGAGGCAGAAAAGTCAAGGACTAATGAGAGGGCACCCAAGTCCAAGGACCAAGTTTCTATCGGGATCTACAAACAAGATCTGCAACCTGTTCCTAGTGTACCAAACGTTTTCCCATCATAGAACTTTGAGGACTAATGAGAAGGCACCCTAGTCCAGGGAGATATTTCCTTCTCTGATCTACAATTCTGACACTCTGAGATACCCTCCTGCAACTTCACTTTTCCTGAACCCTCAACTTGTAACCTGTAATCATGAAAACTTTTGGAGGGGGTTGTGGTGTTTAGAGGCTTGCCTTGGTCATTCCCTAGAGAGACATTCAAGACTTCTGAACACCGTTGTCAGATAGAGAGTGAGTGCCCTTGTAAGGCAGAGGCAAAAAACAAATGATAAATGCTCAAAAACACAAATGATATCACCTTGTAGTGAAGATCTCATGGAAGGAAGAAGCTCTTCATGCCATGAGGAGATGATTGCTCAAATCTGTAAATACAAACACATAGACAACACAAATCTTCTCTTGCTACATAATGAATGCCTTGAATCACCTTCACATCAACTTGAGAATCCAAATTGCTTGCTAGTAATCATCTAGTTGTAATCTAGTTTACAAATGAATGCCTAAATATTCTTTTATATGTAACTACAAACACTCCCTTCAAGAATTTCATAATTCAAACTTACCATGTCAGCATAGAACCCAAATAAAGGTCACAAGTGGACACCCAAAATATGGGATTGACCCAAAATACGGTAGGACTAGGGTAGGGTCCCCAAGTCCTCCCCCCCTATTTTGGTCAGGGTTAGGTTCAAGGGATCCCCCTAGGTCCCATTTGTCATGAAATGTAGGGCTCATTTCATCAGTCTGTCAAATTTTGATGCAAGATGTCCTAAATGCAACTAGAAGACCCAAGAGCTAAACCATATGAGGGAAAAGCCCCCAAGGGAAAATTTTCTACATTACATTTAGCCCCCACTTTAATGTATGTATAAACATGAGGCCAATACATGCATTAAAGTATGGTCAACAAACACAACAAACATGCCAAGCATAGAGAAGACCATCATAGTACTATACATATACATATATATTATTACTGTGATACCCTACATATATATTATTACTTATAATTTATATAATCATAGTACTATGATTGTAATATTAACTATATAAATAGACAAACAAAATCAAAAGAAGAAGGAATAAATGCAAACAAAGGTAAATAGTTAATATTACAATCATAGTACTATGATTATATAAATTATAAGTAATAATATTTATGTAAATTCATATATATATATATATATATATATATATATATATATATATATATATATATATATATTTTGTTTATTACATTTTATCTTTTTGATTTTTTGATCTTTTCTTTTATTGGAATTTCATTTCTTTTTTATCTTTAAGCCCCATTTGAGGCTTTGTTTATCTTTCCATTTATTTCATTCTTTTATTTACTTTATTTTTTTGGTTAATTGATTTTATTTCTTTTTCATCATTCTCTTTTACTTTTATTTTATTTTTCGTGGTCTCTTTTCTCTCTTTTGTCCACCTTCTCTCTTGTTATTTGATCATACTTCTTTCTATTTTGTTCCCCTCTTGCTCTTACTCTTTCCTCTATCCCTTTCCTTTTTAATTTCTCTTGTAGTCTTCCTTTTTTGCTTGTTTTTTTCCTTTCCTTTCTTATCCCTCTACTCAACCCCTTACCATTCCTTAACCTTGGGTTACACTCCTTACTCAACCCCTCTCTCCCTTCTTAAGGAACTCAATCTGCAAATTTATCTCATTTGGTTCTCTTATTTTGTCCTAATGACGGATCACGGAGTGTGATTCGAAATGTTGATGCAAAAAAATCATAACACAGTTTTTCCAAAAACACTTTTATCTCAATTTGAAAATTTTGAAAAAATCGGTGTTTTACCTTGCATTTTGACATAATTTGAATTAATTTTAATTTAATTTTTTATTTTTTCATTAGATCTGAAATTCATATTCATTTAATTCGTAATTTTCATATTGCATTTGAAAATTTACAAAAAAATTTGAAAATTTTGAATTTTTTAAAAAAATTGACATTTTAGCTTCCGTTTTGACATAATTTCAATTCATTTTCATTTAATTTTTGATTTTTACATAATATTTGAAATTTATATTCATTTAATACATAATTTTCATATTGCATATGAAAATTTACAAAAAAAATGAATTTTTTTAAAATTTTGAAAAAAATTGACATTTTAGGTTTGCATTTTTAAATAATTTGAATTAATTTTGATTTAATTTTTTATTTTTAAATTAAATATGATATAAATTACATAAAATCATCATCTTACAATCTTTTTCATTCTATTTTTCATATTAAAATTGCTAGGGTTTGATTGAAATTTCAAATTTTTCTTTTAACCTAGTAATTTCAAAAACTAGGGTTTGTAGTTAAAATCTTGTTTCAGATTTTACTACTTATCTTAGGCACTAATTCAAATCTGATTTTATATATAGTTTTTCATTTTAGTGTGTTTTTTCATTTATATTTCAAAAATTTCTATTTACACATATTCAATTTCAACAAAAACTAGCAAATTTCACTAGATTTTGGTCTGTTTTGCATATCGAATTGCATCATAATTGTGTTGTGAAGGGTATTGTTGCATTATTGGACTGATATATAGCCTATTAGTATCTTCTTCTCATCAATTTACTTACAACACCTTTTCTTTTAGGCATTTGCATTAAAAAAGGTGAAAATTGACACAGTTTTAATTACACAGTGTGTGTTTCAACACTATGTGTTTGCACACTTTTTCATATCCTTTGCTCAAATTCTTCAAAAAAATAAGTTTGGCCTTGTTGTGATGTACTATTTTCCACCTATCTACTTTGTTTGTTGTGGATTTTGTGTGACCTTTTAGCCCTTTTCCCTCAAATAAGTGTTTAGGAGAGAAATATTCACACATCTAGGGTGCCTTATTAGATCTTATTGGACATTTATGTTACAAGACATTTCACTATGCCATCTTCATCTCATTTATCTTTTGTATTTTTACATGCATATATCAGAAACATTGAGAATTTATACAAATTTCTTAATATGAATCCTCATGTTCTCACTTATATACAAGTTATGTATCATAAGGATAAATTTAAATGCTCTTCATTTGAAATCCTTGACTATGTATCTGATTTTGACAACTTCATATCTCTCACGAATACATACCCTTTGGTAGTAGAAGATTTGACAAAACACATTAGTAATGATGAGTGTGAAAGTTCTCTTAATGCTTTGGAGCTAATAGCTAAACTATATGAGGATGATGATGATGATTCCATAAGTTATCCTACTTATCCTATATATGAATATTCAAGAACCTTAGATGAGAAGAATATAGATAGCCCTATAGTTGTTGTAGATTCAACTCCCTTAGCCATCACTAGTGATACAACACCTAAACTTCTTAACAACACCTTACCTTTCTTTCATTCCAATGTTCTCCCTGACCAAGATGCAACATTAGTACATGAGAATAGGTCTCTCACATTAAATACTTTAGGGATAGATGTTGGGTATAATCGAGAGGGAAAAAATGTTAATTCAATATTTACTAATAGAGTTTGTAGCAATATTCCTAAGGTGATTGTACGAGGACCACCTAGTGCACCTTCTTACTTAAAACCGGTGATTACAGTTCAAGGAGATCAAAAACCACCTACACCGCCCAATTATATCTTAAACAATGTAAGGCAAATCACTCAAAGAAATCAAGGTGTTCAAAATATATTGCAACAACCACATCACAATGTGATTGCTCACACATATGACACCTGTGATAACAAGCAAAGTAAGAAAGCACCTCATATGCTCATTTCTCTTCCATGTTCTCAACCTATGCTTCCTCCACTACCTCGTCTTACTCATAAAAGTGGTCAAGAATATGATCTTGTTGAGCAGCTTCACGCTGCTCTGGCTAATATTTCTCTTTGGGATATAATACAAACATCACCTAGGGTAAGTGCAAAAAGATGGGGGGCCAAAAAGTGGCCAAAAAATTTTCAAAAAAATCTAAGGCATAAGGCGAGCGCGTTATAACGCGCTCGCGTTATAACGCGCTCGCGTTATAAAGTGCTACAAATAAAAAAAAAACCGCTGTCATTTTATTCCAATCTGAGTTTTTCCTCCGCCCGCGGCTTAAAAACCTTCAAAAACGCGCTCGCGTTCTACAAAACGCCATTCAACAAAAAAGACTTGTCAATTTATCGCCGAAATGCTGCCGCGACGTCGAGCACGCCAAAGGGGTGAGTTATCTTTGTTTTTTTGTTTGAATTTCTTCCTAAATAGGTAGGTTTTTGTTGATTTTTGATGTATATTTTATTAATTGTAGGAAATGTTAATGCACCTCCTCCTCCTCCTCAAAATCCACAAAATCTTGAGGAAGAAATACCTGCAGAACAACAACCTCCTCCATTCATTCCTCGACATGCCCCTGGAACACAGGATAATATAATGGGGGAAATTGAAAACAACAAAAAACAAATTGAAGATATAATTGCAAGGTTGAAAGATCCTTCCACTTCAACCTTGCATAGGTCCACGCTTGCCGAATCTCTTGAGTCTATGTTATCAAATGTAAATTCAATTAGCAAGCAAATAACTAGTTGGACCGATAAAAAGAGAGAGTTTAGAGATTACTATGCAGATAAATTGTCATACCAAGATGTCAAAAAATTATAAATTACAAAAGTAGACTTGTGTTCAATTTTCACAAACCCACAAACAAATCAACCTCCACCCATTACATGCAAGAGGTTCCCTATCCATTGGTGCAACAACCAAGCGATAAGGGACAATTTCGGGCAGAGGTGGTGGATGGTTTTTGACCATCCTCCATGCAATAACAATGAGGTCCCGCAATACTTTTTGAGGAAACTCTACTTCGAGTTTGTCCTCAATAAAGTGCCAAACTATTTTGATATGCGGGACTTCCAGGGTAGAGGTGGGGGCTTAGCATAGGATAGACCAGGGGCACGTCTTGACCCACAGCGGGTAGTGAGATGAGTAATCAGCAGACCAGCCCACGAGCATGTTTCTATCCCTTCCATTGTGAAGGAGAGTGTTGAGGTCGATACACTGAGGTCGATTAGTGCCTTGACCTAGAGCATCATAGAGCATGCCGATCCTGCAACACAGAGTGGGTTGGGAGATAGTGCGAGGAGTAGGGTCCCACCGCATACTTGCCAGGCTTGCGGGTCAGCCTGTGGTTATGACCCCATGGACAGTCAGGACGCAGGTGCACAGGCTACATCTGCAGCTCAGCAGATGGTGATGACAGATACCCTCCTGAGTGAGACTTTCGGCCTTGATACTCAAGTAAATATTAGCAAGTTTATTGAAGTTAATTTATTAAATTTTATTTTTGAAATACAAGATTAACTAATTTAAATTGATGATTTTAATAAAATTTCAGGGTCATAGTGTTGATGCAGTTTTCAGTGGTTCTCCACCTACATTTTTCACTAGATCATCTACTGTCGAGGTATGTAACTAGTAAACAATTATAAATATTACATGTGAATAGCATCGTTATATGAATGGTATTCTAATTTCTGATTTTGGATGTTGAATAGGTTAACACTATAGATTTCATGGCAACACCTGCCAGCGGTGGTGGACTTCAAAGCTTTACGGAGGTAATAAAATAAATAGTTTAATGAATGAATTATACTTACTAAATTTTTGTATGTGATTTGTGTGTTTTATTGTGTGTACTTCCATGTTTAGATGAGCGTGTGTGTATGTTAGGAGCCATGATTTGCATCACTATTATAGTTTTCGTAATTGAATAATGTTGTTTTATTTCTAGATGATGCAGGCTGTGGATACACCTCCCCATGTTCATAGGGCAATGGAGCAGGGTGTGGCCTCTGCGATTCATAGCTCTATGGCATTGACAGGGGTATGAGGCAGATTAGTAAATTTCAATTTACATTTATTGTTATAGTTGTCTATTTTTGAAAAATCAAAAGATTATTGATTTGAAGTTTAATTTCTATCTGGATGGTTTCTATAGGACATGACATCACCAGGGCCTATTCCTGCTACTAAGGCAAGCGAGGAGATAGATTATATGTTAGCGGTAAGTGATTATTTTGTTAAATGTTTCATTTTTTTATAACATGTAATTTCTATATATTAATATCTATACTTTTTTTTGTAACAGGTAAAGGTGCAGGAAGAACTAAATAGGAGGAGTAGCCCTCGGGTTCGTAGTAGACCACCCACATGCATGTCTCCATCCCCTAGAAGATCAAAGGCTGCTCGTGATTTATTCTCTTCACCAGCTAGAGGGGAATGACTTTTTATTGTGTTCCTTTGTTGTATGCCTATATGGCATTTGTGGACATATATTTTGTATTGTACATAGTTGACATTGTATGCCTATATGGCATTCTTGTAAGCCTATATGGCTATTTTGTATATATGTTATACTTATATCGACAAATATTGATGTATGCGTATATGGATATTTGGTTAATACAAATCTTTTTTATTGATGGCGTCCATACTTGCATTATAAATCCACTTTTGAATGGATATTTGTAGATGGCTACTTCAAATATTTAAAGTCTGATTGTATTACATAAGATGTTTGTATTTTCTTTGATAGGCTTGATAGGCCATGGATTACATGATGGTGTTTGAGGGAAAAGTATGGTACTAGAAGACTCTAGTTCATTCTTAATAGGCTTGTGATTGATAATATCTTTGCATGATTGCACTTGATCTTGGATCATGGGCATGTTGTTAGGATTTTGATTGCATTGTGATGTTTGATGGATAGGCATGGTGTAAGTGTAAGATACCCAACTAGTTCTACGAAAAATTTTCCTTACTTAAACACTTTTACTTGCTAACAATTCATCAACTACTTTAATAACATAAAGATATACATCAAGATAACTATTTGAATGAAACAACATTAGAGTTGGGTACTTGTCTTGTTACTTGATTCAATCAACTTGCAATGTCTTATTACATGGAAAATTCTTTCAATAGCATGAAGTACAACTCATTCAATGGAAATACAAGGACAGGCCTTGAAGCCTTGATGTTACAGTGTCTTCCTTACTTGAGCAACATTTGAAGATTTGGAATGTTCAACTCATCACCTCACAAGGTAGGCGCATATTTGAAGGATTTACAGGTTTTTCTGACTTGGGCACCAAGTTGAGGCGACCTCCTCCTGAAGTTGCGCCTTGTCAACATTAGGCGCCAATTAGAGTTTATGGATGCTCTGGATTGTTTCCAAGAGTAGGTGCCAAAACATCATCATTATGAAAGTGTTTTAAATGCTAGGCACCCAAATGAGCCCTCTGGAGTCTAGGCACTCCTTTCATGCATTCTGTGTTCTAGGCACCAATTGAAAGGAGTGGAGAACAGGGCAAGCACCTTACAAACTAGGTGTTTCCTTGAGGTGACAATGACTTAGAAAGTGCGCCTAAGGTGAGCGCCTTGAGTGAAAAGGTC
This sequence comes from Cunninghamia lanceolata, assembly GCA_027924645.1. NCBI lineage: Eukaryota > Viridiplantae > Streptophyta > Pinopsida > Cupressales > Cupressaceae > Cunninghamia > Cunninghamia lanceolata. Next base: position 3,943,175 of record BSBN01000334.1, on the reverse strand, counting down.
TAACAAACATCTTTGAACCCCCTTTCAAGGTTAGGCACATTCTGGAGGTGGAAACAAGTAGAAGGTGAGCCTTAGCTTCCTTTGTCAATTCTTGCAAGTCTTTGTTGATTAGGAAGGTGGAATGCTTCATTGTAGAATGAGCGCCTATCTTCTAATGTCCAAACTACTTCTTCTGGCTCACTCTGTGGCTAGGCGCTAGAGCTAAACTGTTCACACAAGGGAGTGCGCCTAGACTCACTTGATGTTTTCTTACTACTTCAACCCCTAGAAGATGTTCCAAGGTGTTCCCTTTTACAAGCACCTGACCTCCCAAGTTCCTTCATGTGCCATTCCTTGAAGGCGCCAAAACTGAGCTCCAGTGCCATGGGATTGTGCCTAACATCTTTGAAGAGTTTCTAAGCCTTTTGCAAGTTGATATCCCAAACTCATCTTCTAGGCGCAACAGGAGCTTTCCAAAGGAGTTTCCAAGTTTTAGACGCCAAGCGAGGTCATGGGTGAATGGAACTGTGCCTTAGGAGATGACTGGATCCTAAGCATTAGTCTGGAGTTACAGTGGAATTGATATGCGCCTCAACTAGCTTAGGCGCCCATTTGAAGTGATTCCTTTAACACTTCTCTGTCAATCTCAACTGCAAGGATGATCTCCTAATCCAATTTTGATCCTCTGGAGGTGCAAATAGCTTTACATTTCACTAGGCGCCATCAATGATGATCATCAACCAAAGCGCATTTCAAAGGTGAGATAGGCAAGTGAGGTGCCAAACTAGTCCTTAAGACTTATCTCCTTCTATCAAGTCAATTTCAACTATGTGAGAGAGTTCTATTCTAGGCGCAAAATGGAAATATTTCATCAATTGGTGCATCTTACAAAGCTCCCAATTCTAGGCACCAGAGCCAAAGAGTTTTTCCCAACACATGCACCTGGGCTAGGAATTCACCTAAGAGACATCACTTAGCTTTAAAACTTTCAATCTATAGCCAACTAGGCTAGGCGCTCCAATGGAGGATCCTTGAACTCATGCATTGGTGCCTTCTAGTTCTAGGCACCCATTTTGGATGATTCATCCTGATACTAGCGCCCAAAATGACTAGACTCTCTTCATCATCCAATTCACTTAGAAGACTCAAGTTGGAGACTTAGTTGTCTATCCATGTTCTCCGGAAGATTCATTGTACCTCTATGCACTTAGGCGCCCTAGTTGATGTGATTAAAGTGCTTCAAAGCTCCATGATTCTTGGTTAGGTGCACATTTGACATTGAGCAAGCAAGAAAGTGCGCCCTGACTCTAGGAGTCCTGCCTTAGTCAAGTTTAGCATCTAGACTTAACTAATTTCAAGTTTCTGACTTTGTTCCTGCAAAAAACAAAAGTTAAGTTAGTCAAAAACCAATTCATTCCCTCATTATTTCGAATTAGCCTCCGGGAATGAGGAATAGGCTAACTCATTCTTCATTTGATATTCCTCGAAGAACTTGAAGTTACTTGCAAGATATTCCTTGGAGAACTTGAATGGATAGATGCCTTGAAATTTCAACATGACGTTAGTGATGAAGAGTATTGACATGTTGGACTTGATGTGACCTTGCTGAAGGCGCATTTTCTTTCTTAGCATGATCATCCCAAACCAAGGCGCCAACTTGGAAAACCCTGTGAAGGCGCCACTATCTGGAATTTCTTCCAAGGTGTTAAAACTTGACATCTTTTCTTCTCTAGATACTATCTCCTTCAAGGTGCTCCTTAAAATCATTGGAAGTGCTCAAGACTTACCTTAGTCCAAAGCGCCACAATCCATTCCTTAAAGCACAAAGAATTCTCAAAGGCGCCCCTATTTACCTCTAAGCACTCAAATATCATTTAGATTCAAGGCGCACATTTAGCTCCAAAACGCAAATTTCCATCATCAACCCATCAAGGTGCATCATCTTCCCTTTGTATCCCCTTCAAGGCGCAGACATTCACTTCTTCACACTCAAACTCACTCTCTAGCACCAGAATAGGTGTATAACTTCAAATAAGGTGCTAATCTTAGGTTTCTAAGTACTTAGTTTGATCTTAAGGCTATCCTTCCTCTAAGCACTCTCTTCAACTCCCTCACTGAAGGCCCTCTGTAAGTTTGGGCGCATTTCATTCCAAGGCGCTTCAACATCATCCAAGGCACAAATTCACTCTCCAAGACAAGGTGCAAAAAACCCTATCCTAAGGCGCTCAAATCTTGCTTCTAGACCTAGGCGCACAAACATGAGATTGTGACTTCAATCATCATTCTTGGTTAAGGCACACAAACTCTCATTCAAGGCACATATCTTTCTCCAACAAGGCGCATATATTCCTCCAACAAGGCGTATATTCAATTCTATGGCGCTCTATCTTGGATTAAATCAGGGTATCTCCTCAACAAGGCGCTCCAAACCATACCAAGGCGCTAAAACACTTAATGCAAGTTCTTCAAGTGCTTATCCAACTTGATTCCTCCAACACAGGGCGCTCAATCTACTTTCTCAAACTTTCAACTCAAATCCTCACCTTATATTCTCCAAGGCAAAAAGGTGCAATTTGATTGAGGGCGCTAAAACTCTTAGGCGCACTTATCTCCCTGAACTTACCTCTCTTCTTCCCTAGGCACCAGAAACACCTCTTTATCTCAACTAGGCACTTATCTTCTCTAGGCGCACATGGTCTTCAAGGCACATTTCATTCATCAAGGCACCTATCTCTAACAATCTCAACACTCAAAGGGACTCAAAACTCATCTGGACACCATCACTTCCCTAAAGGCGCAAAATTGGTGTAGATACATTCCATTAATTAATGATCATTTTGGCGCCCAAATCTTGTCAAAGCAAAGGATCAATAGGTTCTCTCTAAGGTGCACTCCAGGGTTTGATCTTGCAAGACTTCTCACGTCAAAATTTTGACCAAGACACTCAAGGCACTAGTCTTTATCATCTAACCCTACAGTGCACTTACTCATTATGATATACTCCTCAACTTTGTATTCAACCTTGCCCAAGGCACATATTCACTATAAGGCATTCTCAATTTGTCAAGGCTTAGAGGGCTTCAACTTGCTAAAGGGTAGAGGTCTAGGCGCATATCTAACTTGAAGCTCAAGGCGCTCCAACCCTCTTGCTCTGGAATTCCTTCTAGGCACTAAGTGACTTCTCCAATTCCTTGAAAACATTTGAATTGTTTTACCTTCTCAAGGTGCTCCTTCGAACTTGACTCCAAGGTGTTATAATCTCAAAGGTGCTGACATCATCTCAACCAAAGGCGCTCAATGATTCATCCCATATCTAGGCGCTAAAACACTTAATCAACCAAGTCATTCAAGGCGCCATTCAGTAAACTCATCTTCCATGATATTCCTATCAAGGCGCATATCACTTCTCTCATGGGCTTTAGGCGCTCAGTTGAGTGTTTCAATACTAATTAGGTGCCAAATTCATTTTAATGCACCAAACACAAAGAGCTTTCAAACACTGGGCGCTCACAAAGAGTCTTCCAACTTTGGGTGCTAAATTAGGTCTTTGCAACTATCCAAGGCGCATATCTTCGTTTGAACAACTTATGGTGCCAAGACAACTTCTCATTAGGGCGCTCAAAACACTTGTGTTTACATTTGAAGTGCTTTACCTTCTTAAGGTGCTCTAGACTAACCTGACTCCAAGGCGCTCCATCATCATCCTTAAGACGCTAAAAACATCATCTCCACTCTAGGCAAAAACATCATCCAACTCCTTAAGGCACTTCACTGTCAAAGTCTGAAGGCGCTCTACCTAGACCTTTCCCCTAGGCGCCAGAACTCCTAAGCACTCACCAGATAACTCTCTTCTTCAAGGCGCAAATCTTCCTATACTATGATTGCCTCTGAAACGCCGATTAACGTGACGTGAGGGTACAAAGGCTACTCCAATCCTCAGTGAGCACCTAGTTTAAACAAGGAGAAATGAAGCATTCAAAACTATCCAAACGATCATCCCCTTCCTAATATCTTCACTGCTCCGAAAAACCTTGGCCAAAATGACACATAACAACTCCTGTGCAAAGCACCTGAGTGAGAAAAGAGGGGGTCCCCAATCTGATGGGGTGATGTGTGATTTGGGCACATGTGTGATTTGGTCAAAAACAGGCACCTAGAGTGAATAGGCTTTCATCCTGACTTAATACACTGCCTAGAGTGGATATTAGCGCCTTCGTATGGTTTGGAGCACCTTTAGCTGTGCCTTGAGGAGATTTTCTTACATCTTAAAGGAGGTTCTAACACCTTGCCCCCTTTGGTATCTAGTGCCCTAGTGGCTTTAACCTAACACCTTTGGAGTCCAAAATGCGCCTTTGAAAGTTGAAGTGAACCTTGATAATTAGAGTCTTCATAATGAGCGCCTAGGTCTTGTAGAGTAGAATACCCCACAATGTGCACCTAGGTCTTTAAGAAGAGTAATGATACTTGAGATAGAGCGCCTTGAGGAGGTAGTTGAGCACCCTGGATTGAATAATTGGAGTTCAAGGAAGGTTTGAGCACCCAAGGCATATGGCTAGAGAAGTTGTAGAAAAGACCACTTTTGGCACCTTAAAAGTTTGAATGCTTGGGGAGTTTTTGCAAAGATCTAGTTTGAGCGCCCTTATGCCCTAGGATCATCTAGTTTGTGCGTCTTGTAATGAGGAGTTCATGTAAGTTTGGAATGAGCACGTTGAATAAGTGTAAACTAGCCTAGAGAAGGGTATGTGCGCCTTGAGCGCCTTGAGCATTCCAGAGATAACTGTGCGCCTAGAACAATATGAGCGCTCATGATGATGATTAACGCCCTGATGAGACTATGAGCGCCTTGTTCAGGAGATACCTTGTTTGATCATAAAATGCGCCTTGAGTCTTGAAGGTTTTGAGCGCCTAGGTGATTTGGATGTTGGGATGTTGGTATGCACCCAAGATTGAGGTAAGTGAGCGCTTGTAATGGAGGAGAGCAATGAGATGAAATGTCTTGTAGAGATTGGCACCTAGAGACCCATTTTTGCGCCTTTGATGATGACCATTTTTGCATAAGAGTTTAGCGCCTTAGAGTTTTAAACTTTCTCTTTGGGCGCCCCTGAGTGAATGTTGGCGTCTTGGACAACTAAATATGCCTTTGATGGAGTGGAGCCCAGAAGGGGAGTAGGAGGAAACCCAATCTTCAAGATTCATCAAGCTTCAAAGTTTAGGTCAGAGGTTATCCACTTTATCCAAGGAAGGTGTTATCATCTACACTCTGAGAAGGTAATGTCAAAGGCCATCATGAAGGATCACTTCATCAACTTCAAGTCCTTCAAGTTCAAGTCCTTTCACCTAGCAAGTCCAAGAGAGATTTCTACTCTGATTCATGAAGTAAGATTATATCATCCTTATCTACTCTGCAAGAAGAAGAAACATTACAAAGTCAATCAAATGAGTTACAAGTACCATACATCTAATTGCAAGGAGTGAACCACCTTAAGGAAAAATAGTTCTCTTGAAGTTACTTGAAATGTCAAAAGGTTTAGCACCTCCAAGTAAGGTCAGAGGTGAGGTTAGAGGTGAAATGCGCCTTTGGACCATTCTGGCACCTTGGATGAAGAACCTATATCTTGAGCCCAAGAGGTAAAATTTGCGCCTTAGTGGATTTGGAGAGTTACAGAGATTAGAGAAAAGCACCTTAAGACAGAGTTGTTCAAGGCGCATGTGTGATTTGGTCAAAAACAGGCACCTAGAGTGAATAGGCTTTCATCTTGACTTAATACACTGCCTCCTTCTGACGATTTTTGGGGCAGCAGAAAACCTTTCACCATGGGCAAATGCCTGAGAGCTATAAAAAATTGAGAGAGGTTATTGTAGAGGCACTCTACGTGATCTCGTTGCCTTAGACAGAATGTTTTTAAGTGACACAGTTTTCGAGTAACATCTCGTCAAAGATTGCTGCCTTTTTGCACTTTGGACTCTTCAGGGATATCGTCGGTACAATGTAGCTCTGACTGTTTCGACATGTTTGGGTGAAAAATAGGACCATGCCTAGCATAAATGTACCCATTCAGATGCGTTGGAACAGTCAGTTTGGTCGCATCAGGAGCAGGACGAAAGTTACACCCCTTTGAAACTTTACACTGCCTCCTTCTGACGATTTTTGGGGCAACAGAAAACCTTTCACCACGGGCAAATGCCTCAGAGATATAAAAACTGAGAGAGGTTATTGTAGAGGTACTCTATGTGATCACGTTGCCTCAGACAGAATGTTTCTAAGTGACACGATTTTTGAGTAACATCTCGTCAAAGATTGCTGCCTTTTTACACTTTGGACTCTTCAGGGATATCGTCGGTACAATGTAGCTCTGACTGTTTCGACATGTTTGGGTGAGAAATAGGACCATGCCTAGCATAAATGTACCCATTCAGATGCGTTGGAACAGTCAGTTTGGTCGCATCAGGAGCAGGACGAAAGTTACACCCCTTTGCAACTTTACACTGCCTCCTTCTGACGATTTTTGGGGCAACAAAAAACCTTTCACCACGGGCAAATGCCTCAGAGCTATAAAAAACTGAGAGAGGTTATTGTAGAGGCACTCTACGTGATCACGTTGCCTTAGATGGAATGTTTCTAAGTGACATGGTTTTTGAGTAACATCTCGTCAAAGATTGCTACCTTTTTGCACTTTGGACTCTTCAGGGATATCGTCGGTACAATGTAGCTCCGACTATTTTGACATGTTTGGGTGAGAAATAGGACCATGCCTAGCATAAATGTACCCATTTGGATGCATTGGAACAGTCCAAAGCAGGACGAAAGTTACACCCCTTTGCAACTTTACACTGCCTCCTTCTGATGATTTTTGGGGCAGCAGAAAACCTTTCACCATAAGCAAATGCCTCAGAGCTATAAAAAACAAAGAGAGGTTATTGTAGAGGCACTCTACATGATCACATTAGCTCAGACGGAATGTTTCTAAGTGACACGATTTTTGAGTAACATCTCATCAAAGATTGCTGCCTTTTTGCACTTTGGACTCTTCAGGGATATCGTCGATACAATGTAGCTCCGACTGTTTCGACATGTTTGGGTGAGAAATAGGACCATGCCTAGCATAAATGTACCCATTTGGACGCGTTGGAATAGTCAGTTTGGTCACATTAGGAGCAGGATGAAAGTTACACCCCTTTGCAACTTTACACTGCCTCCTTCTGACGATTTTTGGGGTAGCAGAAAACCTTTCACCACGGGCAAATGCCTCAGAGCTATAAAAAACCAAGAGAGGTTATTGTAGAGGCACTCTACGTGATCACATTTCTTCAGACAGAATATTTCTAAGTGACACGATTTTCAAGTAACAGCTCGTCAAAGATTGCTGGCTTTTTGCACTTTGGACTCTTCAGGGATATCGTCGGTACAATGTAGCTCCGACTGTTTCGACATGTTTGGGTGAGAAATAGGACCATGCCTAGCATAAATGTACCTATTTGGACACGTTGGAATAGTTAGTTTGGTCAGATCAGGAGCAGGACAAAAGTTACACCCCTTTGCAACTTTACACTGCCTCCTTCTGACGATTTTTGGGGCAGCAGAAAACCTTTCACCACGGGTAAATGCCTCAGAGCTATAAAAAATTGAGAGAGGTTATTGTAGAGGCACTCTACATGATAGCGTTGCCTTAGACGGAATGTTTCTATGTGACACAATTTTTGAGTAACATCTCATCAAAGATTGCACCCTTTTTGCACTTTGGACTCTTCAAGGATATCGTTGGTACAATATAGCTCAGACTGTTTTGACATGTTTGGGTGAAAAATAGGACCATGCCTAGCGTAAATGTACCCATCCGAATGCGTTGGAATAGTCAGTTTGGTCACATCACGAGTAGGACACCAAAAATGCAAAAGTTGCTTTGTGCAACTTGACAACATTGACACTTTTTTGCAACATGACTCAAAGACTCAAACTGACCCCAAATGACTCAAAGTGACTTAAAATCACCTTGATTATAGAGGTCGAGGTGCTCCTTATCATTCATTCATTATGAGCGCCTTGGGAGAATGGTATATAGGTCATCATCATGATTGGGTGCCCTGGATCCAGAGTGTTGGAGAGATCAACAAATGGTGTCTAGTAGGGTGAGTTATGAGTTTGGTCGCATCAGGAGCAAGACACCAAAAATGCATAACATGATGATGTAAAAATGTGTACATATGTGTAAAAATGCAGGAGGAAATAAAAAAAGACAAACCTTACAAATTAATGTGCATACTTACAACTCAATGTAACATAACTTTACAAAATCAATGTGAATACTTACAAATTAATCCAATGAACCATCTAGATCTGCTCTACTCTTTATTGTGTCAAGTATTGCTTCATGGTCAGACTCACGTACCTTCCACAATATTTTGTTCAAAGGTCTACCCTAATACTTTATCAAATGAACATTGGATGCCACGACAAGGTTTGAGTAATGAAGAATCTTTCGATGCATGTTAAAGTCCTGAAATAGCCAAATATTAACACTCTTATGTGGGTACCTTCTAAGCCATGTTCCAGTAATAACCACTGATCTTGTAGGGTATTCGATGTTTTCTCCATCTGTAACAGGGGCCTCCAATTTCTTTTTGGCCTCAACACAACGACATAAGTAATAATCTATTCCCGCTTCATTATCTTCATCTGCAATAACTGCATATACGTGTCCTACATTGATATGTGTAGCAAATTAGATGAAATTAGTCAACATTACAAAAACACTACAAAGTAAGATGACATTACCTGGTTGAACTAGATGAAATTAGATGCATATACGTGCCCTATATTACCTGGTTGAACAAAATCTGATATGTGGTTAAAGTCAACTGACGATTCCATCTGTGTTAGTTCCAGTGCCGTCGGGGGTCGATACGTGTCAAGTGGGCTAAGATAACTTAACTGCCATTCGTCAACCCACTCCTTTGACTCGCACTCATCCCAAACTTGAATTGTACAGGAAGAACAAAAGCATGACATCTTTCATGTATGGATACTCCATGAACCTGCAATTGAGCTTCTGAAAGAGTGCATCTCATTTGATCCTGTCAGTGTACAACAATCCTCATATGGTGCAATGTTAGTATCATCTATCAACCAAAAAAATCTACGAACTAAAGACTTACCTTCATTACCTGGACCCATGGAAGCATTACACCACTCGACAATCAATTTTGCATCTGTCAACTTTGCATTGTCTTTATACTTTAACTCTTCTCATGCTATGGCTCTTTTGATACATGCTCCTGCACCATCATGCTCCCCCTTTCCATGCCCGGCCTGACAAAAGTTCCACATATGTTGAATACCTGTAAAATTATGCCTCCTACTCAGCCAATAGAAATTCCGTGAGTTCTTGAATTGTGATGCACAATTATCTGACCATATGATATGCTGACTGGACGATATGCCCCTTCTAGCCAAATCATTGTAGAACACCTGAAAGCAACCTTGCACGAACTCCGTAGAATGCATGCGATCATCACTAATATAGAAATTATACTCCCTTATGATCTTTCTGTCATCCTCTGTACTATCATTCACATGAATGAATGTGATGTGCACAAATATAGAAACCTGTGTGGAGTTGTAATATTGTGATTGCACCTCACGCTATGGCTGTAGACTGTAGTTCTCTGCAAAGTTGACGACTAAAACAATGCTACCAACCGGAAATGTGTCCTTGCATAACTTAAATTGCAAGTCCAACCATCGAGCTCTATGGGGATGTCTTGCATACTCATACACTATGATGTCATGAAATATAGGCATAAACTGATACACTGGAATCTTTTCAATAACTAATTCACACCTCTTTGCTTCTTTACCATCTTTTGTATTGTATGCCACTGTTTTATACTTGCCAAACTCTACTAGTTCATTTCCAACCACATGTGTTATTTCCATATGTTCACATATTGGCAAATGTTGCAAGCCACTGCAACGATGACATGTGCCATCCAAGCATAATTTCTTGTAGAATATTTGACCTTCCTCTCTTTCACATAAAATTCTTGATATGAAGTCTCTTGAAGATGTTGGTGGGGCACATATGGCACAACCCTACAAATCATTGTTAGTATGCATATCTAAACATATAGACCTATAAGCATCAAAATGGTTAGAAAATTCAATATGTAATCTACAACAACAAGTAGTGAGTGTGTGATTTATCTTAACATAGAAAGGTTTTAACATTTCAAAATATCTTTGACAAATTTTAATTTGAGGATACTTCTCTAGAAATTTACCATAAAACTGTGTTTGAGTCTCATCCAAAAAATGCTTTGGATGTGGCTCGCGGTTCTGACTACCAATTCTCCTTCTTACCACATCCCTTTGATTTGGAGATACCCTTGTGTAATTCTTCCAAAAGTCTTCAATTAGTGATCTCAATGCTTCAACAATTGGTTTATCTTTTCGTGGTAGTCTCCCCGAGAACGCCCATAATTCATTGGCATTAGTGTCCTCAATTCTTTGGCGTCTTCCAACGGCTCTTGATAAATTTTTCCTATTAATTCTCAATTCTTGACTTGTCTTTCTAATGAGACGAGCTTTCCTCGTTTGACTACTTACTATAGTCGATGTAATCACACGCCGTGTTGCATTACTATCTTTTGTGCGTGAGGTGTTACCCACACTCTCATACGCACTCATTAGATTCTTGACAATAGATTTTTCACTTGAAGCCTCTGATGTTATCAACCCAAGAATCTTCATGATAGACCTGTACTTTATACTTCACATCATTTCAATGAATAGTTGACATCTTGCAGTCTCATTTAACTTTTCAAAGAACAATCTCCAAATCTTATTAGCATATCTTCTACAAGTGCGTTTTGGAATCTTACCTTCCATTGGCTACAAAATATTCTCATCAATATCAATCAAATACTTTGGCTTTCTATGCAAAATTCTAGGTGGTGTCAAGTTAGGTAAATTCATCTCAACATTCAAAATTTCATCAATATTTAAATGAGATGGGTTAGATGGCATACCTTCAATCGAAGATGGAATAGATGGCATACCTTGAGGTTGAGGTGGAAATGATGGCGTACCTCCTTCATCACATGTGAGTGATGATGTACTCTCAACTTGAGATGTGGTAGATGGTGTCCCTACATGTTGACTTGCGGTAAAGGATGTGTCTCCAACTATGGTATTCAAATCTCTCGTACCACGAAGTTTTTGCATTCATTCTCTTTGTGCCGCCAATACCATATCTCTTTGTGATGGTTGTGGTTCCTCTTCAATTGGTATGTCTTCATTTATCGTGTCCAATTTCCTCTTCTCACGAAGTTCCCTCATAGCCATTGCTTTCTTTGCATTCTTAGCTTCTATCTCTTCCTGTGTTGGTTTAATTCTTGATCATTTCCTCGGCATGATAGAGAATTTGTCTGTAGCATGATAAAGAGACCAATATTAGTTCCTAAGAAATGAATACATGATAATAGTGGGATTGTATTTTTTTTATGTTGTAAGGATTTATTCTTGTATAGTTTGACATCATGGTATGAACTAAGGTTTGTTTATTACACATAATTATTAAAGAGCCCAAGTGTAGAAAATATACATGGCATCATGTGAGATTGTAGGTTGCTTTCTCGATTGGGAATGTGTCTATTTTAAACATGTATGATAAAGCATGATAAAGTAATTCAATCTGAAATAAGGAAAATGTAAAGAACATGCATGTAAAGACTTGACATACCTAAAAAATGAAGATTTGAATGGAGAGAGTATCCAATTATGTAGTGTTTTTATCTTCTTGCATCAAACTCCTCAACAATTTGAGTTTTTCACCACTTGCTTCCTTTTCAATGTTAAATTCTTAAAATTGAATCACAATTAACATTGCAATACTACAAAAATTGAAACTTGAATAGATATATATCAAACTTGGTTTGAAAACTATGTTATTTCCTCCTTCTCAAGTTGGCAAAGTAGAAAAGGTGGTGGAAAGATCATGCAAAGGTGGTACAATGTGTCAAATGTGCATGTGAACTTCCCAATAGCATGAAAGCACTTCTTTTTTGTCGGAGCACGCGCAGAATCAGTAAGAAAATAGAGCATGTGGGCCTGGATCATGGGGGTAACCACTTTTTTACCGTTTCAGTAGAAATACAAAACGCGAGCATGTTATAACGCGAGCGCGTTATAACGTACTCGCGCTATAATGCGCTCATGTTTTGTCCTGCTATAGATCCCTAATCCCTAAACCCTCAACTCTAATCCCTTGACCCTCAACCCTCAATGTCAAATCCTAATCCCTCAACCCTATCCCTAAACCCTCAACCCTCAATGTCAAATCCTAATCCCTCAACCCTCAACATCAAATCCTAATCCCTCAATGTCAAATCCTAATCCGTCAACCCTCCAACCCTATCCCTAATCCTTACAACCCTCAACCCTTAACTCTGATCCATCAACCCTCAACACTATACCTTAAACCCTAATCCCTTCAACCTCAACCCTATCCCTAAACCCTTGACCCTCGAACCTTAGCCCTCGACGTCAAACCCTAATCCCTCAACCCTTAACTCTGATCCCTCATCTCTCAACCCTAACCCTAAACCCTCAACCGTCCACATCAAACCCTAATCCCTCAACCCTCACCCATAATCTGTCATCCGTCATCCCTCAACTCTAATCCCTCATTTCTAAACCCTAAATGCTATCCCTATTCTTAGAACCTCAACAGGCTTGATACTATACCTTAAACCCTAATCGCTCTACCATTGACACTCTTATTTAACCCTAATCCCTTGACCATTAACCCTATCCCTCAACCTCAACCCTCAACCCTCAAACCTCAGCTCTCAACATTAAACCCTAATTCATCAACCCTAAACCCTAATCCCTCAAACCTAAACCCTATCCCTAAAACATCAACCCTCAACACTATACCTTAAACCCTAATCCCTCAACCCTCAACCCTAAACCTTATCCCTAAACCCTAATCCCTCATCCCTCAACTCTAATCCCTCATCCCTAAACCCTAAATGCTATCCCTATTCCTAAACCCTCAACAGACTCGATACTATACCTTAAACTCTAATCCCTTAACCCTAAACCCTCCAACCCTATCCCTAATCCTTATACCCTCCACACTCTAATTTAACCCTAATTCCTCGACCCTCAACCCTATCCCTAAACCCTTGACCCTCGAACCTCAACCCTCAACCCTCAACATCAAACCCTAATCCCTCAACCCTTAACTCTGATCCCTCGACCTTCAACCCTAATCCTAAACCCTAAACCCTCAATGCCAAATTCTAATCCCTCAACCCTTCACTCTAATCCCTCAACCCTAAACCCTATCCCTAAACCCTCAACACTATACCTTAAACCCTAATCCCTCAACCCTAACCCTAAACCTTCTCCCTAAACCCTAATCCATCAACCCTCAACCCTAATCTATCATATGTCATCCCTCAACTCTAATCCCTCATTCCTAAACCCTAAACGCTATCCCTATTCCTAGACCCTCAACAAGCTCGATACTATACCTTAAACCCTAATCCCTCTACCATCGACACTCTTATTTAACCCTAATCCCTTGACCATTAACCCTATCCCTCAACCTCAACCCTCAACCCTTAACTCTCAACATTAAACCCTAATTCATCAACCCTAAACCCTAATCCCTCAAACCTAAACCCTATCCCTAAACCATCAACCCTCAACACTATACCTTAAACCCTAATCCCTCAACCCTCAACCCTAAACCTTATCCCTAAACCCTAATCCCTCAATCCTCAACCCTAATCCCTCATCCCTCAACTCTAATCCCTCATCCCTAAACCCTAAATGCTATCCCTATTCCTAAACCCTCAACAGACTTGATACTATACCTTAAACTCTAATCCCTTATCCCTAAACCCTCCAACCCTATCCCTAATCCTTATACCCTCCACACTCTACTGTAATCCTAATTCCTTGACCCTCAACCCTATCCCTAAACCCTTGACCCTCAAACCTCAACCCTCAACTCTCAACATCAAACCCTAATCCCTCAACCCTTAACTCTAATCCCTCAACCTTCAACCCCAATCCTAAACCCTAAACCCTCAACGCCAAATTCTAATCCCTCAACCCTTCACTCTAATCCCTCAACCCTAAACCCTATCCCTAAACCCTAATCCCTCAACCCTAACCCTAAACCTTGTCCCTAAACCCTAATCCCTCAACCCTCAACCCTAATCTGTCATCCGTCATCCCTCAACTCTAATCCCTCATTCCTAAACCCTAAACGCTATCCCTATTCCTAGACCCTCAACAGGCTCGATACTGTACCTTAAACCCTAATCCCTCTACCATCGACACTCTTATTTAACCCTAATCCCTTGACCATTAACCCTATCCCTCAACCTCAACCCTCAACCCTCAACCCTCAACTCTCAACATTAAACCCTAATTCATCAACCCTAAACCCTAATCCCTCAAACCTAAACCCTATCCCTAAACCATCAACCCTCAACACTATACCTTAAACCCTAATCCCTCAACCCTCAACCCTAAGCCCTCATCCCTCAACTCTAATCCCTCATCCCTAAACCCTAAATGCTATCCCTATTCCTAAACCCTCAACAGACTCGATACTATACCTTAAACTCTAATCCCTTATCCCTAAACCCTCCAAACCTATCCCTAATCCTTATACCCTCCACACTCTGCTTTAACTCTAATTCCTCGACCCTCAACCCTATCCCTAAACCCTTGACCCTTGAACCTCAACCCTCAACCCTCAACATCAAACCCTAATCCCTCAACCCTTAACTCTGATCCCTCGACCTTCAACCCTAATCTTAAACCCTAAACCCTCAATGCCAAATTCTAATCCCTCAACCCTTCACTCTAATCCCTCAACCCTAAACCCTATCCCTAAACCCTCAACACTATACCTTAAACCCTAATCCCTCAACCCTAACCCTAAACCTTGTCCCTAAACCCTAATCCCTCAACCCTCAACCCTAATCTGTCATCTGTCATCCCTCAACTCTAATCCCTCATTCCTAAACCCTAAACGCTATCCCTATTCCTAGACCCTCAACAAGCTCGATACTATACCTTAAACCCTAATCCCTCTACCATCGACACTCTTATTTAACCCTAATCCCTTGACCATTAACCCTATCCCTCAACCTCAACCCTCAACCCTCAACCCTCAACTCTCAACATTAAACCCTAATTCATCAACCCTAAACCCTAATCCCTCAAACCTAAACCCTATCCCTAAACCATCAACCCTCAACACTATAACTTAAACCCTAATCCCTCAACCCTCAACCCTAAACCTTATCCCTAAACCCTAATCCCTCAACCCTCAACCCTAATCCCTCATCCCTCAACTCTAATCCCTCATCCCTAAACCCTAAATGCTATCCCTATTCCTAAACCCTCAACAGACTCGATACTATACCTTAAACTCTAATCCCTTATCCCTAAACCCTCCAACCCTATCCCTAATCCTTATACCCTCCACACTCTACTGTAATCCTAATTCCTCGACCCTCAATCCTATCCCTAAACCCTTGAACCTCAAACCTCAACCCTCAACCCTCAACATCAAACCCTAATCCCTCAACCCTTAACTTTGATCCCTCAACCTTTAACCCTGATCCTAAACCCTAAACCCTCAACGCCAAATTCTAATCCCTCAACCCTTCACTCTAATCCCTCAACCCTAAACCCTATCCCTAAACCCTCAACACTATACCTTAAACCCTAATCCCTCAACCCTAACCCTAAACCTTGTCCCTAAACCCTAATCCCTCAACCCTCAACCCTAATCTGTCATCCGTCATCCCTCAACTCTAATCCCTCATTCCTAAACCCTAAATGCTATCCCTATTCCTAGACCCTCAATAGGCTTGATACTATACCTTAAACCCTAATCCCTCTACCATCGACACTCTTATTTAACCCTAATCCCTTGACCATTAACCCTATCCCTCAACCTCAACCCTCAACCCTCAACCCTCAACTCTCAACATTAAACCCTAATTCATCAACCCTAAACCCTAATCCCTCAAACCTAAACCCTATCCCTAAACCATCAACCCTCAACACTATACCTTAAACCCTAATCCCTCAACCCTCAACCCTAAACCTTATCCCTAAACCCTAATCCCTCAACCCTTAACCCTAATCCCTCATCCCTCAACTCTAATCCCTCATCCCTAAACCCTAAATGCTATCCCTATTCCTAAACCCTCAACAGACTCGATACTATACCTTAAACTCTAATCCCTTATCCCTAAACCCTCCAACCCTATCCCTAATCCTTACACCCTCCACACTCTACTATAATCCTAATTCCTCGACCCTCAACCCTATCCCTAAACCCTTGACCCTCAAACCTCAACCCTCAACCCTCAACATCAAACCCTAATCCCTCAACCCTTAACTCTGATCCCTCAACCTTTAACCCTGATCCTAAACCCTAAACCCTCAATGCCAAATTCTAATCCCTCAACCCTTCACTCTAACCCCTCAACCCTAAACCCTATCCCTAAACCCTAACCCTAAACCTTGTCCCTAAACCCTAATTCCTCAACCCTCAACCCTAATCTTGTTGGATCTAGAGCATACAACTGAGAGGGGGGGTGAATCAGTTGTATAAAACTTCTTCTCATTCAAACACTTAATTCTCTGTTGTTAGTTAGCAGCATATCAAATAATCATCCATGGAAGCATAATACATAAACACAAGAGCAGATAAGCATCAACACATTGAACACCAAGATTTTGACGTGGAAAACCCGGTTAAGGGAAAAACCATGGGGTGATTAACCCAAGAATTATTCTCTGTTAGAAGAATAAAGAAAAAATGAATGGCACATGCCAATAAGGGCTCACTGCCCGAGCACACTGCTCACAAAGAGGCCCACTGCCTACAAGGAGACACACTGTCTACAAAGTGATAAAAATCACAGTCTTGAACTGGAGAATGACATCTCTATCATGTCCGGATCAGTTCCAATTAAGCCCAACAATCTCTGCTCTGCCTTTCGCACGTTTCTTCGCTATGCCATACTCATCCACACACCACACCTTGAAATGAACTCACAAACCGTTATTTATACAAGACATCGACTTAGGAACAAACATCTAAGTCAGTAAACAACCATAGGAGTATCCGCAAGATGAATAACACATCCGGTCGGCCATCACAAGAACATTCGCAGGATGAACAACTCATCCGGTCGGCTACACAGAGCAAGAACTTCATCCGGAAGAATAACTTCAATTCCGGGCTCTACCATCAATGCGGACCAACAACACAACCTAAACATGATCCAAGAACCTTCACAAGCCTGTCTAAATGTCCGGATACATCCGCACTTCCTCTACTTACTGGGATCTCTTGTCTTCCTCATCCGGAACTTCAAGAACACAGTCTGTCGCCACTGTCATAATGCAAGAGGTACTTCCGGACCTCCAAATCATACACAAATCAGGATGACACATCACAAGGACATCCCAAACACTCCGTCCAATCTGCAGATTAGGATGATACAATTCCGGACCTCACCGGACCTTTTTGTGATCCTCTGTCACCTCTGGATACTTGCCGGACCCGGTTCTATACCGGCAGCCACAACTCCTTCAGATCTTCATGCGGACCTCTGAAATCTTAACTGTAGCATCTCAAGACTCATATCTACTAACCCTTTAATCCGCATCCTCCGGTTCTCATCCTATACAGTACATTTACCTTCTTCTCATCACTGTTCTTCACTGTTCCTGACTGAGGCTAATTTTCTCAATATCCTCAGCACACAGCTCATCAAATCCTTCTTGTCAATGCAATATAAGTATGTTGACATCAATGACAACAATGGCTCACCTCATACTTGCAACAATCTCCCCCTTTGTCATTGATGGCAACATATGATGTGAAAAACCATTAAGACAAGAACTTCAACTTTACATATCTCTTCTCTTCCTTTACTGCTCCCCCTTTGATCATCAACCACTTGTTTTTCACATGTCTTCTCTCCCCCTTTGACATCAATGGCAAAGGGCTCATACTTGCAATTCTCATACATCAGAATCATACCAGCTGCTCCCCCTTAGTTGCAGCTCCCCATTAGTCCGGATCACAAGATATGACTGTGATAGCCACCGGACTGATGCACATCAGTGCATCTTAGTTCATCACCGGAGGGGCCATGACCCCTAACTTCTCCCAGAGATATTCAAAAGAGTCCTTGGGAAGAGGTTTTGTAAAGATATCTGCAATCTGATCCTTGGAGGGAACATACTCCAATCTGACTTCTTCCTTGTTTACTTGTTCTCTCAAAAAGTGAAATTTGATAGATATGTGCTTAGTCTTAGAATGCAGTACCGGATTCTTGGAAATATTAATTGCACTTGAATTATCACAGAAAATTGTGATAGGCTCCTCATATTCAACTTTGATGTCTCTTAGCATTTGTTTCATCCATAAGATTTGAGTGCAACTACCTGCTGCTGCAATGTATTCTGCTTCAGTTGTAGACAGAGATATTGCATCTTGTTTCTTGCTTAGCCAAGAAACCAATCTCTTCCCCAAAAAGAATGTTCCACCACTAGTGCTTTTCCGATCATCCACATCTCCTGCCCAATCTGCATCTGTGTAAGCATGAAGAGAGAAATCCGGATCTCTAGGGTACCATAGACCATACTCAACTGTTCCTTTCAAGTATCTAAAAATTCTTTTGATTGCCATAACATGAGATTCTCTAGGATCAGCCTGGAATCTTGCCACAAGACCAACAGCCTGCATTATATCTGGTCTAGTTTGAGTGAGATACAACAATCCACCAATCATTGATCTATACTTTGTCTGATCTGCCTTTGGAGAATCATCATCTTTGCTTAACTTACATCCGGTTGCCATAGGAGTGTTCATTGGCTTTGAGTCTTCCATACCAAATTTCCTTAACAATTCTTTCACATATTTGGTCTGAGAAATGAAGATCCCTTCTTTTGTTTGAGTAATTTGTAGTCCCAAGAAGAAATTCATTTCACCAAGCATAGACATTTCAAACTCACTTTTCATCTGATTAGCAAAAGTTTTGCACATACTATCTCTTCCTCCAAAAATGATATCATCCACAAACACTTCAACAATCAGAATGTTTTCATGATCAATTTTGAAATATAAGTTACTGTCAGCAGTACCTTTGTTGAATCCAATCTGCACAAGATGCTTATCCAACCTTTCATACCATGCTCTTGGGGCTTGCTTCAATCCATACAAAGCTTTCTTCAACTTGCAGACCATATCATTATTATCAGACAATTGAAATCCATCCGGTTGTTCAATGTAGACTTCTTCTTCCAGATCACCATTTAGGAAGGCAGACTTGACATCCATCTGATATACCTTGAAGTCTTTGAAGGCAGCAAATGCAAGAAGTAATCTGACTGCTTCAATTCTTGCTACCGGAGCAAAAGTCTCTTCAAAGTCAATTCCTTCTATTTGAGAGTAGCCTTTGCAGACCAATCTAGCTTTGTTTCTGATTACTTCACCAGCTTCATTTAGTTTGTTCCGGAAGACCCACTTGGTTCCAATTACATTCCTGTCTCTAGGTCTGGGAACAAGATCCCAAGTATGATTTTTCTCAATTTGCATCAATTCATCTTCCATTGCTTTGGTCCAGTTTTCATCATTGTAGGCTTCATTTATTGTTTTAGGTTCAATTTTTGAAATCAGACAACATTCATTCTGATTTTGAGCAATATTCCTTCTAGTTTGTACACCTTTGCTTCTGTCACCTATGATCTGATCTTCAGCGTGATTCAGTCTTACATACCTTGGAATTTTGGGAGTATCCAGCACTGCTATTTTTTGATCAGGCTCATTCAAACCTATCTCTTCTTCCTGATTTACCAGATCAGGCTGACTCTGTCTCACCGGAGAGGATTGAGGTCCTTGAACACTGTCTTGGTCATCTTCATCAAACTCATAAAATCTTGAAGGCTTCTCAATTCCTTCATCAACCTTTACATTGGTGCTTTCTATCATCTTCCTCAATCTCTTATTGTAACACCGGTATGCTTTGCTTTGAGTGGAGTAGCCCAAGAAAATTCCTTCATCACTTCTAGCATCAAACTTTCCTAGATCTTCATCTCTTTTAATATAACACTTGCTACCAAATACTCTAAAATATTTCACAGTAGGAGTGATGCCAAACCAGAGTTCATAGGGGGTCTTACCGGTGTTGTTTCTGATTTGAACTTGATTGAGAGTGTAGACTGCAGTGCTGATAGCTTCTTTCCAAAACATTTGAGGAACATTTGCTTCCAACATCATTGTCCTAGCAGCTTCCTGGATGGTCCGGTTCTTTCTCTCAACTACTCCATTCTGCTGTGGAGTCTTAGGAGCAGACAACTGTCGCCTTATACCCTGTTTCTCACAAAAGTCAATGAATTCACCAGATGTAAATTCACCACCTCTATCAGACCTTAGACACTTTAGTTTCAATCCGGTTTGATTCTCCACCATAGCTTTGAAGATTTTGAACTTCTCAAAAGCTTCTGATTTTTCTTTTAGAAAGGTAACCCACATCATCCAGGAATGATCATCAATTAACAACATGAAATATCTATCACCCTGCAGACTCTTGATTCTTGTCGGACCACATAGATCATTATGTACTAATTCCAACAATCTGGTAGAAGACTGATCTTTGCTTTTGAAAGAGACTCTGCTTTGTTTACCTAACTGACATTCTTTACACACACTATTTGTAGGTTTCATCAATTTTGGAAGATCTCTCACAGCCTGAGTATTGCTTATCTTGATGATGTTATCAAAATTTACATGACACATTCTTCTATGCCATAACCAACTCTGATCAATTTGAACAAACAAACAACTTTTATTTGAACCAACCAGATGAAAGATGTTACCTTTTGTCTGAGTACCGGATGCAATTTCAGTTCCGGAGCTTGTAAAGATTCTGTATTTTCCATTCTTGAACCGGAGATCATAGCCTTTGTCCACTAACTGACCAACACTGAGAAGATTGTGCTTCAATCCTTCAACATACAGTACATTTCCTGTTTTGCTCTTACCATCAAAGGAAATAGTTCCCCTACCTCTGATTCTGCCAGCAGAATTGTCACCAAACTTTACCATTCCTCCTTCATATCTTTCCAAATCTAAGAACTTATTCTTGTCACCAGTCATATGGTGAGAACATCCACTGTCAATAACCCAATCATCCTTTTCTTCCACTTGAGCAGCCAAGGCTTTTTCAACAACTTTGTGATTGACAGATTCAGAGAGTATTGAATCTTCTTCCTTGATGGCTATAAACACCCACTCATTTCCGAATTTGCTTCCTAGTTCTGATTCATCATCTGTTACTCCTTCATTGTTATCTTCTTCATGAACATAATAGCAATTCTTTTGAAACCTTTGTCTGTGAGTATTAGATCTTGCAGATCTCTCTGGACATCTTGAGGCAAAATGACCAATCTTATTGCAGTTGAAACACTTAAAGGGTAGTTTTCCTTCATACTTACCGGATCCTCTTGGCAGTCTTTTTGCAATGAGGGCTTCAAGTTGAGCTGTTTCTGCTTCTTCTTCTTCCATGTCTCTTCTTGCTTGATCATACCATGACATTTTCCTTGATGAGTTTTCACCCGGATCAAATCTCTGTTTGCCTTTCACATAGGCACTGGCTTTGAAAGCAGATTCAGTCTTGGGAGGATCATCTCCAAACTCGGTCATTTCAAATGCAGCTAGTTTGCCAGCCAGTTGTTCTCTTGTGACAGTTGTGTGGGCTCTGAATTCATCAATGGCAGCAACTTTGATTTTGTAGGCAGCAGGAAGGGATCTTAGGATTTTGCAGACAATCTCATTTTCATCTAAAGTTCCACCAGCATTTCTGATTCCACATACCAGCTCATTTACTCTTGGCATAAAGGTAGTGATGTTTTCATCATCTCTCATTTTTAATCTTTCAAATTTCCCTTTCAGACTTTGCAACCTTGCACTTTTGACAAACTCATCTCCTTCATACAGAAGTTCCAGTTTAGTTAGGATCTCATATGCAGTTGGTAGGTCAATGACATTCGAGAGATCTGAGTCATTCAATGCGCTTAGAAGAGCTTCCTTGGTCCGCAGATTGTTTTCAGCTTCTGTGATTTCATTCAGAGTTGTCGGACCACCTTGTGGAGGTATATATGGTTTTGAAATCATAGCCAAGTATGCTTTTCCCATACATTCCAAGTGACATTTCATGTGACCTTTCCAGAGAGTGAAGTTGGTTCCATCGAACTTCGGACTATCCTTCTTGTATGACGACATCCTGGATCTCCTCAAGCGGTTAAGCTCCTATCAGAGGAACTTAGCTCTGATACCAATTGTTGGATCTAGGGCATACAACTGAGAGGGGGGGTGAATCAGTTGTATAAAACTTCTTCTCATTCAAACACTTAATTCTCTGTTGTTAGTTAGCAGCATATCAAATAATCATCCATGGAAGCATAATACATAAACACAAGAGTAGATAAGCATCAACACATTGAACACCAAGATTTTGACGTGGAAAACCCGGTTAAGGGAAAAACCACGGGGTGATTAACCCAAGAATTATTCTCTGTTAGAAGAATAAAGAAAAAATGAATGGCACATGCCAATAAGGGCTCACTGCCCGAGCACACTGCTCACAAAGAGGCCCACTGCCTACAAGGAGACACACTGTCTACAAAGTGATAAAAATCACAGTCTTGAACTGGAGAATGACATCTCTATCATGTCCGGATCAGTTCCAATTAAGCCCAACAATCTCTGCTCTGCCTTTCGCACGTTTCTTCGCTATGCCATACTCATCCACACACCACACCTTGAAATGAACTCACAAACCGTTATTTATACAAGACATCGACTTAGGAACAAACATCTAAGTCGGCAAACAACCATAGGAGTATCCGCAAGATGAATAACACATCCGGTCGGCCATCACAAGAACATTCACAGGATGAACAACTCATCCGGTCGGCTACACAGAGCAAGAACTTCATCCGGAAGAATAACTTCAATTCCGGGCTCTACCATCAATGCGGACCAACAACACAACCTAAACATGATCCAAGAACCTTCACAAGCCTGTCTAAATGTCCGGATACATCCGCACTTCCTCTACTTACTGGGATCTCTTGTCTTCCTCATCCGGAACTTCAAGAACACAGTCTGTCGCCACTGTCATAATGCAAGAGGTACTTCCGGACCTCCAAATCATACACAAATCAGGATGACACATCACAAGGACATCCCAAACACTCCGTCCAATCCGCAGATTAGGATGATACAATTCCGGACCTCACTGGACCTTTTTGTGATCATCTGTCACCTCTGGATACTTGCCGGACCCGGTTCTCTACCGGCAGCCACAACTCCTTCAGATCTTCATGCGGACCTCTAAAATCTTAACTGTAGCATCTCAAGACTCATATCTACTAACCCTTTAATCCGCATCCTCCGGTTCTCATCCTATACAGTACATTTACCTTCTTCTCATCACTGTTCTTCACTGTTCCTGACTGAGGCTAATTTTCTCAATATCCTCAGCACACAGCTCATCAAATCCTTCTTGTCAATGCAATATAAGTATGTTGACATCAATGACAACAATGGCTCACCTCATACTTGCAATAAATCTGTCATCCGTCATCCCTCAACTCTAATCCCTTATTCCTAAACCCTAAATGCTATCCCTATTCCTAGACCCTCAATAGGTTCGATACTATACCTTAAACCCTAATCCCTCTACCATCGACACTCTTATTTAACCCTATTCCCTTGACCATTAACCCTATCCCTCATCCTCAACCCTCAACCCTCAACCCTCAACTCTCAACATTAAACCCTAATTCATCAACCCTAAACCCTAATCCCTCAAACCTAAACCCTATCCCTAAACCATCAACCCTCAACACTATACCTTAAACCCTAATCCCTCAACCCTCAACCCTAAACCTTATCCCTAAACCCTAATTCTTCAACCCTAAACCCTAATCCCTCATCCCTTAACTCTAATCCCTCATCCCTAAACCCTAAATGCTATCCCTATTCCTAAACCCTCAACAGACTCGATACTATACCTTAAACTCTAATCCCTTATCCCTAAACCCTCCAACCCTATCCCTAATCCTTACACCCTCCACACTCTACTTTAACCCTAATCCCTTCAACCTCAACCCTATCCCTAAACCCTTGACCCTTGAACCTCAACCCTCAACCCTCGACATCAAACCCTATTCCCTCAACCCTTAACTCTGATCGCTCATCTCTCAACCCTAACCCTAAACCCTCAACCCTCAACCCTCAACGTCAAATCCTAATCCTTCAACCCTTAACTCTGATCCCTCAACCCTCAACACTATACCTTAAACCCTAATCCATATCCCTCAACCCTTAACCCTTAAAACTTAAACCCTATCCCTACACCCTCAACACTTGACACTATATCTCAAGCCTTAAACCCTCATCCCTAAAGCCTCAACCCTCAATCCTTAAACCTTCAACCCTAAACCCTATCCCTAATCCCTCTACCCTCGACACTCTAACCCTAACCTCGACATTAAATGCTAATCCGTCAACCCTAAACCCTAAGCCTAAACCCTCAACCCTTAACCCTCAACACTATACCTTAAACCCTAATCCCTCAACCCTCAACCCTAAACCTTATCCCTAAACCCTAATCCCTCAACCCTCAACCCTAATCCATCATCCCTCAACTATAATCCCTCATCCCTAATCCCTAAATGCTATCCCTATTCCTAAACTCTCAACAGACTTGATACTATACCTTAAACCCTAATCCCTTATCCCTAAACCCTTCAACCCTATCCCTAATCCTTACACCCTCCACACTCTACTTTAACCCTAATCCCTCGACCCTAAACCCTATCCCTAAACCCTTGACCCTTGAACCTCAACCCTCAACCCTTAATGTCAAACCCTAATCCCTCAACCCTTAACTTTGATCCCTCGACCCTTAACCGTAATCTATCATCCCTCATCCCTAAACCTTAAACGCTATCGCTATTCCTAGACCCTCAACGGGCTTGATACTATACCTTAAACGCTAATCCCTTATCCATAAACATTCCAACTCTATCCCTTATGCCTTAACCCTCATGATTAATAGCTTTGAATGTAAAAAAATTTGAGTGGGACATAATGCGAGCGCATTATAACGCGCTCGCGTTATGTCAAACATGGCAAAAGACAGACTTACGGGAAAGAAAAATGCAAGGTGAAACATAACGCGAGCGTGTTATAACGCGCTTGCATTATTTCTTGCTTTGGGAATCCCAAGCCTTGGGCTTGGGATTTGCTTTGGATTTCCAACCCAAAGGCTTGGAGTGCCTTATGAACAGTCACAGACGTGTTTTTCTATATTCTTCAAAATTTCACATAATTTCGTTCGTGCTAACCCTCAGATTTGCACGTGTTTCAAGGTTGAACAAATCGAACACATGGGTAATGTTAGGCTTTCTCTTAGCTATTTGACGATGTGATTTTTTTCACATTTTAACAATGTTAAGCCTTTCATCTTTAATTTCTTTTGTTTGTGTGTCCGTTTTTATGCAAAAACCACTGTTTGGTCTTTTTTTCATTGTAAAATAACTATTCATTCAAATTTCAAAAAAATTACATATTTAGAAACTAGACTCCATTCTACAAATATTAAAAAAAAAATGATTTTCAATTAGTTTTCAAAATTTATAGGGGTAGCACAGCCAAAATTCTATTTTTTAGGATGTGTCCACTTTAAAAATTAGTAAAAAATCAAATATTCATAAAAAAATTATCAGAAAAATTGGGCATAAACTACATGCTATTAGCTAATTTCTCACTGAAGCGATTTTAAAAATACCAAAAAAAAGTTGACCTTTTGAGGGAGCCACAAAACATGCTATGTTATGTTTTTTTGACAGAAACAACACCAATTTCTGTGGCTCCCTCTTTTGAACCCCTTAATCTATGCCATTTTCAAAACAAAATAGTAGTTTAGAAAGTAGACTCGGAGCACTATGAACATTGTTTTGGTTGCATCTCTAAATTTTGAGTGTAACTATGCTCAATTTCTCATCCAAGGCCAGTATTTCTTGATTTCAGAAAAAAAGTGGCCACTTAAGACCCCTTTTTGGCCCCCCATCTTCTTGCACTTACCCCCTACATACCATGGAATGCTCCAAGAAGCTTTATAAAAGGTGATTGTACCACCTGTTGTTAAGCCAAATGATGTAGCAACTCTGTTAGATTGTATACATGCAAAAAAAATGGATATTTTGTTTCAACCACATGAAATACATCGATAAAAGATGAGTATGATGCACTTATAATATTTGTCTTAATAGATAAAAAGTTGATAAATTGAGTTATGATTGACAATGGATCAACTCTTAATGTTTCTGGCATTGACTTTCTACACAAAAGAAAGATTGACAACTCTTTAATCAAATCAGATAGTATTAGCATTCATGGCTTTGATAATGTGGGAAAACAATCTGTGGGAACAATAACTTTACCTGTAAAGGTTGGACACATGACATTAGATACTCTTTTTCATGTTATTCCTAGTTTTCTCTCATATAATATGATTCTCGGTAGACCGTAGATTCATTCCATGGGAGCGGTTTTGTCTACCCTTCATAGATCAATAAAGTTTATCTATCAAAACAAGCTCCACATGATTAAAGCTAATCCTTAACCAGATAATTGTTTAGATATTAAAACACAAAAACATGTTAACAATCATACGAGTCTAAATAGCTTACGAGTGGATTCATCAAAACCTTGTGCCACAGATAATGTTGTGCAAGACTCTAAAACATCAAATGTACTTTTTGGTGATGATTAGGGATAATTAGATTTTAATACTTGGAGTGTAGGGGAATATAAACTTAATATCCCTGACACATCAAAAGTCGCATCAATCTTATCCAAGCAATCTTTTGAAACACATAAGAGACCTAAATCCTCATTGGTAGAAAACAAATAAAATACCCTTACCTATACTACAAATTATGAGACCTATGAGGCTTCACCATATTCCAAAGAAATGGCATCCCTCTATGGTCAAGGATTTAAAATCTTTTATAACAATTGTGACTATCCTGGTAATGAATGTGGTGTAAATCAACAAGGAATCAGAGTACCTTTATAACTTGTTGGAATTAATTATACAGCTGGTATTGGATACCACTCTTTGAAGCTCACCAAAGCCTCTCACCATCCTAAACTTAATATTTATGCAATATCAACAAGACCAAAACAACATGAGAGATATCCTGGGCTAATAGACAAGAATTATCCACTAGAAACTATCCCTATGAATTAGGTAAATATTTCTCCCTCTCTAAGCCACACTCATTGTAGCAAATATTATAGTTTCTCTCAAGATTGGCCTCTTCTTAGATATGTATTCTCTTAACAGTAGATTGTATCAGGTAAGTATTTCTAAACCTTTTCTTTGTGTTGTGTTCCCCTTGTGATGTGTTGTGTTGTTTAGGCCTCTTAGGATGACCCTTGATACTGTTGTAAGGTCAAGGATACTGGGAGACCACCTCTGTTGTGACCCTTTTTCTATTTGTATCATCATTCTTCTATATTTCTCCCTCTATTTTCATTGTTGTGTGTTGTGTCTTGGGGGCATAGCATTGTGGTTGGTGACCTGGGGGCACCGTCCTATGTGATTGTTCCTATGAAACTTTCTCTCCTCTCTTGATTTATTGTTTACCTTCTACTAGTGGTTCTGTCTAGCTAGCGGATGATGAAGAATAAATAATACTGATAAGGACCATGTGTCCCTTTAGTGAGTAGGCAAAAATGGACCTAGTCCATATATGATGACGGGGTTGATATATATTATCTAACAGATGGTAGTAGAATCAATCCGTGTGATATTTTAATGTTGTCTTATTGTACTAACAAACTATAACAATACATATGCTTTGTGCACTTTGTTTATCTTTGAAACTCTCCTTGGTTACACTTAGTTTTGAGATTTCTGCACTATAGCCCCATAGTTATACTTAGTCTCTAAATTTGTAGTATAGTCTCGGCTCTTGATGTGAATGTTTACATGAATTGCTGTTGTCTATCATGTGATGTTGTTATTATCTTATTAGAAAGATTTCTAACCTCTTTTCTTCAAGGAAATTGTGTGTTTGTGGGAACATTCAGTGATCGTAAAGTGCATGTCACCTCTAGGGGGCATGGGCTCTGCGAGAGTTGTTGTTCCCTTGTGTGTTTTCTCTCTACCTTAACATGCTTGATATTGGTACACAATATCAACCACCTTAAGGTGGGGGCATATAAGGTAAGTTATCTAATAATTTTGATGCTAATGAAGTGTGTTTGTAAAACTTGGATCCATTGCACTTGCTTCCTTTTCACTATAAGGCATCTTCATGACATGGTTGGAGTTGCATTTTATGCCCTTCTACAGAAGGAGGGATGGTGTATTTCTCAAGGAAAGTGCACATAATTTTATCTCAAAAGTCCTCCAAGTAGGTGGGGTTGGTGTATCCTCCCTTAAGCATGTCTTTGGTGGTTGTTTTGACATAAGCCGAACTGTCAGGTGTACCTGTAATGTGCTTGAGATGGTGTTGAACCTAGTAATAGGCTCCTTCCATTGCTTGTTTGCCCTATTTTCTTCATGTATTCCATGTGTGTGACTCTTATATGGCATGTGTGTTCCCGAGCATAGTCTAAAGACTGGTGGTGATGAGTCCCTCCTATGCTTTGGGATTTGTATGATGTGTTTGTTCTCAAGTGTATTCTAAAGACCGGTGGTGATAGGTCCCTCCTACACTCTAAGATTTGTATTATGTGTCTATTTGATGCAAAGATAGGGTTCAACTCAATCCAAACGAGGCATATTTCACAACAATGGACTCATACCAAAAAATTCTTCAAATTTGATATGCTTTCCATCAAGTAATCTTTCTCTACAAAAGGTACAATTAGGATTTTCAACTCTTAAAAGCCAAATAAGATTATTAGAGGTCTTATTACCCCTCAAGGACTCATACACAACCAACCCAAAACCTCACTCAAGACTACAATCTTCACCCAAAGAAATTTACTCCCAAACTGCCATAATCCTACTAGCCCTCCAAAATGGACTGTCAAAGCATATATTTTGCTCCAGACCTCAATTTAAGACTATGAAGGGTTTTTTTGATACCCATTAAGGAGTTTTAAAACATGTCTCAGTCTCAATATATGTTACTTTGAAACGAAAGGCTCAAAACTAACTGTCCTTTGTTTTTCCTAGGCCTAATTAGGCCACTTTTGCAAAGCAACCCTATACCAATCTTCTTCCAAACTTCTAAACTCTATTCCAATACTCTCCATAGGTTTCAAAACCACAGAATCAACAATTTTCACAAGGAGAAACAATCACAAAGTTTCCCAAAACATCAAACCCTTGGTTAAGCCATTCTAGAGTAGGTTTCATGGGGTTTTATAGGAAATCAATACTCTTGACCTCTATCCGGTCAACTAATCCCTCAAACACTTTGAAAATACCCTACTCATGTTCACTCTATGCTCATATGATCATTTCCAATGGCTTTCTTGCAAACCCTAACACTTACGCTATCATTTGCAATGTAATTACATGAATTTTCCCTCTAAGTCTTCACCATACATGCACAAACCCTTACTCTTGGCCCCTAAAACTCATACCATGCCAAAACCTATTCCAAATAACTTCATTCTATCAAGTTTAAAGAGTTTCATTGGGTGAAATGAGTCTGATACTATTTTTTGTTACTCTCGGTCTCCTTGCACAGAGTTTCTAGATAGTTTGCACACAAATTGCAATATATTTCATTATACTCAATGAAATTCAACAAGAACAAATAAAAATTGATGTAGACTCATAGATATACCAATTCCAGTGACTTCCCCTCAAGAATCTAAATAGACAGGGTTGTACAGAAGCCTGCAACAATAGTTTACCAGTAAAAACACATAAAACATAGACTTTATTATGAAAAATAGGGCTATATATATAGTCCTCCTCTGACCATACAAGGTCTCATTATGCCTTTTTATAACTATTTTCCTAACTGTCCTTTGAGATTCCATGACCAAATACTTTTCTCTGCCTCATGACTGTTCATATTTCAATTTTGACATTATATGACAACATTAAAAAGTATGACACTTTTTACAAAATATGACAAATTGCCTGATAAAAATGGTCTATTATGACCTTATTGAACCCACAAGACTCAAAATACCCTAAACCAACCAATCAAAGACCTTGTTTGATCAAATTTGTACAAATGAACTTGGTGCCTCTGCACCACTATTGCCCCATATGTAGTTTCAAGACATGTGGCGATGAGTCCCTCCTACATTTTGGGTGGTGTGTTTACTTTCCATGTACTTGCATTTGCATTCATATATGAAATGAAAAAGAAAAATCACTACATTCATTATATTCACTGTGTTTTGCGCATCTTCAATACTATCTTCTCCATGTCTCGCATGACTGTTAATGTCTTCTCTATGTTTTGCGTGCCTATTACTGTCTTCATTGTGTTTGGTGTGTATGTGATGTGTCTTCTCTAATATCTACCTGAGATTGGGGGCTAGAAATAGTTTCTCAATCTTCATGTAGGCATTAGCTCTAAGTGCCTAGTGTGTTTGCTGTGTTTGGTGACTATACTTTAATCCATGTATGGGCCTTGCGTTCATACATACATTAAAGTGGGTGTAAATGTTATGTCACAAAATGTCCCCCTTGGGTATTTTCCCTCCTATGTTTATCTCTCAGGTCCTTAGGATTAATCATGCATGTTTATTTTTACTCTCGATGAGGAAACCCCTATGTTTTAAGATAAATAGAACTAAGGGGTTTCTATTAAGACAAGTCCTAAATAAGGAGGGAGGACTTGGGTGCCTGTGTCCTAGTCCTACCCTATTTTAGCCAGGATCTAAATTCAAGTGTCGGTTATGTGATCATTAATTAGCTCCTGTACCAACATCTCAAGTTTGAATTATGAAATTAAAGTGGGAAGTTGTTTAGTTACATATATAAGCATGTTTAGGAATTAATTTGTAAACTAGAAGATGTTTATGAACTTTGGGCATACTTTTGATTTTAAAGCATTCAAGATATTCATTGTTGCAGAGCAGACTTGTCTTGTTATTGTGTTTGTTATGTAGATTTGGCTTCATCTTCTCACGATGTGAAGGATCTTCAAGTTCATGTGAGCTACACCTTTGAGGTGAAATTTATTTTTGTTTTCAATCATTTATCAATTGGTTTTTGCCTCCATCCCATAGGGATATGCACTCTTTATCTAAAAACAGTGTTCTAAAGACTTGAATGTCTCTCTGGGGCTTTACCGAGGCAAGCCTCTAAACACCACAACCCCCAACCCCATTTTCTATGATTGCAGGTTAGAGGTGTAGAAGCAGAAGAAGTGGAGTTGCAGGGAAGCATAACAAAGTGTTGGAATTACAGATCTAAGAAGAAAATAGGGACCTAGACTTGGGTGCCCGCTCACTAGTCCTCTGGTTCCTGAAACATAGAAAGCTCCAGAATAAAAAAAACAAGTTGTAGACAATCTTTAGAAATCCCAACAAAAATTGGCCACTTGGACTTGGGTGCCTACTCATTAGTTCCCAAATTTTCCATGTCTGAAACCTTGAAACCTGGTATGTATCCATTTGTCATTTAATATTTCTATCTGTGAGCATTTTCCGTTATTTGTCTGTTTGTTTATGATTTTGCGAAATTAGGGTTTTAAGCATAATTAGACTTTAATAAATCAATTAGTTAGCAAATTCCAAGTTTTCTCTTCATTCTAAAGGACACTAAATCTATAGTAGAGCCTTCTTGCAAGAGATTGTGGTTTGAATGTTAATGTGAAAGGAGATTTAACCTTGAAATTAAAAAGCCCTCTTTTTACCCTAAACAAAATGCTCTGGAAAATATAAAGGTAAGTTACCATTCAAATGTTAGGAGAAGCAAAAAAATAGTAAATTCAAATAGAGATTGTTTTCCATAGAAGATAGTTGTTCTTCAGAAGATGAGGGTCATGATGATTCAAATGATGAAACACTTTTCTTGGTCATGAGTGATGGTTAAAAAAAGGATGATGTTGGAAAATGTGGAAAAAAAGATACCTTGCAAATAATCCAAAATAATGAAAGATCAATGGTTGTATGGATTGCCTTCCATACAAAAGAAGAAACCAAAGCTTGGGTTATTGATAGTGGTTGTTCAAATCATAAGATTGGTGAAAAAGAGAAGTTTATTAGCATTGAAAAGTGGGATGCTGGAGTTGTCAAGTTTGGAGGTGATGAGTCAACTCAAATCTCTGTAAAAGTTGTCATAATTGTTGATGGAAAGAACAAGACTAGGGATGTTATCTATATCAAAGGATTACAACAAAATCTTCTCAGTATCAGTCAAATGTGTAGGAAAGGTTACAATCTTACTTTTCATGCCAATGGTTGTGAAATCGAGAAGGCAAGATCCTGAAAGCTTGTTACATAAGGTATCAAGACATGTGATATTTATCACTTGAAAGAGGCAAATGGAATAACATTTATGTTGACTCAATGTAATGTGTTAGCTATGGTACAAAAGAATGGGACACAACAACTTTAATAATATGGTAAGAATGAACTACTCATGCAATGAGAGATATTCCTAAGATAATCAAGCCTACAAACACTATATGCAAGGAATGTCAAATGTGAAAGTAGACAAAGACAAGTTTTAAAAGCAAGGAGTACTCTTCTTGAAATCCACTGGAGTTGATTCACACAGACCTATGTGGACCTACAAGAGTAAAGAGTCAACAAGGTGAAAGGTATTTTATGTTTCTCATTGATGGTTATTCTAGAATGACTTGGGTTACTTTCTTAAGAGAAAAATTGGATGCCCTTGATAAGTTTAAAGTTTTCAAAGATTTGGTTGAAAATGAAACGAATACTAAGATCAAATGTTTAAGGTTAGATAGATTAGGTGAGATTACTTCAAATGAATTTGAAAACTTTTGTAAATATCATGGTATTAGGAGGCATTTGTTTGCTCCTAGAACCCCTCACCAAAATGGGGTAGTGGATAGAATAGGATTGTACAAGAAATGTTTAGGGTAATGTTGAAAGATGGAGATCTGCTTGATATATACTGAAAGGAAGTAATTCACAATGTTATCTATCTAACTAACAGAGTGCAATTAAGGGTCAATAGCACTAAGACCCCTTATGAGTTGTGATATGGAAGACCTCCCACTATTAGATACTTCAGGATCTTTAGTAGCAAATGCTATATCAAAAGAGATGAAGAAAACCTAGGAAAGTTTGATTCAAGATGTGATAAAAGAATCTTTCTTGGTTACTCAACTAGAAGTAAGGCCTGTAGATGCTACATCAAAAGGTAGTGAAAGATGATTGAAAGCACCAATGTCAAAGTAGATAAAGACTTGTTTCCTACCTTCTGGCTACCTATGTTAAGATGGCCACCTATTTGTATGCAGATCATTGACCCCTATTCTGGCTAACCAAATCCTTATGGTCGTTGTCCTTCTTGTAGCTGAATATTCTACTTGGCTGGTTGACAGTTTAGAACACAAAAATCACTTCTATGTTTTAAACTCTGCTTACCTAAGATCTGGTGATTTCCTCCTTAGTTTGCATAAGTGAATGTAATTCTCATGTTTGGAATCTTGGATTAATGAAAGACTATATAAACAAAACCCAAGATCTATGATATTAGCTACCTATCAGTATATTAGTATGTCTATATTATTTTTCGTTTGGCTGAAAACCATGATAGAGCAGAAAATCAAATTCTTGTATGATCACAACCTCTTGAAATATATAAAACTATTATTTCCTGTAGCTGAATTACATTGAGCATGTAATTGGATTAAATCATTCTTATAGTTTAGCATAGAAACTTGTTAAAACAACATATATAGAGACAAAATAGAGATAGTAGAAACCATTAAAATGACAAAAATCAGATCTCAATATAGTTCTTTATAATTAGTTATTAGATTATGCTATAGTTCCTAATTTATATTCATAAACTACATGTTTAAACAACTTAGTTTCCTGACATCAGAATAATAGAGAGTTGGAACAATCTGGCAATAAGTTACTCCTATATAAATTCTTGTTCTCTTTAGCCATTATCTTGGATGACAAGTAGGACATTACCAGTTCTATGTTTTATTTGTTTTACTTATTCTATCATAGCTCCTGTCACTGGAATGATAGGAGGATATTAGATTGAGAATAAATATTTATATAAACTAATTGGATAAAACAAAGTAGATCCTGTCACAAGTATGATAGTAAGATAGATTATTATCATAGAATCATTATTATTAAAGATATTGTGACTGAAATACAAGATGGAAAATTATATTAAATTCATGGCATTATGATTTCAATTGTATGAACAAAAGATGGTTTATTGCTGAAAGTGTATTTTTCTTACTTGTTGATTTGGGAAAAGGGATTTATTTGATTTATTATAATTCTTGAATTTATGATTCTTTATTTCATTTTCTTCCTTGTTGGGGAAAGAAGTAGTTATTATATAGGAATGTGGTGGGTTACTTTTGGGATGGAGATGCCGAATGTGGGTATATTAAAGATGGCTTTTCATCTTTTCAGGAATTGACCAATTTTACTTGAAATGATTAGATCTAATCGGAATGACATTGAAATAGATGTTTATTGTCTAGCAAACTTATTTATTGATATCTCTGCCACATCCTGTTATGAGACAATTTGCTTTTCATTACATAGAATTGCACATTCAGACATCAGGGTTGCATCGGGTGTTCCCTCCTACAGTTGTTACCAGGTAGCTAGACATTTCGTGCAGGGATGGGTTTCCTTCATTTAAGGAAAGGATCCAAGGAAGTGTAAATACTTCATGGTTGGGTGGAAAAGCACTTGAGTCATGTTCCCTTCTCTCAGCTTGCGGGTGGTGGACCACTTGGTTCATGCACTTGGAGAGTGTGTTGATTTGACATTTATTGATGTACTTTTTATTGTACCTATTTGGATTGTATTATGGCATGTTGCCAAAGGATTTACATATACTAATTCATAGTGCATATTACCTAGATTTAGCACATGAATATGTAAGATTTATTGACATTGATATTTTTAAGATTATCTCTTGTGATTAAGCAAATTAATTGCATATTTTATACTTGAAAGTTGTATCTAAGTGGTTTATTTACTTCTTTTTGATTTTGGTTATTGTGATGTTGTATTTAAGCAGATTATTTGCTTCATTTATTTTTAAGTTGGGTTAAATGCTTTTACATGATTTGTGAGGCTTTACTTTTGGTATCAGAGCCAAGTTTAACACTAGGGCCTTTGTTTTAGGACTATTGTGCTAAAGTTGAAAATTTGATAACATATTATCCATCATGAATACAAGAAACACTGATCATGGTGATGGATCAAGAAGTAGTCAAGGTAGAGGATCACATGGAGGTGCATGTGGAGGTGTTCGTGGTGGTTGAACTATTGGGGATCGTGGAGATACTAGTAATGACCACGATGGAAGATTTGACTATAATCTTGATCTCTTGATCCGATAGGACATGAGGATTAATACTCTTGAGCAGGAGATCAGAGGAATTCCAAGAGGTCAAAATGTTAATGGAAACCTAGGGGTTGAGACACAAAATGAGAACCCAAGGATAGAAGTTCCAGTTCCTGAAGTTGAAACTATTGCTGATAATCAAGCAAAGATAGCTGAAGAATTGGGGAAAGACCTCAAGAAATTATCACCACCAAAATTTTATGGAAAGACCATAGGAGATGGAACTGAGTCCTAGATAATAGAAATGGAGATGTACTTTGAACTCCAGAACCTTTCAGATCACACTAAGGCTATGTGGGGTTCTTACCAGTTGAGTGGTGAAGTAGCAACTTGGTGGGATAATGAGAAGGTAGATAAAAAGCTGTTACCTGATGAGATAACATGGGAGATTTTCTTGCAACTGTTCAGAAAAAGCTGGTTACCACAATTATTCTTTGACAAAAAGATGGCAGAGTTCCAGAACTTGATCCAAGGAGGTATGTCTATGACCAGTTATTGGGAGAGGTTTTCTCTTTTACTAAAATATGTTCCACAGTATTAGACAGATGAGAGATTCAGCATAAGAAAGTTTATTTTGGGATTGAGGCCACATATTGGAGCCGTGGTGGACATTCATAACCCACTCATGATGGATGCCTCTTTTGATAATTTAATTAAGAAAGAGAAAAGGTTGCAGTAGATAACAATTACCATAAGTAAGGAGATGCTAAGTTTTTAAATAAGAAACCACAGAATAATTAGTAGATATCAAAAGAATAACAACCAGGGCAATAATAAACAGATCAGGAATCTAAAGAGAGGCAATAATTCTTAGGATGGGAATGGTGGAAACAAAAGAGGTGGCAATAACAATAGAAACAACAATCAGAGGGAAAGAGATGAAGGACTGAGAGAACCTAAGGGTGGATGTTACAATTGTGGAGGAGAGCATTATTGAAATGCATGTCCATAGAAAAGAGGAAACAAGAATCAACAAAGAGCATTGTAGCATCAGATTCATGCCGCAGTGGATAATCGGAAAGCAGAATTTCAAGCAACACCTATTCAGTTCCAAGGTAAGCTCTATGGACTACCCATTTCTATTTTAATTGATACTAGTGCCATAGAATGTTTTGTTGATCCTAGAGTAGTATCTAAGTTATATATTAGACCTCGACATATGGAAAACTCTTGGATGGTACAATATGGGAATAGTGCAGAAAAGAGGGTAGACTCATGTCTATCTTGCAGTGAGTTAGAGCTTACTAGTTTTTAGACACAAGTGAATCTATATGTAGCACCTTTAGGTTCTTATGATGTAATTCTAGGAATCAATTGGTTAACTGAACATAAGTCTCTAGTAAACTATGAAGACAAGGTTGTTAGATGTTTCGATGACCTAGGGAACCAAGTGGAAATTAATGGAACTAAGAGACCTTTAGAGCTTAGACAAATCTCGTCTATGCAATTGAAGAAAGCCAAAAGGAAAGGATGTGCCATTTATGTTGTCCAAGTAAAGGACCTTGATAAAGAAGAACCAGTGTTCAATGACTATCCAATCCTTAGAGATTTTAGAGATGTATTCCCTATAGAGTTGATAGAATTGCTGCCAAAGAGAGAATTTGACTTCTCGATCAACTTGCTACTAGGGACTAAGCCGCAATCTAAGGTACCCTACAGAATGACTACTACAGAGTTGTTTGAGCTTAAGGCTTAATTACAAGAGTTGCTAAATCAAGGGTTCATTAGACCTAGTGTGTCACCATGGGGTGCACCGATCATCTTCGTAAAGAAGAAGGATGGTACTTTGAGATTATGCATTGATTATAGGATGTTTAACAAAGCTACTATAAAGAACAAGTATCCACTTCCAAGAATAGCTGAGCTCTTTGATTAGATGAAAGGAGCAACAATGTCTTCAAAGATAGACCTTAGATCTGGTTATCACCAATTGTGGATTAAGGATGAGGACATCTCTAAAATAGCTTTTAGGACTTGATATGGTCACTACGCATTCACAGTAGTACCATTTGGGTTGACTAATGCTCCAACAACTTTCATGAATTTGATGAATAGTATTTTAAGAGATTGATTATATGATTTTGTGTTAATCTTCCTTGATGAAATTTTGATATACTCTAAATCAATGGAAGAATATGAAAGGCATTTGAGAATTGTTTTGTAGCAATTAAGAGAAAGAAAGATTTCTCATAAATTATCTAAGTGTACATTC
Source organism: Cunninghamia lanceolata (assembly GCA_027924645.1). Classification (NCBI taxonomy): domain Eukaryota; kingdom Viridiplantae; phylum Streptophyta; class Pinopsida; order Cupressales; family Cupressaceae; genus Cunninghamia; species Cunninghamia lanceolata. The sequence goes on along the minus strand of BSBN01000334.1, from coordinate 3,905,335 downwards.
TTTAAAGATAAGGTGCACTACCTTGGTCATGTGATCTTAGCTGAAGGGATTGTAGTTGATCTTGAGAAGATAAAAGCAATAATGGAATGGCCTGCACCACAGAGTGTGATAGAAGTCAGAAGTTTTATGGGACTTGCAAGTTACTATAGAAAGTTTGTGGAAAGTTTTTCAACCATAGAAGCACCGATTACCACACTTCAGAAGAAGGGTAAGAAATTTGAATGCACAAAAAGGCATGATCTAGCTTTCCAAGTGCTTAAGGAAAAACTCACAACTTCTCCTATCCTGACCATACCAGATCCTAATGGGCACTTTACAGTCATAAGAAATGCTTCGAGGGAAGGATTAGGAGGAGTATTGATGTAGAATGAGCATGTGGTTTCTTATGAGTCAAGAAAGTTAAAGCAACATGAGTTCAACTATGCACCACATGATCTTGGGTTAGTTGCCATAGTTCATGCACTTTAGATGTGGAGGCATTATCTTCTAGGTGAGGCCTTTGAGTTGAAGATAGATCATCTAGGGCTCAAGTATATATTTACTCAACCTAACCTTAATGCATGACAAAGAAGATGGTTAGAATTCCCTAGTGAGTATGACTTTGGGATTGAGTATATTAAAGGAAAGGAGAATAGAGTAGCAGATGCTCTTAGTAGGAGAAGACATCTGACTGCCATTGTTTCTATGAGATCCAATTTGAAACATAAAGTGATTCAGAATCTTCAAGGGGATGAGAATTATGAAAAAGTAAAGTAATCTTTGGAAGTAGACCACTTAGATCACAGGTTTGACAGTTATGTGATTAAATCAGATGGAATTTTGAGATATTAGGGAAGGATGTATATTCCTCACTCAAGAGAGTTGAGGAAGTTAGTGCTCAAAGAGATTCACAATGCACCTTATTCAAGTCACCCTGGAGTGACAAAGATGGTCACAGGTTTGAAACCTTTATACTTTTGGCCTAGACTTAAGAGGGATGTGACGAAGTTTGTAGCTCAATGTTTGGAATGCCAGTGAGTCAAGGCTGAGCATGTGCATCCAACAAGATTACTGTATCCGCACAATATCCCTGAGAACAAATGGCAAGTGATAAGCATGGATTTTATTCAAGGGTTACTTATGTCTAAAAATAGGCATGATGTCATCTTAGTGGTTGTGGACAAGTTGACAAAGGTAGCACATTTCATTCTGGGGAATCTTTCAGATGGTTCTATGATCTTAGCTAAGAAGTTTGTGAAGGATATTTTTAGATTGTGTGGAGTACCTGAGACAATCATTTCAGATAGAGACACTCGCATGACATCTAGATTTTGGATAACTCTTAATGCAACTTTCGGTACAAAGTTGAATTTTAGTTCAGCTTATCATCCTCAAATAGATGGTTAGATAGAAAGAGTTAATCAGGTGGTAGAAGACCTTCTCAGAATGTATTGTACGGATCAGTAGTATAAATGGGAGGAGTACCTTCCATTGGTTGAGTTTGCATATAATAATTCATACCATGCATCTTTGGGAATGGCACCTTTTGAAGCTCTTTATGGCCATAGGTGTCAAACACCTATCAGTTGGGATAGAGTGGAGGACAGGATTGTGATTGGTCCTGAAATGTTAAGAGAAATGGATGATTAGATGAAGTTGATCAAGGAAAAGTTGAAGCAAGCTTCAAATTGTCAAAAGAGTTATGCAAATAAGAATAGAACTCCTAGACATTTTTTAGTTGGTGACAAAGTCTTTTTGAGGGTCAAACCTCATAAGAGTTCAGTGTCATTTGGCAAAGTGTCCAAATTGGCTCCTCATTTTGTAGGACCATTTGAAGTTCTAGAAGTGATTAATCCTGTAGGTTACAGACTTGCTCTCCCACCTGCACTTGCTAGAATCCATAATTTTTTTCATGTGTCTTTACTTAAGCTTTATCATCCTGATGCGTCACACATTCTTGATTGGCATGCTTTATATCCAGGATTCTGGGGAAGCGTAACATTAAGTTGTGTAGCAGAGATGTGGTACAATATAAGGTCCAATGGGACCAGTATTCTGAGGAAAGTGCCACATTGGAGCATGCAGATGAGATTTATAGATCTTTTCCTCATTTGAGGATATAGCTTAGATTTCTTATTTATGCATGGATTATGATACTTGAGTTTGATTATTGTTTGAGATACATTTAGTTTAGCTATTCCTTGATACTTAGTTGATGTTATTGTTTTATGACACCCCAATACACTATTGGTACTTGATAGACACTTTTACTGTTTTGATGTTTAATAAGACATCGGGACGATGTCTCTTCCAACTGGGGAAGGATGTCATGTCTCATTTTTATGAACAATATAATTAATCTAGTTTAGTAAACAATTATTGTGACATAATTTACTTTAAGTAATTTTGCATACGTGGAGGTAATTATTATGAATTAATTGATGGAATTTGAAAATTATTTTAAATTGATGCAATGATTTGCTTCATCTATGTTTTTGAGACACTAATCTATTGATGTCAAGATGAGTGCAATTGGATGCAGGTACTTGTTAAAGATGAAAGCATGGCTGAGGTAGACATGTTCTAGCCACTCAGCAAGAACTAATGGATGGGTTACCTTGATGCAATCACACACATCACGTAGTTGCATATGCATTATTGAATGGCTTTGATTGCATTAATGCATGATTTTTAATTGTTTCAAATGCATGATGTGATTACTTTGACTTAATATATTTTGAAATACATTCAATGATATATTGTATGTAGTTAAATAAATAATAAAATATTGTTATTATGGATGTTTGAAAGACAATATGCCTTTAAAAATAAATAAATAGATTAAATTATTCATAATTGTGTAATTTCTAATGAATTTCTCTTTGTAATTATTTAATGGATTATTTAAATTAAAATAGTTAAAAAAATCTTAAAATGGCATTATTATATTTATAAATGAATAAAGAATTAAAAGAATTATTACTATCATTTATTTGACAGTAAGCTAAATAAAATTAGAAATAAGTTATTTCAAATAGAATATTGAATCTTTTTGATTGGCGGAGAATGTATGTAAACTAAATTTCAAACATTAGTTTTAAAACCTAAATTTTACATCGTTGAAAATAAGAAGCGAGCATGTAATAAAGGAGAGATCACTCAGTTGGGAAGAATAGCCACATTTTAGTAGGCAGAAAGGTGACTTCTCTGGAGCGATAGGAAGGTGAATTGAAATCTACGACAGGGGGGTTTGCTTTAGAGCGACCGTAGTTGCAATTCTTCATCACATTGACTAAACACCAGGTTTTCTTCTTTGTATTTTTTTTGCTTTGAAATACTCCCTTTGGACTGTCAAAGAATGTTCCTTTCTGCATTTTGGCTAGATGAATATTTTGTTTGAGTGACCCTTGTTCTTTTGAACTACCTGGTGATTAAAACCTTAGACTGTCGCCCCTTATTTCTGGTCATCTCTCATAGTCTGGTCACTTATCATTTTGGCTGTTTATTTCCTACCTTCTAGGCTCCCATGTTAAGATGACCGCCTATTTGTATGCAGGCCGTCGACCCCTATTTTGGCCGACCAAATCCTTGTGGTCGTTGTCCTTCACGTAGCTGAATACTCTACTCAGTTGGTTGACAATTTAGACCACAAAATCACTTCTATGTTTTAAACTCTGCTTACCTGAGATCTGGGGATTCCCTCCTTACTCTGCATAAGTGAATGGAATTCTCTTGTTTGGAATCTTGGCTTAATGAAAGACTATATAGACAAAACCCTAGATTTATGATATTAGCTACTTGTCGCTATATTAGTATGTCTGTATTCTTTTTCTTTTGGCTGAAAACCATGACAGAGAAGAAAATTGACTTCTTTTATAATCAAAACCTCTTGAAATATATAAAACTATTATTTCCTGTAGTTGAATTACATTGTGCCTGTAACTAGATTAAATAATTCTTATAGCTTGGCATGGAAACATGTTTAAACAACATATACATAGACAAAACAGAGACATTAAAAACCATTAAAATGACAAATCAGATCTCAATATACCTTTTTATAATAAGTTATTAGATTATGCTATAGTTCCTGATTTATATTCATAAACTGCATGTTTAAACAACTTAGTTTCCTGACATCAAAATAATAGAGAGTTAGAACAATCTAGAAATAAGTTACTATTGTATAAATTCCTATTCTCTTGAGCCATTATCTTGGATGACAAGTAGGACATTACCAAATTCTGTGTTTTATTTGTTTTAGTTATTCTGTCATAGCTCATGTCACTGGAATGATAGGAGGGTATTTGATTGAAAATAAATGTTTATATAAACTGATTGGATGAAATAGAGTAGATCCTGTCACAAGTATGATAGTAAGATAGATTATTATCTTAGAATCATTATTATTAAAGATATTCTGACTGAAATACAAGATGAAAACTATATTAAATTCATGGCATTATGATTTCAACTGTATGAACAAAAGATGGTTTATTGCTGAAAGTGTATTTTTCCTTACTTGTTGATTTGGGAAAGGGATTTATTTGATTTATTATAATTCTTGAATTTATGATTCTTTATTTCATTTTATTGCTTCTTGGGGAAAGAAGTAGTTATTACATAGGAATGTGTTGGGTTACTTTTGGGATGGAGATGCCAAATGTGAGTATATTAGAGATGGCTTTTCCTCTTTTTGGGAATTGACCAATTTTACTTAAAATGATTAGATCTAATCAGAATGACATTGAAATAGATGTTTATTGTCTAGCAAACTTATTTATTGATATCTCTGCCACATTTTGTTGTGAGATAATTTGCTTTTCATTACATAGAATTGCACATTCAGACATCAGGGTTGCATCGGGTGTTCCCTCCTACAGTTGTTACCAGGTAGCTAGACATTTCGTGGAGGGCCGGGTTTCCTTCATTTCAGGAAGGGATCCAGGGAACTGTAAATACTTAATGGTTGGGTGGAAAAGCACTTGAGTCATTTTCTCGTCTCTCGACTTGCAGGTGGTGGACCACTTGCTTCGTGCTACTAGAGATTGTGTTGATTTGACATTTATTTATGTACTTGTTATTATACCTATTTGGATTGTAGTATGGCATGTTACCAAAGGATTTATGTATATTAAATCATAGTGCTAATTACCTAGATTTAGTACATGAATGTGTAAGATTTATTGACATTGAGATTTTTAAGATTATCTTTTGTGATTAAGCAGATTAATTGCATCTTTTATACTTGAAAGTTGTATCTAAGTGGTTTATTTACTTCTTTTTGATTTTGGTTATTACAATGTTGTATTTAAGCAGATTATATACTTTATTTATTTTTAAGTGGGGTTAAATGCTTTTACATGATTTGTGAGGCTTTACAATTTCCTTAGCTAGCAGATAGTAGTTACATATGGGAACAATAGTCCTAGATTTTTGGTTGTATAGATAGTACATCATCCATTAGTTTTTATGAATTAAAATTTATCAAGTGTTTGTTTCCAATGACGGCTAGAAGGAATGGGATGATGTATGTTTTTCTACCTATGTTAATGATATTTTATCATCGTGTTAAGTTGTCTTATTTAACAACATAGAAATTAGAAAATGATTTTATTGTATCTTCCCTACATGTTTATTTGATTATGAATGGCCGTCTTTATTTTTCAATTTGTTTTGAACCTATTTATTTTGTGAGAGAAAATTGTAATTTAAGTGTTAAAAAAATTAAAATATAATACATTTCACCTGTACTATATGTCTATTGAAGGTAAATTAAATGCTAAGTTGGCATTGTCTAGCCCACTACATTAATGAATCACATATGTCTAAGGAGAAAATGAAGATTGTCAAACTTGGAGGCAATGACATTGGCTAGGGAAGGTGTTTAGTAACTCAATGGGACTTGTAGTTGTTTTATTTTCATCTAAATAATTATAATATTTACTGTTTGCCTCACCTAAGGATTCAAATTAGATTTATATAAAATCAAGGGAAGATTATTTAAAGTTTCTAAAATAGTAATTAATTTCTTGGGTATTTTAATATGGTAAAATAAACTGAATATAAATTCTAATTCTAGTAATATCATTTGTTCTATCTAAATATATTGCCCATAACTTGTATCATATATGAGCTTTGAAAAGATTACATGATTTGAAGACTTGAAGTTCCCTAATTTCTTTAGGAAAGATCTTAAAACTACTACACTATTAAAACTACTACACTAATAGAAATACTACACTATTTACAAAAACCTACAATATTTAGTGTAATAATTACCAAATTTTGTACTCTTTACTAAAAAGTATCTTAGTAACCTACCTCCGTTAGCATTGGCATTTCAATTTGAACCTTTAAGAACTAGTGCTTCTTGACGAACATGCTTGAATCAAACTCTATCTACAAAAGGATGAAAATTAATGGAAGGAGTGCCCATTTTATCTAAAATACTAATAACTCCTAGGGTTTTAATTACTAAATTACTACTAAAGATGAATTCCTAAAGTGTTTGGAGATTCTATGCGAGCCTCATCATTTTCTACTTTAGGTCCCATAGTGCTTCCATAGAAGCCATGTCTTTGAACTCATCTCGAACAACTAGTACAATGTCCTATAAGCATTGTTAATCTATTATTACCATATCATCCAACCCAACTCTTAATCATGGTTTGAGAAACATTTGTACCATTAGTACCATCGATGTTGTGGATTGAATAAGAAATAGGAAAATGGCTAGATAATAAGATGCTACCTCAAAATTTTCATGACATATGATATTAAGTTTGAGGCAGTCATTTCCATTTGCTTCCTAATGGCCACCTTTATTTCATCTGAGGGTAAATGAAAGATAATGTTTAAGAATCATTTTTGGAATATTCCATGGAAATATATCTCTTTATAAAACACACACAGGAAGAACGGATGCTCCATGATCTAGTAGGCCAATATTTAGAGAGCTCAATAAGATTTCCACAAAATAAAGAGAGCAAAGCAAGATTATAATAGTTGGTGAAGCCTGCGATTATATACCTCTTAATTTATGAAATTTAGAAGATAAATTAAATGAATGTTTTATTTAAATTGAATAAAAGCAAATAAGAACATAATAACTATGTTACACATGCGCAAATAATATTTTTTCATAGGCCTATCCGAAATGACATCTCTGTGATACTTTGAGACAAAGGACAACATTCAACATAATATTATAGATGTTCGAATGATATTCAAGTGCATATCTCAAAAAGTATTTGGAAAGATAATTTTAGTATGTAGAATTATACTTAAATGTTATTGATGACAATCACATGAATGGTAGAACTTTTCTTTAAAGTTTCACTATAAGAAATAGAAATATTGATGATGTGCTACACTATCTTTTGAACAAAAGTATCACATAAATATGATGCAATATTTTCACAAATATTTTCATATACATTAATTCAGCACACAAATTGCAAATACATATTTATATAAAACCAAAAAGTATGAAAATTAGAAGTTGCTCTATCACAAATCTTTGGTAAAAATTACAACTGTTTCAACATAGATATTTTAATAAAAAGGAAATATGCCTAAATGTACCTCAAAATTTTTAAATGCCCATCCTAGCTAAAGCCACTCTATACATGTGGAAGGCCTCATTCACCACCTTCCTTGATTTTCTAAGAAATGGTTTTAGATGAAACAATTATCACTTGACAATACAATACCACTGAAAAAGCTGAAATGAGAACTTGCACAATTAATCTCATGAACTCACAAATGCACTATGTTATATGACATAGGTATCAATGAATAAAAATGAATCTCATCCTCTTACAAGTGCATTCAATAAAATTCTTAATGATGTTCGTAGCCCAAGACACCAATGTCATTATTTATATAAGTTATGCACAAACATATTTATTTATAATTCACCACTTAACTTACAAATTCATATTAATTTAGGGATAAAATTTTCTACCAAAATTAAAAATTTATATTAAATTAGGTGTTAATTCACCCACTCAATTACAAATTTATTAAAATTTAGGCTAATTTCACCAAATTAACTAAAATTTTATCAACAATTTAGGCTTAATTCACTACTTCAATTAAAAAATTATAGGATATTTAGGCTTACTTCACCACCTCAATAAAAAAATTATCAAAAAATTTGCATTTATTCACCACCTCAATTGAAAATTTATCAAAACCTTTGCCTTATTTTGCCATTTGAATTAAACATTATCAAAGCTTTATCCTTCTTTCATGTCATCAATTAATATTTTATGTAAAATTTAGGTCCTCATTCACCAATTTGATTAAAAACAATAACAAATGATGCTTCCAAATCACACACAATTCGGTTTTTAAAATATGTTTTAACATAAAATAATTACCCACTTTATGGCTTTAGTTCTATTTTTAGAAAAAGAATCCAAGACAATTATATCTCTATATAGGGGATTTTCCCAGATTTCTATAGAATTTTCCATGGGCCAACCCTTAAAGTTTTCCCTATAAACCTCTTTAAATATTTCCTTAGAGAGCATATGCTTACTCTATGTAGATGTTGAATTGTCTCTATTTTCCCAACTTTCTTGGTCTTTTCTAGTATTAAATGGTTTCTTTTCAAGACCAATCATAGTATCATAACAATTTTTTTAATTTTAGAAATGCTTCCAATCTTGCAACCCAATCATAATATTTTCTAGATTTTAGATTTTATACAAGTGTTTCATACAAATCTTTCTATGGTATAGTTTTTTATTTATTGGCTATATCTTATACTCTAAAAAATGGTTGATAGGATCTAAGAAGACTTAGAAGAATTATTGGCACAAAATATTTACCTTAATAATTTTACCTAGTGCAAAAGATTCATTTTTATTTTCCTTTAACATTGTCAAATGAGGTATCACCTCTACCATAGTTCCAATCTTCATACTTTATAATTGTATGGGAGGACTATGAATCCAAACATCACTTAAGTATTTATATGTACTGTTTAGTGTCTTCTTCACTTCTATTCCAATTTGTTTATGTTGAACCTTTGTAAGTACTTTAGAGAGTGTAAGTGTGCTCACGAAGATGTTTTCTTCTCTATATTTTCAAAACTTTCTCTATCTTTTCTTTCATTAAATGGTTTCTTTTAAATACCACTCCCAATATCCTAATAAAATATCAATATTAGAAATGTTCCCAATCTAGCAACCCAATCATAATATATTTTAGATTTTAGACTTTATAAAAGTCTTTCACACAATTCTTTATATTTTATAGTTTTATGTTTATCAATAGTGTATAAGCCTCTAAAAAATTGTTGATAGGAACTAAGAACACATAGAAGAATTATTAGCACAAAATATTTATCATTAATAGTTTTACCATTATAGAATTTTTTTTCTTTTCCTTTAATTTTGTCAAAAGAGGTATGACTTGTAACAAATTTAAAAGTTTGTATAAGATAGAAAAAAAAAGTCCTAATCAATTATGAACTAACTAGACCAATCTTTCCTATCAAACATTAGAACACAAGTTGATGAAGAATTTGTCTTTTTATATAGTCCTTAAGGGAGAACCAAGATGTCTGGGCTCTATTCCTTTGTTGAAAAGTGGAGATTGATTTGAGAATAGAAAGATCTAGGGTTTTATTCGACCTAATTGACTAAACAAACAACCTACAGGTGCTACTAGCTAACCATAAAAAAAAAGACAATAGATCAAGAATAAAAAGGATAGATGAAACTTGACACTGGAAGTAGGGGAAGATCTATAATGTCTATGGAACTAGACACCCTAGTCCTATGGTTTCTACATTGATGAAACCTATGTCTAATGATCTATGTTGCTTATGTCTTCTTGTCGCTCATCGGTGTCTAAAACTCCCAATTCAGATCTGCACACATAAAAGAAGGAAAATTGTTGTGTTATATAGGGGACTACCTCAATAAAACCTCAAGTAGGTGTTCCCATCTCCATAGCAGCAATGATATTGATGATAGTTTTTGTGATAGAAAAGAGTGCTCTAGCCTAAGGGATTAAACTAGGTCAAAACACTGTTCCATCAAACATTAGAATAGAAATCAAGCTTGGCTACTACCCATGGGGGAGACCAAAACTATAGGAGTTTTATTCTTTTGTTGTATAGAGGACCATCAACAAAACTCAATAAAGTTCTAGCAAGAAAGTTGAGGCAAATGACTAAACCCTAAATTACAAATATATGCTATTAACTAATTGTTAGAAACAAATATTAGAAATCTAAAAGCACAACAGAAATTAGGAAGCAAAACATAACTTGGATCCAAATATGGAGGCACCAAAGACCATGGTGCTTGGGTGCCCTAGACCTTAATTAAGGTTATGCAAAACTTTCAATTTTCACAAGACTTGTACCTACAAGTCTTTTCTTCTTCTTGGATCATGTCCTCTAAAACCCGTATCTTCAATTTGCACACAAGGAAAGAGGAAAAGGTTGTACTATGTATAAGGGCTTGCCTTAGTCAAACCTTGTGGTGGTGTTTCCACCTCCACTATAGTGATGATTAGATCCAATAGTGTGTGCCCTAAAACAACAAAGGCTAGATCAATAATATATGATGAAAGTATGAATGAAAATTATGATGCTTCCTATGAGATGTGAAACCCTAATTAGAGATAACTCAAGATCATACACCAACAAGGAGAGTGATGGAGAAGGCTTGAAACTTTCTTCAAGACCTACAAAAAAACTTCATAACATTTACAAGTAGATAGCAGTTCTAAGCATAAAGATCACTCTATCATAGAATATAAAAACATGTGAGAAAAATACAATCTTGCATTATTTATCTACGTGTAAAATGAATTGTAAAACTCTATATATGCATTCCTACTCACAAACCATGAATCATACTAAATGGGGCCAACATGTACAAACTAGAGAGGTGTTCTAACTTGACACCACAAGAGAGAGGTTAAAGGACTCGTCTAGGAGAAGGGTAGTAGGGTGCCCTAGTCTTTTAGTGCCACAAACTCCAAGAAGTGTAAAATTCCATGGGCTTAGGCTAGCCTTAAGTTTATTCTATTAGGTTTATTTATTGGGATTGATATTTTATTGTTTAATTCTCAAAATGGTGTTAAAATAGGTCTTGGTTAACAAGTGTAACATTTTAGGTCCAACTAGGTGCTAAACTAGGTGTAAAATTATAGTGTACATAGTTTACTCCATAACATTTATCCCCCACTTTAACATGGGTACAAACTTAAGTTTGAACTCACACTAAAGGAAGTAGAAAATAGATTCCAACATGAAAACAAAGAAGCCAAATAATTCTGCCAAGTTGTGGACTATTAGTAGCCCCCAAGCTTAGGATTCGAAGGTTGTAAACAAATAAGAAAAGAGATTTTCAAACATGAAAAATATTGTAACATAATTCATAAACATGGAGTACTAAAAGCATACATAGGAATATACACAGAAGACACATACACAAAGGTAATACACATTGTATACAATACATACACACTTGACATAAAGCATAGACATAAGGCTAAAGAATACACATACGACATAAAGAATTAATAGAAAAAACATGGAAAACATGATGACGACACATAAAACACAAGTTCAAACATAATGCATGAAACAAATAATCATAGAAACAAACACACAAGGTACATGAATCTGACACTAGCTTCCTCTATCACTAGGGGTCATGTGAAATGAAGCGCCATCATGGATCACACACTCATAAGGACCGCTTAATTACTAGGTGGCCATGACAAGTTGCATGAATAATGTAGGTTAACAAACTTCATTGTACTAGGTGGCACATGGACCAAAAGGAAACATCACGGGCTAGTGAGGATCGTCAAATCACTAGGTGAGTTCCATGCCTACCATAATGAACAAGTATGTAATCAGAAGAGCATATCGTGATGTATGCCCCCACCTTAAAGTGATTGCTAACTCCTATTCAGGAGCAATTGCTCTAAGGTAGAATAAAATACAAGACAGGCACAAGATCTTTTTGGAAGCACATAACTATAAGATATGTGTTTCAAAAAAACACATCGCACAAAGGGGTTGTCCCCATGAAAGGAAAACTAAGGTGATGCTATGAGAAAGATACACAATGGCTTGTGTAGTCATGGTATGACATCGAGCATAGAAACAAGACCACCACATAAAACAAAACATAAAAGAAATACAAAGTAGCAACACAAAGGGATCTACTTGACTGGAGTTAGTATATGAATGGTTGTATAATAGGAGTATCTCAAGACTATATATACAGAGTTGTCATCAACCATTAGGTAGTAGAACTACAGAGACAAAGGAAGAAATATTGCATGAAATTATATAAAAACCTTTTGAGTCAACAAGGGAAAATGCCAAAGCATCCAACACCTTTCATTGTTCCAAAAGGAAACAACAACAATGCAACTTATGACATATAGAAGAATGATGATACAAATAGATAGAACATCACAATAAATTTTGGTCCCTTTGTATCCTTGTACCTATAAGAGTATCAAGGGTGATTGAAAGACATCTTAACAACACCAACAACAACAACATAAGTAAAGCATCAAGAAACACATTACGGGGGATTATAGTCACATGCACTCATAACATAATAAAAATAAGAGACCCCACTTGTGAGTCAACCTAAAGAAAATCATCCTCCTCCTAATCTTGGTCATCACCAATTTGGATAGGTGGACAAGGTGAAAGAGGAACTATGGCAAGAGAGGTGTAAGGAACAAGAGCCACACCTCTATCATTGTTATCCTTAGATTCCCTATCATAATATAGTACAATAGGTTCCATAGCAGCTTGTGAAGCTTTGTCCTTCTCTAGAGGAGACAAAACAGTAGTAGATGCTTTAATTGCATTCATTGGTGATAAACACTTGTGAGGAGAGAGATTCTCCTCTCTTACAACAAGGTGAGCCATAACACAACAGTGCTTCTTGATTTCCTTGGCAATTATATTTTTCTTATCTTTATTTATGATTTTGTTAAGGGAACCATAGTATCTTCAAACATGGGTTCCTTTTCTTCCTTTTTTATGAACATCAGAGGAAACAAGAGAAACCACCAAAGGCTAGGAGACCATGGGGGAAGGGTTTCTCAATGTGAGCTTCTCTTAATTATCAACTTGTGAAACAGGTGGAAGAACTTGACCATCCTCACTTGTGGTTGACAAACCTCAAGAAATAACACAAGCACAACTAATTGATTTCCACTAGTCTCCATAGAGGTGAGTGGTACAAAAGTAATATTGCAATTGCAGGGAGATCTGTTATGTACTCAAAGGTTATCTCATTGTCCTTGAAGGGATGGAAAAGTGGAAATGTTAACATATCTATGAAATTCTTAGGAATGGGGAAGAATCTTTGATTCGAGCTTAGCTTCATTCACCACCTATGGGATAGGGGGAATTACTGTCATAGCCTTAGAATATTAAGGAGGTTTAGGGACATCAAAAGGAGGAATCTTACTAAGTGATTAGTCTTTTATTTTCTTTTCTTTAAACTTTTGATATGACAAAAAAATCCTCTCTAGCTTGAGTGACTCTAACTTGTTTTAGCTAGAACTAGTCAAGTGTAAAGTGCCCATTGTGAGAAATAGGTAGGTAATGACTGTGATGTACAACATGCCAATGTCCCTTAAATAGAAACTTTAAGCACTTATGAACCATTGAGGGGACTACCTTCATGGGGTGGAGCCACAGCTCGCCCAACTTCACATGAAATAAGTCTAATGTGGTAATGATGACAAATGTAACATCCAAGGTTCTTGGCCCAACCTTAACTTTAAGAGTTAAGGCACCAAGAGTTAGAAGGATAGACCCATCATGTTCTCTAATTTCCATCTCTGGTATGTCGTAGGTATATTGATGTAAACCATGCATGTAGAGGAACTCTTCAGTTTTTACGATGCAAATAGGATCGATCATAGCACCTCAAATGGGTTTATCATTGATACAAATAGTAATGTAAAGAGGTCCATAAGGAGCTTTGATACTGGCATCATGTGGAGTAAAATATATAGATGGTTAAAAGTCAACTTGGTCTTTGTGAGGTAGAGCATCCACCATACAAAAATCACCTTCCTAGTCATGTTCTTGAAATAGATTCACATTAGATTCATGACGAGGTAAATGATTAGTATAAATATGAAGATTTTGATTAGGAGCAGCCACCAATTTATTCTCTTTTCCATTCACACCAGCAACCTGGATGACATTGGAATAAATGAGGTCATAAACTTCATGTTTAAGATGCACACATCTTTTGGTGTCATGACCAATGTTATGGAATTGACAAAAGGCCTTCAAATCAAATGATGATGCTTGCATATTACTTGAATCGAGAGGTCTAATGGGTAGAATCTTGATGAAATTGTTGTTCAAAAATTGTGTCATTAAAGAGTAATGATACTCTGATAATGGTGTGAAATGTCTTTTTTTTGTTTCAATTTATATAGGTTGAGAGCAAGAAATGACACTGTGACCACATTTTTCTTATTTTACTAGCTGAAATTACATTGATTTTGATGAATTTTTTATTTTGTCATTTGAATGAATGATTTTGAGAGGCTTCGGATTGACCAACTGGAGCCAATGAGAGATTATTCTCATATTAACTAACTGAAAGTTGGTAATCGGTAAGAGCCATGCAAAAATGAGTAAAAGAATCATATCACATCAACAATATCTTATCATAAATGTGAGGTTGTAAGTTTCAAATAAAGATTCTTTTCACATCAGGATCTAGAATAGAATATTGAATTTGTGAAAAGAGGGCTTGATAATGGCCCATGAAATATGCAACTTTCTCTTTCATTCCTTGTTTGCAATGAACTAAGTCTATCAAAGAAACTTGAGGTCCAATCTTTGCTTGAAAATGCTAGAGGAACTTATTGACTAATTGTGAAAAAGAAGGGACATTTGTAGGAGGTAGAGAGAAAAACCAATCCAAGGTTGTGTCCTTGAGTGACCTAGGAAAGAGTTTTTCTAAGATTGCATCTTCGAAGAAGAAATCACTACACATAGCAGTAAAGGCTGCCACATGGTTTTTAGGGTCTCCTTTCCCCTTATATTTTTCAAAGCGAGGGGTCTCAAACTTCTCAAGCATTTGAGTTGTTAGGATTGAATAGGGCAAAGGGCTATGGATATAATGTGTTGTCATATTAGGTTTAGGTTGACTATTGCTTATGCTAGCCAATTTTTGTTGAATGGATGTCATATTTTACAACAATTGGTTTATGATAGGGTCAGAAGTTTAACCAAGTAGAGATTGAAATGAATTGGAAGGACTAGCTAACAATCTATGAGTAGCCTTTTTCAATGCCATAGGAGGTTTAAATGTAGGTGGAGTGATATTAGGTGTGGAATTTATGTAATTATATGGAATGGTACTATAATGATGAACATGATTCCTGGTAGATAACCCAACATATGTGATAGCACTAATACTTGGTTGTGTTGTTGTGAGAATAGTAGAAGTGTATGTAGGAATAGGGGATGTTGATATGGGTACTGACACTCGAGTCCCTATTTGATTAGAAGAAGTGACATTAGTAATGATTTCAGCACAACTAGATCCAGATAGAATGTTGTTATACACTATATGAGCAAGGCCATGCAAGACTTCCAATTCTTAACCTTCAAACAAAAGACTTCTTAGACTCTCAACAATAGCCATGACCTCTTCACCTATATGTTCCAAGCTTACAATTTGATGGAAATTAGCCAACTCAATGTCTAATATTTGAATTTGAGATTCAAGAACATGAACCACAAGGTCATCAATGCTGATGGATTCATGAAAAGTTGATGCTTTAGGAAGATGTGAAGTAGGGATATCAGGAAGAAGTGATTGATCTTCTTGTGTGATTAGAGATGGAAATTGAGGTTTCAATGTATTGTTATCATCATTATTCAAATAATTAAACCCATAATTTAAAGACTTCTTCGCACAAGAGTGTTGGAATACGGGCTCCGGGTCACAAAGCTCACAAAGTGTCTATAAGATTTAGTAACAGACAAGATGAACAAATGGAAGAAATGAATGATGTGGTAAAAGAAGGATTTGAGTTTTTTTTTATGTCAAGTAATGTTTTCTTCAAATGTATATAAACATTATGCACATAATATATTTTTGACCAAATTCAACTCTACTCAAATCCACTTTGATATTAATAGTGTGAATGCTCAAATTAAACCCTAATTTCAATGTTTTTTCAAAATGTAACCACTCATAATTGTTCCTAGTGTAAAATTTAAATGCAAGATGAAATTTGTAATGTAGTAAAGTAAATTAAAATTAGATTTGAAATGTAAATGACAACAACAAAAATTTGAAACAAAATATCAATCACAAACACTAGATTTCAACATTAACTAGGTTTTCACAAAAATACAACTTTTTTTACAAATCCTAGCAATGAAAAGATTCAAATGCACAATGTAACACTATGAAATGCTTAATTACTATAATATCAATAATATATGATGTAAAAATGATAAATTTAATTCATGCTATGATGATCTAACCTTGCAAAATGCAAACAAAGAGACAAATATGTTTTTTTTCAAATCTAGAATGAAGTGCTTATTTTTCAAATTTCAAATGTGAGGATGCAAGAATGTTTTAAACACTAAGAATGATAAGGTAACAAAATTTTAATGTTTGAAACAATCTAACAATGCAACAAATTTACCTTCCCATCCTCTACCATGTCTCACATGAAGTGAAACTATACATCAATATGCTTTATTCTGGCATGGAAAGTTAGATTCTTCGCAAGGCAAATCACACTTAGACTATCACAACTGACTGTAATTTGACCTACATCAACACTAATATCTAAACATAATCTCTAAAGCCAAATGGCTTCCTTACACGCATGAGTTTCTGCCATATACTCAACTTATGTAGTGGACAAAGAAACCACAGGTTGTCACATACTCATGCAACTAATTGCACCACCAAACATAGTGAACACAGAGGCACTGGTGGATCTCCTTCTGTCAATGTTACCTTCCCAATCAGAGTCCACAAATCCATGAATACAAATTGAATGTGGAGGTCCTATAGCATTGTCATGATAGCAAATGGAATACTCAAAAGTACCCCTCAAATATCTGAACACTCGCTTAACTGCATCCCAATGTACCTGTCCAGGATTAGCCATAAATCGACTAAGGACTCCCACTGCTTGGGCAATTTTTGGTATTGTACAAACCATAGAATACATCAAACTACCAACAACACTAGAATGAGGTACTTTGCTCATGTCCTCCACCTCACTAGGAGATTTTGGACAATCCTTAATAGACAACCTTGTCCCCAATGAAACAGGAACACACAACGGTCTACAATCTACCATTGCAAACCTGTCCAACACGGTCTTCACATACTTACTCTGGCTTAACCAAAGTTTTATGTTAGCTCTGTCTCTTTTGATTTCCATTCCCAGAATGTACGTAGCCACCCCAAGATTTTCCATCTCAAACTGTGCTGACAACTGAGACTTCAAATTAGAAATCATATTCTTATCATTCTCAATCAATAGCATATCATCAACATACAATGCAATAATGAGAATGCGATCATTGTCAAATTTGTAATACACACAATGATCTAATTGCGATCTCAGATAACCAATTCACAACACAAAGGCATCAAACATCAAGTACCACATCCTAGGAGACTGCTTCAAACCATACAAAGACTTCTTAAGCTTGCAAACCAAAATTTCTTTACCTTTCTCTATGTAATGCCCTGGTTGCGACATGTAAATCTCTTCCTCCAAATCAGCATGAAGGAAAGTTGTCTTCACATCCATCTATTCTACCTCTAATTCATAAGCAGCTGCAAGAGATAACAAAAATCTAATGGGTGTCATCTTTGCAACGGGAGAGAAAATTTCACCATAATCAATTCCCTCCACTCGTGAGTACACCCCTTTGCAACCAATCTAGCCTTGTACTTTTCAACACTACCATCTACACCAAATTTCTTCTTCAACACCCATTTATAACCAACAGGTTTCTGTCCATCAGGTGAAGGCACCAATTCACATGTTTTGTTATTTTCCAAAGAAGCCATCTCATCTTCCATGGCCTCCTTCCAAGAACCTGCATCTTTCATGCCCATAGCCTCTTTCATGGTTCTAGGCTCATTAGTGTTAGTAAGTAAAGCAAAAACACAACTAGAATCAAGTAATGAATAACCAAACCTATCAAGTTACTTTCTTGTTCATGTAGACCTCCTCAATGGCTAAGGTTGAGGTTCTGCTTCTTCTTCTGAGCTTTCAAAGCTGCTAGAGCTCTCCTCATCATCAAGTCTCATAGTGTTTGTCTTTTCAGTCTTCTTGGGGGTAGAAGGAAACTGAACCGCATCTTCTTTCTTTTCTTTCTATTCTCGCTGTAGAACAACGGAAGAAGGTGTTAGCTCTCAAAAGATAACACTTCTGCTATACAACATTTTTTCAACCACAGGATCCAAAAGCTTGTACCCTTTCACACCGACACCATAGCCAATAAAGATACACTTAACAGCCTTGTTCTCCAATTTAGACCATTTCTCCCTAGGCACATGTGCATATGCCTCACAACCAAAACCATGAAGATATCTAACTGAAGGCTTCCTACCAGAACACACCTCCATAGGTGTCTTACCAACAAGACCTGATGTAGGAGATTTGTTTACCAAATAGCAAGTAGTGGCAACAGCTTCAGCCCAAAACTTTTGTTTGAGGCTTGCTCCACTAAGCATACTCCTAGCCTTCTCCCTTAGTGTCCTATTCATCCTCTCTACAACTCCATTTTTCTGCGAGGTATATGGAGTTGTCTTATTCCTTTCAATCCCTTGCTCTTTATAGAACTTATCGAATCTGCAGAACAAAACTCACCACCATTGTCAGTTCTCAAACACTTAATCTTCTTACTAGCCTGATTTTCAGCAAAGGCTTTACACTTCTTAAACTGACTAAAGACTTCAGTCTTGCTTATGATAAAATAAACCCATGTCCTTCTACTATAATCATCTATGAAGGATACAAAATATACAGATTTTGAAATCGAAGGAATATTAACATGACCAAACATATCAGAATGAATAAGATCCAATACAATAGAAGACTTGTGAGAACTAGAGTAAAACTGAACACGGTTTTGCTTTCCATAAATGCAATGTTCACAAAAGTTGAACTCGAGATTGCAATCATTTAACCCCTCAACAAGGTTTTTATTATTTAGGGTATGTAGACCCTTCTCACCAATGTGGCCATATCTCAAATGCCATAACATAGTCTTTTCAATAGGAAGCTTAGCTTCCAAAGGATGTGCACTACCATTAGAACTAGTTACAAAAAATTTCTTCACTGCTCATTCAGATGGTGGGGATGAAGTGACTGTAGCTCATTTCTTCAAGTCAAAAGAACTATTGCACTATGAAGTGCATGCCTCCAGCTAAAATAGAGAACTTCTCCAAGTACCCTTCACAAGAACCATAGATCCTCTAGTCATCTTGCATCCATCCTTCGAAAAGACAACCTACACTCTCGCATCTTTCAACATACTTACAGAAAATAGGTTCCATGCAAGGCCTAGAATGTGCATAACTCTAGTGATCCCCTTCACTCGTCCATCAAGGAATCAGATTGAGACTCTTCCATGACCAACAATCTTCAGATGAGAGTCGTCACCTAGGTACACTCTTCCACCATCAAACTCTTCATACTTCGTGAACCAGTCTCGATGTGAGGTCATGTGGAATGATGCACTAGAATCAATCAACCATGCATCATCAGATACATGGGTGGCTAGGGCTATGATGAAGGCATTGCCATCATCTTGTGACTTGTCAAAATCTGAATCGAGAGCTTTCTTCTTCTTTTTATTCTCCTCTTTGCATTCCTTTTGGAAATGCCTGGTTTTACAATAGTTGCAATAGAGAGCCTTGGACTTTCCAAGAGATTTGGATCTCCCATGGGACTTGGATCTAACCTTATCAGTTTTCTTGTCCTTCTTCCATTTCTCTTTAGGTCTTCCACGAACCACAAGAGCCTCTTTGGCTGCCTCAGAAGACTTTCTCTGCATTTCTTTAGATAACAATGAAGACACCACATCTTCCATCTTGAAGGTTGTAGTGGTGCTTCCGATAGCCATGACAAGATGATCCCACGAATCTGGCAAAGAACAAAGTAGGGTCATGCATTGATCCTCCTCCTCCATTTTCACACCCACAGGTGTCAATTGTGCAACAATCATGTTAAAAGCATTCATGTGATCCACAACAAATCCTCCATCTTCCATCTTCAGAGTGAACAACTTCTTTTTCAAGAAAAGTTTGTTTACCAAGGACATGGCCTGATAAATATCACCCAACTTCTTCCAAAGATCTTTCATGCTCTTCTTCTCATGGACATTCAACATTATAGAGTCAGCTAAACAGAGTCTTATGAGACCCTTAGCCTTCTGATCTTTGAGGTCCCAATCTTTTTGTGACATTGCTGTAGGTTTCACACTGGATACAGTTTCCCATAGGTTACAATCAACAAGTAGGTCCTCCATCTTGAGTTTCCACAACTCAAAATTAGTGGCATTGAATTTCTCAACCTCTAACCTTCTGGAAGTGGTTGCCATCTCCTTATTGCAACAAGATACAAAATACTCTGGACAACACTCCCAATCAACCTAAGATTAGCTCAAAAAACCCCCACCCAACAGCTAAGACCAAAACTAGCCAGGCTCTGATACCAATTGAAAGGAATCTAGGTGTGTGGAAAATGCTTCCTACACTAATCTAATGAGGGGAGGAGAGTGCAAACTCAATTTTATCTTTACAATTACAGCTATGTTAACCCACTAACAAAGATATTGCAACAAACACATACACAAGAAAGTGAAACAGAAAAAGAGAGACACAAGATATGTGTGGGGAAAACCCTTATCAGGTGAAAAACCCCACACTCCAAAACCTACATTATGTATTATCAAAACTGAAATGGTTTATAATACACTTGCAATGAAAGCTCTAAGGAGTCTTCGACACTCATATTTGGAGACAAACTAGTAGCATAACAGTACCGGTCAAAGGTCTATAATACATCTCTCAAAAGCACCTGTTTATATAACAAATACAAGGCAAATATGGATCCACATTGGGATAGGCATCCAACATGGCCTCATGTCCCAAAACCCATTCCTATGGACACTTGTCCAACTCTGTAGGATGCTCCTGACACTTGTCAAGTCACTCCATCCCAAAGAGGTTGCCTATTTCTAAAATGGGCTATGATAGATGCTCTTACGACTCTTACAACCATCATAGAATTAGACATATCTATCATAACTTACAGCTATAAGAGAATCTATCATACACATTCTATAAATAGCATATTCTCTTACAACATGTCATAGTCCACCTTGGGGCATGCAAAGATGCCTTTTTCAAAGATGCTCTTCACAACATGTCTTCACCTGTCATAGAATCTCCTATTTCTGACTCTTACATGTCATAACTTCATTATAGGAATCTGTCATGACCATTACGGTCAATATTCCCTTACATAACATCTAAGATGCTAACACATGGCAAAATATTCCTACCACTAAGTGGGATGCCTATCTCCTCGTGTGAGGACAAAAATACATGTGGTAATATGCCATGTAGGATGACACATCACCATGCCAACTCCCACAATATAACAACATAGGATTTGCATCCAATTAATACAATAGGGAATTAATAAATAAATACAATGTAAAAATACAAGGAACTACCAAGGTTGAGACACCTTAATTCGCAACACTATAGAACAATACAGAGAGGCTTGGTTTGTAGCTGCATTGGCGAGCTTGAGAGGGCCGTTAAAGTCCACTCATTCACTATTTCTAAGAGGCTGAGAGTTAGGTGCAAGGATTTATTCATGGCCATCAAATTCCTATGTCTTCACACTGCAGACCAGGCCCCTCACTTGACAAGAAACTTGGCAACTCCTGATTCAGACACAGACATGGAGGAGCAGGAGAAGATTGATGGTAGTGAGACTATGACTGAAGCAAGCATGGTGGATAGTCGGTAGGATATGGGTGCTAGCTAGAGATTGTGTTGTTTCTCGGTGTTTGTTTTTTGTTTTCCCTCTAGTGATTTTTTGGATCGATATTGTTTTGTCATGACCATATCAGCTTATTATAACTATATGCTATATAGCTGGGGTTTATCTTTTATGTAAAGACTTTTTTTATCAAGATAAGTTTGAGGGTCTCCCTCTTTTCACGTAAAACAAAGGTTTACCAAGCAAACGGTTTAGAGAACTGGTACATCCAAGAAGGTTTTAAGATTAATATTTGATACAAATTATTTGTCAAACTATCAAAGAAATGTAGCTTCATGGAATGTTGTGATGGTCAGATAGCCCCCAAAATGGATTTTCCTAGAAATGACTTAGAGGTTTCTTGCAAATGAGATTATTAAAGAGGAAGCTGTAATGTGAAATTTTAAAGACAAATGCCTCTAAGAGATCTATGCTCTCATGGTATGCAATGAATGTACAATACATAAATTACCTCAAAGAAATATGTAAAATCAACACAGAAATGGATATAGTGAAATGGAATTAGAAACTTCTAGAGAAAATACAATTAGTAAGCATAATTCCCAAAGAAGGGTACAGACACACTGTAACTTATATAGAGAATGTGATGTTAGAAACTTGAGAATGCGTTGGAATTTCATAGTGAAACCTCATCATAGCCCAAGGAACATAGCTAGAAATACAAAGTATATGAATAAATAAAAGCCTTCACCTTCTAATATTTCCAACAACACTAATCTATACTTACTATGATGGTAAAATAAAATCCACTCGCGGTTTGTAGTTGTTTTTCTTGTGACAAATTCCAAGATCTTTCCTTTTCTCTTGCAAGATTTTCCTTTAAGTTAATGCCAACTAAGAATTAATGTTCTCTTTATTATCTCACGACTTCACACATATTATCTTCATTACTCTCTTTGGGTGATCACGTAAGAAAATTTTAGAAGTGATTGCCTCTGGCCTGTTCATGCTAGCCTCCTTACAACCAAACGGGAACTGCCTAATCTTCACATGCTAGAAGGACAATTGCAATGAGTGTGTTCATAGAGAAGGACGATACTGACAAGCCCTTATAAATTTAGAAGTTCAATATTGGAGGCACTGAACATCTAAAATGGTTAGATGCTTTAAAGACACTCTCAGTTTAAATTGATTTTGATTTGATGGCAGATTTATTTCCCTTCAAGCACAAGTTAACTATGAAACAAATATTCCCTCTATTTATAGTCTTCCAAAGAAAGCCATTTATGTAACAACCTCCATCTTCAAGGATTGCTCCCATGGCATTTGCACTAGTTCACGGCTATTAATGCCCTTGTGACACTAGTGATGTGCTTAGCCAGTAAAGGTGAATGTCCATAGTGTAGAATAAAGATACCTTGTGCGCACTAGTACAAGTCACTAATCCAATGTTCCTAGCTAGCTTCCATGTCCACGACCATTTTCTCCTGGGTAAGTTTATTACCCAGTTTATTCTAGCTCATTAGCACAAGGGCCTGACAAGAATCATCATGAACTGAGTGGTGGTGCCATACCACTAGCATGTTTCATCAGATATAGTTTCAACCTTCAAAAATAGATCAACATTTGGGAGTTAGGAAGGCATTTTTGAATTGAGGACCCTGCAGGGAAATGAAGACATGGCACATATCATCTCTCTTCTATGAAGGAGTGATTCATGATAATATGGAGACCTGTGACTTAGTGGTGGGCTTCCTGGATCCTCCCTTGATGGAAGACCGGTGACAGAGATTGGGACAATTTGCAGCTAGCACTAGATACCTCCTCCACTAGCTCTCAAAGTGATGGTTCATAGCTCCTACTACTCTATATTGTAAATGTTTTATATGGATACATATAGTTCCTTTATAGTTTTTTCCTTTGCTCCCTTTTGTCTGCAAGACATGCAATCTCTATTCATTTTTGTGGGAGTGGTTCCCTCAACTGCATATATATATAGATACATATACACATACATATATATATATACACACATACATATATACATATATACATATACATATATACATATATATATATATATATATATATATATATATATATATATTGTTGGTGTATAAACTCATACGAGTTATACCTAACTTAATCATAGTTAGTGGTTTTCCTCACACGTGGAAAGACTAAGTCCTCTTGTTGAGTCATTAGTCAATGTGTCAATCCATCTTCGACACATCGCTGCTATTTTGGAGGGAGGTTAAATCTTAAGCTATTCTCTTGGTTCCTATTTCGCCACCTTTCCTATTCTCATGAAGACTTGTTCATCAAGCTTCACGTATTTATTCTGGTTCGGTTGTAAACCAATTAGTTCATTTTCAATACATTGCAGTTGTGTTTGATTTCTAATCCATGATATGGACTTCCGCTCCCACATGGCATTAGAGCAAGTGGAATAGCATCAAATCGTTTGGTTGTTGATTACATAGCTCAATTGGTGAATCTCTGCAACTTCTCTTGTATGCTAGGCTCAATCCGGCCTTCTATCACTACATATTGAGGAGGTAAATTTTTGTTTCAAAGCACATTTGAAACAAGGTTTTTTTTGCAGGTCATAATTGTCATTGGAAGAGCTCATCGACCCTCACCACAGTAAGGTCAAATCATATCAGAGGAATCCTCAACAGAGGCATATTCTCTATGGTAGTCATGCCTCACAACCTCACACAAAGAAGACCGAGCTTCATCCTGTTCGGGCCTACATCAAAGGCCAAATCCAAGCCTTGTAACCTACATATACAATGGCCATTAAAGGGTTGACTGTGTTTTTCTTTGCAGTGGCACACAGCCCAACTGTGCCAAGCATTCAAAGGTGGAAAGCATTCAGCAACTGGGAATTGGTGATAGCCAAGTCTCAGGCCACATAGGCCGTCAAAGGTTGCCAGAGGCATGACTTGCTAAGCACTCACTATCCTCATTCAAAACGAACATAGGCCGACGGTGGTCATAGAGTCCCAAAGGGACTTTAATTCTATGCTACGGTGGTTCGATAGTCCCAAAGGGACTCCACCTCTCTGCCGATGTGTACAACAATCACAAAGGGACTCATCCTCTCTACATACATGGTGCTCAACAACACCATAGTCCACCCCAAGAATGATAGTCAGCACTCAAATGGCATGTTTGCCATGTTGGAGTGTTGAGGGAGCTTCTGCCTTGCATCAATGCCAAACACCTATCAGCCCACATTTGTGATTGCATTCAATGCCTTTGTAGGAAGGAAGATTGGAGTTCAAATGGCTCCAAGAGCCACACAGTAGAAAGAGGTGGAAATGCCTTTGAATGCACGTGGGCGCCAAGTGCCAGAAGGAAGTGACGACTGTGAAGTTTAGAGCTACGAATGTTATCACAGGGGGCTTAAATATTTTCTCTCACATGTTTGTTTTCTCCAAAATTCTTGCATGCAATTTATTTTTTCAAGCACATTGAAAAATTTTGAGAAGTAATTTTTTTGCATATGAAAAAATTTCTAAGAATCCATAACTTTTGCATACGAACTCGAAATTGTGTTGTTCAAAAGGCAAAAGTGCTTCTTTTTTAGTCCTCTTTCATTCTAGCTTATCATCACACTAATAATTATAAAGTGCCAGTTTAAATTAGGTTTAGAGTGACAAATACACTTCATTTATTAATTGCACAATAAGGGAAAAATCCACTCTAACGATGTATTTAGATGTCAAGTGCACTCAATTATATAGTGTCACTTTAAGGGGGGAATTAGGCTAGAGTCTTCAAAACCACTCTTACTACACTAAAGTACCACTTTAAAAAGTCAAAATTAAGTATTAAGAAGTTTAAATTGCACCATTTCATCACCTAAAAGAAAGTCAAAAGGTAATGGTACCTCCTTCATCTTTTCACATTTCACATTTGGTGAAGAAGATAATCATGATGCAACTTCAGAGCCTAGTATCAACTATTGGCTCTCAGCTCAATTGGTTCTTCATAGTAGAAAAATTGAACTCTACCTGATTTCTTAGTATGTAAAAACACTCATATAGTGTCAAATATTGAAAGTGTAAAAGTGAAATGTAAGCACTAATCTATAAAGTGTAGTGGGGACATTGCAACATTGCAACTGGAATCGCATTGGTTCCTACCTCATTCGAATGTGTACATAGACACATCCTTTCTTCAATCATCTTGTACATTTCTTAGACCTTCATCCTGGTCTTTTTCTTTTAAAAAACTACTTACTTCAATCCGTTTGCCAAAATCTCTTAACATCAAGGGAAAGACATATTTTACAACTTCGACATGCTTCGGGAGTTCTACATATCTGCATTAGAATGGACATCAGCATCATCATCATCTAGAGGGGCCATCTAAAGTCCTCTCTTTGTTTTCTCTCTTTAGGAGGAAAGTTTTTTCCCATAGGGTTTTCTTTCTTTCTCTGTTTTATGAGAGATGTTTTGTAAATGAGTACCTAAAATGGTGCATAGCCGGGACTCATATTTCATAAACCCACCTAAGCTATGCTTAAGGGGGGGTGTTGGTGTATAAACTCACATGAGTTATACCTAAATTAATCATAGTTAGTGGTTTTCCTCACATGTGGAAAGACTAAGTCCTCTTGTTAAGCCATTAGTCGATGTGTTGATCCATCTTCGACACATCGCTGCTATTTTAGAGGGAGGTTAAACTTTGAGCTATTCTCTTGGTTCCTATTTCACCAACTTTCCTATTCTCGTGACGATTTGTTCCTCAAGCTTCACCTATTTATACCGGTTCAGTTGTAAACCAATTAGTGTTTGTGTGTGTGTGGGAGTGGAAGTCCAAGATCATGGAGTTGAAATCAAAGATAAATGCAATGTATTGAAAACAAACTAATTGGTTTACAACCAAACCGGTATAAATAGGTGAAGCTTGAGGAACAAGTCTTCACGAGAATAGGAAAGTTGGTGAAATATGTGTGTGTGTGTGTGTGTGTGTGTGTGTGTACATAGATACATATATATATTCTCATTTTATAGACTTTTTCCCCAGATCTCTAAGAAGTATATTCTTTCAAAAATAAAAAAGGAAAAAGAAATAATATCTAATAATTTAACTTCACTCACCGACAAACATTCTAATTTTAACCTATCTCAGAATTAGTAACTGACAAGAAATAAATATTTCCATGATTCCTTCTACAGTATGAGTAACTGCCACTTCTCTCACGTGGCCTAAAATAGATAAAATCTAATAATGAAAATGATAAAGAATCTTTTGGAAAGATATTTGAAATATCATAATTTTTTTGTTAGCATAATGCAAGCAAGTTTGCAATATATTTATTTGCGACTAAATGTTTTAGTCTAATCTATTCCGCAAAAGCAAATATATAAAAATTCTAGATGCAAGTGTGTAATTTAGTTAAATCTTTCCTTCAAAATGATTATGCAATGCAATTGTATTTCTCATTAATGCAAAATGAAGTCTACGTGGTGTGTGCAGATTCACTTCACCACATTTCACCTTCAGTCGGCTAAACACCTTGTGCCTCAATGATACTCTCTCCCTCGAGAGAGTGTTCCATAATTACATATAAAAAAATAAGGGTTGTGACAACAATGTAATCTTATTCAATTACTTATATAAGTGTCACAATGACTTCTTCTAGGGATATCACAATTATCTCATAACATAACACCACCCCACATCACATGGAACACATAATTCAACTATAAAATATTTATTAAGACAACAATTATAAATGTCCATAACAATGTTGTATTACGTATACAATATATAATAGGCTTAGCTAAGTTGTATAAATAAGTGAGTTTCACATCCAAAGGGTGAATCAAACAACAATTATTGAATACCTTAATAATAATGACAATTACAATATTATTAAAAGCATACAAGGACTAGAGTAATAAGGTTCACCAAAAAAATTGATTAAGATCAGTCAGTACATAAGAAAAATTAAATTTTACACAATAAATAACTAACACTGGAACAAGATTCTAAAGGCTAATAATAATAACACTAGCAAACCATTAAATCAATATAATAACATTATTACAAAAGTACTCATAATAACAATACTATCAAACAGCTAATCACATAATTTAAAATGAACTTAACATTTTCCATTTTGATGGCTGAATAATCTTCTTCGCAACTTCCAGAGACCACTTCGGAATGTCGTGTAATATCCCGAGACTGACTTCATAAACTTGAAAGCTCACACTATAACCTATTGGTTAAATATATAATATTTTAATAAATTTAATTTCTCCATTTATGAAATTTTTGAAGCCTCCGAAAAGCTTGAGTGAAAGCTATTTATTTATAGCAAAGTACTAGACCAGAAATAAATATAACAGAAATTTGAAAGCGAAGCATCTGTCATTCAGAATAGAGTGACCAAGCCTTTACATTTAAAGTCAACACACATTCAGTTACAAGTCCATGCAGTTACTGCTTGTAGTGGGGTTCCTTTCCACCCAAATACTATGGCAGATCCATTGGCCTCAATAGTATAACATTCTCCGTGAGGAAATTGTTCCAGCATTAATCTGGCCTGATACCAAGCCTGATAGCTGAAACCCAGTTCCTTAAAGCCCTTGTGTCTAAAAAAACATCGCCACACATCTGTTCTAACATGTCTGATTCTTCTATCATTCATCTCACATGCTATGATATTGTTTATCCCGCTCCCACAGATTACTTCTTCAAACTTGATCCTTCCAATATCATGTCTATCTGGCATGATGACATCATAGGAGTCAAAACAAGCGCTGGTTTGGAAAAGTAGCTCGATGAATCGTTTGTTAAAACAAGGAGAGTTGTGGGCAGCGTCAACTTCTATATTCACCATTATTCGGGGCCTCAATTTCTTGAGAACATCCACAACACTCTCCAGAAGAGTCCGCTTATATAACAGTCTTCTGAAAACATTGGGAACATAAACTGCGACTGTCTCGCCAGGTTTAACGTTGAATAAACCTTCATGAATCTCCTCCATACTTGAGATCTGCACCATCCTGTAGGAAAACGGAAGCGCCAAGGAGTTAGCGAACTCGTGAAGTCTTCTTCCGTTCTCTTTCAGTTCTTCCCAACTCGTTCCAACTGCTGTGATCCTAAGAAGCTTCAGCGAATCGGAAGTAGCTCTCACGGCAAGACTCTGCATCAGCACTGACCACTGGCACCCAGTTCGAATCTCCAGATCTATCACATGAATTTTGCTTGCATCTCCCACTGACTCTATGATTGCCTGCACAGCCGTTAATTGCACCAGTTTCACATACGGGAGAACTCTATTATAAAACGCGACCAGCCTATTAACTTCGCTTCTATTATAATCACTTTTGAAATTGTCGGCAACATCGAGGGTTCGTTTTAGAGGATTCCTTAACCCGTCGCAAGTCTGGCGTTCGATTCTCTCCTGCAGCGCCACGGAAAAATAATAGCAGATCCTCTGTATAGGGCTTCCGGACTGCGAAGAGAAGTTGCGACATTGCATCACCAGCCTGGCTGCTTGATCATATTGCTTGTTGCTTATCATCTCTGCAGAGGTGAAGAGAAGGTGAGCCAATTCTAGCCCGTGCTGGTCTTCCGTTGCTAGAGCAGGAGTGACAAAGCTATAGTCCAAGCCGCCATAAGCAGAGCGTTTTATGTACCGCGTGCCCGCCATTTGTACGATTTCGTGAGATGACAAAGGCTTCATATTTGTGGGCATTTTGCCTTCGAAATTAGACGGCAGCATGGGAAATTCATAGTGTGCTAATGAAAATTCATCTAACTGCCTTTCCATTATATAATCTGGCGTACCTTTATTCAGCACTGTCTGATCATCCTCGTGGATTTCTGAAGATTGAATATTTTGATAACCAGACAAAGCAAAGCTCTCAGCCATGGTCGCCTTTGCCTGCTGCTCAATTACCCGAGTCCTGCTTTCCTCGTAGAGAAAATATTCCGGAGTATGATATCACAGAAACGGAGGAATTATATCATTTACTTATGATTTTTCTCTCCGGAATCTTAGTGCGGTTTGCTGTCAAGATATAAATCCAAAATATTGTCAACAATGTTTGTGGGTAACGAGACGCGTTGGAGGCGGCAGGATTCCAAGAATCGCCGTTCTTTGAATCCTTACAAACAGTAAAGTACAATGTTTCATTAAAACCTGTTAAATAGATTTGACCCCCTTGTTGAAACCTTAGCTAATGGGAGAGATTCGGTCGGTTCGGCTGTCGCCTCCAAAAACAGCTGTTTTTTTGAGTTGGCCTTATTTTTTGAAATGAAAGAAATAACGCGCAGAATTAATATGAAGACAGAAAAGAAGAAACAGAAAGTTCTACTCAGAGGAAAGTTTTACTCAGTCTAACACCCTATTTAAATATCATCAATCTTAATGGTCAAAGAGGAAAGTTTTACTCAGTCTAACACTCTACTTAAATATCATCAATTTTAATGGTCAAATAATCAATAGTAATTTTACACCTAATTCATAACAAAAAGTGGTAAATATTTGTCCTATTTTTATTGACCAAAATTGACCTTTCACTGAACATTTCCCAATTGAGATTACTATTAATGAAAAAGACTTTGTGTCAATAATTCGCATAAGTCTTCCTAGTTCTTATCAACCATTGTTAAGGTTTAGATACAATTGATAAATATAAAAGTAAAAAATCTAAAACATTGTGTAAAAGATCTGTATAAATTTAAAAGATAAAAAAATTTATGATTGGGTTGTAAATTGGAGACATTTCTAACATTGAAAAATTGTTATGATATTGCGAGTGGTGTTCAAAAGAAACAATTTAATGCAAGAAAAGACCAAGAAACTTGGGAAAAGAGGGACAAGATAGCAGCTGCCTGTGTTAATCTTACACTCTCTGAAGAAGTATTTAAAGAGAATCATCATAAATAAAGTGAAGTGGAAGTGTGGAAGATACTAAAAGATACATTTTAAAATGTAGGTGATATTTGGATTCTTAGTCTTCCCATAAAATTATAAAATATTAAACTTTTAAATTTGGTAGAAGTCAAAAAACACGCTTTTTATAGTTAGCAAAACTATTAATGATAAAGATTCTATGCCAATATTTCTTTTGTCTTCTTAGTTCTTATCAACCTTTGTTATAGGCTTAGACATAGTTGATAAATGTAAAACTATAAAATATAAAGAATTGTGTGAAAGACTTGTATACAATCTAAAATTTAAAAAATATTAGGATTATGTTGCAAGATTGGAAACATTTCTAACATTGAAATTCTTTTATGATATTGTGAGTGGTTTTGAAAAGAAACCGTTTAATACAAGAAAAGACCAAGAAAGTTGGGAAAAGAGAGACGAGAACATTTGCATGGAGCAAGCATACACTGTATAAAGAAGTATTTAAAGAGGTTCATCATAATCAAAGTGGAGTGGAAATGTGGAAGACACTAAAAGATACAAATGAAAATGTAGGTGATATTTGGATTCTTAGTCCTCCCATAGAATTATAAAATACGAAACATACAAATTTGGTAGAAGTCAAACTTCATTTGACAAAATTAAGGGAAAAGAAAATTAAACTTTTTGCACTTAACAAAACTATTAATCATAAATATTTTGTGTCTATAATTCTTCTATGTCTTCTTAGTTCTTATCAACCATTTGTTAGAGACTTATACAACTGATAACCATAAAACTACAAAATCTAATGAATTGTGTGAAAGACATGTAAAATTTAAAATATTTTATGATTGGGTTACCAGATTGGAAACATTTCTAACATTGAAAAATTGTTATGATATTGTGAGTAGTGTTGAAAAGAAACCATTTAACGTAAGAAAAGAGAATGAAAGTTGGGAAAAGAGAGAAAAGACAACATCTTCATGGAATAACCTTACACTTTCTAAAGAGGTATTTAAAGACATTCATCAAAATCAAATAAAAGAGAAAGAATGTTGGGAAAAGAGAGACAAGACAACATCTACATGGAATAACCTTACACTTTCAAAAGAAGTATTTAAAGACATTCATCAATAGCAAACTGAAGTTGAACTATGGATGATACTAAAAGATACATATGAAAATGTAAGTGATATTTAGATTCTTAATCTTCCCATAGAATAATAAAATATGAAACTTACAAATTCGGTAGAAGCTATACCTTGTAAATGACAAAATTAAAGGAAAAGAATAATGAACATTCTATAATTGATAAAACTATTAATAATAAAGATTTTTTCCAATGATTATTTTATTTCTTTTTAGTTCTTATCAACCATTTGTTAGAGGCTTAGACATAGTTGATAAACATCAAACTATAATATATAAATAATTGTGTGAATGATTTGTATAAGAAGAACTATAAGAAAGACACGTGTCAAATCTAAAATCTAAAAAATAGTATGATTGGATTTCCATAATTGAAACATTTTTAACATTGACAAACAATTATGATATTGTTAATGGTGCTGAAAAGAAACCATTTAATGAAAGAAAAGACCAACAAAATTGGGAAAATGTTAGGATTTAGGTGTCATTAACCTTGTAAATCCTTGTAATTATTATTCCTAATATTGTTTTGTAAATCAACCAAAAGGGATGTACAAGTTTCACCAGTAATGGGAAAATTTTTTTTACTGGGAATGGTAATTACGAAGTTACTGCATTGGTAAGTTCCAAAGTTACCGGTTGTAGTTATGGCGTAACATTTACTGATGGTAATTGTAAAAATCAAGAGTAATTGAGGGTAGGCGCCATATTGGAGGAATCATCTATTTTTGGTTGTTATGATACATGTCATAAAGGCGATAAGTGGTTGTAAGAGAATCTATGCCAGTTGTAAGCTGTCATAAGATTCTATGACAACTTATGATGGATAATTATTGCTTGTATGTTTCTATACTTAGCACTAAGTTCCCATATTAGAGAGATACTATTCAGGGGGTGTTATTACAAAATATATGATGGTTATTAAAACATTATTACCCTATAAATGCTTATTCTTTTCCATGGGCACCCAAGTTTACATGGTTGACTATTGACAAGCGGCAGAGGTTGTTGTGTGTCATTTAATGTTGCATGTTTGAGTTTCCATGGATAGAAAAAGTGGATGCCTAGTTTGGGGAGTGAAATACCTCTATAAATATAGTGCTTTGTATGTATTTTTCATATCATAGTTCTCTCGTACACATGTTTTGCAAGATTGAAGATTGAAGAGACAGAGGAAGTGGATATATTATGTATTTCAGATTTTGAAGATAATACAACTTGAGCCTCTTTTCTTGGTGGATTTTTTTACTCAAAAGAGTTTTCTCCACATTATATACTATGTTCATATGGTTTATTCTCTTATGGTGTTTATTCATGTCTGGTGATTTCATTTCCATTTGTAATCTCTATTCATATTACACTGCTTTAAGATCATAAACATATTGTAATCAGATTTTCATTTGACTAGTTGTTGCTTTTATTTCTAACAAAAAAGGACAATACAAAATCTATATGTAGTAAGCTTACTCTCTTGAAAGAAGTATTTAAAGATCTTCACCATAAACAAAGTGGAGTTGAAGTATGGAGGATACTAAAAGATACATATGAAAATGTAGGTGATTTTTGGATTCTTACCATATAATTACAAATGAAACTTGAAATTTGTTAGAAGTGATACCTCATTTGTCAAAAGTTTAAAAAAATAAAAATAAACTTTTTGAAGTTTGTAAAACTATTAATGATAAAAATCTTGTACTAATAATTCTTCTGTGTCTTCTATGTTCCTATGAACCATTTTTTAAAGGCTTAATCAACTGATAAACATAAATCTATAAAATCTAAATAATTGTGTGAAAGATGTGTATAAAGTATAAGATATAAAAATATTATGATTGGATTGTTATATTGGAAACATTTTTAACATTGAAAAATTGTTATGATATTGAGAGTAGTGTTGAAAAGAAACCATTTAATGCAAGAAAAGATAGACAAAGTTGGTAAAAGAGAGACAAGAAAACATCTGCATGGAGTAAGATTACAATATCTAAAGAAGTATTTAAAGAGGATCAACATCAACAAAATGTAGTAGAAACTAAAAATTCATATGAAAATGTAGGTGATGTTAGGATTCTTAGTCCTCTCATAGAATTATAGAATATAAAGCTTAAAAATATGGTAGAAGTGATACCTTATTTGATAATATTAAAGCAAAATAAAAATGAACTATTTGAACTTGGTAAAAATATTAATGATAAAGATTTTATGTCAAAAATTCTTATAAGTCTTCATAGTTCTTATCGATAATTTATTAGAGGCTTAGATATAAATGATTAACATAAAACTATAAAATGTAAAAAATTGTGTGAAAGACTTGTATAAAATTTAAAATCTAGAAAATATTATGATTTGGTTGCAAGATTGGAAATATCTCTAACATTGAAAATTTATTATGATATTGTAAATGGTTTTGAAAAGAAAGCATTTAATGCAAGAAAAGACAAACATAGTTGGGAAAACAGAGACAAGTCAACATCTACATGGAGTAAGCATACACTCTATAAAGAATTGTTTAAAGAGGTTCGTAGGGTAAAATTTAAAAACTACCTACTAGAAAACTATAAAAAATCTTGGTGAATCCCCTATGTAGAGATATAATAGTCTTGAAAATTTTATCTAAAAATTATATTTAAGCCATAAAGTGGGTGGTTGTTTTATGTTCAAACATAATTTTAAAACTAAATTGTGGCCAATTTGAAAAATAGAATTCATTGTTGTTTTTAATGAAATTGGTGAATGAGGACTTAAATTCTCCATAAAATATTAATTGAGGTGGTGAAAGAAGGCTAAGGTTTTGATACTTTTTTTATTGAGGTGGTGAAAAAATGATTAAGTTTTGATAATTTTTTAATTGAGGTGGTAAATAAATGCAAACTTTTTGATAATTTTTTTGAGGTGGTGAATTAAGCCTAAATTTCCTATAATTTTTTACTTGAGGTGGAAAAATTAAGCCTATTTTGCCCATAAATTTTTAATTAATCTAGATAAGTTAGCCTAAATTTTAATAAATTTGTAATTGAGTGGGTGAATTAGACCTAATGTAATATGAATTTTAATTGTGGTGAGAAATTAAAACTTAAATTAATATGAATTTGTAATTTAAGTAGTGAATTATTAAAATAAAAATTTTCTCATATCTTACATAAATGATAATGTCAGTTTCTTGAGCTATGGGCACCATCAAGAATTTGATTCAATTCACATGTAAGATGGTTTGATTCATCATTATTTATTGATATCTGTGGCATTTAACTCATAGTGCATTTGTGAGTTCACAAGGTTAGTTGTAAAAGTTAGCATTTCATTTTTTTCAGTACCATTATAGTGTTAACTAATAGTTGTTTCATCTACACTTCTATCTTGGCAAAACCAAGGAACGTGGTGAATGAATTCTTCTTCCTATGTAGGGTAGCTTCAACTAGGGTGGTTTTATAAATTTTTTTAGGTGTGTTCACATGTATTTCCTTTTTGTTTTCAAATTTCAGCATTGAAACAACTATAATTTTTACCAGAGCTTTGTGATAGGATAGCTTCTAGCTTTTGTACATTTTAGTTTCACATTAATATGTATTTGCAAGTTATATTCTAAATTAATATAAATGAAAATATTTTTTCATATATTACATCATATTCCGGGATACCTTTTGTCAAAAGATAGCATAGCACATCATCAAGATTACTATTTAATTTAGTAAATTTTTAAAGAAAAGTTGTACCACCCATGTGATTGTCATCAATAATATTTTTTTTCAACTCTACACACCAAAACTATCAATCCAAAGAATTTTTGAGATATGCACAAATATTATTTGTACATCTAAATATTATATCAAATGTCATCCTTCATTCAAAGTATCACACAAATGTCACTTAAGATAGGCCTATGCCAAAATATTATCTATGCATGTGTAATCTAATTATTTTATTCTTATTCACTTTTATTCCATTTAAAAATATTCATTTAATTTAACTTTAAATTACATAACAAAGAGGTATCTAATTGCATGCTTGGCCAACCATTATAATCTTGCTCTACTCTCTTCATTTTATGGAAATATTATTAAGCTCTTCAAATTTTGCCTACCAAATCATGAAGCCTATCTTCTTCTTGCATGACCTTTGTAGAGAGATAGCTTTCCATGGACTAATCCTGCAAAGTTTCTTAAACATTATCTTAAATTTACCTTTAGATAAAGGTGGCCATTAAGGAAGATATTGGCATCAACTACCTAGAAATCAATGTCAAGGCTTATGCTAATTTTGAGGTAACATCTTATTTTCTATCCAATTTCCTATGGCTTACTCAATCCATGACATTAATAGTTCTAGTGGTAGAAATTTCTTTAAAACCATAATTTAAAGTTGGATTGGATGTTGTAGTAGTAATGGGTGATAATTACTATAGGATACTTTACTAGTTGTTGGGGATGAGTTTAGAGATCTGGCTTCTATGGGAGCACTATGGGTGCTAGAGTAGAGAATGATGAACCATGCATAGAATCTCCAAACACATTGGAAAATCATCCTCAATAGTAATTTGGAAATTGTGGCTCCAAGAGTTTTGAGTATTTTGGATGAATGTCCACTCATTGCATTAATTTTCATCCTTTTGCAAATTGAGTTTGATTCAAGTCCGTTCATTGGGTAGCACTATTTCTTCTAGGTTTAGCTTGAAATTCCAATGCCAAGAGAAGCAGGTTGCTAAGATACTTTTTAGTAAAGAGTGCAAAATTTGGTAAATAGTATGGTAAAAACTATAAGTTTTTGTAAATAGTGTAGGAGTTTTAATAGGGTAGTAGTTTTAAAATCTTTCCATCAGAAAATATGGAATTTCAAGTCTTCACCTATTGTAATCTTTTTAAAGATCATATAGAATACAAGTTATGGGAAATATATTTAGACAAAATATATTTTATTACTAGAATTCTATTTTAAGTTTAGTTGATTTTACCATATTAAAATGCATAAGAAATTAATTTATATTCTAGAAACTGTAAATAATCTTCACTTGATTTTAATTAAAGTGATTTGAAAATACATGAGGAATTATTTTATATTAATCTCATTTTAAATCCTTACATGGGGAAAAGACTAAATATTTAATTTTTTTAGATCAAAATAAAACAACTACAGGCCCTGTGAGCACAAAAATCACACACAGCCTCCACGAGGACCCCTATGATGATTTTAATCCTTGTCACATACATGTAAGCATGAAATAATGTCCTATAAGCAAAAAAACCTCTTGACGAAGTGTCTTCTTTCTTGTTTTGTGTTGATTCCTCTTTGTTGATTTCTCTCTCTCCCCGTTTGCGATGCTTTTCGACACTTTTTGGCAAGACTTGTCAATTTGCATTTTCTGAGCTTTCAACCTTGCTTCCAAGCCTTGTAAGCATCTTGTAGGCGAGTTTTAACCTTTCTCCTATGTTTTTCATCTTATGCAGTGTCTAGAAGTCATCTAGAGGTCTCCCCTATCCATCTCGCACTTTCATTTTTCGGTTCTTCTTAGCCAATCCAAATCTCCCCCTATTATTTCTAGATCTCCCATGGGAGATCATGTAGGTGCCAGTGGAGATTTAGATTCTTGCACATGACTAACCTATTTCTGGAGGCAAAACCCTCCTTTCCCTCTCTTTTGTCATTCCCCACCTTGCAATTCCCCATAAAACCCTATCCAGCCCAGATCTCCCTAGGGAAACCTAGGGTCACCCCCAGGGGTGACCCTACTAGTACAAGGGGTGACCCTATCACATTTTTAGCTGCAGAAAAAATTAAGTTTCTCACTCATTTTAGCTCTATTTTTGCTTGTTTTTCTTCCGGTTTGCATGATTTTTGATGCCTAAAATGAGTTGACTATTTCATGCATCCACACATGCATAATTAACTCCATTAGATCTAAAATTAACAATTCAATCAATATCATGCATCCTCTCAACTCCAATTCCTCTTTAGTGATAAGCTATTATTGATTTATCACTCCATAGTTAGTTGAGTTCACTGGGTAATCAACCTTTTTAACTCCCCAATCAATCCTTGTTAACTCATCAATCAAATGAGTTACCTTCTCAATCATTCCCATTCCTCAAACCTATAAATACCCACCTCCCTCAAGCAAAAAGGGAGACAAATTCATTATGCACACAACTCTTGCAAGTTTTTGCTCTCCAACTTAGCATTCAAATGCTCTCACGGGATGAAGGTGCCTTTTGCTTTATTCATTGTTCAACCAAGCATTGTTATGTTGTTTCATTCAACACCATTGTGCTCAACCAAAGCTCTCATTAAGCTCTTTCAAGCTTCAACGAGCTTCTTTTTGCTTCTTTGTGTTGTTTTGTCATCAAGAGGTCTTCCTGCTACTTCAAAAGGACTCAAGGTTACTAATATCAATAATTTCTAAGGGTAGTGGAGCCACACAAATCTTCATTTGTTTCAAGTTCCTTCATTGCTTTATTCAATTCATAGTAATTAGAAAAACAAAATTTTCTCTTGGGAACTGTAAATCTTTGCTTTTTCCATGATAGTTAGATATTGCATGTTAGAATAGTTGTTTTGATATTCTTAGATCTAGATTATTTGAAGAAGCAATTTCTCTTTTTAGATTAGATTACTTCAAAAAAATCAAAAACCCAAAAACATAGATTAAGCTTGCATTAGGAAAAATCATATTATCTTGCATTCATATTTCCCTTTCATAGATTAAATAGCACTTTTCATTTGCAAAATACTTAAAAGCACAAAAAGTGTTAAAATATCATTTAGCTTGGCATGCATATAGAAACCCTAGAAAAGACTAACTTGCAAACCCTCAATACCATCACGAGGTAAACATAAGTCATTTAACATAATCAAAACCTAGGTGAAAACCTTAAGTCTAGTTATAGATTGGTCATCACACATTTACCTCTATCTTGGCTCACGAATGTGCCTAGAAGTGAGAGGAGAGAGGGTGAGGGCTATCGGTGACAAGACTGAAGAAATCAATCCATGACAACAACAAGAGACATTTACTCAACCACAACAAGATCCATTTGTCCTCTTATTGTTAGAAGAACAAAGACAACTCCAAATACAATGAGAAATCATTCAACACATTCAAAAACAAGAGGACATAAATGAGAGTAACTGCTTACAGACACAAAGGTGGAATATAAGGAACCCCAACAAGAGAAGAAAAACTAGTGACCCTTTGGGTCATAGGGTTACCTCAACAACCACTGCCATCGAACAAAAAATTCAACTTAGCACACAACAACAAAGGCCACAAAATTTGCTGACCCCTCTCTCCGAAGTCTAGCTCTCCAATGAGCCAGACCCTTGCTTTGTCTCACCTCATCTTGACTGGCTAATTCTATGAGACCGAGAGTGATGTGGTGGATAGCCTCATGGCAAAGAGTGAAGGGTCCATGTGCATGCCAAAATCTAACCTGACAGCCCCAGGAAACTGGAGTCATGATTTTGAACATACATGCCCCACCAAAAAGCTAACCTGGGTCTAAATATGAGAAATTGGAGATGTTGGAAAAGCTAGAAAACCTCCCTACACAAATCCAAAACCTCCTTAGTAAGGAGAAGGATTCAATACCATGTCACCATGAGTTTAAAATAGGTCAATTAGGATACCCTACCTAAGGTGTGCCTTAGGTGTCATATGGGGATTACTCCTAGTAATAATGATTGTAATATTATTAAAGATTCTAGAAGATTCAGTGGCGGGATGGCTTATCACCAGATCAATTTGAAGAGAATTATAATTTGGCATTGTATGACATATAACCAAAGTACTATGATGACTTGGATTCTTCATTGGGTTAATCACATGGCCACTCACGTGACCTATGGTTGGATTAACACTTATAGTCTCCATAAAACCCATATTAATGATTTTCTGAAGGTTTGTAATCATAATATGGATTGTCATACTAATTCGCATGAGGTGAATTTAAGGAATTATGTCATTTTGAACTAGTGAGGTGACAAGTTGCTCATTACTTTTCATGCTTCATGTTGCTCGCCATTTCATATCTATAGTGGTAAAGATCATTGGCTTTAAAGAGCTTTCTTATTGTCTAAAATTTTTGCGAAGTATTGTTGCTTACTGAACATGCAAGGGGATAGGACTTGTCCTGAACTAGATTCTTGTGAGGAATTTAGAAGGAATGAAACC
Source organism: Cunninghamia lanceolata (assembly GCA_027924645.1). NCBI lineage: Eukaryota > Viridiplantae > Streptophyta > Pinopsida > Cupressales > Cupressaceae > Cunninghamia > Cunninghamia lanceolata. The sequence goes on along the minus strand of BSBN01000334.1, from coordinate 3,865,106 downwards.
CTCTAGCATATCTTCCAAGAGGGTGGGGTGGCATCATTTTCAGAGTGCCTTCAGGGGCATGATGAGAATTTATCCATATAATTTGTGTAGTCTTGGGTGGATATAGATGTTCAAGTTAGCAGAGTGGGATTTGAAGTGTCCAAAGAAGTCATAGGACTGGAAACAAGGATGCCCACTAATGGTGTGAAGCATAAGAAGACTAGTAAATTATTGGACCTAGAGGGAATGACCTTATTTTTGAAAAAAAGGTGAAGTATTGCATAGCCTGTAAGGTGGGTTCAATAGAGAACAACTTACAAAACCTTGGGATGATGTCTACCATATGATCATTGAGTATTTTACTCTTGAAGGTAGGTTTCAACACTTCTTCCATTACCATTTTTTTTGTTGAATCATTTCAGACGTAGCAAATTCATTATCTTTTTGTTTTACCTACTTCCTTCCTTTGAAGTCTCTATGGAGGAAGCCATTGAACATCACAAGCTCGACCATGAGAAACCTCCCATTCCACTCCACCAAGGGCTTATTTACAAACTGTACAAGTTTCATTTAGCCCTTTGTCCCCACAAGACTATCATTGCCACCAACATTGACAACTCCTCTATGTCATCTAAGCCTAAGCTAAAACCTACTTGAAGCAACCCTATGATTATCATAGAAGCTGCACCAAAAATACACCCACTCCCACAAAACTGCTAAGACCTCTTCTTCTAAAAAGAAACCCTTTATGGTGAATAGCCCCAAGACTCAAAATGTTGACTAGATTAACCCTAAGACAGCTAGCCCTAATCCCACCAAAATAAATCTTGCTATGGGTGATTCTATGGGTGACACTTCCCAAAATAAGTTTAAGGAGGGGAAGGATGGGGATAGCCTCTCTTAATACCAAGGATAATACCGAGATGGAACTGCATAACCTAGAGATTGAGGCCAAGGTTCTATGGAAGGTGGGGATGGTAGTGAAGAAAAAGAAGATGAGGAGTATGTATTACCTTAGTGTAAGGTTGGGGCTTGTCAACTATAAGGTCGACTAGACTAGCTGCTAAACCTAACCATGTGCATAAGGAGCAAGTGGTTTCTATAGAGTCAGAAGGCTATGAGGACAACCTGGATGGTGAGGTCAAGACTAAGAACCAAGAGGAGACTATGGTCTTGGAGACTATGGATGAAGGCCTGAGTAACTTCCCTAAACTGAATGTCCATGGGTCGAAGATGGATATCCTTGAGAAAATGGAACTAAACACTGGTAAGAGAAACAAGGGTAAGAAAATTACCATAAAAGGAAAAGAGACTGATGACATCAAAAGTAGAATGATGGAGATGGAGAAGAAGTTCATGATCCTAGCTAGGGTCACCTCCAAAGTGATGCATAGGTCTTTTTCGACTCTAGCTGTTCTGCAGAACAATGAGCTCACTAGGCATGGCATGAAGGACAAGGAACTGAAGGAGTATGAGGATATGTCTCAATTTCTTACTAAGGATTGGGAACAACTATTTAATTAGCTCAGGGGGCTTTTGTATGTTTTAATGTTTAGTTTACTATATATCTATTGTTAAACTATTGTTTCTATATTTTTTGTTGCTAGAGGTTCTTTTTGTTGTGATGGTCCTTTTTTGTTGACTCTCTTACATTCCCTTGTCGCTAATATGTAATGGGATCGAAACCCTTGTTTTGTTGCTTATATTATCAAAAACTATAGGCCCCACCAACTAATACATCCCCTTCTATAACTAATGGTGTTCCCTCAAGCTATAATAATCTTTTTTTCTGCTTTGACATCCATGATTCATTGATGTAGTGGTCCAAAAAATGCTAACTTAGCATTCAATTTACCTTAAATAGACATATGGTATCTAAGGGGAAATTTATTATATTTTAGGGTTGTTAAAACTTAAATCACAATTTTCCCTCACAAAATGAATAGGTTCAAAATAGATTAAAAAATAAAGAGGGCCATTCACACTCAAATAAACATCTATGGAAGCTATAATAAAATCATTTTCCAATTTATGAGTAGTCAAATAAGAAAACTTAACATAATGATAAGATATCATTAACACAGGGAAAACAAAATGTATAATATCATCCCATTCCTTTTAACCTTTGTCCCCACAAGACTATCATTGCCACCAACATTGACAACTCATATGCGTCATCTAAGCCTAAGCTAAAACCTACTTGAAGCAACCCTATGATTATCATAGAAGCTGCACCAAAAATACACCCACTCCCACAAAACTGCTAAGACCTCTTCTTCTAAAAAGAAACCCTTTATGGTGAATAGCCCCAAGACTCAAAATGTTGACTAGATTAACCCTAAGATGGCCAGCCCTAATCCCACCAAAAGAAAGCTTGCTATGGGTGATTCTAAGGGTGACGCTTCGCAAAATAAGTTTAAGGAGGGGAAGGATGGGGATAGCCTCTCTTAATACTGAGGATAATACCAAGATGGAACTGCATAACCTAGAGATTGAGACCAAGGTTCTATGGAAGGTGGGGATGGTAGTGAAGAAAAGGAAGATGAGGAGTATGTCTTACCTTAGTGTAAGGTTGGGGCTCCATCAACTACAAGGTCGACTAGACTAGCCACTAAACCTACCCATGTGCATAAGGAGCAAGTGGTTTCTATAGAGTCAGAAGGCTATGAGGACAACCTGGATGGTGAGGTCAAGACTAAGAACTAAGAGGAGACTATGGTCTTGGAGACTATGGATGAAGGCCGGAGTTATATCCCTAAACTGAACATCCATGGGTCGAAGACGGATATCCTTGAGAAAATGGAACTAGACACTGGTAAGAGAAACAAGGGTAAGAAGATTACCATAAAAGGAAAAGAGACTAATGACATCAAAAGTAGAATGATGAGGATGGAGAAGAAGTTCATGATCCTAGCTAGGGTCACCTCCAAAGTGATGCATAGGTCTTTTCTGACTCTAGCTATTCTGCAGAACATTAAGCTCACTAGGCATGGCATGAAGGACAAGGAGCTGAAGGAGTATGAGGATATGTCCCAATTTCTTATTGAGGATTGGGAACAACTCTTTAATTATCTCAGGGGGCTTTTGTATGTTTTAATGTTTAGTTTACTATATATCTATTGTTAAACTATTGTTTCTATGTTTTTTGTTGCTAGTGGTTCTTTTTGTTGTGATGGTCCTTTTTTGTTGACTCTCTTGCGTGCCCTTGTGGCTAATATGTAATGGGATTGGCACCCTTGTTTTGTTGCTTATATTATCAAAAACTACAGGCCCCACCAACTAATACATCCCCTTCTATAACTAATGGTGTTCCCTCAAGCTATAATAATCCTTTTTTTCTCCTTTGACATCCATGATTCATTGATGTAGTGGTCCAAAAAAATGCCAACTTAGCATTCAATTTACCTTAATAGACATATGGTATCTAAGGGGAAATTTATTATATTTTAGGGTTGTTAAAACTTAAATCAGAATTTTCCCTCACAAAATGAATAGGTTCAAAATAGATTAAAAAATAAAGAGGGCCATTCGCACTAAAATAAACATCTATGGAAGCTATAATAAAATCATTTTCCAATTTATGAGTAGTCAAATCAGAAACTTAGCATAATGATAAGATATCATTAACACAGGGAAAACAAAATGTATAATATCATCCCATTCCTTTTAGCCTATGTTGGGAATATATGTTGGATCAATTTCTATTCCTAAAATTTGAGGGATGATGTGCCAAATATCTAGTCTATTATCTAGTATTTTTGTTCCTGTATGTAATTACTATCCACTAGCCAAGGAAATGGTGAAATAAATACCCATGTCTAGAGTATGTAGCTATGTTTCACAATTGCCAATGCTTCACTTTTTAAATAGAATCTAATTCATTGGTGAATCATCAAATGTTATACATTACTCACACACATAAATGTAATCACACTCACAAAACCTAAGGTTGGAGAACCCTTGAATTGCCCAGTGACATGTTATCTTTTCCATCAATTGGCCAATGGTGATTCCACTTGCCCTAACAAATTTCTATTTTACTTCAGTCCCTATATGCCATTGATGTGATTAAATGGCTTGATCCAACAAAGAAATATCAATAAAATATGTGAATTATATGACATGTAAGATCTTCTTGGATCTTTTGGTTGGGTTGCTTCTCCATGTTTATTCTGCCCAGGTTTAAATGCTATGAGGGCATTTTTCTCCTAAGCTCTCTAATTTCCTTTTTTCTTTATTGTATATAAAGTTCAGGTGCTCTACATCTTTTTCTAAAAAAAAAACTTGGAATAATAACAATTTATAAATGTTATCACCTACATAATATATAGACACTCACAAAATTATGGTTATCCAAAAGTCCCACCCACCAAGAGTGACACATTAGGTTTTTGACTATTAGGCTAATGACATTGCTACCTATTAGGACAAATGTATGTTTTCAATTGTAACACTACTTATCATTGATAAGGTTAAATAGTTTGATCCCACAAAGGATCAATAATAAAATATGGGAATTAAATGACATGTAATATATTCTCAAAAAATCTAGTATTTTCTTAGAATTGTTATGGACTCAAAAGTAGCCACTTCTATTTTATCTCTTTATTTATCTCCTAGGTCCTCGTGATTACATTATACATTCTAAATATTTATCCCCGTGAAAAATTGTTTGAAAGCAATGTAAATTGGGAAGAAGGGGCCCATGTTTTACCTTATCCTAGACCTAAAAGGGGCTCAAAGCCTTGGATGCCTCTGCCTAAGTCTTCCCTAATTTCTCAAGCCTAAAATAACTTGATATTGGCTTAGGACATTTCAAAAGGTTTCTCCTTGTGATCTCTTTTGATTTAATTTCACGAATGTTAGTGGAAAAGCATATATAATTGTGTTTTTGAATCCATTCTGAACCTAGATAGAGATAGCCATCTTTAGGCATTAGAGTAAAGAGCATTCAAAGCATTCATTTCTATTCTAGAGAAGATTTGTGTTGTATTTATGTGTTGTTGTAGGTTTTGAAGTTATCATCTATCTCTCCTTATGAGTTGAAGATCCTTCATTTTCCTAAGGGTTTTTATCAAATAGGTGATATCATTATTATTTATCATCATTTGATTCATCATATTGTTATCATGTTTATCCTATTCCTTGCAAGGGTACACTCTCTTTATCTATCAATAGTGTTGGGAAACTTAAATGCTATCCTAGTATTTGACTGAGACAAGTCCCTAAACACCATAACCCTCAAAACCCTTTTCTTCTTCTTGTGTGTAGGTTACAAGAGTGAGATCCAGGAAATATGAAGATATTGGAAGACTTAATAAGGATTAGGGTTTCAAGATCCACCAACAGTTTAGGAATATTCCTTTGTACAAGACTTGGGCATTGGTACCGTAGTTTTTCTACCCTAGATAACTTCAGATCTGACATTAAGGTAGTCTCTAAAATTTTTTTGTAGTTTATAGTTTCTAAAGATTTGACCATTTAGGACTTGGGCAGTCCCAAAATAGTCCTCTGACACCTCTGCTTTTGGGACAAAGGTTCTATCATCTTCTTAATCCTCTTTGTGTAATTGGTTTTTGGAGATTTGTTGTACATGTTATGTTATAATCAGATCATCATAGAACTAGGGTTTAGTGTATTATTGACCTAGGGTTTGATAAAAAGGATGATTAAATCTAATCTTTCTATAACACTTCTAATTACAAGATCTATACATATATCCACCTTCATTTGGTAGTGATTTGGCTAAATCTTGTCCTTGAATGTTATTGTGAAAGAGGGTTTGATCTAGTGTGCATGCTAGTTGTCATCACTCTCCTTTTTCACACCTAACAAGAATAATTAAACAAAAAGAATGCAATTCTACATATGAATGCATACACAATCACAAAATCATGGGAGGGCTACAAAACCTGCCAACTAAGGAGCAACATGTTATCCTTCGAACCAATCATCCAATGTTCTTGCCGCCTACCCTAACGAATATACATTTTTTCTTTTATCATCGCTTAGCTTTGTTGAGGTTAAATAGTTTTCTCTCATGGAGTAGGATCAATTAAAGATGTAAATTAAAGGATATCTATGATCTTCTTGGAAAATCCAAGATCTTCTTAGAATAACTACTAAATAAGAATGTAATTATCTAGATAAATGCATATAGAGTCACAAAAAAATATAGAGCTAGAGGCCCAACCAACTTACTAATGACAAATCAACTTTTTAGCCAATGGGAATGTTTCTATCCTAACCATTTTCCACTATTACTTCAAGTACCACATGCCATTAATATGGTTAAATGACACTTGTGCACTACTTATCATTGATAAGATTAAATGACATCTAAGATGTGAATTAAAAGACATCTAAAATTTTCTTAGAATGTAATCACATGTTATTTACAATGCATACACTATCCCATGTTGCATTTAGGAATTATGAATTTACATTTAAGTTTCATAGTAATTAAAATTGCCCACCTCACATTAATTAAATACCATTATATATAGACAAGTTATAAATTTAAACAGTCCCATAATTACTTTCCTAGTTTGACACACAAGTGAGCCTTGGTGAACACTAAACACATAAATTCATAAGCCATGTTAGTGTGAATAGGGATATTTCATATCGAGTTTGATATTTACTACGTATTTCCCCCTTGTGTGAATAATTGATATTATTTAACTATTTATTAGTTAAATAATATCCACACACATATTCACATGTTAAGTTGACTTAGGAAGCATTCTAGTTGTTTCTAGATGTTGAGAGTTGTCTCTAGTTGTTGATAGTTGTCTTATAGTTGTCTTATCCTACAAATGTGATCTAGTTGTGTCATGTCATAGGATTAAAGTGGCAAATGATATATGTGAGAATTTAGCTGACGATGTTCTATAGGAAGAGGGTTTAGATTGGGAATTGAGTAATATGGGTATATCCTAGACAACTCTTGAGAGGAAAGAGGAATTATCTACACCGGCCTCCACAATAAAGAGCTCCAAACAAGGGAAGAATAAGATTCAGTTTGAGATTGCATCAAGAAATCAAGCAACCACTGAAAAAGTGCTAAGGAAGAGGAGAGAGGGAAGCTCACTTTGAGAGAAATGAGATTCATCACATGGAATGTTAGGGGCATGGATACCCCTAACAAAAGATGTCTCATCAAATTTTAAATTGATGGGCCTAAAGATGATATAGTTTTGTTACAAGAGACTAAGTTTTCCTTTGACCAGGGCTATAAGATTTTCAAGCAATGGAAGTAGTGGGACTTTGTTATCTTGCAAATGACAAAGGAAGATTGCTTGCACTCTTCTTGTATTTTGAACAATAAATATGGAAGGTTCTAATCATTTCCCTGTCATCTGCAAAGTTTGATTTATCTAATTTTTCCTTTGTGCATTAAAGAATTTCACTATGCCAACCACCTGCATGGCATGTTGTCCTACATATTTATTAAATTATGGGCACAAATAAACCTATATATTCTTGCGATCATGATATACTTTTAGGGAATTATCCTTTTAATGTAATTACAACACACCCAATGTATTGTTCAAATTTTTATTTTTGAGCCACATGACATTTGACTATGCCCTGTGCATGTGGGGTGCCCTCTATCAACCACTTGCCATTTTAGAGACTTATTCATTATATTTTCTTCCTCATTAGCTTCCTTTTTTGGGCCTTATCGAAAAATCTTCAAATTTCTGAACTTTTTCCATTGTTGCCTCTTTACTTGCTTTATCCTCTCCTTTATTGGAAAGTTTCATTTTTTTGCAAAATTGGCCCTATCTTTACCCTTGTCAATTATTTCCACATTTGTCGAACCATCACCTTCCTTTACTCTTTTATCAACAATTTTGTCTTTTGCTGAACTATCTTCCTTTTCTTCTTATTTTATCATTTAGTTAGTAAAACTTTGTTTTTTTGAACTTAGCTATTTGGTGAATGTTTTGCCTTTTTTGGCAACTTCACCCTATGGCGAACTATTTGTCTTTTACCTCTATTGGCAAATCTTTAATTTTCCAAACCATTTTTTTTCTATATCCTTGGTTGAAGCAAAAGATGACTTTTATAGACTGCTTTCTTTGGCATCATATTTCCACCTTTTAGCTTGTCATCTTATTTGCCTTAGTGGCAAACTCTCAAATCTTCAAACTGTTAGCAAGTTTAGCCTTCCACCAATTAGCCGATAAAGAACTTTGCCTTAGTTTTTAGCTTTATTGGCAACTTTCCCTTTTTTCAATTCAAATCATGGCACCACTTTTCCTTATTGGCAAATTTCAACTTTCTTGAACCATTGTGCCTTTCCTTTGTTTTATCGCCTTGTCGGCGAATCATGAAAAACTCATACTTTTGGAAAGTTCGAGATTTCGCCAACTCTCAAACAACACCTTTCCATACTTAGCCATTTTCACACTTTTTTGCACCCTTTATTTGCCTTATTGGCAAATTTGGACATTTCCTAACTTGCCATTCTTTCCTACCTTTTCTTCCTTTGTCGATAATTTCCCCCTTTTCTGAACTTCTTATGCCTTAGAAAATATTCTTCTTCCATATTTGCTTTATCGGAAAAAATTACCCACACTGAACCTTTGACTTTTCAAACCTTTGTCCTTATTGGAAAATATTGTTTTTCCCAAGCATTGGGAAAACCACTTTATTACCATGTTGTTTGCTTCAACAAACCCTTCAACTATTAGCAAAATCAGCAAAAAATTAAATTTTAGAACCATTATCAGTGAACTTATGGGTTCTCGAACCAAGACTTTCACGAACCAAAGACTTATAAGATTTTGTCTTACTCTTTTTTGTGACTTAGAATTTTTCTTCGCCCTTTTCCATGGCTCCTTCCTTTACTACTGCTCCTATCACCTTATCAGTGAGTCAGAGAAAAGGCAAACCCCTAAACTAGTTCTCTAGTTTGGACTTTCGCCGATTCACCAACCAAAGGCAAAAAGTGATAAGTTTTCTAATGGAAAAATGGGAAAGAGATAGGGACTTGACTTACTCATTTTTTGAGGAAAAAGAGCCCTAAAAACTATCTTTGATTAGATTTAAACAAGAAATTTGCAATTGGTGAGGGCATAAAATTGGGATTTTGGATTTTTGGGGCAAAATAGGGCATTCTTGGGAGCAAAATTTTTGCAGGTCCCAACAAGATGAAAGACTGGATAGGTTCCACATATCTTGCCATTGTCTACAAGATAACTGGGATTATTCAATGGATATCCTCTCTTTTACCAGATCTAATCACTTTCTAGTTTTCTTAAAGGACGGAAAGGGGGTAAGATCAACAAGTAACTCTTTCAAGTTCTAGGAGATGTGGCTTAGGGATCCCAATTTCCTACCATCAATTGAAAAATGGTGGAAGAAGACTCCTTATGTTAAAGGATGGAGAATGTTTTAGTTGGCTTCCAAGTTGAGTTATTTAAAGGCAACGATTAAAGAGTGGAATTTGGTCCATTTTAAGAGCATCTTCAAAGAGAAAACCATCATAGTGCAAGAAATCAGATTAAATGCTGATTTGATCATCTTATTGGGAATGAATGAGGAGAGATACATTAGAGAGAACAGGCTCAAGATGGAATTAGAAGAAATTATAAATAAGAAGAAGTCTACTGGAGGCAAAAATCAAGGGAGACATGGTCAAAATAATGAGACAGGAATACTACATATTTCCATTTATCCTCAAAAATGAAATGAACTTCCAATTCTATTTTCTCCATTAGAGTGGTATACAAATCTTTGACTAATGACATGGCAGTGATTAAAGCTCAAGCAAAGGAATATTACAAAACTCTCCTCTCAAAGGTAAATGATAATTGTCACTGGAGACCTGAGGATATTAACATTCCCAGATTGGTCATGGAACAACAAAATAATGAGCTCTTCAAGGAGTTTATAGTAGAGGAGATTTGAGCTATGGTCTTCTCTCTTCCAGGAGACCAGGCCTCAGGCCCATATGGTTGATTGAGTAGCTTTTTTCAACACTCTTGGGAAATTATGGAAAAGATATTCTATTAGCCGTTGAAGAATCCAGAAAATACTATAACATCATCAAGGTGTGGAAAGACACTAACATTATGCTTATCCCTAAAATGAGCACTCCTTTATCTTTTGAGGAATTTAGGCCCATCTCAAAGTTTAACTTTGTTTACAAAATCATTTCTAAGGTAGTGGCTCAAAGGGTAGCTTCCTTCCTTCCGGATATTATATCAGAAGAGAAAAGTGGAGTTGTTCTAGGCAAATAGATGGTGGAAGGTGATATCATCACTCATGAGATTCTTCATTTTATAAAAGAGGGTAAGGACCCATGTGTTGTAATTAAAATGGATATGGTGAAAGCCTATAATAGGGTGGATTGATCTTTTCTCATGTTTGTGTTGGAGAAGTTAGGGTTTTCCAAGAAGTGGAGGAAATGGATTTTGGCATGTCTCACTGGTGTTAAGTTCTCTATTCTAATCAATGGTAGGGAGATAGAACAATGTGAATCTTCAAGGGGCCTTAGAAAAGGGGATCCCTCATGCCCTTATCTCTTCATTTTAGTGATGGAGGCACTAACTTGGGCCATTCGTGAGGCCAATCAAAGGACTCAATAGCCTTACATCCAAATTAGGAACTTGAAGGATACATTCACACATGCCCTCTTTGTGGATTACATGATTCTATTTGGCCAAGATATGATCAAGGAAGCCCATTCAATCAAAGAAACCATGGATAGATATTGTAACTTATTAGGCCAGCTAGTTAACCCTAAGAAATCAATGGTCTTTATTTTCAATTCAGATTTCAATTTTCAATCTAAAATTTCTAAGATATTTAAATTCAATGTGGAATATCTTCCAAATATGTATCTAGGAATCCCTATGTTTAATGGTATAAATAGAAGGGATCTATGGGAAGAAGTGATTTCTAACTTGAAAAACAAAATTGGAACACGAAAAGGAAAATGGTTAACATTGGCTAGAAGAATTGTTGGGAATTAAGGTGTCTCAACCTTGGTAATTCCTTGCATTTATTATTGTAATGTAATTTATTTACTTAGCCTATGTTGTAATTTGTTGTACATTATGTTTTGTCATTTAGTGTGAAGTGGCATGATGAGTTGTCACTCGACTTGTAAGATGACTAGGATGGTCGGGTAAAAGCACAAAGCTGTGTTACACTTTTAGCTGACTTATCAACATGAGTGAATTTTAGTATTTATAACTAAAAATCAATTTTGGTCAAACATATGATCTAGTAAGATTCATTATACATAAGTTAAATATGTCCACAACTTTTCCAACTAAAATTGTTGGCTAAATGCATATGTAGTACCACTTTGAGGCCAATTTACTAAAAATTAAACTATTTGAAAATTTTAATTTTTCAACAACTCCTATTCATATAAATAGCATTTTTTTTTAAATGTAAAAATACCCTTTTGTAGATCCATAAGTGTAGTTTTTAAATATATATTTATTTTAATATTTCAATTATTATTTATATTTTATTTTTATTTTTTACTAAAAGCAGGTTTTCAGCACAAAAATATTAGGTTGATTATCATGTCAAGAAAAATACTAAAACTTATTAATTTTTTTTTAAAAAAATATGATACCCTAGATAAAAGAATCTATATTAATAAAGTATAATTTGTTTCCTATTTTAGATAAATATTTAATATAAAAGTTGACGTCGACTGGAAACAACCATGTTTTAATACACATACATTTAAATATTTATTTAAAAATATATCTTTATTAAAATTGGAAAAAAAAATATCCATGCCCTAAAGTTTCAAGTTATAAATATATACAAAAAAATTGAAGGAAAAAAAAGAAAATTTACTATATAAAGCTTGATGTCTCATGTAACATCATTTTTCAGCATTTTATCAGCAACTAAATTATAGTGTTAATTCTTAAAAAACTATATTCAAATAATTTTTTAAAATTTTCAAAAAAATATGAACATAAAATATACTAAAATATAAACATTTTATTAGTTTACATCATTCCAAAATTCAAAACATATATGCCACTTTCTAGTGATTCAAGTTTAAAAATTGGATCAGTGTTGGCTGATTCCTTTATAAAAGTGTGACTCATCTTTGTACTTTTACCCGGTCAACACACTCTATGTGGAGATAGGCATCCATTTTGTGTGGTAGATGTTTTGTACCATGTGTCAGCATCTTGACTAGTGTGTAACTGAATCTTGACCAAAATGGTTATGGCAGATTCCTATGACAGAATCTATGACATGTAAGAGTCAGAAATAGAAGGTTGTATGATAGGTGAAGACATGTGTCACAAGACATCTTGGAATAAGGCATCTTTGGGCACCCCAAGGATGGTTATGACATGTTGTAAGAGAATATGTTATTTATAGCCTGTTTATGATAGATTCTCTTACAACTATAAGATATGTCAGTATGACAGATTCTATGATGGTTGTAAGAGTCGTAAGAGAATCTGTCATTGTCCAACTTGGTAATAGGTGACCTCTTTGGGATGGGGTGACTTGACAAGTGTCAGGAACATCCTACAGTGTTAGATAAGTGTCCATATGCATGGGTTTTGGGCCATGAGGCCATGTTGGATGCCTATCTCAAAATAGAGCCATTTTTGCCTTGTATTTTCTATATAAGCAAGTGCTTTGGAGAGGAGATATATTATGTGATTGACAAGTACTATTATGTTTCTGATTTGTCTCCAGATATGAGTGTCAAAGACTCTTGAGAGCTTGCATTGCAAGTGTATTGTAAACCGTTTCAGTTTTGATAATATATTGTGTAAGTTTTGGAGTGTGGGGTTTTCCATCCGATAAGGGTTTTCCCCACATATATCTTGTGTCTCTCTCGTCTGTCTCATTTCTGTGTATATGTGTATTTATACAATATCTCAATTGTTGTTGTTAACATTCTATAATTGTAAAGGATAAAACAAATTTGCACTCTTCTCTCCTCTTTAGATTAGTGTAGGAAGCGATTTCTGCACACCTAGCTTCCTTTTAGTTGGTATTAGAGCCTGGCTAGTTTTGGTTCTAGCTGCTAGGTAGGGGTTTTTTGAGCTAATCTTAGGTTGAGTGGGAGTCTGTGCAGAGTATTATGTATCTTATTGGAGGAAGGAGATGGTAACCACATCCTGAAGAGTAGAGGTGGAGAAGTTTAATGGCACAAATTTCGAGTTGTGCAAACTCAAGATGGAAGATCTACTTGTTGATCATGACCTATGGGAAATCGTTGATGGAACAAAACCTACGACAATGTCACCAGCTAATTATGACCTCAAAGATTAGAAGGCTAAGGGTCTCATAACACTCTATCTAGCTGCCCTATCCTATTGAATGTCCATGAGGAGAAGATTGTGAAAGATCTTTGGAAGAAGTTGGGATCTGTTTATTAGGCCAAGTCCTTAGTGAACAAGCTCTTTCTGAAAAAGAAGTTGTTTTATCTAAAAATGGAAGACCAAGGATCTGCTGCAGACCATATGAATGCTTTAACATTCTTCTTGCATAATTGACATCCATGGGTGTGAAAATGGAGGAGGATGATCGATGTATGACCCTTCTTTGTTCTTTGCCAAATTCATGGGATCATCTTGTCATGGCTATCGAAAGCACTACCACCACCTTCAAGATGGATGATGTAGTATCTTCACTATTGTCTAAAGAAGTGCAAAGAAATACAATCAAGTCAGCAAAAGATGCTCTTGTAGTTCGTGTAAGACCCAAAGAGAAAGGGAAGAAGGACAAGAAAGGTGAAAAGGACAAATCCAAATCTCTTGGAAAGTCCAAGGCTCTCTATGGAACTGTGGCAAATCAGGGCATTTCTGAAAGGAATGCAAAGATGAAAAGAAAAAGAAGAAGAAGAATGCCCCTGATTCAGATTCTGATGAGTCACAAGATGAAGATGATGCCTTCATCACAGCCCTGTCCACCCATGCATCTAATGATGTGTGGTTGATTGATTATGTTGCATCATTCCACATGACCTTGCATCGAAGCTGGTTCACCAAGTATGATGAGTTCGATGGTGAAAGAATGTACCTAGGTGATGATTCTCATCTGAAGATTATTGGTCATGGGAGAGTCTCAATCTGATTCCCTAATGGATGAGTGAAGGGGATCACTAAGGTTATGCACATCATAGGCTTGGCACAAAACTTGCTTTCTATAAGTATGTTGAATGATGCAAGTGTGCAGGTTGTCTTTTCGAAGGATGGATGCAAGATGACTAGATGATCTATGGTACTTGTGAAGGGTACTCAGAGGGGTACTCTGTTTCATCTGGAGGCATGCACTACATAGTACAATAGTTCTTTTGACTCAAAGAAAAGAGCTGCAATCACTTCATCCCCACCATCTGAATGAGTAGTGAAGAAATTTGTTGTAACACATTCTGATGGTAGTTTACATGCTTTGGAAGATAAACTTCCTGCTAACAAGACTATGTTATGGGATTTGAGATATGACCACATTGGTGGGAAGGGTCTTAGAACCTTGAGAAATAAAAACCTTTTTGAGGGGTTAAATGTTGGATCTAGGGCATACAACTGAGAGGGGGGTGAATCAGTTGTATACAAACTTGCTTTCTATTTCAAACACTTGATTCATCTTGTTAGTTAACAGCATATCAATTAATCATCCATGAAAGTAAAATGCACAAACACAAGAGCAGATAAACATCAACACAATGAACACCAAGATTTTGACGTGGAAAACCCGGTTAAGGGAAAAACCACGGGGTGATTAACCCAAGGATTATTCTCTATTAAAAGAATAAGAAAAAGAATGGCACTTTCCAATTAGGGCTCACTGCCTGAGCACACTGCTCACAAAGAGGCCCACTGCCTACAAGGAGACACACTGTCTACAAAGTGATAAGAATCACAGTCTTGAACTGGAGAATGACATCTTTACCATGTCCAGATCAGTTCCATTTAAGCCCAAAAACCTCTGCTCTGCCTTTCGCACTTCTCTTCACTACACCACTCTCATCCACACAATCCACACTACAAAATGAACTCACAAACCTTTATTTATACAAGACATCAACTTAGGAACAATCATCTAAGTCAGTAATCAACCATAAGAATATTCGCAAGATGAATAACACATCCGGTCGGCCACCACAAGAACATTCGCAGGATGAACAACTCATCCGGTTGGCTAAACAGAGCAAGAACTTCATCCAGAAGATTATCTTCAATTCCGGGCTCTACCATCAATGCGAACCAACAACACAACCTAAACATGATCCACAGACATTTCCAAGCCTGCCTAAATGACCAGGTACATCCACACTTCCTCTACTTACTGGAATCTCTTCTCTTCCTTATCTGGAACTTCAAGAACACAGTCTGTCGCCACTTTCACAATGCAAAAGGTACTTCCAGACCTCCAAATCATAGACAACTTGAGATGACACATCACAAGGATATCCCAAACATTCCTTCCAATCTGCAGATTAGGATTATACAATTTCGGACCTCACCAGACCTTTCTGTGATCCTCTATCACCTCTGAACACTTGCTGGAACTGGTTCCACACCGACAGCCACAACTCCTTCAGATCTTCATGCGGACCTCTGAAATCTTAACTGAAGCATCTCAAGACTCATATATACAAACCCTTTAATCCACATCCTCCAGTTCGCATCCTATACAATACATTTGCCTTCTTCTCATCACCGTTCTTCACTATTCCTGACTGAGGCTAATTTTCTCAATATCCTTAGCACACTGCTCATTGAATCCCTCTTGTCAATGCAATATGAGTATGTTGACATCAATGACAACATTGGTTCACCTCATACTTGCAACAATCTCTCCCTTTGTCATTGATGGCAACATATGATGTGAAAAACCATCAAGACAAGAACTTCTCCTTTCTGTCACAACTCCCCCTATCAGCAACATGTCTTCTCCTCATTTACTGCTCCCCCTTTGATCATCAGCTACTTGTTTTTCACATGTCTTCTCTCCCCCTTTGACATCAATGGCAAAGGGCTCATACTTGCAATTTTAACACATCAGAATCATACCAGCTACCCCCCCTTAGTAGCAGCTCCCCATCATCAATCCGGATCACAAGATATGACTGTGATATCCACCGGACTGATGCACATCAGTGCATCCTAGTTCATCACCGGAGGGGCCATGACCCCTAACTTCTCCCAGAGATATTCAAAAGAGTCCTTGGGAAGAGGTTTAGTAAAAATATCTGCAATCTGATCCTTGGAGGGAACATACTCCAACCTGACTTCTTCCTTGTTCACTTGTTCTCTCAAAAAGTGAAACTTGATAGATATGTGCTTAGTCTTAGAGTGCAATACCGGATTCTTGGAAATATTAATTACACTTGAATTATCACAGAAAATTGTGATAGGCTCCTCATATTCAACTTTAATGTCTCTTAGCATCTGCTTCATCCATAAGATTTGAGTGCAACTACCTACTGTTGCAATGTATTCTGCTTCAGTTGTAGACAGAGATATTGCATCTTGTTTCTTGCTTAGCCAAGAAACCAATCTCTTCCCCAAAAAGAATGCTCCACCACTGGTGCTCTTCCGGTCATCCACATCTCCTGCCCAATCTGCATCTGTGTAAGCATGAAGAGAGAAATCTAGATCTCTAGGGTACCATAGACCATACTTAGCTATTCCTTTCAAGTATCTAAAAATTCTTCTGACTGCCATAACATGAGATTCTTTAGGATCAGCCTGGAATCTTGCTACAAGACCAACAGCCTGCATTATATCTGGTCTGGTTTGAGTGAGATACAACAATCCACCAATCATTGATCTATACTTTGTCTGATCTGCCTTTGGGGAGTCATCATCTTTACTCAACTTACATCCAGTTGCCATGGGAGTGTTCATTGGCTTTGAATCTTCCATACCAAATTTCCTTAACAATTCTTTCACATATTTGGTCTGAGAAATGAAGATCCCTTTCTTTGTTTGAGTAATTTACAAACCCAAGAAGAAATTCATTTCACCAAGCATAGACATTTCAAACTCACATTTCATCTGATTTGCAAAAGTTTTGCACATACTATCTCTTCCTCCAAAAATGATATCATCCACAAACACTTCAACAATCAAAATGTTTTCATGATCAATTTTGAAATATAAGTTACTGTCAGCAGTACCTTTGCTAAATCCAATCTACACAAGATGCTTATCCAACCTTTTATACCATGCTCTTGGGGCTTGTTTTAATCCATACAATGCTTTCTTCAACTTGCAGACCATATCATCATTGTCAAACAATTGAAATCCATCCCGTTGTTCAATGTAAACTTCTTCTTCCAGATCACCATTTAGGAAGGCAGACTTGACATCCATCTGATATACCTTGAAGTCTTTAAAGGCAGCAAATGCAAGAAATATTCTGACTGCTTCAATTCTTGCCACCGGAGCAAAGATCTCTTCAAAATCAATTCCTTGTATTTGAGAGTAACCTTTGCTGACCAATCTAGCTTTGTTTCTGATTACTTCACCTGCTTCATTTAATTTGTTCTGGAAGACCCATTTGGTTCCAATCACATTCCTGTCTCTAGGTCTGGGAACAAGATCCCAAGTATGATTTTTCTCAATTTGCATTAATTCATCTTTCATTGCTTTGGTCCAGTTTTCGTCATTGCAGGCTTCATTTACTGTTTTAGGTTCAATCTTTGAAATCAGACAACATTCATCCTGATTTTGAGCAACATTCCTTCTAGTTTGCACACCTTTGCTTCTGTCACCTATGATCTAATCTTCAGAGTGGTTCAGTGTTACATACCTTGGAATTTTGGGAGTATCCTGCACTGGTGCTTCTTGATCAGGCTCATTCAAACCTATCTCTTCTTCCTGATTTACCGGATCAGGTTGACTCTAACTTACCGGAGAGGATTGAGTTCCTTGAACCTAAACACCGTCTTGGTCATCTTCATCAAACTCATAAAATCTTGAGGGCTTCTCAATTCCTTCATCAACTTTCACATTAGTGCTTTCTATCATCTTCCTCAATCTCTTATTGTAACACTGGTATGCTTTGCTTTGAGTGGAGTAACCCAAGAAAATTCCTTCATCACTTCTAGCATCAAACTTTCCTAGATCTTCATCTCTTTTAATATAACGCTTGCTACCAAATACTCTGAAATATTTCACAGTAGGAGTGATGCCAAACTAGAGTTCATAGGGGGTCTTACTGGTATTGTTTCTGATTTGAACTCAATTTAGAGTGTAGACTACAGTGCTGATAGCTTCTTTCTAGAACATCTGAGGAACATTTGCTTCCAACATCATTGTCCTGGCAGCTTCCTGGATGGTTCGGTCCTTTCTTTCAACTACTCCATTCTGCTGTGGAGTCCTAGGAGCAGACAATTGTCTCCTTATACCCTACTTCTCACAAAAGTCAATGAACTCACCAGATGTAAATTCACCACCTCTATCAGACCTTAGACACTTCAGTTTTAATCTGGTTTGATTCTCTACCATAGCTTTGAAGATTTTGAACTTCTCAAATGCTTCTTATTTTTCTTTTAGGAAGGTAACCCACATCATCCGGGAATGGTCATCAATTAACAACATGAAATATCTATCACCTTGCAGACTCTTGATTCTTGTCAGACCACAGAGAACAGTATGTACTAATTCCAACAATCTGGTAGAGGACTGATCATTGCATTTGAAAGAGACTCTACTCTGTTTACCTAGCTGACATTCTTTGCACAAACTATTTGTAGGTTTCATCAATTTTGGAAGATCTCTTATAGCCTGAGTATTGCTTATCTTGATGATGTTATCAAAATTTACATGACACATTCTTCTATGCCATAACCAACTCTGATCAACTTGAACAAACAGACAACTTTTATTTGAACCAACCAGATGAAAGATATTACCTTTTGTCTAAGTACTAGATGCAATTTCAGTTCCAGAGCTTGTAAAGATTCTACATTTTCCATTCTTAAACCGGAGATCATAGCCTTTGTCTACTAACTGACCAACACTAAGAAGATTGTGCTTCAATCCTTCAACATATAGTACATTACCTATTTTTCTCTTTCCATCAAAGGAAATAGTTCCCCTACCTCTGATTTTGCCAGCAGAATTGTCACCAAACTTTACCATTCCTCCTTCATACCTTTCCAAATTCAAGAACTTATCCTTGTCACCAGTCATATGGTGAGAACATCCACTGTCAATAACCCAATCATCCTTTTCTTCCACTTGAGCAGCCAAAGCTTTTTCCACAACCTTGTGATTGATAGATTCAGAGAGTATTGAATCTTCTTCCTTGATGGCAATAAACACCCATTCATTTCTGGATTTGCTTCCTAGTTCTGATTCATCATCTGTTACTCCTTCATTGTCATCTTCTTCATGAACATAATAGCAATTCTTTTGAAACCTTTGTCTGTTAGTATTAGACCTTGCAAATCTTTCCAGACATCTTGAAGCAAAATGACCAATCTTATTGCAGTTGAAGCACTTAAAGGGTAGTTTTCCTTCATACTTACCAAATCCTCTTGGTAGTCTTTTTGCAATGAGGGCTTCAAGTTGAGCTGTTTCTGCTTCTTCTTCTTCCATGTCTCTTTTTGCTTGATCATACCATGACATCTTCCTTGAAGTGTTTTCTCCCGGATCAAATCTCTATTTGCCTTTCACATAGGCACTGGCTTTGAAAGCAGATTTAGTCTTGGGAGGATCATCTCCAAACTCAGTCATTTCAAATGCAGCTAGCTTGCCAGCCAATTGTTCTCTTGTGATAGTTGTGTGGGCTCTGAATTCATCAATTGCAGCAACCTTGATTTTGTAGGCAGCAGGAAGGGATCTGAGGATTTTGCAAACAATCTCATTTTCATCCAGAGTTCCACCAGCATTTCTAATTCCACACACTAGTTCATTCACTCTTGGCATAAAAGTAGTGATGTTTTCATCATCTCTTATCTTTAATCTTTCAAATTTCCCTTTTAGACTTTGCAACCTTGCACTCTTGACAAACTCATCTCCTTCATACAGAAGTTCCAGTTTAGTCAAGATCTCATATGCAGTTGGTAGGTCAATAACATTTGAGAGATCTGAGTCATTCAATGCGCTTAGAAGAGCTTCCTTGGTCCGCAGATTGTTTTCAGCATCTGTGATTTCATTCAGAGTTGTCGGACCACCTTGTGGAGGTACATATGGTTTTGAAACCATGGCCAAGTATGCTTTTCCCATACATTCCAAGTGACATTTCATGCGACCCTTCCAGAGAGTGAAATTGGTTCCATTGAACTTTGAACTATCCTTTTTGTATGACGACATCCTGGATCTCCTCAAACGGTTAAGCTCCTTTCAGAGGAACTTGGCTCTGATACCAATTGTTGGATCTAGGGCATACAACTGAGAGGGGGGGTGAATTAGTTGTATACAAACTTGCTTTCTATTTCAAACACTTGATTCATCTTGTTAGTTAATAGCATATCAATTAATCATCCATGAAAGTAAAACGCACAAACACAAGAGCAGATAAACATCAACACAATGAACACCAAGATTTTGACATGGAAAACTTGGTTAAGGGAAAAACCACAGGGTGATTAATCCAAGGATTATTCTCTGTTAAAAGAATAAGAAAAAGAATGGTACTTGCCAATTAGGGCTCACTGCCCGAGTACACTGCTCACAAAGAGGCCCACTGCCTACAAGGAGACACACTGTCTACAAAGTGATAAGAATCACAGTCTTGAACTAGAGAATGACATCTTTACCATGTCTGGATCAGTTCCATTTAAGCCCAAAAACCTCTTCTCTGCTTTTCGCACTTCTCTTCGTTACACCACTCTCATCCACACAATCCACACTACAAAATGAACTCACAAACCTTTATTTATACAAGACATCAACTTAGGAACAATCATCTAAGTCGGCAATCAACCATAAGAATATCCGCAAGATGAATAACACATCCGGTCGGCCACCACAAGAACATTCGCAGGATGAACAACTCATCCGGTCGGCTAAACAGAGCAAGAACTTCATCCGGAAGATTATCTTCAATTCCTGGCTCTACCATCAATGTGGACCAACAACACAACCTAAACATGATCTAGAGACATTTCCAAGCCTGCCTAAATGACCAGGTACATCCACACTTCCTCTACTTACTGGAATCTCTTCTCTTCCTTATCCAGAACTTCAAGAACATAGTCTGTCACCACTGTCACAATGCAAAAGGTACTTCCAGACCTCCAAATCATACACAACTTGAGATGACACATCACAAGGATATCCCAAACACTCCTTCCAATCCGCAGATTAGGATTATACAATTCTGGACCTCACCGGACCTTTCTGTGATCCTCTGTCACCTCTGAACACTTGCTGGAACTGGTTCCACACCGACAGCCACAACTCCTTCAGATCTTCATACAGACCTCTGAAATCTTAACTAAAGCATCTCAAGACTCATATATACAAACTCTTTAATCCGCATCTTCTGGTTCGCATCCTATACGATACATTTTCCTTCTTCTCATCACTGTTCTTCACTGTTCCTGACTGAGGCTAATTTTCTCAATATCCTCAGCACACTGCTCATCGAATCCCTCTTGTCAATGCAATATGAGTATGTTGACATCAGTGACAACACTGGTTCACCTCATACTTTCAAGATTAAATGATTGTAATCTCAAGTTTGACTTTTGTGAACATTGTGTATATGGAAAGTAAAACTGTGTTCAGTTTTACTCTAGTTCTCACAAGTCTTCTGGTTTATTAGATCTTATTCATTCTGATGTGTTTGGTCCTGTTAATGTTCCTTCAATTTCCAAATCTACATATTTTGTATCTTTCATAGATGATTATAGTAGAAGGATATGGGTTTACTTTATCAGAAGAAAGACTGAAGTCTTTAGTTGGTTTAAAGAGTTTAAAGCTTTTGCTAAAAATCAAACTAGTAAAAAGATTAAGTGTTTGAGAACTGATAACAGTGGTGAGTTTTGTTTTGTAGAGTTTGATAAGTTCTATAAGGAGTGAGGCATTGAAAGACATAAGACAACTCCATACATCGTGCATCAAAATGGATTTGTAGATAGGATGAATAGGAGACTGATGGAGAAGGATAGGAGTATACTTAATGGAGCAAGCCTTGACCAAAAGTTTTGGGCTGAAGCTATAGCCACTGCTTGCTACCTGATAAATAGGTCTCCTACATCAGCTCTTGTTGGTAATATACCTATGGATGTGTGGTCTGGTAAGAATCCTTCAGTTAGACATCTTTGTGTTTTTGGTTGTGAGGCATATACACATGTGCCTAGGGAGAAATGGTCTAAATTGGAGAACAAGGTTGTTAAGTGTATTTTCATAGGCTATGGTATCAGTGTGAAAGGATAAAATCTTTGTGATCCTGTTACTGAAAATGTGTTGTATAGCAAAAGTGTTATCTTCAGAGAGCTAACACCTTCTTCCATTGTTCTATATCCATAATGGACAGAAAAGAAAGACAATGTGGTTCAATTTCCTTCTACCCTTGAGAAGACTGAACTGACAGACCTTGTGAGACGTAATGATGAGAAGAGCTCTAGCAGCTTTGAAAGCTTAGAAGAAGAAGCAGATCCTCAACCTCAGCCATTGAGGAGGCCTACATGAACAAGGAAGCAATCTGATAGGTTTGGTTATTCATTGCTTGATTCTAGTTGTGCTTTTGCTTTGCTTACTAACACTGATGAGCTTAAAACTATGATAGAGGCTATGGGCATGAAAGATGCAAGTTCCTAGAAGGAAGCCATGGAAGATGAGATGCTTCTTTGGAAAAGAATAAAACATGGGACTTGGTTCCTTTGTTTGAAGAACAAAAACCTATTGGATGCAAATGGGTGTTCAAGAAGAAATTTGGTGTAGATGGCAGTGTTGAAAAGTACAAGGCTAGATTGGTTGCGAAGGGGTACTCACAAGTGGAGGGAATCAATTATGGTGAAATTTTCTCTCCCATTGCAAAGTTGACATCCATTCAGTTCTTCTTATCTCTTGCAGCTGCTTATGACTTGGAGGTAGAGTAGATGGATGTGAAGACAATTTTCCTTCATGGTGATTTGGAGGAAGAGATTTACAGCCAGAGCATTACATAGAGAAAGGTAAAAAAAATTGGTTTGCAAGTTGAAGAAGTCTTTGTATGGTTTGAAGCAGTCTCCTAGGATGTGGTATATGAAATTTGATGCCTTTGTGTTGTCCATTAGATTTCTGAGATTGAAATCTGATCATTGTGTGTATTACAAGTTTGACAATGATCACATTCTCATTATTGCATTATATGTTGACATCGATATGTTGTTGATTGGGAATGGTAAGAATATGATTTCTGATTTAAAGTCTCAATTGTCAGCACAATTTGAGATGAAAAATCTAGGGGCAGTTAGGTATATTCTGGGAATAGAAATTAGAAGAGATAGAGCTAATAGAAAACTTTGGTTAAGCCAGAGTAAGTATGTGAAGATTGTGTTGGACAAGTTCAAAATGCCAGATTATAGACCATTGTGTGTTCCTATTTCATTGGGGACAAAGTTGTCTGTTAATGATGTCTAAAATCTCCTAGTAAGGTGGAGGACATGAGCAAAGTATCTTATACTAGTGTTGTTGGCAATTTAATGTATGCTATGGTTTGCACAAGACCAGACATTGCCAAGCAGTGGGAGTCCTTAGTCGATTTATGGCTAATCCTGGATGGGTACATTGGGATGCAATTAAGTGAGTGTTTATATATTTGAGGGGTACTTCTAAGTATTCCATATGCTATCATGGTAATGCTACAAGACCTCTGTATTTAGTTTGTACTCATGGATTTGTGGATTTTGATTGGGTAGGTGACATTGACAGCAAGAGATCCACCAGTGCCTATGTGTTCACTATGTTCGGTGGTGCAATTAGTTCAATGAGTAAGCAACAACTTGTGGTTGCTTTGTCCATGATAGAAGCTGAGTATATGGCAGCAACTCATGCTTGCAAGGAAGCCATTTGGATTAAGAGATTTTGTTAAGATATTGGTGTTGATGCAAGATATATTACGATTTGTTGTGATAGTCAAAGTATGATTTTCCTAACAAAAAATCCAACATTCCATGCCAGAACAAAGCATATTGATGTACAGTTTCACTTCATACAAGACATGGTAGAGGATGGGAAGGTGATTTTGGAGAAGGTAGATACTTTGAAGAATGTTGCATATGCATTGATGAAACTAGTGGGCACAGAGAAGTTCAGGTGGTGTTTGGAGTCTGTGGGCCTCTTGGCTTATAGTAGTTAAATCTTATTATTTCTATTGGATCTTACAAGGTGTTTGACCAGTGGGAGAATGTTGGGAATTAAGGTGTCTCAACCTTGGTAATTCCTTGCATTTATTATTGTAATGTAATTTATTTACTTAGCCTATGTTGTAATTTGTTGTGCATTCTATTTTGTCATTTAGTGTGAAGTGGCATGATGAGTTGCCACTCCACTTGTAAGATGACTAAGATGGTCAAAACACTCCATGTGGAGATAGGCATCCCTTTTGTGTGGTAAAGGTTTTCTACCATGTGTTGGCATCTTGACTAGTGTGTAAGTGAATCTTGACTAAAATGGTTATGACAGATTCCTATGACAAAATCTATGACATGTAAGAGTCAAAAATAGAAGGTTCTATGACAAGTGAAGACATGTGTCACAAGGCATCTTGGAAGAAGGAATATTTGGGTGCCCCAAGGAGGGTTATGACATGTTGTAAGGTAATATTCTATTTATAGCCTATTTATGATAGATTCTCTTACAACTATAAGATATGTCAGTATGACGGATTCTATGACAGTTGTAAGAGTCATAAGAGCATCTGTCATTGCCCAACTTGGGAATAGGTGACCTCTTTAGGATGGAGTGACTTGACAAGTGTTAGGAACATCCTTTCATGTTGGACAAGTGTCCATAGATGTCAGTTTTGGGCCATGAGGCCATGTTGGACGCCCATCTCAAGATAGAGCCATTTTTGCCTTGTATTTTCTATATAAGCAGGTGCTTTGGAGAGATGTATTATGTGATTGACAGGTACTGTTATGCTATCGGTTTGTCTCCAGATATGAGTGCTGAAGACTTCTGAGAGCTTGCATTTCAAGGGTATTGTAAAGCATTTTAGTTTTGATGATACATTTTGCAAGTTTTGGAGTGTGGGGTTTTTGACCCGATAAGGGTTTTCCCCATATATATCTTGTGTCTCTCTCTTCTGTCTCATTTTTGTGTGTATGTTTATTTCTACAATATCTCCATTATTGTTGTTAACATTCTGTAATTGTAAAGGATAAAATGAATTTGCACTCTTCTCTCCTCTTTAGATTAGTGTAGGAAGCAATTTCTACACTCCTAGCTTCCTTTCAAGAATAACAAGGATTAAAGATGTCCTCATAGTTGTTCCTACTTACATAATGTCCACCCTCCAAACTTGAAAGTCTATCATCTCAGATATGGAAAAGATTTGTAGGCATTTTTTGTGGCAAGGTTCCACAGATAAAAGAAATATCCATCTGATCTCTTGGAATAAGATTTTTATGCCAAAGTCTCTAGGGGGTGGGTATTATGGAGATAGAACTTGACAATCAGGCTTTGGGGCCAAATTAGTATGGAATATGTATAAAAAATGCCAATCTAAATGGGCTAGACTAATGCAACATAAATACTTGGATAATGCAGAAAGGGAAAGGATCTTAACAGTTAAAAACCCCCCAAGGGGTTCTTCCATGTGGCAAGTTATTACTAGAAGTAGAGAGGTTCTTCTTCCCAACCTCTCATGGAAGGTTCATAATGGAAACAAACTAAATTTCTAGGTTGATTCATAGAATAGTTGGCTAAAGGTATTGTTACCAAATTGGAATTGCAGCCCAATTAGGTTGGGCCTTAACAACAATTGTTAAAAAGGGGTAAAAAGAAACTTTCATGTTTAGGGTCATCCGGTCAACATCTACTATCTTGGTGAAGAATTGTTAGCATCTCAAATTGAGTTGTTACACCATCTGGATAAGTTAAAATGCCTTAACAAGTCAAGAGACATTCAAGGGATGGTAGGTGATTGAAGTTAAACTAATCTTTATAGTTCATGTTTTCAAATGTGTTGTTGCAGTTCATTTAGTGAAATTCAGTGTAGTTCAGGAAAAGGTACTATAACTTGTCAATTCTTCATGATTATAAACATATGTTTAAAACAATGTTTTTTATAAGTTTAGCTAGAAACCAGGGTCCAGATCCCTTTAACAAACCAGCCCCAAGGGCATCAGGCCATTAACATGCTAGAAACAGTAGCTTGACAGCACAGAAACAACAGACCAAAACAACAGAACAAAAAACAATGAAATGACAAAGAAAATAGGAAACATGAGAAACAAGAAACTATGGGCTCTCAGTCACCCCAAACTTGGTCAGGAACTCCACCATCTCCTTGTAGTTGCCTAAGTTGTCAATGCCAACTTGTTTAACCTGGTCATCCATATCCTTCACCGTAACAAAGATGGAAGTCACTCGGTGTAAATCTTTAGCCACGAACTCTGCCATGACCTTCCATTTGTTCTACATTGAGTCCATTCTTTTCTGGAGGTTCTAGATATCCTCCACATGTTTACCACACAAAGCACAATCTCCCTTATTATGTTGACAAATAGTCTCTCTCGCATGTTTCTTACCAATAGTGGCCTTCTTCTTACCTTCAAGGCTTTTAGAACTTCTTTCATTCATCGAGGCAAAGTGTCTAGTGCCTTCAACTTCATGTACAAAATCAGTCAGAGTCTCCCCCCCTCTTCATCCACAGTCTCCTACATAAATTTAGACTCCTTAAAACCTTCCACCCCTGGAAAACTAATCAGTGGTTTCCCAGCAATCCTTTTGGAATGGTGGATACTCAGAAGAGCAGTCTCCCCACCTTCACTACTACCCTTAGTTTCAAGAATAGTGTCCAATTCAACAATTTTCACAGGAGCATCCTCCATGGCAGCACCCTTCCCTTCCTTCTACTTCTTCATCAGAGTTCCCTCCATTTCCTTCACCTTGTCTCTCTTGCCAGACTTCCTTCCCTACACCAGAGTAACATGCTTCTATTTTGTGTTTTTAGCAGAAGCAGGGGTCTCAAACATAATCCATTCCACTACACTAGGGCTGCCCTTAATCATAAGAGTCCCAATGCAAGTTTTAACTTTACCCTTACCCCTGTGGGAACTACTCAGTTGTGGGTCCTCTAGAATCTTACCTTGAATAGGTTCAGGCAGACAAAGGGCAAGGTGGAAATGATACAGTTTCAAAATAAGGCCTTGATGAATTAGAATGAGAAGATGATTTGCATTCTTGGCCCTAATCTCCCTAACAGACTTAATGGAATTTTCTAGCAAAGAGAGTAAAAAGAAGGGAAAACTAATCTCAACCTTGTTCCTAAAATGATTTAAGAGAGCAAAGTGATAGTTGTAGTATACACAAAATCACCCTTCCAGTGTGAAAAACTTCATTATTATGAGACATATTTGTCTCCATGTCTCTAGCAACTCCTCTCTCACAAATCCACCATGAAGTTTCATAGGAGCCTCCCCCTCATGAAAGAAGATATTTATGTGCTCTGGGTTGGCCACTTTGCTTCACCTCGAATGCTTTTTGCCTTTTGTGGGTAAACCAATGGCTTGTCCAATGACCTCCTCAAAGATTTGGAATCCAATCTTCACAATCCTGACTTCTCTAGTTTCCTCATCCCACATCTCCACAAACTATTTTGATAGATTTTCATCGTGCACCATCATCCCTTCGATGAAGGGCACCACCTCCTCCTCTTGGATAATATGCCAAAAAATAGGGTCCTGCTTAAATTCCTTAACTGAGTTGGGTTCAATTTTCATGATATCTCCTCCCATCTTACTGGTCTGAGAATGGAAAAGGAAACTAAACTAGTTTTGATCAATATGGAATAAACACAATTCGTAACCTTAAAATTAGGAAAGGTACAGCTAAAAAAATAATTATGATAAGTTGTAGTAACCATGATGGTGCCATTATTATCATTGCAAGCCTTAAAATCACCACCAAGATACTTCTCATCGAGAGAAGATTTAGCCACCACCTTGTGTGAAGATAAGCTAAGCCAATCTCCATCTTAAACCAACCACGATGAATCATGAAATTAGTCGTCACATCCATCCTCCATCTCCCAGCCACCTGTCCACTCTTCATCCTTTTTGAATTGTGAAATCTAAGCCCCAGATCTCTGCCAATACCGAAGTACTGTTCAGTTCATGTTATGTAATTGATTCATAAAAGAAATTACAACATAAGTCATTACATGATATGAAATAATTGATATATTCAAAAGAGAAATGTTTGTATAATCATACACAAGCCATGGGAGTAACTGTATCTGATAAAGATATAAAAGAGAAAGTATAGAATCTGAAAAGAAGATATATAGTAATAAGGATGGGACCCATCATTGCCTGGATGAATGATGAATCTGATTGTTGGAGGTTGCACCAGCATGTCAAGTTGTCCAAGTGTAGCTCCAGGAAAAAACCTGCATGGGGAGGAAGAAACTGATGTTAGAGCTTGGGGTACAATCCTTAATCCTATATGCATCATGTCAATAGTACTCGCTATTCTATAATGGATCAGCAAAGAAAAATGAATAAATTGAACAAGAGGTGCAGACATCAAATCATGAGATGAATTAGAAAAGAGAAGAATCAGATCATACAGATCAAGAGAGGGACTTCAAATTCTATGATTTTTATCAAACATGTTTGTTGACTATGTAGGTTCAGGTCAAGTGTGATGACATACGAAAATTACAACAAGTGGAGAAAATCTGGGTCACACAAGGGTTGAGCCCAACATGCTATTCTATTCTTAGATAATTAGTAGTCAAGCTACAAGAAGACAACATTCATAATACAGAGACATGTCATGTATTTAGGAAGAAGTCCATATCTCAAAAGAACATCATAAGCATGTGCATAGAAAGATGTGAAAACATAAAGCATGAGCAAGTTATGAAAGGTTTTAAGGAGGCATATTACTTGCACAAATACCACCTGATTTTTGTGACTACAAAGCTCATTGATGCAACAAAGATATGGTTCAAGACATGAATTCACAACTTGCTCATAATCGAGGAAAGTATCATGGGCAGCAAGTCATTGAAATATCACTTCATATAGTATAGGCAAGATATCAAGACACATTCTTATCATGCATAGTAAGAGAAGTATGAAGAGTTTCACATGTTTAGCCCTAATTGGCACAAGAACAATCTTGTCTTTGCCCCATTCTATACAAAGAAACCCTATCCCATTTTAATATATGTTGGATAAGGGCCAAAAGGGTATCCAAAACAGTTTTCACAATCCCTTTAGCAGGTACCTGAAGGAAATTATGAAAAAAAGGTTTGATTTGTTGCACCTCAACGAACAATCACCTGAAGGAAGCAACCATAATGAAAAAGGAAGATAAAAGGGAGTAGTCATAAGCACTGAAAGATAATCCTAACATTAGTAGGGAGTGATGCAGAGGCATCCACACTAAAACCTTGACATACAGCATGTATGCCTACAACCCATCATCATCATCATATTTCCCTTAACACTGTCAGCATCATCATATTTTCTCTGCCGACCGATATCCTCCTGCAGACAAACCTTCGACCTTTCGCCTGTCAGCAGCATCATCATATCCGGCTATCGGCAGCATCATCACATTCGGCAAGCGCAAACATCCTCCTGATGTTCACTATTCATCTTACCGCCAACCTCTATCTTCATCATCATGATGTTCAACATCATGTTCATCAGCAGGATAAAGAACATCCGGTTCCTCCCATATATCCTGATGACGACAACCTCATGCACCTTTCCTTCGATGCTTACGTCACCCTGATATCCTGATGACGATTATACTGATGACGATGACGTCACATGTAGCTCCTCCAATATCCTGCTGTCGGCCAAACTTAACATTATCAGCCCGTGAAGGAATTGTCAACCCGATCTTCTACCTTATGCCGATACGCTCCTCCTCGGTAACACCTGATGATGATCACCCCAATTCACATTCACTTTATGCAATCGACTGCATCATGCTCATCTCCACTTACTCAGATGACGCCTGAAGTAACTGCAGGATATACACAGAAATATCCTGATGATGCCGTTGCGATGGATTTTCCAACCTTAGCGAATTTCGATCCGCCGAACCTCCTGAGGTGACCTGATCCGCTTCCTGGATAACTTTCCAGACTCTAACAATCAGCATGACCTAGCACATACCCATGCTAGGGTCTTCAACACCTTTCGACGACGATCCTGCACCCCTGCATGCAAACAAACACAAAATGCAGACTAAACCCTAAACTACTGTACATAGCCATTCCACCGATTCGACGAATCAACCAGTGGAATGGATTAGCGAATCCATGAAACCATCAAAACAGCAACTCGATTACACAAAGGAATCCAAACAGAGAATTGACAGAACAGGATCTCCTTATTGATTTCAAAAGATGCAAATACAATATTCAGTCTCTCCCTCTGTCTCACTCTCTGCACAGTCTGATCGATGATCGATCTATATCTAAATCCAACCGCTCCTACTACATAAATAGGAATTCCTGCGAGTACTACCACTCGATTCCTAGCGGCTGGGAGCTTCCAAGCGGCTGGGAGGATCCAACTGAACATACAGCATAACAGCTGTCCTAACAACCTACCTAAAAATAGTAAAGTATGGTCAACATGACCTTATTACATGCATTGGTCTTATAAGACCTTCTTGGAAACATTAACCAGACCTAAAACAAACTAACTGCCTCATGGAGGCCAGCTGTCAGGTAGGTGCTCCTGCACCATACTCCCCAACAGAAAAGAACTCATGTCCCATGAGTTAGGTTGTGGAAGTCCTCCACCTTTACACTTTGTCATGTCAGTGTTCTAACCTGTTCCAGCTTTCTCCTCTACTGGCTCTTGGCTGCTCCAAGACTTCTGAACTGTAACTTGCTTTCTTGCAAGTAAATCCTCATGCCTGTCAATGTAGGCCCTTCTCTCACATACCTTGTGTTTGTCAGGTTGTCTGACCAGAACCTCTATCTGAATTGCCTTTTGAACTTCTGCAATGTTTAACTATGTCTTTCTTTCAACCTTTATAGGACAAACAATAGTCCCAACTATGACAACATCCTTGTCATTCCTCTCAACTGGTGGTTGTTTGCAAACCTGTTTCTGAACCTGCTGCTGACCTCTATCAGTCAAAACTGAAAGTGTCTTCAACCTGTTGTCCTTAACAACTTCTTTCCCTGCAGTGTCCGCAACTGCCTTTATGCCTGCTCCTATAGGCTTATGCACAAACTCCTTCTTTCCCACTAAAATGATTTGGGCTGCCCCCTGTGCTGCAGCATTTGCCTGCAATGGCATCAACATAATAGTCTTCCCATCTTTCTTGATGGTGTAGGTATTAGCATACCCAACATACAATACCCTCCTATCAAATTGCCATGGTCTACCCAACAGTAGGTGACAACATTCCATGGCAAAATGTCACACAAAACTCTATCATGATATGCTCCAATATGAAAATCCACATATGCCTGTTCATAGACAAAAAGTGATTAACTATCACTCACCCAAGATGCCTTGTAAGGGTGTTGATGTGGAATCCTTTCCAAATTCAGTTTATCCACCATCTCCTGAGATACCATGTTGTCTGTTGAACCAGTATCAATGACAACCTTACACACTTTACCTTTGCTCTTGCATGTGGTTTTGAAAAGAGCTCTTCTTTGCATCATATCCTTTGATGTCTGCAAACTAATTCTCCTTAGCATCAATGCTTCTCCCTCCTCAGGATATCCATAACCGTCAGGATCCCTATCTCCTTAATAAGTGTTTGAACTCTGCACACTTTGCTCTACTTTCTCTTCTTGCACAAGTTGTACTTTCTTGTCATTCGTTCTATCATTTCTGGATGATGACCCTTTGCTTTCTGGACATTTGAAAAATGGATGACCAAACTCACCACAGGTGTAACACTTGCCTGAAAATGTAGTAGAACCTCTACCACTTCCAAATCTACCTCTATTACCTTTCCATCCACCTCTGAAATCAGACTGTCCCTGTCCTTTACCAGTGTCTTCTTGACCCTCATTGGTTTGCCTTGTTGTAGGGGCTACTCCTCTTCCCCTCATATTGCTGCCTCTTCCTCTCATGGACTTATCTTGTCCTCTATTCATCTTTTCTTCAATCCTGATTGCCATTTGGTAACAATCCTCCACACTCTTAGGGTTAGCTAAAACTAACTCATCCTGTATGTTCAATCTCAAACTAGCCAAGTACCTAGCCACCTTTTCTACCTCATTCTCATGATGACTAGATCTCATACTCAACTTATAAAACTCTTCAGTATATGCCTTCACATCCATTTCCTTCTGTCTTAAAAATTGCAGCTTCTTAAACATCTGAATCTCATAATCCCTAGGCAAGAATTTACCTTTGATCCTTGCTACCATTTTATCCCATGAAGTGATCTTTGACTTTCCTTGTTTCCTTCTCTCGGATTGTACATAATCCCACCATACCAAAGCATGACCTCCTAACTTGGTCTTTGCAATCTTTACCTTCTGATCCTCAGCAACATCTTCACATTCAAAGTGATTATCAAGTGTAGCAATCCAATCCAGCAACTCATCTTCATTCAAACTTCCATTATACTTGGAAACATCAACCTTTACCTTAGGTTTATCACTCTGCACTGCCTTTAACAGTTTTGCAAATCTCTGGTCTTCAGCATCCAGATCTTCAGCTACCTCTTCATACTCTTCAACAGTATCTTCATCTTCTTCAGACTCACTGTCTTCCACTTCCCTCTTTTTGTTCTTTTTCAAGGCTACAAGCCTGGCTTGAAGTGCTTCAGCAAGCTCCTTCATCTTCCTCATCTCTCTGGCATGTTTTTCCTTCATCTCCTGCAATTCCCTTGCAGTACCAGTACCTTTCAGAGGCATTTTGTCAACCTCTCACTCCTCTACCTCTGTCCTTTCAGTGACAGAACCAACTCTACCTCTGCCCTTTCGGTGACA
The DNA here is from genome assembly GCA_027924645.1 of Cunninghamia lanceolata. Classification (NCBI taxonomy): domain Eukaryota; kingdom Viridiplantae; phylum Streptophyta; class Pinopsida; order Cupressales; family Cupressaceae; genus Cunninghamia; species Cunninghamia lanceolata. The sequence continues at coordinate 3,832,061 of BSBN01000334.1, read as the reverse complement.
GAATCAACACACAACAGCCCAGACCTTTTGCTGAGCTCTGATACCACTATGATGCAGAAGCATCCACACTAAAACCTTGACATACAGCATGTATGCCTACAACCCATCATCATCATCATATTTCCCTTAACACTGTCAGCATCATCATATTTTCTCTGCCGACTGATATCCTCCTGCAGACAAACCTTCGACCTTTCGCCTGTCAGCAGCATCATCATATCCGGCTATCGGCAGCATCATCACATTCGGCAAGCGCAAACATCCTCCTGATGTTCACTGTTCATCTTACCGCCAACCTCTATCTTCATCATCATGATGTTCAACATCATGTTCATCAGCAGGATAAAGAACATCCGGTTCCTCCCATATATCCTGATGACGACAACCTCATGCACCTTTCCTTTGATGCTTACGTCACCCCGATATCCTGATGATGATGACGTCACATGCAGCTCCTCCAATATCCTGCTGTCGGCCAAACTTAACATTATCGGCCCGCGAAGGAATTGTCAACCCGATCTTCTACCTTATGCCGATACGCTCCTCCTCGGCAACACCTGGTGATGATCACCCCAATGCACATTCACTTTATGTAATCGACTGCATCATGCTCATCTCCACTTACTCGGATGACGCCTGAAGTAACTGCAGGATATACACAGAAATATCCTGATGATGCCGTTGCGATGGATTTTCCAACCTTAACGAATTTCGATCCGCCGAACCTCCTGAGGTGACCCGATCCGCTTCCTGGATAACTTTCCAAACTCTAACAATCAGCACGACCTAGCACATACCCATGCTAGGGTCTTCAACACCTTTCGACGACGATCCTGCACACCTGCATGCAAATGAACACAAAATGCAGACTAAACCCTAAACTACTGTACATAGCCATTCCACCGATTCGACGAATCAACCGGTGGAATGGATCATCGAATCCATGAAACCACCAAAACAGCAACTCGATTACACAAAGGAATCCAAACAGAGAATTGACACAACAAGATCTCCTTATTGATTTCAAAAGATGCAAATACAATATTCAGTCTCTCCCTCTGTCTCACTCTCTACATAGTCTGATCGATGATCGATCTATATCTAAATCCAACCGCTCCTACTACATAAATAGGAATTCCTGCGAGTACTACCACTCGATTCCCAGCGGCTGGGAGCTTCCAAGTGGCTGGGAGGATCCAACTGAACATACAGCATAACAGCTGTCCTAACAACCTACCTAAAAATAGTAAAGTATGGTCAACATGACCTTATTACATGCATTGGTCTTATAAGACCTTCTTGGAAACATTAACCAGACCTAAAACAAACTAACTGCCTCATGGAGGCCAGCTGTCAGGTAGGTGCTCCTACACCAGGGAGCAAAAAAGTTTGTAGTGACAAATAGGTAAGAAGTTGTCAACCATTGAAATACCATTAGGAGTTTGTATCAAATAGGACAAATGTTTGCCATCTCTATTGTAAATGAAATATGAAATTGTTAGTGGGCATTTGTCTAAGGACACCAACCTAGACAATCTAAGAGACAGTCAATGTAAGGTGCTCAAAACTACCAAGAGACTATCATAAGATTTCCAAATGAGTATAAAGGAGCAGTGTTAAAGTTTAGGGTAGTTTCATAGAACAACATCATATAATCCTAAGGAAAAAGCTGCACTCATGCTATGGATAGTGAGAGGACTGCTTCAGATAGTCATTCTCAAATACCATACACACCAATAGTTGAGCCTAATTTGGATAGTACCGATATGAAAAATATCTACCACTTTTGGTTTGTGAATGAGAATGACAAAAATAATAGGTGTGTGAATATTACATGCACAAAGTCTTGCAAGGATTGAACAAGAGCAACCAATCAGTAAAAAGCACCTGTAGGGGACAGTGAGCTTTAGGTAAAGAGTTTTAGACATAGGATGTAGCTATTCCTAAAGGGGAAGTAGAGCAGAGATCTACATGTAAGTGGATCAAGACAACTTTAATCTTTTTTATGACTTTCAGTCTTCCTAAAGGCCTGAATAAAGGAGCATAAAGAGTTTCTCCAAACAATAGTAGCCTTGTTGATTTATGTCCAAGCTTTCCAATGCCTTATAATCTCTATCCAACTTTTGAGATTTTATGCCTATTATCATACCCAATCTAAGAACATAAGGTTTGCTAACAATGTAATGAGTCATGATAGTAATAAGTTTTCTTCTTCTAATCTGAGGAGCCTGCAACAATGTCAATATGGGTGAAGACAATGGTATAAGCCTATTAAATAGTTTGTTATGGTCTAGTAAGGGCTAGCATTTGTATGAAAGGCTGGAATATCCTTAAAGGAGCTCAAAACAACCTAGAACGAGGTAGAGACCACAAATGACATTAGAAAATCTTAAACAAAAGCTTGTAGACCATCACAAAATTCCATATGAAGATTTACAAAAGGACACAAATCCATTACAGTTAAAGAAATATGTCCCCATTATCAATGGTACTCTTCTAAAATATAGTAAGGAGGTTACAAGTGTGCTACTGTACTAGTTAAAACCAAGAAATGAAGAAAATTAGATTGATCGAAATGGAACTGTAGAAAGGGTTTTTGAAAAGTAATTTTTTCTACAAAGCAACAGTAGTTGGGAAAAACCCTTGTTCCACTATTTTCATCTCATAACCCATATAATGAGTAGCATAACACATATAGGAATTCATATCCATTAAGTGATAAGTATATAAGACCAGAAGAAAACTTGGTCTTTGCCACCATTTTTCAGAGAGGGAGCAGCAAGGAAAAATATATAAAAAAAAAGAGAAGCTTACGAATAGAGTAGAGAGAAGCAGTTGAAGACCAATTTGCGTGGAAAATCTCTCAGTTAGGCTAAATATGCATGGAAAACTAGTTCCAAACGCTAGCTGGAGGCAGTAATGGAGGCATCTGCCAATAAAGTATGAGATGCAAATGACCACGGAGTTAGGGCATATTGTTTTCTTTTAGCAATCATGCACAAGTCCCAAAAACTGCTTGACCTCCTTATGGAATTTTTATCACTTATTTACTTAAAAAAATCAAACATAACAAATTCCACCGTGGTCCATAAATTTAGGTGACCTCAGGAAAACCAAGTTAAAACATGCCAACTCCTTCATAGTCCTTTGCATGGGTTTCAAGATAAAATCAATGTATTTAATAGATATTAAGGTAAAGACAAATTAACTTACCTTTATATTTGTTGAAGGTAAAATGATCCATATCACCTTGATATTTGTTGAAATAAACTAATAATAGCTTGAAATCATGCAAGCGAATGAGGAGGAGTTTGTGCAATCAAGCTAAGTTAGTGAACTGGAGTGTTTTTAGTGGATTGGAGAGGGGGATTTTTGACTTTTAGTCAAACTAGAGCATTTTTGAGTGTTTTTTTCAGTTGGACTAGCTGAGAGGGACAAATTGGAGCTATTTTAGCTCATTTTGGTTTAGTTCTGAGCCCTTATTTTTGGGCTTTTCTCTTTTGCTCGCGATACACATTTTGGAGAGATATTTTGGAGCGCAGTTAACTGTAGTTGACTCCTCTTGACTCTTTGGGAGTCCTTTTGTATTATAGAAGGAAAAAGACTTAGTTTTTTCCTTAGTTCTTGATTTTATACTTTCTCTTACACATTGCAAAGAAGCTTACAATTTTGTAACTCATTTTTGACACATTCATATATAGCAGCAAGTTTACAGGTTACTTTTTTTGTCATTTCTCTGCAGTGTTTTCCTTTTATTACTGAAAAGATCAATATTTTACCTTCTTAGATTTATATAGATGCCTTAATGAATGATTTTGAATAAACTTAATGTGTTTTAACATATGAACAAATCCTTTAGTTTTGTCTCATTCATCACTGCAAATACAAAAAACAATTGATTATCACAGGTCATAGGTTGTGCGATTGATCCATCTTGACTTCCAGGTTGTGAAACACCATTTTCCTTCTAGAAGATAGATTTTAAAAGTCTTCTCATAAATTACTTATGTGACTAAATTGCCCAAATTGAGTTGTGTAAATAGATCCTTTGAGAAATAGTTGTGAATCAAGCTGCACATTAGTTATATTTTGGTGCATCACCTCCTAGAAATAGTCTTTACATTCAATCAGTGATTTTTCTTCCCTTTTCCCACAAAGTTTCCTTAGTTTCTAGGAGAATCAAAAGGGGAACCAGCGCATGTTCTAGAGATTCATCTTCATTATGAGCATACCCATAGGCTTGAAGATGTTTCCATGTTTCATAGGATTGCTGAGCCTTCAAGCTTAGCTTTCGGGTGCAATCTCTGTAACAATAGTTATTTTTAAGGGAGGATTTGAATGATGCAAGGCCTTATTTGGAGTAGCCTTGGGGTCACAAGGTGAAATATTATTGCCTTATTTAACTGGGTTCTCTTCCCGGTAAAGCTTCTTGGCATAGTTTTGAGGAGTGTGACTTCCCCTATAATAAAAAGATAATTCTCCAGGATATATTAAAGAAAAGAATTGTATTTATATCTCTTCAAGAGGATGAAGTGATCTAGATAGAAAGCACCTATGGTCTTTACATGATTAATCAGGGATACAAGAGTATTATTGTTGCTCCTAAATTAGAATGGCCATATCAACTATGCTAGAATGATGTAGTTCTCCCTAAAGAAGGTGTCTTCACCTAGTTGGCTCAGCACAGTTGAATCGTTATAGGAGATAGATTACAACAAGTAGCTAGTGGTTCAAATTTTAAATGTGTTATGTGTGGAGAAGTGGAGGAGAGTGTGGATCACCTCCTCCTTCAATGTGCCTTTAGCCTAGAGTACTGGTATTGGTTATTTGAATAGTTAAATTAGTTCACACCACTTCGCCATACACTTATATCCCTCTTCATGAGCTGGCCCAAGATTTACATGGATGCTACTTTCTCTTGTCTTTGGGAACTGGGTCTGGCATTGGTAAAAAGACAACATGTGGTGAGAAAAGAATTTCAGAATATTTAGAAAAGACTCTATCTCTTCTAAAACTAAAGTATGTGAGGACATTGATAAAGCTATATCAGAGGTGGTAATGCCCAAGATTAGGAGAACCCCAACAAGAATTCAATATGGACTTCCTAGGACAAGTTGATGACTAATTCATGAAAATTTCTAGAACCCATTCCTAGAGGAGGGGAGGCTTAATTGAATAGAGTTATAGTGAATAGATCATAGGGTAAATGGAGTCCACTAGATCCTTCTTTTGTTAAACTACATTTTAATAGTCCATGTAGAGGAAATCTGGGATCTTCAGTTGAATGGGATGTGTCATCAAGAACTACAAAGGTAAGCTTTTGATTGCTAAATCCTTGAAAATTTGCCCAGGCACTAATAATCTTGTAGGGGCTTAAGCAATATTACATGGACTCCAATTGGCCATTTCTTCAGGATTCAAGGACATTTGGATTGAAGGAGACTGCTTAAACACAATAAGAGCAATCAAATTAAATCATTCAGATTCTTGGAGGGTGGAATATATAATAACTTAGGTGACCCAAATGTTGTAGCTAGGTATCAAATCTCTCATTTCTATAGGGAGGCTAATCATGTTGCAGATTGGTTAGCTAATAGGACTAAGGATCAGCCACAAGAAGAATGGGTAACAAGGTTAGGTCAAGACAATATAGATCAAAAACTAATAGATTGTGTTAAGTTTGATATGAAAGTATTGGGTGAAGTTAGTAGACGAGGATGGGATTTTAGATCTTTTTCCTAGTGAGTTGAGATATGAGTGTGAGATGCATGGTTCAGATTGATACTTAGTTGATGGGATTAGGATGTGAGATGGTGATTAGATGAGCATCTTTACATCCAAGATCTTCCTGGTGGCATTCTACTTTTTTGAAGTCCCAATAGTTAGGATGATGGTTTGATTGTGTTTATGTTAAACATGGCTTTCGGTGATGGGGCCAATATTAAACTGATTGGTATCTTCTTATATCATAAATGACTTCTCTCAAACATAAGCTATATTGTGGGGAGATGGTGGAAATATCGATGACATAGAGATGAACTCTAGACACTAGGTAGCTTAGGCCAGGTCATCAGTTTTATTGCTTGGGTGGTGCTTCCTTATTCACCTAATAAGATGCTGTTGAATATGCAAGATTTAATGTATGGATAATAACTATCCAAGGCTAGCCATTTGAAGTCTTTTCTAGAGTAAAGGATGGAACAAGTGCCTCTTATAGGTGTGGCAATTTCTTTGAGAGTAGATGGGCATTAATAGATGGGAGGCAAGGAATTTAATACGCTCATGTCATTTATGGGAAAGGAGATGATCCTCTAGGTATAAAGTACAACAGGACATCATACAGATTTAAACTATTAGCACGGCGTCCTCAGATGCTATGGCTCTTTGATCATAATCATTTGAGCAAGTGAAGTTATTTTTCATTCCTTATGTTTTAAATAACTAGATCATGGTCAGTTCTTAGTTCAACTATTCGTACAAGTTAGATTTGGGCAAGAGTATCATAAGCTTTAGAGTAATCTCACCTTAAATGATCGCACGAAGGAATTTGTTCAGATGGAACGTGCTTGCTTAAAGGCCAGTGAGGGAAATTAAAGAATCGCATCACTTTGAAATGACTACCTTTCAGTTTTAAAATGGGCTACCATTTATTACTGGATCTATATATAGCATCACCTTCTCATTTAGGCTATTCACTGTTTGACATTTTGTTTGATTTAGCAGACTCCTTCCAATTTTCTTTTTCAATAGTTTTATCTATAGGTATATAGATGTAGCTAGTCTACACCAGCAAGCAGTGATTGTAAGTTGGCACAATTTTTTATTAGGAATGTTTGTGGGCAAAAATAGATCCAAGGACATGAAGATAAAATGCTATGCTAGTTAGACATTGTGTCCTATCTTCTATCCAATATCATGGACATGGTCCAAGATGGACATTATGTCCATGTTATCGAGATGAGGCTAGGACCAGATTACTTGTACAACATTGACAGGCGGAACCAAGCTATGGGAGGTTATGACCTTTACAAGGGAGATGCATTGGTTGGTGGACTATTTCCTATTTTCCAACTATGGACCTCATAGGTGGCTAAGTGTTTTTTTAATGCCATGCAAAAAGGATTGATGTTTGGCTATATGAGAGAGCTTGATAGAGTTTTGAAGGGCCACACCCATAACTTTCCCAAGCACCAAACTACAAGATGTAGAGAGGTTTTCACAATGATCTAGTTCTTATGGGTTCATGCCCTTGATTGGCCCCCACCTTTCGAAGGAGATTGAAAATGCATAAGAAGAGAACAAAGCCATGGAGTTGGTTGAAGCTGAAATTAAACATCAAGGGACTGTAAGATGTTGAGGTGGTTCTTCGGGAGTAGTAGGAGGTGGTCAAGGAGATCAAGAGGAGTCAAGGATCGAGGGTTGACACATGTCTCTCCCAAGCTATGTCAAGTGGATTAGTGTGTTCTTTTTATGTGTCCTGATGAGGAGTGTGAACTATTTGGATGTTTTTTGTTTTGTTAGGTTTTGGTGTGTGGGACTATGGTCTTTGTATGGCTTTGTTTTTTGTTTGTCTCAGGCCTATTAAAGGCTTTTTATATTTTTATCCCAACATTATTATTGGTGATTTCTATTTAATTATGATACCTTTGTTTTAATATATGTCTAAGTGACTTCCACCCTTTTTATTAAAAAGAAAGACACTTGTCACATGACTACAACATCTCAGCTTGCATCCTTGCCTTTATAAACAAGGTATGTCATATCATATTGTAATCTTGTATATTGTTGTATTTGCATTCTTTGATAGGAATACATTTTATTCTTGTCATGTTGATCTTCTATTTTATTTACAATGGTTTCCATTAGGCTTCTAGATCTTGGGTGGCTATCTCCATAGCTATATGTTACATGGTACTAGAGCTTGTAGATTGTCTTTGGTTATTCTATTGAGAGATCTTGAGTGAAAATCATGGTGGATCTTGAATAATTAAGTATGCTCTTTTCTTGCATCACATGATGACCAGAGAATCAGAAAAATTTGAGAGAGATGCCAGATTTGGGAGGGCTTCCTTCTTGTGGCTTTATATTGTAGGTCCATTTTAGAGCATGCTGGTGTAATCTAAGGTCACCATTGCATCCAGAGCATTTGGGATAGTCAAAATCACCTTTTGTTTTATCTAGATCAAACATCAAAGGCTAAATCTATGAGGGTTTGAAGTTGGGAGGTGCATGAAAGATCTAGCAAGTACCTAATCCTTTGGAGTATCTTGGATCAAATTTGACCCTACCATTGCATTAAGGAGGCACAAAAACCCCAAGATCGACTGTCAAATCATCAAAATCGAACAAGTTTTCTCGAGGCCATCAAGGAAAAATTTCTGCCCTCCTTCGCTATCTATACGAAATATTTTGTAGAATATTCCCTGCAGGAATATTCTGCCTAGGTACCCTGCATATTTTGTTAAAAAAAAATTATATCTTTCCTATAAATTTTGTAGACTATAGTTTTTCAAAAAAAATTATGTAAAAAAAATTAATGCCTATGCAAACTTGACGCTGCCAAGTCATACACCAGTAATACGATGCATGCCCTTGTATGGGCTGTAGTCTATTATAAGGGTTGTGGGTCCTTTAGGAGTCTACATGCCCCTTTAAAGGCCAAAGACCCTAAGGGTCTATAGACCATTAAAGGCTCGGCCTCCTTTGGCCATAAGGCTTCAACATTTCAAATTTGTTTTTTTCAATATTTTTTAATCAAAAAGGATTTTCTAGATCCATACGATCACTCAGACAATTTGATATTTTTAATACTTTTTATGAAGATTACCTAGATCCACCATTTTTGGCAGCCTTTTAGGCAAATTCCCATAGATTTGATAGTTATGCCAGATTTATCAGAGAATTTAGCAGAGCTCTACACTTATGTGGAGGTCCCCCACATTTTGGCAGATGTTTAATCAGATTGGCTATAGCTATATTTGGTGGTTCCCCTAAGTTTGGAAGTGTTCTGCCAAATTTGGTGGCAAAAAAAATTACATTTTCTACCCCTCTCCATTGGAGTTTTTGATTTGGTAGCTGATCTTTGAATGCACGTAACTTGGTCATATCTTGTTCCATTTTTGGTGATTTTATTTTTGGCATAGAATTTCATAGGCTTCATAGTGGTGTAGACAAATTTTGAATTTGGTGTCTGTATTTTCTTAAAAAATGTAGATTTTTGTTATTGTTGATGAGCAATCCTCATTTTCCAACATTCTAGGGCTCTATTTGGGGTCATATTGTAACATTTTATGGTGAATTGTTTATGAAAGTGCATGATTTTCTGAGTACTTCTTATATTTGCAATTAATTTGGACTAGTCTTGCTTAGAAATTGTACTTTTAGTTATATCCTAATTTTGGCATTTACATGTACCAAAATCAAAAGACCACTTTGTTACTTTGGATGGTGGAAACTGTAATCAAACTAAGTATAAAGTTCCATAACCATAATTTACTGGGGTTTTCTCCTGACTATGCAAATTTGGTGGGGTAAACATATGGTTCTGTTGGATTGAGTCTCTTGATTGATCTATTGTGTGACTATTTATTTGAGGACTTAGTCATAAGTTTTAAAATGCATCCTACTATAATAATGTTGGTTAGAGGAAATTATAAGTCTTGGAAAGATGGAATTCTAATGCATTTTAGGTGGCTTCATATTTTATCCCATCTCTATGGACTTGTTCCTCAACCTACATCCTATTGGTAGAAATTTGTGTGGCATTTTAAGATTGAACATATCCTAGGAGTGATTGGTTGCAATGTTGATATAGACACCCAGAGGGCTACTACTAATATTGAGTGTCCTCGTGATGTTTGGATCAAAATTTGGGAGACGTATTGAGATCCAGTTGATCCTCCATTTCTAGAAGATCCTGCCTTGGATTGTCTTCTTCCACTTGATGTTTTTCAACCATATGATCATGAAATAGTTGAAGTGCTTAATGAATGGGAAGAACTTTAATTTCATGATAACATAGAGACTTCTATAGATACCCTTTTTCCTACAGAGACTTCTATAGATACTTTGGCTTCTATGATTCCAAATAAAGATTTAGGGGGTTCATCTTCTTTATCTACGAGTCAACATCTTGAGGTTGAGGACTCTTATTGTCAAACATTGGAAGATACCTCTAATGTTCACACTCAGATATCTTGTGTGGACACATCATTGATTGATGAGTGACATAGTCATATGACATGCATTAAGAACTCATTTCCATCTCTTGTTGCATCTATAGAATTTAGTGTTCCTACATCCATAGTTTCTAGTGATTCAGTGTAGCAGGACATTCATAGTCTTCTAGAGTCAGCTACTTGGGATGAATACTTGATAGGTATTGTAGGTTTCTTTTGTGAGTCCTATCTTGCAGACTTGGAGGACATCATTGAGGATATTCATGTCCTCTTTGATGTTGACTCTCATGGAGTTGTATCATCTTCTTCAGATGTGATGAGAGAGCCTTCATACCCTCTTGTTCTTTCTTCTTCTCTTCATTTGTCACAATTTGGCAGTGAGTTGGATATCCTTAAGCAACATTCAAAGGCTTCTTTATATTTGGATCATGTTCTACATCTATTTCCACTAGATACTAGATTATCGCATTCTTTAGTTTGGCTTGAGACTTCTAATTAGATTGTGGCTTCTTTTGGCACTGACATGGTGACACCTGAGTAAAGTTTAGAGACTTCATACATTTTGAGTTCTTTTCCTTCATATTACTTTTAGGAATGGGAAGAATTCTTGCATACATACTTGGTCTTGTTTCTTCCAAAGGGGAGGAATATTTTTTAAAAGTCATGGATCATCTTTAGCATTCATTGTCCGTTATCTACCATCAGTGCAGGAGACTCTACATTGAAGGAGGGCTACTTGGTCTCTCTTATATTCCTCTCTTCTGGGTGGATTATTCATTCCATACTTCTTGCATTCTTACTTTTGGGGATGATTTTTTCCCATGAGTTTTTCTTCTTTACTACACTTGATATTTATTTGTATAGGGCTACCTAACATGTCCTAGTAGCTAGGACTGATCCATCATTCCATCCTTGCATTTGTCAGCTTCTCCCTAAGTTGCACTTAATTGGGTGTTAGTATCGATAGGTGTATTTGATGCAAAGGGAAACAACTACAAGACCTATTGATAAACAAGATAGGTACAATGTAATATTTCAATAGTCTTCACAAAATTTCTACTAACTCTTCAATAGGATTGCAACATATACCCTTCTCCACAAGCCTATCTTTATAGGCTTAAACCATTAACAAGATTTAATGGGCACTTTTAATGACAAATACTTTATTGAGGTTTTCTAGGATTTCCTAACCATAAATACACACTCTTTAAGACCTCACCAACCCTTGACTTTCCCGTGGCAAACTTAACAAGAATAACTTTCCTCTTAAACCCTCATTCGACTAGGGTTTTGATAGACTTTTATAACAACAACACACACAGTCCTTAATAAATCATGCATATGAATGAGTCCTAAACTTTACTTCGAAGGACACTTAGTACCCATCCCAATAAAGAATTTCACCATGTTTCATGAATTTTTATTGGTCCAAACAAAAGTTATGAATTTTTTCCTCTCGCTAGAAACCCTATGCAAGAAATAGGGAAATGAAGGATTAAATTAGTTTACCTACACCAAAACACTAGGAAACCTTAAAATAATAAGTGCATTGGACCTATAACACAATGCTCCATCCTTTCACACATTTCCACACCTGTACCATTTCGTACATGGCCGTACAAAGCTGGTTTTTGACTATTTTTAGTAGAAAACTGTCATAAACTATAAAAATAGGGTATTTTCATGAAATATAGCCTCAAGATCTTCTTTGATCATACCTGCTCATTATTTCAACATGAATAATGACAAAAAATAGTTGGAAATCTAATGTATTGTCTTTTTCTTCTAAAAACCTAACTATTATTGTCATAAAAACCATAACTTTTTACCCTTTTTGTTGCAAGTATGGGCCTAACTGGTGTTGTCGTTGATGTCAACATACTCCTATTGCATTAATGAAAAGGTTTGGATGAGCTGTGAGCTGAGGATATTGAGAAAATTAGTCTCAATCAGGAACAGTGAAGAACAGTGATGACTGTAAGACAAAAGTCCAAGATAGGATGATGATTAGAGGATGCGGATTAAAGGGTTTGTAGATATGTATCTATAGGTGATCCAGTAGAGATTTCAAAGGTCTACATGAAGATATGAAGAAGTTGTGGCTGCACAAGTAAAGCTAGTTCTGGTAGATGTTCAGAGGTGATAGAGTGTAACAAGAAAGGTCCGGTGAGATTTGGAAATGAAGTTTCCTATTCTACAGGTTTAAGGGAGTGCTAAGGAAGTCTTTGTGGTATATCAACTCTATTTGTGCGTGGTTTGAAGTTCCAGAAGCATCTATTCTTTTGTGACAGTTATGACAGACTGTGTTCTTAAGGTTCTGGATGAAGGAGAGAAGGATTTTAGTAAGCAGAAGAAGTGTGGATGTTCTTGGTGATTCAGGAAATCTTTTGGAAGTCTTTGGATCATGTCCAGTTTGTGTTGGTGGTCTGCATTGAAGTTGGAGCTTGCAATTGAAGAGTATTCTGTATGATGGTGTTCTTCTTGAGACAGGTTGACTGGATGAGTTATGCATCTGACGGATGATCTTATGAATGTTTACCAACTTAGATGATCATTCCTAAGTTGATGCCTTGTATAAATAAGGGATTATGAAGTTAGTTTGCTCTCGCCTTTGTGTGGAGATGAGTGTGTGGTAGTGAAGAGGAGAGTGAAAGGTAGAGTAGAAGTATTGATCTTAATGGAACTGATTCAAGCATGGTGAAGATGCTATTCTCTAGTTCATGTATGTGATATTTATTTGTAGACAGTGTGTCTCTTGTAGGCAGTGAGCCTCTTATGAGCAGTGTGCTCGGGCAGTGAGCCCTAATTGGCATGTGCCATTTTGTTCTTTCTATTCTTCTAATAGAGAATACTTTCTTGGGTTAATCACCCCGTGGTTTTTTCCCTTAACTGGGTTTTCCACATCAAAATCTTGGTGTCTTATGTGTTGATGAATTCTTGCTTTTGATTTGGATGCATTATGTTTCAAGTTTAATATACTGCTAATCACTAAGAGGATTTAAGTGTGTAAATTGGAGTAAGTTTTTTCACAACTGATTCACCCCCCTCTCAGTTGTGTGGTCTAAGTCTAACAATTGGTATCAGATCTAAGTTCCTCTAAAAAGGAGCTTAACTACTTGAGGAGATCCAGGATGTCATCTTACAAGAAGGATAGTTTGAAGTTTGATGGAACCAACTTTACTCTTTGGAAAGGTTGCATGAAATGTCACTTGTAGTGTATGGGAATGGTGTACTGGTCCATGGTTACAAAAGTGTATGTACCTCCACAGGGTGGTCTGACAACTCTAAATGAAATCACAGATGCTGAAAATAATCTGCGGACCAAAGATGCTCTTTTAAGTGCATTATCTGACTCGGAGCTCTCAAATGTTATTGACCTACCAACTGCCTTTGAGATTTTGAATAAACTGGAACTTTTGCATGAAGGAGACTAGTATGTTAAATGTGCAAGGTTACAGAGTCTAAAAGGGAAATTTGAAAAACTAAAGATGATGAAAATATAACCACTTTTATGCCAATAATGAATGAGCTAGTTTGTGGAATTAGAAATGTTGGTGGAGTCTTGGATGAAAATAAGATTCTTGGTAAAATTCTCAGATCCCTTCCTGCTTCTTACAAAATCAAGGCTGCTGCCATTGAAGAATTCAGAGCCCATACAACTATCACAAGAGATTAATTGACTGGGAAATTGGCTACATTTGAAATGATAGATTTTGGAGACGACCCCCCCAAGACTAAATCTACATTCAAAGCCAGTGCCTCTGTTAAAGGTAAACAAAGGTTTGATATAGGAGAGAATTCTTCAAGGAAATTGTCATGGTATGAAAAAGTAAGAAAAGATCTAGAAGAAGAAGAAGTAGAAACTGCTCAACTTGAAGCCCTTCTTGCAAAGAGGCTACCAAGAGGATCTGGTAAGTATGAAAGAAAATTACCTTCTAAGTGTTTTAACTGCAATAAGATTGGTCATTTTGCCTCAAGGTGTCCGAAAAAATTTTCAAGGCAAAATCCTAACAAACCAAGGTTCCAAAAGAATTGTTACTATGTACATGAAGATGATGATAATGAAGGAGTAACAGATGATGAATCCGAGATAGGAAACAAATCTGGAAATGAATGGGTGTTCATTGCCATCAAGGAAGAAGATCCAATGTCCTCTGTATCTGTCAATCTTAAGACTGTGGAAAGAGCTCTGGCTGCCCAAATTGAAGAGAAGGATGATTGGGTCATTGAGAGTGGATGCTCTCACCATATGATAGGTGACAAAAGTAAGTTTGTAGATTTGGAAAGATATGAAGGAGGAGTGGTAAAATTTGGTGATAATTCTACTGGTAGAATCAGAGGAAGAGGAACTATTTATTTTGATGGAAGAAACAAAACTAGTAATGTACTATATGTTGAAGGTTTGAAGCACAATCTTCTTAGTGTTGGATAGTTGGTGGACAAAGGCTATGATCTCTAATTCATAGATGGAAAATACAAAATCTTTGAAAGATCTACAACAGAGATTGCATCCGATACTCAAACTTTAGGTAATATCTTCCACTTGGTTGGTACTGGTAAAAGATGCTTATTTGTTCAAGTTGATCAAAGTTTGTTATGGCATAGAAGGATGTGTCATGTGAATTTTGATAATATCATCAAGATAAGCAATACTCAGACTGTAAGACATCTTCCAAAATTGGTGAAACCTACTAACATCTTGTGCAAGGAATATCAGTTGGGCAAGCTGAGCAGAGTCTCATTCAAAAGAAAGGAACTGTCCTCTACTAGATAATTGGACTAGTTCACACTGATCTTTGTGGTCCAGCAAGAACCAAGAGTATTCAAGGAGATATATACTTCATGCTGCTAATTGATGACTATTCCCGGATGATGTGGGTAACCTTTCTAAAGGAGAAATCAGAAGCTCTTGAGAAATTCAAAATGTTCAAGACTATGGTAGAGAATGAAATAGAATTAAAGTTGAAATGTCTAAGGTCTAATAGAGGTGGAGAATTCACATCCGGTGAGTTCATAGAGTTCTATGAGAAACATGGAATTAAGAGACAATTGTCTGTTCCTAGGACTCCACACCAGAATGGAGTAGTGGAGAGAAAGAACTGGACCATCCAGGAAGCATCTAGGACCATGATGATGGAAGCAAATGTTCCTCAGATCTATTGGAGAGAAGTTGTCAGCACTGCAGTCTATACTCTCAATCGAGTTCAAATCAGAAGCAATACCGGTAAGACCCCTTATGAACTTTGGTTTGGCATTACTCCTACTGTAAGATATTTCAGAGTCTTTGGTAGCAAATGTTACATCAAAAGAGATGAAGATCTAGGCAAGTTTGATGCTAGAAGTGATGAAGGAATATTCTTGGGTTACTCTACTCAAAGCAAAGCATACCGGTGTTATAACAAGAGATTAAGAAAGATGATAGAAAGTAAAAATGTGAAGGTTGATGAGGGAATAGAGAAACCCTCAAGGTTTTATGAATATGATGAAAATGATCATAATGGTGTTCTAGTTCAAGGAGTTCAATCCTCTTTTGAAAATCATATTCAAACCGATCCGGTAAATCAGGAAGAAGAGATAGGTCTGAATGAGTCTGATCAAGAAGCAGAGGTGCAAGAAGCTCCCAAAGTTCCAAGGTATATAAGACTGAACCACTCTAAAGATCAGATCATAAGTGACAAAAGAAAAGGTGTGCAAACTAGAAGGAAAATTGCTCAAAATTTAGATGAATATTGTCTAATTTAAAAGATTGAACCTAAGACAATAAATGAAGCCTGCAATGATGAAAAATGGACCAAAGCAATGGAGGAAGAGTTGATGCAAATTGAGAAAAATTACACTTGGGATCTTGTTCCCAAACCTAGAAATAAGAATGTGATTGAAACCAAATGGGTCTTCTGGAACAAACTAAATGAAGTTGGTGAAGTAATCAGAAATAAAGCCAGATTGGTCTGCAATGGCTACTCTCAAATAGAAGGAATTGATTTTGAAGAAACTTTTGCTCCGGTGGCAAGAATTGAAGTTGTCAGATTATTCCTTCCCTTTGCTGCCTTCAAGGATTTCAAGGTATATCAAATGGATGTCAAGTCTACCTTTCTAAATGGTGACTTGGAAGAGGAAGTGTATATAGAGCAACCAGATGGCTTTCAGTTGTCTGATCATGGTGATATGGTCTGCAAGTTGAAGAAGGCACTGTATGGATTAAAGCAAGCCCCAAGAGCCTGGTATGAAAGATTGGACAATCATCCTTTGAAGATTGGTTTCAACAAAGGTACTACTGACAGTAACTTATATTTCAAAATTGATCATGAAAACATCTTGATTGTTGAAGTATTTGTTGATGATATCATCTTTGGAGGAAGAGATAGTATGTGTAATGCTTTTGCAAATCAAATGAAAAGTGAGTTTGAGATGTCTATGCTTGGTGAATTGAATTTCTTCTTGGATCTGCAAATTACTCAAACAAAGAAAGGAATCTTTATTTCTCAGACCAAATATGTAAAAGAATTGTTGAGGAAATTTGGGATGGAAGATTCAAAGCCAATGAATACTCCCATGGCAACTGGATGTAAGTCGAGAAAAGATAATGACTTTCCTAAGGTAGACCAGACAAATTACAGATCAATGATTGGAGGATTGTTGTATCTCACTCAAACTAGACCAGATACTATGCAAGTTGTTGGTCTTGTTGCTAGATTCTAAGCCAATCCTAGAGAATCCCATGTCATGGAAATCAAGAGGATTTTTAGATATCTAAAAGGGATGGTTGAGTATAGTCTGTGGCATCCTAGAGATCATGATTTCTCTCTTCATGCATATACAGATGTTGATTGGGCAGGAGATGTGGCTGACCAGAAGAGTACCAGTGGTGGAGCATTCTTTTTGGGAAAGAGATTGGTTTCTTGGCTAAGCAAGAAACAAGAGGCAATATCTCTGTCTACAACTGAAGCAGAATATATTGTAGCAGTAGGTAGTTGCACTCAAGTTTTATGGATGAAGTAGATGCTAAGAGATATCAAAGTGGAGTATGAGGAACCTATCACAATCTTCTGTGATAATTCAAGTGCTATAAGTATATCTAAGAATCTGGTGTTGCATTCAAAGACCAAGCATATATCTATGAAGTTCCACTTTCTGAGAGAGCAAGTGAACAAAAATGAAGTCAAATTGGAGTTTGTGTCATCCAAGGATCAGATTGCAGACATCTTTATTAAACCTCAGCCTAAGGACTCTTTTGAGTATCTCAGGGAGAAGTTAGGGGTTATTGCCCCTCCAGTGATGAACTAAGGTACACTGAGGTGCATCAGTCTGGTGGATATCACAGTCATATCTTGTGATCCGGATTGATGGGAGCTGCTACATAGGGGGAGCAGCAAGTATGATTCTAAAATGGTGAAATTGCAAGTATGTGCCCTTTGCCATTGATGTCAAAGGGGGAGAGAAGACATGTGAAAAACAACAGTTTTTGATCAAAGGGGGAGCACTAAAGAGAGAGAAAACATGTGAATGGTTGCTATTGATAGGGGGAGTTGTGACAGTAAGGAGAAGTTCTTGTCTTGATGGTTTTTCACATATGTTGCCATCAATGACAAAGGGGGAGATTGTTACAAGTATGGGCCTAACTGGTGTTGTCATTGATGTCAACATACTCTTGTTCCATTAATGAAAAGGTCTAGATGAGCCATGAGATGAGGATATTGAGAAAATTAGTCGCAATCAGGAACAATGAAGAACAGTGATGACTGTAAGATAAAAGTCCAAGATAGGATGATGATTAGAGGATACAAATTAAAGGGTTTGTAGATATGTGTCTATAGGTGATCTAGTAGAGATTTTAGAGGTCCGCATGAAGATATGAAGAAGTTGTGGCCGCTCAACTAAAACTGGTTCTGGTAGATGTTCAGAGGTGACAGAGTGTAACAAGAAAGGTCCAGTGAGATCCAGAAATGAAGTTTCCCATTCTGCAGATTTAAGGGAGTGCTAAGGAAGTCTTTGTGGTATATCAACTCTATTTGTGCATGGTTTGAAGGTCCAGAAGTATCTATTCTTTTGTGAGAATTATGACAGACTATGTTCTTAAGGTTCCAGATGAAGGAGAGAAGGATTTCAGTAAGCAGAAAAAGTGTGGATGTTCTTGGTGATTCAGGAAAGCTTTTGGAAGTCTTTGGATTGTGTCCAGTTTGTGTTGGTGGTCCTCATTGAAGTTGGAGCTCACAATTGAAGAGTATTCTATATGATGGTGTTCTTCTTGAGATAGGCCAACCGGATGAGTTATGCATCTGGCGGATGATCTTATGAATGTTTGCCGACTTAGATGATCATTCCTAAGTTGATGCCTTGTATAAATAAGGGATTGTGAAGTCAGTTTGATCTCACCTTTGTGTGGAGATGAGTGTGGTAGCGAAGAGGAGAGCGAAAGGTAGAGCAGAAGTATTGAGCTTAATGGAACTGATTCAAGCATGGTGAAGATGCTATTCTCTCGTTCATGTATGTGATACTTATTTCTTTGTAGACAATGTGTCTCTTGTAGGCAGTGAGCCTCTTGTGAGTAGTGTACTCAGGTAGTGAGCCCTAATTGGCATGTGCCATTTTGTTCTTTCTATTCTTCTAAGAGAGAATACTTTCTTGGGTTAATCACCCCATGGTTTGTTCCCTTAACTGGGTTTTCTATGTCAAAATCTCAGTGTCTTATGTGTTGATGAATTCCTACTTTTGATTTGAATGCATTATGTTTCAAGTTTCATATACTACTAATCACTAAGAGGATTTAAGTTTGTAAATTAGAGTAAGTTTTTTCACAACTGATTCACCCCCCTCTTAGTTGTGTGCTCTAAGTCTAATACTTTTTGCCCCTATTTCACAACCTAGAATTGAAAAAAACATGCAAAGAGACCCTACATGGTCCCTCATGGTCTTTGAAGACCTTATTTGCATTCACACACCCATTCCAAGGATGAGGAACAAACCCCAACCTTCCAACAAGCCAAAAACCCCTAGAGAAAATAAAATTTGGTTTTGGCAAGAAAATAAAAAATTCAAATTTCTTGGCCTATTTACAACACCTGCACCATTGAACATGATCCCAATGGACCTCCTAAGACCTCTAAACACACAACTAGACCCATTAAAATCAAAATGACCTTAAAAACATGATATAAGTGATGCTCCTGCATCATACTCCCAAGGGAAAGAGAAAGAAAGTCAGGTTGCACCTGAGATGAGGTTTGCAATAGTACTCCCATGCTTATTGGTGTCAGCTTCAATCATCCATGTGGCATCCTCATATGGTATCCCCTTCCACTTGACCAAATATTGAAAGTATTTCTTTCTTCTAGTCTTCTTGCTCTCCTTGGGGTCAAGAATACACTCTAACTCAGTTGGTTTTGTATATGTTAGGTCCTCTATCCAATCAACAACTGATATGAACTATATACCTATGCCTTCATCTGCATTTGTATCTCCTTTGAAAGGGTATAAGTCAGCAACATTGAAAATTGTTGATATGCTTACTCCACTATGTAAGGCAATCTCATGGCATTGTTGGAAAACTTCTTAACAATCCTACAAGGACCTATCTTCTTCATCTTCAATTTAGTATACTCACCTTTGGGAAACCTTTTCTTCCTTAGATGTGCTAGGACAAGATCTCCATCCTTAAAACTAACTTCTCTTCTCTTCAAATTTACCTTTTGTTTGTACTTTGCCACACTAGCTTGGAGTTGTTGTTTCACTTGTTGATGTATCTCTTGCATGGTAATGGCAAATTGTTCACCCTCTACACTTTTGTTCTCCATACCACTAATATTTTCTAGTTCACACGCTCCTCTTGGCTACATGCCATAAACCACTTGAAATGGACTCTTGCCAATGCTCCTATTCACTAAGTCATTATAAGCAAACTCTGCTTGGGGTAACACAATATCCCATTGTTTAGGATGATCCTTTGAAAGGCATCTTAGAAAATTATCTAAGATCCTATTGAACACTTCAGTTTTCCCAATTGTCTGAGGGTGGTAGGCTAAGCTAAAACTAAGATTTGAACCAAGATTTTGCCACAATGTCCTCCAAAAGTGTCCTAGAAATTTGCAATCTCTATCAAAGACTATGCTCAATGCTAATCCATGAAGTCTAACAACCTCTTTGAAAAATAAACCTACAACATATGAAGCATCACTTGTAGTTTTGCAAGGAATGAAGTGAGCCATCTTGGAAAACCTATCCACAACAACATAAACTAAATCCAAACTCCATTGTGTCTTTGACAAACCCATGACAAAGTCCATACTGATGGATTTCCAAGGCCTATTGTGAATGGGTGAAGGCTGGTATAGTCCTACATTAGTGCTACTCCATTTTTCTATTTGACATATAGTACACCTCTCCACAAACTTTCTTACATCTATTTTCATCTTTGGCCAAAAATAGTGCCTTCTTAGCTTCTCTAATGTCTTATCAAGCCCAAAATGAACTTCCATACTCCCACAATGTTTTTCATTGATGAAATTCTCCCTCATGGAACACTTGGGTACACAAAGTTGTACTCCTTTAAATAATAAACCATCCTATATAAGGTGGTCTAACCACTTTGACAAGGGTCATTGTACCTCATCATTTAATTATATTTCTTTTGTCAAATCCAGGGTTGTGTCCTTGGCTATCTGCAAATAGGAATCCTATAATTGCTAGTTTTATCTAACTAACTCTAATGACCTTTACTGCTTTAAAGAAACTAATATTACTGATCAATCTACTATAAAATGAATTCCAAAAATGCTGAAAACAAAACTGAACAATGAATTGCTTGAAATAAATCTATATTATTCCTTTCAACTGAAACATGCATTTATCTATGAAAACAATAACTATCTCTTTAAATAGAATTTGAAATAACGAAAACAACAATACTAGCCTTATGCCTTAGTGGTGAGAGTGGGCCCTTGATCCACACCCTTGGGGCTAAAGACCAAAGTAAAGAATTAGCACATGAAGATAAGATCATAACTCAATTCCAGTCCAATTCCATCTATTCATAAATTATTTATGTCAAAATAAGATTACAAAAATCAAAAAAATAATCGCTCCTCTCTACTGCTACTTTTGTAAGCTTATATCTAAATCTGTGATGAGATATCACTTACCCTATCTACTAGTTCATCTAAGAGATAACATCAATCTCTTTATTCTACTAATAGTCTAACTATAGAATGAATATCCATGCAATGAAAATAGATTTAGTGGAACAACAATCCATACTAAATCTGAGTCTTAGTTTTTAAATACACTTGGGCAACGAGGCCCTAAAATATAAGTATTTAAATCAGTTTATCAATAACTCATGCAAAATCAAAAAGAGATAAAACTTCCAGCAGTTAACTATGGTCTGCCCTCAATCACTCAGGTGATGACTTGAGTAACATTAGGAGCATCCCGATCACTACTGGAGGTGTTTGACTGATAGTTGTGTTGGAAATCTATACTATTCTAAAGAGGCATTGGAGATGTATGTTTCTGTCTGTAGCTCTAGAGATATGTTTGTGACCTTCTTGTTCAGCTCTGGAGATGCTTGTGACTTCAGTCTAGCTCTAGAGATGGTTCACCCCCTTATCCCAAAATCTCTCCATTCAAATTGGAAACATTGGAGACCAGTCGTGGCATTTTGATGTCAGCTCTGGAGATCATTAGGACTACCTCTAGAGATGCACAAAATTGTCTATGCAAATACCTACACCTGTTGATTCAAAAAGAGAAGATTTCTGCACATTTCCATCAATTCAATGTATATTAGTCCTTCAATCAGAAATCATGATTCTAAGTAATTCATCTCTTATTAATCATCATTAGAACAATCTTGTTAGCTTATTTTGGTGCAGTCATCAAGACAATGGAATAAGAAGGGAGAAAAAGAGGGGTAAAAAGGTGTATTTCATGTGTGCTACCTGGCACTCATCATCCCCCCATACTTAAGGATTAGCAGGTCCTCCTACTTCTCACAATCTAGAATTATTCTGGTGGAATATCCTATCAGTCAAGCTGTAGTCCTATGCATAGGTAGTCCAAGTGGTGTGGTCTGTATTACCATTTCCCCTATATTGATTATCTTGCTTCATCCACTCCTATAATTTATCATCTTCCATTTGCTCAACCCAGATAGTTAGTGGCTCAATCATGAGAGGGGGTCTAAACCAGGCACCTATCCATTCCTATTGGTAATTATCCATCATTTTGGATATTAACCTATCCTTCCTCATAAACAACCTTACATTGGTAGGGTAAACCACTCCTCTCATTTTCTTCTCTGAAGTTAAGAGGTTCCACCTCTTCTTTGCCACTGAAAGTACTTGATTGGATGAACTGTTCATGAAGAGACCGAAATCAATAGAACATTTTTAAAGGTGCTTTAGATATAATGGCAAAAGAATTTTGTCTTACTTTTTGGGTGGTAGACATATGCTCTGAATTGGACCTTAAAAGCATGGGGGTTTGGACATTCTTTTCTATGAAAAGACCTATTTCTGCATCCTTCTTGAGATATGCCTCCATTCTCTCATTCCAAATCTGATGATTTCTCATTAGTGACATGAATGCTTTGAACTGACACTCCCCTGCAAAATAGTTAATAATGAAAGTCATATCATCAACATAGAAACCTGTTGTGTGGTTACACAACATGCCCCGTTTTGACTTGACAAAACAGGGACCCAACTTTTGGCTTGGTTTGTTCTGTACTTCCTGGCAGTTTGGTAAAAGTGAGTCATGTAGATCATCATGCATGGAGAGGCTGGGTAAGTCATCATCATGAGGTCATTTTGTCAAAATTCATATTTCATTCCAGTAACCTCATATTTAGAAAGAGCATCAAATTTCATGTAGGTTTGCCTTTTACATCACCCTGATATTCATTAGGATGTGATAGTTATGAATGGTCAAAATCCTTGTTAAACCTGATATTCACAGGGGGAGGATCATATTTCTTAACATCATTCATATTACAGAAGGTCATCTGGATCTAATTTATCACCTGATAAATCATGTGGTCCAAATGTTCAGAATTCAATTTTAGGTGATAGTGACCTTTAACCGTCAGCAGCCTTATGTATTTCGCGGGGGTCATATTTCTCAATGTAACTTGATATTTCTCAATATCCTCCTACCGCAAAATATCGCCCTAAGCCATTATCCTGATGATGTCATTCAAGTCTGATAAATAAAGAAACAAACATGATGATGACATAATCATCATTTTTTACCTCTCGGGGGCATATTTCCTAAACATGATCCTTCTCGCATAACATGATGATGACGTCATGATGCCATAGCAATATATTGAGCCAACATCTAGATGACGTCATCCCAATTTTCTGAGAGAGAGGTTATAGTTTATCCGATCATCATCATTTTTGTAACATCACCCAATATATTGAAATATCCTCCTGATGTATAAAACACGACCTAAGGGTGCGTTCATTGCCTGATCTTGTTAAGATAGTTTTTCCTCTCAAGGAGGATGATCACATTACACTCGGGATGATATTTGAAAATATCACCCCGATATCCAAATACTATCATGTATTCGAATATATCCTATCATAAGGATATTACCCAGCTCTTGTTGCCACCATTGACATTTAATGCATGCAGATGTGGTAGGTAGTTCCCGCTGACCACAGAACCCAATGACACACCTAGTGAAATCCTGAGTTTCCATGAAAAATCAATGATTAAAATCTAATACGTCAGGATTTGCCCTAATTTCGCCCTAATTGCAAAGTTAAAAGGTAAATTCAATTGTCATTTTTACACTTACTTGGTGATAAAATCATTTTTACAGAGCGCTAGCTTTCCAAACCCTTGTACAGGTGATACTTGGATGAACAGAGCTTACAGGTAGGAAGAAGCATGAGATTATCACCAGAATTAAAAGTATTCTTAGAAAATCGTTGGTATAATCAAAGGGATTTGCATAACCAGGTAAGTAATTGAAACCCTCATCCTGTTGCTTTTGCATAGTCAGGTATGATGTTGCAGGTTCTTGTTTATACATCCCATGATAAGTAAATGCTGAATAAGTATAGTATTCATGATGTTAGTAGAGATAAATTGTTATGTGCATGCTTGTGAATATCCATTGTAAGACAAATCTTGTTAATTACAGATACCCATGGTTGACAAGAGGTTAGCTAAGTGTGAGGCTGAATTCAGCAGGCCCATGTTCGCATCTCCTAAAGGAATCTTCTTCAAGTATGGTGCCATAATAGATACGCATTAAGGAAGTACTGATTTAGAGGCCTGGTCTGCCAAAATGAATGATGAAAAGAATAGAAGCACCCTATTGGATGCAGTGTTCATGTTAGGAATGTGGAATGCGGCTGGTTTTCCATACTCCATGGAGTCTCCGGAGCTAGTTATTGAGTGTGCACAAAACTACAATCCACAAACAAGACATGTGGTGAAACATGGGAGAATATATGCAGACCTATCCATCAAGGGTCTTTCCAAGACATTTGGATTGCCATTGGGCAGGAAGGTTAACAGCATAGATTTGAAGAAATCTAAAGTTGAATATGAAAATAATAAGAAGAAAGCAAGAAAGAACATGTATCAGTGGAGGGCTAAGAACAGTACATATCCTGCAGTGGCTAAACTTCCTGTGCACTTATATAAGTATGATTTTGACGAAGAGTATCAATATATGATTGCATTACTTAGCAGGGATATAGGCCAGCTTGATGCTGGTAGTTTTAAAGACTAGATGTACGGTGTCATCATGATGTGCATATATGTAGACACTAAGCCACTATGGGGCCAATTGATAAGTGATGCTCTACATGAGCAGCTGACGAACCTAGGAGGTTCAAAATGTTCCTTTTACATTACATCCTACATTGTCTACTCCTGTACTTACAAAGGCACATTTGATGCATTAACAATGGTTGGAAAGATTGGTGGAACCACCAATGATGCTCATATTTGGGATCATCATCCCCAGTTGTAGAGAGTTAATTACCTCCAGGATTACAAATTGGTAAATGATGCATTCTCTATGCATCTGGTGAGGACCATGGAGGAGGACCAGACAAAAAGATTGAGCATGGAGGCTCAAGAAATAATCTACAGGCATGGAGCCTGGTACATCCAATTTGCAACATTTTCTTACATGAGAATTGAGGGCTTTGAAGGACAACCCCTCATGCTGCTAAGATACCCCACTGATGCAATGGTATTAATGGAATTTATAAGGCAGAGCTCCACAATACTGAAGGCATACAAGGATGCTCATAAAATACCACCAATTTTGTTTCTAATAACCATTGGTTGGTATATGTGCCCAGATTCAGAAAATATCAATAAAGTCATGGTTAGTTTGAATAAAATGCAATTGCAGCCATTCCCATTAGTAAGGCCATATGATCCTTATGGGAGGGTATAGAAAATAATAGGGAAACCTATTCATCAGAGGCACTTAGAAAACTTCTGGGTTGATTGTGAAGATGAAGCAGAAGCCAAAAGAAGAAGATACCAAAGGTTAACACTGAATCAAATCAAAACCTTTGATTGCATCTCCATTCCTTCGCAGTTGAAAAGGGATGATGGTAGGATAATGGCAGATGAATATGAAGACAAGGAAATATATAATGATACAATATCTATGCCTGACCTGACCATACAAGAGGATATATCTTTGGATCCTTTCATTGCCAGGACATTACACCTAACCCAAGCTTGGGTTGATGAACAAATTGATGCATTGAAAAAGAAAGGTGTTGCCATTACTGTAGACAATAAAAAAAAAGGACAAGATATTCCTAATGAGGAATATGATGATTTTATAATTGAAAAAAGGAAATCTAAAGGGGAAAGGATGCCTCCACAACAACAGCAAAGTAAAAGACCCCCTAGGGGTAAGAAAATTGATAATGAACCTAAAGGGGTGATTATTGAAAAAGTAGTGTTTCCAGCTGAGGATGTAACAACATTAGGATCAGGATCAGCATCACCACCACAGGTAGATAAATAAAAGGCCAAAAAGTTTCAAGGGTTGGTTACAGAAACTGTTGAGACCCAAGAAGAGGGTCAATCCTCACAAAAACAAATAGAAGAAGATATTTCCCTGGAGGAAGAGCCTGAGTAAGAGGAGGCCCCTTTATTATTCAAAAGGAAAAGAAAAGCTCCACAGGTGGTGGTAGCTACCACACTTAAGAAACTGAGAACCTCCATGAGGGGTGAGATAAAGCAATCCCCTATAATGTTGAAAGGGGCAGGTAGTAAAGTTTTACATAAGGAATTTCAACACAATGTTCCACTTCCTACCATTGTGAAGTTCAAGGCTGAACTTGCAGAAGAACAAAGAAAAGAAACCTCCAAGATATTCAAAGGTGGCATTGTCTCGCTGGATGAAACAGTTAATTTATTTGATGATGAGGTAGTGAAGGATGTAGCTTCACAAAGAATGGAAACCCTTGCTACAGGTGCGCACATGACTCCTCATGGGACTCCATTAGTTCAAACAATATTAGAGGAGATGAAGCAAGTGGAATCTGAAAAGGAAAAGAGTCCAGAGAAGATAGCTCAAGAAATCGGGCTAGACATATTAGTTAAACAGGTGACAAGTCCTGCAGTAATGGATTTGACATATAGACAGGAGGTAAGTCCTGAACATCCCGCAGCTACACCTGATAAAGGAGAACATATGGAAGAAGTGAAGATGGCAGAACCAGAGGGCCATGCTTCAGAAATAAGCCAACAACACCAACAAGATACATCAGTTAAGCCCGTTATAGTAGAGGTTCAAGAAAAGAAAGATGATAAGAAAGATGTATTAGAAGATCATGCTTCTAAAGTTCAGGAAGTAAGTAATGCAGGTGCAGAACAAATTGTGGTTTTAGAACAAATACCAGCACCTAAAGAGGATTCCACAATATCCACTACTATGAATATGCCTCAACAGGAGGAAAAGTTAAAAGTGGATGAAGTAATAAGGGAGAAGGATCATGATCATCATGATCATCATATAGACGCATCTCAAGATCTCCACCTTAGGATGATGCTCCTCCAGAAAAGGAAATTCCTCAGCAAGAGGATGTACCATATGATTGCCCCTAGTATGAGCATCATGAGGAAGAAACAAGAAAATCACCTTCTCCATCACATATACTGATGGATACAGGAGATCAAGGTGAACATCATGATGATGCTAAGAAACATGATTAGGTACCTCGATGGTTGGAAAAGGAAGTCAACATAGAGGTTGATTTTGAGATTCAGGAATTTGATGTGTCCACTTTGTTTTTAGAAAACCTGATGAAACCAAAGAGGAAGGCCAGAATGACTTCAACCATTAAGAGAGATCCAACAATTGGAATAAGGATTACATAGATAGCAATCCCTACTATAGATAAAGAGAAGGGTAAAATTACTCTGGAAGAATTCTAGATTAATACAGTTGACTTAGGGTTTGCTAATGAAGACCAAGAGGGTCAAGAAGGAAAAGACATTATAGATTCTTTGATTCAAAAGGTTAAGAGAGAAAAGGAGAAAAATAAGCAACACAAAGAGCACATTGCTTAGTTGCATGCATATATAGGAAGGTTGACTAATTCTGAGGATAATTACACTGATCATGCAGTCCTATTGACTGCTATTTCCCAAGAGGAGGTAAATAAGTTGGATCTCATGAAACATGAGTCATCCATATTGAGAAAGTGGATGTACTCCACATTTGATGAAGTAGAAGAAGTGGTAAAGGCCTGTTTGAAGAGGTGGAGTTCTCTTAGTGGTTCCAAGAAAAAGGTAGACAAGCTGCAAATGGAGACAGGTAAAAGGTCTTTCCAATTGGAGAAGATATTGGATGTCCTAGGAGAAATAAGGAGGATAAATCCTCAATTGCTCATCAACAAGCAGGTGTTGAATAATAACAATGCATTATTGATAGATATATGGTATAAGGACATTCAATTTGAATGTGATATACTCAAAAGATGCAACAATAAGTTGAGAGAAATCAGCATAAAATTACATGATATGATGTCTTTTGAGGCAGAAATTTTGGAAACGTTGGAAGGAAAAGTGGAAGGAAAGGTAGAAAATCAAGATGAGGAGTTTGCAATCCAAGCTCTACATAATAACTTCCAATTTGTTGCTAATGATCCACTAGGCCAAATGACAGAAGAAATCATGGATAGACTGGTGAGGACCAAGGTGAAAATAGAAAAATATAATGAGACATTACACAATAGAAGGAATAAACTGGATAGCATCGGAACTGAATACCAAGCACATAAACATGCTATTATCAAAGCAAAGACCTAGGATGGTGGAGAAATAGATAAAATAGTGCAGTTGTATGAAAATGTTAGGGTAATCATGCAGCCTCATATACATGGCCGACATCATCAGGATGATGAAGGTACAGGAAGTGATGCACCTAATGATGGAGCACATAAGTCAAATGAAGTAGATGATGATGCATCATGAAGTAGATATCAACATCTAATACTTAGTGAAAATAAGTATTTCAGATAGTTGCCAGATGGCAACTTGTGCCATTTGATAAAGTTGACAAAGTCAAAGGAAATACTCACCATAGATATTCATAGATAAATTAAGATCATAGATCTTTTGTAACAGATTCCTCACCTTGTTCTATAAAAGGTGCAGGAATGCCTCATTTCAAACATTCAAAACTTAATTGAAATCCATCTACTGAAATATTCAAGGCTCATTTCAAAGCTTTTTGTATACATTTATATCCTTGCATACTTAATGAATGAGAAGACTGTTTTGATTACAATTCATAGTAAATCTTGAGTAATCAATGTGTGAATTCTGGATATATGCTGTGATTTGTTATGTCCCTTGGATTGCATATCTACTCGCATCTGTTGTTTTCATACAATTCCTTTGAAGTTAGCATCAACTATATCTAGCTGTGGAATGTCCTGGTGAACATATGGTTTGGTTTTCTTCTCTTCATGACTGTATCTGATGTACATGTGGTTCAATAGCTAAAGGTTCAACATTAATTTGAAGCATTTCTTTCAATTTCCTTTAAATTTCAGAGCATTTTACCATCATAATTGCAAATAATTGATAATCTCAAGCAAATAATGCAAATATGTGGACATCTCATAGATAATTGAAAATATTTAGCATATTTGAAGCTAAAGCATGTATAATTGATGAATATCATGCAAAGATTTAAATATTTCTGTATCATTTGATCAAACAACTGTATAAAATGACCTCTTTGTGAAGAATCTTTACAGAAACAGTGTCATGATGATGAACTCAACGTAAGGCCCCAAAATAGAAACAACAACACACATCAACCACTGAGTAATGTCAGTAGATTATGAACTAATCAATGGAGACTTGGGATCATGAATTCTCTAAATTCATCGTATCTTTCAAGATGAGTAAAGGTTGTTGTGTAACTTTTATTCTATGTTTGTTTATGACTAACATCATGACCAACAAAACCATGCAAATATA
Source organism: Cunninghamia lanceolata (assembly GCA_027924645.1). Taxonomy (NCBI): domain Eukaryota; kingdom Viridiplantae; phylum Streptophyta; class Pinopsida; order Cupressales; family Cupressaceae; genus Cunninghamia; species Cunninghamia lanceolata. Next base: position 3,802,398 of record BSBN01000334.1, on the reverse strand, counting down.
ACTCAAAATTTTTTTGTCTTCATCAGAACTCTTCATATATGCTTCCATGAACCCCTCCCCTGTGTCTATGTTCTCAGTCAAATCAGATAGGATTGAAGATAGTTTTCTTTGTGGGACTCTCTCTTGTAAGATCATAGCATAACTTACACTTGGAGGCCTACAAGATAGAATATCAGATGAAATGGAGGCTATATGAATGAATTTTTCTTCCAGTGTTTCTACTCTTTTGGACATGGCAGTAACTGCCCTTTGTAATTGTAGCATAGGCTTAGAAGCCTCATATTCTCTACATCTCCTTTCCCAATGGAACAGGGCCTTAGGAATATCAATTGGGATTGGGCCCACATATGGATCTGTTTGTACCTCCTATTCAATGGTTGCCCCTGGGCTAACTAACTCCTGAATATATTCCTCCTAATCGTCTATTTTATTGTTTGCCCAAGTCAATTGTTTATCTTGGCTCTGTACTTTCTCAATCAATGTTGCAATTCTTATGAGACTATTATCTCTGGCCTTGGTAAGATCAGAAATACTTTGTACTACCTATATCTCCTTTTCCTTAATGATTTTAGCTATCTCAGTCTCCTGGGCTTCCAATTCTACTTCTCCTGAATTATTTATTATTTACTCTGGAGCTATGTTTATAGTTTTTCAATTACCTATTTTTTCTCCATCTCTTTGTCCTTCATGACCTTCTTGAGGTCAGTGATAATTAGATTTTTCCCCCATAATAATCTTTTTAGATTATCAATCTCTTCTAACATCTGTTGCTCTTTTGAAATTTCAATATCCTCTTGATCAGAGGGGTGAGAGTAAGCCCCTGTTTCTTCTTCTATATGCTATACATTAGGGTCTTCCACAGCCATTAAATCTTCACTATCAGCCACATCCATTTTCTTTGTTTCAACTTCCCCTGCATCCTCCCTGTCTTAAGTTTCTTCTTGAGTCTTCTCTGCAACTACTGGCATTGATGAAGGTCCAGCTTTTTCCTCAGAAGCTCTAAAACCTAGAAGAGCTTCAACTAGGAGAGTAATATCTTTCTCATCTTGGGTAAGCTACCTTTTTCCTTTTGCTTCTCCATAGCATAGGTGGAGCAAGTGCCTCTGAAGCAGGTATATCATCCTCAGAATCAAAAGAAATAGTAAAAGTTGGTTTTTGTTGTGTCTCCAGAGCAGGGGAATGTTGTGTATGAACAGATGGCTCAGGAGAAACCTCTCTTTGTTTCTTCTTTCTTATTATAGGAATGTCATCTGAGTCATGGGATGGTTCCTCACACTACTATACATACTTCTTGGTATCCTTATGAATAGAGGACCAGTAGTAACCAGGTCATAGAATCTTGTGGATGGTTCTGTGTGAGGAATAATGCCCACTAGATGGTTCATCATGACATGCCCTTAAGACATCAAAAATTTGATCAGCTTTTAAACACCTGTACAAAATGAAGTCAAGACCACATTTAAATAGCAAACCATTTAATCACTTGTAAGATAAACATTCCTTAAGTAAGTGTTTATTTTGTTTCGAGGTAAAATGGGATGGATATAATCTTGTAGCTAAGAGATTAGCTATGGCAGAAAACCAAGGCGCAGTAGAGGAGCGAAAAAAGATGTTCATCTAGAAATTTGTCCTGCACTGGCTGGTTCTCTTCACCTGTATGCAATCTTGACAGAAAGTTAGTAACCAATTTAAACTTGCCTGGATCATCAACTATGGTAATGTCAAATTCTTGCAACAACAATAACCACCTAATTATCCTTGCACTCACTATTGACTTATTCATTAAGTATTTGATGGTTGCATGATCAGTATGTACAAATATTTTGTATCCAATGATATAATGCCTGAATTTGTTTATATCATAGATGATTGCCAAGAATTCTTTTTCAGTTGTGGTAAATTTCTTTTTGCAAAGATAAGGTTTTTGTTGATGTAATGGATGGCATGCATACTTTCTCCTTCCTCCTTCTATCCTAAGATTGCCCAATGGACTCATTTGAAGCATCAGTTTGTATGTGAAATGGTAAAGTCCAATTGGGTCCTCTTAAAATGGGTGTGGTAGTAAATTTTTCCTTAAGTGTTTCAAATGCTGATTGAAAATCCTCTATCCATAAGAATTCTATGTCTTTGTTGTTGATAAGTGAGAAGGGGGGGTGAATCAGTTATCTTAATTATTTCTACTTTTTGAACTTTCTTAACAATTAATGTAGCATCAATTCAAATAAGCAAACATAACCAGGAAATGGAAATACACATGACACAATATTTTTGACATGGAAACCCTGTTAAGGGAGAAAACCACGGGGTGATTAACCCAAGATTGTATTCTCTGTTAAAAGAATAGAAAAATGACACTTGCCAATTAGGGGTCACTGCCCGAGCACACTGCTCACAAGAGGCTCACTGCCTACAAGAGACTCATTGTCTACAAGTTGTAAGAAGAAAAATAAGATCCTTGAACTGATGAGAGGCATTCACATATGCTGAGGTTTAGTTCCGGTTAGGCTCAATACACTGATTTGCTGCACTTCATCCTTCCTCTCTTTGGTCCTGTTGACCTATCACATACCAGACCTATCTTTCTGCTTTCACACTATTCTTCTACTTTTATTCGCACACCACAATATACAACAAACATCTTCATACTGAAATCAATCTGGTATATATATATCTATACCAAGGATTTCATCCACTTTCTAGTCGACATCTGGAATAGTCAATATTTATCCAAACTCTGATTTGTCAGTTGAATCCTTACTTATCAAGTATTGTGAATCAAAGAGATGATTATAGAAGTCATCAATCATGTCATTCAATCATGAATGATACCTTAAGGATCTTGATCACCATCAAAATCTCATCCGGAAGAATGTCTGATGCTTTGCCGGTTAGTTCTTCCTCTGTCTGCACTACCAAACAGGACTCCAATACTTGAATCCTCATATCTCTTTACTCTTTTATCACTGGGGGCTCAATTCTTAGATTATATCCATCAAGGTACTGCTCTTGACTTTCCAAGTCCGTATTTTCCAAAGATACTTCCTCTGAGAGATCTAGACCTAACTTTCGGACCTTGGCACAATACTCTGTTCTTGCTTACCAGACCACAACACTCTTCAATCTGACTTCCAGTAAAGGCACACTATGTCCTATGGATGTGTGGGATGAACTTTGTTGCCATCAATGACAACAATCATAAAGCTCCAATGTGTCTCTTGCCAACAATCTCCCCCTTTGGCATTGATGGCAACACTTAGTGAAAAATGACTAAGTGTTATACTATACTCCCCCTTGGTTGATGCTCTCTTCTAATGTACACATTTCCAGAGCTCCCCCTTAGCTAGATTCTACATTTTTCACTGTTCTTCACTCCCCCTTTGACATCAATGGCAAAGGGTAGGGTCCACACACCAAAATTCCCAAAAATTGAACTGTACTTAGCCGTATAAGTATATAAACAGGTTATACTTACATATACTATAGTATGTTTGTAAAAGTTGTCTTCAACTGTACAACTTATGTCACCCAACTCTGCTTCATCCTGTCCAAAATTGAGATGTGATCACTCAACAGGAATGCAAAAGCTTCTACCCTCTTGAGATCTGTCGAATCACTAGTTTGGGCTATGGTCTGAGCATTAGTTAGAGCCTCATGCATGGCCTCTAACTTAGGGATAATGATTCTTCTAAGTTCATTCAACCTACTTATTCTATTTTTCTTCTCCTTCTCAAGCTTCTTCATTTTATTTATGACTGCAATAGTCTGACGCTCTTGATTTACTATGGAGGAGGATAGAGGATCAAAACTTTGAGATAAACTTAATAGTTTATCCTCTTGCTCTTTTACCTTCTTCTCAATGTCCTTGGTCACTTTAGGCTAGGATAAACAAAATTTGTAAATATCACCGCCATCTTTGATAGCATTTTCTAAGCTCTTTAACCAAATATTCATAACTCTCCTATCATTGGTTATTAACCCTTGTACTTCTAATAATCTTTTTACCAAAAACTCTTTCTGGACCTTATCTTCTGCTGACTTCTCTAATGAATCAAAGTGTGTGCTAACACTATTTACTAGAGATTTGAGATTACCAGACGAGGAGGCTAAGGGATCCTTCTAAAAAGATGGCATGATCTTTTCCAGTACACCAGATGTAATGTCTATGATCTTGAAATCCTCCATGTGAGACTTTAGGAGTTTTTCTTTTTCTTTTGCTGAAGTAAAGGATGTTAGCTTTATGGTTTGAACCAGGGAGAGGGAGTCAAAATTGAGCGGTCCTTGAAGAAGTTCTGGTTCATCAAATTCCATCATCTCCTTTGTTAAGAATTCTTCTACTGCTTCTGCTATGTCTCTTGCCGGTGACAGGGTTCTGTCCCCTTCTGCAGCCTTACCACTATCATCTGTGGCCTTTTCTGTTGGAGTTTTCTCCTCTTCTGTAGCCTTACGACTGACATCTTCTTTTTTCTTCTCTTCTTCTTCTTGACTGATTACTCTTTCTTCTCCTTTAGATCTAGAATCTACAGGGGAAACCGAAGGAGAGATGTTTGCTTGTTCATGGATCTCCTCTTCCATAGCAATGAATTCTAAGTCCTTATTCTTTTACTTTACCTCTTCTGCTACCATCTCAGTAGATTATTCTTTGTTATCCATTCTTGAGGGATCATTACGTAAATCCTCTATAACAAGAATATTGAATCTTTTATAGGCATTCCATAGGATTTCTTCTATTTCTTTTGCCACTTTATTAGTTTCTCCAAGCATGAGCTAATTCATTCTAGCCATACTCCAGAACTCATCCTTGTAATTTTTGAAGATCATATCCATTTTTTTAAGAGTAATTGAAGGATAGAGCTGAATAGCTATCTGTTCTCTAATCTCTAAGTCCTTAGCCTTGACATTTTCTTTTCTCATTTCAAGTTCCTTTTCTAAACTTTTAGGAATTAGAGAAATTATTTCAATAAAATCTTTATTGTATATGTTCAAGTACTTAACTGTGGCTTGCTCCAAGATTTTTCTATCTCCATCATTAAATGCATCATAAAATTATGTTATTGGTTGCAGGTTCCCATCCATAGTAACTGCTTTGACTACATCATCTAAGGACAGAGTGGGCCTTTCAACAAACTCTTCTGTCTCTACTTTCTTGTCTTCACTAGATACTTTCTTCTTCTTCTTCATCTTCTTTACCTCCTCATCTGACTCAGTCTCTTCATCATCCTTCTGATTGATGTAAGACCTTGCGGCCTTTGTCTTAGTTCTTTTCTCTACTTTACCGGATGATTTTGCTTCCGGTTTTGATGCCTTTAAGCTTTTAGCAGTTGTAGGAGCAAAGGTCTTAGAGGATCTAGTTTGGGAGGGGACTTCCATTAGAGCACCTACTTTCTCTGATTTTTCTTTTTCTTTCTCTGTCCTTTCTATCTTTTCTCTATTTGTATCAAGTGCCTCCATGGATATCTCAAATTTCTTAGCGACTTCTTCAACTTCCCTTCTTACTCTCCTCTTTGTCTCCGGTTGTCTAAGTTCTACATGAATCTTTACACTCAACTCTTGAAAGGTTCCAAACCTTTCTGCCTTGGGGTCCTTGGGTTGACTAAGCAAGTGTTGAACACGTAGATCTATAATTTTCTCATCTACTTCATACCCCATTGGCATGATCCAGACTATCCTTGGCTCCACAACCTCCATTAGGCACTGATCAATTTCTACCATAAAGCAAATTGTATCCTTATACTTTTCAACTAGAGATTTGGGAATTCTCTCTCTTGCTTGCATCCTACTCTAAAAATTCTTGAAATAACCCCACAGAGCTATATTTCTAGCCTTAGCATTCCCAAGCCCATGCAAGTAGTCTCTGATTTGAATGGCAATAGGTCTATCATTTTGCCATACCCAACCACTAAATTTGGGTAGCTCATTCATAAAGTAGAAAAACAAACACAATATTAGTCCACCATACTTAAAAGAGTTCTTCTTGTCCTTCTTGATCTTCTGTAAGTTTTCCATCAGTTGGCTTAGAAGGAGTTCACAGAGATCATAATCTGCATTCTTTCTCAACATTTCATACACAGTATACACAACAATTCTAAGTACTAAATTCTCCCTACTAGAGTGATATATCTTATAGCCAATTATCATAGATGCAAACTTGATATCGGGATCAGAGATATCTTCTATGGTCATTGTTCTCTTATCAAATTTTGATCTGGTAGCCTCACTCACAGTTTGGTTTTTGACAGATTTGAGAATTGGTATCCCACCAGAAGAGTCCAAACTGATTACTACCCTAATTGCATCCTTAGTGATCTTAAATGGTTTATCCAACCATAAGAAGTTATCATGCACTCTGCTCAACACATACCAGACCCATTCATCTTCTTCAAAACAGGGGAAATGAATGCACTAACCAAAATCTTATCCCGGATGGTTTGGTACTGTGGTTTGAGTTCAAAAGCATCATCTATTAACTGATTGTGATAGATATTTGCCAGCTTGGATTCCCCAAAATCTTCAATGTTTGCATGAATGTAAACCCTAACATCTTCTATATGTAAAATACCATGTGGAATGCTAGAAAATGCACCTGAGGGGTCCGCTTCTAGAGATTTGTATGGATGCTTCTTAAATTTAGGGCGTGGTCGATTAGAAATCTTCACCACATTTAGAGTAGCCATCTTTTAAAGATTTTCAGAGAGATATTCAAGAATGGAAAATGCCTTTTACGCTTCTAGGTTTCACGGAGAGAGTTAGATCGATTGCTGGGTGAATCATCTTTTGCAGGTGATCTTTGATGGGCTTAAGGAATTTTGTTGCAGAGCTCCTTTTCACTTCCTCTTGAATGCAAAATGAACAAGTGTTTAATAAGAAAACCCTTATATTACTCCGCAAACCCTAATACCAAGTTGCAATAAATGCTCAAATTAAGTCATTCTGGTTTGCCTTGTTTTCCTTATTCGGATGACTTGATGAACTAGATCAGTCTTGTTCTAAACATCTTGCAGATCTTCCTTATCTTAACCACAGTTTATTCAGATGTTTCTCTTATTAACCCTTTAATCCACAACTCTCCTTGTGCCAGTTTCGGCACCAATTAACTGGCTGGGGGAAAAAGTTTTTCCTTGTGTCTCCCCCTGAGCTAGAGCTCACTTTTTAATTTTCAGAAGGAATATCAGTACCAGATTCTAGTGTGGATCCATCTCCTATATTTTATGTACTTATCTTCACCCAAATCTTGTTCATCTCACTTTGAACTTCATCTACATTCACTTTTCTTTTTCCCTTGTCTTGATTCTGATTATGATGTACTAGACCTCTTTTGTCCTAATTCTTGCTTCTATAGAATTTGGCAATATGAACAGATCTATTGCAATTGTGGCAAACAACATTTCTTTGCATATTTGATTGATGTCCTTATATCTACATTGATTAGCCATATGACCCATTCTATTTCATGCAAAGCATCTACCATTCAATGAATTGTTCATTTGCATATTTTTACATTCGAGAGATTTGTGACCATACCTTTTGCAGTTGAAACACTGTTCGGAGAAGGATGTAGTAGTCTGATTTATTCTATTTCTACACTGATTAGCTTTATGACCAAAGTTATTGCAGTTGTGGCAGTATCCATTGAAGGATGGATATCTTTGAGCATTAGGTCGCTTTACCAGAGGTCTTCTAGGCATGTTCCTTGGATTTTCTGATCCAAAATTCTTCTGACCGGTTCCAGAGCTTTCATCTTTCTCATATCCCAAGCCACACTTGTCATCTACCCTCTTTTGGCTTTCAAGAACTTCAAGTTGAGAAGAACTTATCTTGTATTTTTCTTTGTATTCATTTGTTGTTTGAAGATCCTTTTTAAGAGTGTTAATTTGATCCTCAAGTTTTTCTTCATTATCTCTAGCATCTTCAAGATCAGATTCTAGATGCCTGATTATTCTATCCATTTTGTGGCAGTCTTCTGACTTCTCCTTGAGAGATTGTCTTAGATCATCTTTAGTTTTTCTTTTCTCTTCAATTTCTTGGGTGAATTTCATAACTCCTTATTCCATTTCATGTCTTACCATAATGACCTCTTTTGATAACTTTTCACATAACTTGGTTTTCTCCTTAAAATGTTCATTTGAACCATTGTCTTCACTTTGACTTGCTAATTGCTGAAGTAGATCTTTTCTCTTTTTCATAGAGATACTCAGCTTCCCTTTTAGTTCATTTATGAAATCATCAGCCTATTTGAGTCTTTTCTTCAATTCACTAACTTCAGAGTTTGATTGCTCAAGATCATCTAGGCAGACTGAAGTTGCTCCTTCATACCATACACATCCATTTTAGTTCCCAAATCTTCCTCAAGCTATTAGGATCCTTTTGGAGGAACTTGGCTCTGATACCAATTGTTGATAACTGAGAGGGGGGGTGAATCAATTATCTTAATTATTTCTACTTTTTGAACTTTCTTATCAATTAATGTAGCATCAATTCAAATAAGCAAACATAACCAGGAAATGCAAATACACATGACACAATATTTTTGATGTGGAAACCTTGTTAAGGGAGAAAATCAAGGGGTGATTAACCCAAGATTGTATTCTCTATTAGAAGAATAGAAAAATGGCACTTGCCAATTAGGGCTCACTGCCCAAGCACACTGCTCACAAGAGGCTCATTGCCTACAAGAGACTCACTGTCTACAAGTTGTAAGAAGAATAATAAGATCCTTGAACTGATGAGAGGCATCCACATATGCTAAGGTTCAGTTTTGGTTAGGCTCAATACACTGATCTATTGCACTTCATCCTTCCTCTCTTTAGTACTATTGACCTATCACATACTGGACATGTCTTTCTACTTTCACACTGTTCTGCTTTTCTTCACACACCACAATATACAATATACATCTTCATACCGAAATCAATCTGGTATATATATATATATATATCTATACAAAGGATTTCATCCACTTTCTAGTCAGCATCTGGAATAGTCAATATTTATCCAAACTTTGATATGTCAGTTGAATCCTTACTTATCAAGTAATGCGGATCAAAGAGATGATTATAGAGGTCATCAATCATGTCGGTCAATCATGAATGATACCTTAAGAATCCTGATCACCATCAACATCTCATTTGGAATAATGTCTGATGCTCTGCTGGTTAGTTCTTCCTCTATCTGCACTGCCAAACAAGACTCCAATACTTGAATCCTCATATCTCTTTACTCTTTCATCACCGAAGGCTCAATTCTTGGATTCTATCAATCAAGGTACTCCTCTTGACTTTCGCAAGTCCGCATTTTCTAAAGATACTTCCTTTGAGAGATCCGGACTTGACTGTCAGACCTTGCCACAATACTCTGTTCTTGCTTACTGGACCACAACACTCTTCAATCTAACTTCCGGTAAAGGTACACTATGTCTTGCAGATGTGTGGGATGAACTTTGTTGCCATCAATGACAACAATCATGAAGCTCCAATGTGTCTCTTGCCAACATTTGTTAAGCAGGGTAAATAGAGGAGAAGATATCGTGCTAAAATTTTCTATGAATCTTCTATAGTAGCCTGCATGACCCAGAAAACTTCTAACATCTGTCTATTTTTTAGGTGAAGGAAATTGTTGGATCACTTCTATTTTGTTTTGATCCACTTTGATCCCATTTGCTAAAATGGGGTGTCATAATACAATTCCTTCCTCTACCATCATAATTAATTCTTTTCACAATATTTTAGTACTTTCTCAAGGTTTATGAGAGCTTCTTCAAAGTTGTCCCCATACATAGTAAAGTCATCCATATAGACCTCCATGCATTCATTAGCTAATTCAGTAAAAATAGGTAAAACAAGCCTCTGAATGTAGCTAAAGCATTACATAGTCTGAATGGAAGAAATTTGTAGGCAAAAGTTCCCCAAGAACAAGTGAAAGTGGTTTTATCCTAATCTTCAGGTGCTACTTGGATTTGGTTATACCCAATGAACCCATCTAGGAAAGAAAAATACTTTCTTCTAACATGGTTGTCTAGCACTTGGTCAATGAATGGTAAGGGAAAGTAGTCCTTTTTTGTAGCTTTGTTTATCTCCCTATAGTCAATACATAGTCTCCATTTCCCATTCTTTTTAGACACTATGACTAAGGGTGAGACCCATTGACTATCTGAGATTGGATATATAAACCCTACTTGCAACAATTTTTCAATTTCAGTCTTATGATCTGATCCATAGATGTAGTCAATCCATATACTGGAGTCATGGTATTGAGGGGGTAAGAATATGGAAGAAACATGTGGAATGTGGCTAAGTCTTTGTAAAAGTTTTCTTCACAAGCAATGATATTTTCTAAGGTACAATGAGCAGAAGTGAGAAGTTCTCTCCTTTAATCTTGGGCTAGCTCCATTATATCCTCATTAATAAGAATGTGGGTGATATCTTCAATTGTATCATAGTGAATTTCTTCTTCTAACTCACCCAAATGTTCTTTGATAGTAACTATAGCTATTGAGGCACTATTTTCCATGTTATCTGGTTCATCTACCCATATCCTTCCTGTATAATGTATTGATGGTTTAGCTGGAGGATACAAAGATATTTTCTTTAAGTCTATCCCATTAGAAATGACCATATCCCCAGTTCATCAATCAATAGATGCAACTATTGTAGCCAGCCATTGTCTTCCTAATATCAATAGATGAGCATTTCTCTAATTTCTTGGCTCTAATATCAAGAATTATACTGGGAAATCCCATGATTCTATCATAACTGGAACATCAATAATCACCCCTTTTCGAATACCTACTGACTGGTAAGCAAGTTGAAGGATTGTAGATGTGGATTGGATACCTGTTAAGGCTAATTTATCCATTGTATGAAATGTCATTACATTTATTGTAGCTCCTAGATCAACCAAAACATTTGAAATTTCTACCCCTAAGATGTAAATAGTCATGATAGGATATCTAAGGTCTCCATATTTTAGGAGAAGTACTTTTCCCATTAGGAGGTCTAGAACCTTTCCTTCCACCTAGATAGTTGAGGGAAAGTTCTTTCTTCCCTGGGTCTTGACACAATGTTGTTTGATGAATTGGTTAAGTTTAGGTACATCTCTAATTGCTTGTAGGAGAATAATTTCAATGTTTAGTTGCCTAATTTCTTGTAAAAGTTTTGATTCCAGGGTAGATTGGACATTTTTTTGTAAGACCTTTTTCTAGGGAACATGTTGTTTGAGCCATTCTTGGTATGGTGCTAGTTTTTCCATCTCCAGAGCATCTATGAAGCTTTTATCAGAAATGTTTCCAGGGATGTTCTCCAGAGTCATTCTTTTAGGAGGATCTCTAGAGTTATCCAAGGATGATTCTTTTAGCACTATTTCAGTAGTAATCTCCTCAGGAAGCTGAGTGGATGGATTTTTAGGTTCCTCATCATTGGTTACTTCAACTATAGTTGGAGGAGATGGTCTTGGAAGTACTTTCCCAGAATGTAGCCAAAGATTATTGGAATATATAGCATTAATTCCACCCATATTTTCTTGTTCTGTCATGTAAACAACTGCTTCCTACTTATTTTGTGGGTTTTGTATAGGTTGAGCTAGCAAGGGTGGTTGGCTAACTGGTTCATTTTGTGACTGACCTTGTGTGTTCGAGGGTCCAGTTAGCAATGCTTGTTGTTGAGGTTGGAAACCTCTAGGTTGTCCCTAATACTATTGATTATATCCCTGTTGAGGACCCCAATGAGGCTACATGTTTTGTGATCCAAACTGTGGTGGCCATTGTTGATTTCCCCAGGGCTGATTTTGCCAATGTTGGTTTTGCCATTGTTGATTTGGCCAATCCTGTTGTCCCTAAGGAGGATTATTCTAAGGCCCATACCAAGTTGGATTCCATTGATTATTTCCCCAATTAGAAGGACTGCTGTAAGAAGTCTAGTTTGGATACCGATTATAAGGGAAATTTCTAGCTTGTGTTTGTCCTACATAGTTCAACTCCTCTATAATGGTATTCTTTTTACTTAGCCTTTTTAATGCTGGAAGTTGATTGCACTGACTTGTAGGATGTTCCCTATCATAGATATGGAAGATCTTTGCTTTATCTAAAGAGTATTCTCTCAACAGAAGTTTGTATCTACACATAGGACAATAGATGGAGAGTGGTCCAATTGTTCTATCATGATCATTAGTTCTAGTTTTTGCAGGAATCCCATCTAATGTGGTATTCAGTTGGACTAGAATATCTATTTTTAAAATTTGCAATTTCCTCCATTAACTATCCTATTTCATTCTCCCCTTTGAAATATTTGGGCATTCTCACTCCAGTTTGGGTTCTAGAATAGTTCCTCCAAAGTTCTTCTATAGCAGGCATATCTATTTTGTTTATATTTCCTTTTCCCATCAGATCTAGTGTCTATTTTGATTCTTTGTCTAATCCTTTTACAAACAGGGTTCTAGCCAAAGAATAATTTATAGGGTTGCCATATCTTCTCAAAGCAAAGTTGAACTTATCCACATAATCCTCTAAGGTCTCTAGCTCCCTCTGTTTAATTTTGAATAATTCCTCATTCTTATCACTGGCTCTACAATAGTCCTAGTATTTTCCCAAGAATTTTATCTCCATATGATCCTAGGAATGGATGGAGTTTTGGGGCAGACCCATAAACCATCTCATTTTAGAATCCTTTAGGGTTGATGGAAACAATTTGAGTTTTTGATTGATCCATAATCGTAAGTTTTGCATACCACTTTGAATTCAAACAAAAACTAATCTGGATCCTCAAAAGCAAGACCCCTAAAATTTGGCAAGTGTACAGGTGAAATATTTTTCATAGGGGGATTATCTCTAGCAACTAGAACAATGGGATATGAGAAGGTTCTTAGAGTCTAATTTTTGTCATCTTCATGATTAGCATGATTATCATCCATGTTTAGTACTAGTTCTTCTTCTTGAGGTTCTAGGAAAATAGGTTTTGGAAAAGGGTCTGCTTGGAATTTCTATTATAATTCCTAGATATAATCAGTGAGTTGAAGATTTGGAGGATTGGAAGGATTGTTAATTTTAGGGGTAGCTTCTAAGGTAGGTTCTGGATGTCTCTCTTCAACAAGATCTTGTGCCACCCCACTACTTTCTACTATAGTTTGATGGGGTGTCTATTTTATGTATCTTCCTTTTGAATCCCTAGCTCTAACCATACAAATCTATCCTAAAACTATTTAGGTAAGTTTCCCTAATTAACACAGTAATCCCCAGCAATGGATCCAAAAAAGACAAGGATCATTGTACCTCATCATTTAATCATATTTCTTTTGTCAAATCTAGGGCTGTGTCCTTGGCTATCTGAAATTAAGAATCTTATAGTTGCCAGTTTTATATAACTAACTATAATGACCTTCACTTATTTAAAGAAACTAATATTACTGATCAATTTGCTATGTAATGAATTCCAAAAATGCTGAAAACAAAATTGAACAATGAATTGCTTAAAGTAAATCTATATTATTCCTTTCAACTAAAACATGCATTTATCTATGAAAACAATAACCATCTCTTTAAACAGAATTTGAAATAAAAAAAATGATAGTACTAGCCTTCTATCTCAGTGGTGAGAGTGGGCACTTGCTCCACACCCTTGGGCCTTAAGACCAAAGTAAGGAATCAGCACAAGAAGATAAGATCACAACTCAATTCCAGTCCAATTCTATCATCTTTGTATTCAAAAAATATTTATGTCAAAATAAGATTACAGAAATCAGAAAAATAACCGCTCCTTTCTGCTGCTACTTCTGTAAGTTTATATCTAAATGTGTGATGAGATATCACTTACCCTATCTACTAGTTCATCTAAGAGATAACATCAATCTCTTTATTCTACTAACAGTCTAATTACAGAATGAATATCCATGCAATTAAAATAGATTTAGTGGAACAACAGTCCATAGTAAATTTGAGTCTGAGTTTTTAAATACACTTGGGCAGCGAGGCCCTGAAATATAGGTATTTAAATCAGTTTATCAATAACTCATGCAAAATAAAAAAGAGATAAAACTTCCAGCAGTTAACTATGGTCTACCCTCAATCACTCAAGTGATGAATTGAGTAACATCAGGAGCATCCCGATCACTACTAGAGGTGTTTGACCAATAGCTATGTTGAAAATCTACACTGTTCTAAAGAGGCACTGAAGATGTATGTTTCTATCTGTAACTCTAGAGATATGTTTGTGACCTTGTTTAGCTCCAAAGATGCTTGTGACTTTAGTCCAGCTCCAGAGATGGTTCACCTCCTTATCCCAATATCTCTCCATTCAAATTGGAAACATTGGAGACCGGTCGTGGCATTCTGATGATGGCTCCAGAGATCATTAAAACTACCTTCAGAGATGCACAAAATTGTCTATGCAAATACCAGCACCTATTGATTCAAAAAGAGAAGATTTCTACATATTTCCATCAATTCAATGCACATTAGTCCTTCAATTAGAAATCATGATTCTAAGTAATTCATCTCTTATTAATCATCATTAGAATAATCTTGTTAGCTTATTTTGGTGTAGTCATTAGGACAATGGAATAAGAAGGGAGAAAAAGAGGGGTAAAAGGTGTATTTCATGGGTGCTACCTAGCACTCATCACACTTCTTCCCTGTTGGGACTAGTAGACTGCTTACAAACAACATGTACTTCTTTGAAATCTTCATCACCTTCATATAGCTCCTTGAGTGCTTCAATCCCAACACTCTATAACTAAATTTCTTGTGCTGTTAATGCTCTTCTACTCAAAGTATTAGCCACCTTATTACTCAGCCCTTTCTTGTGTTTGATTGTGAAAGTGATGTTTTGTATGTATTCAACCAACTTAATATGTCTTTGACTGAGTTTTTATTGGTTATTGATGAATTGAAGTGTATGATTGTCTGTATAAACCACAAACTCTTTGAGTAAAAGGTAGTGACTCCATTTCTATAGGGATTGAACCATTGCATACATTTATAAATCATATGAATAGTACTTCTTTGCATCTTTCAGTTTTTCACTAAAATATGCTATTGGTTTGTTGACTTGGCTTAAAACTACCCCTATAGCATGTCCACTAGCATCACATTCTATTTGAATGAATTTATTGAAGTTAGGTAAGGCCAAGATAGGTTGTTCTATCACTCTCTTTTTCAGATATTGGAAACTTTTATTAGCTTGCTTAGTCAACATAAACTTCCTTTTCTTATCTCCTTTTATAATATCTATGATAGGTGCACATATATGACTGAAACTTTTGATAAATTTCTAATAAAAATTGCAATACTATGGAAATTTCTTACCTCTGTGACTGATCTAGGTATAGGGCACTCCAATATTTTCTTCACTTTGTTTTGATCCATCTTCAACATCCCTTTTCAGACCAGAAAACCAAGGTACAACAATTCTTTCTTCACAAATTCACACTTTTTAAGATTGATCAACAATTTTTCTTCTTTTAGTCTTGTCAATACCAAATTCAAATTATACAAATGTTCTTCTTTGTTAGAGCTGAAAACCAATATGTCATCAAGATAAACAACAACAAACTTAACAATGTATGGCTTGACGACCTCATTCATGAGTGTCATGAATGTACTAGGTGCATTTGAAAGACCAAATGGCATAACAAGTCCCTCATATAGGCCCTCAGTTGTTTTGAACATTGTTTTCCATTCATCTCCTTCTCTGATCCTTATTTGATAGTATCCACTTTTGAGGTATCTCTTTAAGAAATAACTTGCCCCACTCAAATTGATCCATCAAGTCCTCTATTCTTGGAAGTGGAAACCTATATCTGATTTCTATCTTGTTTATTGCCCTGGAATCAGTGCACATTCTACACTCACCTCCTTTCTTACGTCCCAAAACAACTGGAACTACACAAGGGCTAAGACTCTCCCTGATTAACCATTTGTAAAGCAACTCTTGTACTTGGTTTCTGATTTCTTCATTTTGTTGTGGTGTCATCTTGTAGGATGCCTTGTTTGGTAGACTAGCCCCTAGAATGAAGTCTATATGATGACTGGTATCTCTTATTGGAGGCAAGGAGTTAGGAAGTTCATCCACAACTATGTCAACATAATCCTTCAACATGTCTTGAATCTCCCATGGAAGCTCATCAATTCTTGCTTTTGTTGTGATAGTCTTAGGTCTTACCAGCATTACAAAGCCTATCTCTTCCTGCTTCATTGTATTTAGAAATTCTTTTTCACCCACTAACATCACACTTGAGCCAACCTTTTGGTCCTTATCTTCCTCTTTGAAAGCTGGTAAGGTATAGGTAACTCCATCCTTCTCCAAAGCATAGACTTCTTCCTAGTGGTGCCTACCTAGGTTTAGGGTTTTAAGTCAGGTCTGTAAGTCTTCATTTTTATTCCCTTAAACCCCTAAAACCCTGATCTTTTTTGTTACAAGGCCTCATGTGCTTTATCTTTTAAATCTGCATTGACCACCTATAGAAGGTTTCTAGTCCCTTAAGTTGTGACTTCAAGCCTTTGTGTTGATTAGGTGATCGGCCCCATGTCCTAGCTGTTACCCTCTATAGCTCATCGTACCTTAGAGTTTAAATCCTAAGTCTTCATTGGGGTAAAATATTGCCATATGGTTGTATTTCATGGTGTTGCAGTGCATCATTAGTGACATCATCTTCCCTTCACATGGCCGCAACGAGGTGGCACATGTCAAAGAAATCTAGGCTTACAACCCCTTTATCGATGATCTCAAAAAAGGAAATCATATGCTACTAGGTATCAAAGTAAGAAATGATTTGTAGGAAATTCAAGATCAAAATGGTTGTGTAAGCATGTAGGAGGATCCTATCAGAGAGGAATATTCACTACATAGTCGCTATACAGAAAAACGTGGCCTCATCATAACTAAGGAAGTTAATGGCAAATGAAAAAGAGACACATGGAGGCTTTTACACGCTTTCTCACGGTAGTTTGGTGGTGGGCCATTTCAAGATGTGATGCCGTGAGATGGTGCCACATGTCAGGATCAGTTAAAGAGGTGATGCAGTTCGTGGAAGGAGTATGTTTGACGTGGCTTGTTTCTATTGATGATGGACTTTTCCATGGGGGACATGGATTTTTTAGACTTGACGGGTAGCTCATGACCGTCGATCTCACAAAAGGGAGCCCTAATATGTGGCTGAGATTTAATGCTTGAAGCGACTGTCTGTTTGCACCATTCCCACATGCATCCATTCTAAAATTAGTGAAGTTTCAACTCAACCACGTACAAGTTATCAAATCTACTTATCTTTTTGACATCTAGGTTGCTTTGTTGGTGGGTCTTCACCAAGAATTTGACTTCTTCAACTATCAATTAATTGAGGATCTGATTGTTTCATGAAAAATCTGTAAGAATCCTTCTATCTCATTAAGTAATTTGTTAGGATGTAGGTGGCCAGAAGCTTGTTTCTCCTTTAAAAAGGAATTCAAGACCATTCTATGAGGGATTTTTTGACTTTGGATATAAGGTATCCACATTTTGGAAGGCATTTTTAGATGCAGACCTGGTTCTTCATCTGGGTGCAAAGGTATTTCCTGTTTTGTAGATGTATAAATATTTGAATGACAATGTTCTTTCTAGATTGAGTTATATGAAAAACATTTTTTGTGTGTGTTGTTTGTGATTGTGTCCTTGGGTATGAGCAATTTTATTTTGAGTGAAGTTGCTAAGGGTTTCTGAACTCCTTCATATACATTTGCTATGTGATATGTATGATTTGTTGCATCTATTCAAGGAATGGATTAAATTGCTTCATGTCAGACCTATAGGGGGAAATATGTTATATCAAGGGATTATTGAAGCATAGAGTCACAGAAAATACTTTTTCTTGGACATATTACTATGAGGCAGTAATATTTTATCTTAGGTCCTCTAGATATGAAATTTTGTTTACATGAGGGAACATTTGGAGTAATAGGTCTGACTCTACTTCCCTAATAAAGCACTGGTCTGGGGATATTTTTGTCCAAAGGGTCTAGGAAAATCCAACAAGTTAAGGATAAATCAATCAAACCATTTTATGTTTTGTGTTGTTTTAGGTTAGGGTCTTGCATGTTCTCAGATTTAACTAGTTTGATAGTCCAAGAACATTGCCAATTTGGGGTTAATCATATAAATCTTGGTGGATGCGTGAGAACATTCTGCCTAAAATAGTCAAAGATAAATATTTTGGTTGTAATTAAGGGAATACCCTACCAGGTGTAGCAGAAGCTAAAGTGCAAGGGAGACAAGTGCAAACAATCTCCCATCTTTGTTGGCCAAGTCTCAGATAATTTGATCATACGAAGTGGCAAAACTTTAGGGTTTACTGTCTGCTGATTTGGGGACCAACAAAACTAGTGACTCTACTAGGGAATATTGTCAAATTGTACTGTGTAGTCTTTGAGGGACCAGTGCTAGCCTTTGTCATGGGTGTGTAGAGTTAGCATATGAACATTGTGTTGAATACAATGAACATTGAGAGGGGGGTGAATCAGTGTTCTATAAAACCATTTATATCCTTGCTCTTTAATCCAATTTCCAAATTCAATTAAGTGAAAGTAGATTAAACAAATAAACAACAACCACAAAGACATAACACATGAACACCAAGATTTTTACATGGAACACTTGAAGAGGAAAAAACCATAGAGAGTGTTAGCTCTCAATATCATTATTATACCACAATACTAAATTACAAGAGGCTCACTGCCTTAGGGATCACTACCTATAGCTCACTGCTCAAGAGAAAAGGGTCACTACCAATTAGAAGAAGAAAGAAGAAGGGTGGGTCACTTCCAACAATGAATTGCTATGGTTGCATCTATATATGCATGGTTTTAGTTCCAATTAATCTCATGAACATTGACTCAGAACTCTTCATTTCAGTCTTCCCATGTTTCTCTCCTCTGGTTTTACATATGCACAAGATATCCCTTCATATATTGTGGCCACTTTATATTCACATGTTTCACAACACATCACATCACACTTCACTTTTTTCAAACACCGAAATCCAACCTCTATTTATATCCACAACTAAATCTTTCCAATGATTAGGTTGACAAGAAAACTGTGAAACGTGTATACCAAGTGTTATACCCTATCGGCTTGCACTTGTGTTAAATCTTCAATGCGGATCCAAAACATCATGTACATGTATTCATGTGTTAGCACTAATCATATAACAACTTACATTTATCATCAAACTCATATTTCTTCTCCGCATAAGGATTTAACCAGTTTGTCAACTTGTTCATATATGATAGGCTCCTCTGTCACAACACAACTCTTACTGCAGACCAAATGTTCCTTCATGAATCTTTTTCAACAACTATTAATGATCTCTTAACATGTCTTCAACTCCACAAAACAAGGTAAATTTGTATGCCAAAATGCAGACCTTAGAACAATTGCCCTAACACACTATAACACTGTCATACTAGATGTCGATATTGGATATCTTGTAGAATCAGATCTGTTGCACTTTCAGAGCTACAAACTTGGATTCTAATAGTCATGACCTATTTGTATCTTATTTTAGAACTGCAGAACAAAATAAGCTAATGCGGAGGAATGTAGACCAATTTACTCAGCATTGTTCATTCTCTTTGTCTTATTTCTGTGACTCAGACTTAGTCTTTTCACCAGATGACTTCTAGAGGAAGTCATGACTTGATTAATGGAATATAACATCAATAGATAACTATGAACATTGTACCTATGTCGCATATTCATACCTTCACTCGCAGAGAGGTACTAATCCCCTTTTCTATCTCATACCTGAACACTTCCAATACTTAGTCAATTTAGGGCTTCCAGACTAGAATGCTTGGTGCCTTGTTGTTGGATTAGGATTGCCTTCCAGAGTAATGTGTCTTTGCCTTTGTGATGAATGATCTTTGTTTTGTTTCCATCAGTGACAACAATCTAGTCTACTACACATCAGTGTTTCTTGCCAAGAATCTCCCCCTTTGGCATTGATGGAAACACTTAGTGAAAAATGCTTGTCTGCTCCCCCTTGATATATACTATATTTTTTTTCTCCCTTTTTTTTGCTTCCCTTATTTTTCACTGATCTTCTTCTCTCCCTTTGACATCAATGGCAAATGTGTATGAACTGGAGTCAAAAACTTGTCAAAACTGCAAAAATTGCTATACTCTGCTGTTTATATACAAGTAAAATCTTCATATTAATTTTACATGAATTACAGGATATCATATAAAAATGGTCTTCATTTGAGATAGCTACTTATCCCATGCCTTCTTGGCATTCTCCAAAACTTCAATATGGTCACTTAAGAGAAAGTTCAGCTTCTCAGCCTTTTGCAAATCAGAAGGTATGTCAGCTAGTGAGGCTTCTTGTGCCATTACTGTTAGATTGAACATTGAGTCCAACTTAGGACTAATTAATCCACTTAACTGGCACATTTTATTTTTCAATTGATCTCTTTGGTTTATCTAATCACTCAAGCCATTATGAATTTTGATGGCTTGAATCTCTTTGCTGCCTATAGATTCCATCACTGGATCAAATGCTTTAGGCATATTGACCAGTTGTAGCTCCAATTATTTGATTTTATCTTCTATTTTTCTTGTGACTACATGCCAAGATAGACAAAATTTGTATAGGTCACCTGCCTCCTTAATGATATTCTAAATTCCTTTTATTGTACCATTCAACTAGGTCTCATCATTTGCTATCATTGACTGCAACTCATTCAACCTTCTGTCATCAAACTCTTGTCTTACTTTGAGTTCGACAGATTTGTCAAAGGACTCAAAATGTTTATTGACAAAGTTTATTAGACTTTTAACAGAGTTTATTAGACTTTTGAGTTTATTGACACAAAGGTATCCTTCTGATAAGATGGCATTATCATTTCCAAAATACTATATGCTTCTCCAATAAGCTCATTGTCTTCCATGTGAGATTTAAGCATCTCTTCATGAGCCTTGTCTTGTATAACTGTCACCAATTTTAGTTTTTGTACTGGTGACATGCCTCCAAGCTGATTGGACCTTATAGGAACTCAGTCTCATCCAAAATGTGTTTTCCTTTATCCAAAGCTTCTTTTACTGGTTCTGCAGTGTCTCTTTCTCTGGTAGAGTCTTCTTCTTTCTGGCTTTGTTCTAGATTATCTAAGTTCACGTCTTTATTAGCATCCTCCTTCTATTCCAGTGGAGGGGTTTCCTTGATGTGCTTCTTTTTTGGTTTCTCCTTGTCATTTTGTTCTTTCAGAGAAGGTGCTATTTGAGTTTCCACTATAGGTTCCTCCATTTCTTTGGGCACATGGTCAACTTTTCTTGCTTCTTGCTCAAGATTCAACTCAGGAACAAATGTGTCATTACTAGAATTTCTAGCTATACTATCATAGATGGTTGGTAGATTGAGTTCTCTTAAAATTTTCAAAGTAATCTCTTTAGTCTCCTTGACCACTTTGTCAATTTCTCCTTCCATTAGTGAATTCATCCTTAACATAGTTATAAGCCCCTTTTTTAGTGCTTTGGAGACTTGGGCTTTTTCTTTTGGGGTAATCTCCAGACATAGCTTTATCAAGGTTTGTTCTCGGAGCTTGATGTTATTTGCCATCACATTATCTTTTCTTATAGATAGTATGCTGCCTAGGCTATCAGGAAGATCACCAATGATCTCAATAAGATCTTTTTTATAGATTTTTAAGTATTCTATGGTGGCATCTTCAAGAGTCTTCTTATCTATGTCATTATATTCATCATAGAATTTAGCCATAGGTTTCAAATTTCCATCTATTGTGACTGCCTTTAATACATCCTCAAGTCTTATTGTAGCCTTTCCATTTGAGGCTCTTCCTCATGAGATCTTCTGTTGCATCTGGAGGGCTTTGTGGCTTCATCTTTCATCTTCTTGACATCTTCACTAGATTCAATCTGTTCTTCATCTTTTTCACCTATACTTACATACATTCTTCTACCTTTTGTTTTTTTGTCTTTTTGCTTCTCTGTTAGTTGGCTTCTTTACAAATTCTTTTATGCCAATAGATGTAGGACCTGAAGAGGAGGTAGAGCTTCTATTAGACCTCTTTGCGTCCTGAGATTTTTCTTCTTTTTCTTTAGGTTCTTTTGGAACTTGATTTGTTTCTTTGTAAATCCATGGTTTAAGGAAACCTATTCTACTTCTCTTCTTACTTTCTTGAGATCTTTGGTTTTCTGACCTCCACATGAATTTTCACATTTAGTTCTTCAAAGGTTCCAAACCTTTCTTCTTTGGTGTCAAGTGGTTTGCTCAACATGTGCTGAGCGTAATTATCAAGAATTGTTTCTTCCACTTCATATCCCATGGGCATAATCCAAATTGTTCTAGGCTCAACGACCTCCATCAAACATTGATCCTTGTTGACAACGAATCATATTGTATCTTTCTATTTTTCTACTATTTTCTTTGGAATGCTTTGCCTAGAATGCATCATACTTTGGAAAATTTTAAAGTATCCCCACAGAGCATCTTTTTGGGCATCATGATTCCCAATAGTATTTAGGAGATCTCTAATTTGTATGGCTACAAGTTTGTTAGTTAACCAAAACAAATTATTCATAGTAGGTATTTCATTCATGAAATAGAAGAATAGGCAAATGATCAACATACCAAATTTAAATGGATAGTTCTTGCTCTCGTTGATTTTCTTCAGATTCTCCATCAATTGGCTCCACAGAAGTTCACACAGGTCATAGTCAACATTTTACTTTACCATTTGATAGGTCATGTATATCACGGTACCGGAGATAGAGTTTTCTTGGTTTGTAAAGTAAATCTTATAAGCAATGACCATGGAGGCAAATCTTACAGCTGGATCTATAATATCATTAATAGTCAGTGCCCTCTTGTCAAATTTTTCTCTGGTAGCTTCCACAACAACCTGATTCTTCATAGCTTTCAGCAAGGGAACACCTCGTTTGGAGATTAACCTTGTTACTACACCAATGGCCTCCTTGGTGATCCTAAAAGGCTACTCTAACTACATGAATTCAACATGAATTCTTCTCAGTACATATCAGACCCATTCGTCTTGAAGAAATGTGGGGAACTGTACATATTGGATAAAATTCTTCTCTGATAGAACTTTGTATCCTCCTTAACCTGAAAATGATCTCTACACAAGTGATTCAGATATAGGTCTATGATTTTGTTACTTCCGTGTTCATCCATGCCCACATGAATGTATGCCCTAACATCCTCTGAATACATAACTCCGTAAGGTACCTCCAAGAATGCACCCAATTGATCTACTTCGGTTGCTCTGTAGGGGTGTTTCTTGAATTTTGGCCAAGGTTGCTCAGTAATATCAACAATTTGAGGAGTGGCTATTTCTCAAAAGCTTTAATAAATACACGATGGGGTTTGGTCTACAAATACCTAATTACACTGATGTTAGTGTTTCCATATTTGAATTGCTTTTAATTCTTCAAATCTCCTTTTGAAATCACTTAAAAGTTCACTTCAATGCTCTTGATTACTTGAAAATTTGAATGCAAATTGAGAGAAGAGTCAAATAGATTTCCTTTTTATCCTCCACAAGGCTTGACCTAGTCGCCATAAATGCATATTCACAAAAAGTTGTCTAACTTTATGATAGACACAGTAAGTTAGGATTGCTCCGCAATTTGCCACACTTAACCTTTTCACTCCAGTTCTTTCTTGATGAGACTCTTGCTGACAAGTTCTTCATCATATCTTTGTGTCAGACTTTAGTACTAATCATTTTGGCTGGGGGATTTAGATTTTCAATGCAACTTCCCCTAAGCCAGAGCTCCCAATTCACTTCCTAGAGGAAGTATCTGCACTAGATGCTGGTGTGGATCCATCCTTGACCTCATTCACATCATTTTTGATCTAGATCATATTCATCTCCTTCTTGGTTTCCATCAGATAAACCTTCTTCTTGCCTTTATCACCTTTCCATTCTATTTTCTTCTATTCTGTAGGATAATTCCTTTCCACATTTTTGGTTCTACAAAATCTAGCAAAATGTTTGAAGTTTTTGCAATTGAAGCACATAATATTTCCTTGACCTTGATTTCTCCTACCATTTGAATTTGGCCTGGATTTGCATTGGTTAGCCATATGTCCAAATCTATTGCATGTAAAACACTTGCCATTAAAGGATTGACCATTCCTTGAATAGTTTGACATATTTCTTAGCACACTTCTGCACTCATTTGCTTTATGACCAATCTTCTGTTCTGTAGGATAATTCCTTTCCACATTTTGGTTCTACAAAATCAATCAAAATGTATGAATTTTTTGCAATTGAAGCACATAATATTTCTTTGACCTTAATTTCTCCTACCATTTGAATTTGGCCTTGATTTGCATTGGTTAGCCATATGTCCAAATCTATTGCATGTAAAACACTTGCCATTGAAGGATTGACCATTCTTTGAATAGTTTGACATATTTCTTAACACACTTCTGCACTCATTTGCTTTATGACCAATCCTCTTGGAATTGAAACATTGACCAGAGAAAGATGGAACATTTTGATTCATTCTACTTCTACATTGAGTAGCCCTATGACCATACTTATTCCATTTAAAACAGTGACCATTGAAAGATGGGTACCTTTCAACATTTAGCTAGCTGACCGAGGGTCTTCTAGGTCTTCTTCTTTGATTTCTGAATTGATTCCCTCTATTTTTCTTTACCTCATAATTTGCTTGACTAGATTTTGAACTTCCTCCTTTCTCAAATCCCAAACCTTGCTTATCATCAGTACTATTTTGGTCAGCAATCATTTCATCAAGCTTTGTAGAACTTAGCTTGAACTTCTCTTCATAGCTCTTAGCTACTTCCAAATCAAATTTTAGAAGTAGCACTTCTTTGCCTAATTTTTCACATTCCTCTGATTTATCCTTAACAACTTAGCTCAGATGCTTTTCAATTTCTTCCTTCTTTTCAACTTCCAATGTCAACCCATTTAGGAACCCTTGTGCTTCATCTAATTCATCATTTAGCTCTTTGTTTCTTTCTTTGAATTTCATGACTTGATCTCTTAGCTATAAGATACATTCATCAGCTTCTTGAATATTTCTTTTTAGATCCATAATTTTGGCCTCAGATTTTTCAAGATTAATAAGGGCTGCTTCTAGTTCCTTGTTGCTTTCATAATTTCCAAGTCTTCTTGCTGCCATGATTCTAGAACCCCAGATCTTCCTTAAGTTGTTAAACTTTTTCAAAGGAACCAGGCTCTGATACCAATTATTGAATATAATGAACACTGAGAGGGGGGTGAATTATTGTTCTATAAAACATTTATGTCCTTGCTCTTTTATCCTATTTCAAAATTAAATTAAGTGAAAGAAGATTAAACAAATAAACAACAACCACAAAGACATAACACATGAACACTAGGATTTTTATGTGAAAAACCCAAAGAGGGAAAAACCATGGAGAGTTGTAGCTCTTAATATTATTATTATAGCACAATACTGAATTACAAGAGGCTAACTACCTTAGGGATCACTTCCCGGAGCTCACTGCTCAAGAGAAAAGGCTCACTGCCAATTAGAAGAAGAAAGAAGAAGGGTGGCTCACTACCAAAGATGAACTGCTATGGTTGCATCTATATATGCATAGTTACAGTTCCAATTAAGCTCATAAACACTGACTCAGAATCCTTCATTTCACTCTGCCTCTATTTCTCTACTCTTCTTTTACATATGCACAAGATCTCCCTTCATATGTCGTGGCCACTTTATCCTCGCATATTTCACATCACATCACATCACACTTCACTTTTTTCAAACACTAAAATCCAACCTCTATTTATATCTATAACTAAATCTTTCTCAAGATCAGGCCGGCAAGCAAACTGTGAAGCATGTATACCATGTGTTTGTTGGAAACAAGGTAGATAACTGAGAGGTGGGTGAATCAGTTATCTATATTATCTTAACTTTCTTTTATTCTTTTATAATTTGTGTAGCATCAAAACAAATAAGCATTTATAATAATGAGAGTAGATATAAAACCAACACACATAACACAAGAATTTCTACATGGAAAATCATGTTAAGGGAAAAATGATGGGGTGACTAACCCAAGATTGTATTCTCTCTTAAAATAATAATAAGTACAAAATGGCACTTGCCAATTAGGGTTCACTACCCGAGCACACTACTCACAAGAGGCATACTGCCTACAAGAGACTCATATCTATAGAACTTACAGAAGGTAACCAGGTGTTTGAACTAATGAGAGGCATCTACAAATGCTATAATTTAGTTCCAGTTAGGCACAATATACTGATCTGATGCACTTAATTCTTCCTCTGCTCTAGTGTTGCTGCTCTATCAAATATCAGACTTGTATTGTTGCTTCCACACTTGTCTCTGCTTTTCTTCACACTTTATTTCATCACATCTATACACACACATACTTCATACTACAATCCATCTGATATATATATCCACACCAAGGATTTCAAAAACTTTCTAGTAGGCAACCAGAATACTCAAGATATTTACAAATTACTGATTTGTCAGCTGAATCCATGCTTGATTTGTGATGCGTATCAAAAACATAGGCATTGAAGTCATCAATCATGTCAGCCAACAATGTATGATCCCTCAAATAGCTTGATCAACATCAATTACTCATCTAGATTGAAGTTTGATACTCTACGAGTCAGTTCTTCCTCAGTCTGCTCTGCTTGTCTGGAACCCAACACTCA
The DNA here is from genome assembly GCA_027924645.1 of Cunninghamia lanceolata. Taxonomy (NCBI): domain Eukaryota; kingdom Viridiplantae; phylum Streptophyta; class Pinopsida; order Cupressales; family Cupressaceae; genus Cunninghamia; species Cunninghamia lanceolata. The sequence goes on along the minus strand of BSBN01000334.1, from coordinate 3,775,712 downwards.
GATGCTCATATCTTTTCCATGTTTTAGTATCGGAGGCTCAATCTCTGGAATATAGTAATCATGGTACTCCTCTTGATTTTTGTAAGTTGACAACTTGTTGAGTTACACCATCTAAGAGATCTGGACTTGATTGTCGGACCTTGTTACATGCTCTATTCTTGTTCACTGGACCAAAACAATCTTCAATCTGACTTCTGGTATAGGCATACTATGTGTTGTGGATGTGCGCGATAGACTTTGTTACCATCAATGACAACACTCATGAAGCCACACAACATCTCTTGCCAACAATCTCCCTCTTTGGCATTGATGGCAACACTTAGTGAAAAATGACTAAGTGTCGTAACAAACTCCCCCTTGGCTAATGCTTCGCCTTATGCACTATTTTACCAGAGCTCCCCCTTAGCTAGATTCCACATTTTTCACTACTCTTCACTTCCCCTTTGACATCAATGGAAAAGGGTGGAATCCACACACCAAAATTTGCAAAAAGAATTAATCTATACATAGCCGCATACATATATATACATGTTATACTTACATATACTTAAATATATTTGTAAAAGTAGCCTTCAACTATACAAACTTTGTGGCCTAGCTCTACTTCATCCTGTCCAAAATGGAGATGTGACCACTCAACAAAAATGCAAATGCTTCTACCCTTCTTAGATCTACCAGATCATTGGTCCAGGCTATTGTATGAGCATCTGTTAAGGCCTCATGCATTACCTCTAACTTAGGGATAATTATCCCTTTGAGTTCACTCATCCTGTTTATTATATTATTGTTTTCTTTGTCTAGCCTCTTTATTTCATTTATAATGACAATAGTTTGGCATTCTTGATTCATTAAGGATGTAGTGAGGGAATCAAAATTTTGAGATAAACTTGACAGTTTACCTTCTTGCTCTTTCACCTTATTTTCAATATCCTCTGTCACTTTGGGCCAAGATAGACAAAATTTGTACATGTCCCCACCATCTTTAAGAGCATTTTCAAGGCTCTTTATCCCAATATATAGAGTCCTCCTATCATTAGTAATGAGTCCCTATACTTCAGTGAATCATTTTCCCAAAAACTCTTTCCAGACCTTTTCTTCTGCCGATTTCTCTAAAGAATCAAAATGAGTGCTAACATAGTTTACGAGAGATTTTAAACTACCAGATGGAGAGGCTGAAGGATCCTTTTGAAAAGATGGCATGATCTTCTCCAGCATATTAGATGTAATCTCTAACAGCTCACAGTCTTCCATGTGATATTTTAAAAGTTTTTCTTTTGCCTTGGCTTGAGCAAAAGATGCTATTTTCATTGTCTGGACTAGAGAGAGAGTATCAAAGTTTAGTGATCGTTGAAATAGCTTAGGTTCATCTATCTCCATCATCTCTTTGTTCAAGAAATTCTTCACTACCTCTTTAATATCTCTTGCTAGAGACTGAGTCTTCTTTTCTTTTGGAATCTCAGAACTGTCATCAAAGGTTTTCCCTGTTTGTTCTTCTTCTTTTCCCTTTACCTCCTCTTCTTGACTCACTTTTTCCTCTTTTCTTCCTTCTCCTTCAATTTCAAAATATAGAATGTCTACAGTGGGATCCGAAGGAGAGATGATACCCATATTTACTGCTTCATGAACTTCCTCTTCCGAACCAAAGGAATCCAAGTCCTTAGTCTTCTCTTCACCTATCTCTTTTGACCTTTCTACATTTTTATAAGAAGATTCTTCATTAGCAGCATTTAATCTTTCAACATCCATGGTGTATTGGTTCTTCATATGTTTCCTCTACAATTGGAAGATTGAATCTTTTGAATGCATTCTAGAGGATGTCTTTTGTCTCTCTTGCTACTTGGTCAGTTTCTGCAAGCATAAGTTTATTCATTCTTTCTTTGCTCCGGAAATCATCCTTGCAATAATCCTTGTAGTCCTTAAAGATCATGTTCATTTGCTTTGGAGTAATAGAAGGATAGAGTTGAATTGCTATATGTTCTCAGATCTCTAAGTCTTTTGCCCTTGTATTCTCTTTTCTAAGTTCATGTACCTTCTCTAGACTTTTGGGAATTAATGAAATGATTTCAATGAATGCTTTATTATAAATATTCAGGTACTTGATTATAGCTTCTTCTAAGATCCTTTTGTCAGTATCACTATATTCATCACAGAATTCTGTTACTAGTTGCAGATTCCCATCCATAGTGACTGCCTTGATGATATCATCAATGGAAAGAGTGGGCTTTTCAACAAATTCTTCTACCTATTTTTCTTTGTTTTTATCGGCAGAGGATTCCCCAGATGTTTTCTTCTTCTTCTTCATTATCTTAACTTCCTCATCAAACTTTGTTTCTTCATCATCCTTGTGACTTGTGTAAGACCTTGTGGCTTTTGTTTTCATTCTCTTTTCTCCTTTTTTGGATGTCTTGACTTTCAGTTTGGTGTCTCTTGAGCTCTTAGGAGTGGCAGGTGTAGAGCTCTTGGAGGATCTAGTATGGGAGGAGGCTTGTACTAGAACACTTCCTTTCTCAGCTTCTTGTTTCTCTTTCTCAGCTCTTTCAAATTTCTCTCTGTTTACATCTACTATCCCCTTTGATATGCCATATCTTTTGGCAATTTCCCCAACTTCCCTTCTAACTTTCTTCTTAATCTCCAGTTGTCTTAGCTCAACATGTATTTTTATACTTAATTCTTGAAAGGTTCCAAAACTTTCTACCTAAGGGTCCTTAGACTAACTTAACAAGTGTTGAATATACAGCTCCAAGATTTTCTCATCGACCTCATATCCCATTGGCATTATCCAAATTGTTTTGGGTTCAACTACCTCCATTTGGCATTGATCAGTATCTACCATAAAACACATTGTATCCTTGTATTTCTCAACTACGGATTGAGGTATCCTCTCTCTGGCTTGCATCATACTGTGGAAGTTCTTAAAGTAACCCTAGAGTGCTGTGCTTTGAGCTTTAGCATCACCAAGTCCATACATATAGTCTCTAATCTGTATTGCAATTAGTTTGTCATTTTGCCAAACCCAACCACTTGATCTGGGTAGCTCATTCATGTAGTAGAATAATAGACACAGTATTAAACAACCATACTTAAAGGAGTTCTTCTTATCCTTCTTGATTTTCTGTAAGTTTTCTAATAGTTGGTTTAAAAGAAGATCACATAGGTTATAGTCTGTATTTTCCCTCAACATCTGATATGTTGTATATATTGCGGTCCCAAACATAGAATTCTCCCCACTAGAATGATAGATCTTATACCCAATTATCATTGAGGAAAATTTGACATCTAGATTTGTGATGTCATCTATGGTCATTGCTCTCTTGTCAAACTTAGATCCGATAACTTCAGTAACTGTCTGGTTCTTGACAGATTTGAGTGCTAGTAACCCACCAGATGAGTGCAGTCTAGTTACTACCCTAATAGAATCTTTTGTTATCTCGAAGGGCTTCATTAACCACATGAAATTATCATGTATTCTGCTAAGGACATATCAAACCTAATCATCTTCTGCAAAACATGGAAAGTGGATGCAATGTCTGAAGTGCTTATCCTGGAGGGCCTTGTATTGAGGTTTGAGTTCAAAACTTTCATCTATTAATTGTTTATGATAGATGTCCATCCACTTAGATTCACCAAATTCCTCAATGTTGGCATGGATGTAGACGCTAACATCTTCTACATGCAATACCCCATGCGGATTGCTAGAAAAGATGCCTAAAGGATCAACTTCTAGGGATTCATAGGGGTGTTTCTTGAATTTTGGGCACATCCTATCAGTGAGAGATATTCAAAATGGAAGTACCTTTTTACGCTTTAGGGTTCGAAATAAGAGCTGGAACAAACTGTTGGTTGAATTGGATTTTGCAGTTGACCTTTGAGAGTGTTGTATAAATTTGTTGTAGAGCTCTTCTTTTCTTCTTCTCGAATGCAAATGTGCAAATGATGGGTGAAAGAACCCTTTTTATTCTTTCACAAGCCCTAATTTGCTTTTGCAATAAATGCACAACTTAAGTTATCTGGTTGCCCTATTCTGAGAGAGATCTTTTCTAATCACTGTGTTGTACTTAGAATCATTTTTAGTGAGGACTGACAATCTATCTTCTTTTCTCCAATCATTCCATGGATCCATGGATCAAAGTATATCGATTTTGAATCATACTAGATTTGTTTGTGAAAATCCTGCTTTATCGGATGGCTGTCAAACCGAATCAATCTTGGATGATTAAAATCTTGCAAAACTCCATACGGATCTTTCATATTTTTATCGAGGGTTATTTAGATATTATTCTAAAAACCCTTTAATCTGCAACATTCCATGTGCCAAATTTAGGCACCAATTGACTGGCTAGGGGAAATTTTTTTCTTTCTGACTCCCCCTGAGCTAGACCTCATCTGTTTAGTTTTCGAAACGAATATCAGCACTAAATTCTGGTGTGGATCCATCCCCAACATTGTATGTTCTCTTCTTCACCCAAATCTTGCTCATCTCCCTTTGAACTTCATCTACATTCACTTTTCCTTTTCCCTTATCTTGTTTTTGATTATGATGCACAGGACCCTTTTTATCCTAATTTTTACTTCTATAGAATTTGGCAATGTGACCGGCTCTATTGTAATTGTAACAAACAATATTTCTTTACATATTTGACTAATATCCTCTTGATCTACATTGATTAGCCATATGTCCCATTCTATTGCATGCAAAGCATCTACCATTGAATGAATTGTTTATTTGCATATTTCTGCATTCATGAGATTTGTGACCATACCTTTTGCAGTTGAAACATTGTCCGAAGAAGGATGGATTAGTCTGATTCATTCTCCTTCTACACTGAGTTGCTTTATGACTGAAGTAGTTGCAATTGAAGCAATATCCATTGAAGGATGGATATCTTTGAGCATTTGGTTGCCTTACTGGAGGTCTTCTAGACTTGTTTCTTTGATTTCCTGATCCAAAGTTTGTTTGACTAGATCTGGAGCTTTCACCTTTCTCATATCCCAAGCCATGCTTGTCATCTACCCTCTTTTTGGCTTTCAAGAAGAATTTCAAGTTGAGCTGAGCTTATCTTGAATTTCTCTTTGTATTCATTTGATATTTGAAGATCTTGTTTAAGAGTGTCTATTTGATTCTCAAGTTGTTCTTCATTATGTCTATCTTCGTCAAGATCAGATTCAAGATGCCTGATTATTCTGTCCATTTTGTGGCAGTCCTCTGTCTTCTCCTTGAGGGATTGTTTTAGATTATCTTCAATTTTCCCTTTCTCTTCAATTTCTTGGGTGAATCTCATAACCCCTGATTTCATCTCATGCCTTACCATAATGACCTCTTTTGATAGATTCTCACATAGCTTGTTTTTCCCATTTAGATCTTCATTAATATCATTGGCTTCACTCTGACTTGCTAATTTTTGAAGTAGTTCCTTTCTCTTTTTCACATAGATACTCAGTTTTTCTTTTAGCTCATTTATGAAATCATCACCTTGTTTGAGTCTTTCTCTCAAGTTATTGACTTCACAATGAGATTTCTCAAGATCATCTAGGGAAGACTGAAGTTGTTCCTTCGTACCATACATATCCATTGAGATTCCGAAATCTTCCTCAAGCTATTAGGCTCTATTTAGAGGAACTTGGCTCTGATACCAATTGTTGGAAACAAGGCAGATAACTAAGAGGGGGGGTGAATCAATTATCTATATTATCTTAACTTTCTTTTCTTCTTTTATAATTTGTGCAGCATCAAAACATATAAGCATATATAATCATGAGAGCAGAAATAAAATCAACACACATAACACAAGGATTTTTATGTGGAAAACCCTGTTAAGGGTAGAACCACGAGGTGACTAACCCAAGATTGTATTCTCTTTTAAAAGAATAAGAAGTACAAAATGGCACTTGCCAAATAGGGCTCACTACTCGAGCACACTACTCACAAGAGGCACATTACCTACAAGAGACTCACTATCTACAGAACTTACAGAAGGTAACCAGGTGTTTGAACTGATGAGAGGCATCTACAAATGCTAGAGTTTAGTTCTAGTTAGGCACAATATACTGATCTGATGCACTTCATTCTTCCTCTGCTCTAGTGTTGCTACTCTGTCACATACCAGACTTGTATTACTACTTCCACATTTGTCTCTACTTTTCTTCACACTTTATTTCATCACATCTGTACACACACACACACCTTCATACTAGAATCCATTTAGTATATATATCCACACCAAGGATTTCAACAACTTTCTAGTTGGCAACTAGAATACTCAAGATATTTACAAATTACCGATCTGTTAGCTAAATCCATGCTGGATTTGTGATGCATATCAAAAACATAGGTATTGAAGTCATCAATCATGTCGGCCAACAATGCATGATCCCTCAAATAGCTTAATCAACATCAATTACTCATCCGGATTGAAGTCTAATACTTTACCATTCAGTTCTTCCTCAGTCTGCTCTACCTGTCTAGAACCCAACACTCAGATGCTCATATCTTTCCCATGTTTAATAGCCGGAGGCTTAATCTCTGGAATATAGTAGTCATGGTACTCCTCTTGACTTGTCCAAGTCCATAACTTGCTGAGTTACACCATCTGAGAGATCTGGACCTGATTGTCAGACCTTGTTACATGTTCTGTTCTTGTTCACCAGACCAAAACAATTTTCAATCTGACTTTTGGTATAGGCATACTATGTGCTGTGGATGTGTGGGATAGACTTTATTGCCATCAATGACAACAGTCCTAAAGCTACACAATGTCTCTTGCTAACAGTGTTATACCTTGTTGGCTTACACTTGTGTTAAATATTCAATACGGACCCAAACCATCATGTACATGTCTTGATATGTGTTAGCAATAATCATATAACCAATTACATTTGTTATCCAACTCATATTACTTCTCCACATACGGATTTAACTAGCCTATTGGCATGTTCATATATGATAGTTTCCTCTATCACAACACAACTCTTTTTGCAGACCAAATGCACCTTAATGAATCATTTTTAACAATCATTAATGATCACTTAACATGTCTTCAACTCCATAGAACATGATAAATCTGTATGCCAAAATGTGGACCTTAGAACTATTGCTTGGACACACTATAACATTGTCATAATGGATTCCAGTATTGGATATCCTGTAGAATGAGATCTGCTACACTTCTGGAGCTACAAACTTGGATTTTGATAGTGATGACCTATCTCTATCTTAATTCAGAACTGTAAAACAAAATATGCTAATGAGGAATAATGCAGACCAAATTTACTTGGCATTGTTCACTATCTCTGTCTTACTTCTGTTGACTCAGACTTAGTCTTTTCACCAGATGACTTCTAGAGGAAGTCATGACTTGATTATTGGAATATAACATCAATAGATAACTATGAACATCATGCCTTAGCCACATCTGCATACCTTCACTTGTAGAGAGGTACTGATCCCTTTATTTGTCTCATACCTGAACACTTCCACTAATTAGTCAATTTAGGACTTCCAGACTAGAATGCTTGGTGCCTTGTTGATGGATTAGGATTGCCTTCTAGAGTAATGTGTCTTTGGCTTTGCGATGAATTATCTTTGCCTTTTTCCCATCAATGACAACATTCTAGTCTACTACACATCAGTGTCTCTTGCCAACATATTGTTTTATCATTCCCTTTGAAGGGTGGTGACTCTGCTTACTATTGTTGTAGCAAGATCAAAGAAAGATTGTATGGTGCTCTACTGACATGGTGAATCTAGAAGATATAATTTGATAATTAATGTTTTGTCCTCTCTGGAGAGGTTGCGACTCTGTTGATTGAACTTGTTAGAGGCTACAACACATTCCCAGGTATCTCATCCCTTTCATAGAAAATGCTTAGATTAGAACAACAATGTTTGTCATGCTCTCAAAAAAGGTCATTCTTTGTTTAAAGATACAAAGCCCTCAATTTCAATGGGATTAGTAGTTACCCAAATCTTGTCCCTAGTGAAATTAGAAAGTAGATCCCGAATATAGTGGAAGCAATTCTAAATCAACATGCAAACATCTGCAAGATTTTTGTAATTTGATAGAAGATTATGAGATTGAGGGTGAAGATGTTATAATGAAACCCTTTGTTCAGTCATTAAAGGATAATGCTAGGGTCTGGTTTTCAGATTTGCCTATGTTCAATTTCTTCATGGTTGGATTTAGAAAGTGCATTCCTGGAATAGTTTGGTGAAAGGACACAATCCATGAACATTCACAAAGAAAATGATAAGTTGGTTCCAACCTTTAATTTAAGATTTAAAAAATTGCTCAAGTATATTCTTTAGCATTTGAGACCTAATGATGCATTATGTTTTCCAATTTATCTTGGTACATTTGATGAGGAAATGAGTTATTTACTAAGAGATAAGGAACCTACCACACTGCATCAAACCTATAAATCCACTATAAACATAGAACATAAATAGGACGATGGGATGCCAATAGGATACATGACTTCAAGTCTTCAGAATAGTTTTTGAAGTCAATATATTTCAGCTATTACAATTTGTTCACTGAGAGGTGATTCTACAGAAGGAGATATATTTCGGAATGCTAAGTGGAGTCATGGCACAACATATGAAGATGAGGAAATTGTTGGGAAGAATGAAGGCACATCATGCAATGATAGGCATGAAGGTTGTTATCAGCCCATGAGAGATGAATATGTAGATACAGATTGCAAAGATACACATGAGATTACTTCTTCAAACAATGTTGTCATTGGAAAGTCTTAGGAATGCATGGGTGCCAAGTTTGACATCTCCACTTATCACTCAAATGAACATGGTGATGCTCCTATTGTGGAAGATTATTTGTATGAGGCGGATATGGAGATTTTCACTTTGAATGAGAGGGACACTAACTTGCATTTTGTTTCTTGTCAAAATTTAGACCCATGTGTGGGCCTTTTAGATGATGAAATATATGTAAATGTTGAATATTAATGCTTCCTTGAAGATAATGATCATATCTACAGTGCAAAAGTTGAAATGTTTACTTTTACTTATAAGTGCATTGGTGAAGAGGAAAACAAGGGTCATTATTCAGATATGAATGGAAAAATTGTAGATGGTCATGTTCTTACAATGAGGGATAGTTTTGATTATGATGAGAGGGGTGAGTATGAAGCTTCTGGTGAGGGGCTATTTTCTAAAATTCTCCTGCCTTCTCTTGAAATATTCCAAGTGGAGTTTAATGATGAAATTGTTGAGCACAATAATGATGGATATGTGGATGTTTTTAATAGGTTGAAAGGTTTACATGAGTGTGAAATGTTGCTTATGCCTGAGTATTGCATTTTCAGTACAGAGGATGTCTTAATACTTGAAAAAGGGCAAAATTCATATGTGGATTCACTAGTTTTATATGAGCATTTTACCTTTCCTGATCTAAAGATCACATGATCAAAATAATTTATAACTATGGATAACAAAAGTGGATCAATTTTGCTATAGATTTATTGAAGAAGTTAAAGATGAAATGGATAGAAGCACAATTGACAATAAAATTAATGCTTCTATGATAGTTGTAGATAGCTTGGTGCTTCCAGGTTTCACCTAAAGTAGTCAAATGAAAACAAGATATTTGATAAAGGAATATATTGGTTTTTCCTTTTTGGTGGCTCGGGGCCACCAAGTGAAATTTGAAGGATTGAATTGTGGTGCAGAGTGGAGCATTTGGCTCTATGGCCCAATGGATAAGGCACCCACTCTACATCCTAGAGATTGTTGGATCCTCACCATGCCTGCAAGAGGCATGTTTCAAAGAGCCAATGGCAGTGACTACCTAGGTTTAGGGTTTTAATTTAGGTCTGCAAGTCCTCATTTGTATTCCCTTAAACCCTAAACTTTTTTGTCCCAAGGCCTCATGCACTTTATCTTTTAAATCTTCTTTGACAGCTTATAGAAGGTTTCTGATCCCTTATGTTGTGACTTGAAGCCTTTATTTTCATTAGGTGTCTGGCCCCGTGTCCTCACTTGTACCCTATGTAGCTTGTTGCACCTTAGATTTTAAATCGTAAGTCTTCAGAGGGGTAAAATATTGCCATATGGCTATATTTCACGGTGTCACAGCGCGGCATTAGTGACATCATATTCCCTTCATGTAGCCACAAGGGGGTGGCATGTGTCAAAGGAATCTAGGCTTATAGCCCCTTTATCGACAATCTCGAAACAAGCAATCATATGCTGCCAGGTATCGAAGTAAGAAATGATCTGTAGCAAAGTCAAGATCTAAGGGTTACGCAAGCACATAAGGTCATCCTGTCCGAGAGGATTATTCAATGTGTTGTCACTAAATGGTGACACATGGCCTCATCTTAACTAAGGAAGTGAAGGACAAATGAAAAAGAGATGTGTGGGGGCTTTTGCATACCTGCGCACGATAGTTTGGTGGTAGGCCATTTTCAGCTGCGATACCGCAAGATGGTGTTACGTGTCAGGACCAGTCAAAGAGGTGATGCATTCAATGGAAGGAGTATGTCTAACATAGCTTGTTTCTATTGGTGATGGACTTTTCAATGGGGACATGGATTTAGACTTGACAGGTAGCTAACAACCATCAATCTCACAAAAGGGAGCCTAAATATGTGGCTAAGGTTTAATGCTTGAAGTGGCTATTTATCAACACCATTCCCATGTGCATCCATTCTATAGTTAATGGATTTTTAGCTTGACCATGGATAGGTTATCAAATCAGCTTATCTTTTCAAGGTCTAGGTTACTTCATTGGTGGGTCTTCACCAAGAAACTAACTTCTTCATCTACTCAATTAATTTAGGATCTGATTGTTTCATGAAAAATCTATAAGGATCCTTCTGTTTCATTAAGTAATTTTTCAGGATGTAGGTAGCCAGAAGCTTATTGCTCCTTTAAAAAGAAATTCAGGGCCATTCTACGGGGTATTTTCTTTTTGACTCTGGATATAAGGTATCCATATTTTGGAAGGAATTTTTGGTTGCATACTTAGGCCTTCATCTAGGTGCAGAGGTATTTCCTATTTTGTAGATGTATAAATTTCTGAATGGCAATGTTCTTTCTAGATTGTGTTATATAAAAAACATTGTTTGTGTGTTGACTATGATTGTCTCCCTAGGTATGAACATTTTTCTTTTGAGTGAAGTTGCTAAGGGTTTTTGAACTCCTTCATATACATTGGCTATGTGATATGTCTGATTTGTTGCATCTATTAAAGGAATCGATTAAATTGATTTGAGTCAAGTATAGGGGGAAATGTGTTATATCAAGGGATTATTGAAGTATAGTGTCACAGACAATACTTTTTCTTGGACATATTACAATGAGGTAGTAATATTTTATCTTGGGTCTTCTAGATATGAAGTTTTGTTGTCATAAGGGAACATTTGTAGTAATGGGTCTGACTCTGTTGCCCTAATAAAGTACTAGTCTAACGATTTATTTGTCCAAAGGGTCTAGGAAAATCCAAAAATATAAGGACAAATCAATCAAACCATTTTATGTTTTATTTTGTTTTAGGTTATGGTCTTGCATGTTCTCAGATTTAACCAGTTTGATAGTCCAAGAACATTGCCAATCTAGGGTTAATCATATAAATCTTGGTGCATGCCTGAAATAGTCAAAGATAAATCTTTTGGTTGTAAATTATGGAATACCCTCCCAGGTGTGGAAGAACCTAAAGTATAGGGGAGACAAGTGGAAACAATCTCCCATATTTGTTGGCCAAGTCTCATAGTAAATCTGATCATAAGAAGTGGCAAACCTTTAGGGTGTACTATCAGCTGATTTGGGGACTAAAACTTCCTACCATCATGCATTATTTTTCAATCATATTTCTAAGGCCTACCAAGTAATACATGGCACACATCTATAGGAACAATGTCACATAACATCTTGTCTTTGTACCTTCCTATTTGAAACTCTACCCAACATTGTTCATTGACTAGTACTTGTTGTCCCTTATTCAACCATGAGACTTTGTATGGTGTAGGATGAGGTAATCTCTTCAAATTTAGTTTCTCTACCATCTCAATAACAACTAAATTATCAGTACTACCAGAATCTATAACAACTTAATAAAACCTAGCTGGACGCTTGCAAATAGTCCTAAATAATGACTTCCTTTTAGGTGGCTCCTTCTCCATTGGAATGTTGATCAATGTCCTCATCAACAAGGATTCTCCTCTCTCTGGCTCTTCTGGTTGTGAGGATTTAACACTCTCTTCATCTCCTCCTTGAGCAACTTTAGTTCTTCTTTCATTCTTAAAGGTGGTAGTTGATTTCTCTTTTAGACACTCCCAAGCTTGCTGACCTACAAATTTATTGCACTTGTAGCATTTACCTATGAAACCGTTGAATCCTCCTTTGTTGCAAGTATCTGCTAATCAATGTTGTCATTGATTTCAACATGTTTGTGTTGTCATTAGTGTCAACTATTCTCTTGTTTTGTTACTTGATTGTGATGAGTTAGTTGCTTTGCATTATGGTGTATAAGTGCTGAAGATGATAATAATATGTTCATGATATTGAGTATATAAGTGCTTTTCATAAAATTTGGTTCATATTGAAGATAGAGTTGTGAAGATGTATTCTAAATGAATGAATATTGTTTGAGCTTTTGATCCACATTTCTTTTGTGTTGAAGACCAAAATTTGAGATTTTGATATGTTTTAGAGAAGTGTTTGAAGATGCTAAATCTAAAATTTGATGGTCGAGATCACTATGTAGTAGAAGTTCTATTCACCAGTTTGAAGACTATGCTTAACAACATTTGCAGTGTGACAAAGAGAAAGTATTTTGCTCTGCCTTTCTCCATAGTTTGGTTTTAGTTTGGTTTTTGGTCATGCGGTTCTGGACTTATGTTTATAAGGTTCTTAGCTATCTTCATTCCAAAGGATTTGTTATTTGGTGCTCCAAAAATCAAGTTATTGATTAGTAGAGTTCGACAGTGTTTGTTGTGAGTAGTCTATGATCTAGTGATTTTTGTTGTCTTCAAGTGAGATCTATTGTGGATGGATTTGTTGGCTCCCAAGTGATTTATGTTCTTGGATGTCTCCAAATCATGTTAAAGGCTTGTTATTGATCTGTTAGAAATGATTGATCTCTTGGAAGCATATGTCTATGTATTCTTGGTGTTTGCACAAGTTAGGCCGACTTGGATGCTAACACTCTTTATGGATGTGTTTCATGGATTGTAGAAGTATGCTAAAGTGTGTGGAGATGTATTTGTGTCTAAGCTAAGATGTAAAGTTCTTCCTTAATTCATTTGCTTCACAAGTTTGTTTAGGTCCAGACCTAATTTGAATTATCTATGTTTTCTGACCTTAGATATTGTTGCAATGGTTGTAGATTGTAATGCTGACCTTGATGTATGTTCCAAGGTTGATTATTGATATAAATATATGTAAAGAATTAATGTGTTGTATGGGGGATGGGAAGATGAGCAGATGAGAGTGTGTGTGTTGTAAGGGCAGCAAAGGTGATTTGTATTGTGCTTGAATGGAACTAAACTCAGGCATGTTGCAGATTCTTTTATATCAGTTCATGGAAGTGATCCATCCCTCTAGGTAGTGAGCCAATTGTCAGTAGTGAGCCAACCCTCGGCAGTGACCTACCCCTTGATAGTGACCCCTATTTCCAGTGAGCATTTCTTTGGACAATGAGTCCTTAGCCAGTGAGCCCTTTGGGAGTGAGCCTCATTTGTTATTCAGTATTGTTACTACATTATATTGTGAGCTAACACTCACCATGGTTTTTCTCTTTTAGGGGTTTCCATGTAAAAATCTAGTGTTCATGTGTGTATGGTGTTGATGTGTTTAGGTTTTGTTTCTACATTTCATGTTTAATATTCATAACATATAAAGATGTTAAAGTAAGTGAATGTGAATGTGATTTTTTTTAAGAAGAGTAAATGTTTCTGATACAACTGATTCACCCCCTTCTTAGTTGTCTTGTGCCTTCAACATCCTCTTTGTCCAAATCTGCCCCTGAAGTTAGCCCTTCTTCCTCTAAAACCTCCTCTTGGATTTGGTGCTTGACTCACCTTGACTTCTTTGTAGTTGTCCTCTACTCTACTTTCATATGGATGTGTACCTCTGAATGTCCTTCCTCTACCTCTATTCTACTTTTCTTGATTCCTATTCAAATTCTCCTCACCCTTTAAGGCTAGTTGATAACACTCTTCAAGTGTCCTGGAGCTTGTAAGGCTCAACTCATCTTGCAAGATGTACTTCAATCCATTAAGGTATCTTGCAACCTTATTAGTATCATCCTCTAGGTGTCTTGATCTAATACTCAACTTGTAGAACTCTTCAATGTACTCTTTTGCTTGCATATCCTTTTGATTTAAGTTCTACAATTTCCTATACAACTGAGTAATGTAGTCACTAGCCATGAATTTGCCCTTCAACTTGGCAATCATCCTATCCCAAGAAGTAATCTTGGATTTTCTTTTCTTTCTTCTTTCTTCCTGAACTTAATCCCACCATAGGGATGCATGTCATTTCAACTTGATCCTAGCAGCTTTACTTGCTTCTCTTTGAAGGTACATCCTCAAACTCAAAATATTTTTTCAACTCCCCTATCCAATCAAGGAGTTCTTCATCATGCAAACTACCTGAATATACTTAAAGTTCCATCTTCACCTTGGTTCCTTCACCCTTGACTACCCTCAACAGTCTTTCCATCCTTAAATCATCAACATCCATCTCTTCTTGAGGTTCTTCTTGTGGTGCTTCATCCACCACTTCATCTTGGTCACTCATATCTCCTGTAACCACTCCTCTTCTCTGGTTAGATTCTATTGCAATGTGTCTTGCATCTGAATTGACTCTTATTTCCCTCATTTCTCTGGCAAGGGCTCCTCCCAATTATGTTTCTATTCTCTCTGCAACCCTTTGAGTAGTAATGATTCTTGGAGGCATCTTTCTTCTCTTTGACTGTTAACTCTTTCTTTGGCTTTCTTGACTTTATTTACTCTGATACCAATAATGATGTAGAGGGAAAAAATACAAGACCTATGGATAAACAAGAATAGGTACAATGTAGAGTTTCAACATTCTTCACAAAATTTTTACTAACTCTTCAATAGGACTTCAACATATACCCTGCTCCACAAGCCTATCTTTCTAGGCTTAAACCCTTAACAAGACTTAATGGACACTTTAAATGAAAAAAAACTTTATTGAGGATTTATAGGCTTTGCTAACCCTTCTACACACTCTATAAGACCTCACCAAACTATAACCTTCTCCTAGTAAACTTAACAAGAACAACTTTCCTCTTAAACCCTTATTCTACTAGGGTTTTGATGGTCGTTTGTGACAGCAACGCACAAAGTCCTTAATAACTCATGTATATTAATGAGTTATGAATTTTCATTTGGAAGGAACTTAGTAAACATCCCAATGAAGACTTTCACCAAGTTTCATGAATTTTTATTGGTCCAAACAAAAGTTATTATTTTTGTCCTCTCACTGGAAACCCTAGGCCAGAAACAAGGTAGTGAAGGAATAAATTAGTTTACGTACACCAAACACCATGAAACCTCAAAATAACAAATGAATTAGACCTATAACACAATGTTCCATCCTTTGATAGATTTCCATGCCTATACCATTCTGTGCATGGTCGTACAAAGTTGGTTTTTGACTATTTTTAACAGAAAACTATCATAAACTATAAGAAAATAGGGTATTTTCATGAAAAATAGGCTGCAGATCTTCTTTGATCATACTTGCTCATTCTTTCAATGTAAATAATGGTAAAAAATAGTTACAAATTGAATGCATTGTCTTTTTCTTCAAAAACCTAACTATTATTGTCAGAAAAAACTTAACTTTTTGCCCTTTCTACCCCCAATTCACAACCCAGACATGAAAACAACATGCAAAGAGACCCTACATGGTCCCTCATAGTCTTATAAGACCTTATTTGTATTCACACACCCATTGCAAGGCTGAGGAATAAACCCCAACCTTCCAACAAGCCAAAAACCCCTAGAAAAAAATCAAATTTGGTTTTGGCGAGAAAATCCAAAATTCAAATTTCTGGGCCTATTTACAACACCTAGACCATTGGACATGATCCCAATGGACTGCCTAAGACCTATAAATACAAAAATAAACCCCTTAACATTAAAATAACCTTAAGAAAATGGTACGAGTGATGCTCCTGCATCAGTATTTCATATCTAGTTTGATATTTACTAGCTATTTTCCCCATGATGTGTGAATAATTCATATTATTTAAGTATTTATTAGTTAAATAATATTCACACACATATTCACATGTTAAGTTGACTTAGGAAGTATTTTAGTTCTCTCTAGTTGTTGATAGTTATCTTATAGTTGTCTTATCCTACACATGTCATGTAGTTGCCTCATGTCATAGGATTAAGACACTTGTCACATGACTACAACATATTAGCTCTCATCCTTGCCTTTATAAGCATGGTATGTCATATCATATTGTAATCTTGTATATTGTTGTATTTGCATTATTTGATAGGAATGTAATTTATTCTTGTCATATTGATCTTCTCTTTTATTTGTGCTTTCCATTAGGCTTCTAGATCTTGGGTGGCTATCTCCATAGCCAAATCTTACAAGCCCATTTACATTTACCTCACAACATCTTGCATGATACTATTAATTACCATTCTAGATTGTAGAATTCCTAAATTTTAATCCCAAAATGAATATCCTTGCTCTAAGAACATAAAAAATAACAATGAAAACTATATTATAAAAAATCTAATCCATACACATCAAATAGTCAGTTCAACCTTATGCACCAAAGATAGTAATACCACATGAGATGTAAATACATGAACTATAGTAAGTAATCAAATAAATAATTCTTACCAAATAAGAAAAACAAGTAGAGCATTAAAAATAAATATTAAAATAGTACTAAAAGATATTGGGAGGCATGATTAAGTTGAGGACCCAAATAACAATGAAGTTCTATGGGCATTCTCTAATGGACACCCACAAAATGATAAAGTCATAGTTGAAGCCTAAAATGTTGTAATACAAGAATTTTAGAAAAATAAGATAAGAGTATCACCTAATAAGAGAGATTTTAAAAACATAAGTATTAGTTGTCAAAACCATGAACTACATTAAATTGTTTTTGGATATAACTGAAACACAACCCTTCTCCAAATTTGTAGAAAGCTGTCCCCAAATAATAATCAAATATTTTGAAGTGGAAAAACATTTGTATGTTAAAATAAATGACACATGCAATACTCATTGTTGTAGGGTCCACACTAAATTTTCTACGTGGGCAGGTGCAAAACATTGGGGGAGGCAAAAAGTGGCCAACCTTTTAAAAAAACTTCTAATCCATAACATGAGCACATTATAACATGCTCATGTTATAACACAAGTGCATTATGCTTTCCTATTTTTTAAAAAATCCATTTTTCCTCATTTTCCCATTTCATTTTCTTCTACCTGTGGCCTACAAACCCTTGAGAGCGTGATCACATTATTGGAGGTCAAATTCATCAACCAATCGTCACTGATTCATCTTCAAAATGCTGTCATGACGTCAGGGATACTAAAGGAATAAGTTGTATTTGGTTTTTGGTCTAAATTTGTTATTAAATAGGTAGGTTTAAGTAGATTTTTGATGTAAATTTCTTTAATTTATAGGAAATGATAATGCACCTCCTCCTCCTCCTGAAAATCCATAAAATCCTGAATCACCTAAACAAAAAATACCTGCTGAAGAACAACCCCAACAATAAACACCTCCATTCATTCCTCAACATGCCCCTGGAACACAAGAAAATCTAATGGGGCAAATTGAAAACAATAAAAAACAAATTAAGGACATAATTTCAAGGTTGAATGATCCTGCAACTTCAACCTCACATAGGTCCATGCTTGTTAAATCTCTTAAATCTATGTTATCAAATGTAGATTCAATTAGCAAGAAAATATACAATTGGTTAAAAAAGAGGAGAGAATTTAGAGAGTACTATGTAGACAAGTTGTCATATCAACAAGTAAGAAAAGAACAAATTAAAATATTGGACTTGTGTTCTATTTTTACAGACCCACAAACAAATCAACCTCTACCCCTTACATGCAAGAGGTTCCCTATCCATTGGTGCAACAATGAAGTGATAAGGGACAATTTTGGGAAGAGGTGGTGGATGGTTTTTGATCATCCTCCATGCAACAATAATGAGGTCCCACAATACTTATTGAGGAAACTCTACTGCGAGTTTGTAAAAAATAAAGTGCCAAACTATTTTGATATTGTTACCATTTTTTCAATTACAACTCAAATTAGCAGAGCTGGTGCAACAAATTCATTTTTAGAGTGAAGGTTAACATTCTTCTGTTATAAGTTATTTGCATAGTTGTTTGTGTTTCAGTGATATTACAGTTCAGTTGTTCAAGAAAGAAAAGATTTTCAGATTATTCATTGCATTGTAGAACATTCACAAGAGAGATAAGTATTTCATTCACAACAATGATTATTCATTTACAAGTTGAAATACATAAAAGGATAAAAATTGCATTGAAAGAAATAATGACATATAAAATGTCCCACACAAGCCGTGGGTATAGATAAACAAATGCAAGTATAAAGAAAATGCTATGCATCTAAGGATAAGGAAGAGAAGGTCATAGCCATCATTGCCTTGTTAAGGTCTTCAATCTTCAAAGTTGTCTTCTATCTTGCTCCCAATCTTTGACAATAGCTTGCAAAAATGTGGGAAGGTCTTGTTAGAGCTCTAGTTATGAGATCTCTATGTCCTATCAGAAGAGGCATAACACTTTGCTTATAATGCACTAATCAATGAACATCATTCACATGCAAGAGGACCTGAGAAAGAAACAATCATGGAACTTCATTATTTTTATTCTAATTTATTTGTTTCATGTGAAGGTATAGAATAGGTCATGTAGTTGATTGAAGACATATCAACATGTGGTGTCAAATGAGGCTCCCACAAGGGTTTTAGCATTCTACCTCCCCTTAACCTCAAAAGGGATGGAATGTAAAGGAAAAATCATTATTCACATTGCCTTAATTGGAGGAGTAAACTAAACTCATTCAGGACAACATTGAATGCAAAAGGACAACTGCCATTACTGTTTCAATTCATCAAAAATAATATCAGATATATGCATGGTGGAGCCAAATATCAGATGAGTGCAATAAACAATACACTAGGATGCAGTTGCAGGTAGTGAAAGAGCTAGAATGATTTATTTGGTATGTATATGCATTCACATTTGATATGATATACTGAATTAATAACCAAAAGTCAATGCAATGAGGTAGATTTGATTAAAAACATCAAGTGTACTCATATCAAAAGTAAACACAGATACAAGTTGTCACAGTTTTCATTCACATTTTTAGGCTTGTTTCATAAAAGTATGAGTATAATTGCATGATTGAGGATAAATACAATGACAAACAGCTATCAAAGACCAACATATGATGTTATGATTACAATAAGCTCAACTGAAAGTATTTGCTATCATACCACTAATCTATCATACAAGAAGCATGTTGTTTCAAGCCAAATGAAATAAAAGAGACAAATAGAGCAGTCAAGCATATGAAGCAATTGATATTGCATGTTCATCCACATGGTGTTGCTACATAATAAATGTTGATCAAGAGTGTTATCATTCAATAGTTTTGTTATAATTTTATTTGAGACATCAAATGTATGCTATGTAGGATCATCTACAGTGAGAGGAGTGATAAATTGTCCATGACTGTCTATAATACAGAGGGACATGAATAAATGGAACATTGATATCATATTTGGATGTCATGGTAGACATCAAATACAATGAGCACATCCAATGGAGATCCCAAATGCATTACCCAGTTGTGTGAACACACAACATCAAGGTTGTCGCATCCACTCAGAGGAGGTTTGATACATATTTGAACATAAATGCATACTGATAGCCACATTCAAGAGATCAGAGTGCATACTTTTTTTATGACAAGATAACCCTTTGGGGTTTTTAATTCAAACTAATTGCTCAGTGATCAAGTTACAGGCCACAGTCTTGCATGTTATTAATACAAGAGTATATGTATCTAAAACGTCAAGTCTATATGCACAGGTAAAGTGAAAGATGAAACTTTGTTTTCATCAAACCCTAGGGTTTCAAATGACAAAGAAAATATAGATGTATGTTTTGCTAGCTATGGACTTTTAAGAGGAATGAACATAGATACAAAATTATACTAAGCAATTTCGAGCCATGAGAAATGTAAAGATTGCACAAAATGGCATATGCCAGTCATTGCCAAAAATGCCATTTTTCCTTAAAGCTTCAAAAAAACCCATCTCATTTCTATTGAGTGAGCACAGCTACAAAAAGAAATGGAGGAACAAATTTTTGTTCGAACCCCACTTAGGGTTTTTAGGAGTAAATACAAATATGCAGAGAAGAAAGGTAAGCTCAGCTACAACAAAATGAAGAAGTATGGTTGTGGGTTCCAATTCCAAAATACACAGAATGCCAAGAAAAATGAAACATACAATGTCAGATATGAGTGTTACCTTGTTAGAGACAATGTATAATGGTGTAGATTCAAAAGGCTTTCCTTTTGGCCTCATTTTCCTCTCAAAGATGCAGTCATGGCAGCCAATATATAGAGAAGGAGTGGCAGTGTACAAATGTAAACAAAACCATCAGAGATAATACAAAAGCCATGGTTGTTGAAGCCTTTTAAATATTAGAAATCAAAGCAATGTCAAGAATGGAAACCAAATATGCCTTAGAAAGAGTTTACCTTTCTTTCCTGCAAGAAATTTATTAAGGCCATGCCCAAGAATGCCAGAAAGATGCAGATTTTCATGCTTGAAACCCTAGGGTTTCTTATCGGTAGTAGAGAGCCATATTTCCAAAATGCAAAGGTCAAAATGAGATCGAAAGAATAGGGTGAGCTTGTTTTGTCATTAGGGTTTTAGTGAAGCCCTAGTTCGAATGACATTTTATCACATCTATTTCTATATTATGACATTTTTTGTGTTCACAATGTGATGCCTAGGTCTTATGATATCAAGTGAGGTCGAGCCCATGGTTCCCTTAAAATATTTAATTCCTCAAACATATTTGACCCCTTGAAGATGGAGTTCATGCCTTAGGAATAATATGCAAACCTTTCATTTTTGGTATGAGACAAGTCCACATAACACATGTGCCTTAGACATTGCCAGGTCATATACAGATAAGCTATCAGGCCTTTTCTTTTTTTGTAAACTTCATATGGTGCCCATAATTATTTTTATGATTTTTTATTGAAAAATCAAATATTGTAATTGCAATATAATTGGCGAAATTATAAGCCATGGGTATTTATTTTTGCAAAATCAAATCGAATAGGGGTATAGTTTTAACTACAAACATTGTAAAGTTGTTTTAAAGCAATAATTTATAAATTGCTTTAAAATCAAACTATTTTTAGGCAGTTAAAACCAGTAAAGCAGATCAAATAATGCTTTCTTGATTTGTTTTATTTTGAGCCAGATATGGACAAATCTAAGGTTTCATGGGTAGATAAAAGTAGATTTTTAGTGGGGCCACCTAAGGGAACAGTTTGGCATCTTCTATTTGTAGTTTGGAGGCAGTTTGGTGAGTTTTTTTATCAGATTTTTGATGGAGCAAAAAAATGGACTTAGATGTCTATTATTAGGAGCTTTTTTCCATCTTTCAGGGAGAGATTATTTTCACAAGATATATGTCAGATATGTACTTTTTTTACCAATTCTAGTTGTAGTTTTATAGCATAGAGTAGAGATCAAAGTGAAAGTATTAGAGTCTTCCTCTCACACTAAGAGTGTTGTATTCACTCTTTGTACTCATTATTCCTTTCACATATATAGAACAATAGAATTTTCCTTCCTTATTTGTCTCGTGATTGCAGTTTTAATTTGATGTTGCATTGTGATAGATTGCATGTTCTTGTTAGCTTTTGAAATTGCGAGAATGATGCAAATTGCCATATAGTTCAGGTTGCATGTTTGTGTTCTATTTGAACCTTAATTCAAAGTACTAATGAATTGTATGTCATTGATATAGTTGTGAGAA
The DNA here is from genome assembly GCA_027924645.1 of Cunninghamia lanceolata. Lineage (NCBI taxonomy): Eukaryota > Viridiplantae > Streptophyta > Pinopsida > Cupressales > Cupressaceae > Cunninghamia > Cunninghamia lanceolata. The sequence goes on along the minus strand of BSBN01000334.1, from coordinate 3,753,628 downwards.
TGATTGTTCAGGAAACTGTTTGTGAGTAAGATCTTTAGGAGTTTTAGGTTTGGTGTATCACATTATTGTTAGGATTTCATCTTAAGTTATCTCTCTGTCCCTTTTCCTGCGCAAGTCATTAGATTAGAAAATCTTAAGGAGAACCATCTCACTCTGGAGATTCCCTCTTGACATTGATCACCCACAATTTGGGAGGGTTTCCATGTTTCAATAGGATAGTCAACTTTGACTTGGCTAGTGGCACAATCCTAATTGACAAAAGAGATGTGAGACTTCCAGGGTAGAGGTGAAGGGTAACACATGATAGACCAGGGGCATGTGTTGACCCACATCAGCCAGCGAGACAAGAACTCACCACACTAGCCCATGAGTACATATCTATCCCTTCCATTGTGAAAGAGAGTGCTGAGGTTGAGACACTTCAGTCCATTAGTGCCTTCACCTAGAGTATCATAGAGCATGCCAGACTTGTAGCACAGTGTGGACCATGGGATAGCTCGAGGAGTAGGGCTTCACCCCATACTTGTTAGGCTTGCGGGTCAGCCTATGGTTATGACCCCATAGATAGTCAGGACGTAGGTGCACATGATACATCTGCAGCTGAGTAGATGGTGATGACAAATGCCCTCTTGAGTGAGACTCTCAGCCTTGATACTTAGGTAAATGTTAGTAAGTTCATTGAATTTAATTTATTAAATTTTATTTTTGAAATGCAAGATTAACTAGTTTAGTTTGATGATTTAATGAAATTTCAGGGTCATAGTTTTGATGTAGTTTTCAGCGGTTCTCCACCTGCATATTACACTATGACATCTACTTCCAGGGTATGTAACTAGTAAACAATTATAAATATTACATGTGAATAGCATTGTTATATGAATGGTATTCTAATATCTAATTTGGGATGTTGAATAGGTTAATCTTGGAGATTTCATGGCAATACCTGCCAGTGGTGGTGGAGTTCAAAGCTTCACTTAGGTAGTAAAATAAATAGTTTAACTAATGAATTGTACTTACTAGATTTTTGTATTTTATAGTCATATCATTGATTAATCACAATTCACATCTTTCAAACTCAAAGTGTTATTGGACATTTCATAACTAATAACTAGATGTTGATAGATGACAAAATTTCAATTACAATATAGTTATTTAAAAAATGCCTCAAAGAAATGTGGTCTCATGGAATGCCATGACAAGCAGATGCATATACAAGGACATCACCATGAGACCACATTTCTTTGAGGCATCTTTTCAAAGAGCTCACTGCCTTGTCTATGGTACCACATTTTCCATACATGTCTATCAAAGCTTGTTGATCCCCTCTACATTATTCTTTGACAAATTCTCTCCAATAAATGCATCCAGTTACCACCAATTAGACCCTAGGACATGACACTGGAGAAGGGCATGAGCCTATGACATCTTGTATAGCATATGATTGAATCCAACATCATCTAGGTCTTAGGTATTAATAATGGGGGCAACAAGTCACCCCTAACCAAAATCTTCAAATCTACACTAACCCATTCCCCTACAAACTATGTCAATCATATTCGCCCAATTTCTTCCATCCCTACTTTTGATCCTACATCTAACGAGGACCCTTTGTTTAATACTACTATATTCTTTGAGATGAAAGAGAACACAAAATCCTCCAAGAACTCACATAAATATGTACCAAAAGAGCACAACAACAATGGAGACTTCAGGAAGCATAAGAAAGAGCTATAGTATATCGCCAAGAGAGCCAAATCTAACAAGGACCCTTCATTTAATACTACTATATTCTTTGAGATGAAAGAGAACACAAAATCCTCCAAGAACTCACATAAATATGTACCAAAAGAGCACAACAAGAATGGAGACTTGAGGAAGCATAAGAAAGAGCTATAGTATATCGCCAAGAGAGCCAAATCTTCATGAGAGTTCACAACTAGTTGAAGAGCCAAGAGAGTTCACCATAGAATGCATGAGAATCAAAAGTGAAATTCAAAAATCCACCACATGAGATGGAAAACCTAGAGATAGAGTCAAAACCGAGACATTCTGAGATGTAAAGAGGCGTTACTAGAATCTTGAATCATGAGCCTAATATATTCTAACAATCGACCATGACCATTTCCATTCCTACAACCTAATAGTGTTTCATTAGTTTAATATGTTTATAAATGAAACTTGACTATTTTGACACAAATATCTTCACCAATGAACCACCATTGTTTCGATCCTATAATTTAATAATTGCTTAATAGGTTGATAACTTCACTAGTGAACCATGATTATTATGAACTTGCACTCTAACAAAGGTCCATGTAATTTATGTCTAAACATCAATAAACCATGACTATTTCAACACCTAAACAAATCAATTTTTCCTTAACCAATATATTTTCCAATAAAATAGAACCATTTCAACATCTACAACCTAGTATTTTATTTGTCTAGTTTCTAACTTCTTAAGGGAACCATTAAATTTTCTTAAAATTATCAAACTCCTAACTTCAAAATTTCAAAAACTTTCAACCCACTAAAGCTTAAAATTTAATATTTTTTATCAATAACACTATTTAAACCAATCAACCTAACCAACATTAATATATACAACTTAATAATCAATATTAATACACCAAAAAGTACAAGACTCTATAAAACCTGAGGGTTAAAGTAGCACAATCCCTTACCCTAACTAAACATACTACCATATTTCCAAGGTGTTGATATCATACAAATGCTCATGGCTCCTTTATTCTTCTTATAGCCAAAGTAAAACACCTCTTTAAATACACAACCACCTTTTCTATGGACCCCTTAACCTTTGAAATGATCAAAGTTCCCTCATATAATATACTTTACATACTTGGAGCCTACTAGGGTTCTAATTTCTATCCGTAAGGGAGTCAATCCTGGGTAAAAGCACAAAGCTGTGTCACACTTTCGGCCAAAAAAATAATTTTGGACGAGTCAACATCCCCAAGTAATTTCACCCGAATCCATGTAGCTACTGTGTGGTACATATGTGGCAAACTATTTTCAGGCGAGACTATTTGGGGGTGAGATAGTTTTGCCTGAAATTATACTGTTAAAAACAAACAAAATAAATAAATTGCCATATTTCACGGTGCCTGTTTCTCCAATAGTGACAACATGGTAGGGTTTGAAGGTCTTTTGTACAAATTGCTTCCCTGCCACCTTTTGCAATAGTCTCATCACCAGGCATGCCATCTTCAGCTTGGCATGCAAATTTTCTCTCAAACATTTTTTATGGCACCATGTATATTTTATGTCAAATATTTTGTATGGCACCATGTATATTTTATGTAAAAGATTTTGTATGGTATGATGTATGGCACGATTAAAATAAACCTGTACGTTATATGATTGAATTTTTTCTTTACTATATTTTGTGCCTAAGGTTTTATCAAGGTTGTGGTGATGGAAAATTAATCACAATTTGAAACCATTCAAGAAAGAATTTATGCATAAGTTATTTGAAAGGTTGTGGTGATCAGAAGTAGCAAGTGGCTGATGGCTATAACCATGATCATTTGAAATAGCCATCTCTCTTCATCTATGTATTCCTATAGTTGTTACAGTTTGTCCCATATAAATTTTGATAGTTTGTTTGAAATCTCTCCTTTCATATAATACAATCTTTTTCAAATCAAGTGCTACAACAATGCAGGACATGCACTTTTATCCCTTGTAAGGTTATCCATTCAAATTTGCCCATCAAATTCTAGGGAATAACATGGTTAAAGAAGGAAACAACATACACTAATGATGTAAACTTAAGACCAATGTCCCAAATTATATCTTGTCTGACACCATCTACCCTTTATCACTGTCATTGTCCCTTTTCAAATTGTGGACCTCTTTTGAGGGGTCTCTGCTTGTTCATATTAGGTCTTTTGAAGATCTTATAGGTGTTCATAGTATATACACCCAACTGTGCTTAGTAAGGGTCTAGCATGTAGAACCTCATTTGTCTTTTCTTTTATGACCACACCGCTTTCCTCGCATGTTGACTATGACCATGTTTTATTGCATCTACATTCAGTTTTAGGTCTTGATCCCTTTTGCATGTGAGATCTCTTGGTATTGTCTCTCTCTACCTTCAATTTTTATATAGGTTCGAAGGATCTATTTCAAACATCATGAAGTCTTCTAAAGCATATACAAACTCCTTCAGGTCATTGCTAGATTTGAATGCGTTAAACTTTATCTCTACTTTCTTAGCTTCATCAATTAAACAAAAGGTATTGATGATTCTATCCCTCAAGATTCTTTGGCTCCATAACAACACATAATCACTCCATCCTGTGATGGCAAGGTATATATTTTTTTCTTCTTTTTTCACTTTCTTAATTCATGCATTTTTTCTTCACTGTTATGCAAAGTTTAAACAATTTTGATAATCCTTACAAGATTTTCTATTATCTTAGAACTATCTAAAAATAGCACACTATCTCTACTTGGATTTTTAGTATAAACAAATAGTCCATTGTCATCTTGCAAGACTCCTTCTCTTAATGCATTTATAATTGACTCTGTCTATGAATCCCTTGTTGTCTCTGAAGACTGTATGCCTCTATTTTGTGCTTGGTAAACTTCAAGGAAAACTGTCAAGTTGTCCTTAGAACATTTGAAATTCAAATAACTTTCTTATTGTCCTTTGGTTGCCTTGTGTCCACACCCTTGCATTTTACATCAATACCATGATGATATGAATGAGAAAATATAAACATTAATACAATTACCACTACAACTCCTCTGTCATCTTTTACAACTTTGATAAGCATCAAGTTTTAAGGACAATACCTACTATGTTAGAGAGCAATGAGGACTCCAATGAAGACTCTTTGTATCTCTATATCTACAATACATTGTCCTGATTGAACACCAGTCCTTCCTTGTTTGATATTGTCAATAGATCCAAAACTAATTTCAGTCTTTACAAAATCTCTCCTTTCATATGATATAGTCTTTTCAAAATTTTAGTTGTATTTTACAGCTAAAATGTTTAAATATAGCTATACAACTGTCAAATTTTAGTTGTATTTTACAGCTGAAATGTTTAAATATAGATATACAATTGTCAAATTTTAGTTGTATTTTATAGCTAAAATGTTTAAATACAGCTATACAGCTATGTTGTTTCCTAGCATTGGGTGGGAGTCAGTTCACACATAAAATCGGTCAAATCAAGTGCTACAGCAATGCAGGACATAAACTTTTATCCCTTGTAAGGTTATCCATTCAAATTTGCCCATCAAATGCTAGGGAATAACATGGTTAAAGAAGGAAGTTCAACATACACTAGATACATATGACTCCAACCAGGGATTAAATTTGAAAGTTGTATGGCTGTATTTAGACATTTTAGCTATAAAATACAACTAAAATTTTGAAAAGACATTATCATATGAAAGGAGTGATTTTGGCCAAACTGTCAAAATTTATATATAGGATTATGATGATATATATATATTTTATTTTTAAATAATTTATTTATACTAAAATATGTCATACTATTTTAAAGGCACTATTGAATAGATAGTTTTGTCATTAAAAAATTACTTGACAGGCAAGGTTGACGATCAAATTTAAGCCCTGACTCCAAAGTTACTATAGGATAAAATCTGATTTATATGAATTAGATAAAATTTGATTTATTATAAATTCAGGTATATGGTTGTCATGTCAATATGCTGTACACATGCTACATGTGACTTTAAATTTGGATTTTCTACATGTATTCCTATTTCTATGTTTTATGGTTGATTCAGATTTGGTTGATATGCCTATTATTTATGTATTTGCAAGAATCTAAGGTGCAGGTTTATTTGATAAGCACGTGTGCATTTATATCATGGATTTTTTAAATATATATGTAGTAGTTGGAAATTTTATATGCAGATTTATTTACATCGTGACATACAATATGTTTGATAGAAAATTTAATTATCATACTGCAGATGAATTTAGGTCCACATGGATGACCAATCTTCACATTAATCACAGTGGTGATAATTCTACATTATATGATGAGACCATTTAGAGGTTTCAAAGAGCTTTGGATGAACTGAATAGTACTATTCACAATACACCAAACCTATCAGGTAAATATAGGTTGGTTAGGATTAAGGATGAGATAACATGTAAGATCCAAGTTATTCGATCATACAATCCCTATGATGACATTAGTGTTGACAAGTTTTATGTATCGCTTTCTTAGAGTGTTCTCAGCGTAGAGAAATGGCAATCTATTTCTAAGCTAGTTTTAGTAGATAATGTTCTAAGCATGTTCCCTTCTTATATGGGAAAAGAGAGAGTGAGAGGCTATTCTCCCACCAAGTGTGTGGATGTAGTTATCAGTCCTTTCATCTATCTGAGGTTTTTGGTAGCTCATCACCAATGGCTAAATAATGATTAGTTGCCATTGTATTTTTGTAAACAATTATATGTAGAGTTCCATTTAGATTTATCTATCAATTATACATCTTTCCCTAAACATGCTGGTCAGGGGAAAGGGAGCTTTACATAGATACTTGAGTATAGAGGACAAGATGTGCCACCTCTTTAGAACAAGAGCTCCTTAGTTGGCCCAAATCTTTTAGTTCTTCCAAAACATGTGGATCTAGCAAATACCACCCAACCATCATTGACCCCCTCGAGATGCACATTTTTTGAGAGCATGGAGACTATTACCATTGAGGTTGATCAGTTGTCATTTGATTGTGTTGGTAGGTATTTGTTATGCCTAAGGATTGACATTCCACCCACTGAGGCCACATTGACCAGTTGTTCAGATCGTTACATTCATGTTGATATACCATCACGACATGATGTGGCATAGATTAGTGGAGAGAGTGCTTTATAGAATATGATTAGATGGTTGGCTAATGATTTATTAGATTCATACTAGTTCATCAGTGGTTAGCATGGGATCCCACTTGATGCTATATCCTCACATCTTGAGCAATATTTTGGTAGACAGAAGAGGCATGGTGAGTCACATTCACAGAGTTTGGTGGGACACCAAGATGTTCCAGTTGGTCCTGAGATTCAGGTTACTGCACATGTTATGGGAGATGAGTATAGCAGGCTTATTTTCGGCATTGCCGTATGCCATCTACATCTGTATCATTACATCTCCATGATTCTGACATCAGTGGGATTGGGAGGGCCTTTGCTGGTGCAGCTGAGGTACATTTTATTTAAATATTATAATCTAAATTCATAAATTATATATTTAAAATTATAAGTTCAATTTTGAATAAAATCACATATATTAAGAAGATCTGACTCTTTATTTCAATCTTAAATGTACATATGTATTAGACTTGTGCTACTATTTTACAACCTAGATATGCAGATTTACATCATCCTGGTGATCCTAGTCATCATCATGAGGTATTTAAAAACCAGGTCTATATATCACATGTACATATAAGTTTGATTTAAGTGTACACACACACATATCAAGTTAACTTTCTACATACAGAAATCAAGTGTACAAGTTTTCTAAGTAAATACACATATGCTTATATATTTTATTCAACACATGTCATATATATAGGTTGCAAGATCCGGTCATGCTTCTATTGAGACTCCTCTACAGGATGTAGACCATGTATGTCAGGTAATAATTTAGATTTGTCAAGTATTGTTTATTTATTTAAAATCAAAACATATATTATATATATATATATAGAATTTGCAATTTTTATGGTGTTTCATGTGCAAACCTAGACCTAGAACTCAGCACAGCACTCGGGTCACGGATCGGTCGATGGCTCCAATCAGGGATCAGGATGTCATAGCTTGAGGCACATCTAAAGACACTACGAGGCTCAATCCACTCATAAGGTGAGACATTTATGAGTTGTTATTAAGATTCCTAGATGTTTTATATATTTATAGTACATTTCCAAAAATTACATGACTTACATGTTATATTAAATTTTATCTAGACGTATTTGAGTCACATGTTTTATATTTGGACATTATATATATGTACTTATGTTTTATATCTTAGAGACATTTTTATTTTGAGTCACATGCTTTATATTTACATTTTCAAATTTATATTATGAGTTACATGCTTTATATTAATTATTTAGACATTTGGATTAATTATTTTGGTGCACCTTGCCACCTGCACAGCAGAAACAAGAACTAACTAAATATATAGTGAAAATCAAAGCATGAAAGAGAGGAATTTTGATAGATGTTGTAGTTGCAACCTAATTATTTGGACATTTGGATTAATTATTTTGGTACACCTGGCCACCTGCATAGCAGAAACAAGAACTAACTAAATATACACTAAAAATCAAAGCATAAAAGAGAGGAATTTTGATAAATGTTGTAGTTACAACCTAATTATTTGGACATTTGGATTAATTATATTGGTACACCTTGCTACCTACACAACAAAAACAAGAACTAACTAAATATACAGTGAAAATCAAAGCATAAAAGAGAGGAATTTTGATAGATGTTGTAGTTGCAACCTAATTATTTGGACATTTGGATTAATTATTTTGGTACACCTTGCCACCTACACAGTAGAAACAAGAACTAACTAAATATACAATAAAAATCAAAGCATAAAAGAGAGGAATTTTGATAGATGTTGTAGTTGCAACCTAATTATTTGGACATTTGGATTAATTATCCTGGTACACCTTATAGTTTGGTATTTTTTCTTTATATTTCTTAGTATTCCTTTTATTATGAAATTTCATATTCTTATGATTCTAATTAAGTTACATGCTTTAGTGTTAGTGTTATGCTTTATAAAGATTGAATTTAAAATAATATTACATTTTTATAAATGAATAAAAGAAAATTTTGTCACTTTATAGGTTTATTCAATGTCCATGTGTTATTATTCACCTTTGTTTATTTTAATTTTTTAAAAAAATACAAACTTAAAAATCTTGTAATGATAAGTTTAAAATTAATGTGAAAAATATGAATTAACATTTTTTTATCATAAATTTTTATTTAAAGCCTTCTAGATGGAAGCTAACAATAATATTTTAATATTTCATAAAATAGAATATGGTTATCAATCTAGCAATCTAATAGAATAGTTTTTGGTGTTCCTTACTAATTGACTCAATCCAAAGAGCAAACTAAAGTGATAGATTGAAATACAGAAAGGAAAGGGAAGTAACCCACAACTAATGCAAGTAAGAAAATAATGGATTACACTAGCGAAGAGAAATAAAAAGAGGGTAAATGAAACCTAATCACCTAGTTAATGAAGGTACAAACTGGCCAACTAAATAAAAACACAACCATGGATAATCCTTGCTTGGAATGCCAAAAGGAATGCTACAAATGAGCATAATAAGAGCAATGGTTCACAAAATATCATGAAGTTGTAGAAAAGAGAGATAAAGAATTCCATAGATTTCTTTTGAAAAAGAGATAGGACTTAAAAATGTAAGAATAGAGGGAAAATGAGGGAGATAGGTCAAAGAATGCTATTTTGAGAGGTATAGAGGCATTACATGAAGCATCTGCAACATCATTGAGGGTGATAAAAAATGCAAAGAAATAGTCAATTAGTGCCACATAGATGCAAGATGCTAGTGTGATGCATAAAATTCTACATGCTAAGCACTAGCATCCAAGTGACTCTAGCTCTTGGTCACATGAAACACCTTAAGACTATGAATCTATGTTCATCAATAAATCTATTTATGAATCTATGTTCATCTATTTATGTTGATAAATCTATTTATAAATCTAAGTGACTTAGCTCTTGCATATTTATGTTGATGAATCTATGTTCATCAATAAATTCTCCAATACATTTTAACAATCAAGATTCAAAAAACCCCCCAAAATCCAGTAGCAAAACTTGCCATCCACTCAAGATAGGTCAATGCCATGGAATTTCTCCTCCCTCTTCAACCTCTTAGATTCTTGAGCTGATTTCATATCAAAATTTTCCTTTTGTTCACATTTACATGATCTATTAAATTAATTGTCCAAAATCCACAAAGACCAAGGTTCCTAGAGAAATAGATAGGGTAGAATGTTGCAAATTGACCCCCTGGTGGGATTCTTCCACAAAACATGTTGTTAGATATAATGAAAACACTCATAAATGAGAGTTTTAGTAGTTCGATTGGAATCTCTCCATGCAGTTTATTTTTTGAAAGATCTAGTGACTCTAATTGCTCTAACATTCCAATTGCTCTAAAGTTATTAATTATGATCTAGTGACTCTAATTTCTCTAAAGTTATTAATTATGATCTATTTTGATCTAGTCTCTATTTTCGACATGTACATTTATTCAAACTAGTCGTAGTGACATGTACATTAAGTTATTAATTATGACATGTACATTTATTCAAACTAGTCATCTAGACCCATAGTGGGAATAGCTTCTGCAAGGAAATAGTGATTAGCTATCCTTATTATATGGATGAGCATAGGTGGTATCATTACTTGATGTGGACTCCTTTTAGTCTTGAGGTCATATCAAGTTGATCAAAGAGTTGAATGTGTATAAATCATGAACTAGATAGATCTATCTAATCTACCTGTTTGTTAAGTTTGAGACTCCTACATGATAAGAATACAAAGAAAGAGCTTCCCTTAGCTTCAATAAATATTTATTCTATACTAACAAGGCCAACCACTTGAAGGTGGAAGCTCAGTGGCCTCACCTAAGACCCAAGACACCTAAGATAATCTAACATGTACCTAAAACCTAAGACCTAAGACCTCGAACACAACTAAGACCTAGAAGACATATAGGTACTTGAAACATTTAAGACACCTAAACAACTAAGTCTTAAAACACCTAAGTTCAACCTAAGACCTATAAGATATATATACACCTCTAAAACATGTAAGAATTAAGACCTAGATCTTTAAGACACCTAAGAAACTTAAGACACGTAGACACCTAAGACATTTAAGACACCTAGACACCTAAAACACCTAGGACACTTAAGACCTATATCTTTAAGACACCTAGACACCTAAGACACCTAGACACCTAAAACACCTAAAACACTTAAGACACAGGTAGACACCTAACACACCTAAGAATTAAGACCTAGATCTTTAAGACACCTAAGAAACTTAAGACACCTAGACACCTAAGGCACCTAGACACCTAAGATGTTTAATACACCTAGACACCTAAAACACCTAAGATACTTAAGACATAGGTAGACACCTAAGACACCTAAGAAATTCATGTACATTTTAAAATAAATCAATAGATCAATATATATAATTCAAGTGCATATACCTTCATACTAGATGTATCAATTTCTTCAACTCTCTCTTCAATAATGTAGTTAGATCTCTTGTTATATATAATCTGGATCTTCTCTATCTTTTATTATCTCTAAAATCTTTTCGTGATCTTCAATAGACAATCTCCACTTTTGTTGGCCACATCTTCTTTTTTGTAATGTTTCCAAACTTAATCTTGTTGCTAAAACTAAGTGAATGTAGTGTAGAACCTTTTGTCCTGGCATATATTCAATAAATATAATACCATTTTTATCTATCTTTACTTGATGATAATAGGTGCCTTCAACAATGACTGATGCAATGGGATATGATTGTCCATCACCATATGCCATTGATTCTAACAATTTTGATTTTACTTGTTTGCATCTTAGTAGATAGTAATCTACACCTTTTGTATTGTCAAGATCTGCAACCACATCAAAAATATCTCTTGTACACACCACAAGTAAACATGTAAATGTACATTTGAGTTGAACAATGTAAATCAAATATTCAATGAAACTTTATTACAATCTTGAATATAAATCAATTATGTAACTTACCTATAACAAGTAAATCTAATACACGTTTGAAATCAGCTAAATATATAGGATCATATACATCTACAATGCCACTATCTTCAAAAGGATGACTTCATACTATTTGTTTCATTTCCCATTGTGAAACATATCTATCCCTTACATTTGGACATTATAGAATATTTGCATTGTTCTCAATGCAATCAAGACAAAAATAAGATTTTTCTCTCACTCGAATAGCAAGAGGCTTGCTATGACCTGTAGTCATGACTTGATGCACACTTCTAACACCATTAATAGCTTGACAATTATATGGATTCGATCGATCAATATCTACACGTATGAACAAATTCTTAAGCATCCCAATAAAAACTATTTAAATTTGAAATTAAATCATATGCATGTACATACTTAAATTTAAATATTAAAATTTTTGAATAATATAAATTCAATTAACATACCTTTAACTTCCTAAAAAGAGTGTTTGTTGTATATTGAGTCACAGGTAGCAAAATGGCTTTTGCACCATTCAACAATTTGACTTGCATTTTGTATGGTGTTACCTACAATTTCATGTTGGTGTTCAATGCCCAGGTAAGAGGTTTAAGAATTTTTAAAAGTTCACATGTACATCCAACTATTACAATACACATACATAGATCAATTACATAAATCATTGTAGAAGTGTTCAACAATTTTAAATTATTTTATATATAATTACCTGTAAGTTCATATTGGCGAAGTGCACATTTTGCACATGCTCCTACTCCATCCTACTCTCCTTTTCCATGTCCACTCTCAAAAAAAATCCACAAAAACTTTATGCCAAATTTAGCATGTTGTTGTGTTAACCAATTAAATGCTTTTGTAAACGATTTGAAAACCAAAAATTAGCTAAAAATATAAGTCTTAAAATTAAATATAAATTTTTAAATTAAAAATTAAATATTAAAAAATAATAATAAAATCAACACTTACGAGCACATCCATTAGACCAAATCCAGTGTTGTGATGCAGCAATGCCACGTTGTTGCAAATCTTTAAAAAACATTTGAAAGCAATGTGCTACGTAGCTTCTATCATGACCCGTATCATCACTGATATAAAAGTGAGCCTCCTTGATGATAATTCATTCATCTTCGGCACTCTCTATCTCATCTACAAATAACTCAGCATTTCTATAGCAAACTTGTACAAAGATTGTGACATGCTCTAAATGATAATATTGACTTTGAATTTTAGTTTGAGGACTAAATGTATAATTTTTAGAAAAATCTACAATAGAGAGAATACAACCCAGTGGAAAACAATTCTTTGAGTCACGAAATTGCTTAGCCTGCCATCGTACACCATGACAATGTTGGATATATGGATATACAATATTACAAAATTTGTTCATAAACTCATTGCAGTGCAATTCACCCTCTCAAAACAATTTTTCTAGATTTAACACCTGACTTCGTTGAGCATTTATCATATTCAAATATCTTCCAAACAACTGACATTGAATGAACAATATTCTCAAATGGTAAAAATTTCATCAAATTTCCACAATCTACACATATCAATTCATCTGAATCTTCTAATTTTTCATATAAGATATACTTCACAAATTGTGTTGTACTTCCAGGGATGGCTACATTTGGATTAACTATTGCCATAAATTTTTTATATGACTGTACGTGTAGATCAAATTCAACATGATTTCAACAACAACAAGTCTCATGTACTTTATATATACGTACAAAACATGGTCGTAAATTCTAAAACATCCTTTGACAAATATTCACTTGTGAAAATTTGTGCTTGAATGCTTCAAAAAATTCACTTTGTGTTGTATCTATAAAATGCTTTGGATGAGAAATTTTTTTACCATCCTCATCTTTTATTTCTATAGTGTCCCTTCTATTGGAAGAAACACAGGAGTTGTTGATCCAATATCCAATTACTTTTTGTTTTATATATTTTGAAATTCTATCTCTTCGAGGGACTCAACAAATATTTACCCAATTATTTTCAATATTTTCATCTAATATGTTTCTCTTAGTTATATATCTTTGAATAGTTCTCCTAGAGACATTTACTAATCGGGCAATTGCTTTAACTTGTCTTCTATGTGATAATTTCTTACTAGAAATTATAGTCATCAATGCTCTACGTGCAACACTTAAATCAGAACATTGACTCTTGGTTTGAATAGAATTCAATGTTGTTTGCAAGTTTTCAATTACTATATGATTTACTAAATTTGAAGATTTTTTCTTGTTATCAACTCCTAACAACTCCAAAATGGGGGTCATTTCTTTTTGCCCAAATAACTTTGTACATAATTGTGCTCTTCAAATTAGATATTTATCTTCAAAACACTCATCCCAAATTCTTTTAGAGTACAATTTTATTGTGCTTTTAGGTAACATATGTTCAGCTGAAATGTTTTTGAAAAGAGCATCATCATCCATCTCTATAAGATTTTCCATTGCATGCAAAAAATGTCTATCACTACTACCAATTTCATCTTGTACTTGTTCATTAACACATTCTTGAACTTGTTCATCAATAATTTCAATGGGTTGTTCTTGACTCGATGTTCCTACAGTTTTTTCAACTCGTTTGTGGTCATACAACCTTGATCTAGTTCTTTTATTCCCCATCACAAATTTCTTATTTTAATTCACCTATACACACATATACATCCTAATAAATAACACATGAATTTCAATTTCTACATGGTAAAATGAGTAAATAAGTTGGGAATCATGTTACATACTTGAAAATTTGTAGCCTTTCTTGCCAAAAAACACCTTTTGTGTGGTTTCTTCAAATGCTTGAATTGAAAAAAATTGAAAAAATAATTTTTAGCCTTTATTGTGAAAAATTCTGCTTCTTCTATTTTCTCCTTGATGCTTGAATTTAATAAAAACACAAAAAAACCCTATATATAATTAAGTTTTAAAAATTCTAAAAAAAAGAAATCACCGACTAATGGTGGTTGTTGGATTTTTTAATTTCAAGCAAGATGATTTCCCCACCAAATGATTTCTCCCCCAAGTAATTTGGGGCAAAATCATTTCGCCTGAAATTATTTATGTGGCAGTCCACTTGGCAGCAACCTCATCATTTTTTCTGGTTTTGTAAAATTCTCAACTTCAACTGAATATTTCTTCAATCAAAATTAATTATTTAAAAAAAAAAACCCTTTTGTAGAGCTTTGAGTCTAGAATCCAAATATGTTTTTTTTTTAATATTTTGATTAGTTTTAATATGTTTTTTTTTAAATTATTGCAAGTAGGTTGTTAAAATCAGAGATGGCACTGATTAGAAATTTAAAAAAATTAAAACACATCCAATTTTTTCCAAAATTATATGGTTCACTAGAGGAAAGAGTCCTCTCCAAAATGGTATAATTGGTTTTGTGAAAATATTAAAAAAATTATACAAAAGTTGGTGTGGACTGAAAATAATTGGATTATGTAAAGTTTGACTTTAAAATGATATTACAAAGAAAATATGTATTGAAAACTGATTTGTTTTTTTCCATTCACTAGATATTGAACTCATCTATTTGGAAAAAAATTAGGGAAAAATAATATCGTTTACTCTTTTTTATTTGACGTGGACTCAAAGTCACTTTTTCCTGAAATTTTTAGCAATTGAAAATTTGCTTTTAAAATTATCAAAAAATGGCAAAATAATTTTTATTTTATTTTTTAAAATTACAAGCATAAAATTCATCAAGACATCTACATTTCATTAGTTTACATCATTTTGAAATTCAAAACATAAATACCTCTTTTATGATGTTGAAGTTCAAATTTTTTTTTGCCATTGCTTGATTCCTTTATAAAGTGTGACATAGGTTTGTGCTTTTACCCTCCTATCTTCCCTATCCAAAATAAGAAAGAACTTATTTACAATTTCAATGATTGTTACCTCCAACATTCATGGTTTCCACCCCAAGAAGCTAGATTGATAGATTAAACTCTTGGTTGTGATGTTTTTGATGCCCATACCCAAAACTTTACTATGGGAATTGATGGTGAAGAATGTGTATTATGTGTCTAGTTGTGTCATACTGATGCATTGGTGACAATGAATATCTTTTTTTGGTACAATACAAAGCTTCATTACAATATCTAGACAAAGTACATTTTGCATAGTTGGATACCTTTAACATGTTATTTGTAGAGTTAGATAATGTTATGTATTTAGATGGAGCCCTTTTAAATTTATCTGCTTGGTTGGAGTCCTTTCTGCATAGTAAGAAGTTTTATAACTTTAAGTAATAGGTGGAATCTCTCATCCTACTATTTTTTTAAATTTTTTAAAACAATTTAGCTAGTCATGTTTATGCTACCCCACAACTCTACCATCAACCTAAATCTAAACTAACACCTTCACTCCCTCTCTAACTTATTAAACCTAAAATTTGATGCTACTATGGTCCGTCCTTT
Organism: Cunninghamia lanceolata; assembly: GCA_027924645.1. Taxonomy (NCBI): domain Eukaryota; kingdom Viridiplantae; phylum Streptophyta; class Pinopsida; order Cupressales; family Cupressaceae; genus Cunninghamia; species Cunninghamia lanceolata. The sequence goes on along the minus strand of BSBN01000334.1, from coordinate 3,737,363 downwards.
GTTGACACTTATACCACACAATAGAAATGAATCTTTGTCTAATTTGTATGTATGCATACATGACTTGTGTGCTTTATTGTGTGTACTTCCATGTTTAAGTGAATGTGTGTGTATGTTAGGAGCCATGACTTGCATCACTATTCTAGTTTTCATAATTGAATAATGTTGTTTTATTTTCAGATGATGCAGGTTGCGGAGACACCTCTAAAAGTTCATAGGGCAAAGGAGCATGGTCTATCCTCTACAATTCATAGCTCTATGCCTTTGATGGGAGTATGAGGCATATTAGTAAATTTCTAATTACATTCGTTGTTATAGTTGTTTATTTTTGAAAAATCAAATGATTATTGATTTGAAGTTTAATTTTTATTTGGATGGTTTCTATAACAGGACATGACATCGCCACAACCTAATCCTAGTACTAAGGAAAATGAGGAGATAGATTTTCTAGTAGCGCTAAGTAATTAATTTGTTAAATGTTTCATTTTTTTATAATGTAATTTCTATATATTAATGTCTATACTTTTTATTGTAACAACTACAAATCCATGAACAACTAAATAGGAGTAACCCTTGGGTTCAAGGTAGACCACCCTCATATGTGACTCCATCCCCTCAAAGATCAAAGGCTACCTATGATCTATTCTCTTCACCAGACAAAGGGGAATGACTTTTTATTGTGTTCCTTTATCGTATGCCTATATGGCATTTGTGGACATATATTTTGTATTGCATATAGTTGACATTGTATGCCTATATGACATTCATGTAAGCCTATATGGCTATTTTGTATACATGTTATACTTATATTGATAGATATTGATATATCCCTATATGGATATTTGGTTAATACAAATTATTTTTGTTGATGGTGTCCATATTTGCATTATAAATCTATGCTTCAATGGATATTTGTAGATGGTTTACTTCAAATATTTAATGTCCAATTGTATTACATAGTAGGATTTTTTAAAATTCAATCCTCTCTATGGATCTCATAATCCACTTAGCGAAAAAAGCTAATCCTTTGAATACACCCAACAAAAGAGTCCTTTAAAATAAAAATGAATCATCATGCTGAATATCAACATGAGATTGTATATTAAAGTCATAAAAACTTGGGGTGTGTGTGGTGAATTTAATATAGTGGAAGTGGCATCAAACAAGTATGGTAATTTCTTCCCATGTAATAGACAACTAGTGAGATGGAAGCTTAGTCCTACATGCACAATAGATTGGGGCTTTCTTATCTCAATATTGCATGATGTCACAATCACTCTCCATGGTATATGTGGAATAATCTCTACTTAGAATATGTAAGGGTTTTTAAAGGGTTTGAATGACCATTTATGACATGTTTACTAGAATTTGGAGCCACATACTCCTCATTAGACTAGCTAGATTGAATGCTGAAATAATAATATCAAGCATGCATGCCACTTTATTCACATTTATGGGTGGTAGTTGGTGCATGTTCACTATTATTCATACAAGGTCACCACCATAAACCTCTATCATGTCACTTATGAGTTGAAATAGCAACTATTGAAACAAAAACAAAAGAAATAACACTTTCTTGATAAGTTGAAAGAGCTTGACCCTTAAGATGGCTAATTTATTTTACTAGTATGTGAAGTGCTGCATGAATGGTTGATGCATTGATGTTGAAAGCAACCCAATTTATTGGGGTTAGAAATAAAATTGATGATAATACATGGAGAACATTTGTAGAAAGTGTTATCTTGATGTTCTCATGAATACTAATGATATTTCAAAGGCACAAAGTTTTGACCCTTCTAATAGGAAAGATTATGACCCTTTTATAATGAAGGGCAGTGACCATGTTTAGTGTATATGTGCCCAACTGGACGTGTTGTTGCTAACTATTTCAGTATGTTTGGGTGTGAAACAGGACCATACCTAGCCTAAATGTACCCATCCACATGCATTGGAACTGGTGGTTTGGCCACATGAGGAGTAGAATAAAATTTACACCCCAATGCAACTTTACGCTGCATGCATCTGACCATTTTTGGAGTAATAGAAAAAATTTCACCACAAGCGAAAGCCTTAGAGATATAAAAAACTAAGAGAGGTTATTGTAGAGGGATCCTATGTGATCCCATAGCCTTAAACAAAATATTTTTAAGTGACATGGATTATGAGTAACAACTTGTCAAAGATTGCTACCTTTCTACACTTTGGTCTCTTAAGGGATATCGTTGGTACAATGTATCTCAGACTGTTTCGGCATGTTTGGGTGCAAAAGAGGACCATGCCTAGCCTAAACATAGACATCCAGAGGCATTAGAGCTATCAGTTTGGTTACACAAGGAGTACAACGAAAGTTACAGCCCTTTGCAACTTTACATTGCATGCATCTGACCATTTTTAGAGCAGCAAAAAGAATTTCACCACGGGAAAATGCCTTAGAGATATAAAGAACTGAGAGAGCTTATTGGAGAGGGACCCTACATGATCCTATATCCTTAGACAAAATGTTTTTAAGTGACACAATTTCTGAGTAATAGCTCGTCAAAGATTGTTTCCTTTTTGCACTTTGGTCTCTTAAGGGATATTACCGGTACATTGTAGCTTGAACTGTTTTGTCATGTTTGGGTAAAAAATAGGACCATCCCTAGCCTAAATGTACCCATCTAGATGCATTGGAACTATCAGTTTGACCGCATGAGGAGCAGAACAAAAGTTAAACCCCTTTGCAACTTTTCACTGCATGCATCTGACCTTTTTTGAAGCAGAAGAAAAACTTTCACCATGGGCAAACATCTCAGAGATATAAAAATTGAGAGAGATTATTGTAGAGAGACTTTACATGATCTTGTAGACTCAAACTAAATGTTTCTAAGTGACACAGTTTCCAAGTAATAGCTCGTCAAAGATTGCTTCCTTTTTGCACTTTGGTCTCTTAAGGGATATCGTCGGTATAATGTAGCTCAGACTATTTCGTCTTATATGGGTGTAAAAAATGACCATGCCTAGCCTAAACATACCCATCCTAATGCATTGGAACTATCTTCTTGGCTACACATGGAGCAGAACGGAAGTTACACCCCTTTGCAACTTTACACTACATGCATCTGACAATTTTTGGAGCAGCAGAAAAACTTTCACCACAGAATAACGCCTTAGAGATATAAAAACTGAGAGAGGTTATTTTAGAGGGACCCTACATAATCTTATAGTATCATATGGAATGTTTGTAAGTGACACAGTTTCTGAGTAGCAACTCGTCAAATATTGCTTCCTTTTTGTACTTTGGTCTCTTAACAAATATTGCTTGTACAATGTAGCTCAGACTATTTTAGCATGTTTGGGTGAGAAATAGGACCTTGCCTAGCCTAAACATACCCATTCAAATGCATTGGAACTATTAGTTTGATTGCACAAGTAGTAAAATGAAAGTTACACCCCTTTGCAACTTTATACTGCATCCATCTGACCATTTTTGGAGCAACAAAAAAACTTTCACCATGGGCAAAGGCCTCAGAGATATAAAATCCTTATAGAGGTTATTGTAGAGGGACCCTACGTGATCCCATAGCTTCAGATGGAATATTTCTAAGTGACATGGATTATGAGCAATAGCTCATCAAAGATTGCTGCCTTTTTGTACTTTGGTCTCTTAAGGGATATCACTATTACAATGTGTTGAAATTTGTTTGTCATTGATGTCAAAAGGTTGGGAGGTGTTCATCATATCCCTATTGGTGTTTTTGTCAAAGGATTAGGATGCTCATTTATGGTGTTCATGTTTCATGGTATGGTCTTCACAAGATGCCTTCATTCACAGAGGTCACATGCCTTTCATGCTTCAAGATGGTGTGTTCATGTTTCACAAGAACCTTGCAAGACATGTATGCAAAGTGTGGAAGCATATACAACGAATGTGAACTGTTTGACATGATGACTTGAAGAAATGTTGTCTCATGGAATGCAATGATTGCAAGATATGCACAAAATGGATTTTTCATAAAGCTTTAAGAACTCTCAAGCAGATTCACAAAAGTAAATTTCAACCAAACACAAATTTTGGCATGTCTAAAACTAAATTGCACAACCTTATCCAACTTCCTCCTTGCCTATGCTAGAATGGGATCTAGGGAACATGGTGTGGACAACAATCAAAGTGTAAATGATATAGGAATTTTGTCACATGTATTGTATTTACAGTTGCCCTTGTAGACATGTATGGAAAGTGTGGAAGCATAGACAATTCACATGAACTATTTGAAATGATGCCTCACATAAATGCATAGTCCCATAGAATTCTTTGATTCCAAGATATGAACAAAATGGATTATTTGAAAATGATTTATAAATTTTCAGGCAAATGCAATTGGCACGTGTAAAACCAAATGCCTATAATGATAATTGATCATCATATTAAATATTTAATATAAACTGTCGTATACATAATATCATGAACATAACATCTTGTTTATATACAAATCCATATAGGCATGTCCAAACAAATCCATACAAACATATATACAGAAGTATACTTCGGTAACATACAAAAGTATGTATACAAATCCATCTAGGCATACAAAAATGTCCCAAAAACTAGTTTCCTATGGACTTTTATGAAATAATTAGTGGCCCTTGCTTGACCATGAAGATGGAGAGCCAATTAGTGACTCATCCTCTCTCTATCATTGAGTAGACCTCTTCAATAGAAGTTCATCCAGCTCCACCTGTTAATACAATCAAATAATATGCACATTATTATAGAAAATATGTGAAATATATAACATCACATATGTAATTAATCACTTACTGTCACCCGATGATCACTCTCCATCATCTTGTCTCTCTATTCATCTATAGATGGACAAGTTGGAGTTGTGACCTCCTATGAGAAGCATCAAGAAGTAAAATTGACTAAACATAAATATCATTTATGTACATTAAATGACATGAGATAAAAAAATAAATAAAAAATATGATATTTTCATGTTATTCGCTTATACCTCGGTCAAAGGATAAGAATCCTCAGTAGAATGGAGTGGTTGAATGAAAGAATAGAATTGTTCAAGAAGCTACAAGGACAATGGTAAGAGAAGCAAAAATATTGGATGTATATTGGAGGGAAGCAATTCATACTACTGTTTATATGCAAAACAAAGTACAAGTAACCATCTAGGAAAGTTTTATGCATACTTACAAATTAATCCAATGAACCATCCGGGTTTGCTCTACTCTTTATTGTGTCAAGTATTGTCTCATGTTCATACTCACGCACCTTCCACAAGGTCTTGTTCAAAGGTCTACCCCGATGTTGTATCAAATGAACATTGGATGCCATGACAAGGTTTGATTAATGAAGAATCTTTCGATGCGTGTCAAGGTCCTGAAATAGCCAAAAATTAACACTCTTATGTGGGTACCTTCTAAGCCATGTTCTAGTAACAACCATCGAGCCTGTAGGGTATTCGATGTTTTCTCCATCTGTAAGTTAGGGCCTCCAATTTAGTTTTGGCCTCAACATGACACAAGTAATAATCTGTTCTATCTTCATTGTCTTCATATGCAATAACTACATAAACATGCCCTACATTGATATGTGAAACAAATTAAATGAAACTAGTCAACATTACAAAAACACTACAAAGTAAAATAAAATTAGGAATTTCAAAAACTATTCAAGTAGATATATTACCTGATTGAACTAGATCTGATATGTAGTCAAAGTCAACTGATGATTCCATCTGTGTCAGTTTCAGTTCCATTGGGGGTCGATACATGTCAAGTGGGCTAAGATAACTTAACCGCCATTTGTCAACCCACTCCTTTGACTCACACTCATTCTAGGATTGAATTGTACATGAACAACAAAAGCATGCCATCTTCCACATTTGGATACCCCATGAACCTACAATTAATTTTCTTAAAAAGCATAGCTCACTTGATCATGTCAATGTACAACAGTTCTCACATGGTGCAATGTTAGTATCATCTATCAACCAAACAAATCTATGAACTAAAGACTTACCTTCATTACCTGGATCCATCTAAGCATTACACTACTTGACAATTGATTTTGCATTTGTCCACTTTGTATTCTCTTTATCCTTTAACTCTTCTCGTGTTATGTCTCTTTTAATTCATGCTCATGCACCATCATGCTCTCCCTTTCCATGCCCGACCTCACAAAAGTTCCACATATGTTGAACACCTATAATATTATGCCTCCTCCTTAGCCAATACAAATTTTGTGAGTTCTTGAATTGTGATGAACAATTATCCAACCATTTGATATGCTAACTAAATGATATGCCTCTTCTAGCCAAATCATTGTAGAACACCTAAAAGCAACCTTGGACAAACTCCATAGAATGCGTGTGATCATCACTAATATAAAAATGATACTCTCTTATAATCTTTTTGTCATCCTCTATACTATCATTCACATGAATGAATGCGATGTACACAAATATAGATACCTGTGTGGAGTTGTAATATTGTGATTGCACCTCACGTTGTGGCTATAGACTATAGTTCTCTATAAAGTTGACAACTGAAACAATGCTACCAAGTGGAAATGTGTCCTTGCATAACTTGAATTACAAGTCCAACCATCGATCTCTATGGGTATGCCTTGGATACTCATACACTATACTGTCATGAAATATAGATATAAACTGATACACTCGAATCTTTTGAATAACCAAATCACACCTCTTTACTTCTTTACTATCTTTTGTATTGTAGGCCACTATTTTATACTTTCTAAACTCTACTAGTTCATTTCCAACTACATGTGTGCTTTCCATATGTTCACATACTGTGATATGTTGCAAACCACCACAATGCTAACATGTGCCATCCAAGCACAATTTCTTATAGAATATTTGACCTTCCTCTCTTTCACATAAAGTTGTTGATATGAAGTCTATTGAAGATGTTAGTGGGGCATGCATGCCACAATCCTACAAAACATTGTTAGTATGCAAATCTAAACATATAGACTGATAAACATCAAAATGGCTAGAAAATTCAATATGTAATCTACAACAACAAGTAGTGCATGTGTGATTTATTTTGACATAGAAATGTTTTAGCATTTAAAAATATCTTTGAGAAATTTTAATTTGAGGATACATCTTTTGAAATTTACCAAAAAATTGTGTTTAAGTCATATCAAAAAAATGCTTTGGATGTGGCTCATGGTTTCAACTACCAATTCTTCTTCTTACCACATCCCTTTGATTCAAAAATACCCTTGTGTAATTCTTCCAAAAGTCTTTAATTAGTGATCTCAATGCTTCAACAATTCATTTATGTTTGCATGGTACTCTCCCTAAGAATGCCCATAATTCATTGGCATCGGTGTCCTCAATTCTTTGGTGCCTTCCAATAGCTCTTGATAAAGTTTTTCTATTAATTCTCAATGTTTGACTTGTCTTTTTAATGAGACAAGATTTCCTCATTTGATTACTTACTATTGTTTATGTAATGACATGTCACACATGATATGTTACTATATTTTGTGCATGAGGTGTTACCCACACTCTCATATGCACTCATTAGATTCTTGACAATAGATTTTTCACTTGAAGCCTCTGATGTTCTCAACCCAAGAATCTTCATGATGGACCTATACTTTATCAATCACATCATTTCAACGAATAGTTGACATCTTATGGTCTCACTTAACTTTTCAAAGAACACTCTCCAAATCTTATGAGCATATCTTCTACAAGTATGTTTTAGAATATTACCTTCCATTGGCTACAAAATACTCTCATCAATATCAATCAAATACTTTATCTTTCTATACAAAATTCTAGGTGGTGTTAAGAAAGGTAAATTCATCTGAACATTAGGAATTTCATCAATATTTAAATGAGAAGGGCTAGATGGCATACCTTCGATTAGAGATGGAATAGATGACATACCTTGAGGTTGAGGTGGGAATGATGGTGTACCTCCTTCATCACATGTGAGTGATGTTGTACTCTCAACTTGAGATGTGGTAGATGGTGTCCCTCCATCTTGACTTGCGGTAGAGGATGTGTCTCCAATTGTGGTATTCAAATCTCTCATAGAACGAAGATTTTGGATTCATTCCCTTTGTACCACTAATACCATATCTCTTGTTGATGGTTGAGGTTCCTCTTCAATTGGCATGTCTTCAATAATCATGTCCAATTTCCTCTTCTCACGAAGTTCGCTCAAAGTCGTTGCTTTCTTTTCATTGTTAGCTTCTTTGTCTTCCTGTTGGTTTAATCCTTGATCGTTTTCTTGGTATGATGGATAATTTATCTGGAGCATGATAAAGAGACAAATATTAGTTCCTAAGAAATGAATATGGTTCCAAATTTTAGATCTGCTGCCCTCAACATTTCCAGAACTTCCCACACTTTCCTTGCAGTCAAAGAAGAGTTTTCAATAACATGGTGGAGGATTTTTCAGCCCATTACCATTGTTGAAGTGTTCTCAACTAGTCAAAGAAGATTTTTCAATTAACTTTTAAAGGGCTCTTGCTAAAATTCAAGGTTAAAGCACTTTACTTAAGAGGCCCTATAAATTGTTGCTAATTTTATATCTATAATAGATCAACATTGTAAGTGCATACTCAACTAAGTAGTAGATTTTATGGTAAATTTTTGGATGGACAATGCGCCCCATATAACACCCTACAACCATCAAACCAATTCTTGGGTTGGAATATAGATATTCATTTAAGATATATGCCTCATTAATTTTATGCTTCTTTGAAGGCCCTTATAAATTCCCCTTCCAAATTCATGGTCAAATTGAGACCATTTTTTATCTTTCAATCCCTATAAATCAATTACATTATGATATTTTTGGGGATCTTAGAGTTGATCATGGTGAGTGTACTAATATTCCCTATGCCAACTTAACTTCTCATTTCAGCTTTAAGTTAGGGTGTGTAATGCAAGTATTGACATTAATTGTAAAGTGTGGTATTTTCTCAAAATTAAGGCACTAGATTTTTTTATGGTGGTTTCAAATTGGTTAGTTGAGTAGTGGTTGTTGGGGGTAGTGCTTGTGGCTTATTATTAGGTGGATAAGAGACGGTAGACCTCATGACTCTTTTAGGAAATGTGTAATGTCAAAAAATAAACTATCTTTAATTTTTAATTGCTCCTCTCTAGCTGGCTTAAAGTGTTTCAAAGCTATCTAAGGAAGGGGTGTGGATGATGAGTGCATTGAGACATAAAGTATATAATAGAAGTGATTTTGTGGAAAATCTAGCTACTTTCATCCCTTTAATTAAATAGTGGTTAAGGCTTCTTAAGTTTGTATTTCCAAGCCACTTTTAAGATATGTGTTCAACACCACTAGAAAATATCTTCACAAGTAAAAACTTAGTTTTTGTTGTATGGAATTTTTTTAGGTTTTTCTATTTCTTTGGTTGGTAGCTATGTTTGTTTAATAGTTGTCAAATCATTATTAGATGTTATATGGTTGTCTTGACTAGTTTATGTTGGAGAGGAGTGTATTGTAATCCCATTTTTTTACATTTTGAATTTGAATAAAGGAACTCAATTTTGCACCTAGGATACTATGTTCCTATTGATCATTTTGATAAATTCATGTTTTGGATTGATGATATCTTTCATGAGTAGCTACAATTCTACATGTATAAGAAGAAATTCAAAGCAACAGAAATTTACAACTATTTGGGAAGATATTTAGAGCTCAGGCTACAAATTCCCTATTAGACATGTATGCAAAATGTGGAAGCATAGACAAGGCACATGAACTATATACACAAAATATAAACACAACTGATATAAACACAAAATATATAAACCATACAAGTTATATAAACATGTATGTAATGAGGCATGATAAAGTAATTAATTCAAACATAATTGAGGAAATTGTAACTTAGAACATGTGTAAAGACATGACATACTTAAAAAATGGTGATTTGAATCGAGAGAGTAACCAATTATGTAGTCTTTTTTTCTTCTTGCATCAAACTCCTCAACAATTTGAATTTTTCACCACTTTCATCTTTTACAATGTTCAATTAAAAAACACTCAAATAGAAAATTAATAACAACAATACAATTAACCAATGTATAATGTTAAATTCCTTCAATTCAATCACAATTAACATTGCAACACTACAAAAATTGAAACTTCAATTCATCTATATCAAATTCAATGTGAGAACTATGTTATTTCTTCCTTCTTAAGTTGGAAAACAAGAAAAAGGTGGTGAAAAGTTCATGCAAACGTGGTAGAATGTGAAAAATGTGCATGTGCACTTCCCAACAACATGAAAAAACTTTTTTTGTTTGAACATGCACATAATGAGAAGAAAATAGAGCATGTGGGCCTAGATCATGGCTATCATGACCATTTTACTATTTCAATAGCAAGACACAGTGCACTCGCATTATAACATGAGTGCATTATGCATTGCTAAACAAAACACTATATTATTCACTCTCTCATGTATTTATTGTGTCTCTCCCTTAAGCATAAACCCTAATCCCTTATCCCTAAACCCTAACCCCTATACCTCAACCCTAATCCCTCAACCCTAAACCCTAATCCATTGTCCCTTGTCCCTAAACCCTATCCCTAAAGCCTCAACCCTCAACCCTTAAACCTCAAATCCTAAACCCTATCCCTAAACCCTTAACCCTCAACACTATACCTCAAACCCTAATCCCTCAACCCTTAACCCTAATCCCTTATCCCTAAACTCTAAACCCTGTCGCTAAAACTTGAACCCTCAACTCTTAAACCTTAAATCCTAAACCCTATCCTTGAACCCTCAACCGTAATCCCTCAACCCTAAACCCTAATCTCTTATCCCTAAACCCTAAACCCTATCCCTAATGCCTCAATCCTCAACCCTTAAACCTTAAATCCTAAACCCTATCCCTAAATCCTCAACCATCAACACTATACCCTAAACCCTAATCCCTCAACCCTAAACCCTAATCCCTCAACCCTAAACCCTAATCCCTCAACCTTAAACCCTAAACCCTATCCCTAAAGCCTCAATCCTCAACCCTTAGAGCTCAAATCCTAAACTCTATCCCTAAACTCTCAACCCCCAAAAGTATACCTAAAACCCTAATCCCTCAACCCTAAACCCTAATCCCTTAACCCTAAACCCTAATCCCTTATTCCTAAACCCTAAACCATATCCCTAAAGATTCAATTGTTAACCCTTAAACCTTAAAACCTAAACCCTATTCCTAAACCATCAACCCTCAACACTATACCCCAAACCCTAATCCCTCAATGCTAAACCCTATCCCTAAACCCTCAATCTTCAACACTATACCTCAAACTCTAATCCCTCAACCCTAAACCCTAATCCCTCAACCCTAAACCCTAATCCATTATCCCTAAACCATAAACCTTATTCCTAAAGCCTCAACCCTCAACATTTAAACCTTAAATCATAAACCCTATGCCTAAACCCTCAACCCTTGACACTATACCTTAAACTCTAAGCCCTTATCCCTAAAGCCTAAACCCTATCCGTAAAGCCTCAATCCTCAAGGTCCTTAAACCTTAAATCCTAAACCCTATCCCTAAACCCTCAACCCTCAACACTATACCTCAAACCCTAATCCCTCAACCCTAAACCCTAATCCCTCAACCCTAAATCCTAATCCATTATCGCTAAACCCTAAACTGTATCCCTAAAGCCTCAATCCTCAACCCTTAAACCTTAAATCCTAAACCCTATCTCTAAATGCTCAACCCTCAACACTGTACCGTATACCCTAATCCCTAAACCATAAACCCTAATCCCTCAACCCCAAACTTTAATTCCTTAACCCTAAACCCTAAACCCTACCCCTAGAGCCTTAACCCTCAACCCTTAAAAGTTAAATCATAGACCCTATGCCTAAACCCTCAACCCTTGACACTATAGAGTAAACACTAATCTTTTATCCCTAAAGCCTCAACCCTCAAGGTCCTTAAACCTTAAATCCTAAACCCTATTCCTAAGCCCTCAACCCTCAACACTATACCTCAAACCCTAATCCCTCAACCCTAAACCATAATTCCTCAACCCTAAACTCTAATTACTTATCCCTAAACCCTAAAGTCTATCCCTAAATCCTCAATCCTCAATCCTCAATCCTTAAACCTTAAATCCTAAACCCTATCTCTAAACCCTCAACCCTCAATACTATACCCTAAAACATAATCCCTCATCCCTCAACCCTAATCCCTTATCCCTAAACCCTAAACCCTATCCCTAATGCCTCAACCCTTAACCCTTAATCCTTAGATCATAAACCCTATGCCTAAATCCTCAACCCTTGGCACTATCCCTTATCCCTAAACCCTAAATCCTATCTGTAAAGCCTCAACCCTCAAACCTTAGACCTTAAATCCTAAACCCTATTGTTAAACCCTCAACCCTCGACACTATACATTAAACCCTAACCCTTTATCCCTAAACCCTAAACCCTTATCCCTAAAGCCTCAACCCTCAACCCTAAAACCTTAAATCCTAAACCCTATCCTTAAACCCTCAACCCTCATCACTATACCTTAAACTATAATCCCTTATCCCTAATCCCTAAACCCTATCCCTGAAGACTCAACCCTTAACCCTTAGACCTTAAATAGTAAACCCTATTCCCAAACACTCAACCCTAGACACTATACCTTAAATCCTAATCCCTTATCCCTAAACCCTATCCTTAAAGCCTCAAGCCTCAACCCTTAAACCTTAAATCCTAAACCCTATCCCTAAACCATCAACCCTTAACACTATAACTTAAACCCTAATCCCTCAACCCTAAAACCTAATCCATGAACCTTAAAGCTAGAAACTTGTTGATGTATAAAATTACGTGGATTCCAACACCAACATGGGAAGTTTCAAGAATGTGGGACTTGACACTTGAGACAACCTCCAAATTTTATAGAAGTTGTCTCTTCCTATTTTAATTGAGGTTTAGGTAAAAGAAAGAAAAAATAAGATTATAGATACAATAAATAGAACTTCTAATCCTATGGTGATGCACCTGATTTAAATGTATTGAAGTAACTTAGCACAGTGATCAAATTCTCAAGATTCAACTATATCAAAGAGCAAATACTACATGATTAACATAGACAAATTGTAAACAAATTGAAAATCAAAGGCTAAACTTAGAAGATTGATATCGAGACACATAAAATACCACCAATGGCATAGAACAGAACTTCTTTCATTAACAATTTGGCAAATACAAAAGGCACAGATACATGCACAGATATATCAACTTCCTTCTCTTGAAACAATTAAACTAAGGCAAAATGATATAATTTGATCACCACAAAAATCTCTAAATTCTTAATCAATAAATTGTATCTCTATTACAAAATCTTCCTATATTTATAGCCACAAATTTTGACTCAAGATCGCCTCCAATTGTTAGGATATTAACGGCATCAAGAAAATTGGAATTCAACTGGGACTTTGATTGGTACTAAGAATCTCCCTAAATTTGCAACCGTCTTTCCCTGTGCACTCATTGGTTGAGCGATAAATTATGTGGCACTGTAACTATAGTTCTATTATGACACATGGCATAACCCACGAGATCTCAAATGGCTCTAAAACTGCTATGTGGTACCTTCCGTTTAAATGCTTAGCTTCCTTCTCATTCAAAAGGGACACATAGAATACTGCCACTTGTCGGCATCTACCACACTTGAAACTTGATACATGGTAGCCTTCAAGAAACAAAAATGGGACACTTGGCATTCTCCGTTGTTCTTAAAATCTATTGTATACCTCAAGCACCCATGGTAATGACACATGTCACTTCCCGTATCATTTAGAAACTATATCTTTATTTTGCAGGACCCACCATATATTTCTTTACTTCCCAAAATATAGACAAAAAATGGTGTCACATGGTACCATCAACCTGAAGCAACACTAGGAACATGGTGCCCTCCGCTGTATCCAAAGATTGATAAAAAGAGTTTCTTGAAGCCCCACAGATATGACACTTGTCACTCTCTGTGTACAACTAAAACTTATATGAAACTTATACGTGGCACACTCTACATACAATAGTAGCAAATTTTGTCCTATCTCCTATATAAAACATGTGGAACCCTATGCCACAACTAAAAACTATGTCGTAACACCCCTCAGGCCCACCATATGTTTCTTGGTGCCCGAAGCTTAACCAAAGGGATACATGTGCCAGCGTCTGCTTCTGCAATAAAAAGACACTTGGGAACTTCCGCGTGCAAGCTATGTTAAAACAAACTATTCTCCAAGGCCTATGGTAGCAACACATGATGCACTCTGCACTTAGGAAACAACTGCAAAGAGAAATATAGAAACTAGATAGGTGGCACATTCTGGCAACATCTAGAAATTGCAAGGCATAAAGAAAATATGTAGCACAATTTGTGACACTTAGAAATTATTATAACTTCTCTAAAACTCCATTCCATGTAGTAGTATCTACATTACTTAGAGCATTTCATTGCAGTGGCATTAATATGGGAAATAAACATCAATAGAAACTAAAGAAACTGAGCCACAACCAAGAAAAAACAAAATGTAGAGTTTAGCTCTACAATTCATGGTGACTACAAGGACCTCTATGCCTACTTAGAGAGAACTCTAGAATCAACAAAAAATCAAAATTGCACTGCCATAATAAAGAAAAGAGTCACAATTTCTGGAAGGTGGCCTGATATACAGACCACTCTGAATTAGACAATCCCTATCTACTCTGCAAATCTTGGAAAGAAAAATCCAAATTAATGATAACCTTATGAGAAAAAGATAGCAAAATCTGGACTACAGCATGTAATTGAAATTTAAGTTGAGCCATTGGAACCAAGACTGCTTCCACTTCTTCCACACTAGAAGAATCACTCAGACCTTGGAAAATGGCCTGATCATTTTGTTTAGTTAGCAGCAAAGCCTTTACAGCCTCAGTCATTAAAACTATATTGTCATTAGGAAAAGGAGAAGGCAAACCTAACTGTACCAATTCCTCAATTTGTCTCTTCATATTCTTGACACCTTCGTTTACTGTATTAAGCAATGCCTTGCAACTTACAGCAGCTGGATTACAACTCAAGACTTCATTCACTTTCTTTGTAGCAATCATCATATCACTTACACTAGCAACTAACAAAGTTTCATCAGCTGTATCATATAGTTTCTACAATAAAAGTTGGGAATTTGAAACCCTCAAAGAAACAATAGACAATGTTGCCTCTGCAGAGTACTCTACTTTTTCACATAATTTTTGTGCATTCAACAAGAAAGTGAGAGAAGGCTTAAGAAGAACAATCTCCTTAGAGATTATTTTCCACATAGATGCATATATCTCCTTTACCATATTCAAGACCCCTACATTTTATGGCCACTATACTAACTCAATCATTAATTGCTTGGTCTTTAGCTGTTCAATAATAAATTGGGCTTGAGTGGCACTACTCAGATTTTGTTCTTTTGAAAGGGTCTGCTGCAATGTTGACACCTCTTGGACTTTGTCCTGATACTTCTTCTCCACAGTGGCTTTCCCTTGTCTCAATGCAGCAACATTAGATTTCTCCTATGCTACTTCATTCTTCAAAGCTGCAACCTAAGTATGTGATGCTGGATGTATTTGTAAAGATATGGTAGACTACAAATCCTTTTTTAGGGTATCAATCTCTTTATCCTTGGCTTTTATCTATGAAGTTAAGCTACTATTAGTAGCTTTCTCTTGTACCAAATCTGCTTGAACTTTCTGCAATCTTTTTGCCATTATCAAATAATCAATGGTAATAGCTGAAGCAATTTCATTCATTAATTCTACTCTATCTTTTGGTCTAAAATGAGTCAGATCCATGGCCACTACATTCATTGTATAATATTTTGGCTGCATTTGCTCCATGGGTTTGATCACATTTGGGGCTAAATGGGTAACAGTCAAAGATTGTTGAATAGGATCAAACAAGGATTTCATGTGAGAAACAACAGGGCTCTTATTCTCTTTCTTTCTCTTCTTTTCTATTTGAGCCTCTCTTGCTTTCCTTGTTGAGTCAGCTTGTGATTGAAAAGTAGGAGGTGAGGAAATGTGTCCACCAGCAAATGGATAACCTTGGGGCAAGCCATAAGGAATGGTAGTTATTTGTTGGCTTGGGTCAAACTAAGGCAAAGCCCACTTGGGCATTGATGGAGAAAACAAGGGTAATGATGTGCCCTGTGATGACATGGCTGATGAATTGGCAATTGGGGCAAAAGACTGAAGTGGCACAATAGAGGTGGCAAGGGGTGTGAAAGAATGGGTGACTTGGGTAGCCGCCCCTATATGAGAAGAAATAGAAGGGGAAAAGGGAGAAGAAACACTCACCTAGGCCGCCGATGAAGTCATAGGAGCTTGTTGTTGTTGGGGCACCGATACATCTTCTTCCTCTTCTTCTAAAACTAATTTACATTTTCTTTTCAAAAGCCTTCCCTCTATGTCTTCAAGATCTTCTTCTTCTAAATCAATTACTATTTGGTGAAAAGGTGCCGCTCTGAGACCCCTCAATGCCGAAGCTTTTTGGGTCTCACAAGATGGTGATGCTATCTCCTTCTGTTTTTGTAAGGTACTAAGAGATGGACGCCATGGGACTCAAGGAAATTCTGATGCAGCATGCTTTGTTTCTTCAAGTTCCTAAACTTCCTCTGATGTTCCTTCTTCTTCTACTCTTGAATCTCTAGGAATGTTGCTAGTGTCAAGGCTTGATACTGGAGAGATATGAAAATCATCCCAAACCGTTTCCCATTCTTCATCAGTCTCAACATCTCCAAAAGTATGGTAAGTTCAAATATCTCCTATCTATATTTCAAGTAAGCAGCAATTTTTTCTACATTCCAATCTTTCTTCTTTAAGGTACCTTTGAGGCCTATGGTCATTGACTTCTTAGGGTCAAATTCCTATATTTTCCAATAAAAGGTCTCCCATGGCCTAGGACCTTTAGCTAGTAGATCTGTCAATTCAACATAAACTGCAGGATCATCCTACTTTACAATCTCTTCTTCTCCCAAAAGGGGTGTTTCTCATGAATGAATTTTATAGAAACCTTATTATTGATAATCCAAGAAGCTAAGAAACTATCTGGATCATATTTCCACTTATCTTCAACTATTAAGAAACCATAAGCTGCTAATTTCCTCAATAGGAGGTTTTTAGTCTCTCTCCTCTCAATTGTTATTTTCTTTATGGTCCAAGGAACATCATATATTTTCTTATTCCTCTTTTCATGACTAAAATTGTTATCAATGATAGATATTTGCCGAGCCACTTCTAAAAATGCAACCCTAGGAGTCAAAACCTTTGGGAGTAGAATAGGCTCCCCAGCAAAGCCGTGAAGTCTGATAATAAGTGTATGGGCTCCAAAGAAGTAATTGCAAGGAATTTTAAAATTCACTAAGAAACCTCTGAGACTCTCTGTCATTCTATTTTTTATAGGATCAGACCCTAACTGGTTAAAAACTGATGCAACAAAACACTCTGCACACTCATAGGGATCTGAAGTGTCTAAAAGAACATGGGTCCAAGCAGACACTGGGATTGTTCTATTATTATTGGACTCAGGGTCATACATACTTAAAGGCATATACTATTGAAAGAGACAAAAATTTTGATATAGCATTAAGTGAAACATGTAGGTTGAGTACCTAAAAACATGATTTTGAGAGAAATCCGTGAGCTAGTCCACCATAGCTGTAGAGATTTATTCTACAAAGTCGAGATGGTACTCCTGAGACTTGTCCACAGTCTTGAGTCTAAAAATTACTGTGAGTTTCCAATCATGTACTGTCGAATCATCATACTAGCAAAAGATAAAAGACAACATAGAAAGAGCATCTTAAACGTCAGGACTAAACTAAGCTCAGCCTATTGGTAGCGGAGGCAACTAGGTATTGTCATCACCTAAACGTATTTCAGTATTTAGGAACTTTACCCTACTATGGAGATTTCCCCATGTAGCCTGTGACTTGGGAATCATAGGAAATGTAGCCATCCTATCATGTTGCAAGCCCAACATATCCTAAATTGCTTTAGGAGTTATTTGGACCATGAAGGGGCCACGTTGAATAGAGGCATTTGGAGGATGAAATAATTCTACACATATGTCAATCAATTCCAGATATGGGTGAATCGCAAGAACCACAAACTATGCAATTGAGATGTCCAGACTCTCATTCGAAAAGTTTATGTCTACCCTTTTGTAGCTCAGATGAGGCACCTCTGATGAGCTCCCTCCCAAAGACTTTTTGGGTTCTTCTACATATGTGTGTCAAAAATGCAATTTACATAGTCTTTTACTTGTGCAGAGTCTATACTCACCCCCGTATCCAAGACCCTTGTCCTTGGATAGCTCACTTTTGGTTGCACTGGCACAGACGATTAAGATTTACTTCCTTTCAATTATCAGATTGTTCAAAGAGCCCTAGCCCTTCCTATGGTGACTGTGGCTCTGACATTTATTTATCTCTTAGAAACCTTAGCAACTCTTGATGCAACAAGTTAGCATGAAACTTGAAAATGACTCGAACCTAGATATAATTGCAGGCAAGGAACAAAACTTTAAACACAGAAAGCAACTCAGAGAATGTACAATAAGGAAATAGCAAATGCAACAATCAGAGACGATTAAAACTTAGTTCAATGAGGCATAATGAAACATTAATGACACATCACATCTTATAAATGGCATTAATGCCAAAAAGATGGTTAGTGTATATTTGGAAATCCGTATGGGGTGGTGTGTTGGATCAGTTTTGAAAATAGTGATCATATGATTTGGTACTTTCTTAAAGTTTAAGGAACCACCAAACAACCTTAATAAATGCAACTGCTAACAAAAGGGGACACTGTGCTACAAACACGTGTTCTCAGAACACTTATTTAAAAGGGAAAAAGTGGGAAAGCAAGATAAAAGCAGGAAAGGAAATAAAAGATACCTAACTAACTATGATACATGACAGGTCTCAAAACAATGTAAAGTGTTTGAAAAAGATCCCATTCACAGGAATATCTTCAAGTTCCTCTTCCATATTCTCAAGCTCAAATACATTTTGTTGCTTACAGACATGAACCTTAAAAGGACCTGTCCATAATGAGTCAAACTTACTGTGCAGGCCTAGTTTAGCATCTCTCTCATCCCATTTTAGCAGTAAAGACCCAACTTCAAAATTTAGGTTGGAAATATTTTTGTCAAATGAATTCTTTACAATCTATTGATGCTTCATCAATGAATCATGTGCCCTTTCTCTCTTCTCTTGAACCTCTAGTAACTTGGTAAGCCTCACATGCATCGAGCTACTTTCTTCTATCTCCAACTATTTAAGAAATTGTAAGGCAGGAACTTTTATACTTAGTGGCATCACTGCATGCTTAACATAGACTAACTCATATAGAGACATCTTGGTCACTTGCTTTGTTGTGATTCTATCTACCTATAGTGCTAAATTGAGGAACTTATGCCAATCTCTATGATGATCATCCCCTATTCTCTTTATGAGTCTAATCAGGTTCTTGTTTGTAGACTCTGCCAAGCCATTGCCTTGTGGATAGTAGTTTGATGAAGTCTGAAGATATATTCCATTATTTAATGCAAACTTTCATAGTCTAGTTCCTAAGAATGCTTTGGCATTATCTAATATGATGGTGCGTGAAGGGCCAAAATGGGTAGTTATCCGCTCTAGAAACTCTAAGATCACCTTTTCGGTAGCTTCTATGAGTGGAACTATTTCACTCCACCTTGTAAAGTAATCAGTTGCAATAAGGATCCACTTGTATTCAATATTTGACACTAGATTTATCATCCCAATAAAATCTAAACCCCACTGAGCAAAGGGTTGTTCCACTATTATGGGAATTGAAGGCAATGTAGCATTTCTTCTTCTTCCAATATAAAACTAACAATCCTGACACTCCTTGACCACCTGATAGCAATATGCAAATAGTGTTGGCCAGAAGTAGCCAGCTTGTGTCACTTTAATTACAGTAGTTCTTACTAAAAAATGTTGCCCTGAGGTTCCATGATGAAACTCATGTAGTATCTTTTGGGCTTCATCTTTCTCAACAGATCTCAACAATATTCCATCAATATTCTTTCTAAACAAAACATGATCAATCAATACAAAATGAACTCCCTATTGTCTGTAATGCTAGTTCATTAGGGAAAATACCAGTTCTCATGAATTGTATTCTATCACTTACCCAAGAATCTTGATCAACCTCTTAGAGTTTCAACATTGGTTCAACTTCTGCTTCTTCAGGCATTGACTCTTCTATGTCTTGAGTAATATATTAGCACAGTCCCCTACCCCTAACCAATTTGGTAGGTCTCACCTCTACATCATATTCTAATATTTTTGTTATCCAATTAGCTCTCTTTTTAGTGATCTCACCTTCCATGATATACTCCCTTACACTAGGGTGAGCTACTAATATTAGAATCTTATTCTTTGTCACTAAATGCCTAAATTTTTAAAGAGATTTTACCATAGCATAAGATTGCTTTACTTGGATTCATACTCCCTTAAGGTCCTAGAGAAGAATGCAATTGGATGTTCTCCTTCTTCTTTGTCATCTTTTTGGGTCAAAACAGTTGCAACACTATGTTCTCCTCCATATACATACATTATATGAAGGGCTTAGAGAAATTTGGATTTCTTAGCACTGGTGCAGTAGAAATGGCTTTCTTGATTTCCTCAAAAGTTTGTCTTCCTTCAGTAGTCCATTTGAAAACTAAATCCTTTTTTAGAAGTAAAGTGATTAGCCTAACTAGCCCTACAAAATCGGATATAAATCAACTAACAAAATTGATCTTACCCAAAAAGGATTGAACTGCCTTTTTGTTGACTAGCAAAAAAAGATTTAGTATAACTGTGATCCACTTCAAATCAATAGAAATTCCATCCTTTGACACAATGTGTCCCAGAAGTTTCCCTTTGGGCACTGAAAAAATACACTTCTTAGGATTTAGGGAGATCCCAAACTCTTGACACTTTTAAAAAATAGCTTCTAGGTGCTCAAAGTCATCTTTGGCATATTTCGTAAATATTGTAAGGTCATCCAAATAGATCAAAATGATCTTATTTATAAAGTCTTTAAATGCTATGTCCATGGTGCGCTGAAAAGTAGCCCCAACATTTGAAAGACCAAACGGCATTTTGGCATATGCGAAGGTTCCCCATTTTGTAGTGAATGTTGTCTTATGCTGATCTTCATCAGCCAACTAAATCTGATTGTACCTTGAGAAACCATTGAGCAAAGAAAACCTCTCTTATCCAGCCACTATTTGCAAAATTTGTTCCATGGATGGCAGGGGGTAATGATCCTTCAATGATGCTTTACTCAGGTCCCTAAAATCTACATAGAGCCTTATGTCCCCATTCTTTTTCCTTATTGGCACCAAGTTAGATACCCAAGTTGAATGCTTGATTGGAAAAATAATCTTGGACTCTAGAAGATTTTGTAATTCATCTAGCATTAAAGACTCACTACAACAAAATAGTTAATTATCACTTAAAATAGCACTAGATTTTAGTGCATTTGAGTCCATGAATTGGACATTTCTACCAACACAAAACTTGGTGCCCAATTGTATCTCACTATTGCACCTAGTTTAGTGCCGGGTTTAGCACTAATTGTAATGTTAGATTTAGAGCCGCAGTTAGCACTAGGTTTAGCGCTGATATTTGGTGTTAGGATTAACGTCGGAGTTAGCACTAGATTTTGTTGCTTCCAGTTTGGCTTCTTGTGTTGCTTCCAGTTTGGCTTCCAATTTTGCTTCTAGTTTTGCTTCCAGGTTGGCTTCCAGTTTTGCTTCCAGTTTTGCTTCTAGTTTTGCTTCTGGTTTCACTTCCAGGTTTGCTTCCAATTTTGCTTCCAACTTTGCTTCCAGTTTCACTTCTAGTTTTGCTTCTGGTTTTACTTCCACTTTTGCTTCCCGTTTTTCTTCTAGTTTTGCTTCCAATTTGGCCTCCAATTTTTTCTTCCAGCTTTTCTTCTATTTTTGCTTAAAATTTTGCTTCCCATTTTGCTTCCAATATTTTTTCTAGTTTTGCTTCTAGTTTTGCTTCTGGTTTTACTTGCAGTTTTGCTTCCAATTTTGCTTATGGTTTTGCTTCCAGTTTTGCTTCCAATTTGGGTTCTAGGTTTGCTTCTAGTTTTTCTTCCACTTTTGTTTCCCATTTTACTTCCAGTTTTTCTTCAAATTTTACTTCCAATTTCACTTCCAATTTTGCTTATGGTTTTTCTTTTGGTTTTACTTCCAGTTTGGCTTCCAATTTTGTGTCCAATTTTGCTTCCAATTTTGCTTCCATTGTTGCTTCCAATTTTTCTTCTAGTTTTGCTTCCTTTTATGCTTCCAATATAGTGTTACTTGTTTCTTCCAATTTTGCTTCCATTTTTGTGTCTTTTGTTGCTTCTTAAAATGCTTATTGTTTTTCTTACATTTATTAATTTAATATGTTGTATTTCAATTTAATTAGTTAAATATATCATGCCTCTTAAATAACTCATATGATTATAAAGTAAGTAATTTAATTATTCAACTCATGATTAAATAACAAGATAATTATTATAACATGATCATCATCTATAATCAAAACAAGTGAGTCAAATATCTATAATTTAATTGAATTTTACAACATCCATCTTGAGCAAGAAATTAAAATCATCATACGTAATAAATATCCATCCAAAAATCATCGACCACTTTCAATATATAAAAATTGACAAGTCAATATTGATAAGATTATCATCATATAAAAATAAAACAAGTGAAAGTCAAATATGCCAGTAGATCAATAACATGTCGAAATGATACATGTCCAATAGTTGACATAAGTCAAAATGATACATGTACAAATGATATAAGTAAAAATGATAAATTATGTAACTCAAAATTATACAAGTCAAGATGATACATGTCCAAATAATATAAGTCAAATTGATACATGTGAAAATGATACATATGATAGTAACCATGGAAAGAAGCATCATAATGATATATCAGCAATGATCCATGATGTAGTCTATATAATCATGAATGTCACTGGCTACTACCAGCAACTACCTCATCATCATCATCACCATCGTGATCATCATCATTATGATCATCATCATTGTCATCATCATCGTCATTGGCCTCGTTGTCTTCTGTATCTACATCATCATCATCATCTGCCATGTCATCTGTACTAGAACCAATATAATCTAGATCTATATCATTAGGATCATCTTCATCTTCTAGAAGACCCTTGTTCTACAAAAAAAAAACATTTAAAATGAAAAGTTATTATTTATTTCATGTAATAATTTATTTTTCTATTATATATCTAATATTCCAACATATGAAATGAAACCATAATCATATTACATCATATCAAAGTGCACATACCATAATAAAATTTCAAAAAAGTTACAGCTAATATGTCATTCCAATGATGTAAAACATGTAAAAATTGTAATAAACATTACTAAAGATCATAAAAAAATTTGTTATACAATTTAACTATCAACTGTAAATTCTATTACATAACCTTAAGTGTCACATGGTCGATGTATGTTCTTTTTCACTATTAATCTAATAACCTACATTAGATAGAAACATTAAAGAGTTTTTAAGTAGCAGTTTATTAAATTCTCTTACATGTCATTAATGAATGCATAGTTTTTTTTAACTAATTATTTATCTAAAGGTTCATGAGTAACCTTAAGATAAAGGTCTAATAGTTGTTCCATGGGGCATATTTAACAAACCAAATGCAATTGTCAACTTTTCACCATGGTAGCAGAGAAATAATTCTTTTTCCCATCCTTCCACAACATTAAGTAAATTCTTGAATTTGGAAAATACTTGCCACCTTCATCTTCCAAGCTAATTTCTCCAACTTTGCGTAGGTCTCCTTTGTCTATGGATGTGATTTGTCTCCTACACAAAAAAACATGTACCATTTTTTGCCCTTCAATCCAATTGCATACGAGCATTTTTTTAATTCCCCTATCTTTCATCAATCTCCTTACTTGACCACACCTGCCCACTTGTGGATAGATGTTTGAGAGAAGAACATAAGTTGTGCAGCATTTTTAGGATCCAAATCAAAAAGTAGTGTTGTTGTAAATAGTCCTAGGCCTATATTCATATGTGATCTACAGGAACCAAGAAAACACATACATACAACCAACACAGATTTAATAGGTATCTCAATGATAAAGTTTAAGGTGTCTTCAAGATAGCCAATAATGGCAAGGAGGTCAACCATGCACATAAACAGAGAGACCCTAGTTAGCAGGTTATATGGGGAGAAGGATGCTTCTCATTTTCAAGAATTCTAAGTCTCATTACTACATATGTTGCTTAAAGAAGGGCCAATATTTAAACTAGGTAGTTGTTTTGTCACTCACTTTGTGCAATGAAATGATGAGAGTTGAGTCTGCTTATATCACTGTAGATTTGCATACAGCAACCTCTAATACAATAACACCATACAATGCACACTTAACTTTACAGTACCTTAGCCCAGACATGATGGTACAGAAATATGAAGGTACCTCCTACTAAAGATGTCATGCCATAGACCAGATACCACTATACAGTATATATCACATCTATAGTAACAATTTCCTTCCAAATGTAGCGTTACATTCTATGATTAACATGCATACACCTTTCTAGTGTTTACAAGATAATTCTTTAGTCAACACCATACTAGTGTCCACAAGATGTTTCCACAGTTAAAATAAGAAATTAATGCTACTTTGCAAACAATAAGCAAGCCTTCGGAGAGGTTAAAGTTTCCATTTACATCCATGCACAATAACTTAATCAACCCTTAGGATTTTATGGAAAATGAAATAGAAGGTTCTATATTCCATTTATGAGTCCTTTATCCAAGTGACACAGTGATCACAAGTACATAATATCTACTATTCTGTGGGTAGTGCTCAGACATTCAAACACAGGGAAGTTCATACTAAGATAAATTTGTTCACAAACGGTCTCCAATTTAATAAACACTAGATTGAAATCACATTTCTAATTTAGTGTAAGTCATTACAATGAACTCAAAGGTCATTGTCATCAAACGAATGCCTTCACAATAGACTGTTCTAGTTACAAGTACAATACAACTATTTCAATGTTACACAACTATATGCAATTGACAAAACCCATTCTTTCCAAGAGTCAATTGGTAATCAAATACAATCATGTAGTGTTGTTTGACATTGTATTCCATTGTGGATTCAGTAATGCAAACCTCATAACCTTGGAGGGAGTGTTGGGGGTCAAGTTGACCTAAACCAAATATCCAAAACAATCCCAAAAGCCCACCTAGGAGTGGTATTATTACTCCCAAGAAGACCTCACATCCACAATTGAGAGAGTGGACATTTATAGGTGAAATACCAACACCATTATGGTTTACAACCATGTGAAAAAAGATAACCATGAACAAGGCCAGGTTTCCTCAAGACTCATGGTATGTTACAATGATAGCATTCTAGCAATTCTAGCCAGGGTTTGAAACTCCACCTCAAACAGTGACCAATTTAATGTAGCTTCCTTCATGATAGAAATCCAAACCACAATAACCAATAGTTTGCCACAATTTGTAAATCCCATGATCTTAAGTCTGAACTCTCACAATTAACAATATTTTCCTCATCCAAACCCTTTAGCATAGGCTTTCACAAGACCACATACAATTACACAAGTTAGAGGAAATGTTTCATCAAAATGGTTAGTATAATTTTACAAGAATGGATGACAAGGAGATTTACTTCAAAGAATAGTTATCTTAGTTGAAGAAGATCAGTTGGTGATTTGAATCTTAGTTGCCAACCCAAATAGCAAGACACTCAGCCAACATGATGAGCACACCCAAAGTTTCCATTCCTCTAAATCACTTATAGTCCAACCATCAACCTTCCTTCCTCGACCCAAAGGCAAAAAGAAGAATTCCCCCCCAAAATGGTTCCCCACTCCTTCCTTTTCTCCCTCACATACCCCAAAACCAAGCACATTAAAACTAGTATTTCCCAAAGCTGTTATGGCAAAGGAGAGTTAATGCCTAGTGCCAATGATGGCTCCTTGTCAACAAAAAAAAGTGTGCATATTAAAATTTAAATGTCCACTATTATATTTCAAAGGTTTGAAATATAACCAACAACGTAACTGTAATGCATGCCCCCCTTTAAGTCTTGTAATAAAAAGGTTAGGAAACAAGGACTTGAGATAAACTCTTTGGTCTGTTCACTTAGGAGACCACCTGAAAACTCAATGATAACTACATCAACATGATAAACAACAATGACAAGTGACCTATGAATAAAAATCCACTTGACTCAAAAAGATAAGAAGACCAATAGAAACCAAACACAACAAACATATTACAACTATAACTATTTGTCTCAAGTATCACTCTATAACATCTTCAAAGATTATTGAAACTCAACACAAGAAATACAAATTGACATATTAACACAACAATATCCAACTAAGCTACATCATCAGATCTTGGCATGGAGACATCATTGGCAAGTTAGCAACACCCTTGGCGAATGATACAAATAATGCTTCTGAATTTCAATCTTTGGTTTTGGGCCTTCTCTGTAGTAAGGAGCTCCAAATTGAAAACTTAGACATAGAAGGGGATTCCTTTTTAGTGGTAAATGAGATAAGATCTGAATCAATGTTCAATTGGAAATTAATAGCTCACTTGGAGTGAGCATTGGATATCCTGAAGTTCTTTAAGGCATTTACTATTAATCATATTTTTGGGGAAGCTAATGGGGAGGCAGATTCTCTTGCTAATGTTGCTACCGATGGTCAAGTAGTCAAGGTCGTAAATGTAGGGTCATGAGAATCTTACTTTATAGATTCAAATGTTTATCTCAAATTTTTTTGAAAGAGAATTTTTAGTTTAATTTGATGGCGATGGTGTTTTCCTTTTTAAGGCAATTAATAAGATTTGATTGATTCAGGATTGTTCTTGGGTGAAAAAATATTTTATTGAGAAATAGAGCCACCTTAGTACTTGGTGTACTAAGTGGTTAGTACTTCATTTGTCATGGGGTTTATTTCCTATGTGGGAAGGTAGTTCCTTCACTTGTGTGAATGACAAACCCCACCTACCGATGGGATGCTCACTCAAGCCTGCCATAAATTTTACAAGATTGGGCATTAATGGCGATGCTTTCATTTTTCTATATATTAGGGATTGGCTAAGGTGGTGCCATTCATTACCAATATGGAGACGCCCATCTAGCTAACCTGCACTAAAATACAATTAGCATTTCTTGGGAAAATTTTAGACAGTCGGCTGAAGGGCTTGTACAAAGTGAAAACAAAGTGGTTTATTGATGTGGTGAAGATGGTTTTGGGTCTGCATTTTCTTTCCTCTAAGGACAGATATTGTGTCATGGACATCTCCTCTCAGTTAGTCACTTCATTGTTGAACTTGGGTATGCCGAAGGCAAACGCTCTGGTTTGCCTTCGTGAAACCTTCAAGGAGTCTATTTTGGGAGATGATGTTGAGACGACAATTTTTGTAGACCTGGCGAATTGAATTCCAAGGGCAGGAGATCTTCCAAAGTTGCTTGACCTAGAGGCAGAGGTGGTGCATTTGCCTTTCCTTACTGATCTGGATGGGCAGAGACATATTACTCATTGGCTCTGGATGATGGGAGGGACGGACTTCATAGTCTGTGCTATAGGCATGATTTGCAAAGACACTCCACTATGGATCCATCTCTTTGCAGTCTTCATGGAGTCGGATGAATTCTACCAACAAGAGTAGTTTTGTTTATGAATTTTAATCCATAGTCATCAATGGTTGTGCGAAGGAAAAAAAACAAAGTTTTGTTGTTGTTGTTTGGAATGGGTAGAAACGGATAGTATATAGTCTATAGTGCTTATACTTGGCTTTTCATAGTTAAGCCAATATTTTATAAATAGCATATGCTTTGTAATTATGCTACTCTATAATTATGATTTTTTGGATAAATATAATTTAGGCTCCCACAGCCTTTTACCGATAAAAAAAAACAATATCCAACTAAGTTATTGAAAATCAACTATTGATACCTTGTTCTCCATCCAGATTACAAAATTGGTCCACTTTTTGCTTTGTAACATTTCCTTTCCAAATTGCGTTGGTTGCCAGCCATATTTCTCCTTCTATCAAAACATGGAACATGGACTAGTTAGACTTATTAAGATGCAATAATTTATTTATTCCTAAGAAATTAAAAAAATTATCATTTAACATATTAAATATACTTACAAATGTACAGATCAAGGCCTATAAACCTTTCTAGCCAGTGTGATGAGTGGCATGAAGTTTGTCAAGCCTAGCCTTGGAGGCCTTGTCCTGAAACATATACTAATTCAATATAGGTAAAGCACAAATAAAATTTAAAAAACATTTCATAAATTTGATATAATCTTAGGGTGTGTGCAAGAAGTTGTGTCCACTTATTGGCCAAAAAGTGGAAGTGTTTTCCCTGATTTTTAGAATTTGTCACATTTGACCTAAACATTTGAAGTTCTTAAATGTGGAATCTTGAAAAAAGTCACTAAATATGAAATGTAGTACTTGGAGTCTAGTTTCCAAATATGTAATTTTTTTTAATACCCAGATGACACAAATTGATTTTTAATAGGCGTTTCTAAAAACCACTGTTTAAAAGTCAACTTTTTTTTACTATACCACGCACGTGTATGTCATCCATATTTTGACCTAAATAATCATATTTTTCTAAATCCTTTAGGGAAAAGATTTGTAACTCACTAAAGCACGTTTTCCATATTTTTTTGTAATTTTTTATAAAATATTTTTTTTTTGTTAATTTTTTATTGGCCATTTTTGGTGTTTTAAAAAATCATAGTGTACGTCACACATAAAATGACCTAAACTTATCATTTTTTGAATTTTTTTTTTCAAATTGAAAAGAGTTGTCTGAAGTATATTTTTGTACAATTTTTTTTACAAAAAAATATTTTAATAAAAAGTTATTAAAATACTAAAAAACCCTAAAAATTCAAGTTTATGGACCTGTTTCATCAGAAATTTATTGAAAAATAGAAAAAATAATTCAATTGTAAAAAAAATTACACATTTGGAATCTACACTGTCTCGTCTATAATGGTTTTTAATTTTGTCAAAAAATTTTGCAAAAAAGGCCTTCAGACATATGCCCAAAGTCACTATTTTGTTGTGACATTGATAGGACCTTCAACTTGCAGGTCAAACCAGGTTCAAAGCCAAGGGTCAGGTTCCCAAGCCTTTTTTTCGACCCAAAACCCATAACAAAAAGTGGATCAGAAATTCAAATTTTATGAAACAGGATCTCGTTTCATAAAAGGTTAATATTTTAATCTTTTATGAAACAGGATCCCATTTCAAAACAGGATCCCGTTTCATAAAGCTTAAAATATTAACCTTTTATGAAACTCAAAACGGGATCCCATTTCTAGAAAACGAGATCCTGCTTTTGGCTCGGGAACCTGAAGCAAAACGGGATCCCGTTTCATAAAAAGCGAGATCCCGTTTTAGTTAACCCGATTTCAGATTTTTTTCTAACTTCTAAACTTCCACCTTAAGTGCACACAACTTCTTGCATTTACCCCTTATAAGAAAATTCAAGTACCTGTGTACTCTTATCATCAGACTTCCTTCGTACATCGGACTTCTCATATGCTTTTACAAGCTCTTTCCATACATTGAGACTTACATCAATTGGCCATTTTTTGAGCCTTTTCTCAGGAGGGATTTTTTTATCTTTTTGTTTGGTTGCACTGAAATCTCCTATAGTTTTGAGACATTCATAGCTTTATTTTCTTTACATACCAACCTGTGCCAAATTCAGTCTCCATGTCTTGGATAACTACTTTTTGTAGGTGCATGGTTATCTTTGAGAATGGAAAATGTAGATGGTCTTTGAACCATTGAAGGCATGATTCCTTCAACCTATTCACAAATGCTTTTCTAGCATATGTCATTCAGACTTCCCCAGAAACCACATCGTATTCTATCTTGGTATCGTAGCTACCAGTGCAAGATGCAAAACATGGCATGGTGGTCAAAGAAGTTTGTGTCCCAAGAGTGGCTGGGACTTTGTAAACCTCTACTCCCTGTTCCACATTCTTAGAGGTTACTATTATTGATTTCCTTCTGGATCTCTTGCTTGATCCATGACTAGTTAGGGAATCAATTGATTCCCTTTGACACTGTTGATTTGGTTGCAATGTTTTAGGGGCTTTACTAGATTGTTTTTCTATGTATCTGGCAAGCATTGTCAAGTCAACACCATCCAATTTATTCACTACCTCTACCCCCAATATGGAAGCCAATGCCTCTTTATCATTGTCAGTATCATGTCCCTATATATATATAATAAATTTGTTCTTTTAAATTTATAAATAGAAATAAATACTAAAATTTAAAGAAACAATGGAAACATTTACAAATCTGTAAATTGACAGTGAATTACCTAATTGTAGCCAGAGTTTGTTCCCTTCTCTCTATTGCTTGACATTTTGAGGTGACCTAGGGTAAATTATTTTCATTTAGTCTGTGGAGGCAATCGTAGCTAGGTATGAATTAATAGCGTGCTTGACCAATCGTAAACAAAAAAAAAATATGTTGCCAAAAACAAATCTTAATAGCTTGTATTTTGGGTATGATGTACAAAGAGACCTTATTCAATAGGCCTTCCAAAAATGGTAAATGCAAATTATACTGCAAGCAAGGATAATTAACAACATTACTACTCAAATTTACCCTAAAGCATGAGTACAACATCTTAGAACAACTTTCATTGAGCTCAAAATTATATCAAAATTGATAAAAAAAACTAGGTCAAGAGTTAATTGTGGAACTTACTTGCTAAAAGGCAGATGGACAAGCTTGATTGAATGGCTAAGGTAGCTAGAAACTCCAAATTTAGCAGCTAGCTAAAGCAATTTTTTATCTTCTGGATGTCTAGAACCAAAAATAAATAAAATACAAATTCATGGATCCGTTGTAGAAACTTTTCAGAAACTTCCATTTTCACATAATAAAGTTGTTGCTTCGTAGGAAACCTAAAACAAAGGTAGAGTACACTGTGTTCTGGGATTAAATGTATTAACTTATTTGTGTTTTTTTTGTGTGGTATATTTTAATGCTGGTGTGAATTTTAAATTTTTTTTTGGATTCATTAGTTGGCACTAAATTCAATTTTTCTAACTTTGACTTTTGTGCCAACTTTTAGCCATGAATATAATCTCTTTGGGATGCCAAAACCAATGCCAAGTGTACCTACTTTAGTGCCATCATCATCCATCTCCTAAGAAAACATCTCCATTGCACCCTACACCACCTCCACATCACAAGCTTCAACTTTTATGGGGATGTGTGCTACCGCTAGTTATGATTCCCTTCCATTCTGTAATAAATCTACCATCATTCATCCACTATAATACATACCCTCCACATACCATCCCTATGATCCATGATTTGGCATAAGTATGACATAATCCACATCATAATCCACTATTTTCCCTACATAATCCATGTCATAATCCACTTTTCTCCCCTCTAGAATCCACGTCATAATCCATTATTTGCCTAATCCATTTGCCTTCCATGTATCCTTTACCAACATAGCTGAGGGCACTCGACATGGTCCATGCACGAGGACATCATTCTCTAATGGGACCATAACCTTTCAGTGCAGCATAGAGAAACCTTCAACCCTCAACCCTAAACACTATACCTCAAACCCTAATCCATCAACTATAAATGCTATCCCTAAAGCCTGAAGCCTTAACCCTTAAAACTTAAACCCTAAACCCTATCCCTAAACCCTCAACACTAAAAACTATAACTTAAATGCTAATCCCTCAACAATAAACCCTAAATCCTCAACCCTAAACACTATATCTTAAATTCTAATCCCTCAATACTAAACCCTAATCCCTTAACTGTCAACCCTCAACCCTAATCTTAAATCTAAACTTAAAGCTTCCACTCATTCCACCATCCCCAAGGGATCCATAAATGCAAATTTAGATGCCTCTATTGATAAAGCCAAACATCCTAAGTGTCATCATGCCTTAGGACACAAAAACAAAGAGTTAAAGAAAAATCAATCCAAAAAGTTATCCAAGCCCATACCTCCATAAGGAAAGTCCATAACCAAAATGGTATGGTTACCTAAGCAACAAGAAATCAAGTTAAATGAGGCATCTACCTCTAAAAAATCCCAACCATCTACTCCCATCTCAAATTCCCATTCTGCTCAAAAGTGTCAAAACATTCCATCCCACAAGCAAAATAAAAGTAACAAAATGCCTAAGTCTGTGTGGGTTCCTAAAGCCCTTCATCATCCATCTCCTAAGAAAACATCTCCATTACACCCTACACCACCTCCTCATCACAAGCTTTAACTTTAATGGGGATGTGTGCAACCATTGGTTATGGTTCCCTTTCATTCTGCAATAAATCTACCATCATTTATCCACTATCCTACATACCCTCCACATACCATCCCTATGGTCCATCCTTTGGCATAAGTCTGACATAATCCACATCATAATCCATTAATTTCCCTACATAATCCACCTCATAATCCACTTTTCTCCACTCTACAATCCACGTCATAATCCACTATTTGCCTAATCCATTTGCCTTCCATGTATCTCTTACCAACATTGATGGGGGCACTCGACATGGTCCATGCGCGAGGACATTGTTCTCTAATGGGATGATAACCTTTCCATGTAGTGTAACACAACCTTCAACCCTCAACCCTAAACACTATACCTTAAACCCTAATCCCTCCACCCTAATCCCTCAACTATAAACACTATCCCTAAATCTTGAAGCCTCAACCCTTAAACCTTAAACCCTAAACCCTATCCCTAAACCCTCAACCCTAAACATTATAGCTTAAACTCTAATCCATCAACAATAAACCCCAAATCCTCAACCCTAAACACGGTATCTTAAACTCTAATCCCATACCACTAAACCCTAATCCCTCAACCCTCAACCCTCAACCATAATATTAAAGCTAAACTTAAAGCTTCCACTCATTCCACCATCCCCAAGGGATCGATAAAATTTAAACTTGTGGGGATTTTTGCAACCATTTGTTATGGTTCCCTTCCATTCTGCAATAAATCTACCACCATTTATCCACCATCCTACATACCCTCAACATACCATCCCTATGGTCCATGCTTTGGCATAAGTCTGACATAATGCACATCATAATCCACTATTTTCCCTACATAATCCATGTCATAATCCACTTTTCTCCCCACTAGAATCCACATCATAATCCACTATCTTTCTAATCCATTTGCCTTCCATGTATCCCTTACCAACATCAATGAGGGCACTCGACATGGTCCATGCATGAGGACATCATTCTCTAATGGGACCATAACCTTTCAATGCAACGTAACGCAACCTTCAACCTTCAAGCCTAAACACTATACATTAAACCCTAATCCCTCCACCCTAATCCCTCAATCGTAAATTCTATCCCTAAATCCTAAAGTCTCAACCCTTAAACTGTCAACCCTATCCCTAAACCGTCAACCCTAAACACTATACCTTAAACTCTAATCCCTCAACTCTAAACCATAAACCCTCAACCCTAAACACTATATTTTAAACTCCAATCCCTCAACACTAAACCCCAATCCCTCAACCCTAAACCATAATCCATTATCGCTAAACCATAAACCCTATCCGTAAAGCCTCAACACTCAACACTTGAACCTTAAATCCTAAACCCTATCCCTAAACCCTCGACCCTAAATAGTACTATCACTTGAACCCTAATCCCTCAACTCTAAATTGTAAACCCTAAACCCTAAACCCTCAAACCTAAAACCTCAACCCTTAACACTATACCTTAAACGCTAATCCCTCAACCCTCAACCCTCATCTTAAAGCAAAACTTAAAGCTTCAACTCATTCTGCCATCCTCAAGGGATCTAGAAATGCAAAATTAGATGCCTCTACTGATAAAGCCAAAGAACATACCATCATTTATCCACCATCCTACATACCCTCTACATACGATCCCTATGGTTCATGCTTTGGCATAAGTCCAACATAATCCACATCATAATCTACTATTTTCCCTACACAAACCACATCATAATCCACTTTTCTCCCCTCTAGAATCCACATCATAATCCACTATCTGCCTAATCCATTTTCCTTCCATGTATCCATTACCAACATCGATGAGGGCACTTGACATGGTCCATGCGTGAGGACATAGTTCTCTAATGGGACCATAACCTTTCAGTGTAGCGTAACACAACCTTTAACCCTTAACCCTAAAAACTATACCTTAAACCCTAATCCCTCCACCCTAATCCCTCAACCATAAACTCTATCCCTATAGCCTAAAGCCTCAACCCTTAAACCTTAAACTGTCAACCCTATCCCTAAACCTTCAACCCTAAACACTATACCTTAAACTCTAATCCCTCAACAGTAAACCCTAAACCCTCAAACATAAACACTATATCTTAAACTCTAATCCCTCAACACCAAATCCTAATAACTCAACCCTAAACCCTAATCCCTTATCGCTAAACCTTAAACCCTATCCCTAAAGCCTTAACCCTCAACACTTGAACCTTAAATCTTAAACCCTATCCCTAAACCATTGACCCTAAATAGTACTATTCCTTAAACCCCAATCCCTCAACTCTAATCCGTAAACCCTAAACCCTAAACCCTAATCCCTCAACCCTAATCCTAAAGCTAAACATAAAGCATCCACTCATTCAACCATCCTCAAGGGATCTAGAAATGCAAAATTTGATGCCTCTACTGATAAAGCCAAAAAATCCACCATCATTTATCCACCATCCTACATACCCTCCATATACCATCCCTATGGTCCATGCTTTGGCATAAGTCTGACATAATCCACATCATAATAGACTATTTTCCCTACATAATCCATGTCATAATCCACTTTTCTTCCATCTAGAATCCACGTCATAATCCACTATCTGCCTAATACATTTGCCTTCCATGTATCCCTTACAAACATTGACGAGGGCATTCGACATGGTCCATGCGTGAGGACATTGTTCTCTAATGGGACCATAACCTTTCAGTGCAGCGTAACACAACCTTCAACCCTCAACCCTAAACACTATATATAAAACCCTAATCCCTCCACCCTAATCCCTCAACTATAAATGCTATCCCTAAAGCCTGAAGCCTCAACCCTTAAACCTTAAACTGTCAAGCCTATCCCTAAACCCTCAACCCTAAACACTATACCTTAAACTCTAATCCCTCAACATAAAACCCTCAACCCTAAACACTATACCTTAAACTCTAATCCCTCAACAATAAACCCTAATCTCTCAACCTTAAACCCTATCCCTAAAGCCTCAGCTCTTAACACTTGAACCTTAAATCGAAAACCCTATGCCTAAACCCTATTCATAAACCCTCGACCCTAAATAGTACTATGCCTTAAACCCTGATCCCTCAACTCTAAACTATAAACCCTAAACCCTAAACCCTAAAACCTCAACCCTCAACACTATACCGTAAACCCTAATTCCTCAATCCTCAACCCTCAACCCTAATCTTACAGAAAAACTTAAAGCTTCCACTCATTCCACCATCCTCAAGGGATCCAAAAATATAAAATTAGATGCCTCTATTGATAAAGCCAAAAAATCTACCATCATTTATCCACTATCCTACATATCCTCCACATACCATCCCTATGGTCCATGCTTTGGCATAAGTCTGACATAATCCACATCATAATCCACTATTTTGCCTACATAATCCACTTTTCTCCCCTCTAGAATTGATGTCATAATCCACTATCTACCTAATCCATTTGCCTTATGTGTATCTCTTACCAACATCGATGAGGGCACTTGATGTGGTCCATACGTGAGGACATCGTTCTCTAATGGGACCAAAACCTTTCAGTGTAGCATAACACAACCTTCAACCCTCAACCCTAAACACTATACCTTAAACCCTAATCCCTCAACTATAAACGCTATCCCTAAAGCCTGAAGCCTTAATCCTTAAACCTTAAATTGTCAACCCTACCCTAAACCCTCAATCCTAAACACTATACCTTAAACTCTAATCCCTAAACACTAAACCATAAACCCTCAACCCTAAACACTATATCTTAAACTCTAATCCCTGAACACTAAACCCTAATCCCTTATCACTAAACCTTAAACCCTATTCCTAAAGCCTCAACCCTCAACACTTGAACCTTAAATCCTAAACCCTATCCCTAAACCCTCATCCCTAAACATGACTATGCCTTAAACCCTAATCCCTTAACTCTAAAATATAAACCCTAAACCCTCAACCCTCAACACTATATCGTAAATCCTAATCCTTCAACCCTCAACCCTGAACCATAATCTTAAAGCTAAACTTAAAGCTTCCACTCATTCCACCATCCTCAAGGGATCTAGATATGCAAAATTAGATGCCTCTACTGATATAGAAAAAAAATCTACCATCATTTATCCACCATCCCTATGGTCCATGCTTTGGTAGAAGTCTGACATAATCCACATCATAATCAATTGTTTTCCCTACATAATCCATATCATAATCCACTTTTATCCCCTCTAGAATCCACATCATAATCCACTATGTGCCTAATCCATTTGCCTTCCATATATCCCTTACCAACATCGATGAGGGCACTCGACATGTTCCATGTGTGAGGACATCATTCTCTAATGGACCATAACCTTTCAGTGTAGCATAATGCAACCTTCAACCCTCAACCCTAAACACTATACATTAAACCCTAATCCCTCCACTCTAATCCCTAAATTGTAAATGCTATCCCTAAAGCCTGAACCCTCAACCCTTAAACCTTAAACCATGAACCCTATCCCTAAACCCTCATTGCTAAACACTATACCTTAACCTCTAATCCCTCAACACTAACCCCTAAACCCTCAACCCTAAACACAATATCTTAAACTCTAATCCCTCAACCCTAAACCCTAATCCCTTATCGTTAAACCTTAAACCCTATCCCTAAGGCCTCAACCCTCAACACTTGAACCTTAAATCCTAAACCCTATCCCTAAACCCTCAACCCTAAATAGTACTATGCCTTAAACCCTAATCTCTAAACTCTAAGCCGTAAACCCTAAACCCTAAATCCTAAACCCTCAACACTATACCTTAAACCCTAATCCCTCAACCCTCAACCCTCAACCCTAATCTTAAAGCTAAACTTAAAGTTTCCACTCATTCCACCATCCTCAAGGGATCTAGAAACAGAAAATTAGATGCCTCTACTGATAAAGCCAAAAAATCTACCATCATTTATCCACTATCCTACATACCCTCCACATGTCATCCCTATGGTCCATGCTTTGGAATAAGTCTGACATAATCCATGTCATAATCCACTATCTACCTAATCCATTTGCCTTCCATGTATCCCTTACCAACACGATGAGGGCACTCGACATGGTCCATGCGCGAGGACATTGTTCTCTAATGGGACCATAACCTTTCAATGTAGTGTAACACGACCTTGAACCCTCAACCCTAAACACTATACCTTAAACCCTAATCCCTCCACCCTAATCCCTCAATCGTAAACACTATCCCTAAAGCCTGAAGCCTCAACCCTTAAACCTTAAACTATCAACATTATCCCTAAATCCTAAACCCTAAACACTATACCTTAACCTCTAATCCCTCAACACTAAACCCTAAACCATCAACCCTAAACACTATATCTTAAACTCTAATCCCTCAACACTAAACCCTAACCCTTAACCCTAAACCCTAATCCCTTATTGCTAAACCTTAAACCCTATCCCTAAAGCCTCAACCCTCAACACTTGAACCTTAAATCCTGAACGCTATCCCTAAACCCTCAACCCTAAAAAATACTATGCCTTTAAACCCTAATCCCTCAACTCTAGATTGTAAACCCTAAATGCTAAACCCTAAACTATCAACCCTCAACACTATACCTTAAACCCTAATCCATCAACTCTCAACCCTCAACCCTAATCTTAAAGATAAACTTAAAACTTCCACTCATTTGACCATGCTCAAGGCATCCAGAAATGCAAAATTAGATGCCTCTACTGATTAATCAAAAAAATCTACCATCATTTATCCACTATCCTACATACCCTACATATACCATTCCTATGGTCCATGCTTTGGCATGAGTCTGACATAATCCACATCATAATCCACGTCATAATCCACTTTTCTCCCCTCTAGAATCCATGTCATAATCCACTATCTGCCTAATCCATTTGCCTTCCATGTATCCCTTACCAACATCAACAAGGGCACTCGACATGGTCCATGTGTGAGGACATCGTTCTCTAATGGGATGCTAACCTTTTAGTGTAGAGTAACACAACCTTCAACCCTCAACCCTAAACACTATACCATAAACCCTGATCCTTCCACCCCAATCCCTCAACCGTAAATGATATCCCTAAAGCCTGAAGCCTCAACCCTTAAACCTTAAACCGTCAACCCTATCCCTAAACCCTCAACCCTAAACACTATACCTTAAACTCTAATCCCTCAACATTAAACCCTAAACCCTCAACCCTAAACACTATATCTTAAACTCTAATCCCTCAACACTAAACCCTAATCCCTCAACCCTAAATCCTAATCTATTATCGCTAAACCTTAAACCCTATCCCTAAAGCCTCAACCCCAACACTTGAACCTTAAATCCTAAACCCTATCCCTAAACCTTATCCCTAAACCCTTGACCCAAAACAATACTATGCCTTAAACCCTAATCCCTCAACTCTAAATCGTAAACCCTAAACCCTAAACCCTCAACCCTCAACACTATACCTTAAACCCTAATCCCTCAACCCTCAATCGTCAACCCCAATCTTAAAGATAAGCTTAAAGCTTCCACTCATTCCACCATCCTCAAGGGATCCAAAAATGCAAAATAAGATGCCTCTACTGATAAAGACAAAAAATCTTCCATCATTTATCCACTATCCTACATACCCTCCACATACCATCCCTATGGTCCATGGTTTGGCATAAGTCCAACATAATCCACATCATAATCCATTATTTTCCCTACATAATTTTACAAATTACCAATTGGACGCATAGGTTCAATGGGCAGGCTGAAAAACTTTATGAAGAAATTATAGAACTTGTTAGATATTTTTTATTATCTATTAATTTATAAGTTTTTTTAATCCCCTAACTTCTTATTGAAATTTCTTCACATTAACTATTGTCTTCTTTCACTTATATTAGTAAATTTTATTTAATTACATTATACCTCCCATTATACCTCCCATTATACGGTGACCATTATTGAAGCACATTACTCACATTATACCTCCCTACCACTCAACACTATTGAGAAGGCTGTGGTACCACCATGAAAAGAACTACTATACCGCAATGCTGAAGCATGTAAATATTATGTTGGTGGTACCACGGTGAACTACTAGAAGACAAAAGACACCTTGCCATTATACTATAAGGAATTGAAAGGTAGCTTACGGTTAGAGAGGTAACCATGGAGAGAGTATTTGCAGTTATACCTCTATACATCGATGGATAGCAACACTATCAGTGGTAGCGAGGTGACACCAAAATACCACGAGGGTCTAAATAAATGCCTGAGGTAAAGGGGTACAATTAATAAATGCACTGAAAGCTAACCTGTGATACTATGGATATAAATTTTTAACCATGTAGTAGCACGGTAACATAAAAGTTGTGTCTTTTGATACACCGCAGTACCATGTGGGTAGAAGGAACAAGTTGAGGTGGTGCCGTATTTAAAGCTATCACTCTATTTAATGCATACTAGTCACATCACATCAAAATTCAAATATTTGAAATATGCATAGAGATTAAAATTGTGTAAATTGAATGAGCAGATAATTAATTACGCGTTGACCTCTGAAATAAGAACAAAAATCCATCATTCAGACTTGCATAGAAAGAGTCGTGTTGGAGCTCAAGCTCTCAGCTGCGGGGAGATTCTCAGAAGCAATAATTTTAGGTAAGGTTTCTTCGTTTCCTCCTATAAATTTATAAAGGAAATGGAACCTAAGAAGGAAACTAGCACTAAAAAAGAGGAAACCAAAAATAATAAAAATCCATTACAGCAACCTTTACTTTCTCTCTTACCTAGGTTAGTTGACAAGGGTCCAAAGAAGATATTTAGAGATTTAACTGAAGGATGTAGGGACCCTAAAATACCGCAGTCAGGATGGGGCTTGTACTGGTATTTCTATAAGAACAGAGTAGAAAAGAGTCCCATTTCAAACCCTTGGAATCTAGACTTAGCTACATTGATTGTCTTAGATGTTTTTGTTGATATTGACCTAGTTAAAGCCCTTGCTTCAAGATATCATGCTCCAACCAAGATAGTAAGGTTGTCAAATGGAGAGTGTTTGGTTGATATCTCTAGAGAGGCCATCATAAGGTGTTTTGGGTTGAATAAACAAGCCATAACTGAGATTAATTTGAATAAACTAGAACAAGAATATAAGAGGCTTAGAAAGACTTACAAAATTGATGAACTCCCAGTGCACATGAAGAGAGGTGATGGAAATA
The DNA here is from genome assembly GCA_027924645.1 of Cunninghamia lanceolata. Taxonomy (NCBI): domain Eukaryota; kingdom Viridiplantae; phylum Streptophyta; class Pinopsida; order Cupressales; family Cupressaceae; genus Cunninghamia; species Cunninghamia lanceolata. The sequence goes on along the minus strand of BSBN01000334.1, from coordinate 3,696,733 downwards.
GGGTAATACACATTCCAGCCTCTAAAGCAGAACCCTTCCTAGTTGCAGAGTTCTAGGTCTATTTCCAAAGGACCTACTATGCATTATGCCAGGTACTAGGGATAGATGTAGAGAATTGCATGCAGACAGGTCTAATATAGATGGTGATGATAATTTAACACCCAGAAACCAATATGGAATTTGATTTTGCCTCTTTGATTGAAAACCAAATACATGATGGTTTAATACAAGTTAGGCAAGCCAAGGTGCCCCTTACATTCAGAAGGTACTCTATATTGTGTCATTTGATTTTGCACTAGAATGGAACCAAATGGATTGCTAGGATGAAATTATGCACTCATGTGTGTGGAGAAAGGCTCCCTATCCATAATTGGTGTTATATTTGGGACAGCAGATGGAATAAATTCAATTATGTTATTTTCTGAGATGATTTTGTTTGCAGGGTATTGAGAGCCCTTGGTTTTACACCCCAAAGGATGCCTCAATCCATCATGGAGGTTCTAAGGCCTGCACAATGCTTGCCAGATAAAGGATATACCCATAACTATGCAGATTGGTTCTACATGCCTGAGCATACTATCATTAGGGTATATGGGTGCAATCAAGCCCCATATACTTCTGAAGTTTCCCCCTCCCAGGATCTACTTTTTAGAATTTATGTGGCAAATGTTATGGATGGAGTTTGACCTCATGAGGAATAAGAGGAAGGGTACATTTTTACCTAATTTGATAGTATTTGAGGATTTATCCATAGGTTCTGACACATTGGAAGAATTACAAAAAATCATGAAGTTAAATTATCCTCTCAAAAGTGCGAAAGAAAGAGTTTGTGACCCTGAGGGGCACATAAACATGATTAGAAGAACCCTGCTCACAAAAATGGATATCTCACGTGACTTTGATCCTGATGAGGATGTAATAAGAAATTTAGTTTTCTTTGATGAAGTAATGTGAACTAGAAAGAGGTGGGAGACTATGATGAAACTAGAGAATAGAAAGAAAAGCAGAGATCATGTTTCAAGGGGTATTTTGCTAAAGAACCCAACCTCATCAAAAGAATGCAATTGGTGATTAGTAAATTTGACAAACTATTCAAAATGGCTCAGGATGAAGGAATGGTCCCACCCCCTACACCTCATCAACCAACACCAAAAGTTTCTACATCCCAAGCATCTCCTCCGTAGTTATCCCCTCCTTCTCCCACTAATGAACCACAGGCAAAGAGATAGAAGATTGAGCCATTGGTGGAATATGACTCTAGTGACAATGAGGAGGATGAGGCTGATTTAGCATTAATAGAGATAAGTGGTGTAGAAGAACAACAGAAGAATCAACAGCCACCAAACCTAGAGGTTAGACTTCCAAATGATAAAACAGATGAAATACAGGAAGAATAAAGGTTGGTCGCCTCTCTACAGTTCTTAGAAGATGATAACTTTATTAGCACTATTGAATTCAGGGATTTTTGGATCAAAATGAAAATGCAACAGTATGATTAAAAATTGAAGATCAATCTCATAGGGGATGATGAATCCAAGCATGCTAAAATCCAAGCCCAGACATATGCTAATCTTAACATTGATAATATAAATATTACTCCTCCAGAGGCTAGGGAAATGGTGTTGACGAGCAACATATTGATCATACTTGGGATGGAGTTATCTAAGGTATTTCTATTAGACCAAATCAGATCTTAGGATGACCCCATGTTGGTAGTAGATTTTGATTGAGAGGGAGTGTCAGGAACTAGGTAGTCTTATTACAAAAACCCTAGCACTATGGACAAAACAAAAAAGAACAAGGAAGCCTTGTATTCTTGATGTGGTACTAGAGATGAGGGGATCAACAATGGTCCAAACAATGAGAGACCCAACTCCCCTTGAGGCTGCCACCTTGACCATGCACTCTGCTATGTTTACCCAAGATATAGTAGAGAATATGGAAAGGAAAATACATGAATATGAAAGAAGATTAAGGTTGTTGAATGATGAGATAAACAAATTGTTTATTGAAAATGTAAGACTAAAGGAACAAGTACAAGTGCCCAGCATTGTCAGAGGAGATGAAATAGTGGTATATCACCCACCAGTAAAAGCAGAAGATCCACAAATTCAATGGTTAAAGGATGAGATTGATAAATTAAAGAAGCATAACACAAGTAATGTCAAACCTCATATTGTGGAAACCCTCAGAAAAATATTAGAACACAGGATTTATATGTTGAAAGATAAATTAAGTGGACTGCATGAGCATTTCAGTAATTTGATCAAAGCTATAGAATAGATAGCGAATAATTTACCTATTCTTGAGAAACTACAAAGAATATGGCAACCTACTTTCCACACATTAACTACCTTATGTAAAGATACCCACAGAGATACAGATGCTCCTCCAAGGATTAAGCTTACTTAGGGGATGGTAAAAAATATAATTGAAGAATATAAGTATCTTCTGGATGTCAAGAGGAAGGTAGAAAATAAGAAGAGCACATTTGATGTTATTAAATATCATTTTAGCCCAATTATTGTCAAGGAGGGTAACCAACTGAAAAGGATAGATGAATGGAAAGGGGAATTTGATCAGATGATTACTCAATGCATTGCTCATATACAAAATGAAGGAGATATCAATCTCAATGAATTCAATACTTTGCTTGATGGGATCATTTAGTTAGACAATGGCTATACCAAATTTGTGGCAGACATAAAAAATCTTCTGGATAATAGGTGGAAGAATGATCTCACCAGCATCATGACTGCCCAGGAATTTAAATGGCCTACTGATCTAACAATTGACAAATGGTGGGAGAAATATTTGGGTCCTGATGAAGAATGAAAAGCTCCTATCACGGAGTTGGAGCGCCTTGCTAGAACAATGGTCACGGGTGCTCCTACAGAGATTAATAGAGTGTGCTTTGTTATTAGTTAATTTATGTTTACATTTATCAACAAATTTTGAAAAGTTGTAACTAATTTGAAACTATCTTCTCCCTATATATATAGGGTATGGACCAAAAGGACAGGGGGTAGTAGTAGATAGTAGAAAAGTTCCATAATATTTACAAACTCAAAGACCATGTTACAAGCACAATTTTGAAGAAGTGAACGGAAGATCTCTGATTCTGTGGCGCCATATTGGTATCAATTGTTTGTTGAAGTTATTCAATTATTTGGTTGTCTCCATTTTACTGTTTCCTTATTATTTAAATTGATATATCAAGTACATACTTAGTTTATCAATGCACATTTGTTGTATTTGTGTGATATGACTAATTGGTTTCCTCAAAGGAATTAAATCCTTCTAGTCAATCATAGTAATCTAGGAGTATTAATTGGATAAGTAAGAAGAACCATATAATTAGGGTTGGTATTCTATCTCCAAAGTGATATCATTTACTGGTCTTGTTTGATTTATTCAATTGGTTCCCTCAAATAGGGATTAAAAATCCTTTTGATAAATTACAAGTAACCTGGTTGTGTCAGTTGGATTATTCAGAAGAGTCTATCAATTATTTCTTTGCATATTTATGCAAGTTATAAACCAATATTAGTGTGCCAAATAGTTAGAATTACTAAATACAAGCCACTCATTTTTAGATTTTCATTTGACTCCATTTACCCAACAAGGCACTAGTCTTACCCATTTCCTTTTACTTAAAAATTTCTATCAATTAAACATACGATTTACCTTGATATTACTTATACAATTTATACCAAATTAGAACTATATCTTTCCATTTTCAATTGCCATTGTGGATAAGATTGCTAGATTAGGAAACACAAATTTTAAGTCTACCTCATTTACGTAGGTACACCCACCTAGGTCTGGCAGTGACAAAAGAGTAGAAGATTCAATTATACTAATTGATCTTGTTCATTAGCCCAAAATGTATCAAGGGTTTGGCAACCCCTTGTGGTCTCCAACTAGCATTTTTGAGACCTAACATGGCTATTATCATTGTTGTGTATTACAGGATCCAGAGGCGGCCATGGAGAGAGGATGTAGACAACATAGAACTACTAAATCGCAGAGAGGAAAGTGGGTGGAAATAGATATGACAATGAAATCTACAAATACAATAGAGGTAAGAAGAGAAAGTAATCTCAACCAAAGGAGGAAGATGTTTATGAATTCACCAATGCTAAAACATAGAGGAGATAAAGTCACTTTTTTGTCCATGAGGCCTCTGAGGTCAAACTTATTGGTTGAAAATGCATAGGAATGGTGATTAAATGTGATTCTATGATTAAGGGAAAAGTTTGAAAATTAGGATGGCCAAAACATGATATGAATATGTCACATATATGACTAAAGTGAGGTTTTGTTTTGGATAGCATATTCGTTAAAATGATATAATTGGTGTACTAAACATTATTTACTATGTTGTGTATTATAGGGGCCCGACAAGGCCATGGCAATAGATCATGTCATATCAAATAAGGACACAACAAATGAAGCGGCACATCAAGTACTCAAATTCTGACTTAACATAGGCAAAAATGATTTCATGGCATTTTGTGATACCTCCATCTTTATTCATAGTATTATTGAAATTTATAATGTATTATCCAATCTTGACATAAATTAATGCATGCTGTTGATTATTTTAGATGGAAATTGGAGCAAATGTAGAACTTGATTGTTCAACTAGCAAAAGAAAAATATATGTATGTGGATGTGGACCTAAAATTGTTAAATCATGTAGACGATAGTGGGTGGAAGAGGATATGACAATGGATCCTGTAGACACAACAAATGATACATCTAACAAATTATGCAAATTAAGATGAGGAATTGATGAAAACAAGTAACAGAACAAGAACCAGTTTAAAGATGCATACTTTGGTTAGAGACAAGGGGAAGGTGGACTACATACCCTATTAGAATGAATGTGATGGAGATGATGACTTTCCACTGAGTTTGATATCAATTTACAAAGAGATATTTGATCATTGACTATATTGCGCTTGGCCTATTGATCAACAACTACCTAGATTGTATGAGGTGTTTCAATTTTGGGGATACAACTACATGATATGACCCTCCAATATTAATGGAGCAAATCTAGGCTTCTTTCTCATCCAAAATGTACATGTGGGATATAAACGTAGAAACAATTCAGAACAAACCACTAGGAGATTAATGCCATATTATGGTCCATCATATTATAGTGGTGAATGGAGAAGGCTAGGAGAATATAAGCCTAGCATGTCAGCATATGGTCTAAATTTTGATATGTATACACATTGTCTCCAATTGGAAAGTGGAAAAGAAATGAATAGAGGTCATCTTATGTATATAGATGGACGTGCATACACACACAAAAATATTGTAGGATTTATAAATAGTAGTAAGGGAAGGAACCCTAATGTAAGACCGAATTGTCAATTTGTTGAGGTTATAAATGATAAAGATGGAGATATGGAAAGAGAGGTTGATAGATTGATAATGGTTGAGTCTATTATAGACATTACCATTGGGGATGAGTTATTTATTGATTACCCCTTCTTAAAATGCACTCCTGCATGAAAGAAAAGGGAAGAACAAGGTGTCCCTAAGGATGTTCTTAAGGGCAAAAACCAAAGAATAATAAATGAGTGTGGACTGATGTTTTATAAACTATGTTGTCAAAATTGTGTTTTCTTTAAATTATTGTATAAAAAAGGTAGTCCATAAAATAATGTTCCATTATTCAGTTGATGTATATATGTTCATACAATTTATATTTATATTTTTAAGCCATATTTGATTATATTTCTTTGAAATTGATACATTTTGAATTTAGTGCAATTGTTGCCAAACATTAAATAATGCTTACGTTTGTTGATAGGTAGAAGATTTTGATGAAACACATACTGATACCCAAGATCCAACTGGGTTATTAAGGTTTGGATGAGATGATCCAAACCATCCTTTAAACCATACCAGGTAGAAAGGAGAAACATTGAAGAGAATACTAGCAGCTAAGAAATTTGAACTGTTGATGAGGTCTGCATACACTAATGACATGCCATCTATCCTTAATGATGATGATCATGATAGTGAAAATGTAGTGCATGAAGAAAGATTGAATGAAATGCTTATAGCTTTCTTTGGGGATGGAAACAATGATGACAATAATGATCATATGGTTGATAGTAACGATGATAGTAGGGGTAATTACCACCAACGTAATGTTGATGATAACAACCTGAAAGACTCCATCAAGAAAGCAGTGAAGACACCCATGTTCAAATTGGGTGCAAGTAGAACTTCAAAACTTGTATGCACATTATTATTATTAGAAATCAAGTCACTATTTGGTTGGTCAGACAAAGGATTGACTACCCTACTAAAGTGAGATGAAATCCATTTCTTACTTTACATTGTCAATTGGTGTACATAATTCGTAAACATTCATCAACTTCATTTTTATTTCATTAAGGGGAATTTAAAACCATATATTGTATATAAACAGTCCTAGTATAGATTGACATATGAAACATGTTCATCATAAGTCAATCATTCAATTGATTTAATCTCTAGCAATCTTACAAGGCACTAAAAACTAAAATATTCCCTTAAGAGAATGTGTTGCCATCAACTTGTAGAGAGGCACGTCTATTGTTGGTTGAGTTGGGGATTGAATATAAGCAAATTCATTCATGTAAAAATGATTACATTTTATAGAGAGATGAATATGAAAACAAGGTAGAATGCCCTATATGCAAAGAGAAGAGATATCGTACAGATGTACAAGGTCCTATAGTTCCAAAGATGGTTTTACGTCACATGCCAATTATACCTAGACTTCAATGAATGTTTCATTGCAAGTCACTTGCACAATTGGACTAGCATGCAAAAAATAGGAGTAAAGATGGATTCATGTGAATTCCAGCTGACTCCAAAGCAATGAAACACATAGAGGAAAAATGGCCAAGAAAATTCAAAGATGAACCCCGTAGTATCAGGTTTGGTCTTGCAATTAATGGAGTGTGCCCATTCTCTTTGCTAAGCTCAAATTATAGTGTTTGGTCAGTCAGATTGATAGTATACAATATTCCCCCATGGATGAGTGTTAGAAAGGAGCATCTTATGCTAACTCTCATTATTCTAGGAAAACACAAGTTAAAAACATGGATGTTTATCTTACACCTTTTATTGATGAGATGCAACTGCTATGGAAAAGCATAAGAATGTATGACATATCACATCCCCCATCAAATAGTTCCTTCATGTTGTATGGTGTGCTATGTTGGACTATTCATGATTTCCCAAGACTTGGTGTTTGTTCTGGTAAGATAAAATATTTACGTATTTAACTCATAATTTATTTCCATCCCAACTTTCATACTTAGTTTTATACTATTTGTTTGGTATTATTAACGTTACATATTGCATTTTAGGGATTCAAACAAAGGGGATATTTGCATGTCCAAGATGTGCAGAACAATTTCAAGGGTGATATTCTAAAGATCTACATAAATTTATTTATGCAAACAATAGGGTTTTTCTACCACTAGATCATAAGTTTAGAAATCACCTGAAGAATCAATTTGATGGAAAAGTTGAAAATAGAGGCCCTCCCATGATTATAGGTCTAGGTGATTAGCTTAAGAAGTATGAAGATGTTGAATTCAAAGCTTGGGAGGATTTTTTGATCGAGGTGATTCAATTGAAGAACCAGAACAAGTTGTAGTTAATATGCCACAAGGAATGAAAAGGAAATCCAAAATTTATGAGCTCCCTTACTGGAAGGATCTATTAATATCTCACCTATTAGATCCTATGCACATCTTCAAAAATGACCCAGATTCTATGTTTTGACATATATCAGGCAAAGAGAAGGACACCTTGTCTTCGAGGAGAGATATTGCTCTTTCGCATACCAAAATTGATAGAAAACATTTGTGGCCAAATAGGAAAAATGAAACATATGTAGAAGCTCCATGGATTTTTAAAAAAAAGAGCTAGACCAACTAAAAAATATCATCTATTCAATAAGGACACCTACTGGCTATGGGTCATCATTGGTTAAAGCTTTTACAATTGATGGACATATCACAGGATTTGAAACACATGATTTTCATAATTTTATGAAGGTATTATTTATCATCATTTAACATTTACTGCTAACATTTATTAAGTACTAAATATATTTTGATATTTTGTTGTGTGAGGAAAAATTACTAATCGCCTTTTCATAATTGTGTTTGATAGCATATCATGCCATTGGCAATTAGGGGGGATTCCTATCTTACAGTTGACGTAAGAAATGCCATAAATCGATTGTCAGCATTTACAAGGTATGTGGTTATATGAAATGTTCATGTGTAAGAGACATAGAGATATTATATTACATTTTAATTGTTGACTAAAGGTTCATACTAATTTACTATTCTTATATTAGGTGGGTGACCTCCAAGGAGAACCACGAATGTGAAGTGCCAAAATAGAAGAAGGAAATTGCAGAAATTGTATGTATATTTGAGAAGGATCTCCCTACAAGTTTCATGGACCTACAAGTCCATTTACTTATACACCTAGTCGATGACATTGAATTAGCGGGTGTCGTATCAACGAGGTGGATGTTTTTCTTTGAGAGGTATATGAAAACTTGAAAATGATATGTCTAACAAAAGGCACATCTAGGGGGTTGCATGGCTGAAGGGTATGCATTGAATGAAGCATTTTTCTTCATGTGTAAATTCCTTGGTAAGGATTTTGAAGATGGGCCATACTTCTGGAATGAAGAATGAGCATCAGATATTATTGATGGAGAAAAACCACAATCTAATGGTGTTCAAGTAGTAATTAGTAAGTAAATTCATTATTAGTGTGGTTGTTTTACTTGCAATCATTAATTGATTCTGTAATTTTATTTGTCAAATTAACATCATGACATTTGGAGTTTGAAATAAACATGTTGACATGTAATAGGTGTAGATGAAAGTGCTATACCTGACAAGTTCATTCTGTACCACATGGACTTTATGAACAAATGGATCGATCTGTATGATAAAAAGAGAGAAGAAGTGTTAGAAGCAAGAAGATAGTTTAAGAGATCGAACCCAAGGAATACTCCACTTCCCACTAATCTACTTGGGGAATGGGGAAAAGCTTACACACTAGAATGGGTTACTGAACAAATTCAAAATCAAATAGAAGATGTAGGTATAGATTCAAACATAACAGAAGATGAAATCAACATGTCTAGAGGATGTGAAAGAAAGGTACAATTGGAATTGTACAAAATGTTGTTTCCTTACAATTTTGACACCATTAACTATTTTAATATTCATCATTATATTTGTTTTCACTAAAATAAATGGTCTTTCACAGGCGAGGAAATATCCAGCAATGTGGTCATATGGTTGACATTATCGTGTAGAAAGTGTAGATGTAAAGAGATGATCCTTCGATTGTGGCATCATGGTTGAATTCAAGCAATCCAGTTGATCAAGCTCAAAAGATAAGAATATAATTTAAGGGAATCTACAATATGTTGCAAAAATACAAGAAATTATTGAGTTGGATTTCTGCTCTTTTAAATGTTGTTTTTTTAAGTGTAGATGGTATGAAGCATTTGAGAGGACACGAAGACATGATACCCATAGTGGATTGTTTTCTATAGATTCCTCATGTTTCCTACCGGAGGATAAGGACCCTTATGTTCTAGCAATTCATTGTGAGTAGGTATTTCTTTAACTCAAACAAGAAGTGGTAGTGATCATTAATCTATTAATTCATAATTTATTGCAAATATATACATGTGTTTATTAATCAATAAAATTGTTATACCATATGTCTAATATATGTATGTCAGTCATGTGCAGGTATTTTTCTATGAAGATATTTTGGAACCGAAATGTATATTTTTCATACATTCTAATCCAAGATTAAGGCATGTATTTGATGATGTATTAGTGGATACTAAGAAAAACAATGATGGCCAACAAAATGTGAGAGAGGGATTAGAGAACATTGAAGAAATTGACATCCATGATGATGTTGACGATGGTTATGTTCAGGCAAAAGAAGACAACAATCCAGAATTAGATGATGTTATGGAAGACAACAATATGGATGGTATAGAAAATGATGATCCAAGTACATTTGGTAACAATATAGATGGTCTATAGTCAAATTTCAATGATGATGAACATGATGTAGGTCAAGATGAGGATGATGATAATATTAAATACTTGAAAGAACATATGAACATTGACAATGATACACTTGATGACATTGTAGCAGACAATAATGTTAATGACCAAGACTTCTAAATTTTTAGAATTATTTGCAATAAAAGGATCATTCTTATGGCCTAAACTTTGTAATGCTTCAGTAATATTATTTGTGTCGATATAAATTACCTATTGCAATATGCTTAAATGGTTCAATCTTTGGTATGAATTGTTGGCAGAAGAAATTAGGATTACTTGGATGCAATTTCCTTTTCATTACTTTATATTTTTTTTTAATGTCATGGTCTCAACCTAATCCTCATTTCACACTAAGAAGAAACCTAGGCTTAACTCTACAATGGCCTCGATTCATTGCAAGGAAGTTATGATTGAGGATTTGATAACTACAACATATTTTAATTATGCCAAACAGTTCACATTTTTTATCTATGATTCCATATTTTGTGCATATCCTGCAATCATTGCAGTCCATTGGACCACATTTCTTTGAGGCATTCTATCAAACAATTCACATGCCTTGTCTATGGTTCCACATTTTACATACATGTCTAATATGGCAGTTGCAACTACAACATCTGACAAAATTCCTCTATCCTTTATGTTTTGATGGATGTCCATACCCTATTCCAAAGCTCCCATTTTGATATAGGCAGGGAGGATGCTGGTAAAGGTTGTGCAATTTAGCTTTACACCAGCCAATTCTATTTTCTTAAAATTTCTAAAGCCTTTTCAACAAATGCATTTTGTGCAAATGCTACAGTCATTATAGTCCATGAGACCACGTGCCTTCTCTATGCTTCCACCTTTTGCATACATGTCTAATAGGATAGTTGTAACTACAACATCTGACAAAATTCCTCTATTCTTTATGTTTTGATGGATGTCCATACCCTATTCTAAAACTCCAATTTTGACACAGGCAGGGCGGATGCTGGCAAAGGTTGTGGAATTTGTCTTTACACCAGCCAATTGCATTTGCTTTAAATTTTCTAAAGCCTTTTCAAAAAATACATTTTTTGCATATCCTGTAGCTATTGCAGTCCATGAGACCACATTTCTTTGAGGCATTATGTCAAACAGTTCACATTCCTTGTCTATGCTTACACATTTTGCATACATGTCTAATAGGGCAGTTGTAACTACAACATTTGACAAAAGAGGACTTAAGCATTCAAAAACCTAAACTATGATGTATCCTTGATCTTATCGAGCATGATCTTATGATAGTGTTTGGACTCAACCTATTTAGTTTTAGGGCATTCACACATCTCAGTTATAGTGTGGTGTGTGAGGAATTATTACTAAATGGTTGCTACCATGCACATAAACTATACACATATCTGAAGACTATAATATGACATTATTTTGATGGAATCCTAGGTTGGAACGAAAGCTATGCCTTGGACCATTTCAAATTAATTCCTTGCAAAAAAATTCTGATATGAGAGCCATTGTGTCCTTGGATACCATTCCACCAACCTATGGACCTAGTGCAAGATGTGCAACAAGTCTAGGAAGGAACAACATCCTTCTTTCTGTCATACTGAGAACCATAAAATAATGGATTTAAATCATGGAACATATATAATTGATACCTTTAATTCATCTTCCATTCAAGTGAGTTTAAAACTGAAGATTTGAGTGTAGGAAAGGGCTTATGAAAAAATGTTCATTAGTAAAGAAAGAAAACAAATAGTTTTGAAATGGAAAAACAAAAATCACAAAATCTAAAGGTTTCCATATTCAGCTAAGCCCTTCTTTATCCACACATCTACTTGGAGTGCAGCTTTGATCTTCCTTAAAATCACCCTGACTAAACATGAATTAAGAGTAGGTCATTGATGGAAACTAAACATGGAACAATCAACTGTGCAAGATTATTTTGTGCTTATACAAAATGAGTTATGCAATTTATATGGTAGTTATTCTAGTTCATGATGGGAGACATATGTCTAAGGTTGTATGTATTAGAATAGTAAAATAAAAAAAGCATTAGCAAGTCATATGGTAGTTGGCTTAGATGACATTTGTGAATTACTTATAAAGTAGAATGCATATTGTTCCTTGTAACTATATATTGTTTACCATCTTTAATCTTGAGGCAATAAGGCAACCTTTTACTTCAATTCTAGTTGTCTAGATATTTAAACTATTTTCAATAGACTATTTTGAAAAAGTTAAGTGTGTAGAGAATTTGTCAAATACATATCAAACTAGTTTAGTTTACAAGAAATAAAATTATCAAGATGTTAGATACATTAAACTCTTCCAAATAATTCTATTAATGTCAACAAATGACCAAAAATAGAATTCAAAACGTACAACAAATAGATATATCAATGAGAAAAGAAAGGGGTTGAAAACAAATGACCTCTATTGTAGTTAGATTTGGAGGTGATAATAGTGTTAATTTGATTATATAAACTATACTTATCTATATTTTTGCAAGGACGTTGTTATTGGTATGCAATTAATTTTTTACTTCTGGAACATGGAACAAAATGTATAGGAATAGATGTACTCATGGGTATCAGAAGGGGAAATACAATTGTAATTAACAAGTCATGGCAGATTTTATCATGATTCTAGTAGCTATTAAATCAAAACTTAGTGGCTTTGGAAGAGTCATTGTGTGAGCATATATATAATTGTACATTTCATTGCAAAAGTTATTTTCATTAATTGTGTAGAAAGTAATTAATTCTCAAATGACAATTGCCAACATTATTTTAACTCCATGCATTAGTGTCTCCTTTGATTAGAGACATGGATGACCTAGAGAAAAAAGTATTGATTGAAGTGTTTAGATTGAAGAGTTGTTTTAGGATATTGTTATAAATTTTTACCAAAGTGTTATCCTATTGTATTCAATTGTGCATTTGCCATTCAAATTTAGTATTAGAATCTAGAGTTGCTTGAAGTAATATCCCTTCTTGTGAATCATAACCAATGTCAACACTCATGCTTGAGGAGAAAAGTATCTATGAAAACACTAATCAATATCATATGCATAGAACATCAATACCAATTGTGTTCATTTTCTAGTTTTTGTACTATATCTTCTCATGTATGATACCCACTTTGAAATTAAAGACGTCGATAACAAAAGTTTTTATTCCTTTATTTTTAAATAAACTTTTCACATGAAATTTGCATCTTTGTATACTTTAACTCATATCAAGAGTCTTCAATTTTTGGTACAAATTTGTGTAAGTTGTTCAAACCTTGACTTGTCTTAGGTGCATATGCAAAATACATGTAATTTAGCTCATAAGCTCAACCTAAAGATTGTGAATTAGTATAGTGCCTTACAATTACTCTTTTATGATAGGCTAATGCATGTTAGCATGAGTGCTTAAATGGTTCATTTGCTGTAGCATATCTTTTGGAGGAGATCATAACAACAAATTCGAAGATTATGCTAGACAAGGTGGACGTAATAGTGAGGACTTCTAATTATAGAGATGCAATTGATTAAATTGCACATCAAATAAGTTTCATTGAAATCATAACTACGCATAAATTAGTTTCTTTATATTAGTTCATATCAAGTTCATATCATACTTATTATAATTTCTATAATCATCCATCATAACTAGGCACAAATTAGTTTCTCTCTATTGCTATCTATCTATCTCTCTATAATCTTCCAATCTCTCTCTCTCCACATATATATATATATATATAGACATCATACCATGACACACATCCCTTCCTCCATTACATCCTCCCTAACCCCTTTCCCAACATTGATAGCCCACTACCCATGCCACCTCATTTTTATAACACATTTGACCATAACATTGCCACAACAATCATCACTCATCCTAACACCATCCTCCACCATGTGACATTTATCTAACACATGTAGGCAATAAAGTCAGTGCTATAGTCGATGCTAAAGTCAAGGCTAGAGTTGGCGGTAATGTAGGTGCTAACGGCAACGCTAATGTAGTTGCTAAAGGCGATGCTAATGAAGGCACCAAAGTGGACGCTAAAGTTGGTACTAAATTAGGTGGTAAAGTTGATGCTAAAGTTGAGGCTAATGCTGATGCTAATGTTGGCACTGATAGCGGTGCTCATGTAGGTACTAAAGTCAGAGCTAAAGTTGGTGGTAAATTAGGCACTATGTTGTGCCTAAATTAGCACCCACAGGTTCTAATCGGTGCAAAAAATGCCAAAAATAGCACCATACCGATAAATAGCACCGACATTTTCAAAAAATTGGATAAAAATATATTAAAATAGTGGGTGGAAGCAAAAAATAGAGCAAAAAAGGGAACTAATCACAAGGATTTGTTATAGTGGCTTAATCTTAGGATTCACTGGTCTTTGTTTCTGGTGGACTAGTTTTGACCTCTCAACAAATTCTATGGTATGTTGAATGATGTCTCTATTATAACTATGAAGGTCATCATAGGTCCATGCAATTACTCTATCATACTTATTACACATAGAAATTAGCTTATCCTTTTTCTCTTGGGTAGTAGTATTGCCTACCTTCAACTTTCTTCCTTCACTGGCTTGAATTTCAAAATAATTATCTTTGCTTGCCTTGAACTTCCTCTTGTCCAGGCTTACATCATCTGGGTCAAATAGATTTTCTAGTGTGATCAATCCCTTTGGGAGTTTACTAGACTTCAATTGGATAATTTGATCACCATATGCTTCTTCAATCTTGGGCTGTAATTGGTCAGCAAATTCTCCTAATTACTGTAGAAATAAAAGTACCTGGAGATCATTATCAAGGACTTGCTAGTTCTGGATGTTGTCTGGGATTGTTGGTCTCACTATCACCTTTACTACCTCATTGTTAATGAGTAGGTCACTCGCTAGATCAAATTAGGAACCAATTTGTACCATTCTATCTACTTCAGTATTTTGGGTTCTAGGGACAACTTCTATGTTAAAAGCATCAAAACTATCTATTAGATCCCATATTCTATGATGATAAGATCTCATTCTTACATTCTTTGCCATGGCTTTCTCTCTGATTTGTTTCACAACCAATTTTGAATCTCCCTTGACTACTAGATTCTTTACCCCTTTCTTCTTGGCTAGCATAAGACCATTCACCAAAGACTCATACTCAACATTATTATTTGTGCAAGCAAATTAGAAGCGTATGGCTCTAAGAACTTTCTCACCATTTGGAGAAGTGAGACATATACCTGCTCCAGCACCATTTTTGCTCCTAGAACCCCATCAAAAATCAATGTCCAAATTTTTGAATCTGTGTCAGGGTCTTCCTTTTCAGATCTTTCTTTTCTCATAATATTTGGTATTTCTTGGCCTTCTTCAAAAATAACATAAGTACCCAAACTAGTGGAGTCCAAATTTCCATAAGGGTCGCTCTGCATCATGGTCATCAACTAACTATTTTCTTCTTGTTGTTGGTCATATTCAGTCCATTCTCCCAATTCTTCAACAAAAACTCTTTCCTCCTTATTCATCATAGCACGTGATGCTTCAATTCTTGGAGCTAGTTCCTCAGTAATATGATCTTTGGACAGAGGTTCAGACAGTACCTTCATCTTTGTTCCATACTTAGTTCTCAAAATCATATGTGACCAATCAAGTGACATGTATCTGCCTATCTTAGCTGTAAAATCTCTAGATAGGCATAGACCAAAGATAGTGGGAATATCTATAACCACTACGTCTTGTAGGACAGTGATATTTGGGCAAGTATATAGCTGCAATGGGAGTTGTTTAATCCTCCCTATGGTTTGGACAAACTTCCATTATAATTGCATGACCCCCTTAGCTAGCGGCTCATATTTTATCTTTAAAGCATATGTTATCTATTTTGGCATGACTGTAGTAATATTAAAGTTAGATAAAATGGCTCAGGCCTAGATTTACTTACTTCTGGTGAAGTATTTAGCATAGACACTATTTGTAGAGGTGGAATGTCTTTGCTTTGAGTCTTCCCTTTGTTAGTGCCTCCTTCTTTTGTATTCATAGGTTTGGTGTCAACCTAAATCTGCAGTGCTTCTTGCAATAGTTTCTTTTACTCAGGAATGGCCAGCATATCCCATATTGACACATGGGCAAGAGTCTTCTTCAAGTGCTCTACGATAGTCATAGGTCCCAATGTCTGTGTCTTAGGGTAATAAGGGTAATTTACTCTTTCCAGTACTAGGTTAAAGACTGCTTGAGTTTGGGTCGGCTAAGGTACTTCTTGTTTTGAATCCAGATTATAGTGAGACTAGAAGGGAGGGACCCTAGGTACTTCATTGTTTACAGCTTTGGGTTGTTCCACCATCCTTCTTTTCAATCTGGTGCAGTAATCAGATTGTACTAAGGGTTTCTTGGAGGTAGATGCTTCATTCAAGGATATTGAATCTTCATCTTCAATCCATGAAAATAAAGCATGTTCTAGGGCAATCTCTTCCTCTCATTGAATAAACATACCTTGCATCTGAGCCACCATTACTGCATTCTAAACACTAGGTGACTGATATGGAGAAGTATTAGACATTGTTTCTTGATTTTCCATCCTTCTTTGTTCTCCTATATTTTGTTGCAAATTACCCCTAGGGAAATTTCTTGGCATATGGGCATTATTGTAAGGAAAACACCAAGCATTGGCATCTTCTACTAAATTGTTTTGTCCAGGGACCATTTCTCTACCTAGGTTAGGAGGGATAGCTTGCAAAGGCATGGGAACAATGACCAATTGATTTGAAGGTTAGGGATAATTTGGTCTTTGAGCACCTTGGTACTGGTTTGGCTGATATGGGGGTATATTTCATTGGAATCCTTGGTAAGGAGGCTTTGAGTAAGAATTGTGTTGCCTCTTGAGATTAATAATCTCATTTGAAAAGGTCCTTAGGATGTTCTCAACATCATCCATTTCAGATGGAGGAGCAGAGGGTGCTGACACAGTGGGTTGTGGAGATGTTAGGAAGGTGTACATGGATACAAGCACAGATGGTGGATTAGGGACTTCTCGAGGCAAGGGGATAAAATTTTTTTGGAACATAGGCATAGGAGGCCTTGGAGGCAATTTTACAACATCTATCAAATTGTTCTTAGCTCTTACAACCCATTCATATGTGTCTGGTAGGGTCTGACTGCCTAGGGACTGAATCATCACAGAGATATCAAAATTGAAAGCTTTGACATAGAATACAATAGCCATACCTGATGGTGGTCTAGCTGTGGTAGGGATTCTATCCCAGGTCTTTTGAAACCTAGTGTTGAAGTCAGTTATAGATTCTTGCGGTCCCCTCTTTATAGTGATCAATTGTTGTAGCAAGGAGGATTTATCACCTTTGCATTGAATCTTGCAAAGAATGCATCCCCAAGCTAATCCCAAGTGGATATTGAATTTAGGGTCAAAGATCTATACTAATCTAGAGCCTTCCCTTTGAAAGAAGCTACCAACAGCCTGATAGATACATTCTATTCGGTAATAACATGTACTACACACACAATTGATACATCTTGGAGATGCTCCCCTGGTGTCTTGGAATCTTCTCCACTTAATTTGGATAAAGCTTTCAAAGAATTAGTTGGAATTGGATCCCAATTATCTGGTGGTGTTGGAAGAATGAGAGGACTGCTATTGTTCCAATTTGCATAGTTTCTTAGAGGTATAGGTGCTCCCATGTTTGCTTTTGATGTTATTGCTACTTGATTTATTCTTCTTCTTGGAGTGGCAACTAATGGTGGCAATAAAATCCCTGGATTAGCAATCAACTGAGCTCTTATTGTCAGTCCACAACTCTAACTCCTTGATGCTCTCTAGCTCATATGATCTTGATTAGAATTCAAGGAAGGTCCCACTGGGCATGCCAAAAACTGTTGATGTATAAAATTGCACAAATTCTAGCACCAACATGGGAAGTTTCAAGAATGTGGGACTTGACACTTGAAACAACCTCTAGATTTTACATAAGCTAGCTCTTCCTATTTTAATTGAGGTTTGGGTAAAGGGAAGCAAAAACAAGATTATAGATACAATAAACAGAACTTGTAATCCTATGGCGATGCACCTGATTTAAATGTATTTCAGTAACTTACCATAGTGATCAAATTGTCAAGAATCAACTATATCAAAGAGCAAATACTACATGATTAACATAGATAGATTGTAAATGAATTTAAAATCAAAGGCTAAACTCAAAAGATTGATATTGAGACATAGAAAATACCACCAATGGCATAGAATAGAGCTTCTTTCATTAACAATTCGGTGAATACAAAAGGCATAGATACATGCCCAGATATATCAGCTTCCTTCTCTCGAAACAACTAAACTAAGGAAAAATGATATAACTTGATCACCACAAAAATCTTTGAATTCTTAATCAATAAATTATATCTCTATTACAAAATCTTCCTATATTTATAGCCAAAAAAATTGACTCAAGATCACCTCCAACCACTAGGATCTTAACGACATCAACAGAACTAGAATTCAATTAGGACTTCAACTGGCATTGAGATCTCCCTAAATCTGTAACTATCTTTCCCTACGCAATCATTGGTTGAGAGATAAATTATGTGACACTGTAACTGTAGTTCTATTATGACACATGGCATCACCCACAAGATCTCAAATGGCTCCAAAACTGCTATGTAGCACCTTTCACTTAAATGCTTAGCTTCATTCTCATTCAAAAGGGACACACTAAATACTATCACTTGTCAGCATCCACCACACTTAAAACTTGATACATGGTAGCCTCTGAGAAACAAAACTGGGACACTTGATATTCTCTGCTAATCTTAAAAGCTACTTTACTTTATGCCTCGAACACCTATGGTAATGACACATGTCACTTCCCGTATCATTTAGAAACAGTATCTTTATTTTGAGGGACCTACCATAAATTTCTTTACTTCCCCCAAAAAAGACACAAAATGGTGACATGCGGAGCCATTTGCCTGAAGCAACACTAGGAACATGGTGCCCTCTGTTGTATCCAAAGCTTGAGAAAAAATATTCTCTTGAAGACCAGCAAAGATGACACTTGTTACTCTCTGCATACAACTAAAACTTATAAGAAACTTATAAGTGGCACACTCCACATACAACAATAGAAACTTTTGTGCTATCTCCCCCATACAACTCGTGGCACCCTCTGCCACAACTAAAAACTATGTCGTAACACCCCTCGGGCCCACCATATGTTTCTTAGTGCCCAAAGCTTAACCAAAGGGATACACGTGGCAGCATCCACTTCTACAACAAAATGACACTTGGCAACTTCTACGTGCAAGTTATATTAAAATAAACCATTTTCCTGGGCCTGCGGCAGTGACACATGATGCACTCTACATTGAGGAAACAACTTCAAATAGTAATATAGAAACTAGATATGTGGCACATTCTAACAACATCTTGAAATTGCAAGGCATAAAGAAAATATGTAGCACCATTTGTGACACTTAGAAATTATTATAACTTCTCTGAAACTCCATTCCCTATTGCAATATTTGCATTACTTAGAACATTTCTTTGTAGTGGCATTGTTACTAAATTTATGTTCACATTAAATTTAGACAGACCTAACTATAGTTGTTCAAAAGGAATAAAAGAAAAAATTGAAGTTATGCATTTTATGAACAGTTGATATCTTGACAGAGTAGAAATGGATTTCAGTTGACAAGATAATCCATGAGTCCAATCATGACCGATGAATCATCATGAAAAGGGAATCAAGTTGTCAAGGTATAAGTCATTTAAGAAATACAGTTGAGCTAAAATAGTGTTAGCTTTCAGGAGTTATAAGTTAGATTGATTATTCACTTGATCATATTTGAAAGAAAGAAAAAAAGATATTTATCTGAACTATTATTTCATGTCATATTTGGAACATACAAATTCAGTATCTGTTACTTTATCCTATGCATTGACAGAAAAAGAAATACACATACATTAAGTGCATAAGATAAATTAACAAATCATGTTTAAAAGAAGTGTTCAAATGTGTCCCACACAAGTCATGGAAGTAACTAGACTGAGCAATTGTAGACATGCAAGCTATACATCTCAATGATAAAAGAAATAATAAAGGCACATGATAAAAGTAAACATCCATCACTGCCTGAGCAAGAAGCTTGTTTTGTTGATGTTGGTCTTTACTCTTCATCTTCAGTTCCTATCATCAGTTGAACCTACAAAAAATTAAGGAAAGTATCGTAAGAGCTCTAGATGTTTAAAGTTATCATATGCTTTTTTCAAGAAGATACATCAACTTGTCACATCATGCAATTCATATGTAGAATCAGGTCAGACATGTGCTACAAGTCAGATATCATAAAGAAGATCAATCAATACCATCAAGTATATTTTTCATGCTAACTTGTTTGTTCACTGTGCAAGTATAGGAAAAGTAATGTTGCTGATTTGAAGACAAATAAACATGTGGAGAAAATGTGGCTCCAATAAGGGTTGAGCCCAATATGTTTCCTTTTTACTCATTTCAAAAGGAATATCCGAAAAGATAGGATGCATCATTCAAAGTACATCATGCATCATTAATCAATTTACAAAAAAGGTATGTCATCATGATATTTATTATAGTTGATTAAAGCAAATCAGATTATAAGACATTATCAGCTAATCCCTATCTGAAGATGTTCATAATGGAGCATAACTCTCAAATGCATTGTTGAATCAAAACCCATAAAAGATTGAGAGTTATATACATAATGAACATGTGCAGATTAGAAAGAACAAATCATGAATTTAATGTTTAGGGATTAGAAAGATAAAATTAGATAAAACCAAGTATAGATATCAAGCATAGGTATGATTAGTTGATCACATCAGGTAAAGATACATATGCCAATCAAGTTTCCAATGCATACTAGATGGAAAGAACAAGCTTTAGGCTTTCATTGTTTATGCATATGATATTAAAGTTGAAAGCAAATCACAAAAATAAACTGATACATACCATTGACATATGAGTGTTCATATTGTTATCTGATGATGAAAAGAAGTTACATAATAATGCTTATAGAAGACAGATTTGTGCAAATGAGTTACAGGATGCAAACACCAGAAGCGTTTTATGATTTTAGAATCAAAGGATAGTAAGAAATCAATCATGTTGCAGGTATTCATAATGATCAAGTACAACCAAAGGAAGTGATAAAGTTATGCTTGTGAAAAGATAGGATCATACAGGTTCACCATTGATAGCATCTGACAAACTAATAGACAAGGGCAATGAGATCAAGTGAATACCAGTTTCTGACATGTACAGGTATATGCCAATGAAGGATGGCTTAAAAACTTAGGGGTGATAGCCATAGAATACAAATACATAATGATATGCCATATATATTCTACAATAGGACTACTGAAAGAGATATAGGTTATCATCATTTCTGGTTGATATAGTTAAACATAACAAAACATTTGCTAGTTTGAAGGACAAAAGAGGATAGGAACGAAGAATGCATGCTACAAAAAATACAAAATGAATGTCAAATTAAATTGCAGATGTAACATTAGAAAATGTCCCCTTCAGGGCTTTTCCCTCATAAGGTTTAGCTCCCAGGTCTTTAGAGTGCATTTAGGACATTTTAGTTCATATTTTAGCATCCCGAAGGAATGAGACCTAAGTCAAATGACAAATAGGACCTAGGTGGACCCCTTGAGCTGTACCCTATCTAAAATAAGGGGGAGGACTTGGGTGCCCATGCCCTAGTCCTGCCCTATTTTGGGGTAGCCCCAATTTTTGGGTGTCAGTTTATGACCGTTAGGAGGTTATTTTGCCGACACATTAAAGTTTGATTTTTAATATCCTGGCGGGAATGCTTCTAGGTGCATATATAAGAATGTGTAGGAATTCATTTGTAAACTAGATGATTACTAGCAAGCTATTGTGTTCTCAAGGTGATTCAAGGCATTCTATTGTGTTGCAAGAGCAGACTTGTATGTTTTGTGTGTTGATATTTGCAGATTTGAGCTTTAATTTCCTTATGGCATGAAGAGCATGTTGCTTCATGAAATATTCACTACAAGGTGACATATCATTGTTTCTTTTATCATTGATTCCTTTGGTTTTTGGCCTCTGCCTCAT
Organism: Cunninghamia lanceolata; assembly: GCA_027924645.1. Taxonomy (NCBI): domain Eukaryota; kingdom Viridiplantae; phylum Streptophyta; class Pinopsida; order Cupressales; family Cupressaceae; genus Cunninghamia; species Cunninghamia lanceolata. The sequence continues at coordinate 3,674,496 of BSBN01000334.1, read as the reverse complement.
AATGGCATGCCCTCTTTATCTGACAATAGTGTTTAGAGACTTAAGTGTCCTCCAGGGTTTGACTGAGGCAAACCTCTAAACACCACAACCCCCAAACTAGGTCTTGTGATTGTAGGTTATAGGTGTCATATTCAGGAAAAGTGGAGTTATAGGAAGGCTAGAAAGACATCAGGGATTCAAGATTTGAAGAAAAGATGGACAAAGGAGCACTTGTGGAACTAGGGCGCTCACTCCAGTGTCCTCTGCAGACATATTCCAAAAAATAGAAGTTATAGGGTTGATCAGTGTCTGGAGGAGGTCTAGATTCCCTGAAAAAGTAGGTACCTTGGTCTTGGGTGCCAACTCCTATGTCCCTGACTGTTCTGCTTCAGAACATTGAAAACATGTATTCTGTAATTTTGTATTTTACTCCCGTCTGTAAGAGCTTTTTTCGTAATTCGATAATTTGTTATCGTATTGCATAATTAGGGTTTTAATAGTCAATTGAGCATAGGAGAAGGAAAAATTGATAAGTAATTCCCTAATCCAATCTTCCCTTCATTTGCAAGTGACCTAGGGTATGATAGTGCTCGCCACTCGACCCTAGATCCTTCAATGTTAGGGTGAAAGGAGGATTTTAACATCTAAACCACAAAAGATCAACGAATCCAATTTTACCCTAAACATTTTGGTGAAACCATGTCTTTGAACTTAAATTGCAACTTTCTTAGTGTTTGTCTACAAATTTGGTGTGATTTCATTCATTCATTCATTCATTTAATTTATTGCATTGAGAAAATTTCAAAAAAAATGGAAAAATTGGAAAAACACAAAAAAAATGTGTTGTTGGGCTTACTAAATTAAGTTAATTCTTTCTAATTTTTCCTAATTCATGATTTTTGCATCAAATTTGACATAAACTATAGATAAATAGAAAAATTCAAAATCTTGCTTTGAATTTTCATCCATTTAATTGCTAAGGTTTTGTGGAAATCTTGCCTAGTTTATACGCCAAGCATGTTGTGATCAATTTTATGGATTTAGGTGACTGATATTACTGATATTCTTTGATTTATTTCCTAAAATTCCTTACAACACCCCTTTTGCTAGGTTTTGGAGTTGGAAAACTATGAAAAATTACATATTTTGCTATATTTTCACTAGCGTTTTGCCTTAAGTGGCATTAAAATCCTGTTATGTTGGATATTGTAGCACCAAGTGGCTATTATTGCTGATATTATTTTCTTTCCACCATCATTTTCCTCACAACACCCATTGTTATGCTCATTTGCATTGAAATTTGGTGAAAAAAGTACTCATTTTGACATATTTTCACTATATTTTGACTTAGCATTATCTTGGATTTGCATCAAGAGTGTGTTGAGAGTCATTAGTTTGTTGTTTTTGACTTATATCAGACATATAACCTACTTCCCTTGACTGAAATTCTCATATCATCATTTGTTTCATTCATTGGCTTTAAACAAATATCAAAAAATCAAGCATTTTGGTTGTTAATCATATCCTTCTCCTAGGATTTGTTCTATTAGTTTGTGCAATGTGTGTTGTATGCTTTTATACAAAATTTATGACATGATCTCCTAAAAGCAATATCTCTTTGATAAAAAGCAAAATATTAATGGGATCTAGTGCTCTTGAAGAAGTTGGTACTTTGGACACCTTCTTTACAAAGGGAGACAATCAAATTGGGCAAGATATTATATGTCCTCCAACCTCAATGGAAGAACAAACTTTTCATGATGTTGATAACAATATTGAGGCAATAGGATATGTATGTGATGAGCAAATAGAGAAGTTGGATAAAGACCTAGCTGAATTTCAATCATTCATGGAAAATGAGAGAATAGTTGAAGAAGTTGTTCCTACAATTCATAATATAAGAGAATTGATAAGAGAAGGACAAGATGGTGTTAATGTACCTTGTGGTCTAGCACATATTGTACAAACCAATATCATGCTAGTGACTGAATGTGCACAAGCAATAAATAACACTTTATCACCATCTCATACTCAAGTTTCCATACCTATACCAAAATACAGGAGTATCCACCTTTACATCAATGATATTTACAACTAATGTGAATGCTTGTAGTAATGCTACCATTGGTATTGGAGTATCTAATGGCACTAATTACAAAGCTGTGGGATTTGATTATCAAAATTTGGTTCCTAAGGGGACCTCCTCTATGCATAATTGTTCTCATCCACCTATCTATTCCACTCATTTCCAACCAACTATTACATGCTCGCAACCATTTTCCACCTATCATTGTGGCCAACTACCATTAACCTATTCTCAGCCTCCACCTATTGTATCTCAACCTCAATCACCTCCTCAGCTTGGTTCTAATTCCTCACAAAAAACCACATCTTCGAATGATGCCATCTTAAACCAACTATTACAGGGCATGACTGCTTTGCAACAAAAGGTAACAAATTTGACAAATTCTTCATAGCCTAGTCTACCAACATATCATGCCTGTAATCCATTATCCTATGCAATTTTAAGAACTCCTATGCCTGAGAGGTTTGAGACTCCTCGCTTTGAAAAATATGGTGGAAAAGGTGATCCTAATATTCATGTGGCAGCATTTACAGCTATGTGTAGTGATTTTTCTTTCGAAGAGGATTTGTTAGCAAAACTTTTCCCATGATCTCTCAAAGATACTGCTTTAGAATGGTTTTGCTCATTGCCTCCAAATTTAATACACTCCTTTTCACAGTTGATTGATCAATTTTTACAACATTTTCAAGCAAATATTAGACCCCAAGTCACTCTTATTGACATGGTTCAATGCAAACAAGGTCACAAAGAAAAGTTGACTGAATTCATTGGTCGATATCAAAGACTTTATGTGCAAATTCAATATTAGATGAAAGATGAGGATGTTCAAAAGATATACATTACAAATCTACAACCTAATATTCATGATAAGATTCTCTTGATGAAATATAAATCCTTTCAACATCTATGCACCACTCTTCATGATTATCAATTTTTGTCTAGTCAGTATTAAAACCAAAACTCATCGGCTCAAGTTGGACAATCCTTGGGTGGATCATCGCAAAATAACTTTAGAAGGAACAATAATAGGAGTTTCATTAGGATCAATGGACCAAATATGAATGTGTCTGCTATAAATAATCCAAAGAAAGCATCATATCAACCAAGCAAGTTTACTCTGATATCTGAATCCTATCATTCTATCATGAATCAAACTATGAGTAATAACATTTTGAAGCTTCCCTCGATCAATCATGTTGATCCTAGTAAACAAGTACCTTACTTTGATGCTAATGCCTTTTGTCATTATTATCAAACACAAGAACATGACACTGAACGATGCATGCATCTTAAACATGAGATACATGACCTTATTGATTCAAATTTCATCTAGATATTGGGTGTGAATGATAATGGAAACAAGTCAGTTGCTCTAGCGAATCAAAATTTACAAATCTTCACTAATCCTTTTCCTAAGCATACCGAAAATAATATGGTGGAACAAGATCTAGTGGAAGTAGACGAGGATGATTACTTGGACTATGATAGTATCATGGGAATGATTGAAGTGAATAAGAAACAAGTGGATAACCCACCTCATCCATGAAAAAATGGAATTTATGCTGAGGTTCCTCCTGCATTATTCTTATATGGATCAGGAGATAATCAAAACACCTTTGAAAAGAAAAAACAACAACCGATATAGATGAGCAAGATGGTACATGATGAATCCTGCTACTATTCTAGAAAGATTCAATAACAAAAACTTGCTAAAAATCAGAAAGAGAAAAATGACAATCAATAGTTAGAAATAATAGTGGTTCTCACCCTCGTAAGCAACAAAACGTTTCATTTAAACAAGAATTTAATGAACAAGCATCATATGATAACAAACAAGACTCTCATAAGAACTACTCAAAATTTTGTTTAAACATGATAGAGTACCTCTCCAAGAGATTCAAGAGCTCCAAGATATAAAATGAAGACCTTACAGGTAAGTATCTATAAACTTTTATTTCTATCGTAATGTGCTTCACCCGTAATGTGTTATGTGTTGTTTAGGCCTCCTGAAATGACCTCAAATTCTCCCGTAAGGTTCAGGATACTAGGAGACTGCCTCTGTTGTGACCTTCTTCTATTTGTATCATCATTCTTCTAAATTGGCTCTCTCTGATTTCATTGTTGTGTGTTGTGTCTTATGGACATAGTGTCGCAGTTGTTTACTTAGGGGCACCCTTCTACGTGATTGTCGTTAAGACACTTGTTTCTCCTCTCTTATTTATTATTTCCCTTCCTCTATTGTTTCCATCTAGTGGGCGAATGATGAAAAACATTTATACTAATGTGGACCTAGTGTCCCTTCTGAGAGCAATCAAAAAATGAACTTAGTTCCTAATATGATGATGTGGTTGTATATCTTATCTGATGCTTGGCTAGTGGAAGCACTCATGCTTTCTGCATAGTGAATTTCATGGTGTTTCTATCACATTTACAAACCTTAACAATACTGGTGCTCCATACACCTTTGTTTGCCTTTGAATCTAGCCTTAGCGGTACTTAATTCAGAGAGCTTCATGATATAGCCCCATGGTTATCCTCAAATTCTAAATTCATTGTATAACCTTCACTCTTTGTGTGGTTAATCATATGCATTGATGTTGTTATTTATCATGATGCTATAGACACTAACATGTTTATTGCAGGGATGTGTTTGTGGGAACATTTGGTGATCGTAAAGTACATGTCACCTCCAAGGGGCATGGGCTTTGCAAAATTTGATATTCCCTTGTGTGTTTTCTTCCTATCTTAACGTGCTTGATATTGATAGCTAATATCAACCACCTTAAGGTGGGGGCATATAAGGTAAGCTATCTATTATAGATGTTAGCAATGTTTTTGACCTCAGATGCATAGACCTACGCCAAAGTAGTGCATCGTGCATCCTGAACTTGTTGCAATCAATCAATCAATCATGTAAGCCCTCTGCGGAGTCAAGATATCACACATATCCTTTTTCTTAAGCCCTCTACAGAGGTGAGGATGGTGTATTTCTCAGAGAAGATTACATCATCCTATAATTTTTAAAAGTTCTCTATGGAGGTGGGGAGTAGTTATGTGACTGACTCAACCCTTAAACCTGTCTTCAGTGATTGTTGTGGTGAATCCCAATCATCGGTGTGTGCCTATAATGTGCCTGTGATGGTGATGACCCTAGAAATAGGGAACACTCCATCGCTTGTCTGCCATGTTTTCTCCGTGTCTTCAATTGTGTGTGTTTTTGTGTGCTTATTTTGTATGGCATGTTTCTTGCCCCATATACAGTGACCAGCACTCTTGGGGAGTGCTTCATGCATTTTGGGAGTTTTTGCGTGTCTTGCATGTGTGTTACCCTATATATAGAGACATGTACCCTTGAGTGGTGCATTGTGTATTATAGGAGGTTTGTTTACTTTCCAGTACTTGCATTTGCATTTCATATATATGAGAAAAAGAAAAGAAAAGATATCATTTCTATTTTCCATGCATTAATGTGTCTTCTATGCATTGACTGTCTGCTTCCTGTTCTACATGACTGTAACTGTCTTCTCCATGTTTTGCATGCCTATTACTATTTTCTATGTGATTGGCATGTCTTCTCCATGCTTGGTGTGTTTGTTGTGTTTGTGACCTTACTTTAATGCATCTATGTGCCTTGTGTTCATACATACATTAAAGTGGGGTCTAAATGTAACGTTGGAAAATGTCCCCTTGGGGGCTTTTCCCTCGTAAGGTTTAGCTCCCGGGTCTTTAGAGTGCATTTAGGACATTTTAGTTCATATTTTAGCATCCCAAAGGAATGAGACCTAAGTCCCATGACAAACAAGACCTAGGTGGACCCCTTGAGCTGTACCCTACCTAAAATAGGGGGGAGGACTTAGGCACCCGCACCCTAGTCCTGCCCTATTTTGGGGTAGCCCCAATTTTTGGGTGTTAGTTTATGACTGTTAGGAGGTTATTTTGCTGACACGGGAAAGTTTGATTTTTAATCTCTTGGCAGGAATGCTTGTAGGTGCATATATAAGCATGTGTAGGCATTCATTTGTAAACTAGATGATTACTAGCAAGCTATTGTGTTCTCAAGGTGATTCAAGGCTTTGCAAGAGCAGACTTGTATGTTTTGTGTGTTGATATTTTCATATTTCAGATTCAATCTCCTCATGGCATGAAGAGCATCTTCCTCCATGAAAGCTTCACTACAAGGTGACATATCATTGTGCTTTTGTCATAGATTCCTTTAGTTTTTGGCCTCTACCTCACAAGGGCATACCCACTTTATTTGACAACAGTCTTCAGAGGCTTAAGTGTCCCCCAGGGTTTGACTGAGGCAAACCTCTAAACACCACAACCCCCAAAACAAGTGTTGTGATTATAGGTTATAGGTGTTACATCTAGGAAAAGTGGAGTTGCAGGAAGGATGGAAAGACATCAGGGATTCAGGACATGAAGAAAAGACGGACAAAGGAGCACTTTCGGGACTAGGGTGCTTGATCTAGTGTCCTCCACAGACATATTTTGGAAAATAGAACATACAGGGCTGATCAGTGTCCGATGGAGGTCCATATTCCTTGCAAAAGTAGGTACCTTGGACTTGGAAGCCCGCTTTTGTGTCCCTAACTGTTCTACTTCAGAACCTCGAAAAGAGGTATTCTATAATTTGGTATTTTACTCCCGTCTATAAGATATTTTTCTGTAATTCAATAATTTCTTGTCGTATTTGCATAATTAGGGTTTTAATGGTCAATTGAGCATAGGAGAAGAAAAATTTGATAATTAATTCCCTAAGTCAAGCTTTCCCTCATTTGCAAGTGACCTAGGGTATGATAGTGCTTGCCACTCGACCCTAGATCCTTCAATGTTAGGATGAAAGGATGATTTTAACATCTAAACCACTAAAGATCAACAAATCTAATTTTACCCTAAATAGTAGAGAACAACATAATGTTGAAACTCTTTTTGATTACCAGCTAAATGCCAAAAGAATATCAAGATAGCATCTCATGCCCAGAAATATATTCATATATATAAGCTTGTTACATTTTACCTCTTTATAGAAAAGATGACATTGTTGCTCAGAATTTTAGAATCTTGTTTTCATGCACAAAAATGAATAGTCCATGCTCAAGAAAAGAAGATAAATGTCATGTGGTTACAATGGAGTTCAAAAATATGCAAATTGTTGAAGAGTGTTTTGAAACCCTAACAACTCTTCTTGTATACAGTCAAGGGAGTAAAAACAGTGAGTGTCCTACCATAGCAATGAAAGGGAAGGGAGGTTTGAGCCTAAAAGAAGATACCCAAATGTAAAAAATCAAACCCTCATTTTTAAATGAAACCCTAGTTAAATTTTATGCACACAGTGAAGGAGGGTTACATAGAGATGGTTTTATGGCCTGGCCTTAACATAAGGAGTGGTTTTTACAAATACCCATATGGATTTTCCATCAAACCCTAGTTTATTTTTACCATTATAGTGAAAAAGATGAAGAAAAGTGTCTTAGCATTATAGTCATGCCTAAAAGAAGATAAGTGAGAGATACCCATATGGATTTATTGTGAAACCCTTGTTGCAATCAAGAAGCTCTTTTCTCAATTTTTGCAAAAAAAATAAAAAAGCTCAGAATATGTCTTTTCTGGTATGGTCGTAAGCATGAAATGCATTTGTATGCATTTTTTAAGAAACCAATATGACAAAATCTGAAGACTTCAAGTTTCATAATAGGAAAACCATTAAATGTACTATAGAGAGTAATAATGGCCATGACCATATGAACTACAGGAAAGAGTTAAATACCCAGATGACAAAATTGAAACCTTGTTTCTTTTGTATATTCAAAGATAGGTTAAATTATACACAAGAGAAGGAGAAGAATAGAGTTACCTTCGAATGTAGAGGATCAGAATAAGTATGGCCGTAGCTTCCTAAGGAGGTTCTTATCTTTCTTTCAGTTTTTTTTCACATTTTACTGATATTCAACACATAGAAAGCAAAGAATATGTCAAATAAATGTTACAGAGGGAAGAGGTGCATGTTTGGTCATGACCATTTTTTATAAGAAGCCACAGAAATAGAAAAAATGCTAGTTGAAACACAAAAAATACCATACACTTACCACTTCTAGCCTCTTTCACTTAGGAAAAGAAAGAAATCATGGAATTCGACAGCAAAAATGTCGAGAGGAAGCCATGGAAACTAGAAACCCTAATGCCAAAAAGTTATAGAGCAGAAACCAGCATAGAAGAGCAAGTGAAAATGAACTAAGTTCAGGGTTCCTTCATCTTTTTTTTGAAGCTTCCTTTCTATTTTTTGTCTTTTGACTTCTCAAAATAAATTATCATTGATATATTCAAATGTCGACCATGGTCAACAACATCAAATGATGTAGTTTCCTAGCATCATTATAAGAGGTGGCCCACACAGAATATAGACTTTCCATCTTGTTTGAAATCAAATGGTGGCCTACGGTCATAAGGGTGAGCATTATACCTTGCAAAATTCAAACAACACTCATTACCTTAGGGTTGACATTGCATGGTCGAAGAGGTTCCCTATCATCATGTGCCTTTTCATAAGACAAGATTCCCATAAACAATACATGTATCATGTGAGGTAACCAAATGTGGTCAAATAGAATATTCCTTATGCTTTGAAGAGTCATCAAATGAAGACAAAGGTGGCAGACAAGGAGTTGACAAGGTGGCAGAGGTAATATTTTTGCATGAGGGTGATATGAGGAAGATAAGGTATTTTTGGCATGGTGAATACATATGGCAGGGTGATATGAAGACTTAGGACTTTTATTTTTGCATGATATATATGTGTGGCAGTGAGATAATTTTTGCATGGTAAATGGAGTGATAAGGCAGAGAAGATATATTTTCTTTCTTTTGATACAAATGTGGAGTTATAAGGGTTTGTATGTAATGCCTTGGTTTTTATGCATTCATGATAATGTATTTGGAGAGATAAGGGTATAATTATTCCTTAAGGCATATTGGCATGCAAGTGGATGTTTTTTCTCACAAGGAGCTATAAGGAGATTGTGTTTTTCTCTAAGTCCTATTGTTTTCTCAAATCATGCGAATTAGGCATGTGCATTTGGAGTGATAAGGAGTTTATATTTTTCATGCATGATTTTACAAATAAATCAATTGTAAATAAATAGTAAAGTAATATTCTCCAAATTACTTTATTATTTTCCACAAATTGTAAAATCATAATAAGTACAAGTTGTAACCAATAATAGAGTAATTATTTTTAATTACATTATTATTTGCTCACAATCAAATTTGCATAAAGCAAAATCATGCAAATTGATGAGTTCAGTTAACTAGGCCACCTAGGAGATTTTTACATGATTTGAGGAGTATTGTTAGGGTTCTTGGTCAACTTTTGGGTCAAGCACATGGAGAGGTCCAAATTGAAGCTATTTTTGCTCGATTTGTGGCAGTTTGAGCCTTTATTTTTGGGGATTTTTTAGTTTTCTCGTGGATCACTTTGGAGGACTTATTTTTAGAGACAGTTAGTTGTAGTTTATATTTTGCATGCCTCTTAGTGAGAGAAAAGCTATATATTGTAAACCAAAACTTGTTTTCACTAGTTCTTTCCTTTTTGCACTTATACACTTTGAGAGAAAAGGTTTTGTAGCTCAAATTTTTACAATTTTATAGAGAAATCACAGTAGGTTATAGGTTCAATATCTTTGTTTTCTTGCAATATTTCCTCTATTCATTGAAATCAAGTAGTTGTCTTTCCATTTAATGCAAATTGTATGAAGTGATTTGATGAAGTTTTACTATGTTTAATCATTAAAACCTTTAAAATTACTGTCTCACTATTAGCTGGAGCATTAAGCATAGTGTTATTATAGGTCTTAGGTTGTGTCAATGAAAATATTCCTTTTGTGTTGTGAGAAATCCTTTTCCTTCATAAAAAGCCTATTTTCAAGCCTTCCTTAAAAATACTTTTGTGATATTTGTACAGAGATTGGATTGTGTGAGTCAAATTTATGAGTTGTATTATGGACAAGATTGCATATTTTCTATCCATATTAGGTGCATCACCAAATTTTATAGTTTCATTTCCTTATAGTTTCCTTCTTACCCTTTTCCAAAAAGAATAGAAAATCATACATTCAAATACAATATTTTAAGGGAACCAACCCATAATCTGGAGGTCTAATTTCATTATAGGGCACTCACAAACTAAAATTAGTCCCACATTACATGGAATTGCAGAGCTTTTCTAGCCTTGCATACAGGTGCAATTCCAAGTGATAACAGTTTTTGACACACCCGGTGTGACTTTGAACTAATTTTTAGTCCAAAAGAACTTATTTATTACTGTTGTTTTGGTATGATCAGTAGTTAATTCAGCCTTTTTAGAGGTGTTATTTCAAAATACCTAGCGACTCTATCTTTCTAGTTTTATAGATCAGATTTTGCAGCCTATGAGAGGTATCACAAGATCAGGTTTCAATTGTTTTCCGTCTTTTGAATGAGAAAATGTGTCCATCCTTCATAGAAACATGTCATATCATCTAGCATATCATGAAAATACTACCAATCCTCCATCTTATCAGTCATATCCGATCATTAATATTGTTGGTTTCATTCCTAATTCCTTTGATTTACAAAGAAATCAACATGCTCAACATATTTGCCTCCCACCTATCTCTGCTCATCCTTCATATCAGTATTTACATGTCTAAAATCAATCCCAAGAGATAATGGATATGAAGTATAGTGTGAGTGGCATCAGCGACACATTGTTAGAAGTCACAAGGAACCTAGAAGATTTCAAAAGGTAGCAAGAATATGAGTTGTAGGAGGAGGAACTAGATTATCAGGCCTATCTCCATGCGATGAAATTAGAGGCGCAAAGGATACAATTCCAAGAAGATCTTACAAGACAGACTGCAGCAAAAGAGGCACAGATGAAGTATTTGCTTGCACAAATACAAAAGTAGAACATTCAAACAACTACATTCATTCTAGATCAACATTATCAAAATGAGGTTAGTAGATATCAAGTTTCAAGTTTTAGGAATTTTGATTGTAATCAAGAGCCTATTTGCATTCAAAAGTAGTCTACTAGTTCTCAGTATCTATTGTATCAAGTACCTGAATCAAACCATCAGGCTTTTGAACAAGTATGGAAGCCTTCTTGTACCAAATACCCTGATTATAAAATACCAGGTTTTATCAAACTACCTCTTCCATACCAATCCAAAATTAGGAAAGGGAAGAAGTAGTTACAAAACTTGAACCAATCAAAATTCTAGGTTTCAATCAAGAAAAATCAGCAGTGGTGCAAGATGTTTTTGCTATTTTAAGGTATCTCTAGCTGAAAATAAGTTGAAAGCATATGAAAAGGATGATGGTTCAATTTTGATACCAAATCCTTTGCATTTTGATTTGTTTGAGAACTTTTCTAATGTTGTTTACAAGATAAATGAAAGCAGGATGCAGATAGTGGAAGGACAGAATCTTCAGTTGTAGAGACAAATTGCCCAAGTTCCAAGTGAGAATAAACTAGGTAAAGCAGAGGGCTCAATATTTTTATTTGATCAGTTGCCTTCTTTTATTGAGCCAGATGAATAGCTCATACTATAGGTATAATCATCTGAACAGCTAGAAGATGCAAGTAATTGTGTTAGTCTACTGATTAACAAAGAGCAAAATGAAGACAGTCATAAGAACACTAAGAGTTTGGAGCTGGAATCAGATATTCTATCACCTATTCCCAGTATCCTTCAAGAGCTTGATAATTTTGAGGAGTTATTAGATGTTCTAATAGAAGAGGATGATTTATTAACCATGAAGGAGGAGTCGATATGGCAGCACATCATGCAGGATGAAAGTTTTGAACAGCAGAGTGAAGAAACTCAAATAGTTTCAATACATGAATATCAATTGGATCAAAGTATATTTTCAAGTATTATTGAGGATTTTTGTTCAAATATTGATAATAGTCTGATGCCAAGTGAAACAACAGTCTATGATCAACTAGATCAGCTCAAGGAAACAAACCTTAGTTCATGTCATTCAAGTGGACTGACTCTTCCAACTCATGAAATCAGAATCATTAACCAAAGATATATCATCACAAGAGGCTATCCAATCAGGGATCTAGTTGACAGAGAGCTTAAAAGGGAGATACAGATTGCTATTTTACCAATAGAGTAGATTTCAGCCTCAAAAAAGCAAAATCAAGTCATTTTTTTCCCCATGATAGAGGTTTACATGATCAAGTTTAGCTTGTGAATGAATTCATCTATATTTTTTTATGAAACATTGTAGAATCTAGTTGAGTACTTTCTTGTACTTCATCTAATCTTAGGCATCCATAAGCATGTGAATCATTGTCCACTATTGAGAAAAGGAAGTTATTTCAACCACACAGTTAAAGGATTTGTTTGACTAGCACCTTCGGCTAGTCAGAGTAGGGTAGGTAAAATTTCAATTCAGTATTTCATTTCCAAGAAGTGCTTTTGCACATGTATCTTGCTTAGTTTTAAGCAAGTCAGTTTAGTTTCAGTTTTTAGTTTTATTGCTGTTGTAGTGTTTCAGTCAGTTTTGAGTTACAAATTTTTTTTCAAAGTTCAGGGCAGAAAAGACTCTATGCCCAATGGAGTTGCAAAGGCAGCTGGTTCTAAGTTGTTTACCAGGAAAACACCCCTGAGAAGTTGCCAAAAATGTTACTAAATTTCTCACACTAAATTTAGTTAGACCTAAGTGTAGTTCTTCAAAAAGAATAAAAGAAAATTTTGAAGTTATGCATTTTATGAAAAGTTGATATCTTGAAAGAGTAGAAATGGATTTTAGTTGAAAGGATAACCTACAGCCAATTAGGACTGATGAATCATCATGACAAGGGAATCAAGGTGTCAAGGTATCAATCATTCAATAAATATAGTTGAGCTAACATAGTGTTATCTTTCAGGAGTTATACGTTAGATTGATTATTCACTTGATCATATTTGAAAGAAAGAAATAAAGATATTTATCCAAATTGTTATTTCATGTCATATTTGGAACATACAAATTTAGTATCTATTACTTTATCCTATGCATTTATTGAAAAAGAAATACACATACATCAAGTGCATAAGATAAATTAACTGATCATGTTTAAAAGAAGTGTTCAAATGTGTCCCACACAAGCCATGGGAGTAACTAGACTGAGCAATTAGAGACATGCAAGATATACATATGAATGATAAAAGAAACAATGAAGACACATGATAAAAGTAATCATCCATCATTGCCTAAGCAAGAAGGTTGTTTTGTTGATGTTGGTCTTCGGTCTTCATCTTCAGCTCCTATCATTAGTTGAACCTACAAAAATTGAAGAAAGTCTCGTAAGATCTCTGGATGTTTAAAGTTATCATATGCTTTTATCAAGTAGATACATCAACTTGTCACATCATGCAATTCATATGAAGAATTAGGTCAGACATGTGCTACAAGTCAGACATCATAGACAATATCAATCAATACCATCAAGTATATTTTTCATGCTGACTTGTTTGTTCACTGTGCAGGTCTATGAAAAGTAATGTTGTTGATTTGAAGACAAATAAACATGTGGAGAAAATATGGCTCCCATAAGGATTAAGCCCAACATGTTTCCTTTTTACTCATTTGAAAAGGAATATAAGAAAAAGATAGGATGCATCATTAAAAGTACATCATGCATCATTAATCAATTTATAGAAAAGGTATGTCATCATGACATTTATTACAATTGATTAAAGAAAATTAGATTAAGTATTAGATTATATGACATTATCAACTAATCCCTATTTGAAGATGTTCATAATGGAGCATAACTCTCAAATGCATTGTTGAATCAAGAGCCATAAAAGATTGAGAGTTATATACATAATGAACATGTGAAGATTAGAAAGAACAAATCATGCATTTAATGTTCAGTGATTAGAAAGATAAAATAAGATAAAACCAAGTACAAATATCAAGCACAGGTATGATCAGTTGATCACATCAGGTAAAGACACATATGCCAATCAAGTTTCTAATGCATATCAGATGGAAGGAACAGGCTTCAGGCTTTCATTCTTTATGCATATGATATTAAAGTTGAAAGCAAATCACAAAAATAAACTAATACATATCATTGAGATATGAGTGTTCATATTGTTATCTGATGATGAAAAGGAGTTATAGAATAATGCTTATAGAAGATGGATTTTTGCACATGAGTTACAAGATGCAAACACCAGAAGCATTTTCTGATTTTATAATCAAAGGACAATAAGCAAAAAATCATGTTGCAAGTATTCATTATGACCAACTACAGCCAAAGCAAGTGATAAAGTTATGCCTATGAAAAGACATAATCATACAGGTTTACCATTGATAGCATCTGACAAACTAATAGACAAGGGTAATGAGATCAAGTGAATCCCAGTTTCTGACATGTACAAGTATATGCCAATGAAGGACAGCCTAAAAACTTATTAGTGACATCAATAGAATACATATACAGAATGATATGCCATATATATGCTACAATAAGACTACTGAAAGAGGTACATGTTATCATAATTTCTGGTTGATATAGTTATAACATAACAAAACATTTGCTAGGTTCAAGGACAAAAGAGGACAGGAATGAAGAATGTATGCTATAGAAAAATGCAAAATGAATGTCAAAATAAATTGCAGAGAACATCATAATGTTGAAACTCTTTTTGATTACCATCTAAATGCCAAAAGAATATCAGGATAGCATCTCATGCCTAGAAATATATTCATGTATACAAGCCTGTTACATTTTACCTCTTTACAGAAAAGATGACATTGTTGCTCAAAATTTTAGAATCTTGTTTTCGTACATAGAAATGAATAGTTCATGCTCATGAAAAGAAGATAAATGTCATGTGGTTACAACTGAGTTCAAATATATGCAAACTATTGAACAGTGTTTTGAAACCCTAGCAACTTTTCTTGTATACAGTCAAGGGAGTCAAAACAGTGAATGTTTTTCCATAGTGGTGAAAGGGAAGTGAGCTTCATGCCAAAAAGAAGATACCCAAATGTAAAAAAATCAAACCCTCATTTTTGAATGAAATGCTAGTTTAATTTTATGCACACAATGAAAGAGGATTACACAAAGATGGTTTTATGGCCTGGCCTTAACATAAGGAGGGGTTTTTACAAATACCAATATGGATTTTCCATCAAACCCTAGTGTATTTTTTCCATTATAGTGAAAATCATGAAGAAAAGTGTCTTAGCATCGTAGCTGTGCCAGAAAGAAGTGAAGTGAGAGATACCCATATGGATTTACTGTGAAACTCTTGTTGCAGTCAAGAAGCTCTTTTCTCAATTTTTACAAAGAACAGTCAAAAATCTTAGAATATTTATTTTCTGGTATGTCCGTAAGTATGAAATGCATTTGTATGTATTTTTGAAGAAACCCTCATGACAAAATTTGAAGACTTCGAGTTTCATAATAGGAAAACCATTAAATCTTCTACAAAGAGTAACAATGGCCATGACCATATGAACTACAGGAAAGAATTAAATACCTAGATGACAAAATTGAAACCTTGTTTCTTTTGTATATTGAAAGACAGGTTAAAGTACACACAGTAGAAGAAGAAGAATAGAGATACCTTTGAATGCAGATGAGAAGAATAAGTATGGCCGCAGGTTCTTTAGGAGGTTCTTATCTTTCTTTCACTTTTTTTTCTCACATTTTGTAAATATTCAACACAAAGACAACAAATAATATGTCAAATAAATGATACAGAGGGAGGAGGTGCAAGAATTGCCATGGACATTTTTTATAAGAAGCCACAGAAATAGAGAAAATGCCAATTAAAACACAAAGAATACAATACACTTACCACTTCAAGCCTCTTTCAGTCAGGAAAAGAAAGAAATCATGGAATTCGATAGCAAAAAGGCTGAGAGGAAGCCATGGAAACTAGAAATCCTAATGCCAAAGAGTTACAGAGCGGTGGCCAACATAGAAGAGCAAGTGAAAATGAACTAAGTTTAGGGTTCCTTCATCTTTTTGTTCAAAGCTTCCTTTCTATTTTTTGTCTTTTGACTTCTCAAAATAAATTATCATTTCTATATCCAAATGTTGACCTAGGTCAACAACATCAAATGATGTAGTTTCCTAGCATCACTATAAGAGGTGGCCAACACAGAATATAGACCTTGCATCTTTTTTGAAATCAAATGGTGGTTAGTGGTCATAATGGTGAGCATTATACCTTGCAAAATTCAAACAACACTCGTTACCTTGGGGTCGACATTGCATGGTCGAAGAAGTTCCCTATCATCATGTATTTTTTGATAAGACAAGATTCCCTTAAACAATACATGTATCATGTGAGGTAACCAAATGTGGTTAAAGAGAATATTCCTTATGCTTTGAAGAGTCATCAAATGAAGACAAAGGTGGCAGATAAGGAGCTGACAAGATGGCAGAGGTAATATTTTTGCATAAGGGTGATATGAGGAAGTTAAGGTATTTTTGGCATGGTGAATACATATGACAGGGTGATATGAAGGCTTAGACTTTTTATTTTTGCATGATATATATGTGTGGTAGTGAGATAATTTTTGCATGGTAAATGGAGTGATAAGGTAGAGAAGAGATATTTGCTTTCTTTTGATACAAATATGGAGTTATAAGGGTTTGTATGTAATGCCTTGGTTTTTATGTATTCTTGATAATGTATTTGGAGAGATAAGGGTATAATTTTTCCTTAAGGCATATTGGCATGTAAGTAGATATTTTTTCTCACAAGGACCTATAAGGAGATTGTGTTTTTCTCTAAGTCCTATTTTTTTTCTCAAATCATGCAAATTAGGCATGTGTATTTGGAGTGATAAGGAGTTTATATTTTTCACATGTGCATGATTTTACAAATAAATCAATTGTAAATAAATAGTAAAGTAATATTCTCCAAATTAATTTATTATTTTCCACAAATTGTAAAATCAAAATAAATACAAGTTGTAACCAATAATAGAGTAATTAAATTTTTAATTACTTTATTACTTACTCATAATCAATTTTGCAAAAAACTAAATCATGTAAATTGATGAGTTGAGTTAACTAGGCCACCTAGAAGATTTTTGCATGATTTGAGGAGTATTTTTATGGTTCATGGCCAACTTTTTGGTCAAGCACATGCAGAGGTCCAAATTGGAGCTATTTTTGCTCGATTTATGGCAGTTTGTGCCCTTATTTTGGGGATTTTTGAGTTTCCTTGTGGATCACTTTCGAAGACTTATTTTTAGAGGTAATTAGCTTTAGTTCATATTTTTCATGCCTCTTAGTGAGACCAAAGATATATATTGTAAAGAAAAACTTTTTTTCTCTAGTTCTTGCCCTTTTGCTCTTATACACTTTGAGAGAAGAAGGTTTTGTAGCTCAAATTTTTATAGTTTTATAGAGAAGTCATAGCAAGTTACAAGTTCAATTTCTTTGTTTTCTTGCAATATTTCCTTTGTTCTTTGAAATCAAGTAGTTGGCTTTCCATTTAATGCAAATTGTATGAAGTGATTTGATGAAGTTTTACTGTGTTTAATCATTAAAACCTTTAAAATTATTGTCTCACTATTACTTGGAGCATTAAGCATAGTGTTATTAGAGGTCTTAGGTTGTATTAATGAAAATAATCCTTTTGTGTTGTGAGAATATTCAATACAGGAGGAATATGGACCAAAATAATTGTGTGTTATGCTCTGATTACTGCTCTTGTCTTCTATGCCAAACTTGTGCAACTTGAAGGTACATTTCTGGACATGATCAAGAGATGAAAGTTTAGATTTAAGATCATCTAATTTCTATAGACATCTTACCATAACCGCAAGACCAGGTATTCAAATATGGACCAACACTAATCAAAATACTGTCTCTCTGTCACTATCTCTGTACTTTACCAACACTTAACCAAAATGCTTAAGACTGCTTTGCTGGACCAAAATCTATGTTCCAAAATTGTGTAATATTTGTTCCTTTTCTTGTTTCCATCGATGACAACACTATCAAACATCATGCTCACCCAAGTTGCAAACAAAAATGTTCAACTTATTCACTTAAGAACTACCCGTTGTAAGGACAAATAAAGGCAAAAATATTATTAGTATGAAAATAAATACATATATTTCAAAAAACATGATAATGCATGCATAAGTGAAAGAAAATGGGGGCCAAAATGGGGTCTTAAATGGCCACATTTTTTTAGAAATCAAGAAATATTGACCTTGGATACGAAATTAAGCATAGTTACATTCAAAATTTGAAGATGCAACAAAAACAATGTTCATAGTGCTTCGAGTCTACTTTCTAAACTACTACGTTTAGATTGAGGGTTTAAGGATTGAGGGCTAAGGCTTTAAGGTTAAGGGTTAAGGGATTATAGTTTAAGGTTTAAAGGTTGAGGCTTTAGGGATAGGGTTTAGAGTTAAGAGAAGGGATTAGGGTTTAAGGTATAGTGTTGAGGGTTAAGCGTTTAGGGATAGGATTTAGGATTTAAGGTTTAAGGATTGGACGTTGAGGCTTTAGGATAAGGTTTAGGGTTCAGGCTTAAGTGAGAGACCTAGATGGCTAAGGTCAAATGGAGAGGCATACAAGGAGTGACTGAGAGACGTAGAGAGGAGAGAGGTAGAGAAGTGAGAAGGAGACAAAGGTGAGAGATAGAGAGGTGATGGGAGAGATATAATAAAATGAGAGAGTTAAGTTGATAACTTGAGGGAAAGATAGGTAAGGAGGAGGAAGAGAGGTGGAGAGGAAGGGAAATATCTAGAGAGCCATGAGAGATATACAAGTGAGATACCTACAACCTAGGGAGACAGGGGTGAGAGAGATAGGGGAGAGATAGGGGTGAGGTGAATAGGGGAGGTGAGGGGTAGATAAGGGTTGAGAGTTTAAGGGTTTAGGGTTTAAGGGTCAAGGGTTTAACGGTGTAAGGGTTGAGGAATTAGGGTTTAGGGTTGAGGGATTAAGGTTTAAGGTATAGTCTTGAGGGTTGAGGGTTTAGGGATAGGGTTTATAATTTAAGGTTTAAGAGTTGATAGTTGAGGCTTTAGGGATAGGCTTTAGGGTTTAGGGATAAGGGATTATGGTTTTAGGTATAGTGTTGAGGGTTTAGGGTTTAGGGATAGTGTCTAGGATTTAAGTTTTAAGGGTTGAGGGTTGAGGCTTTAGGGATAATTGAGAAACCTAGATGGCTAAGGGTTGAGAGATAGGGGAGAGATGGGGTGAAGAAGATAGGGGTGGAGAGGGGTGGATAAGGGTTGATGGTTTTGTAGAGCTAAACTCTACATTTTATTTTTTCTTGGTTACGACTCAGTTTCTTTAGTTGCTATTGATGTTTATTTCCTGAATTATGCCTGTTATTATTGGGAATTGCACCTATATGCAAGGTTAAAAAAGCTCTAGAGTTCTGTGTAACATGGGACTAATTTCAGGCTGTGGGTGCCCTATAATGAAATTAGACCTCTAGATTATAGGCTGGTTCCCTTAAAATATTCTATTCAAATGTATGATTTTCTATTCTTTTTTGAAAAGGGTAAGAAGGAAACTATAAGGATATGAAAATATAAAATTTGGTGATGAACCTAATATGGATAGAAGTGCCCTATGGTATAATGCATAATGAACATATTCGGGTTTACATACATTCTAATTTGGAAGAGTATGATCATATAAAATTAGGGAAAGTTTATCTAGCTAAGTTATCTAGTGACATGTTCGAATTGAAACAAGAATACAGTGCTCTGCATGAGAACAAATTGGACACATGGATCAATTTTCCCATTTTCTCTAAAGATGCTTAGGTAAGGTATGCCCTAAGAAAAATCCATGAAGAATTGTTTTGGTTGAATGTCTCATATGATAACCAAGGATGCCATTGAGGCAGTTACATGTATGTGTTCCTCTGAAACAGTTCTGGTGCTTAGATATGTGAAGAATGACATAGTGATAAGGCTAATTGGTGTCAAATTTGACCAGAGGGCATTAACTATCAATGATATAGAGGATCCAGTGGTAAGGTTTTCTTCCATGGTGATTGGATACAAGGTCTACTTCTCCAAAAGGGACAACTCTATTTCTGCAATGGCCATATACACTGCCTATGACATGGTGAAGAATAATGTTGACTATGACTTGTGTGAGTTGCTCTGGCAACAATCAATGGATAACTTGAAAAGGACAAAAGATAGAAAGTACCCATTCAAATATGGTACTCTTATCATCTGCCTACTATTCTACTCTTTGAGGGAATTACTAGGTATGAGTAATATTTTTTGGTTAAATCGCTTCTGTAACAGTAGAAATTAGAAATCATCTATAGTGTTTAGGATATATTGATGCACAAAATGCTTCTCTATGGTGATACTTTAAGAATTTCCAGAAGAAAATGCAGTATAGGGTTAGAATCCCTAGAAATGTGGTTGAGAAGTATAAAGATGATATTATTTTTATGGTGACAAAAGATCAATACCTCATGGAGGCAGTGGAACTAAGAATAGTGTGGGTCCCAATAATGGAATATGAGGTTACAAAAAACAACCTGATTGGCTTGGCAGATTTAATGCTGACCAAACCAAAGGATCCTAAAGAGGAATGATTTAGGACTTTTAAAGAAAAATCTCTCAAAGTGCATCTAGAACAAACTCTATCTGAATCACATAGAAAAGAAGGAAAGTTGGCAGAAGATTATTCTATGAGCAAGGGATTCACAAAGGAGAAAATAGATCATGCTAGAGCCAAGGCTCAAGCTGCAAAGGCTTCATGAAAGCAATAGGAGAAAACTAAACAAGTAACAACTCTGGAGAATCATGAGAAAAAGACTGAAAAGGCAATGTCCATTCCAAGGACAAGAAGGACAACTAGGACCTCATCTTCTGCTGCAACTACCTCTTGGAGCTTCAGACCCCTTCTGATTGCTAGTATTGAGAAAGAATTGCCTAAAAAGAAGCCTACTGAGTAGAAGCATAAAAGAAAGAGAAAAAAGGCCACCAACAAAGTATATGTGACCCTTGGTGGTAGTGAAGAAGAAGAAATAGAAATTGATGAAGAGATAAAGGCAAAGAGGGCAAAAATAGATGAGGCCATTGCAAGCAAAGAAGTGAATCCCTCTAGAGAAGGGAAAGAGAAGAAGAAGAAAAATGAAAATAAAACTAAGATCCACAAAGGTAAGGCTATCATGACTCTCGAAGCCATAGTTAATGCAATGGATGAGCATGGGAACCTGAAGTCAATTGCTCATACATATGATGAATTATTAGATGCTGACAAGGTAAGAATTGAAGCAGTTATGCTGAGATTTTTAGACATGTTCAATAAGGAATTGATTGAAGTTATAGTTGACTTGCTAGGTAGTTTAGTTAACATCTTAAATGCAAGAAAAGAAGTGGCTATGGCCAAAGATGCTGAGTTGAAGGAATATGTTCTCATGAAACTGTGTCCAAGTATCACCAGTGAAGAAAATGTCAAACTAAATAAGAAGCTTAATGAGGAATTTAGAATAAAAAAGACAATCAATACTTTGATGTCTGGAGATATTGAGAAACTAGTGAAAGAGACTAAGGAGAAAACTTTGAGTGTACTTCATGAACACCACATCTCAACTTTGCTAGATACAAAGGAAGAAGAACAAAATATTGATGCTAATAATTCAAATATGGTTATGGAAGTGAATGATGAAAAGAGTATGGATCAAAGTGCAATAACTCCTCTGGTGAACTTTGGGAAAGATTAATAAATAAAAAACCTGTGGGAGAGAAGAACACTGAGGAAGAAAGAGTGACATCTGAGGCAAGAGCCTCTGAAGAACAAGGTGAGCAAAGAGAAGAAGCTAATGTACAAATGAGTGATAATTCTTCTCTGAAAATAAAAGGAAATGAACAAGACTCAATTCAATAAGAACCTCTTGAGAGATATGATGTTGAAGGGTCTCATGATGAAGATAAAAGAGACATTGTTGAAAAGGATTCAATTGACTCTTGAAGAGATTTTTAGGAGAAACAAAAGGAAACTTATTTTTTGACTGCATCTGAGTTATTACAAGGATCTATAAACCTGGGTACAGTCTCTCCACTACAAAAACTAAGGCTAGGAAAAAAATTTCAAGCCACATCACAAGAAGAAATTTTGAAATCTCATGTGGATGACAATGAGTTAATTAGAGATGCAATGACAATTTTTGAGAAGATTAGGCTTGGAATAAAGAAAGATACATCCTTGGCTCCTGTAATATAGTTGAAGAAGCTCATGGAGTTAGTCAACTCTCATTTTGAGTCCCTTGAACAAGCAGCTGAAAAGAAGGTAAGGGCTGAGATTGATAGTAAAAGGTTAGTTGATCTCAATAATAAATACTCTCAATATAAAGTTTTGTTAGATAAGAGTATAGAATATGCATAGATGACCATCAACGAAGCTAGTGAGATCTATCAGTTTTGCATAACATGGATTGAGATAATGAAGGAGATGAAAGAGAAAATAGATGGATGTGAAGCCTAACTGATGAAGATCTCCAGAACTTATGATTCGATGAAAGATACTATTTGGAATCAAAGGACAACTATTGAAACTATTCATTCTAACATACATAAGTTACAGACCCAAAAGGAGGTCATAAAACATAGGATGAATCAGCTCTAGGAGATTCCATGTTTTAAGATTGCATCCATGATAAGACTTGCAATAGAAGTAGATAAGACAAGACAAATCACTGAGGCCCCTTCCACTATGAATAAGGAAGAAGAGTTGGTATCCCAAATTAATGGGCACATACAAGGTTTGAGTGATGCTAAGGTTAGATGAGATGAAGATGTGGTGGAATTGAAGATCTACAAAGATATTCTGATTGGAAAATAGTAAGCTATTTGATTTCATTTGTATATATGTGGACAGTACAAACAATTTTTGAGTCTTGGTCACTTGTATATATTTCTATATCATACACATTTGCCATTGATGTCAAGGGGGAGAATGAATCATCATGTGAAAAACATAGATATGTGAAAAATAAATAAGGATAGATGCATGCAGTTAGGGGAAGAAGTGTGTGAAAAGTAAGGGGGAGTAGTGTAATGTTTTTTCACATCATGTGTTGCCATCAATTCCAAAGGGGGAGATTGTTGGCAACTTGGCTAAGGATGATGTTTTATAGTGTTGTCATTGATGGAAACAAGAAAAGGAACAAAGATTCAACAAGGTTGGAACATAGATTTTGGTCTGGCAAAGCAAACTTAAGCATTTTGGCTAAGTGTTGTTAAAGTACAGAAATAGCGACAGAGAGATTGTATTTTGACCAGTGTTGGTCTGCGGTTGAAGATCTAGTCTTGGAGTTCTAATAAGATGTCGATAGTCATTAGATGACCTTAAATCCAAAGTTTCAACTCTTGATCATGTCTAGAAATGTACCTGTTGTGATGTTCACAACACGCCCCATTATGCTCCTTAGCAAAATGGGGACCCCTGCTGATGTTTTGCTTTTTGCTTCTGCTTGTGTTTTTCTGCTTTCTGGCGGTCTGGTAAAAATGAAGGTCAGGTGCATCATCATCATGAGGTCAGTTTGTCAAAGTTCATATTTTATTGCTGTGACCTCATATTTAGAAAGAGCTTGAAATTCCATGCAGGTTTGCCTTTTACTTCACTTGAAAATTTTTCCATATGTGAAAGTTATGCACGGTCAAAGTTTTGGTCAAACCTGATATTTGCAGGAGGATCATCATATTTTTATATCCTAAGTCATGTTGTCAATGTCATCATGATCTTGGTCTATCACCCGATAAAAATCATGCAGTCGCAATATCCGGACGTTAATTTTAGGTGGTAGTGCCCTTTACCCGTCAAATGGCCTTAGGCGCATCGTCAGCATCATGATTTTTTTAGGAGGGTCATATACTCGGTTTTGCTGTATGAAGAACATCATCATCATCATATTTGAAAAGCGCCCCCCCGATAATATCCTGAGGTTCAAATATCATGATGACATCAGCTTTAAGTCAAGGTTGGTTCCCCCGTCGAAGTGGTCTGTTGTATCGTGAGCATCATCATGATATTTCAACATTACCTGATCTTATAGTATCATGTTGATCACCCTGACTTAGAAAAATTCATCATCGGCATATTTGCATGCGCGTATTATAATCCTATCGCAGGGTCATCATCATGATATTTGCTGAAGTTTGAAATATGATGATGACGACTTCATATCCTCCTGGTCTCCTTTTGCAACATCATGATCATCATCCTGATCTTTCATGAGGGTCATTCACTGAAATTCTCTAAGTGATCGAGACATCATCATCATGATAATTCGAGAAGGAGGATCATCATCTTCATATCCTCCTGATCTTCTTTAGCAAAGTATCCTGATGATCACCCTATCTATTAAGAGGGGGTCGATATTGCATTCCTCAACAGCATGATCATATTTTACAATATCACCCTAGCGCAAATATCATGATGACCTTAACTCATCCTTGTGCTCCGAAGACAAATTATGATGATGATGTCATCTGGATAATTCGATAAGGAGGGTCATCATCATCATATTTTTTATCCTGTCATATTGTCAAGATCATCATGATCTTGTTTGTTCACCCGATATTTCGCAAAGTCCTCCTGCCGATGAAATACAACCTTTTGCAAGTATCATGATGATGATGATCATCATCCTGATTTCCCTTTGGTAGGATATTTTCCAAAACATGATCCGGTTAGCGAAACATCTTGATGACGTCATCCCGATCTAATAAATGAAGAAGCTAATATCCTGATGATCATCATCATCATTTTTCCTTCAACAGGATATTTTCCAAAGCACGATCCGGTTCCCAAATATGATGATGATGTCTTATTCTATGTTCGACAAAAGCAAATATCCTGATCATCATCTTCATCATCCTGATCTTTCGAGAGGGGGTTACCTTGGCCGCAAGAGGGTCATATTACGTTCATCATCCTGATCATGCTCCCTAGGTGACCCGATATCACAATTATCCCCTGATCTTAACTGAACATGATGATGACGTCATCCTTAGCATTTCAATGAAGCCCGAATATCATGATGACGTCACCATCATTTTTCTTTCCTCGGCAGCATGATCATATTCATATCCTCCTATTCTTCTTCAACATGATGATGATGATGATGTTGTTCTTTTCTCCAATATGCAGAAGCGGAATATCATGATGATGAAGTAAATGTCGACTAACATGTTTTTTGACGCGCCGACAGCGATGATCATGCCGATGGGCGGGAAATGAGGCGGTGGAGTTTTAAAGTGTTTTTTTTTGGCGCCTCTGGCATTTTTCGGTCAGCGATGGTTGACCCGTGAACTTTGGGCAGTCTGAGCGCATTTTGGACGCGTTTTGAAGAGGATTCTGGATCCGATTTTCTCAATCTTGCGCTGTCACCTGGATTTGAACGCTTATTTTAATTTCATGCTATTTTTATGTGATAAATGGAATACTTATTGCTTGTCTTGTCTTGCAGGCTTGCAGTTGAGGAAGCAGCTGGAAAGTCAACACAGTGACCTCATGGAGGAAGAAGATCTGATCTCAGGAGCAAGAAGATAAGGATGAAGTGTGAAAGTCAAGGCCATTCAAGTGAAGATGAAGGTTGCAGCTGAAGGTATTATCATAAAAGACAAACAGAAGTTATTACCCAGCTGCCGGAACTTCTCAGAAGGGGCAATATTTCGCCCAGATTTGACAACTGCTCTGAGATATTTTTGAGAACTGGTTCACCTGCATTTATTGCTGTAACCAAGGGTTTGAACCAGGGGTTCAGTTAGGTTTTTTGCTGTAGTGAGGACAATCAGAATGTCTTTATATTGTGCCTCTCTACACTGTAATACTTTACAACAGGGGCTACAACAGAGATTCTAGGAAAACACAGCAAGATAGCTTAGCATAGTTTAGAGTAGAAGAAGGAGGTCACCTGTTTGTCTGCAGTAAGGTGCGCGTGGAATGTCTGGCTGCCTTACTGTATCTGTAAAGCTTGTAAGTTCTCTGTAGTATGATCAATGAAACTAAGAGTCATTCTTACATTGTAAATCATGTATGGCTATTCGTTTCTAATACAATAGAATCTGGAGTTCTGCATCTATCTTCTGAGTGTTCTCCTGCTCTTCTTTGTGTTTTGAAATATCTTCTTTGAGAGCTTGCAATTTTAAATGTATGTTTGTGAAAATGCTCAGAACTTACATTTAGGGTTTTTACTGTGGATTTGATCAGATTACTGTAGTGTTTACATAGTGCATAACAGAAACACTTAGATCCTTTGGTAGATTAAATGAGGTATAGATTAGATCTTTCTAACTTTTCCCAACCCATCTGAAATATCTAGCTGAAAACATAGAAATCTAAAGGAAATTGTCTCAAATTTGAAGAAACATGCATAATAGAGCTATAAGTAGACAGTTTTCATAAACAGATAAAGAAGAAAGCTGCAAAAATCCAAGAAAACCCTCTGAAACTTGCAGCCCAGTATCACTTGTATGCAAATGAACAGAATACTTGTTGAAGTCTATGACCTCTTTGCATATTCTTAGTCCATTAAAACATCAAACAAACCTAAACTACGTAAGGCCCCTTGAACATTACAGCTTCACATTGACCAACTGAACTTGACCAACCGAACCATTGTAGACTTGGGATTAGTTGAATCACCAAATGATTCCTTCTTGTCTTTCAAGTATAGTTTTAGTTCATTATATGTGAATTTTAACTTATTGTTATGATTGCATCAAAATAGTCATCAACAGTTTTTTGGCGCTAGAAGGAGGGCCTGATTTGGTTTAGGGTTAATTTTCTGAGTTTAAATGCTATATTCTGAGATATGTTAGATCTCATAAAATTTCAAAGGCCTACAAAGTTGAAAGAGGGTCCTATTTTTAATGGACTCGTATAGGAACAGTTTTCAAGTTGACATTCCTTCATTTCAGAAAGCTTTGAATAACCAGCTTTATCCCAAAAATTTATATAGCTATGGTTTATTTGGAAGGTGTAGGATACATAAGTCCGTAGAGCATGGTGAGCTTAATTGTCTAGCTTTCCTTACAAGATTAGATTTACATTTGAAAGGACTAATCTCTCTCTCAGATGTGTATAAGGCTGAAAGTTGGTAGAGAAGTGAGGAGATTATTGAGCGACAGAAGGATGCAGCATCAACGGTTATTAAATGTGCAAAGGATACAAAGATGGAACCAATGCTAGGAATAAAGGATAGTAAGATCCCTCTCCAGGAATCATGTGATGGTAAGAAAAAAAATCTGTCTTTTAGTCAGGATCTGGATGTGATTAAAGTTACTGAAAAGTATAAATATCCTAAAAAATGCAGAGAAGGAATCACAGCTCATGTCCCTTTTCTAGATAATAAGCAAAAAGGATTTAATGAAAAAGAAAAGGAAAGTGAGGTTCATCTTGATACATTTGATAAATATATGGAATTACTAAGGAATATTTGTCAAGAAGAAACCTCTGGGTCTGATCTGAAAAGTTTTAACGAACATGATTTGGCAAAGAAATGTAAACAAGCATTGGCAGAATTAAAGTGCACTAAACTTGATAAGATGCCTACTGTAGAAACTAATGAAGTCATAGAAAAGAAAGTAAATCCTAGTGTTACAACTGACTTCTTTGAATTAAATGATCAAAATCAAGATTGTTGCAGGTCAATAGAATTAGACTCTTCACTGAATGGTAAATGTGAGTCATCTGATGAGCAATTCTTGAAAGAAGAGGATACAGAGGATTATGTAGCTGCTGTGCATAATCAGGCATCTCCCCCATGCTATGTTGAAAATAAAACAGGGGAGTACTCCTGTCAATCAAAAGATGTTGTCCCACCTTTACTCTCAAGTGATTTAGAAATGATTAAATTCTATATATCAGATGATGATGAAGATACTTACTTAAGTGCTGATGTGCAGGAAACTAATGAGAACATTGAGAGGTTTGCTAAAATTGAGGATAAACTGAACATCCAGAATGAAGGAACAAAGCTGGATGAAGATGAAGAAGTAATACATCTAGAGTCATTCCTCTTTCAACTTGGAAAAGGACTAGACATGGAGCTGGGCAATGAAAATGCAGAGCTAAATGAAAAGCCAGCTATCAATAAACAAGTGTGTTCCATAGAGCTAAAGGCACATTAGGTTGTCTCTTTCCTTTCCTTAGTAAATAATGATAAATGCTATTTTGATTATGGAAATTCAAGAGATAGGACATGCTTATGGATTAATCATAATCCTGATGAGTTGCCTCAGTTACTAGTTGAGAGCTATTCTGATAAACACAATGAATCTAGAATACCAGATTTTTTTTCAGAATTCAAAGATAAATCTGCTATGATGAGGACCATAACCAGTACACTGTTACTCCTACACAACCTAAAGAAATATGCAAGTAGGGGTGTTTTTGGGTCTTTTTCCTGGGTTTCTAATTGCCTTGTAGAGGCTTGTATATAGTCTGGTAGGGTAGTTGTTTTTGTTTTTGTGTTCTTCTTTTGCTGTTTTCCTTTTTAGGTTAGTTGTTTGTATAGTTCCTTTCTGTTTGTTTTTGCTTTTGTTTCTTTCTGTTTGTACAGATTTTTCTTTTGTTGTGTTGTTTGTACAGCCTGTTTGTTTGGTTTGTTTGTTGTCTCCTCAACAGGGATCTCTATTTTACTGTAGAGTATTAAGGAGCAAAACTAGCAACCATTCAAAACAGTATATAATTTAGGATATTCAGGTTAACCATTTGCAATTTACACATAACCTGTCACTGTCATGATGTAGAGAGTTGTTCATCTTCTGAAGTTTTGTATTCAATAAATGTGATTGAGAATTTGAAGCAGGTTTCTCACGATGACACACCTAAAATCCTTGGGTTTGTTGAACATACCAGTGTAGATATTAGGTGAAAAATCAGAGGTCACCCTTGCTACCATTACAATTCTCAGCTTAATTTTAGCAAGTGTCCACTCCTTGTATCATGAAGTTTCAAATTGCTATATCTTATGAAATCTTTCAAAATTAAAATACAAAAAAATAAATAAATAAATGAATAAAGCAGATTATACTGAAAATCTAGATTAAGCCATCTAAGTAACTCTACCGGGGCTATGGACGCTCGCTGGCAGTGGAGCTCTACTTAGGAGAATTGTAACGATAACCTTGTCGGGGCTATAGACGCTCGCTGGCAGCAAGGCTCTATCCGGTCGGCTATGAGGGAATATCCTCACCTACGTAGGCTAATGTCAGTCACTGGTTTGTTCAACCGATCTTCAAGATGAGGATAATTAATCACATGCACACAACTAAACTGAAAATGGAAATTCATGCATCTTTATTGAATACTTTGAGTCTCAAGCTGAATAGTAATTTGCAGGAAAGATAGTTGGAAGTTATGAGTTCATTTCATCTAGTTTCCTTGAACACTCTAAATTTAATTGTTTTGTTTTGGTTGCTAGTTGTTGTGATGTTCACAACACGCCCCATTATGCTCCTTAGCAAAATGGGGACCCCTGCTGATGTTTTGCTTTTTGCTTCTGCTTGTGTTTTTCTACTTTCTGGCGGTCTGGTAAAAATGAAGGTCAGGTGCATCATCATCATGATATAGGATGAGGTAGGTCATCATCATGAGGTCAGTTTGTCAAAGTTCATATTTTATTGCTATGACCTCATATTTAGAAAGAGCTTGAAATTCCATGCAGGTTTGCCTTTTACTTCACTTGAAAAATTTTCCATATGTGAAAGTTATGCACGGTCAAAGTTTTGGTCAAACCTGATATTCGCAGGAGGATCATCATATTTTTATATCCTAAGTCATGTTGTCAATGTCATCATGATCTTGGTCTATCACCCGATAAAAATCATGCAGTCGCAATATCCAGACGTCAATTTTAGGTGGTAGTGCCCTTTACCCGTCAAATGGCCTTAGGTGCATCGTCAGCATCATGATTTTTTTAGGAGGGTCATATACTCAGTTTTGCTGTATGAAGAACATCATCATCATCATATTTGAAAAGCGCCCCCCCCACGATAATATCCTGAGGTTCAAATATCATGATGACATCAGCTTTAAGTCAAAGTAGGTTCCCCCGTCGAAGTGGTCTGTTGTATCGCGAGCATCATCATGATATTTCAACATTACCTGATCTTATAGTATCATGTTGATCACCCTGACTTAGAAAAATTCATCATCGGCATATTTGCATGCGCGTATTATAATCCTATTGCAGGGTCATCATCATGATATTTGCTGAAGTTCGAAATATGATGATGACGACTTCATATCTTCCTGGTCTCCTTTTGCAACATCATGATCATCATCCTGATCTTTAACGAGGGTCATTCGCTGAAATTCTCTAAGTGATCGAGACATCATCATCATGATAATTCGAGAAGGAGGATCATCATCTTCATATCCTCCTGATTTTCTTTAGCGAAGTATCCTGATGATCACCCTATCTATTAAGAGGGGGTCGATATTGCATTCCTCAACAGCATGATCATATTTTACAATATCACCCTAGCGCAAATATCATGATGACCTTAACTCATCCTTGTGCTCCGAAGACAAATTATGATGATGACGTCATCTGGATAATTCGATAAGGAGGGTCATCATCATCATATTTTTTATCCTGTCATATTGTCAAGATCATCATGATCTTGTTTGTTCACCCGATATTTCGCAAAGTCCTCCTGCCGATGAAATACAACCTTTTGCAAGTATCATGATGATGATGATCATCATCCTGATTTCCCTTTGGCAGGATATTTTCCAAAACATGATCCGGTTAGCGAAACATCCTGATGACGTCATCCCGATCTAATAAACGAAGAAGCTAATATCCTGATGATCATCATCATCATTTTTCCTTCAACAGGATATTTTCCAAAGCACGATCCGGTTCCCAAATATGATGATGATGTCTTATTCTATGTTCGACAAAAGCAAATATCCTGATCATCATCTTCATCATCCTGATCTTTCGAGAGGGGGTTACCTTGGCCGCAAGAGGGTCATATTACGTTCATCATCCTGATCATGCTCCCTAGGTGACCCGATATCACAATTATCCCCTGATCTTAACTGAACATGATGATGACGTCATCCTTAGCATTTCAATGAAGCCCGAATATCATGATGACGTCACCATCATTTTTCTTTCCTCGGCAGCATGATCATATTCATATCCTCCTATTCTTCTTCAACATGATGATGATGATGATGTTGTTCTTTTCTCCAATATGCAGAAGCGGAATATCATGATGATGAAGTAAATGTCGACTAACATGTTTTTTGACGCGCCGACAGCGATGATCATGCCGATGGGCGAGAAATGAGGCGGTGGAGTTTTAAAGTGTTTTTTTTTGGCGCCTCTGGCATTTTTCAGTCAGCGATGGTTGACCCGTGAACTTTGGGCAGTCTGAGTGCATTTTGGACGCGTTTTGAAGAGGATTCTGGATCCTATATTCTCAATCTTGCGCTGTCACCTGGATTTGAACGCTTATTTTAATTTCATGCTATTTTTATGTGATAAATGGAATACTTATTGCTTGTCTTGTCTTGCAGGCTTGCAGTTGAGGAAGCAGCTGGAAAGTCAACACAGTGACCTCATGGAGGAAGAAGATCTGATCTCAGGAGCAAGAAGATAAGGATGAAGTGCGAAAGTCAAGGCCATTCAAGTGAAGATGAAGGTTGCAGCTGAAGGTATTATCACAAAAGACAAACAGAAGTTATTACCCAGCTGCCGGAACTTCTCAGAAGGGGCAATATTTCACCCAGATTTGACAACTGCTCTAAGATATTTTTGAGAACTGGTTCACCTGCATTTATTGTTGTAACCAAGGGTTTGAACCAGGGGTTCAGTTAGGTTTTTTGTTGTAGTGAGGACAATCAGAATGTCTTTATATTGTGCCTCTCTACACTGTAATACTTTACAACAGGGGCTACAATAGAGATTCTAGGAAAACACAGCAAGATAGCTTAGCATAGTTTAGAGTAGAAGAAGGAGGTCGCCTGTTTGTCTGCAGTAAGGTGCGCGTGGAATGTCTGGCTGCCTTACTGTATCTGTAAAGCTTGTAAGTTCTCTGTAGTATGATCAATGAAACTAAGAGTCATTCTTACATTGTAAATCATGTATGGCTATTCGTTTCTAATACAATAGAATCTGGAGTTCTGCATCTATCTTCTGAGTGTTCTCCTGCTCTTCTTTGTGTTTTGAAATATCTTCTTTGAGAGCTTGCAATTTTAAATGTATGTTTGTGAAAATGCTCAGAACTTACATTTAGAGTTTTTACTGTGGATTTGATCAGATTACTGTAGTGTTTACATAGTGCATAACAGAAACACTTAGATCCTTTGGTAGATTAAATGAGGTATAGATTAGATCTTTCTAACTTTTCCTAACCCATCTGAAATATCTAGCTGAAAACGTAGAAATCTAAAGGAAATTGTCTCAAATTTGAAGAAGCATGCATAACAGAGCTATAAGTAGACAGTTTTCATAAACAGATAAAGAAGAAAGCTGCAAAAATCCAAGAAAACCCTCTGAAACTTGCAGCCCAGTATCACTTGTATGCAAATGAACAGAATACTTGTTGAAGTCTATGACCTCTTTGCATATTCTTAGTCCATTAAAACATCAAACAAACCTAAACTACGTAAGGCCCCTTGAACATTACAGCTTCACATTGACCAACTGAACTTGACCAACCGAACCATTGTAGACTTGGGATTAGTTGAATCACCAAATGATTCCTTCTTATCTTTCAAGTATAGTTTCAGTTTATTATATGTGAATTTTAACTTATTGTTATGATTGCATCAAAACAGTCATCAACAGTACCTTCAAGTTGCACAAGTTCGACATAGCTTAGAACAATAGTAATATTAGAGGAACACATTATTTTGGTCCGCATTCCTCCTGTATTGAATATTTTGTTGTGGTTTTGAGGTGTTGTAAACACATACATGAAGTCTCTAAATCTAAAGTTGTAGAGTTTGAAGTCCACCGGAAAGATAGTTATGAGCATCTAAGTATCTCTACACAGTTTGATAGTGTTTGATTATGAGAAGGCATGAGTTCTAATGGTCCACATTTAGCTGTGAGTTGATATTATGTGTTGTGATTCTAGATTTATGTTCTGAGATGTCTGAAGAGTCTAGGATATGAATTAGAAAAAGTATTGTGGTCCGCATTGAAAGTTGTAAATTGACAGATGGTCTGAACCAGTGATAATTAGAACTTAAGGTTGACCTGATAGTTTGATCTGAGTATGGTAAAATCCCTTTACTAGATTCATGTTCTAAGTTGTTATACAGTTGGAGCTAAGATGTGAAAAGTTGTTTCAAGTGTTGAAATTTTTTGCAAAGTATTTTAGTGAAATGATTACACTGACAAACTACACAAGGCGTAACTACATGTTTCATCTTTGTATGCCGACCTGATTTGAAGATTGCAAGTGATGCAAATATATATATCAGATTTACATTGGTTTTTGAAGTGTGTGTGTTGTGAATATGAGTGTGTATGTGTGTGTGTGTGTGTGTGTGTGTGTGTGTGTGTGTGTGTGTGACATGTGAAGTTCTATGATTGTGTAAGGGAGACAAGTGTAGAAGAAAAGAGATCTTATAAAAGTAGAGCAATGTGACAGAGCAGAGTAGGATGAAGAGTTTTGGTACTATATTTTGAGCTTCAATGGAGTTGTATCCATGCATGTGTAGATTCAATTTTGAAAGTTTATTTTTCCAGTGAGCCATCCTTCTTTTTCTTTGTTTATGGCAGTGAGCTTGTATGCAGTGAGCATCTTTTGGATAGTGAGTCCTTAAGGGCAGTCCTGTAATATATTGTGAGCTAACACTCATCATTCTTTTTCCCATTCTGGGTTTTCCACATAAAATCTTGGTGTCTATGTCTTATGTTTTGTGATTGTTCATTCTATGTTTAAGTTTTTTTAATGTTGTTGAATGGGAAAATGGATTAATGGTTTAATAAGTAAATGGTTTAAGAGAATATTGATTCACACTCCCTCTCAGTATTGTGGGTGTTATACAATTTTTATGTTTAGCAATTTTTTTTACAGTGCCTTTTGCAGATCTCTTTGGGGGAGACTTTTAATGGTTCTGCATTGAAATCCTTAGGGGCCCTCATGCTAGTAGATTGCCACATCAAGATCATTTTTTGATTTCTCCTGTGGTTCTTTTATTTGCATATCATTTACCAACTCATGTTATTTTCTTGTATGTCCATATGGACTTTTGGTTTATTGAAAACCATTTTTTCAGTTGTTGTGCCCTTCTCCCCCAATTCTCAGCTTATATATATACTTCCTACTCTTTTTAATGCATTTTGTATGGGTTCTTAGCATAATTTCTAAAAAAACAATAATTTTCATGAGCATATAATAGAAGCTCCATATATATCAACAAGAGATTTCATTTCAATCATTTTTGTGAAAGAGTAGGTGGACAATTTTTTTAAGAAGTCATGTTTTCATGGAACATGGTATAGTTGTGAGAAATTATGTACATAAAGAGAACATACATGTAATTAGAAAGATACCTTATGCTCTAAGTCTATATGAATCTATGTGTTTCATTTTGTATTGTGGATATTTTGATTAAAAAATAATATTTTGTGTAAGGGAAAAGGACCCTCAAACTCTAAGAGAAGCTTATGCTCTAATATTAAGCATTGATGAGAGCATAAGAGCTTTAGGTAGACATATCAAAAGTGCTAATGTGAAAATATCTCTACCTAAGAAGAATTATCTAGCAAGCCACCATCTATAAATCAAAAGTTAGATTAGATAGTGGGTGCCTTAAGGACATACCTTATAGAGTAGCGAGAAATGGGAAAGGTTTATGACCTAAATTTGGAAAATATAATCTTGATAGGCCATTCCTAGTTTTAGACATTTCAATTTAGATACAATAAAGACAAATCAGAGTGGCAACCAAATAGTGCATATAGGCATCTAGACCATTAATCACATAAAAATACGCTCCAGAATCATTGAGAAGGGATGAGGTTAATTTGTAAGAAGATCCTAGATTGTGCAAATATGTTACATGCCACATTATCCTACTAAAAACATAGTTCCTATATTATTATTAGAAATGAAAGAGGAATACAATGATTATGAATATTATGATGATGAATAATAATATGAGGAACATGATGAGGAACTTTATGCATGTGTGAATATGTACACATTTAATCAAAATGAACATGAAGGTCAATAATCAAATAAGGAACCTTAAAAATATGATTATATTAATGTATCAAAGTAATATGACCTACTAGTACTTGACTATGCTCACATAAGGAGCTAATACAATAAAAAGAATAAAGAAGAAAAACATTTTGAAATAGATATAAAGAATTTAACTAAGGTTGTGTATGTTTAAGTTCAAAACATGACTATAATATAAATACTAACCAAGATGGAAGTATCCCTAGCCCTAGTTGTACAACCAAACCTTTTAGTGTCATTCATGTTATTGTTAAAGAAATGCATAAAGTTTACATGGGGGTTGAGATGAAAGTTTTAATAGTAAAGATACAATATAAAATATCTCCTAGACAAAGCCCTATTGCACAAAATAAATCCAAGCCCAAAGATAAAAACTCAAGCATGCCTATGAATAATGTTCATGTGCCTGAGAATAAGAATCCAGTTTGAAATGAAACAAAGGATTAATTTCATCAATGGAAAATTTGAGGAAAAATGAATCTTTTATATATGCAGAGAAAATAGTCATTTGTCCATGAAGGTAGTTATGTACATCATTCATACAAGTGCTATCACAATACTTGATTCCATGCCATTTTGTAGTTATCTCGTGTTTGATATGGCTTATATTCTAAGGTGACAGAAAGTAAAGAACCTATTGTATATCTATTAAGGATTCTTGAGAATAAAACTAAGAAGTTACCCTACATGGATATCACATCAATGCACACTAATCAACTTTCATGTCCCCTTTATAGTAAAATTAAATTGGTGAAATTATTAGTCCATTCCTATTTTCTCATGTGCTAATGAAAATCAAAACGGAAAATATTTAATTTAATTTTTTAATTAGTAATCCCGCAAATTAAGGATTTATTATTTTTGGGAGCAATTAAATATGAAAAAAAAGTATGTAATTGCACAAGTGGGGGCATGGGGTTTAATGAGGTGTAATTATAACTCCCAAGATTTAATTTAGAAGATTTTATGATAGTTATGACAAGATTCTATGACAACATCTATGACAGGTTGTCATAGTGGGAGTTATTTTCTATTTTTAGACAGAATCTTGCATGGCTATTTTGGGGAACATCTTTGGAGGGAATTTGTTGGAAATTAAATTATCTTAATTTATTTTCTAAGAGAGGGGTGTTTGGATTTGGATCCATTATAAATATGCAAGTATTTTCTTTCAGGAGGGCTTTTTTATCATTTTACAACCCAAATTTCTAAATTTGAGCACTTGTGCTTGGCTTTTCATTAGTGGATGAAAACCCATTGGAGTTCAAGGCTTGTGAAAGAAAATCATCAGTATCAAGTGATCAGAGGATAAAAACCCTTTGGTTACAGAGAGTACTTCCATCCAGGTATTGCATTGGGCTTCAAAGGATTGTGCAGTTTTCATAGTTTTGCGATATTATCTTTGTTCTGCTGCAATTTTGGTGATTTCTAGTGTGTTGTGCAGTGTTTCTATAGTGTTTTGGAGTGTTTTTCTTTTCCATGTTCATTTATAATCCATTCCAAGCATCTAGGACTGATTCTTTTCAGTTGGGGTTTGATTTGGCATTGTTTTTGGCAGTTTTCAGCAATGTAGTTTGCATAGTTTATGTAGTTTGTAGTGGATTTTTGGAGACTTGTGTTGCAGATGAATTTTCTATTGTAATCAGTGTTTCAGACCTAATCATATGTTATTTAGATCAGAAAAATCAATAAAAATCAGTTTGTGGTGTTTCTAGCATATTTGGTGTAATTTCTTGTTTCACTAGTTAGCTAGTCTTGATGTTTTTGTTGCAATTCTTAGTGGAACTTATCAAAATTTATTTTTAGATATGATTTCATGTTAAAATATCAGTTTGGTACATTATAGTTGTATTAGAGCATGATCTTGCCAGCCTGTAGGGTACTAAGTTGTTGATCATGGCAGGATTCTTCAAATCCCTTTTGAGGAGTTTGGAAAATGATGTTTTAGTTTCCAAAATATCAGTATGGTTTGATGAATATTATATGAAATGTATAATTTCAAAGGAAACCCTCACTTTTTATGAATATGCAAAAATCACTGGGAAAGATTTACCTAAAGGAGTGGTTCTCAAAACTTTTGAAGAGTATCTTTCAGAGGGAAAATTTGAAGTATCATTTGAAGATTATTTTATGAGAAGAAGAAAGGAAGAAGTTAAGATGGAAAAGGCTATAAATACCAAAAATCAAGAAGATGCTAAGGAGCATGATACAAAGGAAGGTTCATCAATCACAATAGTAGAACTAGAAGATCCATAAAAGAAGTACATAGAACCAAAAATGGTGATTGTAAAGCATAAAGAAAGATCAGATTTGTAAGAAATTGAAAGGAAGTAAAACTTAGAGAAATCCACCATACAATTTGAAGGTAAAAATTATTTGGAAATAGAAGATGTTTATTTTACTTCTAATGATTGTACATGTCAAGAAAATATTGATGAAGTTGAGGAGGAAAAAACATCTCTTGTTAGTTGTGAAGAGCCCAAGATGGATGGACATGCACCAATTCATGCACTATCTTCTAAACTTCCAAATGGTGAGCCATTGTTTGATTTGCACAGTAGCATTGTGGATGGGTATGCATTTGATAAGAATATTTTGGATAGTCCTAATTCAAGGGTTTTGAGTAAAAGAAAATGGAGTTGTTGAGGCTATCTCAATCAATTCTCTTTTAGCAAATGAGGATGAACATCTTATTTGCAGCCCAAGGTATGAAAATATTTCAGATTTGTCTCCTTTTATGTCACTACAAAATTCTTGTCATCATGGAAAGCATGCTAAAAAGGGTGATAGAGTGAGGGATACAACTTACAGTATAGGGCATGAGGACTCTCTGAGTCAAGTCCAAATTTGTGTTTTCATATGGGATCCAGGTAATCTCTTGAGGATTAAAGTAGTTAGAGGAATTATCGAGTTCTCCATCTCTTCCATTTGCAATGAAAGGAATTTTATGAGGATATATATAGGGTTTGTTGTGATTTCTAATCATATTATGAAGGATCAATATTCACATTTTATGGATCACTTGTGCAATCCATGTACTACACTTGAAAAAAATATTTTAGGTAATGGTCAAATGGAGATAAGAAAATTGAGATGCTTATCATGGCAATGTGGTAAGGAAAGAAAGTGTCAATTTGATGTTGACAATTTTATTACTAAGCATGGCATGGTACTTTCAGGACCAAGCTTCATATAGGTTTTCTACCATCAGATGTATGTAGGAGTTTACAAGAAGGATAACATTCAAAAAGATGGCCTCATTTTTACTAGCATCAAGAACGTTGCAAAGTTATCATGCTTGGATCGTATCAATGGAACTTCAAACATGAATGAGAATGAAATGCAAGAAGTATTTGATAAGCCAATGAAGGTAACTGACTCTTATCTTATTTTTTTCATTTCAGATTTCTCTCATCCTTTTGTGGAAGGGTATGGTGTTTCAAGGGGATTTGATTGGGCTTCATTAATGCAAAGATATGGCTTCATTCAAATTGAGAACATGAAGTTGACCGTTGTAGAAAATGGGTTTTCTATTTATGGTCGAAGATTCGAGTATGTTTTAGAGTTTTCTATGGGTTGCATTGAGTATTTGTGCTTAAGACTTGCTGCAATATGTGTTTACGAGGAGGAGTTCCACGATGACCCTATTGAAATATATGCACATGAAATGGACATCTTGCTAGATATAGATGTCAAATTTCAGCTTGCCAAAATTTTCAAATCAGCAACCTATGCAAGAAATATCAATTTGATCATACATGAGCATGAGGGAAATGATGTGAAGGATCACATTGTTCTATGGTCATAGCCTAAGAGTCAAATGCAAGGAGCCATAGGATGTCACTTTTGATATGAATATGGTAATGGAGCAATCCTGAGTTCTGGTAAGAAACACAATCTACTTTATGTTATTCAATTGCTTCCAAATCCACAAAGAATGGTGTTTAGTAATATGTTCCCAAGATCACCATTAGATAGAAGATATCAACATGCCATAGAGTTGGAAACTAACTTGCATCAGAAAAGTTTGAGGAAGAATGATGTCACATACTTGGGCCAAGTCACTAGTGTTCATGGCATACATGAGGATGCAAAACAAGAAGTATTGGAAGAGATTGAAAAGGTAACTAGTTCTCTACATGAAGCTAATATTTGATATTTCTCACATGGATCTACTATAGTTTGTGGTGCTACAGGAAAGAGATTTTTTTGGTTTTCATTACAAAGATTAGAAATCAAGAAACTTGATAAAATGAAGTTCAAAGTTTCAGAATAAAGCCTTGAAAGGTGTGATAAGATGTTTAAAACTAGTATTTCTTTGAAAATATTCAAATTTTAGTATGCTCATGATAGGCATGTGATGGATTACATTGAATGGAGAATCTATTGGGTTTGGTACTATGGGATTTTGAGGCCACAAAGAGGGGTATTTCAAGTGATGTGGCTAGATAACATTTTCAAGATGTTTGCTTCTTGGTATCTCCTTAACATCCATGAAGGTCAAAGTTTTTCTGTCATGTTAGATATTGTTGATGATGCATTTGTCTCTAACATTTTAAATGGGTTTGTGAAAAAATTCAAGTATATGTCAATGAACGATTCTAGGGAATACATCTTCAAAGCGAATAAGTTGCTGATTTTCTTTGTGGAGCTCAAAGTGCAATGGAATGAATGTTGCTGCTGTATGATCACTCCAATACTATATTCTAGATCCTATAGACCAACCCAAGAGGCTCAAAATGACTACTCACAGGATGAGGTAATGAATGGGTCTATTGTTATGCATTTCCATGATATGTATCTCAATGTTGAATAGGTGAATGGAAGATATTTTTGTAAAAGATGTAATGGCTGTGGTAGAGGTTGTAATGGCTATTATAAAAGTCCTAATAGCAGAAAAAATCAGACCCATAATATCACCAAATATATCAGAAGTCTCAGGTACAAGTTACCCAATGACAGTGCTTTCCTAGCTAGAGATCCAAGACACTATTTGACTTGTGGGAGATTGTCTTGTAAGTTTTTCAAGGTGGAAAATATCAAGGACATCAGTAAGTTAGATAATATAGTAGAGGATGCATTAAACATATTTTCTACTTTAATTGTGAAATTACTTTTAGGTGATCAATTTGTGATAGTTGAACTCAAAAAGTGCATAGATTACCACCATAAGGGCTTGTGGTTTGCAAAATCAACATCCATAGTTTGGTGGAATTTGTTATGCTAGTATATGATAACACTTCCTATTCTTCATATGTTCCATTAATATTTGAAATCAGATCATAAGTTTGCATCAAGCATCTTTCAAACAGAGGCAAAGTTTGTAGCAGTTTATGATATATCTTACAGGGAATGTCTCCACAAATTCAAGGTAAATAAGGTATTGGTTTTCAAGATTGGTATCCACTATTATAAAGGATGTGTTTTCTATTGTAACCATTATTTAGGCTACATAAATCAGATTTATTTTTTTGATAATGGTTGCAAGAGCTTTTGGTTTAGTTTTGTTGGTGACAGTGCATATACACAACTAGAAAGGCAAGTTGTGAAAGTAAGGATATTAATGCAAAATAAATGAAGACATACTACATATCAATTGATAATATGGATAAGTTGTTTATACCTTGGTGATTGCTACATGAATGTCACTCAGCTCAAGTTCACTACTCTGAGATTTTCCAGGATGCTAGGATGGAAGATGGACAAAACTGCATTTGGTGAGTTTACCAAATCTTTGTGGGAGGA
Source organism: Cunninghamia lanceolata (assembly GCA_027924645.1). NCBI lineage: Eukaryota > Viridiplantae > Streptophyta > Pinopsida > Cupressales > Cupressaceae > Cunninghamia > Cunninghamia lanceolata. The sequence goes on along the minus strand of BSBN01000334.1, from coordinate 3,633,446 downwards.
TGTAGTCCAGCTTGAGTATTGGAAAGAATGCACCAAAGTCTTGCAGATCCAAGAGCTCAAATTATATGGATATTCTTGTTGGGCACATGATATTGGTATAAAGGAATACGATTCTTCATTTTTTCAAAGTGTTTTATGGTAGGAATTGTAACATCTCATAGGTACAAGATCAAGGCTTTCTATGCAATATAACATAATTATGAAGCGTCATGGTTTTAATTGCTTGAGGACAAGCAATTTTGAGGAGGGGAGAGTTGTCATGTCCCCTTTATAGTAAAATTAAATTGGTGAAATTATTAGTCCCAATTCCTATTTTCACATGGGCTAGTGTAAATCAAAAGGGAAAATATTTTATTTAATATTTTAATTGTAATCCTACAAATTAAGGATTAATTATTTTTTGGGGCAATTAAATATTAAATATTTTTATTTAATTGTACAAGTGGGTGCATGGGGTTTAATGAGGTGTAATTTTAACTCCCAAGAGTGAATTTAGAATATTTTATGACAGTTATGACAAGATTCTATGACAACATCTATGACAGGTTGTCATAGTGGGAGTTATTTTCTATTTTTAGACAAGAATCCTGCATGGGCTATTTTGGTGAAGATCTTTGGAGGGAATTTGTTGGGAATTAAATTATTTTAATTTATTTTCCAAGAGAGGGGCATTTGTATTTGGATCCATTATAAATATGCAAGTATTTTCTTTTAGGAGGGCTTTTTGATCATTTTACAACCCAAATTTCTAAATTTGAGCACTTGTGCTTGGATTTTCTTCAGTGGATGAAAACCTGTTGGAGTTGGAGGCTTGTGGATGAAAACCCATCAGTCTCAAGTGATCAAAGGACAAACACCCTTTTATTATAGAGAGTAATTCCATCCAGGGATTGCATTGGGCTTCAAACGATTGTGCAGTTTCGGCAGTTTTGCGATATTGTGTTTGTTCTATTGCAGTTTTGGTGATTTCTAGTGTGTTGTGCAGTGTTTCTCTAGTATTGTGGAGTGTTTTTATTTTTAATGGTCATTTAGAATCCATTCCAAGCATCCAAGAGTGATTCTTTTCAGTTGGGGTTTGATTTGGCATTGTTTTTAGTAGTTTTCAACAATTTTCAGTAGTGTAGTTTGCAGTGGATTTTTGGAGATTTGGGTTGGAGATGCTTTTTCTCTTGTAATTAGTGTTTCATACCTGATCACATGTTATTTACATGATAAAAATCAATAAAAATCAGTTTGTGGTGTTTCCATCATATTTGGTGTAATTTCTTGTTTGACTAGTTACCTAGTCTTGATGTTTTTGTTGCAATTTTTAGTGGAGCTTATCAAAATTTATTTTCAGATATGATTTCATGTTAAAATCTCAGTTTGGTACTTTACATTAACCTAATGATTGATCAAATAATCAAAAATTAAGGTAAATATGCAAGAACCAATAGAAGTGTTTTTACATACATCTTGGATTAAAAATCAAATCAATGTATATCCATTTTATACTTCTTTATTAATAAATGGATCACTTGTATACAATTATCTATAAGATATAGGTGCATCAATTAGTGCTATGACTTTGGAAGTCATGACCAAGTTGGAGTAAAAATTATCTAAATCATAGATGAAAACTGCATTGTCATGGATTCTAAGGAAGTTCATGTAATTTGAATTACTAATGAGTAGAAATGCAATTAGGAACGTACCCATGGAAGACATTGTTGATGGATATTTTTATAATTGATTATCCTACAAAATAGGGTGTGCTATTATCCATAATGTGGGTTTTCTTAGCTGAAGGTTGTGTTCAAATCAAGTGACCCTATCTCACTACTTGTAGATACATGGAGAGAATGAAGAAGTTTGTAGAGGAAAGAAAATGATGAACATAGTTGAAGATCTAGAGAGAACATGCGATGAAGCCCTCTATATAGAAACAATTCGAATTAGTTTATGCGTTATTATGAGGCAAAGGAGAATCTACTTGATGCTATTATTTGTAAACCTTAACATTTGGTGGTGAATGTTCCAAGGATGGTTCAAGTGCTAAAGTTGTGCTTATCTCCCTTGATGTTAGGAGTTTTAAAATACATTTCAAATTGAGTTTCCATGACACAAATAATATTGTAGAACATGAGGCATTCTTATTAGGTTTAAGCATTGCTCTCAAATATGGGATTGAGTGCCTCAAGGTCTGTGGTGATTTGGAGTTGATAATCTCTAAATTTAATGCAGTTAAGGAAAAGAGGTTCAAGAAGTACATAAATAACACTGATTATGTTTTCAATATTTTCAATGTCTTGACCACACAATTTGACAAGGGTTGAATGTCTCTTTTGTAAATATATAAAATTAAAATATATTTCAAGTGATAATATGAACATCTCAAAAATCAATCTTTTATGAGCTTAAAAATATTTTCTTTTTATTTTCTATATTTAAGAAAATTGAAATCCTGAATTAAAAATGGCCTTGTTACTAAAGAACATTCTTATCATAGAACCTACTTCTAACTAACAACAAAATTCTAGCAGTTTTACCTATATATAAATCTCATATGAGGGAGCAATCCGATATATATTTTGATCTAACACAGACGAGACTTACAAAGCTCATTTCCCTCAAAATTGCTGTCGATTTCGAAGGCTTGATGTGGGGCTGGTTTGCTGCCTTGTTTAATTTGGTTAGTGTGTCGTGTTCCATTCTTTCCTGACGGACATGGGATGCATGATAAGGGGGCCACTGTGTGGGATTCCCAAGCCGACAAGAGAACATTTAAATAGATTTAATTAATTTGAAGCGCTTGGAAGCCTCCGGGTGGGTTTAATCTTAGTGCGTAATGGATTATGCCAGCTAACCTTGAAATTTTTTCTCACAATTGTCTGCGTCAGTGAGACTCAGTTTACTGTAGTTAAATATACTTAAGATTGGCTGTCCACGACTAAAGTTAAAAAACATACAGTTTTTTTTAATATTTATGCTTAAAATAACAACAAAGACTCTATGAACTCATTTGAAACAAGAAAAAAGATTTTAGTAATAAAGGAGCATTATCAAAATGAATGATCGTAATCGTGAAAGTAGTATATTTATATCATTTTTCATTTAAATTTTGTGTTTATGTTGATGCAAGTGTCTTAATATTAAAATATCAATATGTGGTTTGGGTTATAATCTATACTTTCTCTTTTTATTCATCTTTATTACATTTTTATTTGCATTGATTTTAATATATACATTCTCCATATCAAAATTATCATTTTATCCTTCATATCATTTCCCAGTGATGGAAGGTTGATCTAGGTCAATGCTAAGGAGTGTAGAAATGATCCCAAAACTGCAAGATGGTAAATTTAAATACAAAATCTCAACCTATTTACTAGCTACCATGAGCTAAGTTAATAGATGTTTCAAGAAATATGATATTATGTAATGGTATTTAAAGATAATCATTGTACACACAAACACCTCTAAAGATTCACCTCTAAAGCAATACATTATGATATGGATACATATTGAGGGTTTTCTAATTAAAAAGGAAATGTGAATCAATATTAGAAGAAAATTAGATAATTTCATTAGAATTATATGAGTAGGTATTAGGGGTTAGAATGCATGCACAAAAGAGGGAAAGTTGTTTATATGTGACGTTCTAAATACTCCACAAATAACTTTGCACAAGCTAAATAGAGAATAGATCCTTCATTAGACTAGTTTTTCCAGGGTTAAGAAGCTATCTTTTTTTATGCTACATAGTCTTGTATTATGTTAAATTCTTGTAATTCCAAGGGTGCCTACTTAATCGCAACTCTAAGGTAGTTAACAAAAGAGAAATAGTCACACCATGTAGGTTCAATGTAATCCTACCCATTTTTCTAGAACTGGTTATTGAACACCTTTTTCTAATGCCACGATCCTACCCAAAATAGCCACCAAATACTACTAAAACCCTTCGATTATAACTTACATTAATATGTAAACTAAAATTTTGGTATCTATTATTAGGTGGATTCACTATTAGATTTAGTGTTTGAAGGGTTTGTGGGTGAAATGTATAAGTGCTTATAGATCCAAGTTTTCTAGAAGATAACATATTTGTCACAAGTCATATAGGTTTTCTACACTGAGACTTTAGTGTATGAGATATCAATTAAACTATTATTTTTGAGCTAAATGTAGGAGTGGGTAATGCTTCTGGTTGATAGGATAGAAATAATAAGAGATATAAAAAGGTAAAAAATGCATTACATAGGATATTAGCTAAAAATAAGAGTATATTTTAATTATACTAGTGTATGCAAATGGGATATCAAAAGCATAAAATTGTAGGATAGAGATAGAATTATGAGTACTTATTAGTACCTTCTAAATGCACATGCTATGATAAATTAATTTATTAAATGAATCCCTCAAGTCAAACACATGGTAGAAGGTACAAGGATCAGAGAGAAGAATATCAGTAGAGTTCAATACTAAAGAGCTTACATATAAATATTAAAATTTTAAACTTAAACTTAAAATGTCATCTTAGGAAAAAAAAAATGTTGTAGACTTACCTCAATTCGGGTATGTAAATGAAGAAGTCTTTGGATGACCTCGAAGGCTAGTTGGAGAAAGTGAGGTCAGCTACATTAAGCTGTATTTAGTTAATAGAAATTTAGGTGACACATAAAATGATGCCAGTTGTTTTTTTTTCTTTTTGTAATTTATTTATTTTTTAGCCAAAGCATTTTCACCCAAAAATTCTTTAGGTAAAAAAGTTTTGTTCAAAACTACTTCTACCACATTATTGAGCATAATTTTAGCTAAAACCTATCCAAATAGAATCCTTTTGGGTAAAAATGTTTCACCCAAAATTATTTTGTTGGGCAAAAGTATGACATGGCTACAAAATTTAACCCTTCTATGTTTATCTCTCTATATATCTATTTCCCCCTCTCCATCTCTACATGGTATGTCTCCCTCCCTCCATCCATCTCTATATCTGTCTCTTTCTCACTATCTCCGTCCCCCCTCTACCTATCTCTCCCTTTATATATCCTATAGATGTCTCTCTATATCTATCCCTCTATCTTAATCTTAGTAGAGTTAATTAACTATGTGGCATTCAAGATCTAACTTACTAATGTTGTCTAAAATAGATAAATGGGGGACACATTTAATTATTGATAAAGAGAGAGAGGTAGAGAGAGCTAGATCCTAGATAGGGAGATGAATAAATAGAGGTAGAGGATGAGAGAAAGAGTGAGAGATATAGAGAAAGAGAGATAGAGGGGAAGATAGAGTTAGAGGCATAGAGGGATACAGATAGAAGGAGAGAGGGTGGAAGAGAAAGAAAAATATAGAGAATGAGATAGATAAAAATAAATAGAGGGAGAGGGTATCATATAGAGGATATGCTAAGGGGGAAGACTGAGAAAGGTAGAGAAATTGAGATAGAGAGGAATAAAAGGATAGTGAAAATAGGGAGAGGAAATGAGAGAGAGATAGTGAGAAAGGATAGCAAGAGATAATGCAAGAAAGGAAGAGAAAGAGAGATATATGGATTAAAAGAAACAAGGTATGTGGAAACAACTTCCTACACTTATCTAATGAGAAAAGTTACGCAAATTTCAATCTTTACTAGTTATAGGTTATTACAGGCCCATTAATAGAAATATAATAGCACATAAAAAACATGTACAAGGTTCACTACACAAGGTATATGTGGGGAAATAAATTTCAGGTAAAAAACCCCACACTTCAAAATGTGCACAATGTATTATCAAATCTTGATTCCCATTCAAGCCCTTTTAGGAGTACACAAATCTTGATTCCCATTCACATCCCATGACCTTTCACATTCTCTATCCACTTATTTATAAAGCCTCTTTATTGGTTATCCAATGTCATTTTTTTATGTTAGCCAATAACAAGCAAACTACTGATGCCTTTATTAAATACTTTGGGGGGAAACCATGGCCAACAAAGTCACCAATATTTACCTTGTTGCATGTCTATCATTTCAGCTCTTACATGTCACAGAATCTATCATAACTCATGTCACATGATCACAAGGTGCTAACACATGCAAAGTTAACATGGGATGCCTACCTCCTCATATGAGAACAAAATTTACATAGAAAATTACAGTAGTAGGCAAGAATAAATAAATACAACATTAGGAACTTGCAATGGTTGAGACACCTTAATTCTAAACAATAGAGAGAGGCATTATTTCACCATAGATAGAGACTGTGGATGAGGGGGAGGTGTAGAGATACATAAAGATGGATAGAGAGGTAGATGATGTATTTTCTACCAAGGGATAGAGAGGAAAAAAGGTGAGAAATACGTATAGAGAGGGTGAGAAATGGGGGGCTTATTCACTTATTGATAAATAGAGACAGGGAGGTATTGAGATATAGCTCCTAGTTATGGAGATAGATGAAGAGAGGGAGAGGATGAGAATGAATGAGTGAGTGTGAGAGACACAAAGAGAGACTGGCCGCACCCATAGATAAGCTTACAGATGAAGAAACTTTATTTAAGTGAAGTGTTTGGTGAAGATGTCTACAATCTAATTTTATTTCTGTAAATTTCTACGAATAAAATCTCAAATGTAGTGCATATATATCTCAATGTATTTTTTCCACTAGCGATGGACTAGATTCTTTGAGATCTGTATTAGATTTTAATTATCATAAAAGATGACTGTGGGATTGTTGGAATTAGGTCAGACAACCCAGACGGGGGGTGAATCAGTTGTCCCAAATTTTTAACACTTGCAACTATTTATTTATCACACAAAAATGATTAATGATGTAAACATTTAAAGCATGAATTATCAACACATGAACATAAACAAATGAACACATAACACAAAAATTTTTACGTGGAAACTCGGTTAAGTGAAAACCACGGTGGGAGGTAACCCACAAAGATTTTGTACCCTGTTAAAAGTACTTAAGAAAAATAGAAGGTACATGCCTTCAAGTGCACTGCCCAGAGCTCACTACTCAAAAGAGAGGCTCACTACCTACAAAATTTATTTTGAATAGAAATAATTAACTATAAAATAGCATCTACTTCATGTCTGGTTCCATTTCATTGAATGCTCACAAAACTTTTGCTTTACCCCAAATTCTTCTTCACTGACTTTTCTCTCTATACTTCTCTCATTCCTTTTCTTCTCTACTATGTTTCTGATCATTTATTCAAATTTCATTCATTTCACATAAGGATAATGTTCCACAACTCATCAACAAGTATTTATACACTTCATCAACCTTGGAATGACTATCAAGGTCAGCACTACAAACATCTGACTTAGTGCGAATCACTAAGCTATTGGCCAAACATAACTAGGACTCAAATCTTCCTTGATCAACACACCATGCTTCAAAAAATTGTTCTTCAATCATCCACAACACACTTGAATCATCCGGTCAGCCAAGACTAGAAAGAACAACAACACTAAGAAGAAAATCTTCATTGACAAGCTCAAACTTCAATGCACACCTCCAACATAGCCATCACACAATCCAAAGACTTCCACAACCACATTGAATTCAACAAAAACATCCACACTCATCGAAATCATCTGAGTCACTTGCATCTTCCTCTATAACCTCAAGAACACTATCTGTCATGACTATCACATTAGAAAGATTGCATGTAGACCTACAAACCACAAACCACTTGAATGGATGATACACAATAACTTCCCAAACATGCCTCTAGATTCGCAGATTATCATTTTACATTACCAAAACAATCTGAACCTCTTTCTTGTCACTCTATCTCTCCTGAATAATGTAGGAACTGATTTTACTCAGATGACTATAACTTCTTCAGATCTTAATGTGAACCTCTCAAATCTTAACTAGAGCTTCTTCAGACAAACCTCTACAAAGGCATATGGTCCACATATATTTATCTCTATTAATTTTCTTAATATCCTAAACAATCTGGTCTTCTAAACAGGTATCAAAATAGGATACAATTGACACCAATGGCAACAAGGATATCTTGACATCAATGACAACACCACTTAAGCACACATTTTCAACAATCTCCCCCTTTGTCAAATTCATGGCAACATATGATGTGAAAAAATGAATTCATCCATCAAGACAAGAGCTTCTCTCCCGTTCTCTTCTTACTTTTGAAATTTCTTTCTTCACTGCCACCCTTTTATTAAAACTAGTTTTTCACATGAACTTCTCTCCCCTTTGACATCAATGGAAAAGGGCACATATTTGCAACCTTTTTGTTTCAGATTGATCCCATTATTTGTATACTAACTACTCCCCCTGAGTAGTATCTATATAACATCAATCTGAATCACAAGATATGACTGTGAATTCCACCAGACTGATGCACCTTAGTGCATCTTAGTTCTGATTCCAAGGGGTAATAACCTCTAACTTCTCTCTGAGATACTCAAAAGTATCCCTGGGAAGAGGCTTAGTGAATATATCTGCAATCTAATTTTTGGAAGATACAAACTCTAACTAACTTCATTCTCATTTATCTTCTCTCTCAAGAAATGAAACTTGATAGATATATGTTTTGTCTTTGAATGCAACACTAGATTCTTTGAGATACTTATTGCACTAAAATTATCATAGAGGATTGTGATTGGCTCTTCAAACACAATTCTAATGTCCTTCAACATTTGCTTCATCCATAGAACTTGAGTTCAATTATTTGCTGCTGCTATATACTTAGCCTTTGTAGTAGATAGAGATATTACCTCTATTTTTTACTCATCCAAGAGACCAATTGTCTTCCCAAGAAGAATACACCACCACTAGGACTTTTCCTATCATCCACATCTCCTACCCAATCAGCATCTGTATATGCATGAAGAGTGAAGTCATTATCCTTTGGATACCACAATCCATAATCAATTGTCCCCTTGAGATATCTAAATACTCTTTTGACTGCCACAACATGGGATTCTTTTGGATCAACTTAAAATCTAGCAACAAGTCCAATGGCATTCATGTTGTCAGGTCTAGTCTAAGTCAGATAGAGAAATCCTCCAATCATTGATCTATACCTTTTTTGATTTGCATTGGGGGAGTCATCATCTTTGCTTAACTTACATCTGGTTACCATAGGTGTACCTACTAGCTTTGAATCTTCCATTCCAAGCTTCTTCAACAATTCTTTCACATACTTGGGCTAAGATATAAAGATTACTTTATCTAACTAAACAATTTGTAGACCTAGGAAGAAATTCATCTCACCAAACATTGACATCTCAAATTCACTTTTCATTTGATCAGCAAATGCTTTGCACATACATTCATTTCCACCAAAAATGATATCATCAACAAAGACCTCAATAATCAAAATGTCCTCATGATTAAACTTAAAATAAAGATTACAATCAGTGGTAGCTTTGTTGCAAATATGTGTCTAAGTGGGTTGTCATTGATGTCAACATATAATTGTTGCCATTGGTGTCAACTGTATCCTATTTTGTTGTCTGCATAGAAGACCAGATTGTTGAGGATATTGAGAAAATTAATGATAATCAATGTATGTAGATCATGTGGTTGTGTAGAGGATTGTCATAGATTGTACCAGTTAAGATTTAAGAAGTTCGCATGAAGATTTGAAGGATTTATGGTCATCTGAGTAGAATGAGTTCCATTAATGCTCAAGAAACACAGAGTGATAGGAAAGTGGTCTGGATTGCTTCAGTAATATAAAATTGTGATATGTGGATCTGAAGGCATGTTTGGGAAGTCAATGTGTATCATCAACACTAGTGGTTCAAGGTTTGGAGGTTTGCAAGCTATCCTTCTAGTTTGACAGTCACGGAAGAGAGTTTTCTTGAGGTTTTGGAGGAAGATTCAATTACTTATGATAAATTGCTTTAAAATGGATGTTATTGGTGAATTCAATGTGCTTGTGGAGGTCTCTTGATCATATGGCTACTATGTTAAAGGTCCGCATTGAGGTTTGAGCTTATTGATTGAAGATTTCTTCTTGAGGTTGATGTTCTTCCTAGTCTTAGCTAACCAGATGTTCCTAGCCTGTTACAGATGCCTTAAAAACATTTTTATGAAGCGTAGACTGGTTGTAGAAGCAGGTTCAATTCTCGGTTGTGTTTGGCCGACAATGTGATAATCCAAGTAGAGTTTAGCCGACCTTGTTGATCATTCCAAGGTTGATGAAGTATTTAAATACTTGTTGAAGAGGTATTGAAATTATCCTTGTGCAAAATAGACAAAATCTAAAGAAAGGATCAGGAGCAGAGTAGAGAAGAAAAGGAGCAAGAGCAATGTTGAATGTGAAGAAAAGTTTGAGGCAAAGTAAAAGTTCTTGAGCATTCATTGAAACTGAATCAGGTATGAAGTAGATGTTATTTCTCAGTTAATTCTTTATAAATAAATTCTATAGGTAGTGAGCCTCTCTTTTGAGTAGTGAGCTCTGGCCAGTGCGCCCAAAGGCATGTGCCTTCTATTTTACTAAGTAATTTTAATAGGGTATGCATTTTGTGGGTTAACCCCCACCATGGTTTTCCCTTAACCGGGTTTCCACATCAAAATCTTGGTGTCAAGTGTGTTGATTATGTTTCTTCTCTTATGCTGTTGATTAATGCTTTAACATTTACATCACTAATCTGATAGTAAGATAATAAAGAAGGTTAAAGGTAAAACAAAATTTGTGGGACAACGGATTCACCCCCCATCTCAATTGTCTAGTTCCAACAATTAGTATCAGAGCTAGATCTTCTCATAAAAGCCTAATTACTTGAGGAAATCTAGGATGTCGACCTACAAGAAGGATAGTCCAAGATTTGATGGAACAAATTATTCTATTTAGAAAAATCGCATGGAGTGCCATTTACAATGCATGGGCGATGCCTATTGGGCAATAACCAGTGTTGAGTATAAACCTCTGGAGAAAGGTCCTTCAACTCCTAATCAAGTCAAAGATGCTAAAAATAATCTTTGAGCTAAAGAAGCCTTGTTGAGTGCCCTGACTGATTCAAAAATGACAAATGTCTTTGGTCTAAATACTACTTATGAAATCTGGAAAAAGTTGGAGTATCTGTATGAAGGTGATAAATATGTCAAATGTGCAAAGATGCAAAGTTTGAGAGGAAAATTTGAAACTATGAGGATGAGATAAGATGAAAACATAAGGTTGCATCTATAGAACAGATTAGGATAGTCTCAAAAGTTGCAAGAGATCATCTGGTTGGCAAAATTTCATCTTTTGAATTGAGTTTGGTGATTCTCTTCCCAAGTCTGAATCTGTATTCAAGGCCAGTGTGTATGGAAAACAAAGATATGATCTAGGTGAAAGCTCTTTTGTAAGATCAAACAGATTTGTCAAGACAAAAAATGATATTGAAGATGTTGAAATTGAAACAACAGAGCTTGAAGCTCTTATTGCCAGAAGAATGCCAAGAGGATCTGGTAAGTATGAAGGAAAATTACCACTCAAATGCTTTGCTTGTAATAAGATTGGTCATTTTACCTCAAGATGTCCATAAAGGTTTTCAAAACAAAACCCTAACAGGTATAAAGGTTAAAAGAAATATTACTATGTCTAAGAAAATGGAGAAGAAGGGGTAACAGATGATGAATCTAATCATGGAGGCTCCTCTAAAAATTATTTGGTGTTTATTACTATCAAAGAAGAAGATCCGGTGTCTACTAAATCTGCTAGCTATGAAAATGTGCAAAGTGTCTTGGTTGCTCAGGTTATTGAAAGGGATGAATGGGTGATTGATAGTGGATTCTGTCATCACATGACTAGTGACAAGAGTAAGTTTGTGAACTTTGAAAACTATGAAGAAGGACTTGTGAAATTTGGAGTCAACTTAGCTGGTAGAATCCATGGTAGAGAATCCATCTCTTTTGATGGCAAGAACAACACCAATGATATTCTGTATGTGGAAGGACTGAAACATAATCTTCTTAGTGTTGGAAGTTGGTTGACAAGGGTTATGGTCTTCAGTTCAAGGATGGAAAATGTAGAATCCTGGAAAGCTCCGGAACTAAAATTGCATCTGGTACTCAAACTAGAGGTAACATCTTTCACTTAAGTAGTACTAGGAAAAGTTGTTTGATTGCTTAGACAGATTAAAGTTGGCTATGGCATAGGAGGATGTGTCATATGAATTTTGACAACATTGTCAAAATAAGTTCCACTCAAGATGTAAGAGATCTTCCATGACTTTTGAAACCTAATAACATATGTAGAAAATGTCAATTGGGCAAATAGGACAAAATTTCATTCAAGAGTAAGGAACAAGGTTCAAGTGAGAGATTGGAACTGGTACATACTGATCTCTGTGGTCCTACTAGAATTAGGAGTGTGCAAGGAGACAAATATTTCATGCTGCTAATTGATGATTACTCTCAGATGATGTGGGTAACTTTTCTGAGAGAAAAATTAGAAGCCCTTGACAAGTTTAAGGTGTTCAAGATGATGGTTGAAAATGAGATTGGTGGGAAACTAAAGTGTATGAGACCCGAAAGAAGTGGAGAATTTGCCTCCAGTGAGTTTGATGCTTTATGTGAAAAGCATGGAATAAAAAGATAGTTATCTGCTCCTAGGACTCCTCAGCAAAATGGAGTTGTGGAAAGAAAGAACTGGACCATTAAAGAAGCTTCCAGAACCATGATGATGGAAACAAATGTTCATCAAGACTATTGGAGAAAAGCCATGAGTATTGTTGTCTACACTCTTAACTAGGTGCAGATCAAAGAAATTTATGGTAAGACACCTTATGAGCTTTGGTTTGGTCATCCTCCTACTGTGAGATGCTTCATTGTCTTTGGTAGTAAATTTTATATCAAAAGAGATGAGGACTTAGGTCAATTTGAGGCAAGAATTGATGAAGGAATATTTTTGGGATACTCAACTCAAAGTGAGGCCTACCAGTGCTTCAATAAAACATTGAAGAAGATTGTTGAAAGTGCGAATGTTAAAGTTGATGAAAGCAAGGAAAGACATTCTAGGTACTCCAGATATGATTCAGATGATCAAGATGAAAGTCAAAATCAAGGAAGGCAAGTTCAAGTTCAGACCTAGATTCAGTTTGAACTGGTGACTCCAGAGGTTAACACAGATGATGAGGAACAAGTTCAAGAAACATAAGCTCAAACAATCTCCAAAACTCCCAGGTATGTAAGATTAAATCATCCTGAAGATCAGATCATAGGAGATAAGAGTAAATGTGTTCAAACTAGGATAAAAATGTTTGAAGATCAAGAAGAGATTTGTTTGATTTCAAGGATTGAACCTAAATCAGCAAGTGAACCTTGCAATGATGATAATTGGGTCAAGGTAATGGAAGAGGAATTAATGCAAATTGAAAAGAATCACACATGGGATCTAGTTCCTAGACCTAAGGATAAAAATGTGATTGGAACCAAATGGGTCTTATGAAATAAACTGAATGAAGATGGTGAGGTGGTAAGGAATAAGACAAGGTTGGTATGTAAAGGCTACTCTCAAGTAGAAGGAATTGATTTTAAAGAAACTTTTGCTCTAGTGGAAAGGATAGAGGCAGTTAGATTATTTCTTGCATTTGCTACTTTCAAAGATTTTAAAGTATATCAAATGGATGTAAAATCAACATTTCTGATTGGAGACTTAGAGGAAGAAGTCTACATTGAGTAACTAAAAGGATTTTAGTTGTATAATCAGGTAGATATGGTTTGTAGATTGAGAAAAGCCTTGTATGGACTCAAACAAGCTCCAAGAGCTTGGTATGCCATATTGGATAAGCATTTGCTTAAGCTAGGATTTAGCAAAGGTATTGCTGATAGTAATCTCTACTTCAAAATTGATCATGAGGACATTCTAATTGTTGAAGTTTTTGTTGATAATATCATTTTTGGTGGAAATGAATGCATGTGTAAAGCATTTGCTAGTCAGATGAAATGTGATTTTGAGATGTCAATGTTTGGTGAGATAAATGTATTCCTAGATCCGCAAATTGTTCAATCAGATAAAGGTATCTTCATTTCTTAGTCCAAGTATGTAAAAGAATTGCTAAGGAAATTTGGAATGGAAGAGTCAAAGCTCGTAGGTACCCCTATGGTAACTAGGTGCAAGATAAGAAAAGATGATGGCTCTCCCAAGGCAAATCAAAAAAGATATAGATAAATGATTGGAGGATTGTTTTATTTAACCTAGACCGGACCTGATATCATGAATGCAGTTGGACTTGTTGTCATATTTCAAGCTCATCCAAAAGAATCCCATGTTATGGAAGTTAAAAGAATTTTCAGATATCTCAAGGGGACAATTGATTATGGACTGTGGTATCTAAAGGACAATAAATTCACTCTTCATGCATATATAGATGCTAATTGGGTAGGAGATATGGATGACAGAAAAAGTACTAGTGGTGGTGCATTCTTCTTGGGGAGAAGACTGGTCTCTTGGATAAACAAAAAGCAAGAGGCAATATCTTTGTCTACTGTAGAAGTAGAGTACATAGCAACAACAAATAATTGCAATAGGCTTTTATGGATGAAGCAAATGTTGAAGGACATTGGAATTATGTTTAAGGAGCCAGTCACAATTTTCTATGATAATTCTAATGCAATAAGTGTCTCAAAGAATCTGACTTTACATTCAAAGATAAAGCATATATCTATCAAGTTTCATTTCTTGAGAGGGAAAGTAAAAGAGAATGAAGTCAAGTTGGACTTTGTGCCTTCCAAAGATTAGATTACAAACATATTCACTAAGCCTCTTCCCAAGGATACTTTTGAGTATCTTAGAGAGAAGTTTGGGGTTATTACCCCTCCTAAGTAGAACTAAGATGCACTAGGTGCATCAGTTTGGTGGAATTCACATTCATATCTTGTGATCCGGATTGATGTTAAGGAGGTACTACTCAAAGGGGGAGTAAGCAATATGCAAAATTTGAGATCAATCTAAAGGAAAAAGGGAGAAAAGATAGCAAATATGTGCCCTTTTTCCATTGATGTCAAAGGGGGAGAGAAGTCGTGTGAAAAACAAGTTGCTAATGTAAGGGGGAGCAGTAAATAAATTAGTTGTAGAAGTGAGAAGAGAAAGGGGACGAAGTTCTTGTCTTGATGGTCAAATTTAGTTTTTCACATCATGTGTTTCCATCAATGACAAAGGGGGACATTGTTGCAAATATGTGTCTAAGTGGGTTGTCACTGATGTTAACGTATCCTTGTTTCCATTGGTGTCAACTGTATCCTATTTTGTTGTTTGCATAGAAGACCGGACTGTTGAGGATATTGAGAAAATTAATGTTAATAAATGCATGTGGATCATGTGGCTATGTAGAGGATTGTTAGAGATTGCTCCAGTTAATATTTGAGAAGTCCACATGAAGATTTGAAGGAGTAATGGCCATCTGAGTAAAACTAGTTCTTGTAATGCTTAGGAAAGATAGAGTGATAGGAAAGAGGTCCGGATTGCTCTGATAATATAAAATTGTGATTTGTAGATCTGAAGGCCTGTTTGGGAAGTCAATGCGTATCATCAACACTAGTGGTTTGTGGTTTGGAGGTCTGCAAGCTATGCTTCTAGTTTGACAGTCATGGCAGAGAGTGTTCTTGAGCTTTTGGAGGAAGATTCAATTACTTCTGATTATTTGGTTTAGAATGGATGTTATTGGTGAATTCAATGTGCTTGTGGAGGTCTCTAGATCATATGGCTACTGTGTTAGAGGTTCACATTGAAGTTTGAGCTTGTTGATTAAAGATTTCTTCTTGAGGTTGATGTTGTTCCTAGTCTTTGCTGACTGGATGTTCCTAGCCTATTGCGGATGCCTTAAAAACATTTTTATGAAGCATGGAGTGGTTGTAGAAACATATTTAAGTCCTAGTTGTATTTGGCTAACAATGTGATGATCTGTGTCAAGTTTAGCTAACCTTGTTGATCATTCCAAGGTTGATGGAGTATATAAATACTTTTTGAAGAGGTATTGAAATTATCCTTGTGCAAAATAGATAAAATCCAAAGAAAGGATCAGGAGCATAGTAGAGAAGAAAAGGAATGAGAGTAGTGTTGAATGTGAAGAAGAGTTTGAGGCAAATCAAAAGTTCTTGAGCATTCATTGAAACTAAATCAGGCATGAAGTAGATGCTATTTCTAAGTTAATTCTTTCTAAATAAATTATGTAGGCAGTGAGCCTCTCTTTTAAGTAGTGAGCTCTGGATAGTGTGCTTGAAGGTATGTGCCTTCTATTTTACTAAGTACTTTTAACAGGGTATGCATTTTGTGGGTTAACCTCCATCGTGGTTTTTCCCTTAACCAGGTTTCCATGTCAAAATCTTGGTGTCAAGTGTGTTGATTATGTTTCTTCTCTTATGTTGTTGATTAATTCTTTAATGTTTACATCACTAATCTAATAGTAAGATAATAAAGAAGGTTAAATGTAGAAACATTTTTGTGGGAGAACTGATTCAACCCCCCCTCTCAGTTGTCTAGTTTCAACAACCTTTGCTAAATCCTAGGTTAAGAAAATGCTTATCCAGTCTTGCATACCAGGCTCTTGGGGCTTGCTTGAGTCCATACAATGCTTTTCTTAGTCTACAGACCATATCTCTCTAATCAGACAACTGAAATCCTTCCGGTTGCTGAATGTAAACTTCTTCCTCCAATTCTCCATTTAGGAATACCAATTTGACATCCATCTGATAAACTTTAAAATCTTTGAAGGCACCAAATGCAAGAAATAATCTGATTTCTTCTATTCTTTCCACTAGAGAAAAAAGTTTCTTCAAAATCAATTCCTTCCACTTAAGAATAGCCTTTGCATATCAACCTTGCTTTGTTTCTCACAACTTCACTGTCTTCATTTAGTTTATTTTGGAAGACCCATTTGGTTCCAATCACATTTGTGTCCTTAGGTCTAGGAACAAGATCCCAAGTGTGATTCTTTTCAATTTGCATCAATTCTTCTTCCATTGATTTTACCTAGTTTTCATCATTGCAGGCTTCACCTACTGATTTAGGTTTAATCTTTGAAATCAAAGAAATTTCCTCTTGATCTTCAAAAAATTTTCTCCTAGTTCAGACACCTTTACTCTTATCTCCTATGATCTGGTCTTCTGGATGATTCAGGCTTACATACGTGGGGGTTTTTGGGAATTGCTTGAACTTCTATTTCTTGAGCTTATTCCTCAACATCTGTACTAATTTCTTGAGTTCCTAGAGTTTCTAGATCAATATGAATCTGAGTCTAAGTTTGAGCTAGCCTTCCTTGACTTTGACTTTCATTTTGATTATCTGAATCATATCCACAAAACCCAGAATGTCCTTCCTTGCTTTCATCAACTCTAACATTAACACTTTCAACAATCTTTATCAACCTCTTGTTAAAGCACCAGTAAGTCTTACTTTGAGTAGACTACCCCAAAAATATTCTCTCATCATTTCTTGCATCAAACTTTCCCAAGTACTCATCTATTTTGATATAGCACTTACTACTAAAAACTCTGAAATATCTCACAGTAGGAGGATGACACAACCATAGTTCATAAGGGGTCTTACCAGAATTGCCATTGCTCTGCACCCGGTTAAGAGTGTAGATAGCAGTACTCACAACTTCTCTCCAATAAACTTGAGGAACATTTGTTTCCATCATCATAGTCCTGGTAGCTAGTTGAATGGTCCGGTTCTTTCTTTCTACAACTCCATTTTGCTGAGGTGTCCTAGGAGTAGATAACTATCTTTTTATGCCATGCTTTTTATAGAAAGCATCATTTGCTCACCGGAAGTAAATTCTCCACCTCTGTCGGATCTCAAACATTTCAATTTTTCATCAATCTCATTTTCCACCGTCACTTTGAACACTATAAACTTGTCAAGAGCTTCTAATTTTTATTATAGGAAAGTTACCCACATCATCCTGGAGTAATTATCGATCAACAACATGAAATATCTATCTCCTTGCACACTCCTAACTCTAGTAGGACCACAAAGATTAGTATGTACCAGTTCCAATCATCCACTTGAATCTTTTTCCTTACTTTTGAATAAAATTTTGTTCTATTTCCACATTTGACATTCTCTACACATGCTATTAGGTTTCACAAGTTTTGGAAGATCTCTTACAAACTGAGTGGTACTAATTTTGATAATGTTATCAAAATTCACATGACACATCCTCCTATGCCATAACAAACTTTGATCTATCTAAGCAATCAAACAACTTTTACCAAAACAACTTAAATGAAAAATGTTACCTCTAGTTTGAGTACCTGATGCAATTTCAGTTCCAGAGCTCTCCAAAATACTGGATTTTCCATCCTTGAATCAAAGATCATAACCTTTGTCAACCAATTTTCCAACACTAAGAAGATTATGTTTCAGTCCTTCCACATACAGAACATCATTGGTGCTATTCTTACCATGAAAAGAGATGGATCCTCTGCCACAAATTCTACTAGCTAAGCTGTCTCCAAATTTCACAAGCCCTCCTTCATAATCTTCAAAATTCACAAACTTAATCTTCTCTCCAGTCATATAATGAAAACATCCACTATCGATCACCCATTCATCTTTTTCAATAACCTGAGCAACTAAGGCACTTTCCATATTTGCATAGGTAGCAAATTCAGTAGACACCAGATGTTCTTCTTTGATAGCAATGAACACCTAATCATTTTTAGAGGAATCTCCATGATTAGATTCATCATCTATAACTCCTTCTTCTCCAACTTCTTGGACATAGTAACATTTCTTCTAATTTTTGTATCTATTAGAGTTTGGTTTTGAAAACCTCTCTAGACATCTTGTGGCAAAATGACCAATCTTATTATAAGCAAAACATTTGAGTGATAATTTTCCTTCATACTTATCAAAATCTCTTAGAAATATTTTGGTAAGAAGAGCTTCAAGATCTACACTTTCAATTTCAACATCTTCAATATCCTTCATTATATTCACAAATCTATTTGATCTTGTAGAAGAGCTTTAAGTTGGAACATATCTTTGTTTTCCATATACATTGGCCTTAAATGTAGATTCAAACTTGGGAAGAGAATCACCAAACTCACTTAATTCAAAAGTTGAGATTTTGCCAACTAGCTGATCTTTTGTAACTTTTGAGATAGTCCTGATTTCCTCTATAGAAACAACCTTATGTTTGTATGAATTAGGTAAAGATCAGAGCACTTTTGCCACAATCTCTGATTCTTCCAAACTCCCACCAGCACATCTGATACCACACACAAGATCATTTATTTTTTGCATGTAGATTGTGATGTTTTCATCTTCACTAATCCTCAGATTTTCAAATTTTCCTCTCAGACTTTGGAGCTTGGCACATTTGACAAATTCATCACCTTCATAAAAATTCTCCAACTTCTTCCAGATTTCATGAGCAGTCTTTAGTCCAAAGACATTTGTCATTTCTGGATCAGATAGGGCACATAGCAAGGTTTCTTTGGATTGAAGATTATTTTCAACATTTTTGACTTCATCTGGAGTTGAAGGTTTCTCTGGAGGCTCATACTTATCCATAGTTATTGCCCAAAAGGCATCACCCATGCATTGCAAATGACACTCCATGCGATTTTTTCAAATAGACTAATTTGTTCCATCAAATCTCAGGCTATCCTTCTTGTAGGTTGACATCCTAGATCTCTTCAAGCAGTCAAGCTTCTTCTAGAGGAACCTTGCTCTAATACCAATTGTTAGAATTAGGCCAAACAACTGAGAGGGGGGTGAATCAGTTGTCCCAAATCTTTGAAACTTGCAACTATTTCTTTATCACACAAAACTGATTAATGATGTAAACATTTAAAGCATGAATTATCAACATATGAATATATACAAATGAACACAGAACACCAGACTTTTTACGTGGAAACTCGGTTAAGGGAAAACCATGGTGGGAGTTAACCCACAAAGATTTTGTACCCTATTAAAAGTACTTTAGAAAAATAGAAGGCACATGCCTTCGGACAGACTGTCCAGAGCTCACTACTCAAAAGAGAGGCTCACTACCTACAAAATTTATTGAGAATACAAAGAATTAATTGAGAAATAGCATCTACTTCATGCCTGGTTCAATTTCATTAAATTCTCACAAAACTTCTTCTTTACCCCAAATTCTTCTTCACTGAGTTTTCTCTCTATACTACTCTCGCTTCTTTTCTTCTCTACTCTACTTCTGATCCTTTATTCAGATTTAATTCATTTTAAACAAGGATAATTTTCCACAACTCATCAAGAAGTATTTATACACTTCATCAACCTTGGAATGAGTATCAAGGTTGGCACTACAAACATCTGACTTAATGCGAATCACTAAGCCATCGGCCAAACATAACTAGGACTCAAATCTTCCTTGACCAACATGCCACACTTCAAAGAATTGCTCTTAGATCATCCACAATACAGTTGAATCATGTAGTCAGCCAAGACTAGAAAGAATAACAACACCAAGAAGAAAATCTTCATTGACAAGCTCAAACTTCAATGCAAACCTCCAACATAGAAGTCACATGATCCAGAGACTTCCATAAGCACATTGAATTCAATAAAAACATCCGCACTCATCCAAATCATCTGAATCACTTGCATCTTCCTCCAAAACCTTGAGAACACTATCTGTCATGAATGTCACATTAGAAAGATTGCTTGCGGACCTCCAAACCACAAACTACTTGAATGGATGATACACACTAACTTCCTAGACATGCCTCTAGATCCACAAATCATCATTTTACATTACTGGAGCAATCCGAACATCTTTCCCGTCATTCTGTCTCTCTTGAGTAATGCAAGAATCAATTTTACTCGGATGGCTATAACTTCTTCAGATCTTAATGTGAACCTCTCAAATCTTAACTAGAGCATCTTCAGACAAACCTCTACAAATCCATATGGTCTACATATATTTATCTCCTTTAATTTTCTCAATATCCTCAACAATTTGGCCTTCTAAATAGGCAACAAAATAGGATATAGTTGACACCAATGGCAACAAGGATATGTTGATATCAATGACAACACTGCTTAAGCACATATTTGCAACAGGGATTTCTATATTGAATGCAAAACTCAATGAGCATATTCTAAAGCAAAATGGCCTTAGTCAAGTGGTACTAACTTCCCCTCAATACTCAACATTGGTGTGTGAAAGAGCAATTGTAGACTACTTGCTTGACCAACAAACTAAACCAGAACCAATTGAGAAGCAATACCCTAAAGTAAACTTATGATATATTGAGAATCACCTACCCAATCTGAATCTATGTGTACCACCAAGTTAATATCCATGCCCACTACATAATGAATGCCATAATTGTGAGTGCTCATAGTGGAGTATATGCTTAGTTGCTTTCTAATGTAACTCATGGGGCTCCTACTTGAACCAAGAGACCATGCCCATGACATATGAAATGTTAGGCCTCATGTGAGTCTGATAGATGAGACTCGTAATAAGCTATCGATATAACATGTAATCAATCAATGGTGTTGAATAATTTGCCTCAAGTTTGATCCTTGACAATATGGATTTAGTGTAGGATTATAGTCAGCTATGTGAAATATGGAGAGCATATCAAGTGTGTACTTGTGTTGTGCCAAGAAGATACCTGAAGATGACTGAGTGATCACAATCCCCAAGAAGTGTAGAAGACTCAAGTCTGACATCAGATATTGAACATGCATAGTAGTTTTCATTACCTTGATGGTGGATGACTAACCTCATGCGATCAACAAGTCATCAACATAGCGATCTAGAAATGTGAGAGTATCATCCTACTACATACTATAAAGATTTAGATCAGAATGGCATTAAGTGAACCCAACTTATAGAAGGATGGAGTATATCCTAGCATGCTAGGCTTGAGAATCCTATTTGAGGCCATAGAGAGACATCTGAAGATGATAACAAGAGAAGGATCTTAAACAAACCCCTATGGATACTCCATGTATATTTGCCCCTATAGGTCACCATGAAGAAAAGTATTCTTCACATCCATATAATGAACATCCCAATGATTGGTTACAGCTATAGGAATGACAAGTCAGATGGAATTCATTTTGATAACTAGCACAAAAGTCTGAGTAGTCAATCCTAGGCACCTAGGAGAATCTTTTGATGACCAAGTGAGCCTTATACTTTTTAACTAACCCATCTATTCAAATTTTTTTGATAGATCAACTTGCATCAAACATGTTTCATTCCCTTAGGAAGTGAGACTAAATCCCAAGTTTGATTCCTTTCCAAGGAACTAAAATATTCCTACATAGCAACATCCCACTTAGGGACACCAAAAGCTTCTTGAAAGGACTGGATCAAAAGATGAAGCAATGAAGATATGTGGAGATTGCTGCAATTGTGACCTTGTTCTTCTAGTATCTGAAGGATCACCAACCCAATCACCAACTAACTCTAATGTCTATTAATCACAAAGAGGCCTAAAGGTAGTAGAGTTTAGAGGAGAATCATCAACCTTTGAATGATGAATGGAAGATGAGGGTGAATCCTCATCATCATTATCTCCATCTAAAGAGGAGGAATAATATTTCTCATCATGATTAGGACAATTAGGATCCTTCGAAGAATTGTCATCCTATGGTAGTGTCTCTAATGTGATCCTTTATGGAGAAGTGGTTGGAGAAGAACTAGAAGAGTCTTCCATGAAATTAACACTCCTCTCAAAGAAAAAACTTGTGAGTTGTAGGGAGGAGAAGCCTATAGCCTTTGACACTATCTACCTACCCAATAAATATTCAAGGCTTTCTCTGCCAATCCACATCCTTACATTTATTTTCTAGAATGTGGGCCCATATAGGAGAAATAAACACTCAAGAGTTCTCAACTATGTGTTTCTCACGAGCCCAAGCTTGGAGAGGAGTTATCCCCTTCACAATATTGTGTAGAATGTAGTTCTAGATGTAAGACACATAGTTAATGGCCTCTGCTCAGTATTGAGGTGCCCTAGACCTAGAGTGTCACATACAATTGGCCATATCTTTCAAGGACCTATTATTTCATTCTACAACACCATTCAGTTGTGGACTACAGGAAACTACGTGCAGAAGATTAATTCCCTATGAGGCACAAAACTGTTCAAACCTATGGTTGACATATTTCCCCCATTATTTATATGTAGAATATTCATGGCCTTTCTAGATTATTTCTCTACAAAAGAATTGAAGTATTGAAAAGACTCAAAAACCCTAGAATTCTACTTGAGAAAATAAACCCAAGTGTATCTAGAAAGATCATTAATGAATGTCAAGATATATCTAGCCTTGCTAAAAGAAGGATGTGGAAATGGTCCTGCCAAGACAATATGTACTAAGTCCAAAAATTGTGTGACCCTCCATGCTTTTCCTTTGTCATAATTTGTATCAAGATGCTTACAAGGAATCCATCCCTATTAAACTCCATCAAAAAGTCAAATAAAATCCAATCATGAAACCATGTCTTGTTGATTGAGCTACTGCAAGTAGTGGTAATTCAAGTAGCCAGACTATTGAAGCCACAATTGACTCACTGCATCAGAGTATGTTACTAATACAATTGAAAGAGAGTCAACAAAAAAATGAGAAAATTAATATATTCTCAATTGATGATCTACTTTTCCCATAGTGACTATAGACCCATTGTGCAACTCACTAATTATCACTAAATCTGGTGTGAACTCAACCTACTTTTCAAAGACCCTATGACTGATGTAGAATAAATATAAAGGAGATTAGTTGACAAGGTTAGACTGCATAGAAAATAATGAAATGTTCCTTCACCTATGTCAACATACCCTCTCCCTTGAACTTCAACATGAGTGTCATCACCCATAAGTATGGTAGGCATAGAACACGACACTATGGACGAACCACCATCCTATGAGGAAGCCATGTGGTACAAAGTACCTAAGTTAGTGATCCCTATATCAGGTTGTGAAGCAACAACAACTAGGGCCTTTCCTTGTCCTTTCCCCTTATTCTTTTATTTGTCTATAGAAGACTCTTTTGATGAATTCTATTTGACAGAGTTAGACAGCTTGATATTAATATTTTCAAGAAGATGTGAAAGGTGATCAATTTTTTTGTTAAACACTTATGTGCATTATGGCTAGGTATTTTACAGTAGGAACACTTGACCATATCCTTCTTAGATTGTTCACCCTTTGATGAAGTGGTCTGATTAGTTACATTTGAGACAACTAGTTTCTAATCTTTCTTCTTTTTTCCTTGTTTTTTTTGCTTCTTATCTTGTTTGCCATATCCTTTCTATTTTTCTATGCCTTGATTTATAGTCAAGGCATGTGACTTAGAGGGTTTAGTTGTACCCATGCTCCTTAGTGAGTTTTACAACAAAATCATCTAGAGCACATTTTATGGCATGAAAAGTAGAAACAAATATAGACTAGCCCAAACCAAGTTTAGCGAGAATTCTCAAGATCAGTCGTGTGTCTTTCTTTTCTATTCCACATTATTTCAACTACAATATGATGGCTTTTAATTTTGTGAAGAATTCCTAAATGGTGTCAAAGTTGTTAGGACTCAAACCTATGATTTCATTCTCCAGTTGATGACCCCTTATCTCATCTTGCTTTCCAAAGAGGTTTCTAATGTGGTCAACACATCTTTTGGTGTAGTGGCAGAATCGATGTGAAATAGTAAGTCTAGAGACACTGACATACAAAGAGTACCAAAAGCTTCATCAGATTTATTAAACCATTTAGAATTTTCTACATCCTATATTGGTTTTGTTTCAAATCCCATCATAATCCTATGTGTTGGTGTAAACCACCTCCTAGGAGCATAATCCAAAGAATAAACCTTCACAAATAGGAGAGAAGAAAAGCTCTTTCACTAGAATGCTAATAAAAAAGAATTGAGGTGTAGAATAATGTACACATGCCTTTCTTATAAAGGCAAGGAGAAAAAGCTAGTAGATAACCTACAACATCTAGATAGAAATCTCTAAAGACTGAGGAGGAGTCTATATGCTTGAATAAGCCACCAAATAAGCATGATCAAACTCAAGAAAGAAATATGACAAATCAAGTGAAAAATAAAACTCGTCAGTGTCAATCTCCAAAGACAATGTAGATGAATCAGCCATGCTGAAACTATCATCAAAGAGGAGAGAAATCCCCTCGAGTATGTCTACCAAATCTACAAGACGAGACTCTACAAACAAGTTAGAAATACGTTCCAAATACTCATTAGATAAAGCAATATTTGGAACACTATCATCAACCTACTCAAGAGAAGAACTCAAATTTGAAGAAGGATGTGAAGGAGGAGGAAGCTTAACACTAGTCTCAAGAACACCAAGATTCAAGTCACCAAACTTCTCTTCACAAACATGATTCTCCCTTGATTGAAGGGTGTGAACATGAGCCAAAGAAACATCATCATTATGAATAAAATGAGAAAAAGAATACAAGTGAGATGCATGATCCACTACCCCTGTAGCAATGATATCTCTAGTCTCTATGTCTCAAATGTATACATGAAAAGGAATGAACTCAACTATCTTACCTTGTGCACCATGACTAATTTGATAAACTAAAAGTAGATTAGCAGTGAATGAGGGTACATAAAGGAAATCATAAAAAGATCTCTCACCCATATTAATAAAACCTTACCCACAAACCTTCATGTAAGTATTGTTACCCATCAAAATGTTAGGTGAACTACAAGGTTCAAAAGAAGAGAAAATATCCATAGAAGATGCCATATGATGAGATGCACCTGAATTAAGAAGCCATCTCCCATTTTCAAGAATAGTGGAATCCAAGAGTCCTTTTCCTTTCATTCTCTTAGAAACTGTTGCATTCCCTAATTGTGTAGATGAAGATGATGTTGATTGTGATTCAAAAGACATAGAAGGAGAATTAGATGACACTGATGAGGGCAGCGAGATATTACTCTTCTAAAGAAAATGGATAAGTTCATCAATATTCTTAGTATAACACCTATGCTTATCATGTCTGGATCTCTTGCAATAAGCACATCTGATCTTCTTCTTTTGTGATGGTTTCTCTTTAGAAGAGATCTTAGTCTTGGGAGTAAGCTAAGAAGGAGAATCCTTAATTTTTTCTTTATACTTAGAATCCTTATTTTTTTCTTTTCCATTACCACTTGAAGCCTTAGGATCTTTTGCAAGAAGTTCTTGAGACCTCGTAGGTGTCAATGTGCCCATTGGTGCCAACTTTGCTTGTTCCCTTGTGAGTTGCACTACAAAACCATCAAGAGAAGGTATTTTGTGTGCACTACCTAGAGTATCCATGGTAGCATAAAATGCATAAACAAATACAGAATAATTAGGACCTAACTTAGAGAGAGTAGATAGAATCAACTACTTATCATCTGTATTAACACCACATTAAAAAAATTGTAATATGAGATAATTAAGCTTTGTGAAGAGGTCCTAGATATTGTTAAAATGTGTAGTATCAAGATTCATTAGTTCATTCTCCAAATGAAATTTCCTTATGTTATTTGTCTTACCAAAAATATTCTCTAAGGTAGTCCAAATATCATTAGGATTTTTACAAGATAACACATGATATCTCAAGTCAAGTTAAATGGACATAATGAGAGTACCAAGAGCTTCATCTCTTCGATCAAACTATTTCCTCTTTTATACAATACCTATCAATTCAGGATCTTGGTCATATGTAATCATTTGGAACTTCAACTTCAACAACAAAATCTCCATATCAAATTTCCTCTTAAAATAATTTGTTGGAGTTAGAAGCTCTACTTTAGGCAAATCCATGATGAAAAAAGAGAATACAACAAATATCCCTCACAATGTAAACAATCAACCTAGTATATTCACAAGAAATGAGGCAAAACCAATATTTGAATTTAATGGCTAAAAAAGAGCATCAACAAACAAAACAACTCAAAGATACTTGTACCATTGTGAAGTTGATGAAATCACCTTTCCAATGATATATAGAACTCAGAAAACAACCCCGATTTGCAAAAGATATGCAAAAATTGAAAAAGGCCTATAAATTACACATTGGAAGCATTAGGGGGATTAATATGGTAGGTACCTAGTCACTCCATATGACCACAATGAGCACAGGGACCAAAAATTTGGGGCCTTTTAGGCCATGTGGATCTTGATAGTTGAAATATGTGGCAAGTTTCCATTCCATGTAGGTGCCACATCACCACAAGTCTATATACCAAATCACCAAGTCACCAAGCTGAGCACAAGGCACCAAGTCATGATCACTAAGCACAAATCACCACTAAGCCTCACATGAGCATGAGCCTTTACAAGTGCTCAAAATAGACAATTGAACAAG
Organism: Cunninghamia lanceolata; assembly: GCA_027924645.1. Taxonomy (NCBI): domain Eukaryota; kingdom Viridiplantae; phylum Streptophyta; class Pinopsida; order Cupressales; family Cupressaceae; genus Cunninghamia; species Cunninghamia lanceolata. The sequence continues at coordinate 3,606,204 of BSBN01000334.1, read as the reverse complement.
CACATATAAAATGTCCTAGGAACTTTTTTACATAATCAATATGAGACTAAAGTCCCTTTACAACTTCCCAACAACACTATGAACGGGTCCACCTCTGTTTTCCTCAAGCAAAACACAATATTTATTGTAAGACATTAGAATGTATAAAGTCTGATCAAAATAATATGTCAACCAAAAAAACCAATTGATCCACAGAAGAGATTGCCACCAAGTTCTTATAATGGTTGTTTTCACGCAACAATCGCATAAGAGATCATCTCAAATTTGCTCTCATAGTCATAGGATTATGAATAACAGATTTGGAACAAATTGCTATTTTGTCAGGCACTAAGATCCTTGCTAAGATTAGGAAGCACATGAGGAGGAATATGGAAAAGGTATTTTATAGATGTGCCAATCCAAGCTTTGCTTTCTACATGCAGAATTTATCATGGCATGGAAGAGAGTGGCACCCTTTGTTAAACCTCCAAAGACCCTTCTCTCATTCATGGCTACCCATCCCAACATCTCTGCATTGATTCTGAGATCCTCAACTCCATCTTGCATTATGAAACTAAGTTGTCTTCCACAGAGAGGAGTTTATTTCTTTTACCTCGCAAAGAAACACATCAAGAAAACTAGACAGAGAAAAATGCCTACAAAAGATCCAATATAATTGATTCTTTATGTGCCAATGAAATGGCACTTAGAAAGAAAAAAATCAAACATCAGTCTACAGGATAAAATAATGGGATCTCAAAGCCTCTGATGAAAACTCTTAGAATTGGAAGGAGACACAAGAAGATTGCTCTTATACCATGTTGGTGCAAACCACCTCCTAGGAGCACAATTTGTAGAATAAACCTTCAAAAATACATGAGAAACAAAGCTTTTTCACTAGAATGTTGATAAAAAAGAATTGAGATGTAGATTAATGTACATATGCCTTCCTTGTAAAGGCAAGGAGGGAAAACTAGTAGATAACCAACAACAATTACCAAATAATTAAATGCACCTAATATCTCATAACACATTATGTTGGAATCTTAAGTAAACATAAGCATAGGTAAATGGTAAAACCTCATTTACTCAAACAATATTTAGTCCTTGTCTTTTGAGATAGATTATCATTTTAGATTTCCATTTAAAATTATTATATGGCATTATAAGAGGAACCATTGATTGATCCATTAGTGCAGAAAAATAGATTGAGATGCAAAAAGATAAGTCCACAAAAGAGGCACATAAGACACCCCCATTCTCAGTAGTTTTTAAAATTACCCCCTGAAAATTACAATGTTGACACTTTATAATTAGTGCAACTTTCAATACAAAATATTAGATATTTAGACTCTTATAGGGCCCAAAATGGATAAAATGTTGAAACTACAACTTGAAAACCAATTACACCATGGTGTTTTGCATAAAATTCTACCCCAAATTTAAAATATTACACCAAAAAAGGCCTGTGTATGGTTGAGAACTAGCCTCTCAAAGTTTGACTACAAATATAAAACTTGTAATGGTAAGGGGAAAAAATTTGAAAACCACTGTGTTGATGTAACCACCAAATTTAATTGAAATCCTCCAACTTTGGATGAATCACCAATTTTAGTTACAACTTGCTAGTTTAAACTATCGCCAAATTTGGTGAATACTTAGACAAAATGGAGTTCTTATTTTAGCAGACTACCAAGTATAGCCAAATCACAAAAAAATGACCAAACCTGGTGGAGGTGATCTGGAGGTCAGTAGTAGTGGAGTCTCTCTTGGGACATACTAGATCTGAAAGGAGGGTGGAGCCACTCTGTTTTTGGCCACTTGAGTAGCAATCTCTAGTGGTGGGTGAAAGCCTACTATGAGCTTAAAGACAACATGCTAGCGGCTTGTCATAGGGGGGCCAAAGCCCTTATGTCAATAGAGTTTAGAATGCTTTAAACACAACACCTAAAGTGCTTATGTAAGTACTTAGCACTTTGAATGTAACACTTACAGTGCTTTACCACAAGCACATATCACTTTGAATCCAACACTTAGAGCACTTTGCCACAAGTGCTTAGCATTTCTATATTTTTAAAAAATATTCTGAGAAATTCTACATGTTCATACTATACAACATGTAATATGGCCTAGAAGTAAGAAAATATTTCTCAGAGGCTTTTGGCTTTGAATTTGATGAATTAGTAGTCATTGTTTAGATTTTTGGGCCTTCTAAGCATAATGGTGAGGTCCATTTGGGTTGAAAGTTCTCTAATTTGATAGGTACCTTCTGGAACCACTCTTAAAACCTCTATTCTAACTAGTCCTCCAATCTCTAATTTTGGTGAAATCAATACCAATATTGACTTTCTTGGGCCTTCTAGACACTATAGAATGCTTGAAATTGCCTCAAGGATTAGCAAACATATGCAATCACACATATCTCACAAGAACACATATATGCAAACAAAAGTATATAGACACTTCTTTTTCTTTTAAATATTTTTGATTCTCTAGACCATCCAAGGATGCAAAAGAAGAGCATACTATGTTTTGAGAAAAATATTCTCACTGGATTAATCTCAAATCTCTCAAAAAATTAGACAATAAAAATGAGCTATACCATACAACCAGGCTCTAATAGGTGTTAGATTCTACAAGAAGTGATAATCATAGCCAAAATATGTTTTTGGTCATAGATCACATGCACTCTAGTTGATAGATGATTGGAGATGAAAATAATAGAATGGAGATATTATCCTAAAAGAGAGAACTCAAGACACAAATTGTGCACAAGAGAATTTTGATAATACTCACATTACCCCCACTGACTAGTAGAGGTGAGAGGAAAGTGTTGTATATATAGAAAATTATGGGAAGATACATCTTGAAGGTGTAATAACTCCAACTACCTAAAATAGGTGAAAGTTTTACCTACTAGGTAAATTCCAAATTACATGGTTGTGCCTACTAAGATAAAGCCAAATAAATGAATGGTTAATAGAGGTGGCATAAAAATATAATTTAGAGGGTGTGAGACTCAACTATCCAAGTATGGTGAAAGAGACATATGTAATTGATGGATAATGCGATGTGGTCTTATTATAACCATGCCTAAATAACCCAAGAAAGCTTAATAAAATTTGTAGGAAAATGAAATATCACCTAATGTAAGGAAAATTAAAAAACCTACAATAACAAATGGGGTAGTGTGAGAGTCAAAGATATTGAGAGAGATAGAGGCATTATTTCACTATCAATAGAGATAGTGGGATAGAGAGATGGAGAGAGAGAGAGAGAGAGAGAGATAGTGATAGAGAGAAAGAGAGAAAAATGACTTATTTTTCTACCAAGGGATAGGAGAGATGGATAGAGAGAGAGGATGAGAGAAAGAGTGGGAGATATATAGAAAGAGAAATAGACAAGAGGAGAAAGGGAATTAAAAGATAGAGAGATATAGATAGGTAGAAAGAGAGGTGGATGAAGTTGAAGAGAGAGAAGAATAGAGAGAAATAGATAAAGAGCAAGGAAAAGAGGAAGATATAGAAAGGAGAGTGGGAGAGAGACATGTATTTTATACCAAGGTAGAGGGAAAGAGAGATAGAATGAGAGAAAGTGAGAAATATTTAGAGACACAGAGAGAGAGAGAGAGCTGGAGAGAGATAGTTAAAGGAGAAAAAGAGAGGAAGATAAATATGGATAGAGAGTGAGTGATAAATGGAAGGTTCATTTACTTATTGATAATGAGAGAGAGAGGTATAAATAAATAGATTTAGAAGAGAGGTACAAATAAATAGAGATATAAGAGAGGGTATTTAGGAGGACAAGTAAAGTGAAGAGTGAGAGAGAGGCAAAGAGGAATAGATATATAGTGAAAAGAGAGAGAGGAGAGTAGAAAGAGAGAGATGTCAATAGAGTTTAAGAGAGACAAAGATAGAGATAGAGAGACAAATATTTAGAAAGAGATAGCAAGAGAGAGTGTAAGAGAGGAATATGGAGAAATAGAGATAGAGATGGAGATAGAGAGATGGAGAAGGACATCATTTGATTACCAATAGAGTGGAAGAGAAAGGTAGAGTGTGATAAAGACTGATAGAGAGACACAAGTGACTTATTTTTCTACAAACAGATAGGAAAGATGGAGAGATAGAGAGGATGAGACAAAGAGTGAAAGTGATATATAAAGAGAAATAGAAAAGAGGAGAGTGTTAAGGACATAGAGAGATAGAGATATATATGAAGATAAAAGAAAAGTGAAAGAGTGATAGAGGTACAAAGATAAATAAAGAGAGAATAGAGATAAAGAGAGAAATATGGATACACGATGATAGGAGAGAGATGCAAAGAGAAAGAGATATAGAGAGACAAACATGGGTATAGAGATAGAGGTACAGGGGTATAGATATAAAGGAGAGATAAAGATATAGATAGAGAGAGATAGAGAGGGAGCCAATGTGTGTGTGTGTATGAGAGAGAGAGAGATTTCATCAATTGCTAAGAAAGAGATAAAGAGATGTAGACAAGGGTGGGGAGATAGAGAGAAACATAGAGAGAAGTAGAGAGATAAAGTGAAAAAGTATGAGAGAAATAGAGAAATACATATAGAGAAAGAGAGAAATTTGTAGAGAGTTAGAGACATAGAGAAAGATAGATAGAGAGAGAGAGAGATAAAAAGACCTAATCTTTCTACTAAAAGAGAGATAATGTAAGTGTTCTAATAATAATATTTTTCATTATGAACCTTCTAACACTAAATAGATAGTTCAAACATGTCTAATTTGGTTTTCCAATGTTATTGGAGGTATCATTTAACTATGCATTGATTATGATCCTTTGGAACTACATCAATCTAATGATGTGTCTTAAAATATTTGACACTAAATTTTTTTCAAATTTTAGTGTATTTGTTCTCACAAATCATGGCTTCTACAAATGTTTTATCTAAACCTACATTTGGAAATAAATTTAATCTACAAAATCCTTGATTTCCCCCTATTCTTATTTTGTTCTGCACTAATGATAATGAAATGTTGCAAATTTCTTCAATTCAATTTAGTGTAAGGGTGCTAAGAGAAATATTTTGCATTCCACACCTTAAGGCACTGATTAGATAGCACTAACACATTTTGGTGGCCTATTCAGTCCTACTCGAGAAACTTTTCTTCTCGTACATCTCAATCCTTCTAGGGTACATTAGTTTCTCTTAAGAGGCATAAGACCCAAAAAGTTCCAAAATTTTACATGACTATTCTCTCAAACTATGACACATACAAATTTTTCATGTAAACCTTGATTAATATATTAGGTCAATATAAAAAATCCTCTATCAATTTCCCCTAATTCTACATAAGTTTCCTATGATTGTGATCAATACAATGCTACTAAAATGTCTTAGCTTTGTTCAAGCTAAGGGTACTAAGAGAAATATTTAGTATTTTACATCTCATGGTACAAGATAGATAAATTCAACATATCTAATTAGGTTGGTTAATACCACTAGAGGTGTTATTTTGGTGCCCATGCATCCTAATCCTTTAAGGAATACATCAATCTAGTAGAGTCCCTTAAGAGCCCTAGTTCCAAAGAGCTCCAAACTTCGATGAAACTATTCCCTCAAACTCTGGTACCAAAAAATGTTTCATAAAAACCTATAGCTAAGCATTGGTTCAATCTACAAAAACCTCTTTGGGTTTCCCAAAATCTCGACAGATTTCTTATAGTGCAAAAAATGCAATGTCTCGAAAAACAACAATTTTGTTTAGTGTAAGGGGCTCTAAGAATGATACTTTATATTATTCTCTTTGTGGCATCAAATGAATAATTCCAACACATTTAGGTGGCAGAGCTAATGTTATTGGAGTGTCATTTCACTACTCATGCATATTGATCATTTTAGGCTACAATGGTCTGGCAATGTCTCTTAAGATCTCTAAGACCAAAAAAATTGTCAAACGTTCAAAATATTGTTTTCTCAAAGCATACAACTAATGAGTTATTATTTTACACCTAAAATTTGGCATTAGGTCAATCTACAAAAGCCCCTCTCAATTTTCTCCAACCTTTTCTAGTCATGATTAATGTAATGTTGTAAAGTGTTAGTCTACTTTAGTCTTATGTTCTTGAGAGTGTTATCTATAAATTCACACATCATGAAATCAAACCAATACTATGAAATTTTTGAAGTAGGTTGATCTATCCTACTGTAGAGGCATCATTTGTTTTACCCATGCATCTTGATCCTTCCAAGATACATTGATTTAATGATGTCTCTTAAGATCCTTGAGAGAAAAATCCTATCAAACTTTGACAAGAATAATCTTAAAATTTGTGGAACCTATGAATGCTATGTATAAACGTACATCTAGGTACTAAATCAATCTAAAAAATTCTCTTGATTCCATAAATATTAATAGTTTTCTATTTGTGGTACCAACTATAATGTTGCAAAAATTATTGGTCTATTGTAATGCTATGGTATTGAGAGTTTTATCTTTTAATCCTCACCTTATGGAAAAAAATAGGTATAAAAAGCATGCCTAGGTGGGCTAGTATATGCTACTATAATTGTCATTTCATTTCCTAGGAATTTTGATCCTTTTGGGCTACTTAAATTCGGTGACATATCTTGATATCCCAAAGAGAAAAAATAATGAAACATTGACAAGAACATGCTTAGAATTTATGGCACCTAAAATTTTCCATCCAAACCTATAGTTAGGAATAGGGTTAATCTAGAAAATTATCTCTTGGTTTTACTCAAGTCATGATTTTTTCATTCTTTGAAAAACTGTAATGTCTCTTTATAATCTACATACATTATTCACTACAAAAATTAAGTATTGTAAAAGAACACATTCCACATACATCAATTGTGATATAGCGAAGTATTATATAGATTGTAGAAGGCTACAATGAAATCCATATAATCTTCTATATGTATTGAAACAATAGTATTGGAAAAGAAGATAATGTATCTTGCTATTTGGATTCCAATAGTAAAAATGCTAGTGATATAGTAGTAGTTCCGAAATATGGAGTGAAGATTAAATTCATTCCTAATATTCTTTCATTTCTTAATTTGAATAAAGAGAAGCTACTAGTTTTTAGTGGGTCCCTTTCTCCTTAGGACTTAGTTCAAAATATCATGACTAGAATAAAGAATCAGATTAGAGTTAGTGAAAGCCTAAGACATGATGGTAACACTTGTTTAGAATATAGAAAAATAAATTTCATAAAATAACCTAGTAAAAGGACACAAGAGATCTTTTTCCTCAATTAAGGCATGTGAAGAAGGTGATAAGGGTACATGTGCTAGAAAAGTGTTGCATTTATATGTTGTACAAAATAGAAGCCTTAATTCTATAGATGCTAAAAAAGAATCATATTTTCATCACTATAAACAATAAACACAATCTTAACCTCAAAGAGAGAATAAAAATGATTTAAAACATTCATGGCCACTCTCAATAATGAGTAACCTTAATTTTTATTATTGAAACAACCGATAAACAATTTAATTCATAATTAATAGATATAAAATATTTATTTGAATATGGATGTTAATAAGGTCATGTAGGTATACATAATGTCACTCAAATGTCATATAGGCATATGATGAATGTCTAAAAATGATATATAGGAATGTAATTATATAATGGTGAAATATAAATCTACTCCTACTACTACAAACTCACATAGGCATACAATTATATATATCAACAAAATAAAAATCTAAACATACATGCCATGAATGCATGCAAAAAAAATTCTATAGGTGAAAAATATGTAGTCTCATCAAACAGTTGACCTCTCTTCTCCCATAGACAAGATGAACAATGAACCTCATAATTGGCAATTGGCCTTTGTTGAAGAGATCTCATATGCCTAGGAGTAGATTGAAACTCTACCCATTAATATCAGAAAAAGATATGTAAATCATTATAGAAAACATTACACATAAAATGACATAAGTAAATAATCACATATGACAATTTGATGATTGTTCACAATCATCCTCTACTTCTCATAATCCACTTAGGTTATAGGTCCATTAATTGGAGTTCTCATCTCCTCCTATGACAAGCATGAAGAAGCAATTTAGACTAAACATTACCATATCATTCTTATTTAGAAGGCATAGAAGATGATATTACTATAGCAATACTTATGCCAAGTGATCCCTAAAGAATGGGGGGAGTCTCTAATGAAGTCATCAAATGAATAAGAAAACAAGGTTATCTTATATAAATACTAAAACCTACACATATATTCAACTAAAAATACTAAAACTTATATGATTCAGTTGAAAAAGATAATTGCCACCATGTGCAAATGTTGAATGTAGAGAATATCTACATGTTGAACATCAAATTATCATTTTAAGATCAAACTTTCGATATGAAAAATAAATTGGCATGTAATATATGTACTAATGTATTACAAATATACCATAGGAGTTGTGAGGCTATAGAAGCATGAGATAAAGTCACATAGGATGCTGAATACATTGTTTAACTCTAAAATTTTATAATAGAATACACAAATTTCTATTAATTTTCATTAATAATAGATTTTGATATAGCACAAACTAGAAAATTTAATTAGAAATACACCAAATTGTATAAATTTATTTAAAATTACATTTGAGTCAATACAAAACTCTAGCATTGGTAATACATTTCTCGTCAACATACTCTCTAACATAAAATGATGATGTGGCTCATGCTATGTGTCATACTCCTCAATGTGCACAACATCTTACATAGTCTACAAAGCATGATCCTCAACCTCTATAGCCTTATCAATATATAATCTCACAAGTTAATCCTTCACATCATGAGGCCCTTAATTTGTCTTGTGTAGATTATTTGTCTCTACAATAAAAATTAGGAATATCAAAATAGTTTGGGATCTCGTGAAGTATAAACTAATAATAGAATTTTCAAAAGAAATGTTTTTTCAACTCATGGTTATTAAGTGGCTGCTTGTAAACAAATTATCAACAACTTATCCAAAAGTTCTTCTAATTTGTCCTTTGCTTTACCAATCGATTGGTAATATTTTGTAACTTGTTTTTAATGGTGCACAGTTTGTGGGTTATTGAACACTATGCATAATTCATCTTGGGCAATTTCATTGTTCTTCAACATATCATTAGATAATTTTGTAATCTGAAACAAACTACAATTTTTTTAAGAATTCTTCATGTGTTTATTTTCCTTATGATGGAATCAATTTAAGATATCAATGATTCTAATGATGTTGCAAGAGATTGGAAGTATGTGCTTGCTACATTATGATTTTTAAATGTTTCTATTACCAATTAAAAATTAATTTTTTTCTTTATTATTTACCCTAAAATATGTTGTTTTGTTTTAGAATGATGGATCGGAATTGTAGCATGAGTTTGAGCAGGGGTTCATAGGTCATGCTCTTCTACCTAATTTTCTTCATGCATTTTATCTTGAGAAGATGATTTTAAGGGGGAGATAGAGGGGATTGACTTAAAAGAAATTTTAACAAATCAAAACTAGTTCAAGAAGCATAATTTTATTATAACTAAATTTGTTAATAAACTAATATATATTACCTCTTGCATGTTGAGGCATTATTGATGAGGAAGAGATGCCTTTCGTTAAACTTAAAAACGTAGTTGCATTTTTTTCCTACTCATATTTGGCTACCAATGAAGGAAGCAAATTGAAAGGAGGTATCTCTATATGATACTATAAATATAGTTATCTATGACTATAATTATTTAGTAGGGAAAAGATAGGATGAGATGATGAATACACTAGATCAAACCCTCCTTTCACTACAAAATTGAAGGACAAAACTAAGCTAAGTCACTACAAGATGAAAGAGTACTCAGCTACTAATTTTGTTCTCTTGTTTGCAGAGGAAAGATGTGACTCAACCAAGCCTTTTATCAAACCCTGGGCCCATCAATTCAGTAAACCCTAGAATTTGGATAATCAACTTATAACAGAAAAACATAAACAACAACTGAATATCTAAAAGCACCAGGATGAAATGCTAGAAGACTCCAAGGATAGCACTTGATTTAAGAAACTCCTAATTTATGATAGCTAAAAACTAGAAAACTATAATAAATGATGCTCTAATGCTAAATTCAGGGTTTTTTTTAGCTGCTAGGCATTGGGGCTAGCTCCCAACTCTGCTACAGTTCAATTTCTCAACTCTATTTTGTGATCTAGAATCTTGATCTCTTAAGCAACCTCCATGTACCTTCACTTTGTCTATTCTTGTATATAACCTACACACAAGAAGAAAATGGTTTTGGGGGTTGTGGTTTTTAGGGATTTGCCAAAATCAAATCTTGGGTTAGCATTCAAGCTTTCCCAACACCATTGTTAGAGAGAGAATGTGTCCTTATAGGACAAGGGCTAAAGGTAATCCAAATGATGATGAAATGATTCAAACACAATGATAATTTCACCTTGGCATTGAAGTCCTTAGTAGGATGAAGAATCTTCAACTCATAAGGATGTTGATGATGATTATAAATTGACAACAAACACAATACTAACACAAGTCTGCCACAAACACAATGAATGCTTTGAATTCACCTTTACAAAATATCCTAACCTTGATATCATCCACCTATCACAAAATGAATTCAAACACTTGTTTATATATGCTATCCCATTAAAATTTTGTAAATTAATTGAAAGAGCCGACAAGGGAGGACCCATTTAAAATTTAGGTTATGCCAAAATCCTTAAAGTTTACCCCAACCAAGGGGCCTTTTTGGTTTGGACTTAAGCTTTAAATGGGCCCCTAGTTCCCATTTGACATGGGTTTTGAGGGATTTCTCATCGAGATGATTAATTTGCTTATAGAGTGTAAACACTAGGACCTAGGAGCTAAACTAGGAGGTAAAAAGGCATGTGTCCACATTTTACTCCATAACATTTATCCCCCACTTTAATGTGTGTGTGATCCTAAGATATAGCTGTTGTAAACAAGGTGGATAACTGAGAGGGGGGGTGAATCAGTTATCTTAAATAATTTAACTTTCTGTTCTTTAACAATTAGTGCAGTATCAAAGCATATAAGAATGCATAACCATGAAAGAAGAAATAAGATCAATACACATAACACAATGATTTTGATGTGGAAAACCCTTTTTAAGGAAAAACCATGAGGTGACTAACCCAAGATTGTATTCTCTGTTAAAAGAATAAGAAGTACAAAATGGCAGTTGCCAATTAGGGCTCACTGCCTACAAGAGACTCACTATCTACAAGGTATATTAAAAGTAACCAGGTGTTTGAACTAATCAGAGGCATCCACATATGCTATGGTTCAGTTCTGATTAGGCTCAATATACTGATCTGATGCACTTCATTCTTCCTCTGCTTAGAGTTGTTGTTCTATCACATACCGAATTTGTATAGATGCTTCCATGCTACTCTCTAATTTTCTTCGCACACATTATTACACTACACACACATTCACATCAAAATCCATCTAGGATATATATCTGCACCAAGTATTTCAACACTTTCTAGTCGACATCTAGAATACTTAAGATTTTCCCAAACTCTGGTCTGTCAGCTGAATCCTTGCTTACTAAGTGATGCGTATCAAAGAGATAGTTATAGAAGTCATCAATCATGTTGGCCAACCATGAATGATCCCTCAAGAAGCTTGATCACCAACAATTCCTCATCCAGATTAAGGTTTGATGCTCTGTCGGTTAGTTCTTGCTCAGTCTGCTCTACCTGTCAGGAACCCATCACTTAGGTTCTCATATATTTTCACTCTTTCATAACCGAAGGCTCAATCTCTGGAATGTGGTAGTCATGGTACTCCTCTTAACTTTCCCAAGTCTGCACTTTTTTGAGATACTTCCTCTAAGAGATCCAGACCTGATTGTCAAACCTTGCTGCATGCTCTATTCTTGTTCATTAAACCAAAACACTCTTCAATCTAACTTCCGGTAAATACTTATTATGTGCTATGGATGTGTGGAGTAAACTTTGTTGCCATCAATCACAACACTCATGAAGCCACATAGTGTCTCTTGCCAACAATCTCCCCCTTTGGCATTGATGGCAACACTTAGTGAAAAATGACTATGTGTTATAATAAACACCACCTTGGCTGATGCTCTATCTTATGTACACTTTTACTGGAGCTCCCCCTTAGTTGGATTCCACATTTTTCACTACTCCTCAGTCCCCCTTTGACATCAATGGCAAAGGGTGAAATCCACACATCAAAATTTGCAAAAACTAGCCTATACATAGCCACATATATACAAGTTATACTTACATAAACTTAAGTATATCCGCAAAAGTATTCTTCAACTATACAACTTCTATCGCCCAACTCTGCTTCATCCTTTCCAAAATTGATATGTGGACACTTAACAAAAATGCAAAAGCTTCTTCCCTTTTTAGGTCTGATAGATCACTAGTCCGGGCTATGGTCTGATCATCAGTTAGGGCCTCATGCATTGCCTCTAACTTAGGGATAATTATCCCTCTTAGTTCACTTAGCCTGCTTACTCTATTCTTCTTCTCCTTTTCAAGCCTCTTTATTTCATTAATAGTGGCAATAGTCTGACACTCTTGATTTATTATGGAAGAGGGGGGAGAGGATCAAAATTTTGAGATAAACTTGATAGTTTACTCTCTTGTTCTTCCACCTTCTTGGTAATGTCTGTTGTTACTGTGGATGAAGATAAACAAAATTTGTATAAATCTCTGCCATCTTTAAGAGCATTTAGTAGGCTCTTTATCCGAATATCCAGATTTCTTCTCTCATTTGCTATAAGTCCCTGTACTTCAGAGAATCTCTTTCCTAAAATCTCTTTCCAGACTTTCTCTGCTACTGACTTCTCCAAAGAATTAAAATATGTGCTAATAGAATTAACAAGAGATTTCAAGTTACCAGATGAAGAGGCCAAAAGATCCTTCTGGAAGGATGGCATGATCTTGTCCAACACATTGGATGCAATCTCTATCAGCTCACAGTCTTCCATGTGAGACTTCAGAAGCTTTTCTTTTGCTTTTGCTTGAGCAAAAGATGCTACCTTCATTGTCTGGATTAGAGAGAGAGAGAGTCAAAATTGAGTGGTCCTTGAAACAACTCTGGTTAATCTAATTCCATCATTTCCTTGGTCAGGAAGTCTTTAACTACTTCTACAGTGTCTCTTGCTGGAGACATAGTCTTCTTTTCTTTTCCCACTTCAGAACTATCATCCGAGATCTTATCTGTTTGATCTTCTTCTCTTCCCTTTACCTCTTCTTGACTTGGTTTCTCCTCTTGTCTTGCTTCTCCTTCAGTTCTAGAGTCTGTTGGGGGATCCAGAAGTGAGACGATTACTTCTTCATGAACTTCCTCTTCTAGAGTAGTGGAATCTAGGTCCTTAGTCTTCTCCTCACCTAACTCCTTTGACTCTTCTACAATTTTCTCAGTAGGTTCTTCCTTTGATATACTTAATCCTCTGACATCCATGACAGAAGGTTCATCACTTATGTCCTCTATAATAGGAAGATTGAATCTTTTATATGCATTCCAGAGCATGTCTTCAGTCTCTTTTGCCACCTAATCAGTCTCTCCAAGTATAAGCTTGTTCATTCTGGCTTTGCTCCGGAACTCATCCTTGCAATCCTTGAAGATCATGTTCATTTGTTTAGGAGTGATGGAAGGATAGAGCTGAATAGCTATCTATTCCCAGATCTCCATATCCTTTTTCTTAGCATTGTTCTTTCTCATTTCAAGTTCCTTCTCTAGGCTTTTGGGAATTAGAGATATGATTTCAATGAATGCTTTATTATAGATATTTAGATACCTGACTGTAGCATCTTGTAAGATCTTCTGGTCAGCTTCACTACATTCATCATAGAATTCTATCATTGGTTGCATATTTACATCCATAGTGACTACCTTGATGACATCATCACTGGAGGAAGTAGGCCTTTCAACAAATTCTTCTGCTTCTTCTTTGTTCTTGTCGGCAGAGAATTCTACAGATGTTTTCTTTTTCTTCTTCATTTTGTTAACCTCCTCATCTATCTCTATCTCTTCATCATCCTTGTGGCCTTTGTCTTTGTTCTCTTCTCTCCTTTTCTGAATGTCTTTGCTTCCAGTTTTGAGGTTTTTGCGCTCTTTGAGGATCTAGTCTGGGAGGGGGCTTGCATCGGAACACTTTCTTTTTCTACTTTTTGTTTTTGTTTTTCTGCTCTTTCTACCTTCTCTCTGTTGGCATCAACTACCTCCTTTGATATGCCAAATTTCTTGGCAATTTCCTCTACTTCCTTCCTGACTTTTCTCTTTATTTCAGGTTGCCTTAGTTCAACATGAATTTTCACACTCAATTCTTTAAAGGTGCCAAATCTTTCAGCCTCAGGGTCCTTAGGCTGACTTAGTAGGTGTTGGACATGCAGTTCCAGAATTTTCTCATCCACCTCATAGCCCATTGGCATAATCCAAACTATTCTGGGCTCTACTGCCTCCATTAGGCTTTGATTAGTGTCTACCATAAAATACACTGTATCTTTATATTTCTCAACTAGATATTGGGAAATTCTCTCTCTGGCCTGCATCATGCCTTGGAAGTTTTTGAAGTAACCCTAGAGTGATGTTCTTTGTGCCTTGGAATCACCAAGCCCATACATATAATCTCTGATTTGTATGGCAACTGGTCTGTCATTTTACCTTACCCAACCACTGGATCCAGGTAGCTCATTCATATAGTAAAAGAATAGACATAATATCAAGCCACCATACTTAAATGAATTCTTTTTATCCTTCTTTATTTTCTATAAATTCTTGAACAGTTGGTTCAGGAGAAGCTCATAAAGATCATAGCCAGCATTTTTCCTTAGCATTTCATATGCAGTATATATAGCAGTTCTGAATATTGAATTCTCCCTACTGGAGTGATAGATTTTGTAACCAATTATCATAGAAGCAAATTTGATATCTGAATCTATGATGTCTTCTATTGTCATTGCCCTCTTATCAAATTTTGATCTGGTAGCTTTACATACAGTTTAGTTTTTGACTGATTTGAGAGCATGCAACCCACCAGATGAGTGCAATCTGGTTACTGCCCTAATGGCATCTTTTGTCATCTTAAATGGCCTCATCAACCACATGAAGTTGTCATGCATTCTGTTTAGAACATACCAGACCCATTCATCTTCTGCAAAATAGGGGAAATAGATGTAATGCCCAAAATGCTTATCCCAGATGGCCTTGTATTGGGGTTTAATTTCAAATGTTTCATCTATTAATTCCTTGTGATAGATATCTATCAGATTGGATTCCCCAAATTCCTCAATGTTGGCATGAATGTATACCCTAACATCTTGTATGTACAAAATCCCATGTGGAATGCTAGAGAGTGTGCCTAGGGAATCAACTTGTAGGGATTTGTAAGGATGTTTCTTGAACTTAGGGCATAACCTATCATGATCTTAACAACATTTGGAGTAGCCATCTTTCAAAAGATTTATAGAGAGAGATATTCAAGAGTGGAAATACATTTTTACGCTTCTAGGGTTCGTGATAAGAGCTGAAAAGATCATTGGTTGAATCGAGTTATGTGGTTGATCCTTGAGAGGGTTGAAGCAATCTAGTTGTAGAGCTCTTTCTTTCTTCTTCTCGACCTCAATTGTGCAAATGATGAGTAAAAGAACACTTATATTTCTATGCAAACCCTAATTTCTTATTGCAATAAATGCACAACTTAAGTCATTATGGTTGCTTTATTCTCCTTGTTCTGAGAGAGATCTTTTTGGATCACTGAGATGCACTTAGAATGATAACTTACAATGTATCTCCCTTTCTCTAATCATTCCATCTAACCGCAGATCTAAATATTTCAATTTTGAATCATACCGGATCTAACTGTGAAAGTCCTACTTTTGTCAGATGACTGTCAAACTAGATTAATCTTGGATGATTAACCTTTTCAAACTCCTTGTGGATCTTTCATATCTTTACCAAGGGTTATTTAGATGTTTCTCTAAGAGCCCTTTTAATCCGCAACTTTCCATGTGCCAGTTTCAGGCACCAATTGACTGGCTGGGGGAAATTATTTTCCTTTGTGACTCCCCATAAGCTAGAGCTCATCTAATTTAGTTTTCGAAAGAAATATTAGCACCAGATTCTAGTACGGATCCATCCCCAACTTTTTCTATATTTCTCTTTACCCAAATCTTGTTCATCTCCCTTTGAACTTCATTTGTATTCACTTTTCCTTTTCCTTTGTCTTGATTTTGATTATGATGCACCAGACCCCTTTTATCCTAATTCTTACTTCTACAGAATTTGGCAACATGACCGGATCTATTGCAATTGTAGAAAACAACATTTCTTTGCAAATTTGACTGATATCCTCTTGATCTGCATTGATTAGCCATATTTCCCATTCTATTGCATGCAAAGCATCTACCATTGAATGACTTGTTTATTTGTATATTTCTACATTCATGAGATTTGTGACCATACCTTTTACAATTAAAGAACTGTCCAAAGAAGGATGAATTAGTCTAATTTATTATTTTTCTGCACTGATTTGCTTTATGACCAAAGTTATTGCAATTGTGGTAGTATCCATTGAAGGATGGATATATTTGAGCATTTGGTTGTCTTACCGGAGGTCTTCTTGGCTTGTACCTTGTATTTCCTAATCTAGAGTTCTTCTGACCTGATCCAGAGCTTTCACCTTCATCATATCCCAAGCCATGCTTGTCATCTACCCTCTTTTGGCTTTCATGAAGAACTTCAAGTTGAGCAAAGCTTATCTTGATTTTTTCTTTGTATTCATTTGTTGTTTGAAGATCCCTTTTAAGAGTGTCTATCTAATTTTCAAGTTGTTCTTCATTATCTCTAGCTTCTTCAAGATTAGATTCCAGATGCCTAATTATTCTATCCATTTTGTGGTAGTCTTCTGGCTTCTCCTTGAGAGATTGTCTTAGATTGTCTTCCATTTTTCTTTTCTCTTCAATTTCTTGGGTGAATTTCGTAACCCCTAATTCCATTTCATGTCTTACCATAATGACCTCTTTTGATAGCTTCTCACATAACTTGTTCTTCTCATTCAGATCTTCATTAGTATCATTGGATTCACTTTGACTTGCTAATTGTTGAAGTAGTTCCTTTCTCTTTTTCACAGAGATACTCAGCTTCTCTCTTAGTTCATTTATGAAATCATCAGCTTGTTTGAGTCTTTCCCTCAAGTTATTGACTTTAGAGTGAGATTGCTCAAGATCATCTAGGGCAGATTGAAGTTGTTCCCTCATACCGTACATATCCATTGAGATTCCCAAATCTTCCTCAAGCTGTTAGGCTCTGTTAGGAGGAACTTACCTCTGATACTAATTGTTGTAAACAAGGTGGATAACTGAGAGGGGGGGTGAATCAGTTATCTTAAATAATTTAACTTTCAATTCTTCTTTAACAATTAGTGCAGTATCAAAATATATAAGCATGCATAACCATGAAAGCAGAAATAAGATCAAAACACTCTTAAATATGACTTCCGGTAAAGACTTATTATGTGCTACGAATGTGTGGGGTAAACTTTATTGCCATCAATGACAACACTCATGAAGCCACACAATGTCTCTTGCCAACAATAGCACATGCATTAAAGTATGCTTGAAGGATATCAAAGAACATCGAACACATCAAAAACTAGAATCAATACACACCCTAAGTTTTAAGGTCTATTTCTAGCCCCCAGACTTAGGCAAACATAAGAAAACACTTGACAATCACATAAGACACAGTGAATATAGTAAGGAAGCACGTAATACATAGAAAAGATAGTGGAAGCACACAATATGCATAGAAGATATGAACGTAGTCATGCAATACATAAAGAAGACATGAAGAGAAGACATGATTAAGCAATTACATATCCATATATAATGCTAACTAAAGTAAACAAAATGCACATGTAAAGATACACAAAACACATACAACATAGGGAGGTGCTCATCACCACACAACTTTAGAACACACCACAAAGACACAAGACATGCAAGGAAGACATATAAAATACACGAAAGACACACAGAATACACAAGTGCCGCATAGCATGGCGTAGACACACTATATGTCTTATACATGGAAAGCATGGGTGATAGGAAGGTGCTCGTCACTGCACTCCACTATTTAAAACATGCCAAACACACTTGATGCTTGAGCTACACTATCGCAACCACCAAAGACATGCTTAATGGTGAATGACTCAAGATCCAACCCTCCCTTGCGATGAGGACTTTGTATAAAATGATGTACACTAGGTCAAGAGATATACCATCCTACCTCGTGATGATGGGTTTGTGTAAAAGAATGCGCACTAGCTCAAGAGATATGTCATCTCGCCTCATTATGGGGGATTTGAATAAAAGGATGCACACTAGCTCAAGAGATATGTCATCCCACCTCACGATGAGGGATTTTTGCTTAAAAGGATGTGCACTAGATCAAGAGATACACCATCCCACCTCATGATGAGGGCTTTCAAAAATGCTTCATTAGTGTCAAAGTAATCAAGAAAATACCATTATATATGCCCCCACCTTAAAGTGGTTGATCTCGCTTGCCGGTATCAAGAACATTAAGGTACGGTGAAAAACACAAGGGAACAAGAGATTTCACAAGGCCCATGCTCCCAAAGTGACATGTGCCACAATCGTTGAATCTTCCCATAAACACATCGATATGAATTGCTAGTATAATCAACTAGATATAAACTTTTGTTAGAAAATCTTACTATAAGATAATAACCAAATCCATTCATAGAAGCTATATATAAATCATTTATTAGATCACATAAAAGACCAAAGCTACACTTGTGGGTTTAGAACCGAGTATAGCCATTCACCTATATTGCAGGTATCTCAGAACCGAGTGTATCAACAAGGTGAGATACAAAATAATCAAAAGCATATTGAAGCAGATTGAGAGTATTGCAAAGGTTTTTGATAAGAAATTTCACAACACGATACATCACATGGAGTGATTATACTAGTTAAGCATCGAATATATATCATCCGCATCTTCATATATGGACTAGGTCAATTTTTTCTTTCTTGCTAAAGGGAGAGACGGTCCTTCTTAGTATTTTTTTTTCATCATTCGTCAAGTAATAGATTCACTGAAGGATGCAAACAATAATAATGAGAGAGGAGACAAGAGTGACTTGGGTTTACAACATGGGAGAATGCCCCCAAGATATCTACCACAATGTTACACCCTCAAGGCACAACACATAACAATAAAATAGAGGAGAGGAAAGTAGAAGAATATAGAGACACATAGAAGAATTGTCACAATAGAGGTAATCTCCTTGTATCCTTGACCTTACAAGAGTATCAAGGGTCATCCAAGGGCACCTAAACAACATATAACACATCACAAGGGAACACAACACATAAGAGGAGTACATGTAAGTGAGCAACTCAAAGAGATGCTACATCAAAGGTGGTTAAAAGGGGTTAGAGATACTTAGCTATTTATACAACTGAACTCATGGTTGTCATCAATCAAATCATCTTCCTCCCAATCTTGAATAAAAGAGGAAATAGCTACATAAGGTACAATTGCCCAACTTGAATAATTGTCCTTTAGCTCTTCATTTGTTGATTCAATATTAGTCACTGGAATGTTTTCTTTTTTCAAGGTGTTTCTTGTCGAGCTAAGGTTTGTCTTTTCTTTCTTCTTTTTCTTTCTTTCCTATTCCTTCTTATTTTATTAGTGATGTTTGAAAAAGGATTTTCATGATTTTTCATAGTCTTTGACATCTCAAAGGAGGAAGTTGGTACAAAATTGATTTTCTGTGATGAAATGCTTTGTTCTTTATGGGTATTTCTCGATCCTTGGAAGGATGGTGGAGGAGGAACTTCAACAAAGATTCCCTTACCTCGTGGTTGAGGGGGTTCTTTCAATTTGGGTTTTTATTCACTTATTTATTTTATGAATAGGAGGTCCATCAAATTTTGTTATTAACTTTGCTTTGTATCATTTATATCCCAGGAAGAATTGATCTTCTCTTGGTTGAGGAGGCTCAGTAGGTTATGGCTATAAGTACTCTAGGTTGAAGTTTCCACGAGAAGGAATAGGTTTCCTTCTACTCTAGTGGACAACATACACTCTCCCTTGGTGAGGAAATTTTAGACATTTATGAATTGTAGATGGGACCATTTTCATGGACTTGTGCCATGGGTGGCCTAGCTTCACACGAAATAGGCTAGAAGTAGGAATTATGTCAAACGATTGTTCCAAAGCTTTCTCAAATACTTTTATCAATAATGTAATATTCCCAATATCCTGGAAGAAATCTCCAATATGTTTCTTAATCATCATATGTATGGGCTCATAAGATTCCTGTATGAAATCATGCATGTAGAGGAACTCTTTAGTAATCACATTCATTGTACCCCTCTTGTAGGATCTTCACTTATACATGTGATGATGTAAAGAGGTCCCTCAATGTCTTCAATTGTTCTATCATGTTGTGTTAAGAAATCTATTTCAGGTTCAAGAGTCTTCCTCTTCATATAAACTTGAGGAGGGACCATAGCATCCTTATTGTGTTGAGAAGCCATGCATATGAGATTGTTTCACACCAAGGCACTTGTTTGAGGCAATTGGGTTTTTAAAGAGACAAAAACACATGGATTTCATGGAAAACAAAGTATATGAGATGTAAATAGTGCTCCAGAACAAGGCAATATGAATGATTTAAAATATTGCTCATATAAATGTGAAGAAAGTGTTTAAAAACCCTTAATGTTGAAATACACACTATGTAATTGTAAAATTTAAAATATGAATGCAAGAATGCACAATGAAGAAATACTACAACTCAAAATCAAATTTGAATGAGTTTTTAAAGGAGTATCAAAATATGAAATAATATTTTGACTACTAACCCTAGCTTTTACAAAAAAACTAGGTTATATGAAAAATGCAAATTTTCAACAAAACCATTACAAATTAAATATGTAAATGCAAGATGAGATATCATGAAATGATTAAGTTCTATAATTTGATTCAGATCTAATGCAAAAATAAGAAAATTAAGTCTTTCCAATGATATGCAATGAAAATAATGCAAAACTATGCCTATATGTAAGCCTAGAATGCTTATTTTTCAATTTTTTCAATATGTATTGCAAGATTTTTCAATGTAAAATGACAATTATGGTATGAAGTAATGAAAAGTCCAATTTCAACACTTAGAAAGATACAAGTTCATTAAAATATGGGTTCACCAAAATGTTTTATAGGGAAAAGAGAGGATGAGATGATGAATAAACTAGATCAACCCTCCTTTTACTGTAATATTCAAGGACAAAACCAAGCTAAGTCACTACAAGATTAAAGAGGGCTCAACTACTAATTTTGTGCTCTTGTTTAAAAAGGAAAGATATGATTTGACCAATCCTTTTATCAAATCCTAGTGTCATCAATACACTAAACACTAGAATTTGGACATTCAACTTATAACAGACAAACACAAACAACAAGTCAAGATTTGAAAGCACTAGGATGATTAGTGAGATATCCAAATGTGTCCCTTAGAAACTAAAATGTCAAAAGAATCTGAGTTAGCACCTGCTTCTAGAAAGACCTAATATCCAATAGCTCAAAACTAGAAAATGTCATAAATGAGGCTCTGATGTTGAATTCAAGGTTTGTTTTAGCTGTTGGACACTCGAGCTAATGCCCAAGTATGTCACGGGTGAATTTCTAAACTCTATTTTCAAATATGAAATCTTAATCTCTTAAGAAACCTCTTTGTACCTTCACTTCAGCTATTCTCGCACCTATAACCTGCACATAAGAAGAAAAGGGTTTGGGGGTTGTGGTGTTTAGGGATTTTCCTCAGTCAAATCCCAGGTTAGCATTCAAGACTTCCCAACACCATTGTTAGAGAAAGTGTGTCCTTGTAGGATAGGGGCTAAAGATAATCCAAATCATGATGAAATGGTTCAAACACAATGATAATGTCACCTTGGCAGTGAAGTCCATAGGAGGATGAAGATTATTCAGAAACTAAAATGTCGAAAGAATCTGAGGCTAGCACCTGATTCTAGAAAGACCTAATATCCAATAGCTCAAAACTAGAAAATGTCATAAATGAGGCTCTGATGTTGAATTCAAGGTTTGTTTTAGCTATTGGACACTCGGGCTAACGCCCCAGTATGTTACGGGTGAATTTCTAAACTCTATTTTCAAATATGAAATCTTAATCTCTTAAGAAACCTCCTTGTACCTTCACTTCGGCTATTCTTGCACCTATAACCTGTACACAAAAAGAAAAGGGGTTTGGGGGTTGTGGTTTTTAGGGATTTTCCTTAGTCAAATCCTGAGTTAGCATTCAAGACTTCCCAACACCATTGTTAGAGAGAGTGTGTCTTTATAGGATAGGGGCTAAAGATAATCCAAATCATGATGAAATGGTTCAAACACAATGATAATGTCACCTTGGCAGTGAAGTCCATAGGAGGATGAAGATTATTCAACTTATAAGGATGTTGATGATGATTCCAAATCTGTAACAAACACAATGAATGCTTTTAATTGACCTTTGCCCAATATCATAACCTTACTATCATCCACCTTTCACAAAATGAATTCAAACACTTTTTTATATATGATATCCCTTTAAACTTTCATAAATTAATTGAAAGACCCAATAAGGGAGGACCCATTAAAGATTCCTATGCCGACATCCTTAAATTTTAGCCCGACCAATAAGGGTGGACTTGGGTGTGAGCGCCCAAGTCTTGAGGGGCCTTTTTGGTTAAGACTTAAGTTTTAAATCAGCCCCTAGTTCCCATTTGACATGGGTTTTGGGGGATTTCATATCAGGATGAATAATTTTCTTATAGAGTGTAAACACAAGGACCTAAGAGGTAAACTAGGAGGTAAAAAGGCACGTGTCAACTTTTTACTCCATAAAAAGAACGTGCTTGTGTTTTGATTTGGATCAAAAATTAATACACATATGTTATAATGCAAAAAATCATTTTATATAGTGCAGTCATCTTATATTTTATTTCACCTCCTAAATACTTTTTACCACTTCATGTGCCTCCAATATTTGTGTACATACCCAAATAAAAGATAAAGATATCATGATGAAATTACATATTCAATCTTTCAAATAAAGTGCTAAAGAGTGGTATACAGGGTTACATCATGAAAGTGTTGACTTGTGGAATAAATTCATTAGACTTTTTAGAATGAAATATAGACTTAAAGTATATTATTCATGAGTTGACTACTATAAGAAAATGCTTTAGTAAATCTATTATTAAATTTAATGATAGACTTGCTCACACAACAAGAAAGATACCTTATGCTCTAAGTTTGTATGAATCTACATGTTTAGTTGTACGTTGTGGATATTTTGATTCAAAAATAAGATTTTCTCTAAGAGAAACGGACCCTGAAATTCTAAGAGAATCATATGCTCCAATATTAAGCATTGAGGAGAGCACGAAATCTTTAGGTAAAGATATTAAAAGTGATAATATGTAAAAATATATCTACTTACAAATAATTATCTAGCAAGCCACCATCTATATATGAAAAGTTAGATTGGCTCATAGGTGCCTTAAGGACATACCTTATAGAGTAGAAAGAAATGGGAAAGGTTTATGACCTAAATTTGGAAAACATAATCTTGATAGGACATTCCTAGTTTTAGACATTTCAATTTAGATAGAATAAAGACAAATCAAGGTGCGAACCAAATAGTGCATATAGGCATCTAGACCACAAATAAAACTGAAAGAAACTATAAAATCATTGAGAAAGGATAAGGTTAATATGAAAAAAGAGCCTAGTTTGTGCAAATAATTTTACATGCCACATGATCCCACTGAAAATGTAGTGCATATTGCATTACTAGAAATGGAAGAGGAATACAATGATTGTGAATCCTATGATGATGAATCAGAATATGAGCAACATAATGAGGAACTTTATGCATTTGTGAATATGTGCACATTGAGTAAAAATGAACATGCAGGTAAATAATCAAATACAAAACCTTATAACTATGATTATATTAATGTATCAAAATAATATGAGCTACTAGCACTTGACTTTGCTCACCTCAAAGAGCTAACACAATAAAAGAATAGACAAGAAAAAAACTGTTTGAAAAAGATATAAAGGATTTAACTATGGTTGTTGATGTTTACATTCAGAATGAGTATAATATAATAAGAAGGAGAGATGGAAGTTTTACTATCCCTAGTTGTACAACCAAACCTTTTAGTGTTATTCATGATATTGGTAAAGAAATGCATTAAGTTTACATGGGGGTTGAGATGAAATTTTTAATAGTAAAGATACAATATAAAAGATCTCCTAGACAAAGCCCTATTGCACAAGATAAATTCATGCCCAAATTTATAAACTCAAGCATGCCTATGAATAATGTTGATGTGCCTAAGAATAAGAATCCAATTTCAAATGAAACAAAGGATTAATTTCATCTAAGGGAAAATTTGAGGAAAATGAATACTTTTAACATGCACAAAAAAATAGTCATTTCTATATGAAGGTAGTTATGTACATCATTCATACAAGTGCTATAACAATACTTGATTCCATGCCATTTTGTAGTTACCTAGTGTATGATATGGCTTATATTCTAAGTTAATAGAAAGTAAAGAAACTATTGTAGGGCTACTGAGGATTCTTGAGAATAAAAATTAAAAGTTACCCTACATGGATATCAAATCAATGCACACTAATCAACCTAATCATTGATCAAATAATCATAAACTTAAGATAAATATAGAAGAAATACTAGAAGTGTTTTTATGTACATCCTTGATTAAATATAAAATCAATGTTGATCCATTTTATACTTGTAAGGAAGTTCATGTAATTGGAATTACTAATGGAGTAGAAATACAATTGGGAACATACACATGGAAGACATTGTTGATGGATATTATTATAACTGATTGTCCTACAAAATATGGTATGCTATTATTGAGAATATGGGTTGTACTAGATGAAGGTTGTGTTCAAATCAATTGTCCCTATCTCACCACTTGTCTACATGGGGAGAATGAAGAACATTGTAGAGAAAAGAAAATGATGAACATAATTGAAGATCTAGAGAGAACATGTAATGAAGTCCTCTATATAACACTGATTCTAATTAGTTTGTAGGCTATTATGCGGGAAAGCAGAATCTACTTGATGCTATTATTGGTTATCAAATTTTAGGTTCCTTGATCGATTACTTGTAAACCTTAATATTTGGATGTGAATGTTCCAAGGATGGTTTAAGTGCTAAAGTTGTGCTAATCTCACTTGATGTCAAGAGTTTTAAGATACATTTCAAATTGAGTGTCCATGGGACAAATAATATTGTAGAACATGAGGCATTGTTATTAGGTCTAAACATTGCTCTCAAATATGGGATTGAGTGCCTCAAGGTCTGTGGTGATCTGGAGTTGATAATCTCTCAATTCAGAGGTGCTAATGTAGTTAACAAAAGAGGTTGAAGAAGTATATATAGTGTTTGTGATGTTATTGAGATGATTGATGCTTTGGATATGTATTAAGTTGACTATTCAAAAATACCACTAATAATATTTTAAATGTTTTGACCTCAGAATTTTACAAGGGTTGAATGTCTCTTTTGTAAACATATGAAATTAAAATATATTTTAAGTGATAGTAGGAACATCTCAAAAATCAAACAATCTTGTATGAGCTAAAAATGTTTTCTTTTTTATTTTTTATTTTCTATATTTTAGAAGATTGAAATCCTAAATTAAAAATGGCCTTGTCACGAAAGAATATTCTTATCATAGAACCTACTTCTAACTAACAGCAGAATTCTAGCAGTTTTACCTATATATAAATCTCATATGAGGCAGCAATCCGATATATATTTTGATCTAACACAGACGAAACATACAAAGTTCATTTCCCTCAAAATTGCTGTCGATATTGAAGGCAAGGGGCTGGTTTTCTGCCTTGTTTAATTTGCCTAGAGTGTCGTGTGAGATTCCCCAACCGACAAGAGAACATTTAAATAGATTTAACTGATTTGAAGCGCTTTGAGGCCTCCGGGTGGGTTCAATCTTAGTGCGTAATGGATTATGTCAGCTAACCTTGAAATCTTCTCTCACAATTATCTGCTCGGGAATTATAGTATGTCCCATCCGTCAGACTCAGTTTACTCTAATTAAAATATAATTTCTTATTTATTTGTGTTCCAGCGATGGAGTATGTCTCACTGATGGTGCTGTCCATTGGCTTGATTATCGCTGTCGGCCTTGCCTTAAGTTCTCTATCTGATTGCCTTGTTTACTCCGATGAATTGTTGAAGGTTGGTGTCAGCAAGACCTCTTTGATCGGCGTAGTGTTGAGACAGTACTCTGATGGTTATGTGTGTTATCGATGGAGGCATTCATTCACTTTTTCGAACCTCTAGTCGGTTCTGAGGGGTGATGTAACAGTTCTGCTGATTTTGAAATTTGTCTAGCCCGGCAACAATCCTCTAACATGAGCTGTCCTTTCTTTTTATTGCGGCATAACTCTTTACCTCCAGCTTCTGACAAGTACGTGGAAGAGGAGTAATCAGATCTCTTACAGTTCAGTGATCCGAGACTTATTTGAGTTTTTCAACTGGTTGGATGAAAAACTGGGATTGCATATCCTTTCTCTTCATAGTTCTTAAAGTGAAGTGACAAGTGTTAACTACTATGGGTAAAAGCATTCCCATGTATAAGGGGGTACCTACCAGGAGATAAAGATCAATCTAACCTATCTAATCTCATTGCGTATGAGATGGAACAAGTAGCAGGCACTCATTAGACATGAATTCGGCGCGGTCCACTACCGCCCTCCTGCCCCTCTTTTAAACTTCACTCCTCTCTCAACCTGCCTTGAATGGTATCCAAATTGGTTTTCATGTTTCTGATGACCTCTATTTGATCACAAGCATAACGACCATTGAGCATACTATATTTACCAGAGAGATGCCATGTCATAAGTAGAAATTCAAGTGGGTGGATTTCTACACGCACGTTAGGGGTTTGCTTTAGCTTGTTTCTCCGACTGTTTGTGTATCCCCTATGGTGGTTTTGTTCTTCTGATGTGCTATTAGCAAAACGGGGGTCTTTGGCGCAACTTGTTTGTGTTCCAGTGATAGAGTATGTCTCACCAATGGTGTTGTCCATCGGCTTGACTATCGTTGTCGGCCTTGCCTTAAGTTCTCTCCTTGATTGCCTTGTTTACTCCGATGAATTCTTGAAGGTTGACGTCGACAAGACCTCTTTGATCGGTGTAGTGTTGAGATAGTACTCTGACAGTTATGTGTGTTACCAATGGAGGCATTCATTCACTTTTTCAAACCTCTGGTCAGTTCTGAGGGGTGATGTGACAGTTTTGCTGATTTTGAAATTTGCTTAGCCCTGAAACGATCCTCTGACATGAGCTATCCTTTCTTTTTATTGCGGCATAACTCTTTACCTCTAGCTTCTGACAAGTATATGGAAGAGGAGTAATCAGATCTCTTACAGTTCAGTGATCTGAGACTTATTTGAGTTTTTCAACTGTTTGGATGGAAAACAGGGGATTGCGTATCCTTTCTCTTCATACTTCTTAGAGTGAAGTGACAAGTGTTAACTATTGTGGGTAAAAGCATTCCCATGTATAAGGGGAATGGTTCTCTTGTTTAATTTCTCTATTTATCTGATCTTTCAAGGACCTCTTTTGTTGTTTTCACTCCTGAACTTGGCTAAGAACTTTTTATCTGTAACATTTTTATTACCTCTAATCTATGGGTGTTTCCACACCTTTTTCTGTTTAAGAAAAAAAAAACATAATTTCACTTTTTTTTAGTTAAACATAATTAAGAACGACTATCCATGGTTAAAGTTAAAAAACTTACAACGTTTTTTAATATTTACTCTTAAAATAATGACAAAGATTCTACGAACTCTATTGAAATAGGAAAAAGAATTTTAGTAATAAGGGAGCACTATGAAAATGAATGATCGTAACCATGAAAGTGTATATTTATATAACTTTTCATTTATTTTTGTGTTTATGTTGATGTAAGTGTCTTAATGAGCTAAAGTATCAATATATGGCATGCACTTATAATTGGTTTGGGTCACAATCTATACTTTCTCTTTCTTATTCATCTTTATTACATTTTTATTTGTATTGATTTTAATATATCCATTCTCCATTTCAAAATTATCATTTTATCTTTCATATCATTTTTGAATGATGGAAGGTTGATCTAGGTCAGTGCTAAGGAGTGTAGACATGATCCCAAAACTGCAAGATCGTAGATTTAAATTTAAAATCTTAACCTATTTACTAGCTACCATGAGCTAACTTAATAGATGTTTCAAGCAATATGATATTATTCATGGTATTTAAAGATAATCATTGTACATAGAGATGCCTCTAAGGGTTCACCTCTAAAGCAATATATTATGACATGGATATATATTGCAGGTTTTCTAATTAAAAAGGAAATGTGACTCAATATTAGGAGAAAGTCAGATAATTTCATTAAAATTATATAGGTAGGTACTGGGGGTTACAATGCATGCACAAAAGAGGGTGAGGTGTTTATATGTGACATTCTAAATACTCCACAAATAACTTTGCACAAGCTAAATAGAGAATGAATCCTTCATAAGACTAGTTTTGCTAGGGTTAAGAAGCTAAATTTTTTTATGCTACATAGTATTGTATTATGTTAAAGCCTTGTAAGCCCAAGGGTCCCTACTTAATCCCAACTCTACGTAGTTAACAAAATAGAAATAGTCACACCATCTAGGTTTAATATAATCCTACCGATTTTTCTAAAGCTAGTTATTGAACATCATTTTTTAATGCCATGACCCAATGCAAAAGAGAAACCAAATACTACTAAGACCCTTTCATTATAACTTACATTACTATGTAAACTATAATTATGGTATCTATTATTAGGCATATTCACTATTAGAGCTAGTGGTGGAATGGTTTATGGGTGAAATTTATAAGTGCTTTTAGATCTAGATTTTCTAGAAGATAACATACTTGTCACAACTCATAGAGGTTTCCTACACTAAGACATTAGTCTATGAGATATCAATTAAAATAGTAGTTTTGAGTTAGATGTAGTTGTGGATATTGCTTCTGGTTGATAGGATAGAAATGATAAGAAGATATAGAAAGGTCACAAAAACGTCACATAGGATATTAGGTAAAAATAATAATATATTTTAATTATACTAGAGTATGGGAAGGGGATATCAAAACCATAAACTCAAAGGATAGAGATAAAGTTATAGTGCTTATTAGTAGTACCTTCTAAATGAACATGCTATGTTGAATTGGTTTGTTAAATGCATCCCTCAAGTCAAACACATGGCAGAAGGTACATGGATCATAGAGAAAAATATTTCTCGAGCACACTTCAATTCTAAAGAGCTTACATATAAATAGTAAATTTTTTAACTTAAACTTAGAGTGTCATCTAAGAAAAAAAAATCGTTGAATAATTACCTCAATTTAGATATGTAAAAGAAGAAATCTTTGAATGATCTCGAAGGCTAGTTGGAGAAACTAAGGTTAGCTAGGTTAAACTCTATTTAGTAATAGAAATTTGGGTGACACAAAAAATGATGCCCTTTATTTTTTTTTCTCTTTATAATTTAATTCATTTTTAGCCAAAACATTTTCACCGAAAAACTCTTCAAGTGAAAAGTTTTGTTCAAAACTACATCTACCATATTGTTGAGCATAATTTTAGCTAAAACCTAGCCAAATAGAATCCTCTTTGGTAAAAATGTTTCACCAAAATGTTTTTTATAGGGCAAAGTATGACATGGCTATAAAATTTAACCCCTCTATTTATCTCTCTATATCTTTATTTCTCCCTCTTTATTTGAATGTGATAGATCTCCCTCCCTCCATCCATCTTCATATCTCTTTCTTTCTCACTATCTCCCTCCCCCCTCTATCACTAGTAGAAAAACAACAATAAATGACTAAAAAAGCTACTAAAAATTGCATATAAATGACTAAGCTTGGTCACGTGACCCTTAGTTGTTTATTGCCAGTCATGTATAATGTGAACAAATTTATGACTAAACCATTTTTAGTCATTTATTGGTTGTTTTTATTGAACAATTTGGTAGTATATTTAGTCATTAATTTAGTCATTGATTGTTGTTAATTGGTCATTTATTTAGTCATTTTTATTCACTAATTTCTGTCCAATTGTAGTATATTTAGTCATTTGTATTAACTTATATCCATCCATAGGTAGTATATTGAGTCATTTTAATCATTATTTTTCTGTCAACTCATCATCTTTAGTCATATTTATCCTATGAACAGCCTTGTAAAGATATCAACAACAATCTACCTTAGAGGTGCAAATCTCTTGTTTGATATATGTGTTCATTACATCTATTGTGCATGCCTCTTATGAGGTTCATATGCAAGTTGTTGAATACAAAGTAGATTTTTGTTTGTAATAATGCAAGTAGTATATGCAAGCTAAATCTTATGATTTCATTGCTCAAGCCAATATCTAATAACCTTTAAGATTTATGTGTGAAAAAAAATGCAATGGTGAAAGTTGCATACTTTTGTTCTAAGAAATCTAAGTATGAATTAAGTTAGAAAAAGAAATTAGTTCTTCTGTATAAAGAAAAGAGGAATAACATTTCGCTTCTGTTTAGTCTATTGCTGCAAACTACTAAACAAGTAATGGAAATAAAATAAAATAAATAAAAAGAAGTTAAATCTTGGGTATTTGATCTGTGCAATATTTTTGCAAATTAGTTACAAAGTGTTGTTTCTATGTATCTGTGGAAGTTTATATTATCATAAAGCATACTCCTTACTGGACTATCGAAACAAAACCATAGTAACTAAATTCCAAATGATTTATATTTCCTTGAGTCTACTTACATGGTAACGCCTCTGAGTTGGGGTAGTTTAAATGTGTATTTGTAAAGTTGTCAAATGCCTCCACACTGATCTATAGAAAAAGAGGGGGAGAGAAACTAGATACAATGAAATTTGGAGATAGTAATAAGTAACACACAATCATGGATTGAATAACAAGATAATCCTTACTACATTTGGAATGAACCCTAGCCTGTAAATGGTAGAAAATAGTGAAATTGTAAGCCCCATTTCTTGTACTCCTGCATAAGAAAAAGAGAGAGAAAAGGGTATGTAAATAAACCAAATGGTAATGCAATGGTATTATAGTTAGGCTGAACACGAAGTTGATAAAAAGTAAATAGGCTGAGTGTCTTTTAAAATATATATATCCCATGGAATACCGATTCAAAGTAAGCGAAATGGGGTTATCATTAAAGAATACAATTAGCAAATAATAAGAAAATATATAATGATATCTACACATGTAGAAAAAATAATAAATGACACTATGAGTAAATAATTAAAATTGAGTGTAAAGGAAGGCGTAGGCCATATTCCTTGTATAAGACTTGCAAAAAGGAGATGGGTAAGATTAGAAATTTGTATCGTGCAGCAAAGAATAAGGGAAAACAATGTCTATTCTATATTTAAGCTCAAAGTACCTAGAAATGTTGTAGAATAACCCCCCCTCCCAAAAAACTACTATTAGACTTGCAACAATATTTCATGCTTTCTATGTTTACATTTTCAAGATTTATTTAATGATATATATATATATATATATATATATATATATATATATATATATATATATATAATAGAAAAGGAAAGATAAATAAATATACATATGGCAAATGAATTTAAAGAGGCATGATAGCCTCAAAGGAGCCACAACCCTCTCATGGTGTGCGGCCGTGTGGAGGGTGAAGCCTCTCCACAGGCCATCATGCTATGAGGAGACGCTGCAAGCACCCTCCCTCATGGCAGCTCCTTCATAGTTGCACGGTGATTCAAAAGAAAAAAGGATAGTGAATAATGCAGAGCCCTGCAAGAGTGATTGAAAGAAAAATAAAAAGACATAAATCATAAAAATAGAAAAATAAAATATTGGTTTGCCATTACAAATCACTGTCCTGTGTGCTGTGATGTTGGTTTCCTATAGAGTCACCCTATCCTCAGATCTATGTGCAAGCAAGAAAGGAAGGAGATAGTTGAAAGAATTTTACTAGCCAATGCAAGAAGTAACCCTAGCCACTACCTTTCTTATGTGAGCTATGCATGCAAGAGAGAACAAAGAATTAGGGCAACCTAAGTTGAGATTAGGGTGTGATATCTCATTCCCATTTTAGGGCAACATGGCATTATAGTAAAATCTACATTTCCCTCCCTCGTACATTAAAAATGGATGCGAGATTTTCTCAAACTTAATTTACATTTAATCTTGACCTTAATATATGTGGGAGGCTTAGAACTTTTACGTGATTCAATTTGTTTGGCAGATCCTTTGGTATTATGCTTTCAGGTAATAGGCATTAATATTAATAAATATAGAATTATTGTGGAATATTGCAAGAGTTAATCTAGGAATAAGAATTAATAAAATTTTATGTTAAGAGGGAATAAAAATAATTGCCATAGTAATAATAGAGGTAGAGGATGAGAGAAAGGGTGAGAGAGATAGAGAGATAGATACAGAGATGCAGGAATAGAGAGATAGATAGGGAGATGAAGGAATAGAGGTAGAGGATGAGAGAAAAGATGAGAGAGATAGAGAAAGAGAGATAAAGAGGAAGATAAAGAGTTAGAGACATAGAGGGATACAAATAGAAATAGACAGGGTGGAAGAGAAAGACGAATATAGAGAATGAAATAGATAAAAATAGAGGGAAAGGGTATCATAGAGGACACATTAAGAGGGAAGACTAAGAGAGGAAGACAAATAGAGATAGAGAGGAATAAAGAGATAGTGAAAATAGGGAGAGGAAATGAGAGAGAGAGATGTGCAGAAACAACTTCCAACATTGATCTAATGAGAAAATATATGCAAATTTCAATCTTTAGTAGTTACAGGTTATTAGAGGCACATTAACAGTAATGTAATAACACATCAAAAACAAGTATAATGCTTAGTACACAAGATATACCTGGGGAAAATCCTTTCTGGTAAGAAACCCCACACTCCAAAACCTACACAATGTATTATCAAATCAAAAGATGATTACAACACACTTGCAATGCAATCTCTTTTAGGAGTACAAAAATGTTGATTCTCATTTGCATCCCATGATCTTTCACATTCTCTAGCCACTTATTTATCAAGCCTCTTTGGCATTTATGCAATGTTGGATTTTCCATGTCGGCCAATAAAAAACTAATTGTGGACACCTTTATTAAATACTTTGGGGGAAAACCATGGCTTATAAAGTTACCAAAATTTACCTTGTTGCATATCTATTATTTTAGCACTTACTTTTCATAGATTCTGTTATAACTAATGACACATGATCACCAGGTGTCAACATAGGCCAAGTCAACATGCAACATCTCCCTCCTCATATGAGGACAAAATTTACATAGAAAATTACAATAGTAGGAAAGAATAAATAAATACAAGAACTTGCCAAGGTTGAGACACCTTAATTCTCAACAATGGAGAGAGGCGGTGCAGTGATAGATAAATATGGATAGAGAGGTAGATGAATTATTTTCTACCAAGGGATAGAGAGAGGAAAAAAAGTGATAAATATGTATAGAGAGGGTTAGAAATGTGGGGCTTATTTACTTATTGATACATAGAGATAGAGAGGTATTGAGATATAGCTCCTAATTAGGGATATAGATGAAGAAAGGGAGAGGATGAGAGAGTGAGATAGAGAGAGAAAGATAAATAGAAAGGAAGAGAGAGAATTAGAGGAATAGAGGGAAAGAGATACAAATAGAGAGAGGATGAGGGAAAATAGAAGAAGAGAGTGAGATAAGGTTGAAGAGATAGAAGAATATATAGAAAGAGATAGACATAAATAAATCAAGAGAGGAGATAGAGAATTAGAGAGGACAAGTGAATGGTATTATATTCTATGAGAAGCAAGAATCGTAACCAAGATCACATGCACTCCAATCGATAGATGAAAAGATAAAAAATAGCGTAATGGAGAGATTATCCTAAATGAGAGAAGTCAAAAGACAAATTGTAAGAGAATTATAAGAATACTCACATTACTCTCGCTGATTAGTAGAGGTGAGAGGAGAGTGTTTTATATCTAGAGAAATATGTCTAGATACATCCAAGAGATGTAATAAATCCAACTACACAAAATAGGTAGAAGTTTTACCTACTAGGTAAATGCTAAATTACATGGTTTCACCTACTTAGATAAAGACAAATAAATGGTTATGAAAGGTAGTATAAAAATCCCAAAGAGATTTTGAGACTCGACCACCCAAGTGTGGGTTAGAGTGACACATGTAACTGATGGATAATGCCTTTATGGTCTCATAATAACCATTCCTAAATAACCTAAGAAAAATTAATAATATATGTAGGAAAAACAATTATTCTGTAACATAAGGAAAATTAAAAAACCTACACTAACACCCCCTTAAGTGTAGCTTAGGTGGGTGAAAACATATGGGTCTTGACAAACAAAGCTTGATGAAGTACCCATGTACAAAGATTTTTCCCCGAAAGAGAAGAAGCCCCCCATAAGGAATAGACCCCCCAAAATAGAGAAAGAAAATACCCTTCAGGGAAGAGAGAGTGAAAGTGAAGGACTAAGAAGACTCCACTAAAGTAGACACTAGTTGCACCCCTAGAAAAGATTGTAGATGAAGGAAATTTCTTCGAATGAAGTGGTTGGTGAAGATGTCTATGATCCCCATTGATTTATGAGAGTACTTAATATCAATGATGTTTCTATGAATCAAATCTCAGATGTAGTACATATGTATCTCAATTTGTTTTGTCTACTAGTGATGGACTAGATTCTTTGATATCTATATTTCACTCTAATTATCGTAAAAGATAACTATTGGATTTCTGAGTTGAATGTAAAACTCTGAAATAAGAATATTCTAAAGAAAAATGGCCTCAGTAGTGGCACTAACTAGCCCTCAATACTCAGCCTTGGTGGATGAAAGAGAAATTTTAGACTACTTCTTTCTCAACCAACAAATTGAACTAGAACCAAATGAGAAGAAACACCCTAAAGTAGACTTGTGATACTAAGAATCACCTACCCAATCTGAATATGTGTGTCTCACCAAGTCAGTATCCATGCCCACTACATAATGAATGCCATAACTATGAGTGCTCTTGGCATAGTGGGGTATCTACTTAGATGGTTTCTAATGCAACTCATGGAGCTCCTGCATGAACCAAGAGACCATGCCCATGACATATGAAATATTAGGACTCATGTCAATCAGATAGATGAGACTCCCAAAAAGATATTGGTATAACGTTCCATCAATCAATGGTGAAGAAAACATAGCCTCAAGTTTGATCCTTGACAAAATGGATTCGGTGTAGGATTATAGTCAACCATGTGAAATATGGAGAGCATATCAAGTGTGTACTTGGGTTGTTCCATGAAGATACCTGAAGATGACTAAGTGATCCCAATCCCTAAGAAGTAGTGTAAAAGGCCCAAATCTAACATCAGAAATTCATCATGTATAGTAGTTTTCACTACCTTGATGGTGGATGAGTGACTCCTTATGATCAACAAATCATCAAGATAGAGATCTAGAAAGGTGAGAGTATCATCCTACTACAAAATGTAAATGTTCAAATTAGAATGGCATCAAGTGAATGCAATTGATAGAAGGAAGGAGTTCATCTTGACATGTGAGGCTCAAGGATCTTGTTTGAGGCCATAGAGAGACTTTTGAAGATGATAACAAGTGAAGGATCTTGAACAAACCCCTATGGATACTCCATGTAGATTTCCTCTTAAAGGTTACCATGAAGAAAAGCACTCTTCACATCCATCTCTAAACTTTCCAATGATTGATTGTAGGTATAGCAAGGACAATTCGGATGGAATTCATTTTGGTAACTACTAAAAAATTCTTAAAGTATTCAATCCTAGGCACCTAGGATAATCCTTTGACAACCAAGTGAGCCTTATACTTGTTAACTGACCTATCTATTAAAAAATATTTTGCTAGATCAACTTACATCGAACAAGTTTCCTTCCCTTAGGAAGGGGGAGTAAATCCTAAGTATGATTCCTTTCCAAGGAACTAAAATATTCCTACATAGCAACATCACACTCAAGGACACCAAAAGATTCCTAAAAGGACTGTGGATTAGAAGCTAAAGAAATGAAGATATGTGGAGCTTGCTACAATTGTGACCTTGTTATTCTAGTATATGAAGGATCACCAACCTAATCACTAATTGAATGTAATGTCTATTGAGCAAAAAGAGGCCCAAAGGTAGGTGATTCTAGAGGAGAATCATCAACCTTTGAATGATGACTAGGATATGAGGGTGGATCCTCATCATCATTGTCGCCATCTGAAGAGGAGGAAGAGGATTCCTCATCATGATCAAAATGATTAAGATCCTTTGAAAAAATGCCACCATGTTTTAGTGTCTCTAATGTGATGGTTTATAGAGAAGTGGTAGGAGAAGAACTAGAGGAGTCTTCTATGAAACAAACACTCCTCTCAATGAAAAACTAGTGAGTGGTAGGGAGGAGAAGCCTGTACCCATTGACACTATCTAGGTACTCAGTAAATATGCAAGGTTTTCTCTACAAATCCACATCCTTGCTTTTCTTTGCTAGAATATTGGCCCATGTAGGAGAACCAAACAATCAAGAGTACTTAACTGTGGGTTTCAAACCAGTCCAATCTTGGAAAGGAGTTATTCCATTCACAACTTTGTGAGGAAAACAATTATAGATGTAAGACACATAGTTGATGGTCTCTTCTTAGTATTGAGGTGCCCTAGACCTGGAGTGTCACATGTAGTTGGTCATCTCATTCAAGGACATATTCTTTCATTCTATAATACCATTCTATTGTGGACTATAGGGAATTGTGTGCTGATGATTAATTCCCTATGAGGCACAAAACTATTCAAACCTATGGTTGCCATATTCTCTCCATTATTTTTACATAGAATATTCATGGCCTTCCTAGATTATGTCTCTACAAAATCTTTGAAGTCCCAAAAGAACTCAAAGACCTTAGAATTCTACTTGAAAAAATAAACCCAAGTGTATCTGGAAAGATTATCAACGAATGTCAAGACATATCCAGCCCTGTTGAAACAAGGATGTGGAAATGGGTTTGGCAAGACACTATGTACTAACTCCAAAAGATGTGTGACCCTCCATGCTTTTCCTTTGCCATATTTTGCCTCAAGATGGTTACCATGAATGCATCCCTAGCAAAATCAATCAAAAAATTAAATAAAATCCAACCATGAAACCATGTCCTATTGATTGAGCTACTGCAAGTAGTGGTAATTCAAGTGACCAAACTATTGAAGCCACAATTGACTCACCTCATCTAAGTAAGTGTGTAATAGAATTGAAGGAGAGTTGAAAAAAAAATGATAAAAGTGATATAGTTTGGATTGGTTATCTACTTTTCCCATAGCGACTGTAGACCCATTGTGCAACTCACTAATTATCATTGAATCTGGTGTGAACTCAACCTGCTTTACAGATCCCCTATGAGTGATCTAATAAATAGAAAGGAGATTAGTTGACAAGGTTAGAATGCATAGAAAATATTGAAATGTCCCTTCAACTATGTGAACAAACCCTCTTTGATGCACTTCAATAGGAGTGTTATCACTCATAAGTATGGAAGACATAAAACATGGCTATAGAAGGTGGAAAAACCATCCTATGAAGAAGCCATGTGGTACAATGTACATGAGTCAATGATCCATGTATCAAGATGTGAAGAAAAAATGACTAGGGTATTTCCATTTCCTTTCACCTTAGTCTTTTATTTGTCCATAGAAAACCCTTCTGATGAACACGGTTTGACAATGTCAGAGACCTTGATATTATTCTTTCCAAGAGGATGTGAAATGTGATCAATTTTCTTCTTTAAACACTTTTCTTCATCATGGCTGTGTCTTTTCTAGTAGGAACAATTTACCTTCTCCTTCTTAGATTGTTCACCCTCTAATAAAGAGGTCTGATTAGTTACATTTGAGGCAACTAGTTTCTAATCTTTCTTCTTTTCTCCTTAGTCCTTTTGCTCCTTATCTTGTTTGCCATACCCTTTCTAGTTTTTTGTGCATTGATTTACAACCAAAGCATGTGACTCAAAGGGTTTAATTGTACCCATGTGAACCAATTTATCTTGCTCCTTAGTGAGTTTTGTAGCAAAATCATCTAGAGAAGGTCTTTTATATTTGGAACCTAGAGAACATTTAATGGCATGAAAAGTAGAAACAAGTATAAAATAGTTCGAACCAAGTTTAGAAAGACATCTCAAGGTCAGTTATGTGTCTTTCTTTTCTATTACATACTGTTTCAACTCCAATATGATGGCTTTTAAGTTTTTTAAGACCCCTTATCTCAAACCTAGTTGATGAGTTTGAGATAAAGAGGACTCAAATCTATGAGTTTGTTTTCTTGTTGATGACCCCTTATCTCATCTTGCTTACAAAAGAGGTTTCTATTGTGGTCAACACATCTTTTGGTGTAGTGGAAAACTTGATGTGAAATAGTAAGTCTAGAGATACTGACATATAAAGAGTACCAAAAGCATCATCACATTTATTAAACCATTTAGGATTTTCTGCATCCTATGTTGATTTTGTTTCAAGTCGCATTTTAACCCTATGCAATCCTTGTCTTTTGACATAGATTATCAGTTTAAATTTCCATTTAAAATAGTTATATGGTGTTAGAAGAGGAACCATTGATTGATCCATTAGTGTAGAAAAGTAGATTGATATGTAGAAAGATAAGAGAAAAAAAGAGACACACAAGACACCCCTATTTTCAGTAGTATCTAAAATGACTTCCAATAAATTACAATGCTGACTATTGTCACATAGAATTCCACATAGCTTGGAGAGAGTCATTCTAATGACACAATGGGAATAATCTCAAGGTGTGGGACCTTGTGAATTGAGATCAAACCTCTAGAGAAGGTTGGTTCCTCATTCTAAGCCTAATTCTTAGAGAAAACTATCTAAACCTAGTGTTAATGCTTGTAGGGAAAAAGGGTTAGAAGGAAGCTGAATGGAAATAAAGGTGATACACCAGATTTGAATATAAGAGTCCTCACAGAACTAAGAAGATGCAAAAAATAACTAGATACAACTAATAAACTTACACAGATCAAACTGATTTAACAAAGGCAAGGAGTAGTAAATGATTAGAATGAATTAAACATTCACAAACACATCATTCTTAGATCACACAGAGTTAAAATTAGCATAAACAGGTAAAACAACTAGCATGTATTTAATCAAAAGGCAAGGTTACAATAGAGGAGTTCTATTTGGAATACAAAAGCATGAGACTAACTATTTTCCAACCTTTTTTTACATATTATGTATTCGTGCTTATATAGCATCTGATTCCAAGTGACCTAATTAGGTTACAATAAATTGCCCCATGGGCTCTGTCAGAAAATATCCTTGTCATTTAAGCATTGTTAGCATACAAGAAATCATTGCAGAAAATATCAGAAGAGCTGGGCAGATGAAATCTATTTCTCCTTCAATGGAAGCAACTGATTTGTCACTTGCAACCACAAATATAGTGAATATCTATTAAGGGGTAGTCGAGAAGATTGGATCCTGTTGATGGTAGATGAGACAAAACCCTAGAGCAAATCTTTTAGAACACTTTAAGTCCTCAAGCCCTTGATTATATGCTCTATCATCTTTGAAAACCTTTGAATATTCAGTATCTGAATTCCTTTATTGCAGGAGTCTGTATTTTTGCCACCTTCAGGATGCCTAGGGTCTCCATTAAATTTTGACCATAGATGGATCACCTTTTTAGAGATTGATGACCCCTATGGATCCCATCACCAACCATTAACTTTTAAATTTCTTTTATCTCGTACCCTTGTGGCCATGTGGAGCCATATCATAGTCACACAGTAGGAAACGAGCCACCTCGTTTTGGCTCTGTGCTGGTGTACTAAGCCCTCTTTGTTCTTCAAAATTCAGCCACATGGCACGATCTTGTAGTCGCATAGCGAATCTTCCATGCAGGAAAGATTCCTCTACATGATTGTACCATTGTTACCCTTTTTCCTTTGCTTTTTCATTCCCTCATGAATGATTTGGATGGATAGCCTAGGAGAAGCCACGTGGCTGCCACCCACTACCCCGCTATGAATTGGCATCTTAGAAAGATTCCCCATGGGCTAGCAGGGAACGAGAGCATTCTGGAGCTAAACGTAGAGTGTTTACTTCCTTTTGACTTTGCAACCTGGAAAGTTGCCATGTGTCTCGATTTCACAACATCGTAGGGGATCTTTTCATCTACCAAGATTTTTGTGTAGGCTTATACTACCATTGGATTATTAGCCCCACCATAGTCCTTCCTTCTTTGACACCTGGCGCCATCTGCTTCACTTAACCGAGTCATTGATAGCACTTTAAACTTGTCACTCTTTTGCAATGGCGTGGAAGGAAAGTGACATTAGCTTGGGAGGTTTTCAAGCATGCAATAGCTTGCCATGTCGCATATTTGGGCCAAGATAAAGCACGTGTGCTTTAAGTCATTTTAGAAAGGGGGCCACGCTACATAGATGAAACACAAGGGGCTTAAAATATTTTACTTAAAGACTTTAGAAATTAAAGACATGGGGTATAGGTGGTGATCAAGAAGCTAGAGTTGGTTATTTTATGATATCAAGGGGCTCGAGGCTATAACTTAGAGGATCCTAGTGGGTAATAGTACGTCAATGAGAAAATAGAACAAAAGCACTTAACCCATAGAACACCCTTAGGGTTTAGGGTTTAAGGCCTTGGAAACATGATTATTTAGATATTTTTAAAACTCTAAAACCCTAAACACATGGGAATTTGAAGGATTCTAGGTCTGCAAAACTAGGCTTTAGATAGATTCAATGAGAATTGAAGAGTGGACCATTTGATTCTGAATAGAGGAAAATAGGTTAGCATTTTGGCAACTTGTGGGGATGTTTGCATACTAATCAAATAGATTAGTGGCCTTAAGTATCCATTGAGCATGGAGTCCAAGAGAGACTGCAACAAGAATAGAGTAGTTGAAACAATTGGACAAGCCACCAAGGCAAAACAAAACAACATGCAAGTATGTATCCTACTAATAAGAATACAACAAAGTGCAAGGGCACTTATTGAAATGAAGCCTAAAACAGAAACAAAACTAACCTACTCCTAAACTAACCAACCAGAACTAAACTTAAACAAAGCCATTAACTAGTTCTTTAAAGTAATAGACCCTTCTCAACAACTTACAATGCTTTCCATGTTTGTGGGAAGTTAATAGAGGGTGGGGAAGGGATGGGCATACAAAAAATTGATGAAACACTCCCTCAATAATTGAGATAAACTCACCTATCCATCTGAACTAATTGTTGATGATGCTCGCTTGTAGTGAATAAATAGGTTGATCCCACTCATTTTGATTCTCAACATCATGCTTAGAAGTAAGAATGACACATGGTGACTCTTTTTGATGTGTCTCCAACTAGGCTAGATCCATGATAGGGTATCCCCTTGAAATGACATTCATATCAACAAAGTTGATCTTATGCCTCTACTTTGATTCTTCCTCCTCCTACTAGTTTGAAAGCTCTAGCTCTTGTGTCTCAAATGGAGGGATTACTGCCTCCTTTATCTACTCAAACTGATAATGGTCTACCTCATCTAGAGGCATTGATTTACTATCTAGGTTTGAGCAGAAAACATCAAGCTCAACCTAGAAATGAGCTTCCTCCAAGTCCTCTATACTTATTGGTACAAGACTACTCATATGTTCTTCCACATGGGCAGGAACTTCACTATCACCCTCAGGCTGCAATAGTTTGTCATCATTTTCATTGCTCCTATGTTGTTGTGTATCCGTTGCCCATTGCCTCTCCTCTTCATTTTCAATATAACTAGGCAGTTCATGAAGTAAAGAAACATCATTTGCTTCCCAATTCAAGAACACACACTTGGCATGCATCTTCCTTTGTCCAACCATAGCCTACTAACTATGTCTTATCTATTGTTTTGGGGTTTTTGATGGATTACATGAATGGAACCACTCATTACCTTGGTTAAGCTCTTCTGAATAGGAATGAGTTTTCTTGATGTACTTGTAGTAGTTGAGTTGATGGAATTTAGGGGCCTAACATAGCTCAGTTGATTTTGTCTTTGA
Organism: Cunninghamia lanceolata; assembly: GCA_027924645.1. NCBI lineage: Eukaryota > Viridiplantae > Streptophyta > Pinopsida > Cupressales > Cupressaceae > Cunninghamia > Cunninghamia lanceolata. The sequence continues at coordinate 3,563,947 of BSBN01000334.1, read as the reverse complement.
TTGTTCCCCTAACAAGGTTTCCATCTAAGTAGATAAGGATAATTAGGAGCTTGGTATGGCACATTAGTTGTAGGAATTGGTGCCATAATTGGATGCATGACTTGGGCTTTTGTAAATAATGGCATTGGAGGCCTAGGAGGAATCTTTCCAGCCAAAATCAAATAATTTTCTTCCCTAATGGCTACCTCATAGGCATAAGACCCGTAACACATCCCGTCCTAGAGACTAGATCATAATAGTGATATCACTGGTCATGGATCTTAAATAATACAACAATACAACATTAGGGGAAGGCCTCACCAATGGTGGGATTCTATACCAGATTTATTGGAATCTAAAATTAAAATCCACCATGAATTTGTAGGGATCCCTTTTGATAGCAGCAATCTACTCTATCAGTATCAAATAATCACTCTTATCCTCAGAATGTTGACAGAACCTTGCTCCTAAATCATCCCATTCATGAATTGAAACTTTAGGTAGCCCCCTATACCACTAGAGAGACTTTCCTTTCAAGGAAGTAGCAAGGAGCCTTATAGCGATATTTTCTTGGCTAACATTATGAATGGAGCATACACTGGCAATGTACTGGATGTGCTCAATAGGTGTAGTGACACTTTCACCAGTGAAAAAAGGAATAGCCTTTAGAGATGGGATAGGGATGTCATTATATTGTCCAAGTTTAAGAGGGATTTCACCATTGAAGGCCACAAATGATCTATTTCTTGGTTGGGCCATGATAGTGATGAGAATGATATGTTGGGTGTATGGAAACCTGTTCTTGATGGAGAGAGAATACAATGACTTCCATAATAGCTTGACATACTAGAGCATTGAAAAGAAGAAATGGATCAAACTATTTGTTGAAAACAAGGGTAACAGATCTTCTTTTGGAGACTGGGAACATACCAGAAGAGAGTCTCTAGGTGATTGAAGATGGTTCTGAGAGCAGAAAGGACCAGGAAAACCATTGAAATCTTGATCCTTGGAGTTCTTTAAGTGTTTGGACTAGAAGCACTAGTAGATGTGTTTAATAAAATTGCCATGGTGTTTGAAGATTTCCCTAAATGACAAGATGTGCTGAAGAACACACCAGATCCTTCAACAGATGATAGAGCTCATCAAGCTTGTCCCACCGAGCACGCTAGAGAGTCCAAGAATTCTAATGACAATAGGAATGATCTCAAGGTGTGGGACCTTTCTAATTGAGATCAGACCTCTAGAGAAGGGTGGTTCCTCATTATAATCCTAATTCTTGGATAAAGCTATCTAAACCTAGTGCTAATGCTTGTAGGGGAAAAGGGTTAGAAGGAAGTTGAATGGAAATAAAGGTGATACACTAGATTTGAATATAAGAGTCCTTACATAACTAAGAAGATGCAAAAAATTACCAAATACAACTAGAAAACATACACAGATCAAACTAATTTTAAGAGAGGCAAGAAGAAAGAAATGATTAGAAGGAATTAAACATTCAAAAACACATCATTCTTAGATCGTACAGACTCAAAATTAGCATAAAGAGGTAAAATAACTTGCATGCATTTAATCAGAAGGCAAGGTTAGAGTAGAGGAATTCAATTTGGAATATAGAAGCATGAGACTAACTACTTTCCAACCTTTTTTAAATCTTACATTCATGCTTATATAGCATCTAATTCCAAATGACCTAAGTAGGTTACAATAAATTTCCCCATGGGCTCTGTCAAAAAATATCTCTCCCAAAAGGAATGTTGGCCTATAAGAATTCATTGCAAAAAATATCTAAAGACTTGGGAAGATGCAAGATATTTCTTCTTTAATGTGAACAAATAATTTGTCACCTGCAACCATAATGCAGTGAATATTTGTTAAGGGGAAATTGAGAAGATTAGATCCTATTAATGGTAGATGGGACAAAACCCCTGAGCAAATCTTTTACAATACTTTAAGTCCTCAAAACCTTGATTCTGTGCTCTATTGGCCTTGAAAACCTTTGAATAATTAGTCTCTGAATTCCCCTATTGTAGGTGTTTGCATTTTTTCCACCTTCAAGTTGCCTGGGGTCTCCACTAAATTTTGATTGTAGATGGATCACCTTTTTAGAGATTGATGACTGCTATGCATCCCATCGCCAACCATTACCTTTTAAATTTCATTTATTTCATACCCCCATGGCCACGTGGTTCCATATCATAGTCATGCAATAGAAAGTGGGCCACATCCTTTTGGCTCTGCGTGGGTGCACTAAGCCCTCTTTGTTCTTTGAAATTTAGCCACGTGGCATGATCTTTTGGTCATGTAGTGAATCTTTCATGCAGGAAAGATTCCTTTACACAACTATGCCACCATTATATCTTCATCCTTTTTCCTTTGTTTTGTCAATCCCTCATGAAAGATTTGGATGGACAGCCCAGCAAGAGCCACGTGGCCGCCACCCACTACCCTGTTATGAACTCGCATCTTAGAAAGATTCCCTAGGGGCTGGCAAGGAATGAGAGCATTTTGGGGCTGAACATAGAGTGTTTTCTTCCTTTGGAATTTGCGACCCAGAAAGCTACCATCTAGAAAGATACCACGTCAAGATTTCATGGCAGCATAGAGGATCATTCCCTCTGCCAAGATTCTTTTGTAGGTTTGGACTAATGTTGGATTATTGGCCCCACCACAGTCCTTCCTTTGACACTTGGAGAATTCTACTTCACTTGACTGAGCCATTAATAGCACTTTACACTTGTCACTCTTTCACAATCGTATGGAAGGAAAGTAACATCAGCTTGGGAGGTTTGTAAGCATGCAACAGCTTGCCACATGGCACATTCAAGCCAAGATAAATCATGTGCACACTAAGTCATTTTAAAAAGGGGGCCACACAAGGTAGATGAAACACAAGGGGCTCAAAATATTTAACTTAAAGTATGTTATCAGGTGGTGATCAAGAAGCTAGAGCTAGTTATTTTATGACATAAAGGGGCTCAAGGCTATAACTTAGAGGATCATCACAGACAATAGCAGGTTAATGTTAAAATGGAACAAAAGTACTCGGCCCGCAGAATACCCTTAGGGTTTAAGGCCTTGGAAATACGATTATTCTAAAATTTTGAAAATCTAAGACCCAAAACACATGGGAATTTGAAGGCTTTTGGGTTTGCACAACCATCCTTTAGATGGATTGAATGAGAATTTTAAGAGTGGACCATTTGATTCTCAATAGAGGAAAATAGGTCAACATTGACACTTTATAATTAGTTTGATTTACAATAAAAAATATTAGATATTTAGACTCTTATAAGGCCCAAAATGGATAAAACATTGAAACTACAGCTCAAATACAATATGAAATCAATTTGAAAGCATACATGAAGAATACATAGAAAATACAACCTCTATAAAAATTGAACTTATTGGGACCTAAAAAATCAGCTCCCAAAAATGCCTTATTTTTTTCTAGAAAATCCATTAAAATTCACACTTTTGCATTTGCAGTAAAAACCACCTATTTAGATCTGATCTAAGATAGTTTGTAGGGGTTTTTATTTCAAATTATAAAGGCCCCCAAGACAACATATTTTTCTCCCTTAGAAAAATTGGTTCATCTAAGGCTTTTGTCGGCAAATTGAAAAAATCATCAACTAACGATTTTGTCGAACAGGTTCATGGGTTCGTGATTTCCCTAGTTTTCTAATTTATGGAATAAAAGGGAGAGAAGGGAAGTTTGAAAGAGAGTTGTTATTTAGTAAAGTTTCTAAGGAAGCCTTTGTTAATGAATCGACAATGTTGTGGACCATCGGTTTTGCTGATTAAGTTCAGGCATTTCTATTTTATTAAATTTTTTGGTAAGGTGATAAGAAGGTGGAGGATTTTCAAAAGAAGAAGAGGTGAAGGAAATTCAAAAGGACAAAGAAAAAAGTTGAAGTTTGAATCCTTTTATTAGCAAATCAGCTAGTTCATGAATTGTCAACTTTGCCGACTATGTTTGTGGGTTCATGTCTTTCTCAGTTTTTTGATTTTCTGACAAAGGGGTAGAAAAGTGTTGATGGAAAGAAAGTTTGAATTATTATTTGGCAAGATTGATTAATTTATGTGCAAGTCGGTGAATCGACAAAGTCACAAATAGGCAAATTTGTTAAATGGGTTTATGAGTTTGTAGTTTCATGGATTTGTCAATAAAGTGGCAGGGAGGATCCGATGAAGAAGAAGGAAGATGAAGATCAAGTGAGGAAAAGTTTGTAAGGAAAACAAGAGAAAAAACCTAATGTATATCGACCAATTGACAAGTTTGAGAACTACTAACTTCTTCAATCAAGTTTATGAGTTTGTAGTTTCACTGATTCACTAATATGGTGACCAGGCAGTGAAGGGAAAGGGGCATATAAAAATAGTTCATTGGCAAAGAAATTTTCTAAAAAAAAAAAGAAATGGAAAAAGTAGAAAAAGGAGTGGCTTCACTGGAAAAAGTGAAGGTTTGTGAACATTTAGGTTCATTGATAAGAAAATTCACCAACTAGACAAAACACCAATGAAGGAAAACATAATGGTACAAAGAATAAACAAGACTGAAGTCACAAAGTGGGTGGTTCACCAAGTTGATATTTTTTTGATAAAGGGAAAAGAAAAAGAATAGAGTGGCTTCATTAGAAAAGTGGGCAATTTGCGAATTATTTAGTTTGCCAACCATTATGTTTTCCGATGTGGGACTTTGCTAACAAAGGAAGGTAAAGATGAAAAAGAAAAATGAGGAGGAAATAATGAAGAAGAAGATGAGATGGATAGTTTGTGCCAGGATGAATTCCATGATGAGAGAAAACATGGAGATTAGAAGGTAAAATCAAATGAAAATCAAATGTTTAGTAAAGCATAATAATAGTGCTAGCAGATATGTACCCAATGATTAATGTTGGGTAGGCCAAGATCAGTTGTAGGTTGTTGAAACAATAGAGATCTTCAATGCAAAAGGACCAAAATCAAATGAAATGATAAAGTATCTTTACAACCAAATCTTTTGTTGGCACTTTCACTCTAAAAGGATGCTAGAGCATGGGTACCTATAGGTTTTTAGAGTTGTCCTAGGGAAGAGGCATTTCTTCCAATCTAATAGATTGTTTGACAAGGCTATGGCATAGATTTTAATGCAACATTGTTTTACTCTTTGACTGAGTATAGTGCCTGGAATGGCACAAGGAGCTGAATGGCTATATATGCATTTATTTCAGAGGTATTGTTGGTTGGTTCTTTCTTGATGGCTAGAGGTTGTGCAAGTCCACAATGCTTCTAGGGCCCCGAAATATGCCATGTCTAGGTGTAGAGAAGTAGTGGGATGGTTGAACAATTGAAAGATAATTGTGTTGTAGGGATTGTGCAGAGAATGTCTCCATGGTAGTTTGTATGTATTTAGGGCCTTTCCTCTAATCACATTTTCTAATAAGTTTGTATTGGAAATTTGAAAATGTGAAAGCATTTTAAATATATTAAAATCCTTGCAATTGTCATATGTCTTTACATTTGAATGCATGGAGGTCTATTCTAGATTATTAAGTATGTTTGAAGTGCAAATCCTACAATTTGATATAGCATGTGCTTAGATCAACTTTTCCTTATTTCCCTTCCATTTGTTTTCTTTTCTGTCATTTGAGAATTTATAGCCCAATTATATTGGCACTGGTCTTGGCTCCATTAGACCCATCAAACACTATTTAAATCAAACAAACATTTACCAGTGGCTTAGGGAAAAAACCATCTTTCTTGTGTATGTACATTCACACAAATGTATCCGCTATATAAGGGTTCTGTGATAGCCAGTTGTTCTTGGTTTAGTGATAGTATTTGGGGCCAAGACAATGAGTTGGGTTTTGTTGTCCTTTCATTTTTAGTTATTCATCTAGTTTTAACTCAATACCTATTAATGTATACCCCTTGGATTATCCCTTCAGAGTCTAAGTTAAGCTTGAAGTACAAGTGATGAAACTGACTCCCATAGACTTGGGCTTTAACCCTCCATGTTCGATTGATGGACTGATTATGCTTATATGATGACAACCCTGGCCTTGTGAGTGTGATTTTGTCCTAGGAAGTGAAGTTGTAGTTTTGGGACACAACATATTTGGCAACGTTGCTAGGGATAAAGTTACTTTAGCCATTGTTGGGTCTCGAAAGCTAGAAATATTTTCACACCCCAGTAATAGTGATTTACAGTTGTGCCTTTTATTTGGGTAAGTTTGGCCTCCCATCAACTTACATCAATAGAATGGCACCATTGTTGGGGAAGAATTGTTTCTGGATTGAGAAGAATATGATGATTGTGCTGGTTGGAGAACCCAAACTTATTTTGTAGCCTTGAAGATTAGTCATGCTTCAAAGGATTTCCTCATTTAGTGAGGTGGTGATTCTGCTAACAATGAAAACAAAGTGTTTCTATTGTGTACATGATTCTTAGAGAATACAACTGGTTAAAGTACATGTTCTTTCTTCTAGCTCTGAACCATGGTTTCTTTCTTAGTAAAGAAACATATTTTTTTTGTCCTTTTTCCTATACAAGTGATTTGTAACCAGCTATGGCTAAATGGAATGGAGAATTTTACCATAGGGAAAGTTTTCAAATGTATTATATGATGAAAGACCTGCATATTATGATAGAGAAAGTGTTCATTAGTATGGTGAGGATGAAGGTCTCTACTATTCATATAACCCAAGCCTATATGCACCATTGCATAATCAAAATGAGCTAGATAGGCTATAGTATGAAATCAAAAAAGAAAAGTAGTTGCTAGATTCTCTATTGCAGCAGGAAAAAGAATTAAAAAATCAAATCATGCTACATCAATCCAATTCAAAGTCTGATATATTATTGTTTCCAGTAGCTCATTTCTAGGTCTCATCCCATTGCCAATGAAAACACATACAAACAGTTGGACCTCTCATGGGTCAATTATGAAAGCAATCCATGCCCAATAAGATATATTATTAGATGCCTTTATTTGATGGGTGTCAATTTTATAATGAGAAGGCACATATTGAGGTATTTTCATATTTCATGGATAAATTTCATTTTGAAGATGAAGATATGTGGATCAAAATTTTTGTTAGATCTCTATGTGGAATGGCATGGAAGTGGCTCATTGGTTTCCCTAACCATCACTTTGCTTACTAAGATCATTTACTGGCTTCATTTGAAAAATTTGCAAATGGTTTGGACCCTACACTTCTTGTCAAAGAATTAAAAGATATTAGATAGCAAAAGGGAGTGTCTAGCATCAAGCTCAACCATAGATTCATGCTTTCCCTATCCCACATCCTAGAGGATTTCAGACCTGATCTTCTTGTTTCTATTAACATATATCTAAGAGCTTATAATGTTACATTAGGGTCAAGTTCTATAAGAGAGGAGTTCAATATTTTGAGCATGCAATAGGCATACCTGCTCATTGATTATCTTGATAGAACTAAGAGGGATATGATTGCAAAATCCTTATCCTTAGATATAGAAGTGGCTAGTAATGAACAAATTGTTGAAGGTAGCAAGGACATAGATGCTCCATGTGATCTAGGCATAATGTCAAGTGATGATTATGTGTAGAAGGGTAGAAGAAGGTGCTGGTGCAGTGTATGATAGCAATTTAGATGAAAATAGTAGTGATTGCACCTGCATTCTATTCGATCAGTCATTAGTGGATGATGAAGATGATAAAATCAATGATTGTTCCCAATCTAGTGAAGTGGATCATGACCCTACCTCTTGTTGTAGTATTGTGGACTACCAGGAAGGTATTTGTGCAAACAAAAAATTGGACAACTCGCTCATGTAGTTGATTATATAGAGTATACATATATTGATGATGCACATAATAAAAAACATATGAGCATAAGGCACAATGTCCTCTATGAAGAGCATGCAATTCCATGAGGTAGCATGATTCATGATTATCAATGGTGCATGGATAATCCTCTTTCTAAAAGTGACTTAGATTTTAATGGGTTTGAAGAGTAGAAACTGAGAGAGCTATTATTTCTAAAAGGGGACAATCAAATGCCATATTACAAATATGACTAGGCTACCTATCGACACCAAGTGAATAAAGAGGATCTTGTTGCATTGGATGATACAGCTGTAGAGATAAATGATGGTGTAGCTAGTGAGATTCAAACTGAAGACCTTTCTTGTTCCACAAGGGTTGTGAGGATGAGGAGCACACAAGTGTATGTGAGACCCTGTCTCAACCATGCAAGGGTCATTTGCATTCTAATATTGATTATGCTTCAACTAGACTTTTTGGAGGTAATACTACAATTACAAATGATGTGGAAGTAATAATTCCTAGCTATGAAGACTTTGTCGGATATGCTTTTTTAGAGCTTTGTTTGGGGTAGTTATCTCTTATTGATGTGGATTGTGTTGAGAGTGCATTTTTGGGCTCGTTAGCTGGGCTTGATAACATTGAAGCTGGGTGTTCTTGTGTTGATCAAGTTGTTGATCTGTAGGGTGAGGAGGAGAAAATCACAAGTAATTTTCTTAGCAGCAATTTTTACACAATAGAGTTTGTCAAGTTATACAAAACAGAGAGCCAACTTGAAGATTTTGAGTGTTCACTTGAAATGACTCAAATTTCTGATATGTATGGTTATAGTGTAGAATTGGATTTAAATCGAGTCTCTAGTTCAATCATGGAGGAATACATTAGCATTTGTACTACAGCTAGGTTGCAAGCAAGTGAATAGTTATATGAGGTCACATTGCAACTAGATGCATTGCAACTTGATAATTTTCTTCATATTGTTATTTATGCAGGTCAAGATATGGATCATGCTAACAAGGATGTTGAAGGAGAGTATTGATATGTGAATCAACATGATGATAGGGCCTATTAACTATGGCTTCCATATCCTGGTGACAATCATTTCTATTTTCAGCATAATGATATGAAGAGCTGTAGTTTGTATCTACATCCATGCAAAATGTTTTTATTGCTAATGTTGAGTGATCAGTACAACAAAGGATTGAAGGAGATCAACTCCTTCAATAGTCTTGTCTTCGATAGGGGCATGTATCTTCACCAATCATTTCCAGGGTTGGCCTACAATCTTCTAAAATTTTCGATACAATTAATTTTCCCTTTTGTGCCCCTGGCCCTTTGACCATATGTTTTCCTATAAATACTTTTTGTGTTTTTCCCCTTCTATTTTCTATTTTTTCTCTTCAAAGAGATATTCTAGATTCTTGTTGTGCCATGTTTGCCACATGTCCCTAACCAGAGCCACTATTAATACTTGAAAAATCAACTCCCAAAAATGCCTTATTTTGCCCCAAAAAAATTATTAAAAATCCTATTACAATTTTTTCCCTTACAACTCAAACTGGTACAGCTGGTTTAGCAAGTTCATTTTAAGAGTGAAGGCTAACATTTTTCTGTTATAAGTTATTTGCATAGTTTGATGATTTATTAATATTATAGTTCAATTGTTCAAAAAAAGGAAAATGATTGTAGATCATCATTTATTTGCAGAAGGAGATAAGTTGTTTCATTTCACTACCATGTTTATTTGTTTTACAAATGAAGTACATAAAAGAAATAAACATTGCATTGAATGAAAGAATGATAGATCAAATGACCCACACAAGCCGTGGGTATAGCTGAGCCAACACATACATAGAAATTGCACTATACAATTGAAGATGAAAAGAGAAAATAGCATATAGTGAGAATCATAAACATCATTGCCTAATATGTTTGACGTTGGTCTTTGATGCCCTCTGTCCTTGCTCCTGATCTCTGATAAGAACCTGCAAAAAATTGGAAAGGGACATGTTAGAGCTCTAGCTATTATTCACACTATGTACTTCATCAACAAATGATATAATGCACTACCTATGATGCATTGAATCAGATATACATCATTCACATACAGAAGAGGAACTAAAATTGAAACACACACTGAATTTCATTGCTTTTATCTAATCTATTTGTTTCATGTGCGGATATAGGATAAGTCATGTAGCTGATTGAAGACAAATCAGCATGTGGTGTAAAATGGGCTACCACAAGGGTACAGCTAAGGGATGCTGCCCCTAAGTCCTAAGGGGAATGAGATTAGAATGTTCATTCATATTGTCTAAAAGAAGAGCATGATAATGTGGATAATGCTACATCAATACAGACTATTGGGTTTCAAGTTCAATATCCACCTATGACTACCATTATGGGTGAGTTCAAGTGGTAATCATCTATGAACAATGAACTTTTCACATGGCTGCCAATGAGGTATGAGACTGAAAACATTAAACTTGTATTATTATGTATTACTCATGTGTGCATTTCAGTATCATGATATTGATAGAACAACCCAGTTAAAATCTTGAAATATCAATTTACTGATCAAATGAAATAGAAAAACCAACACAAGAGAGAGCATGTGCACAGGGGAAACAAAGTTCACATTAAACTTTTGTCATTTCAAAGAGAGTTTGTTGCTCCTCTCTCAAGAGTGACAAGAAGAAATCAAGTACATGTATAGAGCAGTTAAGGCCGCCATAGTAATAAATTAGAATGCATGTTGCATTATATGTTATAGTAGCAAATATACATCTTCGTCATGAAGGACAAGATTGTCATGAAGGACAAGACTGTCATGAAGGAGAAGAATAGTCAACTGATACAATCACTATGTATCTCATTTATCAAGATGTAGTAGACTATTATCATAACATGTGTGCACTAGATTACATTGCCAATTGTGTATGCTTAGAGGGTTTCAGTCTATTTTTGCAGGGAAAGAATGAAAATGTCACATTTATTAGTCAAGCATAATGGAGTTATAACTGTGTGAAAATCAAGATATAATTTGGAGTTCCAATGCTACAGGAGAATTCAATGCTATTATAATGCTATCCTTTCATGATTTCATGCTGAAAATAAATAGAAAAGTCATTTTGAGAAACGTAATTTCATAACACATATTGTTTTAGCCTACAAGAGCAACAACAGTTATATAAAGGAACATTATTATCATACAGTTGCAAGTTGTATACATAAATGCCTTGCAGTTTGAAAGAGTTAGGGCTATGAGGTTATGACAGACATGCCCAAAGTCAAGCAGAGATACTTTTATTCTAAATCATTGATTGTAGAAAAAATCATGTGATTGTAGTGTGGAGAAAATAGATCAAGTTCTCATTGTCTCATAATAGCCTGAGTTCAAGACAAATTTCCTTTCTCAAGATAAGGCAGTGTTTTATCTTCCATATACATGAATGAGAAAACCCAATTTAGGAATGCTTTTTCTTTGCAATGCATCAAACCCTTGACATAGTGTGTGCACAAAAATCATCTACAACCAAAGATGGTAAGATTCAAGCCTCAGAGGTCTTATGAAAACACCCTGAAATGATCAAAATAATAGTATGATGCCATAGATGGTCACAACCTATGTGAAGTAAAGCTACATTTTTTCAGTTTTTAAACCCACCTGGGTTTCAAAAAGGGGAATGTAAGTATGTAACCACAGCCTACACAAAGTACATAAGGAAATATCAATAGCTTCGATCTTTTGAACAACAAAATCATTCTCAGAAATTAAGACACAAAGAAAATCTAGATTGTCTAATGGACCCGCGACCTGTAGTGGAGCATGTCATTTCTTTGCAACAAAGGTTAAGATGAGAATTCACATGTGAAGTATTTCAAGATAGATACAGATGGAAATGAAAAGATGCAATTTTTAGCTCAAACCCACCTAGGGTTTTATTTTCAAAATGATAAGAAAGTGTATTTTCATCAACAACCAAGCCTAGTAATGATTCTAACAAAAAAAATATGCAAAAGAAATGGCTTCATTTCATATTCCTTGATCTCATATCGAGCTTCACGCAAATAGAAATCACAAAGATAAGTGGAGAATGATAACAACAAAATAACTAAAAAAAATGCATCAAAATGCTAGTGTTGCAGTAGGAGTGGAATATCATTGATTTTGCATAAAAATGACTTAAAATAGTATCAAGACCACTTACTAATCATTTTTATGAAGAAATCTACAAATGATACAGAGAAACAATAGTCAAATAATGAATCTAAATTCCAAACCCTTAGTGTGGTGGCCCAAACATGAGAGAAGGTAACAGAGGAACACATATACCAATGATGCATTTGAAGGATATAGAGGTCGTGATTTTAAAGGCCAAAATTTTCTTCAGAGACAAAGAGAAATAGTTAAACATGTGCAAAACAAGCTTACCTTTCAATTCTCCATGGAGATTCCCCATAAAATCACATTCAAAATGCAGAGAGATTGAAGAAGTTGTAGGGTCGAACCCTCTCCAGTGGTGGCCATGCTATGCAGATCCTCTTTCCAAGTTGTAAAGTGCAAATAGTGACCAAAAAATTAGGGTGAAACATGTTTTGCCATTAGGGTTTTTGCCCTAATTTGAAAGTTGATATTTTTATCACATTTGAAGACATTCTATTTGCCAAATCAAATACCATGGGGTCATAAAATGACTAGATTGACCGCCTTTTTGCCTAACCCTATATGACTTATGAGGGGTCGTGGTCATAGAAGGCTTTGTGCCATTTTCATATGTTAAAACTTATGCCTTTGTCATAACCCTTATGCCTCAATATTGCAAATGCCTTGTGCTATGGAGCCTTTTGACCCTTGTGAAGATGAATCAAAAAATTTCCTTAATTTTCCTTGCAGATCATTTGAGAATAGAGGATATACCACATCCCCATCGGCTTTATATTTTATTTTTTGTAAAAGGGATATAGATCTTTTATTATGTTTATGATTTTTATAGAAAAATCAAGTGTTGTAAATGCAATATACTTGGCCAAATAAAATAAAAATAAGATAGGCCTTGTATTAATGTTTTGTAAAGCAATGTTTTAAAGAAATACTTTATAAATTGCTTTTAAAACAATTGTTAAAGTAGTTAGAAAGAGGAAGATTCTCTTTTTATTTTCCTTGGGCGAAATTGTGCAGATAAGGAAAAAAAGGAGCTTTTTTGAGCAAATAAGCTTGTTAAAGCATATATTTTTGGTGGGGTCTACGTTGAGGAAGATTTTGGCAGCTTTCATATATAGATTGGAGGTGATTTGAAGGCTTTATTTCTAGCTTCTCTGAGGAGCTCGAAAATTGATTTCTACATCTATTTTTAGGAGCTTTTTTGGAGAGATCTCTTGGCAAGGTATTTATAAGAGAAAAACTTAGTTTTTAGGAGTCAGTTGATACCATTTATTTCTTCTCTCTTGAGCACACAGAGAGTTCATATATAGGAAGTTGACTCAGTTATTTTATTTTTGCATTGTACTCCTTCGAGTTCAGTATCTATCTATTTTCTATTTTGTAGTTTTGATTTGTTGTCTCATTGTGGCAGTTTCATTTCCTTTGTTATGTCTCTTACTATAAAATTTTCTTTTGGTCCTGATTGTGATTTGTGTTCAAATTGAACCTTATTACAAATTATTTTGGGATCAAATCTCAGAGGTGGGGTTGTGAAAGTTTAAGTTTGAAGGGTTGTTTGTGAGTGAAGATATTCATTTAGATTAAATCTTAGAGTTAGTTTTGCATTTCAATTATTCTCTCCCTTTTCCTCTACAAGTCAATTAAATTAGGAAAAATTGTAAGGAGAACCAACTCACTTTGGAGATTCACTCTTGACAAGATCACCCACAATCTGAGAGTGTTTCCATGTGTCAACAGATAGCTATGTCTTTCGTAAGCTTAGCATAGGGTACATATCTGATTGATCATAGTTTTTGGCATGCTTAGTGGGACTTTGAAAGTGTTTTCAAAGAATTTTTCAATTCTCAAAGCTATTGTTCTAGTATATGTAGCAATTTGTTCCAACCTTTGGAGGTTTCAAGATATACCTGGTGACTCCATTTTTCTAGTTTTTGCATGTAGATATAGTGAAACAACACATGAAAAAATTCACATACTGAAGGATCAGGTGTTTTCTTTAGTATCAATAGCCTTTGGAGGCAAAATTATCAAACACCCTGGTGACTCTAAGTATATATCAGCTAGTTGTAGTAACCCAAGAATCTACAATGAACCAGGTTGGTGGCGTCATTCTTAATGTCCATATTATGAGTGCCATATGATTTTGGATTGCTATGCAAAATGGCTAGATCATATCCTTTTGTTTTATTTAATGGTGGCAGCCCATTACAACTTGTCCAGCATGATGGCATTCCTATTGCAACCCTCAAAGGACTGCCATACTTCACCGAAGAAGACCATACTACAGCTGCTGAGCACATTCAGGATGTGGCAACTCTATGTTCGGTACATAATGTTACTTAAGAAAATGTAGTAATTAGACTCTTGGGTGCATCATTAATAGGTAAAGCTTTGCAGTGGTTTAGAGAACTCACAACAGGCTCAATCATGTCATGGGATGATCTAAGAGATGGTTTGCACCAACATTTTCAAGACAAATCTGATCTTTTATCTCTACTAGAGCAATTGAGCACCATCAAAAAAGCCCCCAATGAATACATGGTAGATTTCAACTACTAATTCTAGAGGACTTGGGATAGGATCCCCACAACGGTAAAGCCCCTACCAAGGCATGCATTTCTATTTTATCTTAAGGCTTTGAATAGTAAAATTTTTGTTATGATTCAGTATCTGGGTAGATCTACTCTTCCCGATGCTTTTGAGATTGTTGTTAGAGTAGAAAACTACCTTATTCAAGTAGGGAAATTACCCCCAAGACCTCCCTTACCCATTTTTCTAGAAATCTAGCCACCTATGCCCATTACAGTTCCCCTTTTGGCTACTGTCCTAGTAATTCCAGCCATAGGACACTAGGCTGCTACTCAAGAGACTATTGTTCCAGTCCAAACTCAAGAATTCCAATAGCTTCAAAACACATTAAAAACCATCGTGAATGAGTTGGTAAGTTTCAAGAAGCATATCGGTCAAGAACATAAGCCATACCAGTCCTTGTATCAATCTAATTAGCCAAATAGGCCACCTTTCCAAACTGCCCACAGGGCCAAAGAATAAATTATAACCCTAAGGTGGCTTTTATGAATTGGCAAGGGACTAAATTTTGTGGTGTGAATTATCTCCAACACCAAGAGATGGGTTTTGAATGTAAATAGACTCCCCAGGAAATCAAACTCCCATGTTTCAGAAGTTTTGGTTTTGCTCAGGAGCCTATCTACATTTGAAACTAGTCTATTAGTCCTCAGCTTAAACCATATCAAGAACCCAAACCAATTGAAATCTCAAATTTTACGCCAACACCTGAAAGATCAAATAGGGAGAAAGAGGTTACTTCTATTTGTGTTGCATCCACAGCTGAATCTGAACAGAATGCATGCGTAATGGAAGTTGATTCAAACTTGCCACTGAACCCTTTGCATTTTGATTCTTTTGACAAGTTTTATTATGCTTTTTATAAGATGAATCAAAGTAAGATGCAAAGACTGGAGGGCAAAAGTCTTCAATTGCAAAGACACATTGCTCAGGTTCAAATAGAGAATAGACTGAAAGAGGGAGATTATTCAGTTTTCTTGTTCAATCAGTTGCCGGCTTATGTTGGTGATGATGAAGATAGCAAGCAGGAATCTCACTTATCAACTGATTTGGGATAGCCAAAAGGCATTGTAGAAAGTCATGCATTATTGTTTCATAAAGGTAATGATGAGATTGAGATGTCAGTTCAGTTTGAAGAGCAAAGAGGTAGTTTTGTCTTTGAATCTAGCATGCTTGTTTTGCATGAAGACCTTGCCTACCAGGCTGAACACAAGGTTAAATCAGATCAGATTCTTTATGAGGATGAGGCATTCATTTTGTTCTTAGAGCTCCCATTGTACTATAATGAAGAAGCTGAGATGAATGAGACTAAGGCAGCTTGCTTTGATGAACAATCAAGTCGTCTAGCTGAAGATGATCAACCTGTCCAAGACAACTTCATACTTGATTGTCAGGACCCTGATTGTTTAGCTTGTAGAGAGCTTTCCACTCTGTTGATTTCTTGTAGTGATCAAAAGCCCAAGCTAGTAGATTATGATGACAATAAGCAAGAGGAAGAGAATCAATTAAGTGAAGTGCAGATTCAAGAAAAATCAAGTGAGGAATAGCCTGACTTGCAGCTGAATGAATCATGGTTGGAGGAGCCGCCTTTCTGTTGCACATAGGAACTAGAGGCTGATGAGCAAATTGATGGTTTGTCAATAGTGGTTAGATCATTGTTTGAATTCTTTCCTTTATTTGTTGAATAAACACATATTTCAAAGTGAATCTCCTTGAGCAATCTTGAATATTTTGAGCCTAGTATAGCTCTTGCTAAGCATCTTCCAAGTTTTGATAGTTTTGATGTGCTATTAGCTACTCTAATAGAGGAGGATGACCCATTAACCAAAGAGGAGGACGCCACATGGTGGGATATCATGTGAGGTATAGATCATGCAATTGTTTCTAGTCTAAGACCTTCGAGGGGATGTCCTATTCGATAGCCAGCTAGGTTGGAAGCCAACAAAGAGGAACAACCTCATAGTGACACTGACTCAGATCATCAAAGAGGGTATCAGGTTGAGCACTGCTAGTCTACATGTCTGTTTGATCAGTTTGGAAAAAAGATTAGGTGCATAAGTAGTTGCATGTTCTTGTTTAGAGATGTGTTGCAACAATTTGCTAAAGTTTTGATTGTTCTCCACCTTTTTTGGCTGACTAACAAGCTTATGGAATATTGTAGACTGCAAAAGAAGGGCAGTTATTTTCTTGAGCCAGTAAATGGGTTCATTTGATCAGTCACTTTGGCTGGTTAGAATAGATTAGAGTTAGTGTTTGCAATTAATAAGTGCTCGTGCACTTTTAGTTTCAGTAATTTTGTTTCCCTAAGTGCTACTATACAATTTTTTTGACCATTGAAGCCTGTAGTTTGTTTTAAGTTTGGTTTGTTTTGTTTCCTATTATTTTTTGGAGTAGTTGGAGTGCTTAATTTTAGTGTTTTCCGAGTTTGAGATGATTAGAGTATGACTTAATGCCCAATGGATATTCAAGGCAACTGATCCAATGCATAGCAGATAAGCATATAGCAAAAGTCACTAGAAATGTTACCATTTTTTCACTTATAGCTCAAACTGGTAGAGTTGGTTTAGTAAGTTCATTTTAAGAGTGAAGGTTAACATTTTTCTATTATAAGTTATTTTCATTGTTGGATGATTTAGTAATATTGCAGTTCAATTGTTCAACAAAATGAAAAGGATTGTAGATCATCATTCATTTGTAGAAGGAGATAAGTTGTTTCATTTCACGACCATGTTTATTTG
This sequence comes from Cunninghamia lanceolata, assembly GCA_027924645.1. Classification (NCBI taxonomy): domain Eukaryota; kingdom Viridiplantae; phylum Streptophyta; class Pinopsida; order Cupressales; family Cupressaceae; genus Cunninghamia; species Cunninghamia lanceolata. The sequence continues at coordinate 3,546,689 of BSBN01000334.1, read as the reverse complement.
TTTTACAAGTGAAGTACATAAAACAAATAAACATTGCATTGAATGAAAGAATGATAGATCAAATGACCCACACAAGCCATGGGTATAGCTAACCCAACACAGACATAAAAAGTGCACTATACAATTGAAGATGGAAAGAGAAAATAGCTTATAGTGAGAAGCATACACATCATTGCCTAATATGTTTGAAGTTGGTCTTTGATGTGTTCTATCCTTGCTCCTGATCTCTAATAATAACCTGTAAAAAATTGGAAAAGGGCATGTTAGAGCTCCGGATATGATTCACACTATGTACTTCATCAGCAAATGATGTAATGCACTACCTATGATGCATTGAATCAGATATACATCATGCACATATAGAAGAGGAATTGAAATTGAAACAAACTGAACTTCATTGCTTTTATCTAATCTATTTGTTTCATGTGCAGGTATAGGATAAGTCATGTAGCTGATTGAAGACAAATCAGCATGTGGTATAAAATAGGCTCCCACAAGGGTAGAGCTCAGCATACTACCCCTGAGTCTTAAGGGGAATGAGATAAGAATGTTCATTCATATTGTGTAAAAGAAGAGCATGATAAAGTGAATAATGCTACATCAATACAGACTATTGAGTTTTGGGTTCAATATCCACCAATGACTACCATTCAGGGTGAGTTGAAGTGCCAATCATCTATGAATAGTGAACTTTTCACATGACTCGCAATGATGTATGATATTGAAAACATCAAACTTGTAATATTATGTATTACTCATATGTGCATTTCAAAATCATGATATTGATAGAACAACCCATTTAAAATCATGAAATATCAATTTACTATTCAAATGAAATAAAAAAACCAACATAGGAGATAGCATGTGCACAGGTGAAAAAGAGTTCACATTAAACTTTTTCCATTTCAAAAAGTTTTCATTTCTTTTGTCTCAAGACTGACAGGAAAAAATCAAGTACTTGTATGGAGCAGCTACGGCAGCAAGAGTAATAATATAGAATGCATGTTGCATCATATGTTACAGTAGCAAATATAGATCTTTGTCTTGAAGGAGATGAACAATCAACTGATACAGTCACTATGCATGTCAATTATCAAGCTAGAGTAGAGTGTTATCACAACATGTGTGCAATAGCTTACATTGCCAACTATGTATGCTTAGAGGGTTTCTGTCTATTTTTGCAAGGAAAGAATGAAAATGTCACATTTATTAGTCAAGCATAATGGAGTTATAGTTGTGCAAAAATCAAGATATAATTTGTAGTTCCAATGCTACAGGAGAATTCAGTGCTCTTATAATGTTGTCCTTTCATGATTTCATGCTAAAAATAAATAGAAAAGTCATTTTGAGAAACATAATTTCATGCTACATATTGTTTCAGCCCACAAGAGTGACAACAATTATATAAAGGAATAATATTATCATACAGTTGCAAGTTGTATACAAAAATGCCTTGCATCTCAGAAGAGTCAGGGCTATGAGGTTATGACAGACATGCCCAAAGTCAAGCAAAGATACTTTTATTCTAAATCATTGATTGCAAAAAAAATCATGTGATTGCAGTGTAAAGAAAATAGATCAAGTTCTCATTGTCTCATAACATCTTGAGTTTAAGACAAGATTGGGCAACATTTTATCTTCCATAGAAATGAATGAGAAAACCCAATTTAGCAATGCTTTTCCTTTGCAATGCATCAAACCCTTGACATAGTGTGTGCACAAAAAATATCTACAGACAAAGATGGCAAGATTCAAGCCTCGAAACTCTAATGAGAATAGCCAAAAATGATCAAAAGAATAGTGTGATGCCATAGATGGTCGCAACCTGTGTGAAGTAAAGCTCCATTTTTTTAGTTTATAAACCCATCTGGGTTTTGAAAAGAGGAATAAAACTAGGTAACCATGGCCTACACAAGGTACAGAAGGAAATATCAATAGCTTCAAGCTTTTGAACAACAAAATCATTCTTAGAAATTAAGATACAAAGAAAATCAAGATTGTCTAATGGACCTACGGCCTGCAGTGGGCCATGTCATTTATTTGCAACAGGGGTTAAGCTGAGAATTCACTTGTGAAGTGTTTCATGATAGATACAAATGGAAATGAAAAGATGTAAGTTTTTGCCTAAACTAACCTAGGGTTTTATTTTCAAAATGATAAGAAAGTGTATTTTCATCAGTGGCCAAGCCTCATAAAGATTCTAACCAAAAAAATGCAAAAGAAAATGCCTTCATTTCAGATTCCTTGAGCTCATATCGAGCTTCACACAAATAGAAATCATAGAGATAAGTGGAGAACAATAACAGCAAAATAACTAAAAGAAATACATCAAAATGCTAGTGTTGTCACGGTAGAAGGAGTGGAATATCATTGATTTTCCACAAAAATGACTTAAAACAGTATCAAGACCACTTACCAATCATTTTATGAAGAAATTTGCAAATGGCGTGGAGAAACAACAGTGAAATAGTGAATCTAAATTTCAAACCCCTAGTATGGCGACCGAAACATGAGAGAAGGAAATACAAGAACACAGATACCAAAGATGCATCAGAAGGATATAGAGGTCGTGAGTTTAAAGGCCAAATTTTGCTTTAGAGACAGAAAAATGAATCAAACATGTGTGAAAAAGCTTACCTTTCCATTCTCCGTGGAGATTCCCCATAAAATTGCATTCAAAATGCAGAGAGATTGAAGAAGTTGTAGGGTCAAACCCTCTCCAGTGGCGGCCATGGTGTGCAGAGCCTCTTTCCAAGTTGCAAACTACAAATAGTGACCAAAAAGTTAGGGTGAAACATGTTTTGCCATTAGGGTTTTGCCCTAATTCGAAACTTGATATTTTTATCACATTTGAAGACATTTTATTTGCCAAATCAAATACCATGGGGTCATCAAATGACTAGGTCGACCACATTTTTGCCTAAGTCTATACGACTTATGAGGGGTCCTGGTCATCCAAGGCTTAGTGCTATTTTTATATGTTAAACCTTATGCCTTTGAAATAACCATTATGCCTTAATATTACAAATGCCTTGCACTATGGACCCTTTTGACCCTTGTGAAGATGAATCAAAAATTTGCCTTAATATTCCTTGCTGATCCTTTGAGAATAGAGGATATACCACATCCCCATAGGCTTTATTTTTTATTTTTTGCAAAAGGGATATAGAGCTTTTATTATTTTTATGATTTTTATAAAAAAATCAAATGTTGTAAATGCAATATACTTGGCAAAAAAAAAAAAGGTAGGCCTTGTATTATTGTTTTGTAAAGTAATGTTTTAAAGTAATACTTTATATATTGCTTTTAAAACAATTGCTAAAGCAGTTAGAAAGAGGACGATTCTCTTTTTATTTTCCTTGGGCAAAATTGGACAGATAAGGACAAAAAAGGAGCTTTTTTTAGCAGATAAGCCTATTAAGGCATATATTTTTGGTGGGGTCTACCTTGAGGAAGATTTTGACAACTTTCATATATAGATTGGAGTTGATTTGAAGGCTTTATTTCTGGCTTTTTTGAGGAGCTCAAAAATGGATTTCTACATCTATTTTTAGGAACTTTTCTAGAGAGATCTCTTCGCAGGGCATTTATAGGAGAAAAAGTTAGTTTTTAGGAGTCAATTGATACCATTTGTTTCTTCTCTCTTGAGCACATAGAGAGTTTGTATACAGGCAGTTGACTCAGTTATTTTATTTTTGCTTTGTACCCCTTTCCAGTTCAAAACAACATATTTTCCTATTCCATCTATCTATTTTCTTTTGTAGTTTTTCTTTGATGTCTCATTGTGGTAGTTTCATGTCCTTTGTTATGTCTCTTACTATAAAATTTGCTTCTGGGTTCATGTCTTTACCTATTTTTGATTTTCCAACTAAGGGGTAGAAAAGGCAATGAAAGTGTTGAAGAAAAGAAAGTTTGAATTCTCCTTCGACAAAATTGTTCAAGCTAATTGTAAGTTGGTGAATCAACAAAGTCGTGAATAGGGAAAATTGCTGACTGGGTTCGTGACTTTTTAGTTTTGTCGATTTGCCAATAAAGAGCTGGGAGGCTTTAACAAATAAGGAGAAAGATGAAGATCAAGTCAGAAAAACTCTCTACGGAAAATGAGAGAAAAAACTTAGTGTATGTCAATGAATCAATAAGTTTAAGAACTGTTGGCTTCTCTGACCAAGTTTATGAGTTTGTAAGTTTGTCAATTCACTGATAAGTCAACCAAGTGATGAAACAAAAAGGAGCATAGAAAAATAGTTTGTTGGAAGAGAAATTTGTTGATAGAAAAGGAAATGGAAAAGGAAGAAAAAGGAGTGGCTTCATCAGTAAAAGTGAAGGTTTGTGAACCTTTAGGTTCACTAATAAGAATGTTCACCAACATGGCGAAATGTTGATGAAGGAAAGGATAAAGGAAAAAAGAAGAAACATGAATGAAGAAGAAAACTAGGTGGTTTTCCAAGTTGATATTTTGCCAATAAAGGGAAAATAAAAAGAATAGAGTGGCTTCATCATCAAAGTCTATAGTTTGCAATCCATTTTGTTTGCGGAATGTTATGTTGTGAATGTGAGATTTTGTTGACAAAGGAAGGCTAAGATGAAAAAGACAAATGAGGAACGAGCAATGAAGAGGAAGATGAGATGAATAGTTTGGGCAAGGCTGAATCCATCGATGAGAGGCAACATCATGATCATAAGGCAAAATTAAAGGAAAATTAAATATTTAGTAAAGCACAACGATAGTGCTGGCAGATATGTACCTAATGATTAAAGTTTGATGGGCCAAGGTCAGTTGCAAGTGGTTGAAACAATAGAGATTTTCAATGCAAAAGGACTAGAATTAAATGAAAGGAAAAAGTGTCTCAGCAACCAAATCTTTTGCTAGTACTTTCATTCTAAAATGACTACAGAGTATGGGTACCTACAAATTTTTAGAGTTGTTAGGGAATTGGCATTTCTTCTAATCTGATAGATTGTCTAACAAGGCCATGGGAAAATTTTTAATGCATAATAGTTGTACTCTCTATTTGAGTGTAGCACCTAGAATGGTGTAGGGAGCAAAATGGATATATATATAGATTTTTTTAGAGGTGTTGTTGGTTCTTTGTTGGTGGCTAGAGCCTGTGCATGTCCAAAATGCTTCTAGGGCTCCAAATTATTCCATGTCTAGTTATAGAGACATAGTTGAATGGTAGAACAATTGAAATATAATTGTGTTGTAGGGATTGCGCAGAGAATGTCTCCATGGTAGTTTGTATGTATTTAGGGTCTTTCCTCTTATCACATGTGCTAACAAGTTTGTATTGGACATTTGAAAATGTGACAACATTTTAAATATATTACAAGCCTTGTAATTATCATATGTTCTTTACATTTCAATGCATATAGTTATGCTCTAGATTATTAAGTATGTTTAAAGCATAAAACATACAATTTGGTATAGCATGTGCTTAGATAAACTTTTTGTTGTTTCCCTTCCATTTGTTTTCTTTTCTATCATCTAAGACTCTCTAGCCCAATTGGATTGGCACTGGTGTTGGCTTGATTAGCGTAATTACACACTATTTAAATAAAAGAAAAAATTACCAGTGGTTTAGGAGAAAAACCATATTTCTTGTTCATGTACATTGGCAAAGATGTATCATCTATATAGGGGTTCTATGACATCTAGTTGTTCTTGGTTCTGTGATAGTATTTTGGGCCAAGAAAATGAGTTGGGTTTGGTTGTCCATTTGTTTTTTGTTGTTCATCTGGTTTGAACTCAATACCTGTTATGGTATACCCCTTGGAATATCCCTTTAGAGTCTAAGTTGAGCTAAAAGTGTTAGGGATGAAACCCACCCCCGTAGAGTTGGCCTTTAACTCTTTGTGTTTTCTTGTTGTAATGATTATACTTACATGATGATAATCATGGCATTATGAGAGTAATTCCACCCTATGAAGTGGAGTTATAGTTTTGGGACCCGACAGTACACCTAGAAAGGAGTTTGTTTACACAAGTTATGGCTCTCAGAAGGTCTCAAAATGAAAAATGTGTAGCAAATTCTTGAAGAATCTTCAATTCTTGAATATTGAAACATCAAATAAAAAACCAATTACACCATGTCATAGAGCATGAAATTCTACCCCAAATTTTTAAAATTGCACCAAAAAAGGCCTGTGTATGGCTGAGAACTAGCCCCTAGAAGTTTGATTGTAAAAATTAAACTTGGAATGGTACCAATAAAAAATTGAAAACTACTATGTTGATGTCACCACCAAATTTGGCTAAAATCCTCCAACTTTGGCTAAATAACTAATTTTAGTTACAACTTGCTAGTTTAAACTATCACCAAATTTAGGGAATAGTTAGATAAAAATGGAGTTATAGTTTTAGCAGATTGCCAAGTATAGCCAAATCACCAAAAAAATGACCAAACCTAGTAGAGGTGCACTAGAGGTCGATGGTAGTGGAGCCTCTCTTGGGAGATGGTAGAGCTGAAATGATGGTGGAGCCACTCTTGTTTTGGCTACTTGGGTAGTAGTCTCTTGTAGTGGGTGAAAGCCTACCAGGGCCTTAAAGACAATTTGCGCTAGCAGCATATCATAGGGGACCTAAAGCTCGTATCTCAATAGCATTTAAAATGCTTTGAGTACAACACCTAAAGGGCTTAGGCAAGTACTTAGTGCTTTGAAACCAACACTTAGAGTGATTTACCACATGCAATTAGATCTTTGAAGCCAACAATTAGAGCACTTTACCACAAGCTCTTAGCACTTTTTTATTATTCTAAAAAATATTTTTAGAAATTCTGCATGTCAGTACTATACAATGTGTAGTATGGCCTAGAAGTAAAAAAAAATCCTCAAAGGCTCCTGGATTTGAATTCAATGAATATTTAGTCAATATTTAGGTTTTTGGGTCTTTTGAGCATAATGGTGAGGTCGTCTATTTGCGCTGAAATGGATCCAATTTGATAGCTACCTTTTGGAACCACTCTTAAAACCTCTATTGCAACTAGTCCTACAATCTTTGGTTTTGGTGAAAAAAAAGCCAATCTTGACTTTCTTGAGCCTTTTGGACACTATGGAATGGTTGAAATTTTATTGAGGATTATTGAAAAGATGTAAACACCCAAATATCACAAGAACACATACATGCAAACTAAAGTATATAGATGCTTCTTCTTCTTTTAAACTTTCTGATTCTCTAGATCATCCAAGGATGCAAGAGAAGAGCATAATATGTTTTGAGAAAAATATTAGCACTGGATTAGTCTCAAATCTCTCAAAAAATTATACAATGAAATGATATATACCATACAACTAGGCTTTGATACCATGTTAGATTCTACAAGAAGCAATAATGATAGCTAAGATTTGTTTTCTGTCAGAGATCACACACACTCTAGTAGACAGATGATTAAAGAACAAAATAGAAAAAAGGAGAGATTATCTTGAAAGAGGGAACTAAATTGGCAAACTAAAAGAGAATTTTGAGAATACTCACTTACTCACACTTACTAGCAGACGTGAGAGTAGAGTGTTGTATGTATAGCAAAATATGGGTAGATACATCTTGAAGGTGTAATAACTCCAACTACCCAAAATAGGTGAAAGTTTTACCTACTTGGTAAACTACAAATTACAAGGTTGTACCTACTAGGATAAAGACAAAGAAATGAATAGATATGAGAGGTGGCATAAAAATGTAAAAGAGGGTGTGAGATTCAACTACCCAGGTATGGTGAAATAGACACATGTAATTGGTGGAAATACCATGTGGTCTAATAATAACCATGCCTAAATAACATAAAAAATATTAATAATATTTATAGGAAAAAGAAATATCGCATAACACACAGAAAATTAAAAAACCTACACTAACACATGGGGGAGTGTGAGAGAATCAAAGATATTGAGATAAAGAGAGAGAGAGAGAGAGAGAGAGAGAGAGAGAGAGAGAGAGAGAGAGAGAGAGAGAGAGAGATTATTTCACTATTAATAGAGTTAGTGGAAGAGAGAGACAAAGAGATAGATAGACAGTGATAGAGAGAAAGAAGGAAAAAATGACTTAATTTTCTACCAAGGGTTAGGAGAGACAGATAGAGAGAGAGGATGGGAGAAAGAGTGGGAGATATATAGAAAGAGAAATAGAGAAGAGGAGAAAGAGAGTTTAAACATAGAGAGATATACATAGGTAGAGAGAGAGGTAGAGGAAGTTGAAGAGAGAGAGAAGAGATAGAGAGAAATAGATAAAGAGGAAAGAAAAGAGCAAGGTATAAAAATAAGACTAGGAGAGATAGATGTATTTTTATACCAAGGTAGAGGGAAGAAGGGATAGAATGAGAGAAAGTGTGAGAGAATTGAAAAAGACAGCTGTCACCAACATGTGTGGATGTTGAATGTAGAGAATGTCTACATATTGAACATGAAATTATTATTTTAAGATCAAACTTTCTATATGAAAATAAATTGGCACATAATATATGTACTAATGTATTACAAATATACTTGAGGAGTTGTGGGGTCTATAGAAGCATTAGATAAAGTCACATGGGATGTAGAATCTATTGTTTATCTCTAAAATTTTATAATAAAATACACAAATTTCTATGAATTTTCATTAATAATTGAATTTAATATAGCATGAACTATAAAATTTAATTATAAATATACCGAATTGAATAAATTTATTTAAAATTACATATGGGTCAATATCAAATCCTACCATTGGTAATGCATTTCTCTAACATAGAATGATGATGTGGCTCATGCAATGTGTCATATTCCTCAAATTGCACAACATCTTACAATGTCTATGGAGAGAGAAAGAAAAAATGACTTATTTTTCTACCAAGGGTTAGGAGAGATGGATAGAGAAAGAGAGGATGAGAGAAAGAGTGGGAGATATATATAAAGATAAATAGACAAGAGGAGAAAGAGAGTTTAAACATAGAGAGATATACATAGGTAGAGAGAGAGAGAGAGAGAGGTGGAGGAAGTTGAAGAGAGAGAGAAGAGATAGAGAGAAACATATAAAGAGGAAGGAAATGAGCAATGAATAAAAATGTGAGTGGGAGAGAGAGATGTATTTTATACCAAGGTAGAGGGAAAGAGGGATAGAATGAGAGAGTGTGAGAGATCATTGAAAAAGATAGTTGTCACCAACATATGTGGATGTTGAATGTAGAGAATGTGTACATGTTGAACATGAAATTATTATTTTAAGATCAAACTTTCTATATGAAAAATAAATTGGCATGTAATATATGTACTAATCTATTACAAATATACCTGAGGTGTTGTGAGGTCTATAGAAGCATGAGATAAAGTCACATGGGATGTAGAATCTATTGTTTAACTCTAAAATTTTATAATAAAATACACAAATTTCTATTAATTTTCATTAATAATTGAATTTGATATAGCACAAACTATAAAATTTAATTAGAAATATACCAAATTGAAAAAAATATTTGAAATTACATATGGGTCAATACCAAATTCTACCATTGGTAATGCATTTCTCTTCAATATACTCTTTGACATAGAATGATGATGTGGCTCATGCTATGTGTCATATTCCTCAATGGGCACAACATCTTACAAATTCTATGGAGCATGATCTTCAACCTCTATAATAGCCTTATCAATATATATTCTCACAAGTCAATCCTTAACATGATGTGGCCCTTTATTTGTCTTGTGTAGATAATTTTCCTCTACACTAAAAATTGCGAATATCAAAATAGTTTTGGATCTCGTTAAGAGTAAACTATTTTCACCTCATGGTTATCAAGTGGCTGCTAGTAAAAAACTTATCAACAACTTATCAAGAAGTTGTTCTTATTTGGTCATTGCTTTACCAATTGATTGGTAATATTTTGCAACTTGTTTTGAATGGGGCATTCATTTGTGGGTTATTGAATAATGTGCATAATTCATCTTGAATAATTTCATTGTTCTTCACCATATCATTAGATAATTTTTTAATCTAAAACAAACTACAATTTTCTGTATGACTTTTTCATGTGTTTATTTTCCTTATGATGGAATCAATTTAAGATATCAAAGATTCTAATGATGTTCCAAGAGATTAGAAGTATGTGCTTGTTACATTATGATTTTTAATGTTTCTACTACCACTTAAAAATTAAATTTGTTCTTTATTATTTTCCCTAAAATATGTTGTTTTGTTTTAGAATGATGCATGGGAATTGTAGTATGAGTTTGAGGGTGGGGGTTCATAGTTCATGTTCTTCTACCTAATTTTCTTCATGCATTCTATCATGAGAAGATGATTTTAAGCGGGAGCTAGAGGGGATTGACTTAAAAGAAATTTTAACAAATCAAAACTAGTTCAAGAAGCATAATTTAATCTTAACTAAATTTATTAAAAAATTGATATATGGTTTTCTATCATTATAATGTGCTTGTGTTTTGGTATTATAATGCAAACAAACTATGTTTTATATAGTGTAGTCATGTTCTATCTTATCTCATCTCAAAGAAAGTGTTAGAGAGTGGTATAGAGGCTTGCAGCATGAAAGTGTTAACTTGTGGAATAAATTCATTAGACTTAAAGTAGATTATTCATGAGTTGACTACTATAATAAAATGTTTTAGTGAATCTATTATTAAATTTAATGTATCAAAGTAATTTGACCTAGTAGAACTTGACTTTGGTCAGCTCAAAGAGCTAACACAATAAAAGAATAGAAAATATAAAACCATTTGAAAGGGATATCAAGGATTTAACTATGGTTGTTGATGTTTAAATTCAGAATGAGTATAATATAATGAGTAAGCAAGATGGATGTCTCCTAGCCCTAGTTGTAAAACCAAACCTTTTAGTGTTATTCATGATATTGGTAAAGAAATGCATAAGGTTTACATAGGGTTGAGATGAAATTTTTAATAGTAAAGATAGAATATAAAAGGCCTCCTAGACAAATCCCTATTGCACAAGATAAATTAATGCCCAAAGTTAGAAACTCAAGCATGCCTATGAATAATGTTGATGTGCCTAAGAATAAGAATCCAATTTATTTGAGGAAAATGAACTTTTTTTTACATGCACAAAAAATAGGAAAATGAACTTTTTTTTACACGCATAGAAAATAGTCATTTGTCCATGAAGGTAGTTATGGAGATCATTCATACAAGTGCTATAACATTAGTTGATTCCATATCTTTTATAATTATCTAGTGTTTGATATGGCTTATATTCTAAGGTGATAGAAAGTAAAGAACCTATTGTAGAGCTATTGAGGATTGTTGAGAATAAAAATAAGAAGTTGCCCTACATGGATATCACATCAATGCATATTAATCAACCTAATGATTGATCAAATAACCCTAAAATTAAGATAAATATGGAAGAAACAATAGAAGTGTTTTTATCAACATCCTTGATTAAAAATCGAATAAGTGTAGATCCATTTTATACTTATTTGTTCATAAATGGATGACTTTTATGCAATTGTATATAAGATTTAGGTACAACAAGTAGTCTTATGCCTTTGGAAGTCACGACCAATTTATGGTTAAAATTATCTAAATCATATACAAAAATTGCTTTGCCATGGATTCTAACGAAGTTCATGTAATTGGAATTACTAATGGAGTAGAAATACAATTGGGAACATACCCATGAAGACATTGTTGATGTATATTATTATAATTGGTCGTCCTACAAAATAGGGTAAGATATTATTGAGAATATAGTTTATCTTAGATGAAGGTTCTGTTCAAATCAATTGACCCTATCTCACTACTTGTCTACATGGGTAGAATGAAGAACTTTTTAGAGAAAAGAAAATGATGAACATAATTGAAGATCTAGAGAGAACATTTAATGAAGTCCTCTATATAAAAATGATTCTAATTAGTTTGTAGGCTATTATGTGGCAAAGGAGAATCTACTTGATGCTATTATTGGTCATTCCTTGATTGATTACTTGTAAATAATAACATTTGGTTGTGAATGTTCCAAGGATGGTCCAAGTGCTAAAGTTGTGCTTATCTCCCTTGATGTTAAAAGTTTTAAGATACATTTCAAATTGAGTGTCCATGGCACAAATAATATTGTAGAACATGAGACATTGTTATTAGGTCTAAACATTGCTCTCAAATAAGGGATTGAGTGCCTCAAAGTTTATGGTGATCCAGAGTTGATAATCTCCCAATTAAGAGGTGCTAATGCAGTAAAGGAAAGAGGTTCAAGAAGTATATTTGTGATGTTATTAAGATGATTGATGTTTTGGGTATATATTAGGTTGACTATTCAAAAATACAACGAATGATATTTTAAATGTTTTGACCTCACAATTTGATAAGGGATGAAATTCTATTTTGTAAACATATGATATTAAAATTTATTATCATAAAATATATTTTAGGTGATAGTAAGAACATCTCAAAAATCAAACAATGTTGTATGAGGTAAAAATATTTTCTTTTTATTTTCTATATTTTAGAAGATTGAAATCCTGACTTAAAAATGGCCTTGTCACAAAAGAACTATCTTATCATGGAACCTACTTCTAACTAACAGCAGAGTTCTAGAAGTTTTACCTATATATAAATCTTATATGAGGGAGCAATCCGATATATATTTTGATCTAACACAAACAAGACTTACAAAGCTCATTTCCCTCAAAATTGCTGTCGATATTGAATGCAAGATGTGGGGCTGGTTTGCTGCCGTGTTTAATTTGCTTAGAGTGTCGTGTTTCATTCTTTCCTCACGGACATCGGATGGATGATGGGGGGGCACTGTGTGGGATTCCCCAGCCGACAAGATAACATTTAATTAGATTTAACTGATTTGAAGCGCTTGGAAGCCTCCGGGTGGGTTCAATCCTAGTGCGTAATGGATTATGTCAGCGAACCTTGAAATTTTCTCTCGAAATTATCTGCTCGGGAATTATCTTATGCCGCATCAGTCAGACTCAGTTTACTGCAATTAAACATAATTAAGAATGGCTGTCCACGGCTGAAGTTAAAAAACTTAAAATGTTTTCTAATATTTACTCTTAAAATAACAACAAAGATTCTACGAACTCTATTGAAACAGGAAAAAAGATTTTAGTAGTAAGGGAGCATTGTGAAAATGAATGATTGTAATCGTGAAAGTAGTATATTTATATAATTTTTCATTTAATTTTGTGTTTATGTTGATGTGTCTTAATGAGGTAAATTATCAATATGTGGCATGCTCTTATAATTGGTTTGGGTCATAGTCTATACTTTCTCTTCCTTATTCATCTTTATTATATTTTTATTTGTATCGACTTTAATATATCTATTTTCCATTTCAAAATTATCACTTTATCCTTCTTATTATTTTCGATTGATGGAAGGTTTATCTAGGTCAGTACTAAGGAGTGTAGAAATGATCCCAAAACTGCAAGATGGTAAATTTAAATTTAAAATCTCAACCTATTTACTTGCTACCATGAGCTAAGTTAATAGATTTTTCAAGCAATATTATATTATGTCATGGTATTTAAAGATGATCATTGTCTAAGGGTTCACCTCTAAAGCAATACATTATGACATGGATACATATTGAGGGTTTTGTAATTAAAAATGAAATGTGACTCAATATTAGGAGAAAATTAGATAATTTCATTAGAATTATATAGGTAGGTATTGGGGGTTAGAAGGCATGCACAAAAGAGGGTGAGGTGTTTATACATGATATTCTAAATCCTCCACAAATAACTTTGTACAAGCTATTTATAGAGAGTAAATCCTACATTAGACTAGTTTTGCTAGGGTTAAGAAGGTATACTTTTTTACACTACATAGTCTTGTATTATGTTAAAGCCTTGTAATCCTAGGGGTCCCTGTTGATAACTGAGAGGGGGGGGGGGGGGGTGAATCAGTTATCCTAATTATTTCCTTTTTGAACTTTCTTATTAATTAATGCAGCATTGAATCAAACACAAAAACATTACCATGAAATAAGAAACACATGACACAGTATTTTTGACGTGGAAACCCTGTTAAGGGAGAAAACCACGGGGTGATTAACCCAAAATTATTCTCTGTTAGAAGAATAGGAAATTACAAAATGGCACTTGCCAATTAGGGCTCACTGCTCGAGCACACTGCTCACAAGAGGCCCATTGCCTACAAGAAGACACACTGTCTACAAAGTGATAAGAATCACAGTCTTGAACTGATTGGAAGCATCTGCATATGCTGGAGTTCAGTTCCGGTTAGGCTCAGTACACTGATCTGCTGCACTTCATCTTTTCTCTGTTCTTTATTCTGCTATCCTTTCACATACCGGATCTGTCTTGGTACTTCTGCTCTGTTCTGCTCTTCTTCGCATATATTCTTGGCATCATCATACACTTCACAACTAAATCCATCCTCTATATATATCCGCACAAGTAATTTCATCACCTTTCTAGTCGGCATCCGGAACAGTCTAGTTTCTTACAAACTCTGTTCTGTCGGCTGAATCCTTGCTCACCAAGCAATGCGGATCAAGCATATACTTGTAGATATCATTAATCATGTCGGCCAAACATGATTCCTGCCTTCACAACCTTTATCATCAATAGTAACACATCCGGAAAGTAGTCTGATACTCTGTCAGTCAATTCATCCTCTGTTTTCACTGTCTCTCAGGAATCCGGTACTCAACTATTCATATCTTTTTCCTTGTCCATCACCGGAGGCTAAATCCTTGGAATATACCACTCAAGGTAGTCCTCTTGACTTCCCCAAATCCGCACTACACCAAGACACTTCCTCTGAGAGATCCGGACCAATCTGTCAGACCTTGCCACATGCTCTGTTCTTGTTCACCGGACCACAACAATCTTTATTCTGACTTCCGGTAGAGACACACCATGACTTGCGGATATGTGGGATGACCTTTGTTGCCATCAATGACAACAACCATGAATCAATATAGTGTCTCTTGCCAACAATCTCCCCCTTTGGCATTGATGGCAACACTTAGTGAAAAATGACTAAGTGTTTACACTGTGCTCCCCCTTTGCTGATACTCTGTCTTTATATACAATTTCCGGAACTCCCCCTTAATTGGATTCCTCATTTTTCACTGCTCCTCACTCCCCCTTTGACATCAATGGCAAAGGGTAGGGTCCGCACATCAAAATTTTCAAAAAATTTCTATACATAGCCGCATATTTACATACTCACATATACTGAAGAATGTCTGCAAAGGATGTCTGCAATTGGATCATTTCTATAGCCCAACTTTGCTTCATTCTATCCAAAATTGAAATGTGACCACTCAACAAAAATGCAAAAGCTTCTGCCCGCTTGAGATCTGTCGGATCATTTGTTTGGGCGGTGGTCTGAGCATCACTGATGGCCTCATGCATAGTTTCCAACTTAGGGATTATAATCCTTCTAAGTTCTCCCATCCGGTTAGTGATGTTCTTCCTTTCCTTCTCAAGATTCTTTATTTCATTCAAGATTGCAATAGTCTGACATTCTTGATTTATTATGGAGGAAGAGAGAGGATCAAAACTTTGAGACAAGCTTTGTAGCTTGTCCTGTTCCTCTTTTATTTTCTTATCAATTGCTGCTGTTGCCTTTGACCAGGATATACAAAATTTGTAAATATCACCGCCATCCTTAAGAGCATTCTCTAAGCTCTTTATTCCAATACTCACAATCTTCCTATCTTTAGAGATTAATTCTAATACTTCAGAAAATCTTTTATCCAAAAATTCCTTCTGGACCTTTTCTTCAGCAGATTTTTCTAGAGATTCAAAATGTTTATTAACACTGCTGACTAAGGTTTTGAGATTACCAGAAGAGGAGGCTGTGGGATCCTTTTGAAAGGATGGCATGATCTTTTCTAGCACTCCAAATGCTACCTCCATAAGCTCACAGTCTTCCATGTGAGATTTCAGCAGCTTCTCTTTGACTTTCTCATTTGCAAATGAGGCTATCTTCATTGTTTGCACCGGTGACAAAGAGTCAAAATCTAATGGTCCTTTCAGCAGGTCCGGTTCATCAATTTCTATAGTGGCTCTGCTCAAAAATTGTTGAACAGTTTGTGTAGTGTCTCTTGCCAGAGACAGATGTTTCTTTTCTTCTGCAGTCTTGGAACTGTCAACCTCTTTATCTTTCACCCCTGCTTCCTTCTCCTGTAATTTCTCTTCTTCTTTGGATCCAGAGACTGTAGGGGAAACCGGAGGAGAGATGTTTGTCTGTTCAGGGCCCACTTCTTCCGGAACAGATGATTCCAAATCCGCAGCTGTTTCTGCACCTAAGTCCTCTATAACAGGAAGATTGAACCTTTTGAAGGCCTTCCGGAGGATCTCTTCTGTCTCTTGGGCCACTTTGTCAGTCTCACCAAGCATGAGTTGATTCATCCTGGCTTTACTTCTGAACTCATCTTTGCAGTCTTTGAAGATTATGTTCATTATCTTGGGATCAATTTGAGGATATAGCTGAATAGCTATCTGCTCCCGGATCTCAAGATCTTTTGCATGAGCATTATTCTTTCTTATTTCTAATTCCTTTTCTAGGCTTTTAGGAATAAGAGATATGATCTCAATGAAAGCCTTATTGTATATGTTCAGATATTTGACTGTGGCTTCCTGCAGAATCTTTTGGTCAGCCTCACTGTAGTCATCATAAAATTCAGTCATTGGTTGAAGGTTTCCATCCACCGTGACCGACTTGATTATACTCTCTAGAGACAGAGTGGGCTTTTCAATAGATACCTCTGCCATTTCATCCTTGTCTTGGCCTGTGGAGGGTTTACCAGATCCTTTCTTCTTCTGCTTCTTTACTTCTTTTACTCCCTCATCTGACTCTGTTTCCTCTTCATCCTTTTGGCTTTCATAAGCCCTTGTGGCTTTTGTCTTGGATCGTTTACCGGATGCCTGGACTTCCTGTTTTGAACTTTTGGTTGTGGGAGGTGCAGATCTTTTTGATGATCTGGTCTGGGTGGGAGTTTCAACCGGAACACTTTCTTTACTCTTCTCTTCTTCCTCAGCCTTCCTCCTCTTTTCCCGGCTGGCATCAAGTGCCTCTTTTGAGATTCCTAGGCCTTGAGCAATATGCTCAACTTCTTTTCTTACCTTCCTCTTTATCTCCAGTTCCCTGAGTTCTACATGTATCTTTACACTCAGTTCCTCAAAGGTTCCAAACCTTTCTGCCTTAGGATCTTTGGGCTGGCTTAGCATGTGTTGAACATGCAGCTCTACTATCTGTTCATCCACTTCATACCCCATGGGCATGATTCAAACAGTCCTTGGCTCCACTGCCTCCATTAGACACTGATCTGTTTCAACCATGAAGCATACTGTGTCTTTGTACTTTTCTACAAGGGATTGGGGTATTCTTTCTCTTGCATGCATCATGCTTTGGAAGTTCTTGAAGTATCCCCATAGAGCTGTATTTCTTGCTTTAGCATCCCCAAGTCCATGCAAGTAGTCTCTGATTTGGATGGCAACCGGTCTGTCATTCTGCCATATCCATCCACTGGATCCGGGAAGCTCATTCATGTAGTAGAAGAAGAGACAAAGGATCAGATTGCCATACTTGAAGGAGTTTTTCTTGTCCTTCTTGATCTTCTGTAGATTTTCAAAGAGTTGGTTCACAAGAAGCTCACACAAGTCATAGTCTGCATTCTCCTTTAACATTTGATAAGCTGTGTAGATTGCAGTTCCCGATACTGAATTTTCCCTACTGGAATGATAGATTTTGTAACCAATTATCATAGCTGCAAATTTGACATCTGGTTCAATGATGTCATCAACTGTCATAGCTCTCTTGTCAAACTTGGATCCGGTTGCATCACTAACTGTCTGATTTTTGACAGACTTGAGAACAGGTAAACCACCAGATGAGTGCAGACCGGTTACAGCCCTAATTGCATCTTTGGTGATCTTAAAGGGCTGGTTCAACCATAGGAAGTTGTCATGTACTCTACTTAGTACATACCGGACCCATTCATCTTCTTCAAAATAGGGGAAATGAATGCACTGTGCAAAGTGTTTGTCCCGGATGGCTTTGTACTGAGGTTTGATCTCAAAGGAGTCATCTATCAATTGTTTGTGATAGATATCCATCAGCTTTGATTCTCCAAAGTCTTCAAGATTCACATGGATGTAAACCCTAATATCTTCCGTATACAATACACCATGAGGAACACTAGAGAAGGCTCCTAGTGGATCTACCTCCAATGATTTGTAAGGATGTTTCTTGAATGTGGGGCGAGGTCTATCAGAGATCTTAACTATATTTGGAGTAGCCATTCTTCAAAGATTTGCAGTGAGATAATGAAAAACAGAGAATACCTTATGCGCCTTCGGTTAACATGGAGTGGTGGGATTGATTTCTTTATGCAATGACTTTGGCAGGAGATCTTTGGTGTGCTTGATGAATTTTGTTGCAGAGCTCCTCTTTTTGCTTCTTCTTGAGTGCAGAATGAGCAGATGATTTTTGAGAAATCCCTTATATTGCTCCGCAAACCCTAATATCTATTTGCAATAAATGCTTCACCTATATTATTCCGGTTTGCCTTGTCCAGATAGCTTGGAGTATCTCGGATCAGTCCTGATCTGTGAACATCATCCGGATCTTTCAATCATGAATAAATCGAGGTGACACATTACAAGAACATCCCAAACACTCTGTCCAATCCGCAGAATAAGATAGTGCACTTCCAGATCTCTCCGGACCTTTTTGTAATCCTCTGTCATACCGAAGCATCTCCCGGAACAGGTCTTACTTGATCGATCACAGCTTCTTCATAACTCCATGCGGACCTCTTGAAATCTTATTTGGATCGTCTCAAGACTTATATCTTTAAACTTTTTACTCCGCATCTTGTGCCACATCAGGCACCACTTGATTGGCTGGGGGAACAGGATTTTCTTTGAGTCTCCCCCTAAGCCAGAGCTAACTTTTTAATTTTTGAAAGAAATATCAGCACCAGAGTCTGGTGCGGATCCAACCTCTACATTCTCTGAACTTTTCTTCACCCAAATCTTGCTCATCTGATTCCTAACTTCATCCGCATTCATCTTTTGTTTACCTTTGTCTTGATTCTGATTATACACCGGACCTCTTTTGTCCTGATTCTTGCTTCTGCAGACTTTAGCATTATGACCGGACCTATTACAGATTTGGCAAATAACATTTCTTTGCATAATTGACTGATATCCTCTTGATCTGCATTGATTAGCCATATGACCTATTCTCTTGCATGTAAAGCATCTACCTTTGAATGATTTGTTTACTTGCATATTTCTGCATTCATGGGATTTGTGTCCATACCTTTTGCAGTTGAAGCACTGTCCGGAGAAGGATGAATTAATCTGATTCATTCTCTTTCTACACTGATTAGCTTTGTGACCAAAGTGGTTGCAGCTGTGGCAGTATCCATTGAAAGATGAATATCTTTGAGCATTGGGCTGTCTTACCGGAGGTCTTCTAGGCCTGTTTCTTGGATTTTCTGATGCAAAATTCTTTTGACCGGATCCGGAGCTTTCTCCTTTCTCATATCCCAAACCATACTTGTCATCTGTCCCTTTTTGACTTCCAAGAAGAACTTCAAGTTGAGCAAAACTTATCTTGAATTTCTCTTTATATTCATTTGCTGTTTGAAGGTCTCTTTTGAGAGAGGCAATTTGATCCTCAAGTTTTTCTTCATTATCTTTGGCATCTTCAAGATCAGATTCAAGATGTCTAATAATCCTGTCCATCTAGTGGCATTCTTCTAATTTTTCTTTAAGAGATTGTTTTAGATTGTCTTCAGCCTTTCTTTTTTCTTCAATCTCTTGAGTAAACTTTATAGTTCCTGATTCCATTTCATGTCTTAACATAATGACTTCTTTTGATAACTTTTCACATAACTTGGTTTGCTCAGTCAATTCTTCATTTGTATTGCTTTCTTCACTTTGTCTTGCCAACTGTTGGAGCAGCTCCTTTCTCTTTTTCATAGAGAGACTTAATTTGTCTTTTAATTCTCTCATGAATTCATCAGCCTGTTTGAGTCTTTCCTTTAATTCATTGACTTTAGAATTTGACTGTTCAAGATCCTCAAGGGCAGTCTTGAGTTGCTCCCTTAAACCATATGCATCCATTTGAACTCCCAGATCTTCCTTAAGCTGTTAGGCTCTATTAGGAGGAACTTGGCTCTGATACCAATTGTTGATAACTGAGAGGGGGGGTGAATCAGTTATCCTAATTATTTCTTTTTTGAACTTTCTTATTAATTAATGCAGCATTGAATCAAACACAAAAACATTACCATGAAATAAGAAACACATGACACAGTATTTTTGATGTGGAAACCCTGTTAAGGGAGAAAACCACGGGGTGATTAACCCAAAATTATTCTCCGTTAGAAGAATAGGAAATTACAAAATGGCACTTGCCAATTAGGGCTCACTGCCCGAGCACACTGCTCACAAGAGGCCCACTGCCTACAAGAAGACACACTGTCTACAAAGTGATAAGAATCACAATCTTGAACTGATTGGAAGCATCTGCATATGCTGGAGTTCAGTTCCGGTTAGGCTCAGTACACTGATCTGCTGCACTTCATCTTTTCTCTGTTCTTTATTCTGCTATCCTTTCACATACCGGATCTATCTTGGTACTTCTGCTCTGTTCTGCTCTTTTTCGCATATATTCTTGGCATCATCATACACTTCACAACTAAATCCATCCTCTATATATATCCGCACAAGTAATTTCATCACCTTTCTAGACGGCATCCGGAACAGTCTAGTTTCTTACAAACTCTGTTCTGTCGGCTGAATCCTTGCTCACCAAGCAATGCGGATCAAGCATATACTTGTAGATATCATTAATCATGTCGGCCAAACATGATTCCTGCCTTCACAACCTTTATCATCAACAGTAACACATCCAGAAAGTAGTCTGATACTCTGTCAGTCAGTTCATCCTCTGTTTTCACTGTCTCTCAGGAATCCGGTACTCAACTATTCATATTTTTTTCCTTGTCCATCACCGGAGGCTAAATCCTTGGAATATACCACTCAAGGTAGTCCTCTTGACTTCCCCAAATCCGCACTGCACCAAGACACTTCCTCTGAGAGATCCGGACCAATCTGTCGGACCTTGCCACATGCTCTGTTCTTGTTCACCGGACCACAACAATCTTTATTCTGACTTCTGGTAGAGACACACCATGACTTGCGGATATGTGGGATGACCTTTGTTGCCATCAATGACAACAACCATGAATCAATATAGTGTCTCTTGCCAACAGTCCCTACTTAATCCCAACTCTAAGGTAGTTACAAAAGAGAAATAGTCACACCATGTAGGTTCAATATAATCCTACCCATTTTTCTTAAACTAGTTATTGGACACCTTTTTGTCATTCCATGACCCTACTTAAAACAGCGACCAAATACTACTCAAACCCTTCCATTATAACTTACATCAATATTGAAATGTATAAGTGCTTTTAGATCCATGTTTTCTAGAAGATAACATATTTGTCATAACTCATATAGGTTTTCTATACTGAGAGTTTACTGTATGAGATATCAATTAAACAAGTATTTTTGAGTTAGATGTAGGTGTGGGATATACTTTTGGTTGATAGCATAGAAATAATAAGGAGATATAAAAATGTAACAAAAACATTACATAGGATATTGGGTAAAAATTAAAGTATATTTTAATTATACTAGTGTATGCAAAGGGGATATCAAGACCATAAACTCAAGGGATATAGATGGAAGTATGAGTTCTTATTAGTACCTTCTAAATGAATAGGTCATGCTGAATTGGTTTTGGTTTATTAAATGAATACATCATGTCAAACGCATGGCAGAAGGTAAAAGGATCATAGAGAAGAATATATCTAGAGCACACTTCAATTCTAAAGAACTTACATAGACATACTAAATTCTTTTAACTTAAATGTAAAATGTCATCTCAAAATAAATATAAAAGTGTTGAAGACTTACCTCAATTCAGGTATGTAAAAGAAGTCTTTGGATGACGTCAAAGGCTATTTGGAGCAAGTGAGGTCAGATACGTTAAACTCTGTTTAGCCAATAGAAATTTGGGTGACACAAAAAGTGATTCCCTTTGTTTCTTCTTTTTGTAATTTAGTTAGTTTTTAGCCAAAAAAAATCACCAAAAAATGCTTTAGGTGAAAAAGTTTTGTTCAAAACTACTTCTACCACAATGTTGAGCATAATTTTAGCTAAAACCTAGCCAAATAGAATCCCCTTGGGTAAAAATATTTCACCCAAAATTCTTTTGTTGGGAAAAAGTATGACATGGCTACAAAATTTAGCCCCTCTCTATTTATATCTCTATATCTATAATTCTCCCTCTCTATCACTACATGGTATATCTCCCTCCCTCCATCTATCTCTATATCACTCTCTTTCTCACTATCTCCCTCATCCCCTATATCTATCTCTCCCTTAATATATCTCTAGGTATAGCTCTCTATATCTATCCTCTATCTTAATATTAGTAGAGTTAATTAACTATGTGGCATTCAAGATCTCACTTTACCAATTTGTTGCCCAAAATAGATAAATGGGGGGCTCATTTAATTATTGATAGAGAGAGAGAGAGAGAGAGAGAGAGAGAGAGAGAGAGAGATAGGTCCTAGATAGAGAGTTGAAGGAATAGAGGTAGAGGATGAGAGAAAGAGTGAGAGAGATAGAGAAAGAGAGAGAGAGAGAGAGAGAGAGAGAGAGAGAGAGAGAGAGAGAGAGAGAGAGAGAGAGAGAGAGAGAGAGAGGAAGATAGAGAGTTAGAGGCACAAAGGGATATAGATAGAAAGAGAGAGGGTGGAAGAAAAAGAAGAAGATAGAGAATGAGATGGATAAAAATAAATAGAGGAAGAGGGTATCATAGAGGACACATTAAGGGGGAAGACTAAGAGAGGTAGATAAATAGAGATAGAGAGGAATAGAGAGATAGTGAAAATAGGGAGAGGAAATGAGAGAGAGAGAGAGAGAGAGAGAGAGAGAGAGAGAGAGAGAGAGAGAGAGAGAGAGAGAGAGAGAGAGAGAGAGAGAGAAGTAAGTATGTGGAAACAACTTCCTACACTAATCTAATGAGCAAGGTCATGCAAGTCTCAAGCTTTAATAGTTACAACTTTTTCTAGGAACAGTAACAAAAATTTAATAACACATCAAAAAAAAGTAAAATGCTTACTACATAAGATATATGCGAGGAAAACCCTTTTGGGTTAAAAACCCTACACTCCAAAACTTGTGCAATGTATTATAAAATCATAAGATGATTACAACACACTTGCAATGCAATCTCTTTTAGGACTAGACAAAGGTTGATTCTCATTTGTATCCTATTACCTTTCACATTCTCTAGCCACTTATTTATCGAGCCTCTAAATGGTGGTTATCAAATGTCAGTTGTTCCATGTTGGCTAATAAGAAACTAATTGCTAATGCATTTATTAAATACTTTTCAGGGAAACAGTGGTTGACAAAGTCACCAAAATTTACCTTGTTGCATGTCTATCATTTCAGCTCTTACATGTCATAGAATCTATCATAATTCATGACACATGATAAAAGGGTGCCAATACATGCCAAGTCAACATGGGATGCCTACCTCCTCATATGAGGACCAAATTTACATAGAAAATTACAATAGTAGGTAGGAATAAATAATACAACATTAGGAACTTGCAAAGGTTGAGACACCTTAATTCTCAAGAATGAAGAGAGGAACTATTTCACCATAGATAGAGATAGTGGATGAGAGAGAGGTGCAGATATAGATAACGATGGATAGAGAGTAGATGACTTATTTTCTATCAAGGGATAGAGGGGAAAAAGAGATAAATAGGTATAAAGAGGGTGAGAAATGACGGGCTTATTTACTTATTGACAAATAGAGATAAAGAGGTATTGAGATATAGCTCCTAGTTAGGGATATATATCTATATATATAGGGAGAGAGAGGACAAGTGAATGGTGTTACATTTTATGAGAAGCGAGAATCGTAACCAAGATCAATTGTTAGTTGTAGATTACACGCACTTTAATCGACAAATGATTGAAGATCAAAATAGTAGAATGGAGAGATTATCCTAAATGAGATAACTCAAAAGAAACATTGCAAGAGAATTATAAGAATACTCACATTACTCTCACTAATTAGTAGAGGTAAGAGGAGAGTGTTGTATATATAGAAAAATATGGGTAGATACATCTAAGAGGTGTATACTCCAACTACCCAAAATAGGTAGTAGTTTTACCTAATTGGTAAATGCCAAATTACATGGTTGCACCTACTTAGATAAAGACAAATAAATGGTTATGAGAGGTGGAATCAAAATCTAAAAGAGATTGTGAGACTCAACTACCTAAGTGTGGACGAGAGTGACATGTGTAACTAATGGATAATGCCAAATGGTCTCATAATAGCCATGCCTAAATAACCTAAGAAAAATTAATAATATGTGTAGGATAAATAAATATTCCCTAACATAAATATTCCATGTCAAGATGATATAATTTTTTTCTATTTTGGATAAATAGTCAAGACAAAAGTTGATGTCCCATCGAAATAATAATTTTTTAGTACACATAACTTTTAATATTTATTTAAAAATATATATTTATCAAAATGCATAAAAAATAAATCCATGCACTAAAGTTTCAAGTTATAAATACACACAAAAAATTTGAAGGACAAAATATAAAATTTACTATAAAAAGAGTGACGTCCCACTTAACTTCCTTTTTCAGCATTTTATCACCAACTAAATTATAGTGTCAATTTTAGAAAAAAAATGTATTCAAATAATTTTTTAATTTTTATAAAAAATATAAACATAAAATGCACTAAAAAATATACATTTCATTAATTTACATCATTTCAAAATTCAAAATATATGTCACTTTTTAATGATTCAAGTTAAAAATTTAGACCAGTGTTGGCCATTTCCTTTATAAAAGTGTGACATAGCTTTGTGCTTTTACCTAGATTGATAGTAAAATATAAAGAATAATAAACTAGAGCATAACATACATAATAAAGTAAGACAACATAGAATTACCAGAATTGGTAGACCTCTGTATATATATTCACAGTTGATCAAATGCATACATCATCTATCCATCCTCTAGCAAGTATTAGTCTCCACCTCAATAGTTATAGTCAGGACTTCTATGTCATTCTTCTATCAGAATATATATACTCTATCATACTCATATTCTCCTATCTTATCATCATATCCTATATATATATATAGAGAGAGAGAGAGAGAGATATATGTTTCATGTCAGCTCCAACCTCCACATAGTGTGTAGTCTCCTCTAGTCATCTCTCATTTGTGCTCTGTACCCTACTAGCATCATCCCCCACCTCAAAATTATGTCTTGTTCTCAAGTCATGTTTTGCTCTGGTTGAAAATATTTCTTGAGTCTTTCCCCATTAACATAGCTCGCTGATATCAAAGCCTCCATATTCTTTAGTCTTAGTGCTCTAATATCTATAAATTTTTCAATGTATAAAGGTACCAACCACCTTGTCTTGATTTTTCCTTGCATCTTAAAATTACTATCATACAGGAGTACTAGGTCACCTTCCTTGAGTTTCTTTCTCCTCAAGTTTCTATTATGCCAAGCATTTTATATTTTCCTTTGCAAGTTCATATTCTATGTTGCCATCAGTCTATCCTCATCCATTTTTCCCAATTCTTCAATCCTTTGTGTGGGAGAGTCTTCTTTCCTCGGCTTAAGAGTCCTTGCTATCTGAAAATTTTATAATATAAAGTGTACCTATATTGTAGCATTTATTCCATAGACCAATTCGTAGGGAGTGAAATTAGTGGTTATTTTGAAGGTTGTTCTGTATGCCCATAATATTGTTGGTATTTTTAAATTCCAATCTATCTTGTTCCCATTGCACATCTTTGTCAATGCTACTCCAATGATCTTATTTAGGTCTTCACTTGCTCCATTTTCCTATGGTTGATATGGTGAACTCATATTGTGTGTTATCATGAAGTTGTTCATTAGTTCTAAAATCATTTTGTTTACAAAATGTTTTCTTTGGTCATTGGCGATGCTCAAAGGACAACCAAACCTTGTAACTATGTTTCCATAAATGAATTTGGTAGCAATTTTTGTTGTACAGCCTCTAATTATTTTTCTCTCATCCCACTTCGTCAAGTATTCTACTCCAATAATGATGAATCTAGCTTTTGCCTACTTTTCTAGGGGGTCTATAGGTTGTATGAAGTCAATAGCCCATTTCTGAAAGTGTAATTGTGTTGGAACTCATCTCAATGGTATTTCATCTCTTGTATTAGGTCTCCCTATTAGTTGACATATGTCAAAATTCTTTACATATCTCTTTGCATCATTGAAAAGTGTAGGCCACAATATTCCAACTAGTTTGATCTTTCTTGCTATCATGTCTCTGACATTATGTCCTCTTGCTACCTCTTCATGTGCTTCTCGTAGAATGTATTCTCTTTCATGTTCATAAACTACCATTCTGATGATATCATTGTTCCCTCTGATGTGCAATTCTCCTTTAATCGGTGTACGTGGAAAATTCTTCCATATTAGGTTATGTCATTCTTGTGTTGACATCTCTGATGGAGGTTCAACTGTAGTCAAAAAATATGCTATGCCTATTAGTTCTTCCAATACTACATTTAATTTGACCATATTTGCACCAGGTAGTTCTTCTTCTTGTACCTCCAGATCTTCGCCAATATCAATTATAGACAAGTAGTCTAGTCCCTGATTGTGCTTTCCTAGCTACACCATGATTAAGAATTCAAATTCCTAAAACAAGAGTAACCATCGGTAAATTATTCCTTGGCTGATTGGTTTGTTGAGTAGGCATTTCGATGGTTCATGATCAGTGTAGAATACAAAAGGTGTTGACAAAAGGTAATGTCTAAACTTATATAATGCATGCATGATTTCTAGGGCTTCTCTTTCACTTGTGGTATAACTATTCTCTACTTTTGATAATTTCCTACTTGCAAATGCTATGGGGTGGTCCTTAGAGCCCCTTGGCTGGGTTAGTACTACCGCCACTGCAATCCCTGATGCATCCACATGAACATGGAATGTGTTCTCCCAGTCCGGAAATATGAGTATTTGTGCTTCTTCTATCTTTTTCTTCAAAATGCCAAATGTATTTTGGTGTTGCTCATTCCATGTGATAATCTTTCTGTGTTTCTTCTTCAATAATTCTTCTATAGGTGTTGAGATGGTTGCATAACTCTTGATGAATTTCTGGTGATAACTAGTATACCCTACAATTGTTTTGACATCAAATGTGGTTTTTGGTGGTGGCAAGTTTTGAATAATAAAAACTTTTAGGGGATCAACCATCAATCCTTCTTTACATATTGTATGGCCCAGTAGTGTTCCAAATGGTATCGTAAAAGTTCATTTCTTCAAGTTTAGAGATATTTGCAAGCTCCTACACCTATTCAACATCAACCTCAATGTCTGTGTGTGACCTTTTACCAATCGAAATACAAACCAATCATCCAAATAGAGTTCAAGGAAATCTTGTACAAATGCCTTGAATATATTGACCATGATTCTACTAAATACTCCAAGTTCATTTTTTAACCCAAATGGCATAACCATGTACATGGAAGATCCTAGTTCAGATGGAAATATTATTTTGGGTTGATCTTTCTATCTAATTTTTACCTAATGATATCCAGAGAATCCATAAGTGAAGGAGTAGATTTCCCTACTGGTAACTGACTCCAATATTTCTTTTGTGAAAGGTGTTGGAAAAGGATCATGAATGAAAGCTTCATTCAACTCTCTATAGTCTCTACAGATCTTGATTTCTCATGTTTTCTCATTTTGTACTACCATTGGACTGATCCATTCTGCTTCCTCCACTGGATTTATGATCCCTACTTCTAGCATCTTGCCAAGATCTACTTTAACTTTTTTCTTCATGTTTGGATTCATCTTATACGGTCTTTTCTTGATTGGTTTAAAACCTTCTTTCAGTTGAATTTTCATAGTTCTAGCTTCCTCTTTGATTCCCTTCATCTCTATAAACTTCTTAGGGTACAAAAACTCATACTCAGACAAGATTTCTACTACTTGCGCCACTTCCTTCTCATCCTAATAGTCTCCTATCTTGGCTATCTTAGGATCTCCTTCTTTGGCAATGTTCTCTTCCCTTAACTACATAGGCTTGTCATAGTATTTTTCCTTGATATTTGTTGATTCCCCCATCTTTCATTCCCCTTGTTCATTCTTAAATTATTATTCCTTACTCTACTCATCCTCATGTTGTGTTGTTTTGTAGCATTTGTGTTTCTCTAGGTATGAGTCCTTATCCATCCATTCTATGATCTTCCATATGCCTTTTATTTTTTGCAGTGGTGAACTTTGCTCTGGTTTTTTTTGTCTTCTTCCACATCCTATTGCAAGATGATCTCCTTGATTTTGAGTAGTGTGTTGTAGATATTTTTGTCAGGATTACAGAATGAGAATGTATGAAGGAAATCCTTTTGTAGTTCTTCCCAATATCCAGTTTCCTTCCTTTGTTCCTAACCCATGATGTTTGTACAATTTGTGACAATGTCCACTAAACGAAATGGGTGTACAATATCTCATTATATTCTTCTCTCCATACCATTGTACTCATGGATAAATGTCAGTGCGATGAGATCGGACCTAAGTATTTGGGTATGATATCATGTTCTCCTTCCTCTAGCAAGTATCTTGTCTTAATGAGCATTTTGAATACTGGCAACCTCTCTATTATGTCTTTATGTTTGTTCCATCAATTTGCGGTATTGCATAACAATGTGTGTTGCACAACTCATAATCTTATGTCTTCTTCTAAATAGACCATCTCCATTTCTTCTAGGTATTTATGCAGATTATGTACTCTTAAAAGATAAGGCAACTTGATATGGGAAATACCTTTCAAAATGAGACTTAGCTAGTGAGGTCTTTGATTCATGCCTTCATTTTTCTCCATAGGTGTGCCACATATGATGTATAGTGGATTTTGATGAAGTGTAGAGGACTATGGCATGTCTTCTTCCTCGGTGTTGATCATGAATATGTTCTGGTAGCCAAGTATTTTTCTTATTTTTAGTTTTTGTTCTTTTCTCAACTAGGATTCTAGGAACTCCTTGCTATCTATAATGTGGTAGTCCTCCTCTATCTCCACTTCTCCCTTAGAATTAGGCACTTTTCTTGTCTCTTCCATATCCAACCTTGAAATTGTATAGAGATTCTTGGCATCCTTGTCACTATCCTTAGTTTGATTGGCTTCCTCTATAGATGCTTCCTCTATTGATGATCCCAAAGGAATGTTGACAGTATTTTGATCATTAGAAAATGATATCTCTTCTTTATGGGAGTCTATGACACCGTTTGCATCCACAAACTATTTCAAACCTAATAGTGCATTGAAAGCTTATCCTTGATCCAAGTCATGGCTACAAAAATGAAATCTAGGACTTGTTTGACCCCCATTAAGTTAGCTTCCAATTTGTTCAATGTTCCCATTGTATGCATATTAGATCCATTTGCAAAAATAACATTCTAAGTTGTTTCTATCAACTTAGGTCTTGCTAACTCCTCCCACAACTTCTTTGTGATCATGTTGACATCTCCTAGATCTATCATGATATTGTAGACCTTCCTATGATTGATGTGAACA
Source organism: Cunninghamia lanceolata (assembly GCA_027924645.1). Taxonomy (NCBI): domain Eukaryota; kingdom Viridiplantae; phylum Streptophyta; class Pinopsida; order Cupressales; family Cupressaceae; genus Cunninghamia; species Cunninghamia lanceolata. The sequence goes on along the minus strand of BSBN01000334.1, from coordinate 3,517,055 downwards.
TCGAACATAAGTGGCTTTGTCTTCCATTCTCTATCTATTCTTCCCATCCTCTAGAGTTGACTTTTCTAACCTTGCTCCTTATTCTAGTATTTAGAAAATTGTTTCAGTTTCTCAATAAGTCTATGTTGTTGTGTTAGTTGAGATAATTGCTTGAGAGATTCTACTTCTTCTTCAATAAAAAATTGCTTGTATTGCTTCTCCTTGTGTTGTTCTTTACTTATAGTTTGTTTGGCTTCCTTCACAACTTCCTCATGTTGTTTCTTAGAGGGAACAAATTCTTCTTCCTCTTCACCATCTTCCTCTTTCCTTTTAGTGCCCTAGTTCCTTCCGTTATTTATTCCCTATCTTATCAAAACTATAGCTTTCTCCTTCCTTCTTTTATATTTTCCAGTATGTGTTTACTCTCTTCTTTGGTAGTACTCTTATTCTTTTGTAGATTTAGTTGAAGATATGTCTATTCCCTCCTTGTTGTTATTCTAGTAAGTCCTTGCTACTTGACCCTTTGATGCCTTTCTTATGATCTTTACTCCTTTTTGGTTTCCTTGGTTTTTTATCTCATCACTCTTAGATTGCACGGCTACGCATTCTGGTAGTATTGTTGTGCTCTCTCACAAGAAAATAGATCAAGCTCTATACTATTACAAAATGAACATTGTGTTTTCCTCTTAGCCCAACATTCATTAGCAAAGTGTCCTAGCTTACCGCAATTAAAATATGCTACATCCTCCCTTCTTCTTTGAATTCTTCCACAACCTCTACCTCTTCTGCAACCTCTGAATTGCTCTCTGTCATCATTATTATAGTTGTTTCCATATTATGGGCCACCATAGTTTGAATTTTGTATTGCATTGACATTCCTCTGATTTCTCCAATTTGGTTGTTTGTAGCCTTGATCATGTGAGTTTCTTTTTACATAGGACATGTTATTTCTCTTCACTAAATTTGTGTACCACATTCCATCTTCTTCATCAAAAAATTCTTTCTTCCTCCAGAAATTTTATGTAGGGCAATCTGGTGTTTGATGGTCATCCCATTCTCTACACAATCCACAATATATTGAATTCATTTTTTTGTTGCTTCGATGTCTACTTTTATTGTGGTATCTTGTATTTCACCTTTCATCCTAGGGCATTCATTTCCCAAGTGGCCTTCTCTTGTACAATATGAGCACCAAATATTAGGTCTTAGCTTCTGTGTATTTTCCTCTTGCTTAGCCAATATCTCCTAGCTCATCTTCAACTACTCTAATTCTAACTTCAACTTCTCCAATTCTATGTTTTCTTTCATCTTATCCTATCTATTCCAAGATTGAGACTCTATCTGATAGGCTAGTGTCACTGCTTCTATATATGTCTCAAATATTCTTCCATCTACGGCTGACCTTATTTCAGGGCTTATTCTAGAAATAAGTCATTCTACCTTTTACTTCTTAGTCAATGGTTCCTCCAACTTCCTAGTTGTCTCCTTGAATCTTCTATCAATGTCCTTTATTTATTCTTTGTCCAAATACATCAAATCTCTCATGTTGCTTACCCCTTCTATCAGAACATCTGGAACTCCAAAATTCACCAAAAATGCCTTCTTGATCTCATCCCAATCCTTGTCACTATTCAGACATGTCTTCCTTTACCACATCAGTGCTTCATTCTGCAAGGTGCCTATGAAGTCAAACAACTTTATTTCATCTCTTGTTACTCCTTTCTAGTTCCAAATTGACTCTAGCACAAAAATATGTTTGGCTGCTTTAGTAGTTTCATTCTCGAAGATTGGTAGCTTGATAGGAATATCCATGATTGATCTTCTCAAAATCTCTAGTACTCTATGGTGAGTTTCTTCTAGTCTGCTCCTCCAATTATGTTTTCTTCTATCAACATGCTTCCCTTCTCTTTCTTTATCTCTTTGTAGTAAGATATCAAAGTACTTCTCTCCTAAAACCTCATCAAAATTGCTCTAAATCTCTACTATTTTCTCTGCTTCCTTGCTTTCTTGAATATCTTCATTCTCTACTAAAATTCTCTTGACTTTATATGTCACTAAGCATGACTCATGGTCTAGGGGTTGTGTCTCTTCATAGTGACTCTTCAAGTTAGGGGATACTCTTCCATTTGTAAATGACATCATGTCGATATCCAATGATGATTGAAATAACTTTCCAAAACCCTCCAAACTTCTTTCAAGTCTTATTGCATCTCCTCCTTCCCTCATCTCCTGTATGCTTCAAAAAATGAGTTCCTCTATATGTTTCTCATCTATATTCAAAATTTACAGTGTTAATTAAACTTTATTGGCAACCTTTGGCATAGATCCTGATTCGCATGTTTTTTTACTTGCCCTTCCACATTTCTCTCTGGCAAGACCCACAGTGGTGCGCTCAACAACATCCTCCATAATATCCTCTATCTTTTTACCTTCTGACCTCCTTTCTCTAGGAGCATCGTCCTTGGCATACTTAGTAGCATCACTCCTAAGGAACTTATCTTCTTCCTTCCTTCTGGCAACACCCATAGTGGTGCGCTCTTGAAATTCTTCTTCCTTTCCTTCTACAACTTCTATTTTCCCTACTTTCTCCATCTCTTGTGCCCTTTCCATCCTTTTGTGGTAACATTCTTGTCGTTCCTGAGTTTGCTTCAATCTATCTTCTCTTCTTATCTCCATATTGGTTTTGATTTCTTAACCAATCTCTCTTTTCCTCTGCTTCTCCCGTTCTGCCTTGGGTTTTCTTGATTTGGTGTTACATTAGTCCTTTTATATCCCATGGAATCCTTATATGAAGATTCACATCATTTCAAAGGTCCTTGTAGACCCTCGCCCCTTTCCACTTGCCATCCCCTTAACTGTCTCCCCCTCACACAGAGGTAGAAACTTAACATGACCTGAAATTCCTCCAATTTGAATTTTTTCTCACCAACCTCACCTTTTATCCTTTCTGAAACTATGTGCTACATTTTTTGATGTTTTTCCCTTTCAATCTTTAACTACCTTCTTCTAGGGCCCTAGCAATGGAACCAAATGTTAGTAAGAAATGTAGACAAGATATCGGTCTAGAGATCTGGTCCTAAGACAAAGTCTTTGTATTCAGTTTATACCATAGTCAAGTAGCTATAGATTGATAGAAAAACATAAAGAATAAAAAATATAGCATCACATACATAATAAAGTAAGACAACACAGAATTACCTGGTACCTATAGACCTCCATATATATATATATAGCTCATCAGAGGCATATATCATCTATCCATCCTACGACCAGTTTGAGTCTCTACCTCAATAGTTATAATCATTCAACTTCTATGTCATTCTTACATCTGAATATACACTCTATCATATTTGTATTCTCGTATCTTATCATCATATCCTATATCTATTACATATAGGGATGTGTAGTCTCCTATGCATATTGTGTAGTCTCCTCTAGTTGACTCTCCTTTGTGCTCTGTACCTTGCTAACAATAATCATTCATATAGACTCATGTAGGTAGCTAAGTCAGCCTTGGTGGAATCCATGGAATAACAATGAAGTATATAAGAGATAGCGATTAGTTTATTAGCATGATATTGTGAATTGTGTTCTTATTGGAGAACTTTTAAGGTTTCCACCATTTTAGTGATTTATTATTCTTATGTATTGTAAATGATTTATAGAATATTTCCTATTATATTCTTCTCTTCTGCAAGTTATTTCATTAGAAGTGGTACTAGAGCATGATCTCGGCATCTAGAAGGCAAGTACCAAAGGATTTTCTTCAATTTAGCTAGGTCAAATTTTAAAGCACATATCTCCCTCAATTTGGCAAATCTCTTTTCTAACCTTTGAAAGGAAGATAAAGGACATATTAAAGCTACTATAGTCTAGATTTGAGGTGATTAATATTATTTTTGAAGTCATTTCAAAATTAGGGTTTCCACCAAATTCACTCCCAAGGTTGTAAATTAGTAATTTTTTATCTATCTTTTAGAGGGTTGATGTATAATGCCCACCCATACACTTGTGTATAAGTGTGCACACATAGGCGGAATTTTTTTTATGATAAATTAAAGGAATTAAGTTTAATAATTATGTTTACCTAAGAAGCCTTCTAAAAGATTGAACCACTAGAGACAAGGTTTGTGGAAATCCCTTCATGAGAAAAATAATAAGTGACAAAAAAGGACCATTAGACTAGAGTTTACATTATTTTTGTTTTGTTTCCAGTCATAAGTCTATCTATGTTATTCCATGTTGACAAGAGAATTAAATGATAATGGGAATAAATTAAAGGCTAACTATTGCTTTCATTATCTAATACATTTCAATATTTTTCCATATTTTTGAATTTCTAATTAATACAAATTTAAATACCATTCGTTGAGAACTAAAAGGAAATTTATTTATTTAATGGAAGTATCTAAAATAAACCAAATGAAAATAAAAATTCAATAACCCCCTTTTTTAACTTCTTTACAAAATAAATGAATGGACAATCTCAAATAATAACAATAACTTTAACTACTTTATTTAGAACTAATCTGATGCAGAGACTTCTGAAGGTCATATGTTTTGACCTGAGAGTCGATTTGAGCTAAAATTTGGTGTGAAGATGAGTTTTGAGGAGATGATTGAAAATCCCACCCAATTGGCAAGTTTTGTAGGTTGTCATTTTGAAACTTTTTTGTGACTTTTTTCTATCATATAGGGCCTCGAATTTTGGTCTTCATGATTTTTTGGAAAATTTCCAAGTGTTTTCTAATTAATTTTCAAACTTTACATGCAATTAGATTACAAAGTTGATGATTAGTTGTATTTTAGTTACTTTCAAATAATTGGAAAATTTTATGGATGTTTGGATATGGATGTGAAATTACTAAAAATGATAGTTTTAGAAAGTTGCCAAAAATACCAAAAAGGGTAAGTTTCATTTTTTGTATATATTTGGTATTTTTCTCGGTTCTGGTAGAAAGGAATGGAATGGCAAGAAAAAATGAGAATCTGTTTTGATTTTCTATGTTTATTAGCAATAATAATAAAGGTGAATATTTGTGTTGTGAATCTTTGGTTGTATCATAATCAATAATTTAATACAACTTAAAAAATACACTATCATGTGTTAACTAAACAATTACAATAAATCACTTGATTAATCTAAATAGAGGGTAGATATGTAATAAGAAAATTTATATCTTTTCATAAAATTATTTTAACAATTTAAAACATAATTTGATTTTTTTTTGTTTTATGTACTTTAATTCCAATTATGTATCCTTTTCCAATTCTCTGTACTTCTAATTCTTCTAAAATTTTATTCTATAATTTAATTTCATTTGTAGGTTGGAGTCATGTCTAAAAGAGTAGAGAATTGATTATAGTGATTGTGTGAAAGAAATTTTTATATATATAGACACACACACACCCACATACATTTTATTCAATAAAGCTTGTATAAAAATCAGTTTCCTCAATAAGACCAATACAAACACTAATAATCCTGAGGTGTATATATAAAGGTTTTGTGATAAAATCATATAGTAAATTATATTTTACCACACAATAACTTACTCAAAACAGTATATATATAGTTCATACCTTGTATACATATATCATTCAACCAATTAACTCAAACAATTCTTCTTTTTAACTTTCATAAAGAAACATAACTTGATCACATAGAATTTTTGTTCTAACAATAAATGTTTCATACAATTCAAATGTATAATCAAATCTAGTTTATAGACAATGGGAAATTTTTACACAAGTATCTACTCATCCATACTTGACTTTTACACAATCTAGAATTTATCAACAAAATAAACTCTTCTTTGATTTACAATCTCATCCCAACCCAATAATGATCCACAAGGGAATAAACCAAAATTCTAGAAACCATGAACTCCTTGATAAAATAATTCTTTGAACCTATACACAAAACCGAATAGGATGACCGGGCTTGCTCTCCACCCTACCGTAGGATTGGAAGATCAATCCACCCTTGATATGGGAGATTTTCCCAAGGAACGTGGGTTTGACAAACAAAAAAATTATGAAGATGCAAAAAATTGCAAAGTATTGAAAGTCATGAAATCAACCCTAGATACGCTCACAGGGAAGAATTTCATAGAATTTAGAACATGTGGGTAAGAGGGATGAGGTTCCCTCTTGGGGGACAAAAGTAAAGAAACCTCTTCTGTAACTTCATTTCTTTCTTCTCACACTTCCATAACCTGATTACAATTTTGTTCACAAAACTTCCATAAAACCCAACTATAATAACTTCATTTCTCTTCCACAAACCCAACTATGTACAGTCACAATAAAGGACACATATACCCAACTATAAGGAAATCACCCAAGAGATGCTCCCAACCTCTCTTAACCCCCAACAAAACTAAAACAAATCCAAAATACAAGAAATCACAATACAACAAAATGTTCATACAACAAAAACACTCATAAAATCAAGAAATAAAAAGAAACATTTGATAAATAAGACCATACCTTCTGCTCTCCAAGTTAGGAGAAGCATGAGAGAGGTAAGATCCCTTCACTGTATTCCTCCATTTTTCTTCCTTTTTTTCTAATACAAGAAATTCTAGAAGTTCTCCAAAACCAATGTCCCAAAGCCAAAATTAAATTTTACAATACCAAATTTTCCAAATCCAAAATTGCATAATCCCCTCCATAAATTCCTTTTTCAAATAAATGTCTTTTCCCCCCCAAAAAATCCTCATTTTTCCAAAAAAAACTAAATCAATAAAAGCTATTAAATATTTCAAATAAAGAAATAAAAAATAAAAAATTATTTAATCTTAATAAAACTTAAAAACAACATCAATAAAACAAGATATCAAACTTATCTCATATGTAAATTTTTAAGAAAATTAAAAATTAAGAGGATAATATTACAATTAAAATTAATTAATTATCCTCCAAGATAATTTATACCATTATTAAATTAAAAATCAAAGATAAAGGAATTAAATTCCTCAAAAAAAATATAAATGACATATTTAATACAAAGACTAAACAATTTACACCCTAACATTGCACAATGAAACTTAAGCCCATTTCCTAAAGGCAAAAAGGGCTTGGCTAAATAGGTTTACTAACATGATGTTCTTGGAAAATCTCTGTAACTAACACTTTGGCCAACCCCTAGAGAACTGACATTTTGAATATCATTATATCATGAAAATATAGCTGAAGAAACATAAAATAAATTTTCAGTTAAAAACAAATATTAATTCGTTCTTTTTCCATCATATAATCATATAGATACATCAATTCTAAATTTTACAATATAAAAAAATAAAAAAATATACTTGAATTAAATCATTCCACTACATAAAATTAAATCAACATTGTACTTCCAAACCACATATGCCTATCATGTCATAATCACCACAAACATCAAATATCTAAAAATGACAGTAACATAGTTCCCTACTCTAACATGCATCAATAATAAAGTAATAACTAGTCAATCAAAGTCTAGCTCATAATAATGTGTAAAAAGTATAAAAAAATAAGGTCTTATATCCTCCCCCGTAAGATCAAAATTCCTCATATAAGTCCTCAAATAGGTGAGGATGTGAAGCCCTCATCAGTACTACATACTCCCACATACCTGAAGCCTTATCATAGAGGTCCCATTGGACCTTGACTTGGTCCAGCACCCAATCTCGTAGGACCAAGGTTTGATGATCCATAATGCGAATGGGTTCAGAGATTATCTCCTCATCCCAATCCACCTGTAAGGCATCCCAATCCAATACATGAGATAAATCATACATGTACTTCCTATGAAGTGAAACATGAAAAACATTGTGGATGTGAGACAGGCTATGTGGCAACACTAAGAAATAAGAAACTTGACTAATCCTCTCTAGGATGTCAAAAGTGCCTACAAATCTAGGCACCAACTTAGAGCCTTTCCCATAATGGATTGGACTCTTGTGTGGGCATACGCTCAAAAACACCTAATCTCCAACTTGAAATATTCTATCGACCCTTTTCACATATGCAAATCCTCTTTAATTCGAATTACCTATCTCTCCATTGCCTAAACTAATTTGGGTTCCACTAGAACCCTATCCTCAAGATGATCCAAACTCAGTGATGTTCAATAGGGTCTACCATACAAAGCCTCATAAGGAGCCATGACTAAAGAGCTATGATATCCATTGTTGTAGGCAAACTCCACCAAGTGCAAATAATTTTCCCACTTAGACTACTTATCCATGATGTAAATCTTAAGCATATCTTCCGAAAGCTGATTCACCCTTTAAGTTTGTCCATATGTCTTAGGGTGATAAGTTGTGCTGAAATTTAAAGATTAATGCCTAAATCCTATTGTAGAGTGGTCCAAAATGCAAATGTAAACATAGGATCTCTATCTAAAATAATCTTATGAGGGATACCATGTCCAGTCTAACTATATCATTCAAGAAAACCTTCACGACTGAAGGTCCATTTGTAATGCTCCTCATTTTTGGCTTGTGATATTTGTTAGTTTTTCTATTGCACTTGACAGTTTTGAGACATTTGATTTGTTAGACTTATGGTTTATGCTCATGTTGGACTATGTTTGACTGAGGTGATTATTGACTTGTGATGACATTATTGATATATTCTAGTTTAGGATGAGATTGACATGTTCCGTAATGATTAGATATTATCATTCTTATGTGATTTGTTGGTATCTAACTTACAGTTAGAGGTGTTTATGTTATTGTAATACTTTCAGAGAGGTGATAGTGTAGTATTGCTCATCCTAAGAACCCTACTACATTGTGAATCCCTAACTCTATGTGTGTGCTATATATGTATATACTCGAATGCAACGTATTGTTTTGATGTAGGTTGCAGGTACCGGGCCTCGACTCCACCTGACTTAGCAGGTCTAAGTGGGCCCTTGCACTAATGGATAACATTGATGGGAGATAACATGGGGTTTCCTTAAGTCAATTTCCATCTTTAGTCTGTAGTCGTGAGTCTGGATGTCACACTTTGGTCATTGCCTCAGTTTTGGTTGTCATGTGGTATGTAAAGATTATTGTCGAGTTTTACTTGTTAAGCCTATGTGTGTTTTGGTAATGCATTATTAAATTTATTATTATTATAATAATGTTATTTTGTCAAATATAATGGTATTTTCTTAGTCGTATATTATTAATGAGTTGTGGTATATTATTTTTTATATAGATTAAATTCATTATTTTAATGCTTTTATTAGAATATGAGTCATAATTATTTATTATGGTTAAATAGTATATAGTTATTTAAAGAATAATACTAGTGAATAATTTAATGTTTGTTAGTTGTCAAATATGATTCCAGATTTGGGGAATCTCTATGTTAAGTAAAAATTTTAATTTCTTCTAAGTAGAGGGATTTTCTATAACAGATTGGAGATAGTGGAATTTATGACTCTTGGCTATTTTTGCTTCTGGGTTATTATTTTTGGGAGAAGAGATTTGTTGGGGAGATAAACAGAAAATTTGGGGAAGAAATTGTTACAAAAAGATTGAGGAAGATCTAGTGATAGCTGAAGAAGTTGAAGCCTAGGTCAAAATTTTGGTATGTTGTGTTTTCTATAGCAAGTCAGACAACTAGTTTAAAATTCTTGTTGAAACTCTTATGTGTATTTGAACCTATCTTTTTATTCTAGTGGAATTCTCACCTTCCTGTCACCATTCAAAGTTTCCCATTCAACTCTGTATATGATAGCTTGTTTTTCTATCCTTGAGAAAACTTAGGATTGTATCAAACCTCTATCAATCCAAATGGAAAATCTACAAGTATTATGAAATAAATTTTTAATTGGAATTGCTCTAATTCAATCTTTTATTAGACTCCTCTGCCAGAATTGAGATCTTTATTCTTTATTCATGCATTGAAATGAAACTTCATTGGAATCTCATCAAATTTCTTTTACCTCTACTTGATTTACTCATCAACCATTTCCCTGATTTCTACCAGATTATAGCAATGTTTTTGGAACAATTTCTACCTAAACTTAAACTACTATACTCTATCCTCTCCTACCGAGTCCTATGGCCTGCTTCTTCACAATTTGTCTTCATTCTATTGTCAAATTTAAATCAGTTTGATTGGGTATGTTTCTATCAAATTTTATATTGTTTCAACTGAAATAAACTCACCTATTGCTGTTGTACGGCCTCATATCATCCTTCTCTCTGAATTGCCATTGCCTGAAGATTACGCATTAGACTGAGATAGCTGGGTTTTAACTACTTATGCATTGTAAACTTTAGTTTTCTTCCTCTAATCTGTTGCTGCCATACGGCCTAGCCTTATCACATTTGCAAATTACCAAAGCCTGAGTTATGAGTTCATGGTGCTGAATTAAATCTTTTCTTTCTTGTTGTGGTCCTCTTGTCGTATGGATTCCCTCTTTCTACTATCTTCTTTGAAATCTTCTTCTTGCCTAAATGAACACCTGAAATTTCAATTTCAATTTTTTTTTTGAGATTTCTTCTTGTCTGGTACTAGCTGTACATCTCCAATTTGGGATACTTCTGCAAATTTGGATTCTTATTCCTGAAAACTGCATACCAAATGCCTAAGTTGCAATTCATGTAGAAAACTAATGACCTTCAATTAATTTCTCTCTGAACGTGAACGAAAATCTCTGGCTATTCTATTCTAATTTCCTTTTTTAAGCCAAAATCATATAAACCAAACATGCTTGAGATCAAATTAGCAAGTTTCAAATCCTTAGAAAGTAACGTAGGAGTTTTGATTTAGCATAATTCTAGTTTTGTTTGGTAAACTGGCAGTTGTTAAATGAGTAAAGTTGTTATGTTGATTCATAGGTTTATAATCAACTCATTTTAATAATAGGAATTAAGAAAGAAACATTGCCAGAGTAGACTTGTAGTTTATATTTTGTAATATACTAATTTGTAGTGCATTTAACTCTCTAAGAAATGAATTAAATCAATTAGATAAATTTATAATATTTTAACCAATAGAACAATTATATTAAATGAATAAATTAGGATTTTTTTTATGTGAAATAGATGTTTATGGCAATGTTAATATTATAATTTTAGTATTATATATTGAGTTAAAAACTTTATAGTGCTTCCATGTTTAAATTGTTGAAGGTGATATGTTGGAGTTTAACTTAGATATAAAATAATAAAAGATAATAAAACTTGTCTTGCCTTGATTAGTAATTCTTGGGGTTAAATTTCTCTTCCTGAATCTTCTATAATTTTCTTCTTCTCTGCCAAACAATTTGAAAACCTCTGATTTCTTTGTTACATTCTTGAATCCTTGAAATTTTATTTTTGGATCCATCCTATATCTCTGATCTTGTATTACCATCTCACTCTCATGGCTTCCCTGGTAGACCATTCTTCATTTCTGTTATAAACCTCAGAAGTCTTCTTCCAAATATCTTCCTTCTGGATTCTTTTCTCTCCATAATTTCTCCCTTGCAAGCCATTTTTCTTTTTGAGTTACTTCAGGTAATGACTTCTTTGAAAACATGTATTATCAATGTATTGAATTTCTCTTGTTATACAATAGCTTTTAGGACTGGAATCAGATTTAGAAAGTTTGCAAATGTAAGCTAAGAATTAGAAAACTTCTATTTTGAACTCTTGAACAACTCCTTGATCTTGCTTTGCGATTTTAGTTTTGAATTAATAATAATCAATTATATTCTTTTTAATTTGGCCAATATAAGTTTGCAAGATATGATTATTTATACATTGAGTTAAAGTAATTAGGTTCATGTTGAAGTAATAAATTTGTTTAGTTATACTTTGATTTAGCAAACAAATAATAAATTAGTGATTTATTGTGTATTGAAATATAATGATACTGGTGACCAAGCTAATATTAGTTTAACTTTTAAAATTAGTTAGCATAGATCTGTAATATTTTATAATTATCATTATTACATTTATTGAGTTATATAATGGTTGTGCTCACTTAATTGGTTAGATAAAAATCTGTTTAGTTTTGAATTTACAATATTCATGGTTGTTATAGATAAATAAAATTATAGATGAAAGATAGCTAATAAATAAATTAGAATATTAATGTGTGTTAGATTATAATGACAATACTATTTTTTTTTTTTTTAAATTTTAGATGGTGTACTATTTAAGAATGTATGCAAATATAATCTTTAGTTAGAAATCTTCTATTTGTAACTCCATGAGCAACTCATAAAATCTTGCTTTGTGTTTTTTTAGTGTTGATTTATTAAATCTTGCTTTGTGCTTTTTGTAGTTTTGATTTATTAAAATTGTTAATTTGCCTTTTCTTTTTTTTCAAACTCTTTAAAAGGCAATAGTGATAAGATAATATTAGTTTATCTTAAAATATTAGGATAGAGTTGTATTATTTTAAAATTAATTTTATTTAAATAAAGTTGTTTTAGTATATGCAAGTTCATTAAATAAATAAATTAGCTTTTCTTTTAATGTAAAGTAGATTTTATGGTGATGCTAGTTATTAAAGAGATGATAAATAATATTATAATTCTAAAATTAAATATATTGAGTTGAATAGTAGTTATATTCTTTTTATCTTACATATACTATCTTGTGGTACATTGATTTTAATTAATAAATAATAAATTAGAGATTTATTGTGAATTGAGTTAGTATGGTATTGATTAAACAAATAATAGATGAAATTAAAATTCTAGAATAGAATTATTATTAGAATTTTATTTAAAAGAGAGAGTTAAAATTTTATAGTGTTGTTGTTAGCGAATAATATAGAAATAGTGTCTTACAACTCTATTAGATTGCTTGACCTATGCTATGGCTTTATGGTCGGTATAATTGTGCAATGTTGATGAGAAGAAGCTTTGCCTTACAATTTAATAGGTTTATCCTATGATATAATTACTTGGCATGTTTTGATAGTAACCTCGTAACTGTTACAATAGAATAGAATTGCTTAGGATTGTGTATTAATGTAATAGAAACCTTATAAAATTGATGATGTAGGTAATGAATATTTGATACTTGTATAGGAACATTGTTTCAACGTCATAGGCATTGATGATGTTAGTAATATAAGTTTAAATGTTGTTAGTAACCTTCTATATTGAGGGATCTTAGTAGTAGGAATAAGACTTTAATGCATCTTGACTATGACTAACATTCTTGATAGTAAGATAGTAGGAGCTTGATATCATGATTCAAATCTAATATTGTTTTATTGTTTTAAAAATTATGTTTTGTTTCATATCCTTTTAGGGTCATAGATTTACTTGCAGTTGAGTTGAGATTGGGATGATTATAGCTATTCCTTTTGAAAGTGAATAGATGTGAATTTTAGTAGTAAGTTATTAAATAAATCATAGAGGGAATTATAGATCTTGAGATTTGATTAGAATATTGTTATCTTAAGTAAGTTTATGATTTAATCTAAAAAGAGAGACTTAAAGTCTTTTATTGAATCCATGTTAAAAGAGTTCACAAAGTGTTTTGGATATATATTTCTTGTTGTTTATTGCTGATTTTGAACCGATGTGTATCAATGATGCAATTGGGTCATTGCATGTATTTTGGTTTTGAGCATTGCTGTTATGCTTTGTCTAGCTTAATGTAATGGTGATCATGTTAGTTTTGTGGGAGGTTAAGGATAGTTGTCTTTTGGTATTTGTGTTAAAATATTTTAGCTCCAGAGGCTTGTTACCTTGAATTCAATGTGATATTGTGGCAATGATGTTTTGGTGATGTGTCCTTTGGTATGAGGTCTTGATGTAGATTGGAAAAGATTGTTGTTTTGAATTTGAAAATTTTTGATTAATGTTTTATCTAATTGGGATTTTGAAATGGACAAGGGTAAGTTTTGTGGTTGAGATGTTGGTTTTAAAATGGCCTATGTAGTGTATTGGTTGGCAAAAAGAGTGAAGCCTTTCAGTCCCTTGTTCATACATGTTATTGGTTCTAGATATTGGTTAGGGGTGCTAGTTGTATGTAGGAGAGTGGCTTTCATGGTGGGCGCGGTGCCCAAAGTAGCTGCCTGGGTAACCCCATGGAAGTTGTAATTAAGTGATAACTTAATAATTTATTTAGGTGGGTTGGGTAGAAATTCACATAACAAGATAAGTATGATGCCTCACTCATGCCTTGAGTGCTCGCATAGGCTAAGGATGGGATGAGAAGGCCTAGTTGGTGAGGCCAACCTCCTTGTCTTCATGAGAGGATGTGTTAGCTTCACATGTGTCACCCTATGGGGCCGATGCCTAGAGAGAGGCTACCAGGGTAACCATAGATGGGGGCTGGCTTCTAGAGAGAGATAGCCAGGGTAACCCATGCTAGGACCATGCGATGACACTCTCTGTACTACAGTTTAGTTACTTCCTCTTTATCTTTTGTTGTAGCCTCTGGAGTATTGTCTTGATGAATTGACTTGTCTTACTGATTTAGCTTGTCTTGATGATTTAACTTATCTTGATAATTGACTTATCTAGAGTACTGTCTTATCTTGTCTTGATGATTTAACTTGTCTTGATGATTTAACTTATCTTGATGATTGACTTATCTAGAGTACTATCTTGTCTTGATGATTTTGGTAGTCTTGATGATCTAATTTGTTTATGTCAAATTTGTTTCTACTTGTTTGTAACCTTTGACTTAGCAGAACCTCAATGTTGTCTCCTAGCTCAAGGAGTGGACCTCAGGGTTCCACATGGTTGGGTCGAAGAGCTTAATCCATTGGTTTTCTTGGATGTACTAGTTTGAGGACATTGCAAAAGTGTTTCTAGTTCTAGATTTGTTCTGCATCTTCAAAGTTGTAGTATACCTTCATAATTGTTTTATTTTGTTTTATATTGTAAACTGATGTGATCGGTCATGTAATCTTGTATTTGAACCTTTGTAATTATCCATCTCTATAAATGTATAATGTAATACTCTTCTGTTGTATTATGATGCATATCACTTGTATTGTTATCTAATGTAGTTATGTTCCCTAGAGGTGTTAGCTGTTCATTTCATTTAATGTGGTTAATAGTGTAATTGTATTTAATGATTAATGCATTTTCTTGCTTTAAAAAAGAATATTTCTATTATTTTTGCTCTTGATAGTCTAACACTCTAGGGTTGCATGACAGGGCATCACACCATTATAGGAAGATCTCATAGGAGAAAAATGGGCCACTTTTGTCAATTTGTCTACTATAACCATTATGACATCATGTCACCAAGTTGTCAATGAAAGACCTACAATAAAGTCGATAGAAATAATATCCCACTTCCATTCCAAAATTATGTGAGGATACAACAACCCTATCAGATGTTGATGTTTAGCCTTCACTCTTTGATATTTGAGATATCGAGATACAAAATCTTCTATATCAATCTACATACCAGACTTAAAGTACAACTTCATAAGGTCTACATGCATCTTCTTAACCCTCAGATGTGCCACATAAGGTACATTTTTGTGCCTCTTCTAGCACAAAGGATTAGAAATTTCCTAAAGGTTGATCATAAATACATCCATTATGCCTTAGGAAACCATCAAAATAAAAAGAGTACCCACTAAACTTGTCCTTGAAGGTACCATGGAGTCAATTTTCTTGCTCTACATCCTTATCCCAAGAGTCCTAGGGAAACTGTTCTAAAATACATCCTCTGAAATCAGTCTTCAAGGCTAAAGAGCATATCTCATGTTTTCTCCTACTTAGAGCCTCTATCACTACATTCTATTTGCCTTTGATGTACTACACATCAAAATCATACTCACAAAGTAAATGCATCCATCACCATTAATGAGCATTGAGATTAGGTTGTGTAAAAATATACTACAAACTATGATGATTTGAATGAAGTTTGAATCGATTACCTAAAAGAAAGTGTTGCCATCTCAACAAAGCATGAACTACAACTACTAATTCAAGATCATGTGTAGGGTAATTAAGCTCATGAATGTTGAACTTGTGGGACTCATAGGAAATTACTCACCCTTACTACACAAGGATGACACCTAGACCATCAATAAAAACATCCGTACATACAAAAAAGTTAACCATAGGATTAAGTTAGCCAAAATAGGAGCATTAATGATTTTCTCCTTCAAAATCTGAAATACTATCTCACATTTCTCTATCCATACTAACCTTTTCCCTTGATTCAGAAGAGACATAATAGGGTGTGCAATCCTAGGAAAAGCTCTTACAAATCTTCGATAATATCCAGCTAGACGCATAAAACTTCTAACCTTAGAAACATTAGTAGGAGAAACCCATTCGAGGATAGCCTTAATCTTAGCGGGATCGATTGAAATTCTGTCTTCTGAAATTATATGCCCCAAATAGACTACATCAGTTTGTAGTGCACTATCAAAGCTTAAAATTGACAAGACTTAGCACAAATGAGGTGTCATGGAACATTAAATATGCAAAAAGACAACTCATTGATATAATTTATTTTATTTGCTACACCAAAGTTGTTTTATAGCATTAAAGTAAGTATATGAAATTTACACATGAAAACAACAAATGGGAGATCAACATGGATATGTCCAATATCATAGAGGAGAAGAAGGATTTTGAAGCTATGGGTCCCAGTACCAAAACTAGGAGCATAAGAATGGCAATAGAAAGGCCCAAGAGCTCCACAACCTAGAGGATGAATTGATATATCTTCAAGCTACAACACCCTAAAGGACCTATATTTCGCTCTACTATTGTTTTTTATAATTTATACTTTAGGCTATTGTTTGGGAGTTTTGTTGTAGGTCAGCTATGGTTCTACTAATGTTTTTCTATTGCAAAGGCTTTCTAGGATCGCTTCAAAACTTTTTTTTACCCCATTTAATAAAAAAACAAATGGGAGATTTGAAGCATGACAAATTCACTAGGAACCAAACCAAGAAAATATTTTATCTTAATAAATTAATCTAAGGATTAAGGTTTCTCATTACTTGAATTTAGAAGAAGAATGTATAACAAATCCAATCTTACATATTTTTTAATACAGACAAACTTTCTCACCAACTCAACTAAATGATTGACAATCTTTACCACCATATTAGCAAACAATGTGTCCTAAGTTAAAAATTATAAAGAAAGGATAACAAAATTGTTTAATATCATGGCGACCGAACTGTAAATAAGAGGTTTCTTAGAGACCTATTGTAACAATGTAAGGAGCCTTAATATATTAATGAAACTAACTACAACATATTTCATTTATCTAGTTTGGAAAACAAGATTGTAAAGAGCAAATTCAAAGGGGGACACACCATGATGTCTTGATAATCCAAATCCAAAGAAAGGAATTTTCAGCAACTAAATTTGAATGGTCATAATTTCTCACCAATCTAAATGATTAAGACAAGAAATCTTAAAAACCTATAAGAAACCCAAAAGGAAAACTAGAAAGAGTTGTCACCAACCAAATCTAAAGGCATGGTTCTTCACAATGCAAATTATGAGACCATAATTTCATAGACTTCCATATTAGAATATAGTTATTTCCTAAAATTATATATCAAATGCAAATGGGAAACCCAACAAACAACATGATTTCTCACTAGTTCAACATCAAAGTAAATATTTTTCAATGACCCAATTTTGACAATAGAACGTCTTACCCAACTACTTAAGAATAATAAGGTCTATCATGAAAATAGAACAAACAAAAAAGAAAAAGAAATTTAAAGATTAATTAGTACTAAGAAATATGGATGAAATGATTTCTCACAAATTGAAATACAAAAATAGGATTCTCAAAACCCTAGTTGGAAGAACATCATTTTTACACGAGGTAGGCTTAAAACATCTGTCATAGAGGCTACAATATAAAAATTTAAAGTACCCCACCAAAGACTACATGATTCTTTTTCACCTAGTGGTTGGTAATTTTATAACACACTACAATGGAGCTCCTTGTATGAGGTAATTCCTCCACAATGTGTAATATAACATTGTTCATTGCGTGATAAAATAAAGACTTTGTTGCGTAAGTCAGTGAATTGGTGCTCCTTATTTGAGAACCTCATGATGGATGTGTCCTCTAGGGATGTCCCATTTTCTCACTAATTGATCTATGTTAGGTGTCTATTTAACATCATGTTTAGTGTGGATGAAAGCACGTCCAAGTTGAGGATTCACAAAGGGGTGAATATGGATGAAATTTGTAAAATTATCAATAGTATATTGGATGTCTCTTCATCACACTACATAATCTCCTTCTCTACAACACTCTTCTCTTCATCTTCATCTTCCAAAATATGCATGAGCTTCTTTTCTTTAAGGCAAAGCCAACAAAGTCATTTGTAGAGTGACGGACCCTTTTATTCACTTTCTTCATTATTGATGCTTTCCCTATGTTTTTTCTCACTCATTTCAAGCCAATATTAGATGCAACTCAAACAAAGAGCATTTATCGAGAACACAATACTAGAAGAAGAATAAGTGACATAGCTAAAATAGAGAGTGTATACCTATATAAAAAACAATATTAGAACAAGGTAATAAATGGCATAGCTAAAATAGGGAGCATAGACCTATATAGAAAAACAATATTAAAAGACTAATAGATGAGGAATGAGGATGTAATAATTTATTCTTATTGCCTTGCACAAACTAGAAAAATGATAACCATGACAAACAAGAAAATCCATTACTTTTCTAGAATAGCGTAATTGTGTACTTCCTTCCTTAAAGCTTCTTCCATATGTAGTGTAATGTTGTTGTAATTTGGAAATAGGTAGAAAAGAAGTTAGGGAGATGTAAAGAAAAGAATTTAAGGTTAATTTAACATTTTACTTCAAAGTATTATTTTTCAATGAATAAATAATCTTCTATTAAACTTTGAGCAATCACTTCTAAATTTTGTGCAATATTTCAAGATTAATTTGGTAAAGTTGAAAGCTCATAGAATATAGTCTATTTGCTAAATATATAATATTTCAATAATTTTAACTTCTGTATTTATGAGATTTCTTAAGGCCCTCCAAAACTTGAACAAAAGAAATATATTTATAGCACAATATTACTCTCATTTAAAATGTGGTGTATTGTAGTCAACACACCAATTGTTTATATGTGGGACCCACTCCCACTGTAAAAACTATATTAACTACATGACAGACAATTTAAGCTCTTCCCTAATGAGATATTATGGTATGGTTAGTGGATGGAAAAGAATGAAAAAAAAAAATATAACAGATGTTTGAACGCGAAGAAGCTTTCATTCAGAGTAGAGTGACCAATTCTTTACATTTAAATGTCAACCAACATTCAGCTACAAGACCATGCAGATATTGCAAGTAATGGGGTTCCTTTCCACCCAATTGTTATGGCAGATTCATTGGCCTCAAGAGTATAACATTCTCCGTGAGGAAATTGTTCCCCCAATAATCTGGCCTGATACCAAGCTTGATAGCTAAAGCTCATATCCGTCAATCCCGCATGTCGAAAAAAGCTTCTCCACACATCAGTTATAACATGTCTAACCCTTCTATCGTTCCCTTCACAGGCTATCATATTCCTTATCCGGTTCCCACAGAATACTTCTTCAAATTTGACCCTTTCAATATCATTTTTATCTGGCATGACCACATCCAAGGAGTCAAACCAAGTAGCAGAATGGAAAAGTACCTCGACGAATCGGTTGTCAAAACAAGGAGAGTTGTGGTTTGCTTCAACTTCTATATTCACCATAATCCGGGGGCTTAATTTCTTTATAACATTCACAACTCTCTCTAGAAGAGTCCCCTTATATAACAGACTGTTGAAAACATAGGAAGCATACACTGCGACAGCCTCGCCAGGATTGACCTTGAATAAACCTTCGTGAATCTCCTCTATACTTGAGATCTCCACCATCCTGTAGGAAAATGGAACCCCCAAGGACTTAGCGAACTCATGAAGTCTTTTTCCGCTATCTTTCAGTTCTTCTATATTCCTTCCAACTCCTGTGATCCTGAGAAGCTGAAGCGAATAGGAAGGAGCTCTCTGGGCGAGACTCTGTATCAGCACCGACCATTGGGACCCAGTTCGAATTTCCAGATCTATCACATGAATTTTGCTTGCACTCCCCACGGTCTCTATGATTGCCTGTACAGACGTGAATTGCAGCAGTTTCACATACGGGAGAGTTCTAGTATTAAACGCGACCACTTTAGGTTCGGTCTTATTATAACCCCTCTTGAAATTGTTGGCAGAATCGAGGGCTCGTTTTGGAGGATTCCTTAACTTGTCGCTGGTCTGGCGTTCGATTCTCTCCTGCAGCGCCCCGGAGAAATAATAGCAGAGCCTTTGTATGGGGTTTCCCCACGGCGAAGAGAAGTTGCGACATTGCATCACCAGCCTGGCTGCTTGATCATATTGCTTGTTGATTATCATCTCTGCAGAGGCGAACAGAAGATGAGCCAATTCTAGCCCTTGCTGGTCTTCCGTTGCCAGAGCAGGAATGGCAAAGTAAGAGTCGAAGCCGCCATAAGCAGAGCCTCTTATGCACTGCGTACCCGCTAGTTCTATGATTTCTTCACACGACAGAAGCTTCATATTTTGATAGGTAGACAATACAGAGATCTAAGCTGTGGTCACCTTCGCCTGGTGCTGAAATACAGGAACCCTGCTTTCCTCGTAGAAAAACTAATTTAGAGTATGATATCACAGAAACGGAGGAATTCTATCATTTACTACTGACTTTTCTCTCTGCAAACATGGTGCGGTTAGCTGTTAAGATAGCAATCCAACATATATTTTACAGTTTGTCCGTAACGAGACGCATCCGTGGCGGCTAAGAATCTGAAAATTGCTATCCATTGAAGCCATTCAAACACTAAAGTACAAGATTTCGTGAAAACCTATTAAATTGATTTGACTCACTTGTCGAACACCTAATGGGAGATATTCGGTCAGTTCGGCTGTCGCCTCCTAAAACGACCTTTATTAGACTTAGGGCATGTCCCAATGCTGCTGGTTAGCTTATTTTGGCTATAGCACCCACTATTCAATTATTTTAAGAGATATTTGTGGAATTAGTGATTCCATGAATATATTATTTTTCTGCTTATCTTAAGAGTTATTTGAATTTGTATTTTTTACTATATAAAAAAATAAAAATAAATTATCTTAATTATGAAGAAACTACAAAAAAAGGAGGGAAGGAAATATATGCAGCCACGACATATTTTTTCTTTATGCAGTGGTTAATTATTTCTAGTCCCCCCTCCTTTTTCCTCACAGCTTATTTGCAATTTCAAAATAGTAGTTGCTCCACAAAAAAAGGGAAAGATTCTATGTTATCTTTTTCCCATAATTGTAAATTTCCATGGGGCCACTCCAACTTATTAAATTTAGGCAGAAAAAAAACTTAAACAGCTGCATGGGGACATGGGGTTAGTCTTAGTTTTTGAAAACTACTTTCAATAACTAAACAATCTGTGAAGGCCATAGCTAAAAGTTTAGGAAGTCATGAAGGCAGAGATTTCAGATACAATCTCAAAATTTCAATAGAATTATTTTGATATATATATTTATATATAATTTTTTAAAAATAAAGTATGTAAAGCATAAGTGTTTCTCGTTTTTTTAATTGTGTAGTGGTTTTTACATCAATGTTTCGGATCACACTCCCAGGATTAAGAGAGGAGAATGGAAATGATAAACTGCAGATCCAAAGACAATTAAATGGAGGAAGAGGAAAAGGGGAAATGAGAGATAAGGGACCAAACAAATTAATGAGAAAAGGGAAAGCATAAGTATGTATGAGAATGAAATTAACAATAAAATTGTAAATCTACATTTATAAATATAAAGAGATATAAGTATCTAAGCATTTCTAAATATTTGAAAATAAATATATGAGAGTATGTTAATATGAAGAAATAAATAAAATGAGGAAAAAGAGAAAAAATATATGAAAAGGTGAGCACCAAAATTATAAATATTAATAGATAGATAAAGAAACATACAACTTAAAAATGTGAAATAATATAAAGAACTACATTCATATGTATTAAGTATAGAAATAACACGAAGGTCTTAAAAATGCAACAAAAACATATTTATCATTTTTAGCGTTCATCGAACTATAATCTATCTCCTATACCCTATGTAAAAGAAAACCTCAAAGTTTTGTCACACACCGCTTAATATACTGGTTCATTGAAGACAAGACCTAATGACCTCTTTCACTGTAGATAAAAAAATTGCACATGCACCTAATGATGTTAAACACATTTACATGCCTTCAAATTATTCCCCTTAAATATTTCTTACTACGTATGCAACCTAGAATTCTGACATGTATTTAACACAAAATTTTCATATTTATTTATAGAAAATAGAAAGACCTAAAATTACTATAAAGTAAAGTAGAATAGAGAATGATTTTAAATAGGAATTGTAGAGTTGCGCTCTCCATTTTCGTTTAGATCGTGTTTAGTAACCGGTGGGGGGTTTCGATTTTGCCATTCATGAAACGACATTCAACATCGAGCTTTCTATTTTATCAGTTCACTTTTGAATTGGTGAATTCATCTCCTCATACAATCAACAGCTTTTGTACGCCCCATCAATTCTTCAGAGCCATTGTTCAAGAATAGCCAAGCACGTCGATGCATCACGCAACGTTTGAACTTTTGTCAATATGATAGGTTCAAAAATGTTGTGCCATTGGTCCAAGCATATGAGTCAGCAATTGGTGGTAAAATGTAAAGAAAGCAAGGGAATTTTGAGTGAGTATGATCCATGCGGAAAAATTTCACAACTTAGAAATGTTGTCAGTCTGACAACTTTGTAACGTTGTTCCATTTTCCAGAGCATGTGAATCAGCAAGTGGTGTGGGCCACAATTCCAAGCTAACAAGTGGAGCAAATGATGAGTCTAGATGTCAGTCCAAATGCCATTTGGTAGCATTTGACACCATCTAAAGCTGTTAGAACTGACAACTCAAAATTGTTACGCCATTGGTTGATTTTGATGACTCATCGGTGAAGGGAGCCCCATTTTCTTTGATACGATATTTCAAAATCTGAACCATTGATCATTTTAAAAAATGATCTGACAGTTGGCACAATTCAAAAACACTGTCTGCTTGGTGGTTCTATAACATTGTGCTATTAGTTAAAGGAAGTGAGTTAGCACAGTGGTAGGCCAAGCCACATGAAAAAAGACGACATCTTAGCAACATTTGTCAGCTTCACACTCTTGAAAATGGTTGTCAGATTTGACACATCCTTCAGTTGCACCAATGGTTAGAAGTAAAGTAATTATAGCTGACTTGGTATTCTTTGGAATCGATATATTTTGGAGTCATCTCTACCGTATGTGTGTGATGCCTCAGTTTACTATTTCTTTTACAGCAGTCCACAGAAACAACTATATGCTCAACAATCCTATATTAATGCTTTGATTTGTTTTAGCAGAGCGAGGTGAAAAATGCAAGACTAAAGTCCTTTTTGTGCATTTCGTAGTATTGTTTGAATGATAAATTTGTGTCATTGGCCTCTTTTGTAATCTTTTCACAATTCACCAATGAAGGGAAAAATTACTGTCTATGCCTAATTTATTTTTGCATATGGTCTCTAATATTATCTTTTTATTTTTCACCTTTGCTTATATTATTAATGAATGATGGTTTTATTAAGAATTGATTGTGTGTTTATGTTACCTTCATTACAGTAATGAATCATCATATATTTATTGGGTATTATGTCATATGTTTAGTTAGAAATATCTTTAAATTTGGTGCATCACCTCAAAACATTTTTGTTTCAGTGTTTCTTCCTTTTTTCTCCTACTCAATTCAAAGGAATTTGTTGATGATTTTATGAAGACCTCAAGGAACGTCAAGTTAGACCTTTGGAAAATCTTTAGAAAAAAAAAAGTTAAAAAATCAAAAAACCCTAAAAAGATTGTAAAACATAAAAAATCCCTAAAAATTGAATATGCTCAACAAAATATGCAATAAAAGGAGAATTAATTATTTTCTCTAGCTCAGCATGTTTTTTTATTTCCATAGTGCTCTTGCACTTGCATTGCATTCTTTCATCCCTACAAGTCTCCTTGGCGAAGCAAACAACTAGGTGATCTTGTGACACAATCTATGGTATGTTTGTTCATTTTAAAAACATCAAATGTCAAACTAATACTAGTTAATGCAAGTACAAATGTGGGAAATTGACAACAGGTAAGGCCTATTTCGAGAACAATACCTACCTTTCATATAGACTACCATACTTGAGGGGGCAAATATGTAAGCACTAAAAATGTGCACGAGCTTCCATGAGGACCCTATGATAACATATAATCCTAATCATGTACATGGAAGCATGAATATGATGCCCTCTCAGCAGTTGTTCTCTTGGTGACACATTAACATCAATTTCTTGCTTCATCTCTTCTCAAGCTTAGCTTTTCTTCACGTTTGCCCTTGTCAACCATTCTTCTTTTGCATTCTCGGCCTTGCCTACATAGCCAATTTTCATCTTAGTAAGGTGATTTCAGCCTTCTCATGTTCATTTAATCTCACTCCACCCCTTAGAGGCCTTAAAATTACCCCCCAAAATAAACACATCTTTCAGAATTGACTTAACTTTTGTTGATTCCAAATCCCCCTTATTATTTCTAGATCCCCACTAGGTGACCTATTAGAAATTTTGCCATAGATGTCAAAGGTGTCACAAAATTTCTAAGGAATGAAGACAATGACGTCAAAGAGAATTTGATCTAAAAAGATTCTAAGGCATGAATAGGCCTTTAGTCTGCGAATTGTGAGGTTTCTGAACTCATAAGTTCGTCAATGGCTAGTTTTCTTGACAACCAGTTAGCTAGTGAAAATATAAAAAAGTAAGTTTTCAAGGCATGAATGATTTCTACCTTCGGTTAGCGAATCCCTTAGTTCACAAACTC
Organism: Cunninghamia lanceolata; assembly: GCA_027924645.1. NCBI lineage: Eukaryota > Viridiplantae > Streptophyta > Pinopsida > Cupressales > Cupressaceae > Cunninghamia > Cunninghamia lanceolata. The sequence goes on along the minus strand of BSBN01000334.1, from coordinate 3,492,205 downwards.
TTAAGTTCATCGATGGCAAGTTTTTCGAATAGCCAGTTCACCGATATCAGAAAAATCTTTAGTTCATGAGCTTGAAAGTTCACCGATGGTGAAGTTCGTTGATAAGCTTTTCTACTGACAAAGGAAGTGAATGGTATTTTTGCAAATCAAAGAGAAAAATGGTTCGTAGTTTTGTGAATTTGTTGGTAATTTTGTGGAAACGTAAGTGTGCCGACGAGTTCATGATGATGCAACTTTGCTAATAGGTTATGTGATAAAGATTGTGTCGACAAGTTCACAAAGTGGCACTTTTGTCAATAATGGATAAAATATCCAAAGTTCACAGAAAGTTGATTTTGCTGATAAAGGCTTGTATATCGTGGTTCGTGGAGATGAACTTTTGTTGATAAAGGCTTTTTAGAAAAGGTTCATGGAAAGCCACTTTTACTGATAGTGAATGGAGAACAGTCCCAGGTTTGTGGAGATATAAAGTCACCGACATACTTCTCTATAAGGTTGTTAGTAAAATACATTGATTATTTATTTCAGTTGAATCCCTTAGAATTAAAGTGAAAATGGTTATTGTGAAATATTTGAAGTTGGTCGAATTTCTAAAAGAAGAATAAAATAAATATTGAAGTGGCCAACTCAATTTGTTTAAATTGGGCTTAGATTCATGGTTGGGGAATTCAAGTTGGGCCACCCTATGAAATGTATACGTTGGAAATTAAAATTTATAGAGGTTATCTTCCTTTTGATAAATGTAAAGTATTACATATATAAAGGAGAAATGTTCTGGGTGATAGAAGGTGTGCGATCATACATGTGAATGTGATTTGAATGTGAAGGAAATAGATAGAAGATAATTCAAGAGTCACACAGTATGTATCCATGTTTGCAAGAGCATATTGTTTTATTCAAAATTGTAAAACAAAAGGGTTGAGAAGTGTGACAATGAAGTTTTGAAATTGGATTGTGACTCTATTTGTGCAAATCATGATTTATCATTCATAGCAGAGGTGATGATTGTATTGTTTAGAGATTATTACTAACAGTGTATGTATATCATTTCTTTTATAATCAATTTAGAGATTCCAGAGGTTGGTGCCTCTTGACCCTTGTGAGGTTGGTGACACAGGATGGCCAATGCACCCGAATGCTCCTGCATCAGACACGCTAGGTAAGATAAATGTTCCTTGAGGCTGTAACTCAAGAACATTTTCATAGGTCTGGTATAGAAATCCCATACTTATCCAATTCTAAAGCTTGCATCCAAGAGGCTTCATCATTTGGTTTACCCTTCCACTAGACAAGATACTCCATGTATTCTTTGCCTCTTGTTCTTTTAGCCACATGAGAATCAATCACTTGATCAACCTATTCAAACTATTTTTTGGGCAACTAATCCAGTCAAATTTATCCTAAACATCTGAACTGAATTCTACTAGTGCATGTGACTCCCCTTCATAATAGCAATACAAATCTACCACATTGAAAATGGATGAAATATCTACAGCTCGTGGAAGTTCTATTTCATAAGCATTGGATGAAAACTTATGCAAGACCTTACAAGGTCCAATCTTCTTCCATTTTAGTTTATTGTAAGTTCCATGTGGGAACCTCTCCTTCCACAAGTGTGCCAAAACTAAATTTCCAACCTAAAACTCTTGTTCTCTCCTGTGAATATCAACATGCTCCTTGTATTTGGTAGCACTTTTCTCCAAATCTTCTCTCACCTATTTATGCAAATCATGGACATATTTTGTAAAATCTTCATCTATAACACTCTTATGAGTCAAATCAGCAATATCTTGCAATTCATCTACCCCTCTTGGACTGTAACCATATACAATGTGAAAAGGACTTTTCCCTACACTCCTATTGACTGAATTTTTATACCCAAATTCCGCCTGAGCCAAAACCAAGTCCCACTAGTTAGGCTTATTTCCTACCAAAAATCTTAATAAATTTCCCATAGTTCTATTCACAACTTAAATTTGACCATCACTCTAAGGATGGTATGTTGAACTAAAACCCAACTGTGTACCCATTTTCTTCCACAAGGTATGCCAAAGATGACCAACAAATTTCACATACCGATCTAAAACTATGCTCTTAGACAAATCATGTAATCTAACTACCTCCTTGAAAAATAATGTAATAATGTAGGAAGCATCATTACTCTTTTGACATGGAATAAAATGAATCATTTTAGAAAATCTATCAACAACATCAAAGATAGAATCATTACCTCTCTATATGCGAGGCAACCCCAAAATAAAATCAATACTTATATGTTCCTGTTGGCATAATAGTATATAATATTACATTGTTAGTTTATAAGTTAGGTTTTGGGAAGTTACTTTCCCGTAAGAAGTTATATACAGGAATAACAAGGCTTTTAAAAGCCAATGTACTGCATTGTAAAATCATCTGAAGACAATACTATATTGTTCTATAATGGTTTAATTTTGTGTATGTTTGCTCACCATTTCTTAATATGGTATCAGAGCATTGATTATATCTTTGTGCCTATGATTGAAAAATGGTCTTGAAGAAGATAGTTATGTCTGCAACGCAGAGAGATTGCTGCAGATGATGTGTCTACTAGGAGAACTATTGAAGTGAAGGCTGCTTATGGGGAAAGTATTATCCTCTTTGTTTGCTATTTTATTTTGGTGTTGAACTTCTAAGTGCTGCACACTATTAAAGTATTGGAATTTTTGAAAGGATGTCCAATGTTTGGAAGAGTAAATTTGACTGAGTTGTGCCATTATTTTTAAATTATGGAGTATTGAATTTTGATGCTAGCCGCTACAATTTTCAGATTTAAGCATTTTTTTTAATTGCTGCATTAACTGTTGTCAAGCATTGAACATTCCTCTAAAGCCTTGAAGATTTGATGAGGCATTTTAGAAGACTACGCAAGGAGTTAAAACATGTTTATTTACATGAATGGCAAGCACAAAAGTTTGGTGAAAGCAGTTAAAGTGTTTTCCCATATGAAAGAAAGAAACATCTTGTGAATATATTATTGCAGCATATAGAAGACATTCCTCGGGTGAGATTAAAAATTGACTAAAATTTATTAATGTTATACTTTATGAAATGTGAGCCAATGTGAAAAGAAAAAAAAATGTGTTGATGGGTAAAAGACATACGTGAGAAGTAAAATAAGTTTATGTTTCATGAAGGTTAAAACAAATATTGAAAAGTTTTTACCTTATGTGAGAATTAAAATAAGTTTATGTTTCATGAAGTTTAAAACAAACATTGAAAAGTTTTTACCTTTCTTGGGAGAAAGTTAAAAAGAAAACTTTTTAAAAAGGGAGAGATTTTTCATCTTTTAAAGAGTATTATTTTAAAAAGAAAGAAAAGTGGGGAGACATAAGTAGTAGAATTTTTATGAAGATATTTAATTTTATGAAAGGGAGACATAAGTAGTTTCTTAAAATATTTAAAGAATTTATTTTTTGCCTTTGGAGTAATATGGTGGAAAACATTGGAGTTATTTTATCATGGCTACATCAAACATTGGTTGTGCTCTTGGGGCCATTTATACTACACCTAATAGAGTTTTCAAAGGCTCATATGTAACATCAGTTGGATAAAGTGTAACCACATCAAATTAGAGGCAGGCGACATCGGAGGATGGAGGATTTTCCATCATCTCAAGTTAGCTTCTCGCTTTGGGATGATGCTTTGCATGAGAAGCATTTTTGGTTTTGGTTGTTTTGTTTTTCTTTGTTGATGCTGACGGAGCTGACAAATTTGAAGAATGTATGTTTTGTGAAGATTTTGTTTTGGAGACAGGTTTGGGGTTTGGTGTTGAGCTCAATATGGATTATTGTCCAGCGAGCTTCAAAGAGTATATGATCTTGAATTATACCCTTTTGTGGTCACTAGACAACATGTCAGAGATCTGTCGTATCTCTTAGGGTCCATTGTCGAATAATTCAAGACTCTGTGATTTGAGAGCTTGGGACTAAAGAGCTCAAGAACACAGCTTGAAGCTATGCCTTTCCGAGGGTAGATGAGACAGCATGATGGAGCCTCGCTTGGTTCAGGATTTGTTTTTTGGGAGAAGATCTTCTATAAAATATGTATTCATATTATGTAACCAGCTTTGTTGAGTATGTTAGCATTTAGGGGGGGTCCCCTGGTACTTTTGCGAGAACAATGTAATAAGGAGGGAAATGTTGGCATAATAGTATATAATATTACATTGTTAGTTTAAGCATATTAAATAAATGTTAGTTTATAAGTTAGGTTTTGGGAAGTTACTTTCCCGTAAGAAGTTATATACGGGAATAACAAGGCTTTTAAAAGCCAATGTACTACATTGTAAAATCATCTGAAGACAATATTATATTATTCTATAATGGTTTAATTTTGTGTATGTTTGCTCACCATTTCTTAATAGTTCCCACGGTCTCTTTGGTATAGGTAATTGTTGATATAAACCAATGTACTTCCTGAGTCCTTTAGCATATTGACAAACTCTACATCCTTGTACCAACTTCTACACATTTGCAGCCATACTAGGCTAGAAATAACTGTTGTTCAATATTGCCAATGTTTTATCAACTCCAAAGTGTCCACCTAAATGACCACTATTCTTTTATTTCAGGAAATTATCCCTCATTGACCCTTGAGGTATACACAATTTTTGCCCTTTTAACAACAAACATTCCTAAATAAAATATTCTAACCAGGGTGTTATATCTATCTCTATTGGATTCACATAAGCAGCCCATGCTTACTTGAAATCAACATCATCCTTATACAATTCTCTAATAGAATCAAAACCAACTACACTCACCCACATTTTATTCAACAACACACATCTCCTACTTAATGCATCAGCTATCCTATTAGATTTTCCACTTTTATGTTTCAAAACATAAGAATAACTCTGCAGAAATTCAACCAATTTTATGTGTCTCTAATTCAACTTACCTTGGCTATTAATGAATTGCAAAGCATGATGATTAGTATATAATACAAATCCCTTTGGTAGAAAATAATGTTTCCACTTCTTGAGTGCCTTTACAATTGCATAGAATTTTTGATCATACACTGAATATTTCTTCTTTGCTTCATCAACTTCTCACTGAAGTATGAATTTGGTTTCCCCTCTTGACTAAGGACACCTCCAATCGCTATCCCACTTGCATCACAATCTACTTGAAAAACCTTCCCAAAATCTAGGAGTGCTAAAACTGGTTGTTTAGTTACTTTACTCTTAAAAATTTTGTAACTCTTCTCAACTATTGTTGTCCACACAAACGCCTTCCTATTAACCTTGACTATCTCAATAATAGGTGCACAAATCCCACTGAAATTTTGAATGAACTTCCTATAGAAGCTCACCAAGCCATGAAAACTTTTGGCTTCAAATATATTGCAAGGTGAAGGCTAATCCACAATTGCCTTGACCTTCTTTGGATCCATCTTCAGACAATCAACAGAAACTACAAATCCAAAATAAACTAACTCCTTCTTCAAATTGACTAACAATTTCTCTTCTCTCAACTTCTGCAATACTGTCCTAACATGCAGCAAATGTTCTTCCTTTGTTTGACTAAAAATCAAAATATCATCAAGATATACAATAACAAACTTACCAAGAAATGGATTCAACACTTCATTCATTAATCTCATGAAAGTGCTAGGAGCATTTGTCAACCCAAAAGGCATCACTAACCACTCATACAATTTACCTTTTATCTTTAAGGTTGCCTTCCACTTGGTCCCTTCTCTGATTCTAATATGATGATACCCACTCTTCAAATCAATCTTCATGAAATATTTTTCTCCACTTAGGCAAATCCATCATATCATCCATCTGTAGTAATGGGAATCTATATTTTATTGTTATTTTGTTAATGGACCTCGAATCTGTGTAGATTCACAACTCTCCATCCTTCTTTGGTGTCAGCATTGCTAGTACTACACATGGACTGAGACTTTCCCTGATCAACCCCTTATCCAACAATTCATGAACTTGCCTATTTATCTCCTCATTCTCCATAGGTGTCATCCTATATGGTGCCTTGTTTGGTAAACTTGCACTAGATATCAAATCCATACAGTGACTAATATTTCTCATAGGTGGCAATCCATTTAGTAACTCCATCATTATATCTGAGTATTCTTTCAACATCTCTTAAATTTCTATGGGTTCCTATTTTTGTTTTTCTGCTGTCATCAACACTTTGTTTAGGAATAAAAGAAAAACATGACCCTCCTTTCTTCAATTCTTTCAAGAATTTCCTTCCTGAAATCAAATAAACTCTAGGTTTACTTTCTACTTCATCTTCCTTCTACTTCATAGGATTCAAAGGATAATATCTCCCATCCTTCTTTATCCTATATGTATTTTTTCTCCCATCATGAACACCTTGTCTATCAAACTGCCATGGTCTACCCAATAAAATCTGACATGCATCCATCAACATTATATCACACAAAATTTCATCCTTATAACTATCAATTTGAAAGTCCGCTAGGAATTGTTCACTTACCACAATTGGTGATCTTTCTGCAACCAAGAAACTTTGTAAGGAATGGGATTCTTCAACCGCTTCAACTTGAATTTGTTAACCATTTCTTTAGACACAATATTGTCTATGCACTACCATTGTCTACTATCACTTTACAACAGTTACCACTTGACTTAGATTTAGTTCAAAACAAGTTTCTTCTTTGAACAAGTTCAGATTTATCCTTCTCTGGGATCAACAAATCCTTCTCAACATCAAAGATTCTCCATCCTTAGGATCTTCTCCACACTTTGGTGAAGCCACACTTTCACATTCTACATGTGTCACATTCACTCTCGCTTCTTTTCCTTTTCTAGTACTCTGTTGGATCTGAGGGCACTTAAACACCCTATGTCCAATTTCTTCACATTGAAAACAAGTACCACTAAATCCTCTGCCTTTGAAATAATCACCTCTTCCTCTTGAGGAATCTCCTCTTCCTTTGCTTTCCTAGGTATTAGTTTTTGATGAATTGGCCTTTCCTTCCTTATTTTGGTATCCTCTTCCACCACTGGATTGGCCTCTTCCATGTGAAAATTTACCCCTACCTCTAGAATTATTTTGCTTTCTAACAAAATTATCTTCAGCCTTCAGGGCATATTGATAGGCTTCCTCAACACTAGTGATTCACACCATGCTTAATTCATCTTGAATGGAGTAGTGCAATCCATTGATATATCTAGAAACTATCTTAGCATCATCATCAACATGATCAACCCAAATATTCAATTTATAAAACTCCTTAGTATATTGTTGCACACTCTTCTCCTTCTGCTTCAAATTCTGCAATTTCATGAACAAACTAATTTTATACTTTATAGGCAAAAACTTGGCCTTCAATTCGGTTACCATTCTTTCCCAAGTTTGAATTTTCTCCTTTCCATTTCTCTGTCATTATGTTTGAACATGTTCCCACCATAGGGAAGCACGACCCTTCAACTTTGTGTAGGAAATCTTCACTTTCTTAGGGTCTTCAATCGATTCAAAATCAAAATATTTGTGCATCTCTAATATCCAATCGATTAATTCTTTTGGATTTAAACTACCATTATAACTAGGAGGATCTAAACGCAGCTTACTACTTATTCTAGACATTGCCCTCAAAAATTGCCTTTCTACTTCATCTCCTTCATTTGCATCATCTTCTCTCACTTAAACTTCTTCTTCATCCTCACTAACATCTTCAACATGTACTCCTCTACGCTGTGCCATCTCAATAGCATCTAACTGTGTGGTTATTCTTCTCAACATTTCTGTAATTGCCATATCTCCTTGTGGCCCTCTTCTACCATTTCTTCTCTATGCCATGATGTCTTTAGATTCTCTATAGTTGTAGGTATACACTCACTCTCCTTTACCCACAACAAAATATTAGAATCTCTTCTTTGACACATCCATAGTTTCCTAAGGAAACCCGCTCTGATACCACTTGGTGCAAGAATAAATTTAGGGGTCTTATCAGACTACTGAATTAAGCAGCAAATATAAGCTATAACACAAACACCATGCCACCACAAAAGTGAATCTATATTATTTGCAGCAACAAAATGATTACAGGAGTAAAAAATGCATTACACAGTCATGAAGATACATCAATCTCTTTCTACAAAAACCTCCCAAACATTTCTTTCCTCCAAGAGATCGAACCAAGACAAAATCTTACTCAACCAATGAACCAACAATCAAAAGAAAAACCCCCAATCTGGACTAGGAAATCATATTTATGGCACTCAACTCAAATAGTTCAATCACCACAAGTCGTTAAGCAACTGAATAAACTGTTAGAATAGGATGAACTACCATCATTAAATCCCTTTGTAAGCATATCACAATCGCCATTGTATACATTCATCAGTATATATATATATATAGGCTTTAGGTAGTTATCGACAAAATGATGATTTCACAAACTAGTCACTTGCTAGTGTAAGCCTTTGGCTATCGGCAAATTATAACTTCCTCGAACCTTGGAGACCTTTATTGGAAGAAACAAACTTTTCAAAATTTTAATGTCATCAGCAAATGTTTAGTTTCCTAAAACTTAGCTATAAAGGCCTATCGGTGAATGTTATATTTTCTAAACCTATCATTGAATGTTGTGTTTTCTGAACCAATATCCATTCGGTCAGCAAAAACCCAATTTCTGAAACTCGGCCTTGTCATTTCAATCGAGAAATTTGTCCATTTGTGAACCATTTCTTTGAATGCCTTATTGGCAAAAATACGTTTCCACGAACTAAGACTTAGCAATGCAGTCACTTTAGTCATCATACCCTCTTTTGGCAAAATCTAGCTTTCCCGAACCCATTCAAAAAATTAGCAAATGTTGGAACTCACGAACTAGTTAGAAAATACAACAGTTTGCCGACTAAGTAATTCTCCCACATCGGCAAGAATGACTCCTTCCTTCTATCAACAATTTAATTTCTCTATATGAACCAAAGGATTTGGCCTCCAACTTGTCAAGGCTTGTCGGGGAAGTCACCCATCGGCGAACTGAGTCATCGGTGAACTCAGGATTTTTTTGACTGGATATAACTTAGCCAAATTTTGTTTGATCTGCACCAAAATTAAATTGGAGATACCCATTTGGGTCTTCTACAAGATGATGTCCTAAAATTGACCAAATAAATCCAAATTGCTTATGAAACACAAAAAACCAACTTGGAAAGAAATAAAGCCAAAAACAACTTAGGAAATTATATATATATATATATTTTGGTGATACAAGATTGCTAGTGAACCTGGATGCTCCTGCATCAACAACCCTGTAGAAGATGGTGAAGAAATGATAAATCCTGATGATTGAAATATGATAGTCATTGATGAATAAGAATGTGAAGTTGATTTTGAAGGTGAACTTACTTATGCTTCTGAGGACTTGAGATTAGTAAGGAAAGAAAACAAAGAACAAAAGGTGAAGCTCAAATAATAAGAGGAAATGATTCTTATCTAAAAGATTCAAATTGAAGAGGGAAAAAGGATTGCAAACATTGTAAACACTAACCTCAAATCCAAATAAGATGAGTGTTTAAAAATTGAAGAAGAAATTATTTCATTGAGAAAGGAAGTAAAAAAAGTACATGCCTAGTTGAATAAGAATATCAACTTTGGAAAGAGCTCTAAAATTCTGGATGATATAATAAACATTCAAAGCCCTCTATTCATAAATTCAGGTTTGTGCTATCATGAAGAAGTCACACAATCTTCTGCTCAAGAAAAGAAGACTAACTTAGAGAAGACAGTGCCAAATGAAGAAATCTGAATGAAGAAAGAGAGTAAGAAAATTGAAGAAGTTTATATCATCCCTGTCATCTCTCAAGGAAGAAAATTTATAAGATCAACTCCTACAAGACAAACATTCATGAACATGTTTAATTATGCTTTCTTTGGTTAGTGTTTCATTTGTAACCAATATGGTCACAAAGCCATTGAATGCAGATCTAGAATGAGAAGAAGTGGTTATGTAAGTAAAATTATTTTGCCCCTTTGATTGATTTTAATATTACATGTCATGTTTGCAACAATTTTTGACACATAGCAAGGTTTTGCAGAAGTAGCTTGGCAAAGTCAAAATCTTAGATGACTAATCTTGATAACTAAGACAAAAGGATATACATTCCTAAAAATCAGAAAATAGATCATAAGAAGGAATGGAAAGTAAAAAGGAATAATACTCAAGAAGAAGAAAACTCAATGATTGTCCAAAATGCATTTTATGCACAAGGGCAAGAAAATCTGTGGATAATAGACAGTGGGCATTCAAGACACATGACAAGAGATAAAAGCAAATTCATTAGTATTGCAAAGTGGAATGGTGGTTCAGTTAAGTTTGGAGATAACCCCACTACAGAATATGTGGAAAAGGCACAATAAATATTGATAGAAAAACTAGAATAGAAGATGTCCTATATGTTGAAATCCTCAAGTACAATCTTTTTAGTGTAAGTCAGATGTGTAACAAAGGACACAACCTCATCTTTCCATGCACAAGGATGTGAAATCAAAAGAGCAAGCACTAGAAAACTTGTGGCTGAAGCAAGCAAGAGAAAGAATAACTAGTATAATCTTAGTGAAGTCAAAGGAAGAAATTACCTTCTAGGATAGACAAATGAGAGTTGGATGTGGCACAAGAGGATGGGTCATATCAATTTTGATAGTCTTGTGAATATAATCTCTAAACATGTAGTTAGAGACATGCCAAAGATTGCCAAGCCTACTAGTACCTTTTGTAAGGAATGTTAGATTGGAAAGCATACAAGGACAAGGTTCAAGACCAAAGAATACTCTTCAACAAAACCACTAGAACTAATTCATATAGATTTTTGTGGTCCTATAAAAAATGGAGTCTTCAAGGTGAAAAGTAATTTATGTTGCTCGTTGATGATTACTTTAAAATGACATGGGTTACATTTTTGAAAGATAAATCATAAGCTTTTAATAGATTTAAGATCTTCAAGTCTATGGTTGAGAATGAAATGAATGCTAGAATCAAGTTCTTAAGATCAGATAGAAGTGGTGAGTTCACATCAAATGAATTTGTAGAATTCTATGAAAACATGGAATAAGGAGACAATACTCTATTGCAAGGACTCCTCAACAAAATGGAGTAGTTGAAAGGAAGAATAGAATAGTTCATGAGATGGCAAGAGGAATGTTGAATAAAGCCAAGCTACCTAATATGTATTGGAAAGAAGCAGTCCATATTGTTGTCAACAATCTTAATAGAGGATAAATAATAATAAATAACATAGACTCAATATGAATTGTGGAATGTCAAACCTACATATGTCAATTATTCCAGAATATTTGGAAGTAGATGTTATATCAAAAGAGATGAAGACAACTTGGGCAAGTTTGACTCAAGATTTGATGAAGGAATTTTTCTTGGCTACTTAACTAGAAGCAAGGCATACATCTATGCTATAATAAAAGATTGTAGAAGATAGTTGAGAGTAAAAATGTTAGGGTTGATGAAGAGTTACATCCATCCACACATGATCAAGAAGACTGGTGCTTAGAGGAATCTACCTGTATAGAAGAAGGAGAAGAAACATAGGAGACTGCTAAGACACCTACAAAGTATGTTCAGATGAATCACTCTGAAGATCATATTATTGGAAATAAGGGTGATGGAGTTGTAACTAGGAGAAAAAATGAGAGAACAGGTAAATCTCTCTTTGCTATCCAAAGTAGAGCCTAATAATTTTGTTAAAGCTAGTGAAGATGAGAATTAGATCAATGCTATGTAATAAGAGCTAAATCAGATCGAGAAGAATGAAAATTGGGAACTTGTTCCATGGCCAAAGTATAAGAATGTGATTTTCACCAAGTAGGTATTCAGAAATAAGTTGAATGAAGATGGAGAAGTGTTGGTAGGTGGTGACTGATCAGAAAAGTACTGTACACTAGCAATGTATCCTCACTGGGGTTTTTTAGAGCCGACATAAAAAACCCTATTTTTGTAACTAACATAAGGCTTGATAAAACTGGCTAAGGGTTAGGGTTTTGGTTGATATTGTATTGTAGCATTTACAATAGTATTGAGTTACAAGGATTGTTGGTTGTAATCAGTTTGATTTACTGGATAATAATCTTGGACTCTCTATTGGTGGATGTAGCCCGAGTTTGGGTGAACAACATTAAAACTTGTCTCTCGCTGTTATTATTTCTATGTATTTTTCATTCCTCTATTTAATCTTTATTTGCATTTAATTCATATCTTCTTCTGGCTAACCCTAATAAGAAGTGGTTGGAAATGAAGCAAGGTTGGTCTGCAAGGGCTATTCACAAGTGGAAGGTATTGATTTTGAGGAGACATTTTCCCTATGGCAAGATTGGAAGCAATCAGGATGTTTCTTTCATTCTCAGTTCATAAAGACTTCAAGGTGTATCAAATGGATGTCAAACATGGCTTCTTCAATGGTGATCTAGAAGAAGTTTACATAGAGGAACCTAAATGATTTTAGCTATCAGAAGATCAAAATTGGAATGTAGACTTAGAAAGACTTTATATGGTCTCAAACAAGCCCCTAGGGCATGCTATGCAATGTTGGACAAGTACTTACACAAATAAGGCTTCAATAAAGGTATTGCAAATAGTAATCTCTACATCAAGGTAGAAGGTGATCACATGTTGATAGTTGTATTGTATGTTGATGATATTATCTTTGGTGGTAATGATGGGATGTGCAAGAAGTTTGCAGAAGAGATGCAACAGGAGTTTGAGATGTCTATGATATGTGAACTTTCATTATTTCCTGGATTTCAAATTGTTCAATCAGACAAGGGTATCTTTATTTCACAAGCTAAGTATGTCAAGGAGATGTTGAAAAAGTTTGGTATGGATGACTACAAACCAATAAGCACACATATGGTAATAGGTTGTCATCTTAGCAATGATGATGAGACATCTCAAGCTCATTAGACTCTATATAGATCCATGATAGGAAGCTTATTATATTTGACTGCATCAAGACTGGATATTATGCAAGTAGTTTGTATGGTGGCTAGCTTTCAAGCCAATCCAAAAGAGACACACATAAAGGCTATTAAAGGGATTTTCAGATACTTGAAGAGCACATTGGACTATGGATTGTGGTATGAGAAGGGAAAGGGCTTCTCTCTAACTGCATATACAGATGCAGATTGGGCTGGCAACATTGATGATAGGAGAAGCACAAGTGGTGGAGATTTCTTCATAGGTGATAGATTGGTTTCATGGTTAAACAAGAAGCAAGAGTCAGTCACTCTATCAATAGTAGAAGAAAAATATATAGCTACAGTATCTTGTTGTACCCAAGTGTTGTGGATGAAGCAGACGTTGAAGGATATCAAGGTAATATATGATGAGCCCATTCCTATTTTGTGTGATAACACAAGTGCTATAAACATATCAAAGAATCTAGTGATGCATTCTAGAACCAAGCATATATCCATTAAGTATCACTTCTTGGGAGAAAAGGTTGCAAATCAGGAGGTATAGTTGGAGTACATCACCACAAAAGATCATATTGCAGATATTTTCACAAAGCTACTTCCTAAGGATACTTTTGAATATCTCAAGAAAAAGTTAGGAGTTATTGCTCCTTCTTATTCTCACAAGTAGAAGTGCAGCTGAAACATCTGTCTAGGGGGAGTAGCTCAAGGCTTATCCTTCATCCCTGGCTGGATAGTGGCTACCTCTCAGGCATAGCAGGTAGATAGAAGACAATATAGATGATCAAGTTTGACATAGCAAAGGGAAGAGATATATTAAGGAGGTGAATTACAATCAATGGGAGCTAGTAATTGGAGTATCTTTAAGCTCCGTGGAGAAGACAATTTTGAGATAGATCAACCGATGAAGATTTTTTTGAGGTACAAAAATTAGGAAGAATTACATCATGAAATAAAGAGCTTTGTTACATCCCCTTTCCATTGATGTCAAAGGCGAAGAAATTTTAGAAGTTGTGTAATAGTTTAGGGAGAGACACAAAAGTGAACAATTCAAAGTTTATTTCTTTTTGGTTGCCATCAGTGACCAAGGGGGAGATTGTTTGAAATATTGTCATTCATGTCAAAGGTATCATTGATGTCAAAGGTGTCACAAAATTTATAAGGCATGAAAACAATAACATCAAAGGGAAATTGATCCAAATAGATTCTAAGGCATGAATAAGCCTTCAATCGATGAATCACAAGTTCTGTGAAGTCCTAAGTTCAGTGATGGCTAGTTTTCTTGACAACCAGTTAGTTGATGAAATGATGACAAAGTAAGTTTCCAATGCATGAATGATTTCTATGTTTAGTCGGTGAATCGCTCGGTTCGTGAACTCTTAAGTTCATCGATGCCAAGTTTTCCCAATAGCCACTTCACCGATAGGCAAGTTTAGCTGATGAAGGCTTGAAGAAGAAAGTTTAAAGTTTGTGGTTTTTGAAGTTCACCAATAGGCAATTTTTCCAATAAGGTATCAGAAAAATCTTTGGTTCGTGAACTCAAAATTTCACCGATGGCGAAGTTTGCTAATAAGATTTTTTGCCAACAAAGGAAGTGAATGGCATTTTTTCAAATCGAAAAGAATAATGGTTCATAGTTTTGTGACTTTGCCGGTAAGTTCATGGAAATGTAAGTTTTCTAATGAGTTCATGATGATGCAACTTTTCTAATAGGCGATGTGATAAAGATTGTGTTGGTAAGTTCACAAAGTGGCACTTTTGTCGATAATGGATAAAATGTCCAAAGTTCACAGAAAATTGATTTTATCAATAAAGGATTTTAAGTTGCGGTTTGTGGAGATGAAGTTTTGCCATTAAAAGATTTTGAGAAAAGGTTTGTGGAAAGCCACTTTTGTTGATAGTGAATGGAGAAGAGTCCCAGGTTTGTGGAGATATAATGTCACTGACAGACTTCTCTATAAGGCTGTTAGTAAAATACATTGATTATTTATTTGGGCTGACACCCTTGGAATTAAAGTGAAAATAGTTATTGTGAGATATTTGAAGCTGGCAAACTTTCTAAAAGAAGAATAAAATAAATATTGAAGTGGCTAACTCAGTTTGTTTAAATTGGGCCCAAATTCATAGTGCGGGAATTCATGTTGGGCTGACCCTATGAAATGTATACATTGCAAATTAAAATTTATAGAGGCTGACTTCCTTTTGAAAAATTTAAAGTATAACACAGATAAAGGATAAATGTTCTGGGAAATAGAAGTTGTGCGAACATACATGCGAATGTGAATTAAGTCTGAAGAAAATGAACAAAAGATAATTTAGGAGTCACACAGAAGGTATCCTTGTTTACAAGAGCATATTATTTTAGTCTAAATCATAGAATAGAAGGGTTGATAAGTGTGACACCAAAGTTTTGAAATTGGACTATGATTCTGTTTGTGTAAATAATGATTTATCATTCATAGCAGAGGTGATGATTGTATTGTGCAAATATTATAATTGACAGTGTATGTATGTCATTTCTTTTATAATCATTCCATCTAGATTCCAGAGGTTGGTGCCTATGTTTATTTGGATTGGTGCTCAAGTTGATAAGGGGTTTGAAGTCTCCTGTAGGTTGGTGCCTATAAATGTGTAAAAGGATTTGTCCTTCTTAGATTGAAATTCATGTGGGTTGGTGATTACAAAATATTGTAATTCATTGACTCATTTTGTATGGTTGGATTTGGGCTGTAGACCCAAGAAACTTTTCTCATCGTGGTTTTTCCCTTATGGGTTTCCATGTAACTATTGTGTTCTCTTGTGTGGATGTGTGGATGTTCTTATGTTTGCATAGTTGTTAAATAATTTGATCGATGTGGTAAAGATCTTGTTGTTGCAGTAGAATTGAAGTAAAAATTGGTATATACTGATTCAACCCCCACCCAGTATATAAATGTGTTCTAACATGACCCTACTAGTGAAAGGGGCATCATGTTTAACTTGTTTGCTTGGCTTAGGTGCAATGACATATGGCTTCCTCTTCCATCCAAGACCCCTACCAAACTTCTAGTTTTTACCTAGACCCCTTCCTTTGTGGGTCACTCATGGATCCCCACCAAGCGACTGAGGGTCGCCACTAGGCAACATGACCCATGGGCATCCCATGGCTAACCTTGGGTTTTCATCCATAGATTCTCTTGTAGTTTGGGCCCCAAAAATCTCTATTTTTGCTCCATTTTCCATGAGGATTCAACCTAAACATAGAGCATGAACTATTCTTAGCACATCTACCATCTATAATCATGCAAAATTAGCTCATTTGATCTATACTTGTCACCTCTCTAACTCATGCTAACTCCGTTTTGCAGTTTGTGATAAGCTATCATAGCTTCATCACTCCTCTTTCATCTTAGTCCTCTCTTCAATCTAAATAGTTAACTCTCCAATTGAGGGAGTTAACTCCCCAATCACCCCCACCCTTAATGTGCTCTTCCAAGCTATAAATACCCATCACCTCTTCATTATTTATCAAGTTTGAGAATGCTCTTATCATTTTCACAAGCTTTTCCAAGCTTCTTTATAGGCCTTTGAGTCTTTTTATTCATTTCTTTCTTTAGTTTTTCTAAGCTTCAAAGCTTTCATTTCATTGGTTTTCATTGTTACGAAGCTTCAAAGCTTTCTCATAGGAGGCAAATCCATTATTGCAGTCAATTTTCAAGCTTTACATTCACTTTGCAATTAGCATTCTGATGCTCTTCACAAGATATAGGTGTAGGTTGTGCTTTAGTATTTTGTTGCCAAGCCCTTCAAAGGTTTCATATAATATTTTTATGCTCACAAGTTTCCCATGCCCAAGTGCTTGAAATCTGTCATAAGCTCTCCCAATTCATAGCTTTATCAAGCTCATTCATTTTCTTTCTTCCCAATTTCTACCAAGAGAATGACCCCACTACTAGAAGAAGATGAAGAGGTTACCAAAACAAGGATTTCTGAGGGTAGTGCAAAGACTCATGCATCGACCACAATCTAGGTTTTTCATACTTTATTAGATAATTAAATCACAATTTTCTCTTGGGAATAGTAATCTTGTGTTACAATTTCCTTGATAGATTTACTTAAAAGTTGATTAGATTAGTTTTCTTAAAGTAAATTGTAATTCTAGATTAGTTTTCATATTTCACATTTTCAATTCTTAGATTAGTCCAAAAATCTCTTTGAAAATACAAAAAACATATAATAAATTGCATTAGGTAATCTCATATTAATTTGCATTCATCTTTCAATTTCCTAGTTAATTAGTTCATTTCAAATTTCAATTCTAGAAAAAGAATACAAAAATTGTTTGCATACATATGAAAACTGAAGAAAATACGAAAACATTGGAACTTAGAAAAAGTCAAACCGTCAATCCGATCGTAAGGTAGGATTCAACAAAATAAATATTCACAAAATCCTCAATTTCATCATGAGGTCAACATGGTCAAGAGAACTCACACAAAGCCTTAGATAACACCACTAAGTCAAAATTCAATTCTTGGTCAAACTCAAGTCTATTCTCTCTATCCAAGCATATGAATGTGCCCTATAATTAAAAGTGAGTTGGTGAGGGCTATGCTTGAGGAGATTAAATACTTGCATCCTAGGCCACAACTGGCACAACAAACACAAGAAGAAAAAGAACATGTGCTTACATTAATTCAGCATAGAGGACAAATACAACAATGTGTTCAAGCCATCAAAGAAAGGTTACAACATACTAGGCTTATCAATGACTACAGCAAACATCCATCTGAATGTTAGAACACTAGAAACCCAAACAAGAGATTGGTAACTAGTGATATTTCAAATAATATTTTTATCTCCACCACAATGGTCATAAAACATAACATAGAAAACCATGATGAGTCCTAGGACCAGTCGACTTCTCTTTGCAACATTCTGCTCCCAAGAGAATAGAACCACCCCTGCTCTTGCCTCCACTTGACTGGCTTCTTCCATGAGAGAGAGTGACTTGGATGTCACCCAAGGCAACGAGAGGGTCCATGTGTTAGAAGAATGTCTTTGGAAATGTATTCTGTCATTGTTGCTTCTACTGATAACTTGAGCATGAGCACAAGGAACATACAACTATGCTTAACAGTGTTGTGATTGATGGTAACATTATATTTGTTATGATATAGTTTAGGTTGGTTCTCTACTTTGCAAGATGATTTGATCCTCTTCCATAAAGATTCATCTATTCCTTCTTAGAAGACAATTGTGCAAAGAGATTTTATCCGGTAAGGAACATGTTGAGAATTTTGGTAAAGTGTCAGTATACTGCATTCAGTGTAAAGAGTTTTAGTATTTTGGTCCACATTCATCCAGTATAGAATATGTATCTATGCAGTTGCAAGGGGTTGTAAACACATGTTTAGAGATTTCAAAGCCAAAGTTTCAATTTTTGAAGTTCTTCAGAATGAAAATTAGAGTTTTCTGAGTATCACACTCTTAATAGACAATGCATTGACAATGTTAGTTTTGATTTGAGACACTCCACATTTCAATGCAGGTGAACTGTGTGCTATACAGATTTAAGGATAAGTTTATGGATATCTGGATCATGTATATTTCATGTTTCAAGCTTTTTGGAGGTCCGTATACAATTTTGTAAAATGACAGAGAAGTTACAGTATTGTTGTCTTGTCAGTGTGTCTGATCTGAAGGTGTTGATGTTGTGAAAAAAGAAAAAAATGTTTTATGGAGTTAAGTGGGAGCTATTTTAGGTCCATGCTGACCTATCTCAAAGTTTGAATCTTGGTGTAGAGTATGTGTGTAAAGTTTTGGGACCAATACGTTATGTATGGCATGTCCTGCACATTACATCCAATTAGGCTGACCTAATTGATGTTGTGAAAGAAGTGGATATATATGAAGGAATGTTTTCGATGTTTAAATGATGTGAGATAGAGATGTGATCTATGAAAAGTGACAAGGGAATTCTAGATGAAGATTGTGTATGGAGAGCATAGCAGTTCGGTAATTCAAAATAATATGATAACTATTTAGAGTTTTATTGGAACTGTACTTCATGTATGTGTTAGATACAACTGTAAACAATTCAAACTTAGCAGTGACCCACCCATTCTCTTTTATCTTTTTCTTTTAGGACAGTGAGTCCTTTGGCATTGAGCCATCTATAGTGAGCATGCTTGGACAATGAGTCCACCAATTCTATCAACCTTAACCGGGTGCCTCATTAATATATATTGTGAGCTAATCCTCATAGTGGTATTTCCCATTTTGGGTTTTCCACATAAAAATCCTGGTGTTCTTGTGTTATGAATTGTGGCTGCATGCTTTATGCTTAATTTCCTTTACTACAACTAAATACTCTAAATGGATTAAAATGTTTGATGTGTAAATAGTTTAAGATAATACTGATTCAACCCCACCCCCCCCCTCAGTATTCTAGGTGTTCAACAATTGGTATTAGAGCCAGGTTCATTGTAAGAAGCCTAACCACTCAAGGAAGTTCTTGGAGATTTAACACATGGGTGCTAGAAGATTTCCTACTCCTTCGGAAGAGATTCCTGCTGCTAAATAGGTTGAAGAAGACTGCATGCTTGACAAAGCTGGGGAACTTAATGTTGCTCTTGAGGATCTTGAAAGAAAAGGAAAATGTTAGAGAAGTAGATGAATCCATAAAAAAATTGAGAGTACAAGTCAAAAATTTTAATGAAAGGTATAAGGAATTTAGTGAAAAATTGAAGCATGCAAATGAATCTATTAGTGGTCTAAAAGTGCTAGTTGAGGAGAAGACAAGAATTGAGGAATGTCTTAATGCAGTAGTGAAAAGCAAATCAGAAGAATGTACAAGGCTTGAATAGAAAATTGTAAATCTGAGATCTAATCTAGAGAAGGCAAGGATGTATGAAGAGAAGTTTAAGATGAGTTCTACCAAGCTTTATGAAATGATTGCAAGTCAAAAAAGTTTAAAAGATAAAGAGGTTTTAGGGGAAAGTTCAAAATCAAATCAGACTTCAAATCAAAGGAACAATGCCAAGCAGATCCAGATTCAAAGAAATAAAGTGAAAAGACAACCAGTCAGATAAGCAAATACTCAAAGGTATCCATAATTCAATGGTTTTTGTCATTCTTGCAATAAATTTGGATACAAGGCAATAGAATGTAGAGGTAGAAAGAATCAGAATGTTCTGCTTTCTCTTGGTCAATGCTTCACATGTGAAAATGTTGGTCATAAAGATAGAAAATCTAGAAGTCAAGTGATGAATGGCTATAATAATGGTAGAATGGTTCAATCTTTCAATGGCTACTGTTATACATGCAATAGTTTTGGGCACAAAGATAACCAATGCAGATCTAGAATGAATGGAAGGAATACTAGTGAGAGGAATGTTGTGTGCTACAATTGCAATAAGTCTGGACATATTTCCAAGTTCTGTAGGAGAACAAACATGAAGAAAGATAATCTAGGAGAGAAGAACAAATCAACTCAAAAGATTGATCCAGCAGAGACTAAGAAGGAGATGAATAAGATTTGGTTTAAGAAGGATGTAACATAGGCTAAGGATGGGTTTGTACTAGATTCTGGTGCAAATGTTTCCTCTAGAAAATAAGTTGAGATATTTAGCTTAGGAGGAGCTTTAATGAAAAAAATTCACCCCTGCCAAAGAAAAGATGCTGATGCTTCAGTATGAGGATATATGTGTAGGATAATATGCTTAAACTGTTGGAGAAAGTTCTGGTAGAAAATCTCTTGATACAGAAGTTTGTGGAGTATTTGTAGGTGACAGTGTACATTGAGAAAGGTTTGACAGTTCTATTGTCTGGGGAATTAAATACGAATTAGGTCAAATCTAGAAATCTATAAAAGGAATTTTACATAGGAAAATCATTCAAAGACTAGATCAAGAGCTATGTTGAGTAGAAGAAGAGATCAAGGTGATTCAGAGTTCACTTCATCAAAACCCTAGTATAGTAAAAGTGAAGAAAAGGTATCTCTCAATCTTTGGTTTACCCTAGTTTATCAGAGATCTTTGTTCTCAAAATGTTTGTTATCATTTTTCAATGGCAACTCCAAGGGTTATTGAGGTAACAGAGAAACCTCAACCTAAATTCAAGAAATTCCCTGCTAAATCTATTGAGGATGATCCGTTGGGAGCATTTTCTTCGATACCACTTGGGGTTTTGCTGATTGCTGACTTCATAAGAAGTCTTGGTTATGCTAAGGCTCAAGACGATGCCCTTCCTGCATTCTTTGTAGTTTTTCAGAAAAAAGATGTAGAGAAGAGAGAATACCAAGGAAACTGGTTGAAAAATATTAGAATGATATTATCTTCTTGGTTTCTATTGATGTATGTGTGATGGAAGTTGTTGAGCCAAGGACTGTGTGGATCCCTACTATATGATATGAAGTATATGAACAAGAAACTATTGGTCTAGCTAATGTACTATTGAAAAGCCCTAAGGAGACCACCAAAGAAAGATTTTGTACCTATGAAGATAAATTTGTAGAAGTGCATATGGAGTAGTGCAAGCCCTAGATAAGGATGAAGGTACAAAAAATAGTTCATGAATATGAAGAAAGTATTGGGATATCAAAAGAGCAGATGTAGAGTTAGAGTACAAATTAAGGGAGAAACCAATGCTGTAGAAAGCTCAGGAAGCCCAAGAAGATCCAGTAGAATTGCTACCATTCCTCCTACCCTTTAGAATTCCTACAGGACTATGCCTTCAGCTGGTGAGAAAAGAAACGTAGCTCTGGTAAAATAGAAAACTCCTCCGATGGCCCAAGTTACTAAGGTTGAAAAGAAGAAAATATCTGATGAAGATGCCCCTACTGCCCCTACCATGAAAAGAGTTAAGACAAAGGTAGTTAGCAAGATGGATGTTAGCACAAGTATAGATGAAGAAGAAGAAGTTAAGCCTAAACTGATGTGGAAATGAACAGAAGATGCTTCACAAAGTGAAGCAACTGCAAAGAAAAGAAAAGATTTGTTGAACATATGTGGGAAAAGAAGAAAGAAGCCACTAAGAAGGTGGCAACTAAAAAGAAGAAGTCTTAGGAAAGCAGAGGGAGATCTCTAATTGAAGATAAACAACAAAGACAAGTAGAACTAGTAAGCCCTAGAACTCCCATGAAAATAGTTTCCTTATTCAATAATATTGTACAACATGATGCTTTAGGAGATACAACTACTTTGTATAATGAGGCCAATGAGGATGATAAGGTCACCATAGTAGAGGCCATAGTGAAATATAAAATAATTTTGGAAGTGGATATGAAGAATATTGAGGTCAAGTTCCTTCGGAGTTATGGGATATTTTGTTAAAGAGGAGACAAGAAGCCATTCAAAAGGAAGGAAAAATAAAAGAATATGCTTTGCAAAAGGTTGGCACTTCATTGTCAGATGAGAATAGAGCTACATTAGCTCAACTATATTCAACTCAGTCTAGTGTAAAACAAAGGGTAACTACTCTAATGAGTAGAGATGCAAATGATTTTGAGAAACTGAAAAAGGAAACTATAGAAAAGATTTCTAATATAGCTCAAAAATATGGGACGTTCTCAAACAATTGTGTTTCAGATGTTTCAAATGAAGAAGTGCTCCAAAACATTAATGCTCAACATGAGCATGATATAGGCAATGAACAAAATCAAGACAATGTTGCTGCAGTACTAGAAGATATAGCTCAAATATACAAACAGGCAGAATAGAACATTGAAGAAGAAGGTACCTCTGACAAGGATAATGAAAAGGTAGATGCATCCATTTCTCCTCCGGATAACATGCTGAAAACATTAGAGACAAATTTTTCAAAGAAAGATGAAAAAATGGACAATGACAAAGAAGAATAGGAAGATAGTAAAGAAGAAGAGAAAGATAAGGGAAAAAATGTTCTCAAAGATTCAAAAATGAAAGAAGAAAACCCTATGGACTCTGGTGAAGGAAAAGAGAAGGAGCAAGATGTGGAAATTGTGAGGTCTTCTGGTGTTTTCTCCATTCCCTTTGGAGACTCCCTGAAAAACTTATTGAGTATTGAACCTGAATTTCAACCTTGTGTCTCTTCACATGTGCTACATTTTCCAGTACAACAGGGGAACATAGTCTTGGATAATATTTTTCCTCTCCAAAAGCTTCAACTTGGAGACTTATTTCTTACATCTGCTAGAAAAGAAGTAATAGAGACACATCAGAAAAGTGGAGATTTAATTGATGAAGCTTTGAAGACATTGCAAGCTGTCATACCTGGTGCAAATATTGACACATCTCTTTCAAGTATAAAGAATCTGAAATCTTTAATGAATTCTTTCAAGGAATATGCCTACAAACTCAATGAACAAATAGAAGATGAATTTGAAAAGAAGTTAGATGAAAAGAGAATGAAAAAGTTTACTGAGAGATGTCCCAGTGCACATAAGAAATTTTAGGAAAAATAGAAAGATGTTCAAGACTGTTAAATTGAAGCTAAGGCCCTTTTCCAATTTGGCCTAACATAGCTTGAAGCCACTAGAAACATAAGAAAAGAGATGGACTCCATTGAGTCCAAGATCAACAATGCTTCTGGTGCCTATGATCTAGCACTAGACCTTGATGGAAGCACAAGGAATGCAATTAAAACCTTCACAAGAACTACTTTCAACTAGAGGCTCAAAAATAAAATATTATCTTACAGTTTGGAGAAATACGGGATCTGATAAATCCCAAATTATTTATTATTTCAAAAGCCCTTTTGAGTGCTAATGAAGTATCAAAGGGAAATCGTATGCTAAGCACTCTAGAAGAAGGTGAAGAGTCTCTGATGGAGATTGAAACAAATTGTAGAATACTTGAAGAAGCTAAGAAAGTCTGGGATGAAGGTAAACAGGATTGGCAAGCTCAAGTGCAGAAGTTGTAGACACTTCTTTCATCTCGCTGATAGAAGTTTTCTCTTTTTATGCATGTAAAGTTGATCTACTTCAGATTTCTTATATATATACAGGAGGTTTAGAGCAGTATTCAGTACAACACCTTCTTGGTTCCACCTCTGGTACATGATTTAGGGGGAGTCAAGTCATGATTTTAGATTGTATATATATTTCTCAGGGGGGAATCAATTCAAACATTTCAAATTATGCACATAGGGGGAGATTTGGTAAAGACAGTTATTTACAACCTTTACACTCAATGTCAAAGGGGGGAGGTTTTGAAGATAGTTTGGCAAGTTGCCATCAATGACAAAGGAAGATATTGTTAGAAGAATATCCTTCAAAATGTATTCTATCATTGATGCTGCTACTAATAACATGACCATGAGCACAAGGAATATACAACTATGCTTTACAGTGTTGTCATTGATGTTAACATTGTCTTTGTTATGATGTAGTTTAGGTTGGGTCTCTACTTTGCAAGATGGTTTGATCCTCTTCTATATAGATTCATCTATTCCTTCTTAGAAGACAACTATGCAAAAAGATCTAATCTGGTAAGGAACATGTTGAGAATTTTGGCTAAGTGTCAGTATACTGCATTCAATGTACAGAGTTTCAGTATTTTTGTCCACATTCCTCTAGTATAGAATATGTATCTATGGAGTTGTAAGGGGTTGTAAACACATGTTTAGATATTGTAAATATGAAGTTTCAAGTTTTGAAAT
The DNA here is from genome assembly GCA_027924645.1 of Cunninghamia lanceolata. NCBI lineage: Eukaryota > Viridiplantae > Streptophyta > Pinopsida > Cupressales > Cupressaceae > Cunninghamia > Cunninghamia lanceolata. The sequence goes on along the minus strand of BSBN01000334.1, from coordinate 3,467,624 downwards.
TCTTCTAAATGAAAGTTAGAGTTGTCTGAGTATCACAATTTGAATAAATAGTGCATTAACAGTGTCAGTGTTGATTTGAGACACTCCGCATTTCACCCTAGGTGAACTATTTGCTGTGCAGATTTAAGGATAATTTTATGGATATTTGAATCATGCATATTTTAAGTTTAAATCTTTTTTGAGGTCCACATACAGTTTTGTAAAATGACAGACAGGTTACAGTATTATTGTCTTGCTAGTGTGGCTAACCTGAAGATGTTGATGTTGTGCAGAACATAAATATGTTTTATGGAGTTAAGTGGGAGCTATTTTAGGTCCATTCCGACCTATCTCAAAGTTTGAATCTTGGTGTGGAGTGTGTGTGAAGTTTTCAGACTGACAGGTTATGTATGGCATGTTCTGCATGTTATATCCAATTAGGCTAACCTAATAATGTTGTCAAAGAAGTGGATATATATGAAGAAATGTTTTCAATGTTTAAATGATGTGAGATAGAGATGTGATCTATGAAAAGCATTAAGGGCATTTTGGATGAAGATTGTGTATGGAGAGTAGAGCAGTTTGGTAATTCAGAACAATATGATCACTATTTAGAGCTTTACTGGAACTGTACTTCATGCATGTGTTAGATGCAATTGTAAATAGTTCAAACCTGGGAGTGAGCCACCCATTCTCTTTTAAGACAATGAGTCCTTTGGTAGAGAGCCATCTGCAATGAGCATTCTTTGACAGTGAGTCCACCAATTGTATCAACCTTAACTGGTTGCCTCATTAATATATACTATGAGCTAATCATCATCATGTTTTTTCCTGTTTTGAGTTTTACACATAAAAATCTTGGTGTTATTTTGTTATGAATTGTGGATGCATGCTTTATGCTTAATTTCTTTTACTACAATTGAATATGCTAAATGGATTAAAAAGTTAGATGTGTAAATGGTTTAAGAGAATACTAATTCAACCCCACCTCTCAGTATCCTGGGTGTTCAACACCATGTGCTATGTCAAATCTAACTTTTCTGTGCTTGTGTGCTGAGTCACATTTTGAGGTGTACAAAGCCTATGATAGATAGTCTTCTTAGTACTTTTATTTGAAAATAAATGAGGTAGAAATCTATGGATAATTGTTCCAAGGATTCTCTAATGTATGTGGTAGACTCCAGCAAAAACGTGGTAGAAAAATGGTGATAATGTGATATCTAAGTAAAAATAATAGTCTAAAACTAGTGGTAAGAGTTGAAATAATGTTGTAACTACAAGAAACAATGTGATGTATAAAGGGAATGTAGAAAAAATATTTTTTGCTAAACATTCCTCTAATGATAAATCCTCTAATAATGAAAATGATGCTTTGTTCATTTTAGCCAACATTACTAGTAATGACTCCTAGTTAGTTTATTTAGGTGCTTTACACCACATGACTTGTCATAGGAAGTGGTTTTCATATAAATCATATGATGGTCGTGAGGTGTTCCTTGATGAAAAGAATTCATATCAAATTGATAAGATAGGAAAGTTAAAACTTCTCTTCAATGATGGGAGAGCAAAATCGCTCATTGACATGCCACACATTATAGAATTGGCATGTAATTTTATTTCTATTTATAATATTAATAATGTTAGAGTGCATCTCACATTTGAAAAGAAAAATTGTAATTTGTGTGTAGGGAATATAGTTCTAGCTAAGGGATCCCAATGTGGGATTTTATTTAAGCATGATGCATATACATGTTGTAATATTACCTATGTTAAAACTAAAATTCACTAGCACTAGAAGTTGGGCCACATTAGTGAAAAAGGGATTATTGTAACATCACATTCCATAATACTCATGCTTAAACATAAATATTCATCTTAACAGGAATTAGGATACATCATAATTATCTAGAGCATAGTTAAACAAGAATGAATCATTATCATTACAATAATTAAGCATGTTATTCTTTACCAGAATATAACAAAAATTAAAATTACAATATCCAATGATCTCTCATTAGTGAATAACATTGACTATGCATGTACAAAGTTATGCTCAAGGCATCAAAAATTAAATTATACACAATCACTGACTATCAAGTCATATTGAGAAAAACACTGTATCTAGAACATATGACATTTGTCTTCATAAGCCTCAGCTTGTCTTCTTCTTGGGAAGGAGAGCATCATCTGACTACTTTTCCTCCAATCACAGACTGGCGATCCCCTGCACAACTTCCTACCTAGAAGTGGCCCTACCCTTCACAGAAGGTATAGATATAAGGAACCATTAGGTTTGCCATTTGAGTATCTAGTGTCGTGTCCTTCATAATGCCTCATGATCATGTAACTATAGATCCACTCTAACTATGCATGACACTATTGCAGACATTATGCCATCTAGAGAACTATGGACCGACAATGCATACAGAGACGGATGCATTACTTTGGCCAATGATTTACATACATATATATTATGCTATGAACATTGTCGTATGTCCAACACCTTGACTTGACTTATAAGCTATCATGTCCTACAGTAACCATAATTTGACCTTTCTTGGTCTTAGAATGATAAGTTTAAAATGTCTCTATCCATTCCTTGGACATTCGACTCCTATTTTCAAAACCCATTCCCAAGGGTCTTGTTGCTTAGGCAACATGGAACTTGTGACTCCACATTACACTCTCTCGCACTTTCATAAACAAATAAGTTCATTCATGTTTTCAACACCTAACCTTACCTGGTTGGTGTCTACTTTATTTACCTAATATCAAGGTTTATACTTAATTCATATCATCAAAGGAATACTTAATATGACTCATAGAGTTGATCTTTTTTAAAAGTTCTATCTCAAGAGATCCTCTTAATACCATATACTCAATAAGAAATATTTTCCATTCACAAATATAGCATTCACTTTCTTATATACAACATAGTTAATAGTAACTTAGGATTTATTCTTTTAAAAAAGAACATTTCAAAGATTAAGTTTCCTCTAGGGAATATGGCATACAATCATGGCTTCCAAGAAGACAACAATATGTCTATATTAACCTTCCCACTTCCATGAGAAGTCATTATAACTTTGGCATGCATTATATGCACAAATAATACCATTATAAGACAATCGAAGGTTGACATAGTTTACCTCAAGTTGATATGATAAAGTACTAAGTGCACACCAAACTTAGGTTTACCACTAAGTATAGAATGGTCGTTTCTATTATATGGTTTGACCATACTTATTATTACAAGAATAGTTTTGAAGTATCAATATCATATGCCGATATCCTCAGCTTATACTCATTAGAAATTAATGCCCAATCAGGCTCATTATCAAATACTATGTCTTCATGCTTCATCGGCTATTGAACAATTATAAGGAAACATTGATAAAAAGATTCATGGCTCGATAATAGTTTAGTCTAGTTAACATCATGCAACGTTCTTGCATGTGTTACTTGTTGTAAGTATGTGCCCAATTGGTGTTGTCATTGGTGTCAACTGTATCATTATCTTTTGATTGATTAGAAGCCCTATATGTTGAGGACATTGAGAAAATTATCCCCTCCGAAAGAATCAGAAAGGAAACAATGAATCACAGTGAAGACAGTGAGTTGCATACTGAAGAACAGTCTAGAAGATTGCTCCACATTTCTTATAGATTGAAGATCTTGGTTTGTGGATTGGGAATTATTTAGAGGCATGTTTGAAGATGCTAAATCTTGAGTTTGAGCCTTTGGTATGAAGAATTGAGTGAGTTACATTCACTAGAGTAAAACCTACTTTTTCTAATTATTCACTGGTGACAGGGAGAAACTATTTTGCTTCGCATTCCTCCACATTGAAGTATTTTGCTCTATGGTTATAGAGGGAAGTCTAGGATGATGATAAGTGACTAAAACTACAATGGTTCATGATTTGGTAGTCCGCAAGCTATCTTTCTTTTATGACAGTTCAAGACAGTGAAGTTCACGTGCTCTAGTGTGAAGAATCTCATGGATTAAGTAGCTAGAGTTTGTGCGGTTGCTCCTGGTAATTACAACGTGCTTGCGGATGCCTCCTAATTGTGTCCCTACCTTTACAGTGGTCTGGATTAAGGAATGAAGGTCATGTTTGAAATTTATTCCCAGATAACATAGCATGCAACCAGTCTTAGCCAACTTGTTTAATCCCAATGATTGCGGAGATCTCTTGAAGACTATAGAAGCGTGTTGTATGTTTGAGTCCTAGCTAAGGCATGGCGTGATTTGGATACATTCTTACATCTTTTCCTTAGCTAATTTTGTATTAGGTCTAGACCTATTTTATGTATGTTTGTAATGCTAATCTTGGAGATTGTTCTGATGGTTGATGATTGTATAGCCAACGTTGATGATTATTCCAAGGTTGATGTAGTGTATAAATACTTGTAATTGAGTTGTGAAAATGTATCCAAGTGTGAAGATGTGAAGATAAGGTGAATTAGTTGCAGAGTAGAGCATAGTTGTTTGCACATCAATGGAACTAAACTTTGGCATGAAGTAGATGTTGTTATCTTAGTTCACCCCTTTGGCAATGAGCCTTCTTTTGGTGTAGTGAGCCACCCCTTGGCAGTGAGCCTCTTTGAGCAGTAAGCTCTGGGTAGTGAGCCTATGATTTTTAGTATTGTGCTTTACATAATAATCTTGTGGGTTAACCCCCACTATGGGTTTTTGCTTTACAGGGTTTTCCATGTAAAAATCTGGTGTCCATTGTGTATGATCTTGTAGTTGTGTCAAAATTACTGATTCTACGTTTCCATGTTCTAATCATAATAACAATAAATAAGTGGATGATGTTTTAAGATGCATAAATTGTTTAAGTTTTGTGACAATTGATTCACCCCCCCTCTCAGTTGTCTTATGCATTTCAACATAACCAACAGAGATAATATGACCTCTAGTTGGCTGAATGACATCAAAATTTAAAAGCTTCAAAGAACATCATAAAAGAATACGTGTAGCCTCTTGAGCCTTCGACAATAATTTACATTCACTCTATTGCCACAGAGAAACTCATTAAAGATATATGTGTATGGATTTTCATGCCAAGAGCATATGTTAATATCTATGTCAAGTTGACACAGTCGACATTCTTTATTATTAGAGGGATTTAATTTTATTAACCACCATTATAAGCCATTATCTATCAAAATATCATACCTGTAACTACGACACAATGTTATTTCTTTCTTGCAAAAATCATTATCTTATGCACCCAATTCAAGCCTCCTCGCTCTTCCTGTACTGCTATAGTAATCCCTTTTTAGACTTCACTTAAGTTCTTTTGTTTTCTTTTTTTCCTCGAGCTCTACCGAGAGAACCATAAAATAACAATAATAAATAAACTATAATGCCTCCTCTCAATGGCATCATCAATACCAAAGCCAAAAATGAAGTTCTTTGTATGCATTCTTAGAATGCCACCTCACAGGATCTTTTGATCCACGTGCAGTCCACTAACAAGCCAATCTACGAAGGAAGCTCCAACAAGGCTACCACTTGGCCTATATTCCTTCTCCCCACTCCTTGTGGGTGATGGGTGTTGAGTGTAACCAAATATGTGGATAATATAATATAATTATATACATATTTCAATGATACTGAGGTGGTCGACCTCTAAAGAGGTTCATAGATTAATAACTTATATAATCTCCCTTATCAAAATAATAAGGGTTAAATAACCACTATATTATCCAAGATTATCATCATAAAGAAAATAAAGGATGTTACACAAATAGAATAGCGTTTTGGGGTCGAGTAACATGCCCCCTCACATGGGTATAAACCTTGGTAAAATATAAAAAAATATAAGATTTAAAATCTCAGTTTGGAAATAAAGAACAAGAAAGTTCTCATCAATTAACGAAACCAACTCTTGACTTGCGATGATGTTCTAAGAACATTGTTTAGTTGATTTGACATAAACAATCATTGAGTTAACAAAACTGACATGATGACTCATAAAGGAAATTGACTATCAAAGAAAATATGTGAATCACGTCAAATTACAAGAGTTCATAAGGACATAAAATACGTTACTCAGATGGTAATTTGATCCATTTCTTGACATCTATCTCTTTCTCCCGAATGATACTCTCCTTCCATCTTCAAAGGAAGATTCATTTCTTGTTCACACTCACCATCATACAATGATGATTAGTGTATCATCATCTAATTCATTATTCATAATAGTTAAATAGTCATATGAACATGTAATCTCATGTCTAACTAACATTAGTCAGTATTCACATAATTAATGCTTAATTCAGATATTTCCACAACATCTAATCATTAAACTATGGTTAATCATCCTGATTATTATACAAAAATAAGATTAAGCTAAATAATGAGTTGGGGATGTAACATATCTCCCCCCATAAGCATTATCATCCCCTATGATTAATTGTCTTAAGAGTTGTTGGTTATGATGTTAGTCACAAACAAGCATAGAATAAAAGTACACATTAACCTTTATTCATCTTGAAAGATACTATGAATTCAAAGAATGCATGATCCCAAGTCTCCGGTGATTAGGTCTTAATCGTCTGAAGTTACTCAGAGGTTAATGTGAGTTGCTGTTTCCATTTTGGGGCCTTACGTGGAAGTTTATCATCATCACAATTCTCCTGTAGAAATTCTTTATAGAGAAGTCATATTATGCAGTTGTTTGGTGAAAAGATGCAGAAATGCTTCAATCTTTGCATGACATTTTCAATTGTGCATGCTTTGTATTCAAATATGCTAAATATTTGCAATTATCTACGAGATGTCCGCATATTTGTGTTATTTGCTTAAGATCATCAATTATTTGCAATTATGGAGATGAAATGCTCTGAAATTTAAAAGAAATTGAAGAAATGCTTCTAATTAAAGTTGAACCTTTAGCTTTTGAACCACATGTATATTAGATACTGTCATGAAGAGAAGAAAACCAAACCATATTTTCACTAGGACATTCCACAGCTAGATATAGTTGATGCTAACTTCAAAGGAATTTGTATGAAGACAACACATGTAAGTAGACATGCACTCCAAGGGACGTAACAAATCACCACATATATCCAGAAATCATACACTAATTACTCAAGATTTACTATGAATTGTAATCAACACAGTCTTCTCATTCATTAAGCATGCAAAAATATAAATGTATACAAAAACTTTGAAATGAGCTCTGAATGTTTTAGCAAATAGATTTCAATTAAGTTTTGAATGTTTACAATAAGGCATTCCATCACCTTTTATAGAATAAGGTGAGGAATCCATTACAAAAGATCTACGATCTTGATTTATCAATGCAAATCTACAGTCATCATTTTCTTGACTTTGTCAATCTTTATAAAAATGGCACAAGCTACCAGCTGGCAACTATCTATATTACCTATGCTTATATCCCCTTTATGATGTATCTTCATCATGTTCCTCGGCTGATTCATGTGGATCATCATCATGTGCATCACTTCCTGAACTTTCGCTATCCTGATGATGATGATGCCGCATATGGGGCTACATGCTGTTCCGGATCTGCTCATATGAATGCACAACTTGATCTATTCCTCCACCATCTTGAGTCTTTGCTTTGATGATGGCATGCTTATGTGCTTCATACTTATCTCTACTATTATCCAGCTTGTTTTTCCTATCCTGCAGTGTTTCATTATATTTCTCCATCTTGACCTTGATCCACATTATTTTATCTATAAGTTCCTCTGTCAAGTGGATAGGTGGACCATCTACCTCTGATTGGAAGTTACTGTGTAGAGCTTTGATGGCAGACTCTTCATCTTGATTTTCTATTTTCCCTTCCACCTTTCCTTCTAATGTTTCTAGTATCTCTACCTCTTTGGCCATTAAATCGTGTAGCCTCATGCTGATATCTCTCAGCTTATTATTGCATCTTTTGAGGACTCCACATTCAAACTGAATGTCTTTGTACTAGATGTCTACCAACAATGTGGTATTACTGTTCAATACCTGCTTACTGATAAGCAGTTGAGGATTTATCCTCTTTATTTCTCCCAAAAGGTTTAGGACCCTTTCCAGTTTGTAAGACCTTTTCCCAGTCTGCATTTGCAATTTATCCACCTTGGTCCTAGAGTCACTCAAAATACTCCACCTTTGCAAAGAGGCCTTTACTGTTTCTATAGCATCATCCAATGTGGATGACATCCATTTTCTTATTACAGACGCCTCATGTTTCATGAGGTCTAACTTATTTACCTCTTCTTCAGAAATGGCAGTCAATGGGACTGCATGTTCTGTTGAAGTGTCATCAGGAGTAGTCAGCCTCTTTATGTAGGCATGCAACTGAGCAATGTGCTCTTTGTGTTGCTTATTCTTCTCCTTCTCTCTTTTCACCTTTTGGATCAAAGAATCAATAATGTCTTTGCCCTCTTGACCCTCTTGGTCTTCATTGGCAAAACCCATATCTACTGTGCTAATTTGAAATTCATCTATAGTAATTTTACCTTTTTCTTTCTCCATCGTAGGTATGGCAATTTGTGCGGTCCTCCTCCTGGTTGCCGGATCTCTCTTGATGGCCGATGTTATTCTGGCCTTCCTTCTAGGCTTCATTATATCTGCGGAGAACAAGGTGGAGACATCAAATTCCTGAATTTCAAGTTCTTCCTCTATATTTACTTCTTTTGCCAACCACGGAGGCACCTAATCATGTTTTTCAGCATCATCATGATGTTCACCCATATCTCCCATTTCTGTTAGCAAATGTTGTGGAGATGGTGATTTTCTCATTTCTTCTTCTTGATGCTTACTTTGTTGTTGATCCTGCGGCACCTCCTCCTGTGGAGGAATTTCTTTCTCTGGAGGAGCATCCTCTCGGTGTGGGGAATCCTGTGGTGCATATGTATGTTGATCATGATGATCATGATCTTTCTCCGTCATTACTTCATCTATTTTCAACTCTTCCCCTAGTTGTTTATCCACTGCACTGGATACTGTGGATCCTGCCTAAGGTGCCGGTGGTTGTTCTGCAGCCATTATTTGTTCTGAGCCTGGACTATCAACTTCTTGTATTTTGGCAGCTGGATCCTCTATTGTTTCCTCCTTTTTATCAACCTTCATTTCTTGAACCTCTACTATAGCAGGTTCCGTTGATGTATCATGTGGACTTTGTTGTCACAATTCCAGAGTATGGCCTTCTGATTGTGCCATCTCTATTTCTTCTGCTGGGTGCTCCTTATTAGGTGATCCTGTTGGCTGTTCAGGACTTGCATCCTGTTTCTCAGTCAGGTCTACCACTACAGGACTTGTCACCTCTGTAATTAATATATCTAGCCCCATTTCCTGAGCTACCTACTCTAGGCTTTTTTCTTTCTCTTCTTCCACTTGCTTCATCTCCTCAAGTACAGCTTGAACGGGTGGAGGCTTGTGAGGAGTCATGCTTGTACCAGTAGCAAGTGTTTCCATCTTTTGTACAGCCGCATCCTGCATGACCTCATCATCAGACAAGTTTATTGTCTCATCTAACGAGACATGACCTTCTGCTTGTGTCTGATCAGTTTCTTTCATTTGTTCTTCTGCAAGTTTAGTTTTGAACTTGATGATGGTAGGAAGTGGAACATTATGCTGAAGTTCCTTAGGTACTTCACTAGTTGCCCCTTGTAATAGTGTAGGGGTTTGTTTTATTTCACCTCTCATAGAGTTTCTTTGTTTCTTAGGTGGGGTGGTTACCGGCACCTGTGGAGCTTTTCTCTTCCTCTTTATAACTAATGGAGCCTCTTCTTCTTCAGGCTCTTCCTCCATGAGGATATCCTCTTCTCTAGGTTTTCTTAAGGATTGACCCTCTTCTAGGGTCTCAGTGATTCCAGCCTCTACTATCTTACTCTTCTTGGGCTTTTCTTTCTTTGGAGGGGATGCTGATTCTGATCCTGATCCTGATCCTGCTGCCTCCTCAGCTACAAATACTGCCCTGTCGATTATAACCCCTTTGGGTTCTTTAGCCACCTTCTTGCCCCTTGGGGGTCTTTTTCTCTATTGTTGTGGTGGAGGGATTCTATCTCCCTTGGTCTTCCTCTTCTCATTTAGGAAGTCATCATATTCATCCCCAGGGATATCCTGTCCCTTCTTCTTGTTGTCCACCGTAATGGCAACACCTTTCTTTTTCAATGCCTCCACCTAGTCATCAACCCAAGCTTGAGTTAGCTGTATGGTCCTGGCAATGAAGGGGTCCAAAGATATGTCTTCTTGCATGGTGAGGTTAGGTGCAGAGATAGTGTCATTATATATCTTCTTTTGCTCATATTTGTCTACAATTATTCTGCCATCATCCTTCTTTAATTGTTGGGGAAGGGAGATGCAATCAAAAGTTCTAATTTGGTTTAGAGTTAACCTCTGATACCTTCTTCTTTTGGCCTCTACCTCATCTTCACAGTCGACCCAAAAATCCTCTAGGTGCCTCTGATGAATAGGCTTTCCCATTATCTTCTGCATCCTACCGTTAGGATCATATGGTCTCGTTAGTGGAAAAGGCTGCAGATTCATTTTATTTAGGGTGACCATCACCTTCTTTATATTGTTTGAGTCAGGGCACATGTAGCAGCTGATGCTGACTGGGAACAAAATTGGTGGCAGCTTCTTGGCATCCTTGTACATTTTTATCATTGTGGAGCCCTGCCTGATAAATTCCATTAATATCACTGCATCAGTAGGATACCTTGGGAGCATCAAGGGATGTCCCTCAAAACCTTCAACCCTTATGTATGAAAAGGTTGCAAACTGTATATATTAGGCCCCATGCCTATAAACTATATCTTGAGCCTCCATGCTCAATCTCTTTGTTCTATCCTCTTCCATGGTCCTCACCAGATGCATGGAGAATGCATCATTGACCAATTTGTAATCTTTGAGATAATTGGTTCTTTGCAGCTGGGGATGATGATCCCAGATATATGCAGCATTTGTGCCTGTAAGCTTCCCATCTGTAACTAAAGCATCAAAAGTGCCCTTGTAAGCACAAGAATAAACAATGTAAGATGTCATATAGAATGCAAAATTTGAACCTCCTAGGTTCATCAGCTACTCATGCAGAGCATCACTTATTATCTGGCCCCATAGTGGCTTGATGTCTGAATATAGACACATCATGATTATTCCATACATCCAGTCTCTAAAACTACCAGCATCAGGCTGGCCTGTTACTCTATTTAGGAGTGCAATCATGTATTGGTATTCCTCACTGAAATCATATTTGAACAAGTGCACAGGAAGTTTGGCTGCTGCAGGATATGTACTGTTCTCAGCCCGCCATTGATACATGTTCTTCCTGGCTGATTTCTTGTTGGCTTCATATTCCTTTTCAGACTTCTTCAGGTCCACACTCTTAACTTTACTGCCCAGTGGCAATCCAAATGTCTGGGAGAGACCCTTGATGGAGAGGTCTGCATATATCCTCCCATGTTTCATCACTTGCCTTGTCTCAGAGTTATAATTCTGGGCACATTCGATGACTAGCTCTGAAGATTCCATAGAGTATGGAAAACTGACAGCATTCCACATTCCTGATACGAACACTGCATCTAGCACCGGACTTTTGTCATTCCCATCATTCAACCTAGCTGACCAGGCTTCCAAATTGGTGCTCCCTTGATGGGTATCTGTAATTGCTCCATATTTAAACAGGACCCCCCTCTGAGAAGAGAACATGGGCCTACTAAATTCCTCTTGACACTTAACTAACCACTTGTCAGCCATGAGTACCTACAATTAACAAAATCCTATCTCACAACGGGTATACACATGCATGCATATTGCAATTAACTTTATAAATCACCATGCCTACTGTATCTTTTCAACATTACTTAATCAAATGGATGCATAAACCAGAACTTACATCATCATACCTGAACAACAATAACATGATGAGGGTTTCAGTTACTTACCTGGTTATGCAGATTTCTCTTCTATACCAGTAGACTATTAACAACGCTCTTAATTTAGCTGATGATCACTTCCTTCCATCTGTCTGTGAGCTCAAATCAACAATTGCTTGTATGCGGATATGGAAGCTAGTGCTCTGTAAAACAATTTTATCGCAAGGTAAATGTAAAAATGATGGTTGAATTACCTTTTAACCTTGCAATTAGGGTAAATTTAGGCCAACTTTGACAAATTAGATTGTATTCCTTGATTATTCATGTGAAAACACAAGATCTCGCCAAGTGTTTCATTGGGTTCTGGGGTCGGCGGGAACCACCTAACATGTCTATGCGCATTAAATGATAATGGTGGCAACGGGAGCGGGGGGATATCCCTATGACAGGATATCATGAAGGCAGGATGATATTCACAAATATCAGGTTGAGTTTCAATGTCATCCTCCTCATGCGAAATTGGAATGGGTATCGCGACAAGATTCGGGTGACAAAAGCGCCCTTTGGTTATGTTTGGTACCTCAGGAGGATATTTCAATGTATTGGGTGATGTTTCTAATATGATGATGATGAGACAAACTTACATGCCTCTCTTGTGGAATATCAGGATGACGTCATCATGATATTTGTCCTTTGTATCAGGAAGGCATCAGGACGTCATCGTCATACTAGGCAAACATGATCATGTTTAGAAAATATCCTGTAGAAATGTAAATGTGATGATGATGTCATCGTCATGTTTGTTTCTTCATTTATCTGATTTGGATGACGTCATCAGGATATTGGCTTAGGGTGATATTTTACGGCAGGAGGATATTAAGGAATATCAGGTTACATTTGGAAATATGATGCCTGCGATATAAGACTATTTGACGGGAAAGATTTATTACCACTTAAAATTGACGTCCAGATATCTGGACCGCATGACTTATCGGGTGATGCACCAAGACCAGGATGGTCTTCGACAACATGACTGAGGTTATAAAATATGATCCTCCTCTTGTGAATATTAGGTTTGACCAAAACTTTGACTGTTCATAACTTTCACATCCTGAGGAATATCAGGGTGATGTAAAAGGCAAACCTGCATGGAATTTAATGCCTTTTCAAAATATGAGGTCATAGAAAAGAAATGCAAATTTTGACAAACTAACCTCATGATGATGACTTGCCTCATCTTAGTTCTACATGATGATGCACATGACTTACTTTTACCAAACTGCCACAAAGCAGACAACACCAGCCAAGCTGAAAAGTTGGGTCCCTATTTTGCCAAGTCAAAATGGGGCGTGTTGTGTAACCACACAACAAGAGTTAACCAACATAATAAGAAAAATGGTTTGTGAGAATAATAAAAAGTTATCAGAAAAGATGGGGAAATCTCACATGAATGCCATCAAAGTTTTCCTAGGCAACATTTTCCTCTGCATATTGGTCCCACTGGACCTTGCACTATGTTATCTCATTGTTATGTAAGCGTATCTTATGTGTTTCAAGCACCTTGATGGGATCGATCATCACCACCCCTAGGTCCTTCACCTGTATAGCATTCCAATAAAGAACAAGAATTTAATTATCTATAGCATTAAACGTTTTCAAATAGGAAACATGAAAAAAATTATGCATCATGGAAGAGCTAGTGGTAGAGAAATTCTGTATGCAACTAGGTTGAGTTCTTTAAGACCTTCAAAGGGACCCACATATCTAGGTACCAATTTAGATGTCTTCCCAAATTTTATGGAACTCTTCTGAGGTTTTACCCTTAAAAGGACTTTATCTCCTACTAAGAAATACCTTTCGATGCGCTTAGCATCTGCATAACTCTTTTTCCTATCATTGGCTTCTGTTAGCCTTTTCTTAACCAGATGGACATGCTCTTCCATTTTTGACAATATTTTTGGACAAAGGCTAACCCTTTCTTCTAGCTTATCCCAGCTTATAGGGGTTCAACACTTCCTTCCATATAATTCTACAAATGGAGCCATCTTAATAGTAGAATGATAGGAATTATTGAAGGCAAATTCCACCAGAGGGAGATAATGTTCCCATTTGTATTGCTGATCCATGCAATACATTCTTAATAAATCCTCCAATACTTAGTTTACCCTCTCAATTTGACCATCTATTTCAGGATGATAAGAAGAGCTTATAGTCAACTAGGTTCCAAGGGAAGAGAATAAGGTTTGCCAAAACCACGATGTCATTTGCGCATCCCTATCTAAGATAATCTTCCCAAGAATGCCATGCAATCTAAAAATATCTTGAACAAATTTATGGGTTATGATAGGTACCCCATTCGTCAAGTTCCCAGGTATAAATTGAGTGACTTTGATGAGTCTATCCACCACAACCAAAATAGCATTGTGCCTATTCCTTGACATAGGAAGCCCTTGTAGAAAGTTGATGCTTATAATTTGCCATTTCTACTTAGGAATTTTGTGAGGGTATAAGAGTCATGCTGTGTGATAGTGTTCCACCTTAACCCTCTAGAATTCTATACATGTAGCTACAAAATTTGTAGCATCCCTCTTCATTCCTTTCCACAAATATAGGGGTTTCACATCGACAAATAACATTTTTATGCCAGGATGTCCTGAATACGGTGCAGAATGAACCTCCTTCCACACCATATTCCTTAACTCTATGTAAGGTACATACATCCTTCCTTTAAACCTTAATAATCCATCCGATTCAAATCTAAATCCATCATATCTTAAATTTTGGGAATTTTCCTCAAGGGCTTGTTTTACCTACTTGTAAAACTCATCTCCCTTAGATCATGTAGTAGCTGATTCCTAAAATCAAAATGTCTAGATATCATTGAGGAGATGTGTCTTCTCCTACTCAAGGCATCTGCCACCTAGTTTTCTTTCCCTTGGATATATTTATTCTCAAAATAATAATCTGAGATGAATTCCAACCATCTTCTTTGATGAGCATTTAGATGTGGCTAAGTGAATAGATATTTGAGCCCTTGATGGTATGTTTTCAGTTCAAAGTATTTTCCAAGCAGGTAATGTCTCCACATTTGTAGTGCATGAATGACTGCTACCAGTTTCAAATCATGGGGGGCATAGTTTTTCTCATAAGTTTTCAACTTTCAAGATTCATATGTAATGACTTGTCCATCCTAGACTAGTACACCACCTAAGCCTTCCCTTGAGGCATCGGTAATGACTACAAATTGACCTTCTGGGTTAGGTATTTTCTAAATTGGTGCTGAAGTCAATTTTTCCTTCAATAGGTCAAAGCTCTCCTGTCACTTTTCTGACCAATCAAATCTCTTGCCTTTTCTCTGCAAGGAAGCTATAGGATATGCAATTTTTGAAAAGTTTTTCACAAACTTCCTGTAGTAACCTACAAGGCCCATGAAACTTCACACCTCATGAACATTCCTTGATATTGATGATTCCAAAATATCCATAATTTTAGCTAGGTCCACAACTATTCCCCTAGCTAAATTATGTGGCCCAAATACTACACTTCCTTTTGAAATAAAGTACACTTAGAGAGCTTGCCATACAATTTATGCTCTCTCAACCTTTGAAGAACTATCCTTAGATGAGGTGAAGATGCTCTTCCTCATTCTTGGAATAGATTATAATGTCATCAAGAAATATTAGGAAAAATTTCTCCAAACAATCCCTGAACACACTGTTTATTATATTCATAAATGTTTCCAGTGCGTTTGTTAATCCAAAAGGTAGGACAATGAACTCATAATGCCCATACCTTGTTCTGAAAGCTATTTTATGGATGTCCTCATCCTTTAGTCTCAATTGGTGATACCTGAACCAAAGATCAATCTTGGAAAACACGGTTGCACCTCTCATTTGATTGAAAAGATCATTGATGTGAAGCAACAGGTATTTATTCTTAATTGTTGCTTTATTCAACATGCGGTTAATCTATGCATAACCGCAAAGTGCCATCTTTCTATTTCACAAATATAACTGGCACTCCCTAGGGTGACACATTGGGTCTAATCAGTCCCTTGTCCAACAATTCCTATAATTGAGCCTTTAGCTCCATTAACTCTGTAGTGGTTATTATGTAGGGCACTTTAGAGATAGGTTCTAACCCTAGAAATATATCAATAGAGAAGTCAAAGGCTCTTTTAGGAGGTAATCCTAGCAACTCATTTGGAAATACATCCTCAAAGTCCCTAAGAAAAGGATGTCTGTCCAAATCTGATCTCTCCTGATCTATGGACTCCTTTCCAATTTCATTAGGTTTTTGGGATTCGTAAAACATTAGATCATCTTGGAACTTGGTTTCCTCAAACCCATTTACTTTTTCCATTTTGATAGCAAAAAGTTGGGATTCCTTTCTTTAAGCTCTTTTCATTTGTAGGGAAGAAATTTGTTTTAGTTTGACTTCCCTAGGGTTCCGTTGTAGAAAGACTTTGTTTCCTAAGTCATCAAGACATTTTACTTTTTTGGCATAATAGTCCACTTTGGCTCGAAGTATCCATAACCAATTTATTCCAAGGATAACATAGTATGAGCCCAATGGAGTTACATAAAGATTTAATTCCATGGAGAAACTGGGAAGTTCAACCCTAGCCTCAAATAGGCAATGCTCTTCCTGAGCCTTGGTCTGATTTGCATATTCTACTGACCATGTGTTTGCCATATATCCAACTTTTCTAGGAATTTTACTTAAACTTTTAGGGGAAATAGAGCATTCTGTAGCACAAGTATGAATTAAAACTAAAATTGGGAGACCAAATAAAATACTTGTAGTTTCAAGGGGAGTAATTTGGTATTTGTCATGCCTATTGTCCAAGGATGCATTAATGCATTACTGGAATGCTACCTGCTAAGAGGGTAGAGGGTTTTCTCTTGGTTGTGCTTGCTGCACCTTGTTAGGACACTGGTTGGCCTAATGATCTCTGCCACATGTGTAGCACCCTCCCACCGATCCTCGCCTCTCTCGAGGTTTCCCAAAATTGTCTCCATTCTTCTTAGAGTAGTTATTATCTTTCTTCTCCCCCTTGGACTCAGTTTTCTTATGCTTGGCCCCTTTATCATTTTTTAAACAATAAATTCCTTCTTTTTCCCCTTTTTCCTAGAGGATTGAGAGGATTGGGGCCAATTAAAGCTCTTTTAGCTTCTTTCCCTATGGGCAGACATAGCCTTCAGTTTTTGTTCCTATTTGATGGCCTTCTCATAGACCTGGTCCATTGAAGTAGGACCATGTACATAAACCTCAACCCCAATTTGGGTGTTCAACCCCATTATAAACTTTTGGATGTGGAATCTCTCTTCCTATTGATACTGCAACACATACTTAAGTAGGTGAGTGAACTTTTTCCAATATTCATTCACGGATAAATCAGGTTGTTTTAGATTCTAAAAGTCTATAAGCTTCTAGTCATAGAATAGTTGAGGCAACCATCTTTGCCTAAAAAGTTCTATGAACCTATCCCAAGTTAGACTTGTAGACCTCAAGTCTAACTCCATCTTTTTGTTCATCCACAATGTGGATGCTTCACCCACTAGCTAGTATACTCCCCATACCGCTCTAGTGATTTTAGTGTAATTTCTTATTTTGAAATACTTTTCCATCTCTGTAAGCCATGCCTCCATGGCATCTCTGCTTATAGATCCATTGAATCTGGGAGGCATAATCTTTTTCATGTCTGAGGATAATTCCATAGGCATATGGCTTCTTCTATCCTCTTCTTGTTTGGCATCAGAGTTATTCTCTCTGTGCTTACTTTGGGTGGTGTCATTATGATGTTCCTCGTCATCAGCCCCATAGCCAGCTTCTTGCCTAGGTCCTGACCAACCCCTGACTTCTTGTTTGAGAGTTCCTACTCTCACTCTTGTCTCTTGAAGTAAAGCGATGATCTAGTCATGTTTAGATTCAGAGTGCCTTGAAGGTTGCCCTTCATCCTGGCTACCTCCCATCCTGGTTCTTATCTAAACCTTTGTTGCAATCTACTTCTTCCTAAAGTTTGCATATTAATCATGGATTAGTTTTCCATATCATTGAACCCATTCATAACATAAATGTATTCTTGTTCATGTAATTTTTAACAAGAAAGGAAAGATTGTCAAAAAAAATTTCAATTGCCTTATAGTTTTCATTGGATTACATATAATCCATCAAAATTGTAAAATTTTATTTACATATTGATACTGCAAGTCATTATCAATGTGGGATACTTTCTCATGTTCATTTCTCAGCCTTGAGATTTATCATATCAGTTTTAGGAGGTGGAATTAATCGCAGGTACTCATCCACATCCTCCTTATTTACATCAAAATCTTTAGGACTGCTTCCATAGCTGGTAGTTTAGGTGCAAAGGGTTCTATTGATTTATCATTAGAGTTAGGAGCAACACTCTTTTCTGCTTTCCCCAACTCCTGCTTGATGTGTTTAACAACATCAGTGAAGGTCTCCTCATCAGTCAACCATGCTCCTACTAAGCAACTAGTTGTTTAGGTCATTTCATTCTTGAGGCTCATTCCCTCAAGTCCTTTTGATAATATAGGTAACGTCCATTTTCCATTACCTTTTTTCCAGCTGTTCTAATTCTTACCATTCTAGCATAGAACATCCAAACATTAGTATCTGTTAGTGTTGGATAAAATAATCATTAAGTAGTGATCTCATAGGTGCATGTATTGAACTTGGTAGCTCTGATACCATATGTAACATCACACTCCATAATACTCATGATTAAACATAAATATTCATCTTAACAAGAATTGGGATACATCATAATTATCCAGAGCATAGTTAAACAAGAATTCAAATCATTATCATTACAATACTTAAGCATGTTATTCTTTACCAGATTATAACAAAACTTAAAATTACAATATCCAATGATCTCTCATTAGTGAATAACCTTCACTATTCATGTACAAAGTTATGCTCAAGGCATCAAATATCAAATTATGCACAATCACTGACTATCAAGTCATATAGAGAAAAACACTGTATTTGGAACATATGACATCTATCTTCATAACCCTCGGCTTGTCTTCTGCTTGGGAAGGAGAGCATCATCCAAGTGCTTTTCCTCCAACCATAGACAGGTAGTCCCCTGCACAACTTCCTACCTAGAAGTGGCCCTACCCTTCACGGAAGGTATAGACATAAGGAACCATTAGGTTTACCATCTGAGTATTTGGTGTTGTGTCCTTCATAATGCCTCATGGTCATGCAACTATAGATGCACTTTAACTATGCACATGACACTACTAGAGACATTATGCCATATGGAGCAATGTGGACTGACAATGCATGCAGAGACAGATACATTACTTTGGCCAAAGATTTACATACATATACATTACACTATGAACATCATCATATGTCCACTACCTCGACTTGACTTATAAGCTATCATGTGCTATAGTAACCATAATTCGACCTTTCTTGGTCTTGGATAGATAAGTTTAAAACATCTTTGTCCATTCCTTGGACATTCGACTCCTATTTTGAAAACCCATTCCCAAGGGTCTCGTTGCTTAGGCAATAGGGAACTTGTGACTCCATGTCACATTGTCCCGCACTTTAATAAAGAAATAACTTCATTCATGTTTTCAACACTTAACCTTACCTAGTTGGTGTTTACTTTATTTACCTAATTTCAAGGTTTATACTCAGTTCATATCATCAAAGGAATACTTACAATGACTCATAGAGTCAATCTATTTTAAAAGTTATATCTCAAGAGATCCTCTTAATACCATATACTTAATAAAAAATATTTGTCATTTGGAAAGATGGCATTCACTTTCTTATATACAACAAAGTTAATAGTAACTTAGGGTTTATTCTTGTAAAAAGAACATATCAAAGATTAACTTTCCTATAGGGAATATGGCATGTAATCATGCCTGCCAAGAAGACAACAATATGTCTTTATTAACCTTCCCACTTCCATGAGAATTCATTAGAGCTTCGACATGCATTATATGCGCAAAGAATACTATTATAAGATAGGAGAAGGTTGACATATTTTAGCTCGATTTGATATGATAAAGTACTAAGTGCACATGACACCAAACTTAGGTTTACCACTAAGTATAGAGTGGTCATTGCTATCATATGGTTCGGCCATACTTATTATTACATGCACAGTTCTGAAGTATCAATATCATATGTCAATACCCTCAGCTTATACTCATTAGACATTAATGCCCTATCGGGTTCATTGTCAAATACTATGTCTTCATGCCTTATTAGTTGTTGAATAGTTATAAGGAAACATTAATAGAAAAGATTCATGGCTCGATAATAGCTTAGACTGGTTAACGTCATGCAATGTTCTTGCATGCATAACTAGCAAAGACAATATGACCTCTAGTTAGCCGAATGGAATCAAAATTTAAAAGATTCAAAGAACATCATAAAAGAATACATGTGGCCTCTTAAGCCTTTGACAATAATTTACATTCACTCTATTGCCACAGAGAAACTCATTATATATACTGCTTTTCATGCCCAGAGCACACGTTAATATCTATCTTGAGTCAACATAGTTGAGCTCCTAAATATTATCAGTGGGATTTAACTGTATTAAACACTATTGAATATGAGCCATTAGCTCTCAAAAATGTCATACCTGTAACTATGACATAGTGATATTTCTTTCTTGCGAAAAGCTTTATCTTATGCACCCGGTTTGAGCCTCCTTGTTCTTCCCGTACCGCTGTAGTAGTCCCTTTTTAGACTTCATTGAAGTTCTTCTATTTTCTTTTCTTCACCGAGCTCTACTGGGAGAACCATACAACAACAATAATCAATAAACCATAATGCCTCCTCTTGATGGCATCATCGATACCAAAGCAAAAAATGAAGTTCTTTGCATGCATTCTTAGCATGCCACCTCACAGGATCTTTTGATCCACATAGATCACTAACGAGCTGGTCCATGAAGGAGGCTCCAACAAGGCTACCACTCAGCCTATATTCCTTCTCCCCACTCCTCGTGGGTGATGGGTGTCAAGCGTAACAAAATACGTGGATAATATAGTATAATTATATACATATTTCAATGATATTGAGGTGGTCAACCTCTAAGGAGGTTCATACCATAATAACTTATATAATCTCCCTTAACAAAATAATAAGGGTTAAATAACCACTATATTATCCAAGATTAACATCATAAAGAAAATAAAGGATGTCACACCAATAGAATAGGGTTTCATGGTCGAGTAACACTTCCCCTCACATGGCTATAAACCTTAGTAAAATATCAAAGAATATAAGATTTAAAATCCTGGTTTGGAAATAAAGAACAAGAAAGTTCTTCATTGCTTAACGAGACTAACTCTTGACTTGCGACGATGTTCTAAGAACGTCGTTTAGTCTAGTTGACATAAACAATTGTCGAGTTAACACAACTGACATGACAACTCATAAAGGAAATCGACTATCAAAGAAAAGACGCGACTCATGTCAACTTACAAGAGTTCATAAAGACATAAAATCTAATACTCAGATGGCAATTTGACCCATTTCCCAACATCTATCTCTTCCTCCCAGATGATACTCTCCTTTCGTATATGAAAGAAGGTTCATTTCTTGTTCACACTCACCATCATACAATCATGATCAGTGCATCATCATCTGATTCATAATTCATAATAGTTAAATAATCATATGAACATGTATTCTCATGTCTAACTAATATTATTCAGTATTACAATAATCAATGCTTAATTCAGATATTTCCACAACATCTAATCATTAAACTACTTTTAATCATCTTGATTACCATACAAAAATAAGATTAAGCTAAATCATGAGTTGGGGATGTAACAATTATGATGATAGTTAATAGAAATATGGTGGGTAGTTTGTTTAGTTATTATACATATTTTGATTTCTCTTAGAACTATGTGTTTGGAAAATAAAGTAGAGTTAGGTTTATTTATGGTAGTTGTAGAGAAAAGGTATGAGTGAAAGTAATTCATAGAAATCTATTATAAAATATCATAACTATGTTCCCTTTACTGATTACTACTAACATTATACTTGGATTTATTTTTAGAGTCATTAATCTAAAGTTTTTAGAATGATTAAAGATCTTAAATTTTTTGTTGAAAATTAGATGGATTAAAAAATAAAACTACTAAGGTTAGATAATGGAAGGGAATATTGTTCTAGATAATTAAACGAATTTTATAAACATACGTGCATATCCTAAGGTAAATGTAAGGCCTAATCTTTTCTAACAAATTCCTTTGCATTTAATAGACTTGCTTCAGATATGGTTACTTATGAGCTTGTAGTTAATTCAAATTCATGGTTTAATATTTGGAACATTGTTGCAGGTTCAAGAATGACATTTTCGAAATATTTGTATCTGATAATATTTTCAAATTAATGGAAAAGCTATTTTAAATTCATTTATTACGAGAGTTTTAAATGCAAGAAAATAAGTTTCTGCATCATGCAAAGGTGGAGGCTATTTTTAGGAAAAACACACCATCTTCTAGAACACAAAAGAGCCTTTTAGCTTTCTTTATTTTGGAACTGTTGGAAGGAAAACAAAAGGAGAAAAATATACATGTTTTTTTTTGTGAGAAACGCTAGGAAAATATGGAGATGATCTTGGAAATTCGGGTGTGGCTTTTAAACTCAAGTATGTCATCATTTTGCAGTTTTGTTCCTTTCTGTTCAGAATATTATGAACTTCCAGTAATATATAAGGTTTATTCTGTAAACAAATTTCCTTGAAAGATATACAATAGGGATTACATTGATGGTTTTGTCGTGTTTCTCCTTGAATACAACAATCTGTCCAAAGCTAACCACAAGTGAGCCTTGGGACAATGATCTGAAATCTACCCTTATCACAGGCATAAAATTTATGTTTGTAGGGAAAAATTTCACTCAAAGTTTTCCTATTTTACATCATTAACAAAAATGTCAACTGATGTGCTGATGGTCTTGTTCCCTATCCATAAGGGAGTGTGTTGCTCTCTTCAGAAGTTAAAGGAAGTACTGAAATGAGACTTTTCTATACTCAGGTCTAATTCTTTCACACATTTTTTTTCAAGCTGGCTGCTTACGCTCATGCTCATTGTATTCATATCGTATGGCAGTTGAGATTTCAATCAAGTTTTGTATCAGAACTCTAAAAAAATTGATAAATTGTCTTTGTGAGGCTTAACTAAAAGTTGGAACTGGTTATCTATCTCCTCCTGATTTGTGCCTTTGTTGTCAAAAACTCTCTGATCTGTCTGTACATTGCTTGCTTTGTTATGACTTTTGAATGTGTTTTTTTAGAATTTTGCCATCACACCAAAAGCACATACTGGTGGTGGAGAGGGATCTTTATGCAGACGAAGGGTCAAGGACTCGATGGACTTGAACCAATGACCTGCACTCTGATACCATGTAGAATTTTGCCATCACACCAAAAGCACGTATTGGTGGTGGAGAGGGATCTCATCATTGATATAGCCACTACGCCAACATTTTTGGTATCTGGAGGTCTGTTTGATGGATTGGTTTTCTTTACGATATTTATTATTTTTAACCAATAAATAATGTTTATTAATCAATTTCTTACCTTTGCAGTTGCTTCTTGAAGTTATTTATAGATCCAAAATGCGGATTCTTCTTTTCGTAGTTAATAGTCATAAATGTCTTTCTGATTTCTACCCACAATCTTCCTGTAGACTTTGTTGTAAATCTTCAACTATTACGAACTCGCATAATCAAGAATGCGCTTTCTCAATCTATGTATCGTAGTTCCTTGAGGCATTCTATCAAACAGTTCACATGTTTTCTATATGCTTCCATATTTTTCATACATGTCTATTAGGGCCGTTGCAACTACAACATCTATAGAAAATCCTCTCCTTTGATGCTTTGATGGATATCCATATCCTGTACCAAAGCTTCTTTTTGGCACAAGCAGGGTGGACGCTGGCAATGGTCGTGGTTTTTAGCTTAACATCTGCCATTCGCTTTTGTTTGAAAGTTTTTAAAGCCTTAAAACAAATTCAATTTGTGCATATCCTGTAATCATAACATTCAATAAGACCGCCGCTTCCACATTTTGCATTTATGTCTATCTAGGGCAGTAGTAATGCAAATTCAAAAGGGCTTTGGGAGGAAGATGAACTTCGTCGACTGAAGCAGGAGAAAAGTTGAAACGATTTTCAGTTGTCAATGGAGTTTCATTAATGCATATAATAGTGCGAACTTTGATAGGACTTCAGATGTTAAGAGTGTTTTTGGCACTATTAAATTCTAAGTGAAGGAAACCATCATGGGCTAATAAATACCATGTCATAAATGTTTGATTTGGAAAGGACAAGTACAAAAATTATGGTTATCATTGTCAGTCTTCATAACTCCAACATTTTGCATGTGTCTGAATATATACATTCTCCATTAAAACATCAGACTCACAACCAGCTTTTGATGTCCTAGTGAAATACCATACCTTGTCCCCAAGCTTCCAATATGTAGCAATAAAATTTGTTTTGTGAATATCATGCAAACATTGCATGCCACCGGACCAAACTTCTTTAAGGCATTTTCTTAAACAGTTCGTGTGCCTTGCCTGTAGGTGCACATTTTGGATGCATGTCTGCCGAGACAGCTGCAAAAACATCTGACAAAAAGTCTACTTTAATTATGGCTCGAGGGACGTCCACTCCCTGCTCTAAAGCTCCCATATTTAGAAAACAATCACAGAGATATGAGAAAAATCACTTTTTTTTAAGCTTTCCTTCTCAAAAAATTATCCATATTAAGAGGTAAATGGTTGTGTAACAATACACTGTATTACCTTTACTGCAACAATCAGCAAAATAATTCTCTAGTACTAGTCCTTACCTTTTGTTTCTGTGAGTACAGTTGTATGAATAATGTGTTTTTCTTGTATGATGAAAAACAGAAACAAGTATTTAGTATTCCATAACAAAGTTTGTTGGATAACACAAACCTTTCTAAGTTTATTGTGGTCTACTGAGTTAGAAGTCATTATTATGTTAATTAATGATAAACTGTACAAGTTTATAAGTTTAACTTTTGTACATTTATCAAAAATTGATGTAGTTGTACAAGGAAGATTGAGATGGGCTTTGTTGGAAGTTGTTGCTTATTAATTGTGTGATGAATAGTGTAAGATGATTGTTCCTTGCCTTCTTGGAAAGGAGTAATATTTGTTTATTATTAAATCTCTTCAGCATAAACTATAATTGTATAATGTTAAGGTTTAATTGTTGAGTTGTTTAGATAAGTAATTTTTTGAATTGGAAAGATGAAATAGTGTTAAAGAAGTTTTTCTTGTCTTGATTATTGGTAAGGTATATATATCCTTTTGTAGTGGTTGCTATTGTACTGTAAAATAGAAGTTGTGTTCATTACTTCTTTGAGAATTCAAGGTCTCCTCAATCACTAAAATTGGCTAGAAGTGTTATTAGTTTTTATTTATGTAACTTAGTGATAGAAACTAGAATTGTGTATCTATTACATGTCTTTTATGATTACTCCTTATGTAAAGATAGAGGATTTATGAATTCTAGATTGAGAGATCTTATCTATTAGATTGTCTAGTATTGCAATGATATTTATGGGGACTATAATTTTGTTGTAACTTAGAGTGTCAATTTCTTACTTAACCATGGGTTGATAATAACAATAATGAAGTTGTTAAGTCAATGTCAATAGAAGGACAACTTGGTAAGGTAGTCAATAAAGTTGGTGAACTACAAAGCATCTGATCTAGTTACGTAGGAAAGACCATCTTGTATGAGCCCTCAAGCCTTAGATTTGGTCCATAGGTTTTGGATTCTTTATTATATTATTATTAATGATTGTTTTAATTATCATTTAATGTCACTCAAATTTTGAAGTTACAGAAAAATTTAAAATCTTTCATTATTGAATTTTATGGTTTAAACAAAAATATCTTCTGAAACACAATTTTGTTTACTGTATTTAATTTATTGTATATCTGATAAAAATTTAGTACTTTCAATTTTAGTTTTTTTAATTTAGGTGCAATTAATTTTAAAATTCTTTTTAATAAGATTATGATATCACCTTTCCTAATAGTTGGTATCTCTGTATGTTTTCTTTGTGTATGTGTGTGTTGTGCTCAAGTGAAAATTTGGGCATGATAGTAACATAGATCTATGTACATGCCACATCAAAATGACATTGTAGAGAGGATGACAATGACATTAATGGATAGAGATAAGAAGCATGCTAAGTAGTTCTTAGTTGGATCATATTTTTCTACTGAGTTTGCATGTATTGCTTGCTATTTGATTAATAGATCTCCATATCCTATTCTAGTCAATAAAACACTATATGAAGTGTGGATATGTAAGAAACTTTTTATTTCACATATTATAAATCTTAGTTGTGACACCATTTCACAAGCCTAAATAAAAATAGTTTAAGTAATAGGTTAAAGCTAATAAATGTATTATTGTTGGTTACATTGAATACATTGAATATGTAGTCATTGGAAACCTAACTTTGAAAATGATATATTCTAGAGATAGAATTTTTTGGAAACTCAGATTTTGGTTTGATGAAGCACAAAGAAAAGGAAATAAAAGAAGACCATGCATTTGAAATCAAAATTGAGAAGTAGGAAGATGCATAGGTGGAAGAACAATAGGTTAGGTAGAAGGATGTAGTATTTAAATATTTTAGAAGATGAATAACAAGAATCTATTTTTGTTCACAAGTATATTAATAGATTTTAGAAGATGATTAACAAGAACCTAATAGTTGCAAGAAAGTATTTAAGAATAAATTTAGGTTAGATGGATAGGTGAAAATGTATAAGGCATTTAACTAGTGGGAAAAGTTTACTCTTAGGTTGAGGGAATTTATTTTCATCAAATTTCTCTCATCATGCATAGCTAACTCCTATTAGATTTGGACTTTCCATTGTTTTTAATTATTATTTAGAAGTAGAAAAAATGGATGTTAAAATTTCTTTCTTGCATAGGGATCTTAGAAAAGAAATACATATGAAATAGGTTCACAATTTTGTGGTAAAAGCAATGGAGAGCTTGGTTTGTATGTTAAAATAATCATTCTATGGTCTAAAGTAGTTACCTCAAATGTTGTATCAAAAGTCTAATTCTTTTAAATTTGACATTGGGTTCATTATGAGTGGATATAATCATTTTATTTATTTTGATTAAATCAAGATCAATTGCTAATCATTGTCCTATATGTTGATGAGATGTTGATTAGAAAAGTATGAAAATGATAGGGAGCTCAAAACATAGTTATCTAGTGCTTTTATTATGAAGGGTATGGGGTATCTAACATAAATCCTAAGAATGGAGACTAGTAGGGATTAGTTTGGAAGAAAACATTGGCTCAATCAAACTAAGTACATGTTTAGACAATTTTGAAGAGGTTTGCAATGAAGAACTCTAACATGATAAGTATTCAAATTACATATCAGTACTAAGTTATCATCGAATCAATCTCTTAATTTAGATGATGATTTTGGTGATATATTTAATATTCAATATGTTAGTTTTGTAGGTGGACTAATGTATGTTATGGTCTATACAAGGATAGACATTGCCCAAGTAGTAAGAATTTTTAGTGAGTTTATATTTAAACATTGTAAAAGGCATTAAAATTATGTGGAAATGGTTTTATATATTTAAGAGGGGCCTTTGATTATTGTATATTCTTTCGTGGGGCTAATGATGTGGGAAAGTTACTTGATACATAGGAATTTATTGATTTTTCCATTAGGTTGGTGATTCAAATAATATGAGGTCCACAAGTAGTGATGTATTTACATTATTTCGAGGAGCTATTAATTGGATGAGTAAGTGAGAACTTAAAATTGTATTATCCACTATAGAATTAGAGTACATGGTTATTATGCATGTATATAAGTAGGTAGTGTTATTAAAAGGATTGTATTTTGACCAAGGGTGAAATAGTAAATTTGTTCCTAATAACCAAGATCACTGGAGGTTAAAGAAGGGAGATGAAAAGTATTCTCCCTTATTTGACCCTACTGGTTTCCCTTGATGCTCTTGGTTTGGTTTTGTCTCTTTGGTCATCTTTTTGTTTGTTTATGTCATCTTTGGTTTGGCTTTTATTGTTGTTTTGGTGCTTTATTTTGAGTTGTGGTGTTTTATATTTCCCTTTTTGTATTGATTTCCCCCCAGTCATCTACATCAGTCTTTACTCGGTGTGCCTTTTGGGAGTGGCAACTTAATGGAAAAAGAGTCTGCTATTAAATCAGAGGAGAACAAAGTGGACCAAGACAGTGGAGAGGAGCAAAGGAGAACCTATAGAGAGGTGCTAGGGTTTGAAGACAAAGCAGAGGTTCTAGAAGAAGCCAAAATTAATGGTCAGGATGGTCAAAGAGATAGTTAAAAAATTAGAGGAGAGAAATGTAAGATCTCCTCTCCTCCCTACATCCTCCTTGTTGAACCGATAGAGATATGGCATCTGCTATGGAGAAAGATGAAAATTGGTTTAAAAATATTGCAAAATTTTTCACTGCAATGGATGTTGAGTCGCTACCCTCAAGGAATTTTTTTGATGATTGGGTACCAAATGTCTAGGGTAAAAACTAGGGCTTTATGTATCTTTTTGCAGAATGGTCCAAAAAGGTTTGTTTATCACATTCTTTTAAAAAAAATAGTATGCAAAAAAATGGTGTTAAATAAGTAGTTTTGGAACATGGGAAAATCCATGTTCAAAGTAGTGACATGGGCTCCAGATACTGTCAATGAAGATGTAATGGTTCCAATTGTTCCTAGATGGGTTACAATAAAAAACCTACCTCCCCAATAGTGGGCATTTATACCATAGATGCTTCAGCCCCTTGGCAGAGTTCTACAACTAGAGGAAACTAGGGTTTCCCTTCCACATCTTCATGCAAGGGCACTAATCTCCCTTAACCCTGGTGTCACAATAGGTTAGAGAAATTTGGAATCAATATGAGAGAAAATACAAACTTTTGTGACATTGAAGTCCTAGGAGGCCTCAATGCTTTCTTTCTTTGTAAAAGAGAGGGACATCAAAGGAAAGGCTACCCTATATTAAGAGGAAATCCTAATTTAAAAAAATCTAAGTTCCACTAAAAGACTAATGAAAAAAAGGGCTTCGATGACACTCTCAAGGTTATAGAGAGAGTATCATCAAGGAGAGGCTATCGAGCCAACTAGAGGTGAATTATTTGAAGTGAATCAACACACAACACTTATTCATCATATAGATTTAATTTGCATAAGTGTGTGTGAATGAGAAAATATTTGTATTTATTTTAATAGAATATTAATTTCAAGAGATAGAATAATAAGATATTTTGTCATAAAGAAATTATTTATAAGTGTAAAATTGTAAATTAGTAATAGTACATTTCTAGCCTAGAATATATTTGAAGAAAATATTCTTTTTGCATCATCATAAGTTGAGTTTATTAATAGGTTTATTTTTCCCCACAAGAAAGAAGTGGCAATTACTAGCCTTAATGAGGGAATCTTGGTAAAAAAAATAGTTTTCTAATTTTGGGAAGATAATTTTAGAAATGAATGAGAGAGTGGGGAAGGAGGAATTTTTGATATTAATTATTTTTCTATTTTTATTTTGAGGGATATTCTATATAGACATGGAGTCTATAAAATTATGAACAAGGAGAGAATTGTAGGGACTCTTCTATGCTAGATAGTCTATGAAATTCATCTTGAAGATGCATTTTTTTATATTTTCACCTGTCAATAACATTTGATGTAAATGAGTTTATGTTTGGAACCAATTTGAGGTATAAGCTCACATGCACTAAAAATAGAGAATCCTACTTCAAAGAGTATATGTGACATCATCATTCTTAGCCTCTAAGTTCATCTAGCTAAATCTTCTTACTAACAGATGTAGGAATTGAGTTTAATTAGATTTGGAAAAGTTTATCATATTCAGACATTAGGTTACCTTCTAAAAAAAAATCTATAATCTTAGATAAAGGAAGAATTTAGTTCAAAAGTGATGTAGGAGCATCCCAAGTTGCAGAGCAATCTTGCATCAACCAAAAATATTTCCTTTCTTTCTTTTTTTCCATTTTCAATTTAGTTCAGTTAGTTGTAGTTTGAGCATTCTGTACCGTAGTTCACCACATCTTCAATTTAGAGCTCATGGAGTAGGACTTAGCATCTACATATCAAAATCTACATCATATCAAAATTTCAGGTCATTTGGACTTGTTTACTAAAAGTTATCGCTATCAGAAGATCATTAGCTTTCACATAGCATAGTATATAGTCAGTCAGTTGAAGGAGAAGGTTTGCAGAGCACTTTTGTGAGTTGTAAAACCTAATGAAACATCATACACAACAAATATGGATTAGTTAGACATTCCTTGAGGTCTGTACCAAGGTTCACCCACTTGCAGAGAAATACCAGTTGTTTAAGGCTGACCTACTTGTTTCTACACATTACATCCTTCGTTGGAGTGTGTAACCTCTTGTGGCTAATGCAGAGGATTTCTTGAGCTTGGAGATGATATATGTAGAAATCTTAGAGTCATTAGGAAGAAATTAATTAGTTGTTAGTTTTAGAATATGTTTTAGACTTTAATTTCCTTTCCAAAAGGTACTTCAATGCCATATCTTCCATATTTGTTGCAATCGGGAAAGCAGGCCTATGAGCCCTTTGATTGTAGCCTGCATGTTGTTGGCATATAACCATTCTGAATGTATTATATATTGAGAATTTGAATCTTTCATTGAATTCTATGATTGTGTTGCTTCTGCTGTGTTTACTCTAGCTACATGGTTTTGACAGTTCATTCTGTGAACCATCTGACCGTGACTGCACCAGGTGGTATCAGAGCTAAGTTTTGAATCCTTTGGTAAGTGAAGGCATTTTGTAAGATATTATGGTGAAGCAATCACCATCATAAGGCAATATACTTGCATTTGTCAATAGAGTACCGATTGTGAGGAAGTTGCTACCTTGTAGTTAGATCATCCAATTGAGGTAGTTACATTGGATCCTATGAAGAAATGCCACTGAGGAGGATGCCTGCTATGGGCATTGTTGCTAGAAGAATAGAAGAGATGATGGAGATGATGAAAATAATGAAAGTTACACTGGATGCTATAGAAGAAGATAGAAGAAGAGGACTAACCCCTAGACATGATGCTAAAAGTGATGATGAAGAATTTTAATCTACAGATCAAAATGAAGAAACCCTAGAAGAAGAAGAAGAAGAATTAGATCAGGTAAAGATGTTGAAAGTTATTTCAAAGAATTGAAAGAGACCTAGAGTGGATGTATTGAATTATACTTGAAATTTGAATCCAGAGGAACTGATTGACTGGATAAATGACTTAGAGGAATACATTGAATATGAAGAAATTGAAGTTCTAGAGAAAGTAAGATTCACAAAGACTAAGATGAAAGGACATGCTCCCATTTGGTGGAAATAAGTTTAGTAGGATAGGAATAGGAGATTAAATGAAAGGATCAGAAAATGGGATATAATGGTGAAAAAGTTGAAGAATCAGTTTATACCTGCAAATTATGAGTTGGAACTATTGATGAGATTATAGAACTTAAGGCAAAGGAGAAATCTGTGAAGGAGTATACTGAAGAATTTCATAAGATGATCATAAAGACTGGACATAGTGAAGCAAGCAAGGAGAAAGTGGAAAGATACATAAATGGATTGAGGATGAACATTCAAGAAAAACTAAGTTTGGCAAGGTTGACAACAATAGAAGAAGCATATCCATTTGCATTAAAGGTTGAAGAAAAGTTGAATAAGAAGCACCAGTAGAGACAAAGAGGAAGATGAGGAAAGTTTCAAAGGGGTGGAACATATTCTAGAGAAGAAAGATCATATGTTGAGAAGAACAAAGAGAGTAGTCCATACAAGAAGGAAGATAGAGATAATAATTCATACTGAAGAGATGACATAAATTTCTACCCCTGAGGGAATCATAATTCCTACCATAGTGAAGCACACAAAAGAGATGAAAGATGATTTAATAAGAGAACATTTAGAGGAACTTGTTTTAAGTGTGGAGGTGAAGGACATAGAGCATTTGAATGTCATCAAGGAAGTACAAGTAAGAAGATAGAGAATAGTGCAAGAGCAGCTTATGCAGAAGAACCTTTTGGATCACCTAGTTTAGTTGGAAAACCAGAGAAAGAAGAATCATTAGTAATGAGGATAGCATTATTTCAAGTAGAGACAACTAAGGAACCACCACAGAGGAAAAATTTGTTTCATACCAGATTCAAATCAGGAGGTAAATGTCGTAAAATGATCATTGATAGTGGTAGTACTTGCAATTTGGTTTTAGAGGAGACGGTGACTAAGCTGAACATGGAGAGATTGAAACATCCTAAGCCCTACAAGATAGCGTGGATTTAGGATGAACACAAGGTACTAGTGAGTGAATAATATTTGGTGATATTTCATATAGGATCTTATAGTGATGAAGTATTGTGTGATATTATGCCAATGGATGTATGTCATAAATTGTTGGGTAGACCATGGAAGTATGATAGAAAAGATATACATTATGGGAGAAAGAATACTTATACTATAACATTGAATGGGAAGAAACATATCTTGATACCTTTGGAAGATGAACCTAAGAGTGAAGTATGTGGGAATCCTAGAATCTATTTGGTTGATGGAGGGAAATTTTTGGATGGATTGACACATGAGAATATGTGTTTTGCTTTGATTCCTAAGAAGCAAGGAACCCTAAGTATAGAGACTAAAGAATCATAGCTAGAGGAGATAATTGAATTGTTGACGGAGTATGAAAACATCATATCAGATAATGTCCCTGATGGATTGGCACCAATCTAGAGTATCAGTCATCATATGGACCTTATACCTAGAACTAGTTTGCCTTACGAAGTAGCACACTGGATGACACCAGCAGAGAATGTTGAGTTGAATAGATAGGTACATGAGTTGTTGAGGAATGAATTGATCAGAGAAAGTTAAATCCCATATGTAGTACCTGTAATGTTAGAACCAAAGAAAGATGGAGAATGGAGAATGTGTACAGACTCTAGAACAATGAATAAGATAATAGTTAAGTATAGATTTCCATTGCCAAGGATGGATGACATTATGGACTATTTGAGTGAAAAAAAATATTTCACAAAGATAGACTTGAAGAGTTGATACCATCAGATCAGGATTAGGGAAGGAGAGGAATGGAAGATTACATTTAAGACAAATGAAGGAATGTATGAATGGTTAGTGATGTCTTTAGGATTGACTAATGCATCGAGTACTTTCATGAGGTTCATGAATGAGGTTTTGAAGAAATTCTTGGGCAAGTTTGTTATTGTATACTTGGATGATATTCTAATTTTTAATAAGACAAAGGAAGAACATTATAGACATATTAGACAAGTATTGCAAAGGTTGAGAAAAGAGAAATTGCTGATAAACATCAAGAAATGTAGTATCATGAAAGAAGAATTTGTATATCTAGGTTTTGTGATTTTTGCAGAAGGATTGAAGATGGACACTGAGAAGGTAAGAGCAATGTTGAGTACCCAACATTGGAGAACATTGGAGAGGTAAGATCATTGCATGGACTAGCTAGTTTTTATTGGAAGTTCATCAGAAATTTTAGTTTAGTATGCACACTGATTATAGAAACAATGAGAGGTGACAGAAAGGATTTTAATTGAATGTATCAAGAGCAAATAAAAGGTTTGAATTCTTGAAGTAGAATGTGACAGAGCAATTAGTGTTAGCATTACCAGATTTCAACAAAGTATTTCAAGTAGATTGTAATGCAAGTGGAAATGCAATAGGAGCAGTGTTAAGTCAAGAAGGTAGACCAGTAATGTATTTTGGTGAGAAGTTGAATGATACAAGGAGAAGATATTTAGTTTATGACCAGGAGTTTTGTGCCATAATTCAAGCTTTAAAGAAGTGGAGACTAATGAGAGCTATTTATGTTCCATTTTATGCTACATTTTAGCTTTTTTCACATGCCTTCAATCATAGTCTAATATTCCATTTTTATATCATTCCATACCATTTTACCATTTTATGTTGCCTATGATTTAATATATATAAGTAATATTTAATTCAGTTTTTAGATAAAATATGTGAATAATTAATATCAGATTGTATTTACTAATGTTTCTTCTATTATGTCAATAAAATATATTGTAGAACTTCCTGTCACCTTAAGGGCAGGAACCATCCTGTCACTCGGCTCTTTCTTCCATTATTGCCACATGGACTCTTGCCGCATCAGCTCAGTGCATTCTTTCTTCCATGTGACTACATCTACAAAGGCATTTTCAAGAGGCATTGAACCTATCTCACATGCCCACACACATCAGTATATTGAATGTTTCAACATTGACCACACCCTTAATATTTGGCATTATTAGAAGACATCTCTCCCAGTTGTTTATGTCACTTTAGCACATGGTCCTGTCTGCTAATCATTACTACCACATTAGTTGAGGTTTTCTAGATTTAATTGACGAGAAGAACCCATGATTAACTTGCTAGTTGTTGAAGAGAATAACCTACAATAAATATGTGCCTGTTATTAGAGAAAACCAAAACCTATAATTTCCTATTTTCTAGTTTCTCTTATAACTGTAGAGTCTAACTCTACATTTTATTGTTTCTATTTGGTTGCGGCTCATCATTCCTATAGTTTCAGTATTTTTGCCAGTTTCCACAGTTTCATAGTATTCTGTATGTTTCTGTATGCCTCTTCATGCTTCACTCTCTCTGTATTTTTGCTTCATAGTTTTTACTGTATCAGATATGTTTCAAATTGTTCCTGAGCATAGAATGCACCACATGTCACGATTGGAGGGCTTGGAAAAAAGTCTCTTTTTGATACAAGAATCCTGCAGGTGTTGCCAAGTGTCCTTTTGTTGTTATAGAGGATGCTGCCGCATGTATTCCTTTTTGTTAAGTTTCGAGCACTAAGATACATATGGTGGGCCCGAGGGATATTTGATACAGTTTCAGTTTGTGTAGAGATTTCCACATGCTGCATGAGGAGGCTAAGTATTTTTCATTGTTGAAGCTGCTGGCAGCTGCTATGTATTTTCTTTTATAAAGTTTTAGTTGACACGGAGTGTGACAAGTGTTGTCTCTATGGGACTTCAAGGGGCTCTGTTATCAAAATTTAGAAATAGGCAGAGCATGCCACATCTCTTTTGTTGCTACTAGCGGGTGCTGCTGCATGTCACTTTATTTCTGTTAAGGTCAAAAAGAAAAGAAGCATATGGTAGGTCCCATGAAATAATGCCATAGTTTCTAAATGATGCGGCAAGTGACAAGTGTCATAGCCATGGTTGCTTAGGGCATAAAAGTAAAGAGGTTTTTAATGATGCAGAGAGCGACAAGTGTCTCAGTTTTGCTTCTTGGTTGTTGCCACGTATCAAGTTTCAAGAGAGGCTTGGATGGAGACAGGTGGTGATTTTCTGTGTGACTCTTTAAACGGAAAGGAAGCTATGTATTTATTGGAAGATGCCGTGTAGCATATTTTGGAGCTATTTGGGAACTCTCAGGCAATGTCACGTGTTAAAACAAAACAATAGTTAATGTGCCACACATTTTACCTCTCAGCCAATGAGCGCACAGGGAAAGACTGTTGGAAATTCAAGAAGATTCTTAGTGTCAGTTTGAGTCCCTATTAAGTTCCTATTCTGTTCAGGGCATTGAGATTCCTGGTAGTTAGAGACGATCTTGAGTCAAATTTTGTAGCTATATATACAAGAAGATGTTGTAACATAGATAGACATTATTGATTAAGAATCCACAACTTTCAACTGTGGTCAGATTATATTTTACCTTAGTTTAGTTGTTTTTGATAAGGAAGCTGATATACCTGTGCATATCTCTGTGCATTTTATATTTACTATATTCTTAATGAAAGAAGCTCAGTTCTGTGCTAGTAGTGATATTATTGGTATCTTTGTGTCAATTTTCTGAGTTTAGCCTTTGATTTTAAATTCACTTATTATCTGTCTATATTGATCATGTAGTGTTTTCTCTTTAATAGAGTTGAATCTTGAGAATTTAATCACTGTGCAAAGTTACTAAAATCAATTTAAATCAGGCACATCACCATAGAGTTAGAAGTTTTGCTTATTGTATCTGTAATCTTGTTTCTTCTTCCCTTTACCCAAAACTCCATTGAAATAGAAACATCCAGCTTCTGTAAAATATGGAGGTTGTTTCAAGTGTCAATTCCCACATTCTTGAAAATTCCCATGTTGGTCTTGGAACTTGCATAATTGTATACATAGATAGTTTTTGGCATGCCCGGTGGGACCTTTCTTGAAATTTTGATCAAGATTGTATGAACCAAAGAGCCTTAAGGAGTCAAAGTTGTGGACCAACAACCAGAGCTTAGTTAGCCGCTAATCTGGGGATTTTATTTCCACCATTAGTTGCCACACCAAGAAGAAGAGTAATATGAGTTGCAATAGCATCAGGAGCAAACATGGGAGTACCTGTACCTCCAAGAAACTATGCAAATTGGAACAATAGCAGTCCTCTCATTCTTCTGACACCACCAGATACTTGGAATCTGATACCAGCTAATGCTTTGAAATCTTCAACCAAATTCAATGGAGAAGATTCCAAGACACTAGGGGAGCATCTTTAAGATGTATCAGACGTGTGTACAGTACATGTTATTACCGTACAAAATGTAGCTATAAGGCTGTTGGTGGCTTCTTTCAAAGGGAAGGCTCTGGATTGGTATAGATCTCTTACCCCAAATTTAATATCCACTTGGGACTAGATTGGAGATGCTTTCTTTGCAAGATTCAGTGAAAAGGGTGACAAATCTTCCTTGCTGCAACAATTACTCACTATAAAGAGGGCACCGCAAGAAGCTATAACAAACTTTAACACTAGGTTTCAAAAAACCTGGTACTGATTCCCTACTACAGTTAGGCCACCTTGAGGTATGTCATTGTATTCTACCTCAAATCTTTCAATTCTGATATATCTATAATGATTCACTCCCTAGGAGGACAGACCCTACCAAATGCATACAAATTAGCTGTAAGAGCTGAGAACAATCTAATTGATGCTGGAAAACTACCTCCAAGGTCTCCTATGCTTATGTTTCTAGAAATTTCTATCCCCTTGCCTCAAGAAGTCCCTAATTCACCATCATTGCCTGTATCCATGCACACTTTCCCAACACCTCAACAACCCACTGTGCTAGCACCCTCTGCCCCTCCATCTGAAATGGATGATGTCAAGAACATCCTTAGGACCTCTTCAAATGAGATTCTTAATCTCAAGAGGCAACAAAATTCTTACACAAAGCCTCCTTACTAGGGATTCCAAGGAAATAAGCCCCCATATCAGTCAAACCAGTATTAAGGATCACAAAGACCAAACAATCATCAACCTTCAAATCAGTTGGTCATGGTTCCCACACCTTTGCAAGATGTTCCTCATAACCCAAATAGAGAAATGGTCCTTGGACAAAATAATCTAGCAGAAGATGCCAATGCTTGGTGTTTTCCTTGCAACAATGCTCACATGCCCAGAGATTACCCCAGGGGTAATTTACAAAAAAAGATAGTAGAACAAAGAAAGATGAAAGGTCAAGTTATGGTGTCCAATGCTCCTCCATACCAGTCACCCAGTGTTTAGAATGCAGTAATGGTGGCTCAAATACAAGGAATGTCTATTTAGAAAGAAGAAGAAATTGCCCTAGAACATACTTTGTTTTCATGGATTGAAGATGAAGATTCAATATTCTTGAATGAAGCATCTACTTCCAAGAAACCCTTAGTACAATCGGATTACTATACTAGATTAAAGAGAAGGATGATGGAACAACCTGAAGCTACCAACAATGATGCTGTTGGGGCTCCTCTTCTTCAGAATCACTATAATTCAGCTTCGAGACAAGAAGTACCTCAACTAGTCTAGAATCAAGCAGTCTCCATCCAAGTGCTAGAAAAAGTGAGATATCCCTGCTACCCAAAGTTACAAACATTATGACCCATGAATGTGGTGGATTAGCTAAAGAAGACCCCTACACACCTATCAATCTGGGATATACTGGTGATTCCTGAGCAAAAGACACTGTTACAAGAAGCATTGTAGAATCAGGTAGATCCTAAAACTGCTAGTACAAAAGGAGTTACTAATAAAAGGAAGATTTAAAGTAAAGACATTCCACCTCTGCAAATAGCTGCTCTACTAAATGCTACACCAGAAGTAAGTAAATCAAAGCCAGAGCCATTTTATCTAAATTTAATAGTGGGAAAGAAATTGTTGAATAACTCAATGATAGATTCTAGGCTAGTACTATAGTCATGCCAAAATAGATAGCAGATGCTTTAAATATAAAATATGAGCCACTAGCTAAAGAGGTCATGCAATTCGATGGGAAGCCTATCCAAACCATGGGAAGGATTAAACAACTCCCATTATAGCTTTATACCTACCCAAACATAACTGTCAAACATGATGTAGTAGTTATAGATATTCCCCTTGTCTTCAATTTATGCCTATCTAGAGATTTCATAGCCAAGATAGGAGGATACGTGTCACTTGATTGGTCACATCTGATTTTGAGAACTAAGTATGGAACGAAGATGAAGGTACCATTTGAACCTCTATCCAAAGATCATATCATTGATTAACCAACACCAACAATTGAAGCATCCCATGCCATGATGAATAAGGAGGAGAGAGTCTTTGTTGAGGAATTAGGTGACTGGACTGAACATGATCAGTAGGAAGAAGAAAATAGTTAGTTGATGACCATGATGTAAAGTGACCCTTATGGAAATTATGACTCCACTAGTTTGGGTACTTATTTTATTTTTGAAGAAGGCCAAGAAATGCCAAATGTTATGAGAAAAGAAGTATCTGAAAAAGAAGAACTTGACAGAAGCTCAGAAATCTGGACCTTGAATTTTGATGGGAGAGAAAATCGTGCTAGACCAGGTATATGTCTCACTTCTCCAAATGGTGAGAAAATTCTTAGATCCATACACTTTCAATTTTCTTGCACAAATAATGATGCTGAGTATGTGTCTTTAGTGCATGGTCTTATGCTACCAAAGAAGAAAGGGATAAAGAACCTGGTTGTCAAGGGAGATTTAGAACTAGTTGTGGAGCAAATTGGAGAAAAAGATGTGGCAAAGAATGTAAGAATGAGATCTTATTGCCACAGAATTTGAGATTTAATAGATGGTTTTGATGCTTTTAACATAGAAGTTGTCCCTAGAACCCAAAACACTGAAGCAGACAGAATGGTACAAATTGGTTCCCAATTTGACTCAGTGAGTGACCTACTTATTAACAGTGAGGCAGTGAAGGTGATAGTGAGATCAGCAATCCCAGATAACATCCAGAGCTGGCAAGTCTTTGATAATGATCTTCAGGTACTTTTGTTTCTGCAACAATCAGGAGAATTTGCTGACCAATTACGGCCTAAGATTGAAGAAGCTTATGGTGACAAAATTATCCAACTAAAGTCTAATAATCTCCCAAAAGGATTGATCACACTTGAGAATCTATTTGACCTGGATGATGTAAGCCTAGACAAGAGGAAGTTTAAGGCAAGAAAAGATGATTATTCTAAAATTCAAGTCTCTAAAGGAAGAAAGCTGAAGGTAGGCAATGCTATTACCCAAGAGGAAAAGGATAAGCTGATTTCTTTGTGTAATAAGTATGATAGAGTAATTGCATGGACCTATGACGACCTGCATGGTTATAATAGAGACATCATTCAACATACCATAGAACTTGCTGAGGGGTCAAAACCAGTCTGTCAGAAACACAGACTAGTGAATCCTAAGATTGAACCTTTAATGGTAGATGAATTACAAAATCTTCTAGAGTCCAAAATCATATTTCCAATTAAGCACTCAACTTGGGTGTCTAACTTAGTGCCAGTAAGGAAAAAGAATGGAGACATAAGGCTCTGTGCAGACTTTAGAGATCTGAATAAAGCATCATTAAAAGACCATTACCCCCTGCCATCCATGGAATAGATTTTGCAAATAGTAGCTGGGTCAGATAGGTTTTCTTTTCTTGATGGTTTCTCAAGGTACAATCAAATGTGGTTAGCTGATGAGGATCAACATAAGACAACATTCACTACAAAGTGGGGAACATTTGTATACGGCAAGATGCCATTCAGTCTCTCAAATGTTGGAGCTACTTTTCAGCACACCATGGACATAGCATTTGAAGACCTCATAAAGAAGATCATTTTGATTTATTTGGATGACCTTACCATATTTACCAAAAATGCCAAAGAACACTTTGAGTATTTGGAAGTTGTTTTTCAGAAGTGTCAAGGATTTGGGATTTCCCTATACCCCAAGAAGTGTGTTTTTACTATGCCCCAAGGGAAGCTTCTAGGACACATTGTTTCAAAAGATGGAATATCCATTGACCCAAAGTGAGTCACTGCCATACTAAATCTATCTTTACCAGTCAATAAGAAGGCTGTTTAGTCCTTTTTGGGTAAGATCAATTTTGTTAGTCGCTTCATATCTAATTTTGCAGGGCTAGTCAGGCCCGTTACTTTATTGCTCAGGAAAGATTTAGCTTTCAAATGGACTATTGAAGGGAGACAAGCTTTTGAAGAAGTTTCCACTGCCCCAGTACTAAGAAACCCATATTTCTCTATGTCCTTCATAATGTATGTATATGGAGGAGAACACAGTGTTGCAGCTATTCTGACCCAAAAAGATGACAAAGAAGGAGAACATCCAATTGCATTCTTCTCTAGGACCTTGAGGGAGTATGAGTCTAGGTATAATTTCATTGAAAAGCAAGCTTATG
Source organism: Cunninghamia lanceolata (assembly GCA_027924645.1). NCBI lineage: Eukaryota > Viridiplantae > Streptophyta > Pinopsida > Cupressales > Cupressaceae > Cunninghamia > Cunninghamia lanceolata. Next base: position 3,426,944 of record BSBN01000334.1, on the reverse strand, counting down.
CTATGGTAAAAACTCTTAAGAAATTTGGGCATTTAGTGATAGGGAATAAGATCTTAATATTAGTAGCCCACCCTAGTATAAGGGTGTTGGAATTAGATCGGACAACTGAGAGGGGGGGTGAATCAGTTGTCCCACAAATATTAATACTTTATTCTTTTAATCTTCTTTGACAAATTTTAATAAGATAAACATTAAAGTATGAATCAATAACACAAGAGCATAAATAAATTGAGCACACATAACACCTGAATTTTTATGTGGAAACCTGGTTAAGGGAAAACCACAGTGGGGTTAGCCCACAAGATTCATACCCTATTAAAAGTACTTAGAAGAAAAGAGAATGCACATGCCTTCTAGCTCACTATCTAGAGCTCACTACTCAAGAGAGTCTCACTGCCTACAAAATTTATGTCTAATACAGAAAGAATTATCTGATCAATTGCATCTACTTCATGCCTGGTTCAGTTGCATTGAATGCTCACAAGACTTCTGCTCTGCCCCAAATATTTCTTCTCTAATTCTTCATCCTAAAACATCTCTTGTTCTTCTTTTTCTCCTCTACTCTACTTTGCCTTTGATCCTTTCTTTGGATTTTATTATTTTTGCACAAGGATGATTTTTAACAACTCAACAAGTATTTATACGCTTCATCAACCTTGGAATGAACATCAAGGTCAGAACTACAAGAATCTAACTTAATGCAAATCACTAAATTGTTAGACAAACATAACTAGGACTTAAATCTTCCTTGATCACTATGCCACGCTTCATAGAATTGCTCTTAGATCATCTACAACATACTTGAATCATCCAGTCAACAAAGACTGGGAAGAACAACAACACCAAGAAGGAAATCTTCATTGACAAGCTCAAACTTCAATGCGGACCTCCAAAATAGTAGTCACATAATCCAGAGACATCCACAAGCACATTGAATTCAACAAAAATATCCACACTCCTCCAAATCGTCAGAATCACTTGCATCTTCCTCTGGAACCTCAAGATCACTATCTGCCATGATGGTCACATTAGAAAGATTGCTTTTAGACCTCCAAACCATAGACCACTTGAATGGATGATACACACTGACTTCCCAAACATGCCTCTATATCCACATATCATCATTTGACATAGCTAGAACAATCTAGACCTCTTTCCTGTTACTCTATCTCTTCTGACCACTGCAAAACTAGTTCAACTTAGATGGCCATAGCTTCTTCAAATCTTCATGCTAACCCTTAAAAACATAACTAGAGCTTCTTTAGACAATCCTCTACTCAGCCATATGGTCCTCATACATTGATCTTCATTAATTTTCTCGATATTCTCAACAATACAGTCTTCTATAAAGGCAACAAAATAAGAAACAAATGACACCAATGGCAACAAGGATATGTTGATATCAATGACAATACTACTTAGGCACATATTTGAAACAATCTCCCCCTTTGTCATTTATGGCAACATATGATGTGAAAAACCGATTTGGTCATCAAGACAAGACCTTCTCCCCCTTTCTCTTATCACTTCTACAATTACTTTCTTCACTACTCCCCCATTCATCAGCAACTAGTTTTTCACATGAACTTCTCTCCCCCTTTGACATCAATGGCAAAGGGCACATATTTGCAATCTTTTCTCCCTTTTTGTTTCAAACTGATCCCAAAATTTTCATACTTACTACTCCCCCTAAGTAGTATCTTCTTAGCATCAATCTGGATCACAAGATATGAATGTGAATTCCACCGGACTGATGCACCTTAGTATATCTTAGTTCTAATCAGGAGGGTTAATAACCCCTAACTTCTCTCTGAGATACTCAAAAATATCCTTGGGTAGAGGCTTAGTGAAAATATCCACAATCTAATCGTTTGAGGACACAAACTCCAACTTGAATTCATTCTTATTTACCTTCTCTCTCAAGAAATGAAACTTGATGGATATATGCTTTGTTTTTTAATGCAACACCAGATTCTTTGAGATGCTTATTGCACTTGAATTATCACAAAAGACTATGACAGGCTCTTCAAACACAATTATGATGTCCTTCAACATTTGCTTCATCCACAGAACTTGAGTATAATTGTTTGCTGCTACTATGTACTCTACCTCTGCTGTAGATAGAAACCAATCTACTTCCCAAGAAGAATGCACCACCACTAGTGTTTTTTCTATCATCCACATCTCCTGACCAATCAACATCTATATATGCATGTAGAGTGAACTTATTATCCTTTGGATACCATAATCCATAATCACTTGTCCCTTTGAGATAGCTAAAAATTATCTTGACTACTACAACATGGGATTCTTTAGGATCAGCTTGGAATCTAGCGACAAGCCTAACTGCATTCATGATATCAGGTCTGGTCTGAGTCAGATAGAGCAGTCCTCCAATCATTGATCTATACCTTTTCTAATTTGCCTTAGGGGAATCATCATCTTTACTCAGCTTACATCCGGTTGCCATAGGCATACTTACTAGATTTGAATCTTCCTTTCCAAACCTTTTCAACAATTCTTTCACATACTTAGACTGAGATATAAAGATTTCTTTATTTGACTAAGTGATTTATAGACCTAAGAAGAAGTTCATTTCACTAAACATGGACATCTCAAATTCACTTTGCATTTGATCATCAAAGGTTTTGCACATACTCTCATTTCCACCAAAAATGATATCATCAACAAATACCTCAATAGTCAAAAGATTCTCATGATCAATCTTGAAGTAGAGATACTGTTAGTAGTGCTTTTTCTATAACCTATCTTAAGAAAATACTTATCCAATCTTACATACCAGGATCTTGGGGCTTGTTTGAGTTCATACAATGCTTTCCTTAATCTGTAGACCATGTCTCTCTGATCAGACAACTGAAATCCTTCCGGTTGCTCAATGTAGACTTCTTCTTCTAACTCTCCATTTAGAAATGCTAACTTGACATCCATCTGATAGACTTTGAAATCTTTATATGTAGCAAAAGCAAGAAAGAATCAGACTACCTCTATTCTTGCCACCAGAGAAAAAGTTTCTTCAAAATTAATTCCTTCCACTTGAGAATAACCTTTGTATACAAACCTTGCTTTATTTCTTACAACTTCGCCATCTCATTTAGTTTATTCCAGAAGACCCATTTATTTCCAATCATATTTTTGTCCTCAGGTCTAGAAACAAGATCCCAAGTGTGATTCTTTTCAATTTGCATTAATTCTTCTTCCATTGCCTTTACCTAGTTTTCATCTTTGTAGGCTTCACTTACTATTTTTGGTTCAATCTTTGAAATCAGATAAATCTCTTCTTGAACTTCAGCAATTCTTCTCCTAGTTCAAACACCTTTATTTCTATCTCTTATGATTTGATCTTTAGGATGATTCATCCTTACATACCTGGGAGTTTTGGGAATTGCTTGAGCTTCTGTTTCTTGAGCTGGTTCCTCAATTTCTGCACTATCCTCTTGAATTACTAGATTTTCTATATCAATCTAGATCTGAATCTAAGTTTGCACTTGCCTTTCTTGACTTGGATTTTCATATTGATCATCTGAATCATATCCACAAAACTAGGAATGTCCTTCTTTGCTCTCATCAACTCTAACATTAGTACTTTCAACAATCTTCTTCAACCTCTTATTAAAGCACTGGTATGCTTTGCTTTGAGTAGAGTAACCCAAAAAAATTCCTTCATCACTTCTTGCCTCAAACTTGCCTAGATCCTCATCTCTTTTGATATAGCATTTACTACCAAAAAATCTAAAGTATCTTACAGTAGGAGGATGACCAAACTAGAGTTTGTAAGGAGTCTTACTAGAATTACCTTTGATCTACACCTGGTTAAGAGTGTAGACATCAATACTCACAGGTTCTCTCCAATAAACTTGTGGACCATTTGTTTCCATCATCATGGTCCTGGTAGCTTCTTGAATGGTCTAGTTCTTTCTTTCCAAAACTCTATTTTACTAAGGAGTCCTAGGAGTAGATAACTGTCTTTTATTCCATGCTTTTCATTGAATGTATCAAACTCACCGAAGGTAAACTCTCCACCTCTGTCAGATCTCAGACACTTTATCTTCACACCAATCTCATTCTCCACCATAACTTTGAACACTTTGAATTTGTCACTTGAGCTTCTAATTTTTATTTTTAGAAAGTTACCCACATCATCCACGAGTAATCATCAATCAACAACATAAAATATCTATCTCCTTGCTCACTCATAATTCTAGCAGGACCACATAGATCAGTATGCACAAGTTCCAATCACCCACTTGAAAATTGTTCTTTAGTTTTGAATGATGTTTTGTTCTATTTACCCAATTGACATTCTCTACACATGCTATCAGGTTTCACAAGTCTTGGAAGATCTCTCACATCATGAGTAGAACTTATCTTGACAATGTTATCAAAATTCACATGACACATTCTCCTATGCCATAACCAACTTTGATCTGTCTAAGCAATCAAACAAATTTTGCTAGAACTACATAAATGAAAGATGTTACCTCTAATTTGAGTACCAGATGCAATTTTAGTTCCAGAGTTTTCCAAGATTCTACATTTACCATCCTTGAATCAGAGATCATAACCCTTGTCAACCAACTATCCAACACTAAGAAGATTATGCTTCAGTCCTTCCACATACAAAACATCATTTGTGTTATTCTTACCATCAAAACAGATGGATCCTCTGCCATGGATTCTACCAACTGAGCTGTCTCCAAATTTGACAATTCCACTTTCATATTTTTCAAAGTTTATAAACTTACTTTTATCACCAGTCATATGATGAGAACATCCACTATCAAGCACCCATTCATCCTTTTCAATAACCTGAGCAGCCAAGGCACTTTCCACATTTGCACAGCTAGCAAATTTAGTAGACATTGGATCTTCTTCTTTGATAGCAATGAATACCCAATCATCTTCAGTGGCACCTCCATGATCAGATTCATCATCTATGACTCCTTCTCCAGCTTTATGGACATAGTAATAATTCTTTTGACCTTTATATCTGTTAGGGTTTGGCTTTGAAAATTTCTCCAGATATCTTGAGGTAAAATGACCAATCTTATTACAAGAAAAACATTTGAATGACAACTTTCCTTCATACTTACTGGATCCTCTTGGCATTCTTTTGGCAATAAGAGCTTCTAGTTCTTTAGACTCAATTTCATCATCTTTAAGATCCTTCCTTGCCTTAGCAAATTTGTTTGATCTTACAGAAGAGATTTCACCCAGATCATATTTTTGCTTTCCATATACACTGGCCTTGAAAGCAGATTTAGACTTAGGTAGAGAATCACCAAACTCACTTAATTCAAAAGCTAAAATTTTACCAACCAGCTGATCTCTTGGGACTTTTGAGACAATCCCGATCTCTTCTATAGAAGCACCCTTATGTTTGTATGAATTAGGTAAAGATCTGAGCACTTTTGCCATAATTTCTATTTCTTCCAAAGTTCCACCAGCACACCTGATACCACATACAAGTTCATTTATTTTTTGCATGTAGATTGTGATGTTTTCATCTTCACTCATCCTCAGATTTTCAAATTTTCCTCTCAGACTTTGTAGCTTGGCCCATTTGACATATTCATCGCCTTCATAAAGATTCTCCAACTTCTTCCAAATTTCATGAGCAATTTTTAGTTCAAAGACATTTGACATTTCTAAATTAGTCAGGGCACTCAACAAGGCTTCTTTGGCTTGAAGGTTATTTTCAGCATCTTTGACTTGATCTGGAGTTGAAGGAACTTTCTCTAGAGGTTTATACTCATCATTGCTTATCACCCAATAAGCATCACCCATGCATTTCAAATGGCACTCCATGCGACTCTTCCAACCAGAGTAATTTGTTCCATCAAATCTTGGACTATCCTTCTTGTAAGTCGACATCCTAGATCTCCTCGGGTGGTTAAGCTTCTTTAAGAGGAACTTGGCTCTGATACCAATTGTTGGAATTAGATCAGACAACTGAGAGGGGGCTGAATCAATTGTCCCACAAATATTAATCTTTTCTTCTTTTAATCTTCTTTAACAACTTTCAATCAGATAAACATTAAAGCATGAATCAATAACACAAGAGCAGAAATAAATTGAGCACACATAACACCTAAATTTTTACGTGGAAACCCGATTAAGGGAAAACCACGGTGGGGGTTAACCCACAAGATTTGTACCCTGTTAAAATTACTAAGAAGAAAAGAGAAGGCACATGCCTTCAGGCTCACTACCTAGAGCTCACTACTCAAGAGAGGCTCATTGCCTATAGAATTTACGTTTAATACACAAAGAATTAACTAATAAATAGCATCTACTTCATGCCTAGTTTAGTTTCATTGAATGCTCACAAGACTTTTTCTCTGTCCAAAATATTTCTTCTCTAATTCTTCATCCTAAAACATCTCTTATTCTTCTGCTTCTCCTCTGCTCTGCTTTGCCTTTGATCCTTTCTTTGGATTTTATTATTTTCACACAAGGATGATTTTCCACAACTCATCAACAAGTATTTATATGCTTCATCAACCTTGGAATGAACATCAAGGTCAGCACTACAAGCATCTGACTTAATGTGAATCACTAAGCTATTGGCCAAACATAACTGGGAGTCAAATCTTCCTTAATCAATACACCATGCTTCATAGAATTTCTCTTAGATCATCCGCAACATGCTTGAATCATCCAGCTGGTCAAGACTGGGAAGAACAGGAACACCAAGAAGGAAATCTTCATTGACAAGCTTAGGCTTCAATGCGGACCGCCAACATAGCAGTCACATAATCCAGAGACCACCACAAGCACATTGAATTCAACAAAAACATCTACACTCCTCCAAATCATCAGAGTCACTTGCATCTTCCTCTCGAACCTCAAGAACAGTATCTACCATAACTGTCACATTAGAAAGATACACACTAACTTCCCAAACATGCCTTTAGATCCGCAGATCATGATTTGATATATCTAGAACAATCTAGACCTCTTTCTTGTTACTCTGTCTCTTCTAAACACTGCAAAACTAGTTCAACTCAGATGGCCATTGCTTCTTCAAATCTTCATGTGAACCCTTAAAAACATAACTGGAGCTTCTTCAGACAATCCTCTACTCAGCCATATCATCCACATACATTGATCTTTATTGATTTTCTCAATATCCTCAACAGTCTAGTCTTCTATACAGGCAGCAAAATAAGATATAGTTGACACCAATGGAAACAAGGATATGTTGACATCAATGACAACACCACTTAGGCACATATTTGCAACAAAGGGAATATATCATGGAAGATGAGATCACTGAAAAGAGGGCCAATTGGATAACTAAGATCTTAGAATATGATGTAGAGGTAAGGCCTACCAAATTGGTCAAAGGCAGGGGACTCTGCCAATATATTACCCAAGACAGAGGAATCAATGCCTAAACAAGCAGAAGTAGAAACAGTGTTGAAACTCCAAGAGTTTGATCAAGATTCTTGGATAACTGATAGAATACAGTTCATGAGAACTAGCATTTTCCCAAATGAACTCTCCCCTAACAAGAAATGATACTATAGTCAATAGGGAGTTCATTTTGTATTGGTTGATCATGTTTTGTTTAGAAAGAATATTGATGGAATGTTGTTAAGATGTGTAGAGAAAGATGAAGCCTGAAAGACACTACATGAGTTTCATCATGGAACCTCAGGGGGACATTTTTTAGCAAGAACTACTGCAATTAAAGTGACACAAGATAGCTACTATTGGTCAACATTGTTTGCAAATTGCTACCAGGTAGTCAAAGAGTGTCAAGCTTGTCAGTTTTATACTAGAAGAAGAAGAAATGCAGCATTGCCTCTAAGTACCATAATAGTCGAAGAACCCTTTGCTCAGTGGGGTTTAGACATTATTGGGATGATTAATCTAGTGTCAAATATGGGATACAAGTGGATCCTTACTACGACAGATTACTTTACAAGGTGGAGTGAAGCAGTGCCACTCAAGGAAGCTATTGAAAAGGTAATCTTAGAGTTTCTAGAAGGGATAACTACCTAGTTTGGCCCTCTATGCACTATCATATCAGACAATGCTAAGGAATTTTTAGGAACTAGATTGTCAGAGTTTGCATTAAAAAATGGAATATATATATGAAGACTTCTTCTAATTACTATCCACAAGGCAATGGCTTGGTAGAGTCTACCAATAAGAATATGATTAGACTCATAAAGAGAATGCGAGCTAAACATCAGAGGGACTGGCACAAATATCTCAATTTAGCACTATGGGAAGATAGAATCACACCAAAGCAAGTGACTAAGATGTCTCCATATGAGTTAGTCTATAGCAAGCGTGCAGTAATGCCACTAAGTATAGAAGTTCTTGCCTTACAGTTGTTGAAATAGTTGGAGATAGAGGAAAGTGGCTTGATGCAAGTCAGACTTGCTGAGTTACTAGAGGTTCATGAGAAAAGAGAAAAGGCACATGAATCATTAATGAAGCATCAATAGATTGTAAAGAATTGGTTTGACAAAAAGACTTCTAATCCAATTTTTGAAATTAGGTCTTTGATGCTAAAATGGGATGAGAGAGATACTAAACCAGGCTGACACAGTAAATTTGATTCATTATGGACAGGTCCTTTTAAGATCAGCTCCTATAAGCAACAAAATGCATTTGAGCTAAAGACTATGGATGGAGATCCTAAAGAGATTCCTGTAAATGGGATCTTCTTGAAGCATTTTACATAAATCTTGAAGCCTGCCATGTATCATAGTTAGTTAGTTGTCTTTTTATGTCCTTTCCCACTTTTTCCTTGCTTTCCTTCTTTTTCCCTTTTAATAATTGTTCTGAGAACCTGTGTCCACAACATAGTGGTCCCTTTTGTTAATAGTTGTATTTACTAAGGATGTTCAGTGGTTCCTTAAACATAAAAGAAAGTACCAAATCATATGAACATCATTTTAATACCAATTTGACACACCGTCCTATATGGAATTTCAAAGATACATTAACTATCTCTTTTGTGTTAATGCCATTAATAGGATGTGATGGCTCATTAATGTTTCATTATGCCCCATCAAAGCTAAATTTTGAATCCCTTAGATTGTTGCATTTGGTTTTTCTCATTCTTCATTTTCTGAGTTGCTATCTACATTGGAGGTTCCATTCCTTGCCTATGATTCTAGCTAGGTTCAAAGATTTTCAAGTTTCTTGTCGGCTTTGTGTGTCAAAAGTTTCTAAGGGTTTTAAAAGAGATATAGAAATGTCAGAGCCACAATCTCCATATGAAGGGCTAGGTCTCTTTGAGCAATCTAATAAATTAAAGAACACCTAGTCTTATGTGTCTGCACTAGCACAACCAAGAACAAGCTATCCAAGGACAAGGGTCTTGGAGATGGGGGTGAGTATAGATTCCACACAAGTAACGGACTATGTAGATGGCATTTTGACACACATATGCAGAAGAACCTAAAAAAATTTAGGAGGGAGCTCATTAGAGGTGCCTCATATGAGCTACAAAAGGACAATCAGAAACTTTTGGAATAAGAGTCTAGATGTCTCAATTGGCACAATTTATGGTTCTTGTTGTTCACCCATATCCAGAATTGATTGACATATGTGCAGAGTTGTTCCATCCTCCATTTGTCTCTATTCAATGCGACCCCTTCATGGTCCAGATAACCCCTAAAGCAATTCGAGATATGCTGGCTTTGCAACATGACAAGAAAGCTACATTTCCTACGAATCCTAAGTTGCAGGCTACATGGGGAAATCTCCACAATAAGGTGAAGCTTCTAAACACTGAAATGCATCTAGATGATGACAATACCCAATTGCCTTCATTGCCTATAGGCCAAGCTCAGTTTAGTCTAGATGTTCAAGATGCCCTCACTATGCTAGCTCCTATCTTTGGCCAATATGATGATTCAACAGTACATGATTGGCAGCTTGCAGTGATTTTCAGACTTAAGACTGTGGACAAGTCTAAGGAATACCACCTTAACTTCTTAGAGAAAATCACCCAGGATATGGTGGATCAGCTCACGAACTTCTCTCAAGATTGTGTTTTCAGGTATTCAGGATACCTATTTCATTTAATGTTGTATCAATATTTTGGTCTCTTTCAGCAACATATGCCTTTAAGTATGTATGACCTTGAGTCCAGTAGCAATAGAACAATCTTGGTGTTTGCATGGACCCATGTTCTGTCAGACACCTCGAACCCCTATGAGTTTGCAGAATGTTTTGTTGCACCATTTTTTAACCAGTTAAGTTATGAGCCTGTAGAAAATAGGATGACAAAGAGTCTCAGGGGTTTTTTTACTAAATTTGAAAGTTCCTTGTGATTACTCCTTCGGAGCCCATACCACTATTATTAGACTTCATGGCTTTGCTAGGGAGCATGTTCTTCTCCCAAAGGTTTTGACTCTGAGGGTTACATTTTTAGAAGTGGCTTGGCAAATATCTATTATTGATAACAATTTTGGTCATAAAAAGAAAAAGAAGAAAATATATGATGTTCCTAGGACTAGGGAGAAGATAACAATTGAGAGGAGAGAAACTGAAAACCTGCTACTGAGAAAATTAGTACCTTATGGTTTCCTGATAATTGAAGATAAATGGAAGTATGATCTAGATAGTTTCTTAGCTTCTTGGATTATCAGTAATAAAGTTTCTGAAAAGTTCATTCATGAGAAACATGACCAAAGTTTCTTAGCTTTTTGGGAGAAGAGAAGATCGCCAAAGCAAGATGATCTTGTAGTTTATGTTGAATTGATAGATTTGCCAGATGAAGGTCCCAGGCCATGGGAAACATTCTATAGGAAAATATAGGAATTTGACCCTAAGAAGTCAATGACTGAGGGCCTCAGAGCTACATTAAAGAAGAAAGACTAGAATGCAGAGAAAATTGCTGGTTACTGGAAATATAGACAGAAGATATCTGAGTTTACCCATACTTTTGGAGATGTTGAGACTGATGAAGAATGGGAAATAGTCTGGGATGAGTTTCATATGTCCCTAGTGTCTAGTCCCAATACAAGTAATATTCCAAGAAGTTCAAGAGTAGAAGAAGAAGGAACATCTGAGGAAGTTCAGGAACTTGAGGAACCAGAGCATGTAGCAGCAAAAATTCCTAGAGCCCCATGGCCTCAATCTCTTAGCACCTTACAAAAAAAAAATAGAGATAGTATCGCCGTCTTGTGAGACTCAAACAGCTTCAGCTTTTGGGAGTCTTAGAGTGGTACCTTTTCATCAAATTGTAATTAAATAAGAAGAAAAAGATCCTAATGATCCAGTGGAGAGGCTTTTGAAAAGAAAACATAAATTAGTTTTAGGAGAAAAGGAAGAAGATGTATTGGTGCCCCAACAACAAGAAGTTCCCATGACTTTAGCAGCAACTTAGGTTAGTGTTTCTTCTCTCTTTTTCTCTTCTTCTATTTCTTCTCATATAGGGGTGGCTACCCAATTGACCCATGTTTCCATGCCTCCTACCACATCTACTGCACCAATTGCTAGTTCACCGTCTATGTCTCACAAGCCATTTCCTTAATCCTATTTTCTCCATCAATGCCCAAGTAGGCTTTTCCTCAGTTTGACCCTAGCCAACAAGTAGTTACCATTCTTTATGGCCTACCTCAAGGTTATCCGTTTGCTGGTGGGTACATTGCCTCACCTCCTACCTTTCAAGTACAAGTTGACATAGCAAGGAAAGCAAGAGAGGCTCAGATGGAAAAGAAGAGAAAGAAAGAGAATAATAGCCCTTCTGTTTCACACATGAAATCCTTGTTTGATCCTATTCAACAGTCTTTGATTGTTACTCATTTAGATCCAAATGTGATCAAGCCAGTGGAACAAATATAGCCATAGGATTATATGATGAATGTAGTGGCCATGGATCTGTGTCATTCCAAACCACAAGATAGAGTAGAATTAATGATGAAACTGCTTCAACAATTACTACTGATTATTTGAAAATGTCAAAAAGATTGCAAAAAGTTGAGGTTGATTTGACACAAGAGGAAGCTACTAATAGTATCTTGAATTCAAAGAAACAAGACAAGGTGAAATAAATTGATACTTTTAATAAAGATTTGTAGTCTACAGTTTCTCTATAGATTCATCAAGTAGCATAGGCTCAAATTGTAGTCTTGAAAGTTGAGTTAGCACAGGAGAAGGCTATTGTTACTATATTGAGACAAGAGAAGGCCACTGTGGAGAAAAAGTATCAAAATAAAATACAAGAGGCATCACAATTGCAGCAGATGCTTTCAAAGGAATAAAATATAATTAGTACAACTCGAGCCCAATTAATGGCCGAAAAATAAAAGACAAAGCAATTGACAATTGAACTAGCATAGAGGCCACAAAATGCAGGAGTCTTAAATATGGTGAAAGAGCTTTATGCATTTGCATGGGGAAGAATCTCTGAGGAGATTTTATAGCTTAATCCATCCCTCACCTTCCATCTAAATGCCCAGCAACTTTGTGAGAAAGTAGAGTCTTCTGTGCAGGCAACTTTGTCTATTGTTTCATTGAGGGTTTCAAACTCCCAACTCCTATTACATAAACTTTATGACACATCTAATGAGACCCTATCTGCAACTGGTGTAAGTGATAGAATGGTGGTTGCCAAAAAGGTAAATGAAGTGTTAAGTTGTAATTTTGCTACAATGAATTGTAAAGTACTTTTGGATATAGTTAAAGGAGTAAAAGATATGAAAAGGCACATTGAAGGATTGGTCCAGATGGGGCTACCTTCACCTTTTCCTAATGACAATACAGTGCTAATGACTAATGCTATAAAGGCTCTTCTTCTTATTAAGAAAAATTATCAGACTATTTTTTAGGGTTTGAATGATTCCTCCACTATGAAAGAGGTAGAAGCAGTCTTGGTTCCAGTGGCTTAGCTCAAATTTTAGTTACATGCTATGGTACAAATTTTGTAATCTTTTTCTCATAAAGACATCATTAATTTATATTTTGCATTTCAAGATCTACAAAGTAAATAGGGATTATTAGATTTAGAATGGTCTATATATCAGGCCGCATTCCAAAAATTATAATTGAGATTCTTTTACAATGGTGGTGCAATTTTGAAATTTTGGAGATTCTGGAGTTCTCTCTGGGCAGGTGTAGAGGTCCATGTAGTCACCAAGAACTATAGAGTCCAACTCTACATTTTATTGTTTCTATTTGGTTGCGGCTCATTGTTCCTATAGTTTTCGTATTTTTGCCAGTTTCCACAGTTTCGTAGTATTCTGTATGTTTATATATGCCACTTCATGCTTTGCAGTCTCAGTGTTTATGCTTCACAATTATTACTGTATCAGATATGTTTCAAATTATTCCTGAGCATGGAATGCACCACATGTCACTACTAGAAGGCTTGGCAAAAAAGTCTCTTTTTGATACAGGAAGCCCATGGGTGTTGCCAAGTGTCCTTTTGTTGTTATACCAGACGCTGCTACGTGTATTCCTTTTTGTTAAGTTTCGAGCATCAAGATACATATGGTGGGCCCGAGGGATATTTGATACAGTTTCAGTTTGTGTGGAGATTGCCACGTGCTACATGCGGAGGCTAAGTTTTTTTCATTTTTGAAGCTACCAGTGGCTGCCACATATTTTCTTTTATAAAGTTTCAGTTGACATGGAGTGTGACAAGTGTCATCTCCATAGGACTTCGAGGGACTTTTTTATCATGCTTTAGAAATAGGCAAATCATGCCACATCTCTTTTGTTTCTACTGGCAGGTGGTGTCACATGTCACTTTATTTTTGTTAAGTTTGAAAGGAAAAGAAGCATATGGTGGGTCCCATGAAATAATTCAATAGTTTCTAAATGATGTGGCAAGTGACAAGTGTCATAGCTATGGTTGCTTAGGGCATAAAGGTAAAGAGGCTTTTAATGATGTGGAGAGCAACAAGTGTCTCTATTTTGCTTCTCGGTTGTTACCACATATCAAGTTTCAAGAGAGGCTCAGATGGCGATAGGTGGTGATTTTCTGTGTGTGCCTTTAAATAGAAAGGAAGCTAAATATTTACATGAAGATGCCGTGTAGCATATTTTGGAGCTATTTGGGAACTCTCAGGCAATGCCATGTGTTAAAACAAAACAATAGTTAATGTGCCACATATTTTATCTCTCAGCCAATGAGTACATAGGGAAAGACAGTTGGAAATTCAAGAAGATTCTCAGTGTCAGTTCAAGTCCCTGTTAAGTTCTAGTTCTGTTTGGTCCATTGAGATTCCTGGCAGGTTAGAGATGATCTTGAGTCAAATTTTGTAGCTATATATATAGGAAGATGTTGTAACATAGATATACATTATTGATTAGCAATCCAAAACTTTCGAGTATGGTCAGATTATATTTTGCCTTAGTTTAGCCATTTTTTATAAGGAAGCTGATATACTGTGCATGTCTCTATGCCTTTTTTATTTGCTGAATTGTTAATGAAAGAAGCTCGGTTATGTTCCAGTAGTGATATTATCCGTGTCTCTATGCCAATTTTCTAAGTTTAGCCTTTGATTTTAAACTCACTTATTATCTGTCTATATTGATCATGTAGTGTTTGCTCCTTAATATAGTTAAATCTTGAGAATTTAATCACTATGCAAAGTTACTAAAATCAATTTAAATCAGGCACATCGCCATAGAGTTAGAATTTTTTCTTATTGTATCTGTAATCTTGTTTCTTCTTCCCTTTACCCAAAACTCCATTGAAATAGGAAGAGCAAACTTTTGTAAAATCTGGAGGTTGTTTCAAGTGTTAAGTCCCACATTCTTGAAACTTCCCATGCTGGTGTTGGAACTTGCACAATTTTATACATCAACAATAACAATACTATTTTATTATGTGGTTAGAAAACAAGGTTTAATGTGAGCCAATAATCTGTAGTTTGTTGGCCATGGGCCAAATAAACTGTTCCATTTTAAACCGCTTAGATATCAGTTGTAAGAAATTCGATCTCTATATATATGGATTGTAATATTAGCTCAAGGAGGTAGATTTCTGTATGCAGACTTCTGTATCATTTTTGATAATATAAAAACAACATTTCTTCTAATCAAGGCAGTGTAGAAAGGCTCTCATCCCATCCACCATGAGAACCAAGAGCAAGGGCCCACTCCTTGGGGAAGCTCGGTGATGTTCTATTTTCTATATTTTGTTTCTTTTTTATTTGGTTTGGTTACGATAGCTTTTGTTTAAGAATAGATTTCAATAAGATTTATATTAAAATGATTTTAATGTTGTCATTAAAACTTTAAATAATTGTGTGATTTCAATTTCAGCATCTTCTTTTCTATTGTAAATTGTTGTTAATGTCGCAAATTACTACCATCACAATTAGTAGTTCTTGTCATAATTCCTATTATTCCTATTGTAGAAATACTACAGAACCAGTTACAATTTCTGTAGCAATTCCAGTCACAAAGAAAAATAGAAACATTAATCTAATTTTTAACTTAGATAATTGATTGAGTATAAGTGTGCATTCTTATCCCCACTCACCTCACAACTTGTAGCCCTTGTGCATATAGCCATGACATATTTCACAAGCTTACACCCCCAGATTGACACTTAAGCCAAACTACATTTTATCATTAATATTACAGTTTTGGCCTATCAGAGAAATTATTTTTTGCCTAAGGAATTTGTGTTGTACACTGATTATCAAGCTTTAAAATATTTGAACAGTCAAGGAAAGTTGAATCAGAGACACATGATATGGGTAGAGTTTATGTAGAGTTACACATTTGTATTGAAGCATATGAGTGGGAAGTCAAACAAAGTTATAGATGCATTGAGTAAAAGAAGGAATTTTTTGATAGAGATGAAAGTAGAAGTATTAGGTTTTGAATAACTAAATCATATATATGAAGAGGATCTTGATTTTACAGAACCATGGAAAGTATGTAAGGAACCTGTTGTGATAGATAGAAGTGGTTAGATTATTTCATTTAGGAGGATATATTGTTCAAAGGAAATCAGTTGTGTATACCTTGGAGTTCAATGAGAGAAAAATTGATATAGAAAAAGCATAGTGGTGGATTGGCAAGAAATTGTGGAATTGACAAGATAATGAATTTAGTAAGCAAACATTACTTTTGGCCTCAGATATATAAGAATGTAAGGAAGTTTGTACAGAGTTGTAGAATGTGTCAAGTTGCAAAAGGGAGCAGGTAGAATAGTGGTTTGTATAAATATTTGAGAGTACCAGAGAGACCTTGGGAAGACATAAGCATGGATTTCATATTAGGATTTCTAGAGACATAGAGGGGACATGATTCTATATTTGTAGTGGTGGATAGATTTTCAAAGATGTCACATTTCATACCTTGTAAGAAGACAAATGATGTAGTGTATGTTGCTGACCTATCTCTCAAGGAGATTGTGAGATCGCATGGATTACCTAAGAGCATAACTTCAGACAGAGATACAAGATTCATTGGATACCTTTGGAGGACATTATGGAAGAAGATGAAGACAAACCTAAAGTTTAGTTCATCATTTCATCCACAAATAGATGGACAAATAGAAGTGGTAAATAAGAGTTGGGGAAACTTGTTGATATGTTTAGTAGGAGATAAGACAAGAAATTAGGATCTAATTCTACCGCAAGCAGAGTTTGCATTTAATAATTTAGTGAATAAGAGTATAGGGAAGACACCATTTGAGATTGTGACAGGAACTAACCCTAGAGGAGTTCCAAAATTGGCAGACATTAGTATGGAGAATAAGAGAAGTACAAAGGCAGAAGAATTTATAGGATACATGGAGACACTACATAATCAGATCAAGAAGTATTTGGAGGAGATGAATAGTAAGAATAAGGAGCAAGCAAATGAGAAGAGCAGACACCAAGAATTTTTAGTTTGAGATGAAGTAATGGTATATTTGAGAAAAGAGAGATTTCTAGTGGGTACATACAACAAGTTGAAGATGAAGAAGTTTGGGCCATGTAGGATACTCAGGAAGTTTGATTTAGGAAATGTATATGAAGTGGAGCTACCAGAGGCATTAGGTATATCATCTATATTCAACATTGCAGACCTATATCAGTATCATGAATTAGAATCAAGTGATAGCATTGAAGATGGTTTGAAGAATTAGTTACCACAACAACAACCAGAGTAGATAGAGGACATCTAGGATAGCCAAGTTGGATGCAATACCAGGGGCAAGAAATACAAAGAATATCTAGTCAAGTGGAAAGGAAGACCGGAAGAAGATTCATCATGGATATCCTAGGCTGAGGTAGACCACCTTGGTTTTCCTCTAGCCCCAGCAAAGTGAGGGACTCACTTTTTGAACAAACCTGGGTGTTTGATGCAAGAGTGTCCTGAGTTGCAGAGCAATCTTGCATCAACCAAAAACATTTGCATTCTTTCTTTTCTTTCATTTTTAGTTTAGTTCAGTCAATTGCAGTTTTAGCATTATGTACCGCAATTCATTACATCTTCAAATCAGAGCTTGTGGACCAAGACTTAGTATCTACATATCATCATCTACAACATATCCAAATTTCAAGTCATTTAGATTTGCCTGCTAAAAGTTATCGCTATCAGAAGGTCATCAACTTTCATAGAGCAGAGCATACAGACAATCAGTTGAAGGAGAAAGTTTGTGGAGTACTTTCATGACATGTATAGCCTAATGAAACATCACACACAACACATATGGATCAGTTAGACCTTCCTTGAGGTCTGCACCAAGTTTCACACAATTGCAGAGCAATACCCGTTGTTTAAGTCCAACCTGTTAGGTCTCAAAAATGTAGGTTACAAATCCTAAGAGGATGCTAGGATCTATGATTAGACTTGCAATGTTTTTGAACTAACAAATGGAGTTAACCTATATGGCTGATGACTCCCTGTACTTTAGGTTCTGCTAAACCTAGGTGGGTGGACCTTGATAACTAAAGTAGATTAAGAGTTGTATGACTTAGTTGAATTTATGGATCTATCCATAGTGGCATGAATTGAAATAGATGAAGGCTTACTAACTACTCCTAGTGAAATTTGAAATGTGAATGTATGGATAAGATTTTATAAAATTCTAAAATGGAATGGGTATGACCAGTGCCTACTTCTGTGGGCTAATGGAGTCAATGGATGAATGATGATTATGGAGGTAGATGTGTAGGATATGTGGATCTATTTTGCAACTTAACTCTAACTTGTTGGGCACTTGGAATGTTTGCACCTTGTACAAATGTGCAAGTCTGTAAGTTACTATACTCTTCTTTAATAATCCTAGTGATATTCTCCTAAATTACCATGATCTCATGAAATGACTTTTAATTCTTAGCCTGAGGGAAACCAATCACAATAATCATTTAAAAAGATTTTAATCCTTGGCAGGAACCAATCAAAGTAGATTATCTGAAAGGATATTTAATTCACTCCAACCAGAAACCAATCAAGATAACCACACACTAACATCAAATGTGTTGTGACAATTTATACAAATTTGAATAACTTAAGAGAACCACTTTGGAGACAATACAACAACATATAAGCATGAAAATTAACACAACAGTTAAACACTGAGAATAAATCACCATTTAAGAACAATCTACTCCATTATATTTCTTCAAAAAAATATATACATTAATTGTAGAAGTTTCTAAAATATGAGGATGGATAAGTGGAATGGGTGAACCTATTTACTAATGATGATTTTCTAACCTACTCCTATTGATCTTGATCCATTCCTTTGATTTTTCCCTTCATATATATGCTATATATCTTTAGGTTTATGACCCTTCTTTCAGAATTCTTCTCAGGTGCACCTCTTTGTTTAATTAATTCTCTTTCATAGATAGAATAATTAATTAATCTAACCTTTTAGGCACTCCCATCAAAAGTAAAATATTTCTCAATACTTTAATCTTTATTCCATTTCTTGATTATATTTCCTTCGTCTATTTCACCTTTGTTTGACAGGATATTCATTTGGATAATTTTTTTTTAAAAAATGCGCTTGGTAAACTTTTTAACGTGACCGGCGACGCTAGTGCGACTAGCCCTTCGGCTCCATGCCAATGCTTTTGCCCAGAGCAATGAACCAGTGAGGTCACAACATGGGGGACCTCGTCCCCTAGCAAGAACACTTCAAACCCGCAAGCTCATTGGCCCACCAAAGAGGTAAAGCCTGCGATCTCGTTGGCCCAGTGGGGGTTTGAACTCTGGTGGATGCCACTACAAATGAGCAACTTAACCACTAAACCACACCCTTATCGGCATTTGGGTAAAAATTATTACCCCTTGTTGTTTTACTTCATTTCTCCTCCATAAAATCTATTTACATGAGTATTTCATCAGGAAACTCACTTTTACATTGGGAAATATAATCTACTTAGTGAATTTCTCCATAATCTTTTACTTCTATATGAAAACATTCCCACTTCAATTAATTAAATTATGAATTTGCTATATTCATTATGTTCTTCAGGTAAAATAGTTCTCCACTTTCCATGAACAATATTTCTCATTTTGTCAAAAAATAAATTACAACTTCACCCCTTTTATGTATTCCATCAATATAATATTCTTCCTCCAATTTTATGCTTATTCTATTTACTGCATCGGGTTTTAGGGTTTATGCTGATTCAAGCCATGGCTTCATCCTATATGTGCATTATCATTGTTAGCCTCTAGAGAGCTAGAGTTATGGCCTCATCAAGCCTGCCTTCAGTGTCTTTGCTCCAAGATTTTTTAGCATAATATCTTTCTTTCCAACAACTCTATAGCTACAGAAATTGACTTTTGATTGTCCCTCAAAGCAATGGAACGAGTATTTTCTTAGCAATTTTATTGATCTCTCACACTGAACAAAGTTATCTATTGAAGAACTAAAAATCCAGCACCTTTTCAACCATTCTTCTTTGAACCATACTGAGAACATTCTCAGCCCTTTTACTAGACAAGCAGTGAGAAATTATTACCTGCAAATGCTTCAAGATCATAGATAGCATCACTTCTCATTTTGTCACTTAGTCCATCCACATCCTGACCAAGACAATTGGCCACATGTTTGAGGACAATATCACAAAGATCTAAAAAACTATTCGTCACCTCATCTGACATAAATTCAACTGCCCTTGCAAGAGGAAGTAAAAGGGATTTAGTAATGGCAGGAGATAATTTGTGTGGGTAACAAAGAACTGTAGATGCTAGTTTATATCCATTTCCATGTGGAGATTTACTAAAATGATTTATTGAATGTGCTATCACATAGTACACCAAATGAAACATGTCTTAAAAGCTTTATGCATGCATTTTCAAATCCAAGGACATCACAAAAAGGACTATCTTCCTTATCAGAGTAACCCACATAGTCAGAGAGATCTAAAGAACCCACTCTGATCATACATGTCTCTCCGATATGTGATTTTAGGGTTTCTGCTGAGTTGTCATTTTTGTCATGGGCAGTGAAAATGTTGGCAACGATATATCTTGAAAATTTGCATTTTAATGTCTTGAAAACTATTTTAGCAAAACTAGTTCATGTATGTCCTACACCCATTGCAGTGTATGGAACCATATTCATTTAAGAGTTTTTATCAAAACAACTCACTTACTTTTCCTATGCTTCTTCACTAGATGTGCTTCCTTTATCAACCTTGTTTTTATCTTCAACAATTACCTCTAAACCAATAGCTGCCAATATGTTTGGGAAATCTGATGGACAACCTCTAGTATGCTCCTCTCTTCGCCCATCACTTATCATGCCTTTTTCACTTTTACCTCTTTGCCCTCACTGCATGCCAAATTTTTTATCCATTTGTCTTAAAGCAACCTAAATGTTGTGGGAAGATGCCCATCCATAGCCATTTCCCATCATATTTTTTAATTTCAGCACTACCACTTTTTTCGTTATGGTTGGAAACACGACATCATTGGTATGTTGTGAGAAAAAAATGAGCAATTTCAAAAAATACAATGATATTACTATTTTGAATTGCAACATGCTCTCTTCTAATGTCCTCCCTTACAGACTACATCAACACATTATAACCCGCATCTAACAATTGGTTTGCAAAGTTTTGAGGAGTCCCAGAACACTATCTTTAGATGACAATGGAATGTTATTATTACATGCAATGCATTTAACAGGGCCATGTTTGATTTGTCATGTCTTATATATGCTCTCAGCAAGTATGACAAATGGGTTTCTTGAAACTCATTTTGCTTCAGCATAAAGTGAAATTATTCTCGAAAGGATAGATGTACGCTTGATATTGCTAATTTCACTTTTTACTACAATGCTAGGATGGACTTCAATTTTTTGATTCACCTTTAAAATAACCCTTAGTATATTTCCACCAACAACATTACCATTTATTTCATCACTTTAGCACCAGGTTTATTCGTATCAAATGATCTGATTACAATCATGTTGGGTGGAGTAGCAAAATTATGCTTAGGAATATGAATCTTGTTTGTTATGTATTCATATAGAGCGTCGATGTTGTACTTTAGTTGTACAGATATTGGTACCACTGAAGCTCCATCAACAATTGAATAAATCTTCTAAATTGCCTCATACTAGTTGTTGGCTACACTCTCCCAGATCAGGTCAATTTTGTCCTGCAGAATAATAATATGCTGAAGGTGGATTATCTCTATAGCCGAAAGGTGCTCAAAGGTTTGAGGCTAAGGACAACTCTCATTAGTTGCAATTAGAAGTAATGCGCCATCCACAATAGCAACACCATTTAGCTTAGTAGCCATAAGAATATTATGACCGGGGCAATCAACAAATGAAATGTGCATTTTCAAATCTAGGGACATCACAGAAAGAATTGTCTTTCTTTCCACTAATTCTCCTATATAGAAGTATGTGGCTAGCTGCATTGGCTTTATAGAATAAAGAACAATAATGTTGAATAATGCAGGGTCATCTTTCAAATTGTTTCCCAATTTTTCCAGGGATAGATGCAGTGCTCTTGCAAAGGAGACATCAAGATCTAAACCAAATTTCTTGCAAAATGCTTACAAGTCTTTTAATTTCCCTAAGTTGGGTTCAGGATGCTTTCGCAGCAAAGAGCATTGTGTGACTATCATGTTTGCTAAAAGCATGAACTCCTCCAGAAGAATGTTTGAATCCATTCTGCTCATAGAACATACTATCACATGGCCTACCATCCTTATCTAAAATAAATAGAAGCTTGCATTTATCAAATCTCAAAGCCCATTTTGTAATAATATCTTGTCAATCAAACTCACAATGCACCTCTGGGAACCCTGTTAGATTGCTAGTTGTTTGATGGCATCAAAATGTGCCTTCTATAATCTCTTGTGCATGTTGAAATGATAGCTTGTAGCATAACCAAATTACTATGTGCCCAACCCAATGATCTAGAACTTCACCTAAGGTATCAATATCCCACATAACTAAAAAATCCATCCTATCAATTCTTCAATTCAATGAACACAACTCTTCATGAAGCAACCGAGGCAACATTGGAAAACAACACTGGATGAGACAGACACTTGTAGAATAGCCTTATGCCTCTCTGTCTAGCATTGTATCTAGATGAACAAAGTAGGAAACATCTGCAATGTGAACTCCAACTCACATTACACCATTGCCGACATCTTCAATTGACAATGCATCATCAATATCCCTTGCATTGGGGGGATCAATTGAAAATATATAGAGATTTCTCAAGTCTCTCCTAACTTGGAACTCCTGTGTAGGTATTTTCCATGGAACCTTTGGTAGACAGGAGAGGGATTCTGGAGGGAAATTGGTGCTATGAATGTCATGTTCAAATAATATTGTGACAATTTGTGCATCTATCTATCCACTTTGCCCCAAACTATGTTTAACAACGACTTGTGGAAGGAAACAATCTACTCTCCATAAATCTATTAAGGCAGCAACAAGTTCACTTTCATGTGTAAGTTCACCTTCATGCAATCTCTTTTTCACATCATTTGGTAAGCTACTCAATTGGACAGTCATTTTTGGTAATCTTGCATCTGTTCGTACCATCTTGATATATCCTTCTTACAGTTTTCTAAGTGTTGTAATAAAAATGTTTTCACACATAGGAACCTAAAATTTTGTAAAAAATAGTAGGAATTTAGGTCCCAACAGTGGCTCTATCTGGGGATGTATACCCTTTGTGGGCATAGCAAGATCCTAGATCTCTGGAGGAATAGACCATGTGCCTTTTCATTGGGCAATAGAGTCTAACCTTCCCTTTTAGCCTAAACTGGTATGGTTTGAAGGACCATACCATAACTAATGGCTCAAGGCCATCAGAGAAAGAAAATACCATATTTTCCTCTATTATACACCTTGTTTTCATCTAATTTTGTTGAACTCCACTTGAAAACACTTACAAGGTCACTATCATATATCATGGAATCATCTCCTAGCTAGGCTGAAAATTGAGAACTTTTACTGTCCATCATATAGGAAAGATCATCAAGTGTTATTTCATCAAAAGTTTGTATAAAAAATTTGAAACCATCATAGGGCATTTGATGCAAACTGGGTAAAAGATAGTCATAGTTGTCCATGTTCATTCCATTATCTATTTTTCTCTTATTTATGGACTCATCATTATGTATATCATTTCCTTTATGAATTGGTGCAGCACTTCGACTATCTGAAAATGTTTCATCCTCATCATAACATGGATTTGAGAACACATGAAATTCTTGTTCTGGCATACCTTGGTAAAGTATCACCTCATCTTCGTCTGCTATGTCATTATACAATGGGTTTGAATAGATCTAAAAATTATTTTTAGATATGCACACTTCTTCTTCCTCAGACTGCTGATTCAGGTATTGAGGTGGGTGGGCTAGGACAAAAGGAATATCCACATTTTGAAGACTACTCTCATTTTTTAGAATATGTTGGGGCTCCAAGTCTTGTGCAAAATCCTCATAATTGCAATCATGATCCCAAGTGGAGAATTGGTCTTTTAAAACTTCATCCTCATTTAAATCTAAAATATCATCACTGAAATTTTCACTTACATATGTCTCATCTACTGGCTACATTGTTTGATCAGTCTCTTCATATTTGTCCATGCCATTATCTGTGTTGGTAGATTTAACATTTCTATTATGCTCATACCTAATTTTCTCTATGAAACTAACCATTTCATACACCTGGTCGAAAGTAACTAGTTTCCATGACTTGGGCCATTTGTCTAAATGAGGCACATATAATTTCATGAATGTTTCAATGCATATGGATTTATCAGGCCTAACATTAACAAATATTTGCATATAGATATCCAATGTTCTTTTGAACAAAGAAAGTCCAGATTCCAATATTCTTTTGAACAAAGAAAATCTAGATTCTCCAAATTTACTTTGACTTCCCTTTTGAAAATACTCATCATTTTTCTCTTTAAGCTAGAACACGAATTTATTTGCAAGTTCATTCCATGAAGTTATGCAAAGCATAGGAAGGCTGTAAAACCAATCTTTAGTACCATTTTTAATGTTTTCACAAAAACTTTCATTATAACATCCTCTCCATTGATTTGCCAATTCATCACTACATCAATGAATTGTTGTAGGTGTATATTTGCTAATTCTGATTTACATCCATTAAATTTTGGCAAATGATTTTTAAGATTCAAATGGGGAGGAAGATTTGGGTAACCCTAAATGTCTTTGAAATAAATTGGTTTGTGCATTTCAAGATCTATTACCCTCTATTGGAAAGGTAGTTCATGCCATCCTATTTCTTCTTGTAGACTTTGATTGACATGAGGACCAACATTGCTTTGCAGATTTTGACATGAAATTTGGTATTGATAATGCCTAATATACTAGTTATATTCATGACCTTGGTAGCCCACAAATCTTTGGCCAGGTGGGACTAGATAGACATTTATTTGATTTGGGAATTGTAGTGTAGAAATGTCCTGTTGTGTATGATGTATGCTTCTTTCATTGCCAAGATTCTCAATTGTATCATAATGTGTATAGGGCAAAGAGAAATTGTTATACATACTTTAGCTTGTGATTTTTATTTCTGACTGGAAATATTATAGTTTTGAGATGTCCTTTGCATTCTTCATCAAGTTTATTTTTAGAGTTGCCACCTCTTGTCATAAGAGGAAAATTTACCTTTCCGGGTCCTTGCCAGCAGTGTTACCAATTTGTATTCAAATTCAAAACTTCAATGAGTCTGAATTGATATGGTCTTTTAACCAGAATTATGGATTACTCCCCAGTAGAGTCACTAATCTGTTAGGTCTAAAAAATGCAGATTACAAATCCTAAGAGGATTCTAGGCTCTATGATCAGACTTGCAACATTTTTGAACTAATGAACCGAGTTAACATATATGGTTGATGAATCCCTGCACTTCAGGTTATGCTAAACCTAGGTGGGTGGACCTTGATAACTAAAGAAGATTAAGAGTTGTATGACTTAGTTGAATTTATGGATCTATCTATAGTGGCATGAAGTGAAATAGATGAAGGCTTACTAACTACTCCTAGTGAAATTTGAAATGTGAATATATGGATAAGATTTTATAAAATTCTAAAATGGAATGGGTATGACCAGTGCCTACTTCTATGGGCTAATGGAGTCAATGGATGACTGATGATTATGGAGGCAGATGTGTAGGATAGGTGGATCTATTTTGGAGCTTAACTCTAACTTGTTGGGCACTTGGAATGTTTGTACCTTGTACAAATGTGTAGGTCTATAAGTTACTATACTCTTCTTTAATAATCCTAGTGATATTCTCCTAAATTATTGTAATCTCATGAAATGACTTTTAATTCTTAGCCTGAGGGAAACCAATCACAATAATCATTTAAAAGGATTTAAATCCTTGGTTGGAACCAATCAAAATAGATTATCTGAAAGGATATTTAATTCCATCCAACTAGAAACCAATCAAGATAACCACACACCAACAACAAATGTGTTGTGACAATTTATACGAATTTGAATAACTTAAGAGAACCACTTTGGAGATAGTACATCAGCATATAAGCATGAAAAATAACACAACAGTTGAACACTGAGATTAAATCACCATTTAAGAACAGTCTGCTCCATTATATTGCTTAAAAAAATATATACATTAATTGCAAAAGTTTCTAAAATATGAGGATGGATGTGTGGAATGGGTGAACCTATTTACTAATGATGATTTTCTAACCTACTCCTACTGATCCTGATCCATTCCTTTGATTTTTCCATTCATATATATACTATATATCTTTAGGGTTATGACCCTTCATTCAGCATTCTTCTCGAGTGCACCTCTTTGTTTAATTAATTATCTTCCATAGATAGAATAATTAATTAATTTAACCTTTTAGGCACTCTCATCAGAAATAAAGTATTTCTTAATACTTTAACCTTTATTACATTTCTTTATTGTATGTCCTTCGTCTGTTTCAGCTTTGTTTGACAGGATATTCATTTGGGTAAAAATTATTACCCCTTGTTGTTTTACTTCATTTCTCCTACATGAAATCTATTCACATGAGTATTTCACCTAGAAACTCACTTTTACATTGGGAAATATAATCTACTTGGTGAATTTCTCCATTATCTTTTAGTTTTGTATGAAAACATTCCCACTTTGATTAGTTAAATTATGAATTTTCTATATTCATTATGTTCTTCGGGAAGAATAGTTCTCCACTTTCCATGAAAAATATTTCTCATTTTGTCAAAAACTAAATTACAAATTCACTCCTTTTATTTATTCCATCAATATAATATTCTTCCTCCAATTTTATGCTTATTCTATTTACTGCATCAGGTTTTAGGGTTTATGTTGATTCTGGTCATGGCTTCATCTTGTATGTGCATTATCATTGTTAGCCTTTGGAGAGCTCAAGCTATGGCCTCATCAAGCCTGCCTACGATGTATTTTCTCCAAGATTTTTTAGCATAATATCTTTCTTTCCAACCACTATATAGCTACAGAAATTGACTTTCCATTGTCTCTCAAAGCAATGGCATGAGCATTTTCTTAGCAATTTTTTTGATTTCTCGCACTAAACAAAGTTGTCTATTGAAGGACTAAACATCCAACATCTTTTCAACCATTCTTCTTTGAACCATGTTGAGAACATTCTCAGACCCTTTACTAGACAAGCAATGAGAAATTATTACCTGCAAATGCTTCAAGATCATAGATAGCATCATTCCTTATTCTATCACTTAGTGCATCCACATCCTGTTGCAAGTATGAGGTGAGCCAGTGTTGTCATTGATGGCAACATACTCATATTGCATTGACAAGAAGGATTTGATGAGCTGTGTGCTGAGGATATTGAGAAAATTAGACTCAGTCAGGAACAGTGAAGAACAGTGATAAGAAGAAGGTAAATGTACTGTATAGGATGAGAATCGGAGGATGCAGATCAAAGGGTTAGTAGATATGAGTCTTGAGATGCTACAATTAAGATTTCAGAGGTCCGCATGAAGATCTGAAGAAGTTGTGGCTGCCGGTATAGAACCGGGTCCGGCAAGTATCCGGAGGTGACAGAGGATCACAAAAAGGTCCGGTGAGGTCCGGAATTGTATTATCCCAATCTGCGGATTGGAAAGAGTGTTTGGGATGTCCTTGTGATGTATCATCCTGATTTGTGTATGATTTGGAGGTCCGGAAGTACCTCTTGGATTATGACAGTGGCGACAGACTGTGTTCTTAAAGTTCCGGATGAGGAAAACAAGAGATCCAAGTAAGCAGAGGAAGTGCGGATGTATCCGGACATTCAGACAGGCTTGTGAAGGTTCTTGGATCATGTTTAGGTTGTGTTGTTGGTCCGCATTGATGATAGAGCCCGAAATTGAAGTTATTCTTCCGGATGAAGTTCTTGCTCTGTGTAGCCGACCGGATGAGTTGTTCATCCTGCGAATGTTCTTGAGATGGCCGACCGGATGTGTTATTCATCTTGCGGATACTCCTATGGTTGTTTGCCGACTTAGATGTTTGTTCCTAAGTCAATGTCTTGTATAAATAACGGTTTGTGAGTTCATTTCAGTGTGTGGTATGTGGATGAGTATGATATAGCGAAGAAAGGTGCGAAAGGCAGAGCAGAGATTGTTGGGCTTAATTGGAACTGATCCGGACATGGTAGAGATGTCATTCTCCAGTTCACAACTGTGATTTTTATCACTTTGTAGACAGTGTGTCTCCTTGTAGGCAGTGGGCCTCTTTGTGAGCAGTGTGCTCGGGCAGTGAGCCCTTATTGGCATGTGCCATTCATTTTTCCTTATTCTTCTAACAGAGAATAATTCTTGGGTTAATCACCCCGTGGTTTTTCCCTTAACCGGGTTTTCCACGTCAAAATCTTGGTGTTCAATGTGTTGATGCTTATCTGCTCTTGTGTTTATGTATTGTGCTTCCATGAATGATTATTTGATATGCTGCTAACTAACAACAGAGAATTAAGTGTTTGAATTAGAAGAAGTTCTATACAACTGATTCACCCCCCCCTCTCAGTTGTATGCCCTAGATCCAACAATTGGTATCAGAGCAAAGTTCCTCTGACAAGAGCTTAACCGCTTGAGGAGATCCAGGATGTCGTCATACAAGAAGGATAGTCCGAAGTTCGATGGAACCAACTTCACTCTCTGGAAAGGTCGCATGAAGTGTCACTTGGAATGCATGGGAAAAGCATACCTGGGTATGATTTCAAAACCATATGTACCTCCACAAGGTGGTCCGACAACTCTGAATGAAATCACAGAAGCTGAAAACAATCTGCGGACCAAGGAAGCTCTTCTAAGCGCATTGAATGACTCAGATCTCTCGAATGTCATTGACCTACCAACTGCATATGAGATCCTAACTAAACTGGAACTTCTGTATGAAGGAGATGAGTTTGTCAAAAGTGCAAGGTTGCAAAGTCTGAAAGGGAAATTTGAAAGATTGAAAATGAGAGATGATGAAAACATCACTACCTTTATGCCAAGAGTAAATGAGCTAGTATGTGGAATCAGAAATGCTGGTGGAACTTTAGATGAAAATGAGATTGTCTGCAAAATCATAAGATCCCTTCCTGCTGCCTACAAAATCAAAGTTGCTGCCATTGATGAATTCAGAGCCCACACAACTGTCACAAGAGAACAACTGGCTGGCAAACTAGCTGCATTTGAAATGACCGAGTTTGGAGATGATCCTCCCAAGACTGAATCTGCTTTCAAAGCCAGTGCCTATGTGAAAGGCAAACAGAGATTTGATCCGGGTGAAAACTCATCAAGGAAAATGTCATGGTATGATCAAGCAAGAAGAGACATGGAAGAAGAAGAAGCAGAAACAGCTCAACTTGAAGCCCTCATTGCAAAGAGACTGCCAAGAGGATCCGGTAAGTATGAAGGAAAACTACCCTTTAAGTGTTTCAACTGCAATAAAATTGGTCATTTTGCCTCAAGATGTCCGGAGAGATCTGCAAGATCTAATACTCACAGACAAAGGTTTCAAAAGAATTGCTATTATGTTCATGAAGAAGATGACAATGAAGGAGTAACAGATGATGAATCAGATCCAGGAAGCAAATCCGGAAATGAGTGGGTGTTTATAGCCATCAAGGAAGAAGATTCCTTGCTCTCTGAATCTGTCAATCACAAAGTTGTTGAAAAAGCCTTGGCTGCTCAAGTGGAAGAAAAGGATGATTGGGTTATTGACAGTGGATGTTCTCACCATATGACTGGTGACAAGAATAAGTTCTTAGACTTGGAAAGATATGAAGGAGGAATGGTAAAGTTTGGTGACAATTCTGCTGGCAGAATCAGAGGTAGGGGAACTATTTCCTTTGATGGTAAGAGCAAAACAGGAAATGTACTGTATGTTGAAGGATTGAAGCACAATCTTCTCAGTGTTGGTCAGTTAGTGGACAAAGGCTATGATCTCCGGTTCAAGAATGGAAAATGCAGAATCTTTACAAGCTCCGGAACTGAAATTGCATCCGGTACTCAGACAAGAGGTAACATCTTTCATCTGGTTGGTTCAAATAAAAGTTGTTTGTTTGTTCAAATTGATCAGAGTTGGTTATGGCATAGAAGAATGTGTCATGTAAATTTTGATAACATCATCAAAATAAGCAATACTCAGGCTGTGAGAGATCTTCCAAAGTTGATAAAACCTACAAATAGTGTGTGTAAAGAATGTCAGTTAGGCAAACAAAGCAGAGTCTCTTTTAAAAGCAAAGATCAGTCTTCTACCGGATTGTTGGAATTAGTACATACTGATCTATGTGGACCAACAAGAATCAAGAGTCTACAAGGTGATAGATATTTCATGTTGTTAATTGATGATCATTCCCGGATGATGTGGGTTACCTTTCTAAAAGAAAAATCAGAAGCCTTTGAGAAGTTCAAAATCTTCAAAGCTATGGTGGAGAATCAAACCGGATTGAAACTAAAGTGTCTAAGGTCTGATAGAGGTGGTGAATTTACATCTGGTGAATTCATTGACTTTTGTGAGAAACAGGGTATAAGAAGACAGTTGTCTGCTCCTAAGACTCCACAGCAGAATGGAGTAGTTGAGAGAAAGAACCGGACCATCCAGGAAGCTGCTAGGACAATGATGTTGGAAGCAAATGTTCCTCAAATGTTTTGGAAAGAAGCTATCAGCACTGCAGTCTACACACTCAATCGAGTTCAAATCAGAAACAACACCGGTAAGACCCCCTATGAACTCTGGTTTGGCATCACTCCTACTGTGAAATATTTCAGAGTATTTGGTAGCAAGTGCTATATTAAAAGAGATGAAGATCTAGGAAAGTTTGATGCTAGAAGTGATGAAGGAATTTTCTTGGGATACTCCACTCAAAGCAAAGCATACCGGTGTTACAATAAGAGATTGAGGAAGATGATAGAAAGCACCAATGTAAAGGTTGATGAAGGAATTGAGAAGCCTTCAAGATTTTATGAGTTTGATGAAGATGATCAAGACAGTGTTCAAGGACCTCAATCCTCTCCGGTGAGACAGAGTCAGCCTGATCCGGTAAATCAGGAAGAAGAGATAGGTTTGAATGCGCCTGATCAAGAAACAGCAGTGCTGGATACTCCCAAAATTCCAAGGTATGTAAGACTGAATCACTCTGAAGATCAGATCATAGGTGACAGAAGCAAAGGTGTACAAACTAGAAGGAATACTGCTCAAGATCAGAATGAATGTTGTCTGATTTCAAAGATTGAACCTAAAACAATAAATGAAGCCTGCAATGATGAAAACTGGACCAAAGCAATGGAAGATGAACTGATGCAAATTGAGAAAAATCATACTTGGGATCTTGTTCCCAGACCTAGAGACAGGAATGTAATTGGAACCAAGTGGGTCTTCCGGAACAAACTAAATGAAGCTAGTGAAGTAATCAGAAACAAAGCTAGATTGGTCTGCAAAGGCTACTCCCAAATAGAAGGAATTGACTTTGAAGAGACTTTTGCTCCAGTAGCAAGAATTGAAGCAGTCAGATTACTTCTTGCATTTGCTGCCTTCAAAGATTTCAAGGTATATCAGATGGATGTCAAGTCTGCCTTCCTAAATGGTGATCTGGAAGAAGAAGTCTACATTGAACAACCGGATGGATTTCAATTGTCTGATAATAATGATATGGTTTGCAAGTTGAAGAAAGCTTTGTATGGATTGAAGCAAGCCCCAAGAGCATGGTATGAAAGGTTGGATAAGCATCTTGTGCAGATTGGATTCAACAAAGGTACTGCTGACAGCAACTTATATTTCAAAATTGATCATGAAAACATTCTGATTGTTGAAGTGTTTGTGGATGATATCATTTTTGGAGGAAGAGATAGTATGTGTAAAACTTTTGCAAATCAGATGAAAAGTGAGTTTGAAATGTCTATGCTTGGTGAGATGAATTTCTTCTTGGGTCTGCAAATTACTCAAACAAAAGAAGGGATCTTCATCTCTCAGACCAAATATGTGAAAGAATTGTTAAAAAAATTTGGTATGGAAGACTCAAAGCCTATGAACACTCCTATGGCAACCGGATGTAAGTTAAGCAAAGATGATGATTCTCCAAAGGCAGATCAGACAAAGTATAGATCAATGATTGGTGGATTGTTGTATCTCACTCAAACTAGACCAGATATAATGCAAGTTGTTGGTCTTGTGGCAAGATTCCAGGCTGATCCTAGAGAATCTCATGTTATGGCAATCAAAAGAATTTTTAGATACTTGAAAGGGACAGTTGAGTATGGTCTATGGTATCCTAGAGATCCGGATTTCTCTCTTCATGCTTACACAGATGCAGATTGGGCAGGAGATGTGGATGACCGGAAGAGCACTAGTGGTGGAGCATTCTTTTTGGGGAAGAGATTGGTCTCTTGGCTAAGCAAGAAACAAGATGCAATATCTCTGTCTACAACTGAAGCA
Source organism: Cunninghamia lanceolata (assembly GCA_027924645.1). Classification (NCBI taxonomy): domain Eukaryota; kingdom Viridiplantae; phylum Streptophyta; class Pinopsida; order Cupressales; family Cupressaceae; genus Cunninghamia; species Cunninghamia lanceolata. The sequence goes on along the minus strand of BSBN01000334.1, from coordinate 3,394,609 downwards.
GAATACATTGCAGCAGCAGGTAGTTGCACTCAAATCTTGTGGATGAAGCAGATGCTAAGAGACATCAAAGTTGAATATGAGGAGCCTATTACAATTTTCTGTGATAATTCAAGTGCAATTAATATTTCCAAGAATCCGGTATTGCATTCTAAGACTAAGCACATATCTATCAAATTTCACTTCTTGAGAGAACAAGTAAACAAGGAAGAAGTCAGATTGGAGTATGTTCCCTCCAAGGATTAGATTACAGATATCTTTACAAAACCTCTTCCCAAGGACTCTTTTGAATATATCCGGGAGAAGTTAGGGGTCATGGCCCCTCCGGTAATGAACTAAGATGCACTGTTGTGCATCAGTCCGGTGGCTATCACAGTCATATCTTGTGATCCGGACTAATGGGGAGCTGCAACTAAGGGGGAGCAGCTGGTATTATTCTGATGCATGAGAGTTGCAAGTATGAGCCATTTGCCATTGATGTCAAAGGGGGAGAGAAGACATGTGAAAAACAAGTGGTTGATGATCAAAGGGGGAGCAGCAAAGGAAGACATGTGAAGAGTTGTTGTTGATAGGGGGAGCTGTGACAGAAAAGAGAAGTTCTTGTCTTGATGGTTTTTCACATCATATGTTGCCATCAATGACAAAGGGGGAGATTGTTGCAAGTATGAGGTGAGCCAGTGTTGTCATTGATGGCAACATACTCATATTGCATTGACAAGAAGGATTTGATGAGCTGTGTGCTGAGGATATTGAGAAAATTAGACTCAGTCAGGAACAGTGAAGAACAGTGATAAGAAGAAGGTAAATGTACTGTATAGGATGAGAACCGGAGGATGCGGATCAAAGGGTTAGTAGATATGAGTCTTGACATGCTACAGTTAAGATTTCAGAGGTCCGCATGAAGATCTGAAGAAGTTGTGGCTGCCGGTATAGAACCGGGTCTGGCAAGTATCTGGAGGTGACAGAGGATCACAAAAAGGTCTGGTGAGGTCCGGAATTGTATTATCCCAATCTGCGGATTGGAAAGAGTGTTTGGGATGTCCTTGTGATGTATCATCCTGATTTGTGTATGATTTGGAGGTCCGGAAGTACCTCTTGGATTATGACAGTGGCGACAGACTGTGTTCTTAAAGTTCTGGATGAGGAAAACAAGAGATCCAAGTAAGCAGAGGAAGTGCGGATGTATCCAGACATTCAGACAGGCTTGTGAAGGTTCTTGGATCATGTTTAGGTTGTGTTGTTGGTTCGCATTGATGATAGAGCCCGAAATTGAAGTTATTCTTCCGGATGAAGTTCTTGCTCTGTGTAGCCGACCGGATGAGTTGTTCATCCTGCGAATGTTCTTGAGATGGCCGACCGGATGTGTTATTCATCTTGCGGATACTCCTATGGTTGTTTGCCAACTTAGATGTTTGTTCCTAAGTCAATGTCTTGTATAAATAACGGTTTGTGAGTTCATTTCAGTGTGTGGTATGTGGATGAGTATGATATAGCGAAGAAAGGTGCGAAAGGCAGAGCAGAGATTGTTGGGCTTAATTGGAACTGATCCGGACATGGTAGAGATGTCATTCTCCAGTTCACAACTGTGATTTTTATCACTTTGTAGATAGTGTGTCTCCTTGTAGGCAGTGGGCCTCTTTGTGAGCAGTGTGCTCGGGCAGTGAGCCCTTATTGGCATGTGCCATTCATTTTTCCTTATTCTTCTAACAGAGAATAATTCTTGGGTTAATCACCCCGTGGTTTTTCCCTTAACCGGGTTTTCCACGTCAAAATCTTGGTGTTCAATGTGTTGATGCTTATCTGCTCTTGTGTTTATGTATTGTGCTTCCATGAATGATTATTTGATATGCTGCTAACTAACAACAGAGAATTAAGTGTTTGAATTAGAAGAAGTTCTATACAACTGATTCACCCCCCCCCTCTCAGTTGTATGCCCTAGATCCAACACATCCCGACCAAGACAATTGACCTCATGTTTGAGGACAATATCACAAAGTTCTAAAAAACTATCTATCACCTCATTTGACATAAATTCAACTACCCTTGCAAGAGGAAGTAAAAGGGCTTCAATAATGGCAGGAGATAATTTGTGTAGGTAACAGAGAATTGCAGCTACCAGCTTATATCCATTTCCATGTGTAGATTAACTAAAATGATTTATTAAATGTGCTATCACACAGTACACCAAATGTAACATGTCTTAAAAGCCTCATGCATGCATTTTCAAATCTAGGGACATCACAGAAAAGATTGTCTTCCTTATCAGAGTAACCAACATAGTTAGAGACATCTACAGAACCCACTCCGATAATACATGTCTCTCTAGTATGTGACTTTAGGGTTTCTGTTGAGTTGTCATTTTTGTCATGGGCAATGAAAATGCTGGCAACGATATATCCTAAAAATTTGTATTTTAATGTCTTGAAAACTATTTTAGCAAAACTAGTTTGTGTATGTCCTACACACATTGCAGTATATGGAACCATATTCATTTAAGGATTTTTATCAAAATAGCTCACTTGCTTTTCCTATGCTACTTCACTAGATGTGCTTCCTATATGAACCTTGTTTTTATCTTCAACAATTACCTCTGAACCAGTAGCTACCAATATGTTTGAGAAATCTGATGGACAACCTCTGGTATGCTCCTCTCTTCGCCCATCACTTATCATGCCTTTTTCACTTTTACCTCTTTGCCCTCACTTCATGCCAAATTTTGTATGCATTTGTTTGAAACCAACCTGAACCTCATGGGAAGAAGCCCATCCATAACCATTTCCCATCATATTTTTTAATTTCAGCACTACTACTTTTTCCCTTATGGTTGACAACACGACATCGCTGGTATACTATGAGAAAAAAATTTGTAACTTCAAAGAATACAATGATATTACTATTCTAAATTGCAGTATGCTCTCTTCTAATGTGCTCCCTTATAGACTACATCAAGACATTATAACCTGCATCTAACAATTGGTTTATAAAGTACTGGAGGAGTCCCATAACACTCTCTTTAGATGACAATGAAATGTTATTATCACATGCAATGTGCTTAACAGGGCCATGTTTGATCTATTGTGTCTTATATATGCTCTCAGTAGGTATGACAAATGGGTTTCTCACAACTCATTCTACTTTAGTATAAAGTGAAATTATTCTCAAAAGAATAGATGTACACTTGATATTGTGAATCTCATTTTTTACTAGAATGCCAAGACGAACTTCAATTTTTTAATCCACCTTTAAAATAACCCTTAGTATATTTCCACCAGCAACATTGCCTTTTATTTAATCACTTTTGCACCAGGTTTATTCACATCAAATGATTTGATTACAATCATGTTGGGTGGAGCAGAAAAATTATGCACAAGAATAGGAATCTTGTTCGTTATGTATTCATATACAACGTTGATGTTGTACTTTAGTTCTATAGATATTGGTACCACTGAAGCTCCATCAGCAATTGAATAAATCTCTTGAATTGCCTCATACTAGTTGTTGGCTACACTCTCCTAGATTAGGTCAATTTTGTTCTGTAGAATAATAATATGCTAAAGGTGCATTATCTCTATAGTAGCAAGGTGCTCAGAAGTTTGAGGCTAAGGACAACTCTCATTACTTGCAATTAGAAGTAATGTGCCATCTATTATAGCAGCACCATTTAGCTTAGTACCCATAAGAATATTATGACCTGGGCAATCAACAAATGAAACGTACATTTTCAAATCTAGGGACATCACAGAAAGGACTTTTTTTCTTTCCACTAATTCTCCTATACATAAGTATGTGGCTAGCTACATTGGCTTTGTAGCATAAAAAACAATAATGTTGAATAATGCAGGGTCATCTTTCAAATTGTTTCCCAATTTTTCTAGGGATAGATGTAATGCTCTTGTAGGGTAGACATCAAGATCAAAACCAAATTTATTGCAAAATTCTTCCATGTCTTTTAATTTCTATAATTTGGGTTCAGGATGCTTTTACAGCAAAGAGTATTGTGTGAGTGTCATGTTTGCTAAAAACATGAACTTCTCCACAAGAATGTTTGAATCCCTTGCTCTCATAGAACATACTATCACATGGCTTACCATCCTTATCTAAAATAAATACAAGCTTGTAGTTTTCTAATCTCAAAGCCCCTTTCGCAATAATATCTTGCCAACCAAACTCACAATGCACATCTGGGAAGCCTATTACATTGCTAGTTGTTTGATGGCATCAAAATTTACCTTCTATAATCTCTTGTGTGTATTGACATGATAGCTTGCAGCATGACCGAATTATTGTTTGCCCAACCCAATGATCTAGAACTTCACCCAAGGAATCAATATTCCACATAACTAAAAAAGCCATCCTATTAATTCCTAGATTCAATGAACACAACTCTTCATGAAGTAACTAAGGCAACATTGGGAAACAACACTGGATGAGATAGACACTTGTAGAATGACCTTGTGCCTATCTGTCTAACATTGAATCCGGATGAACAAAGTAGGAAACATCTGCAATGTGAACTCCAACTCTCATTACACCATTGCCTACATCTTCAATTGACAATGCATCATCAATATCCCTTGCATTGGGGGGATCAATTGAAAATATACAGAGTTTTGTCAAGTCTCACCTAACTCGGAACTCCTATGTAGGTATTTTCCATGGAACCTTTTGTAGACAGGAGAGGGATTCTGGAGGGAAATTGACACTATGAATGTCATGCTCAAATAATATTGTGGCATTTTGTGCTTCTATCTATCCACTTTGCCCCAAACTATTGTTAACAATGGATTATGAAAGGAAACAATCTGGTCTCCATAAATCTATGGAAGTAGGAACAAGTTCACTTTCAAGTGTAAGGTTAGCTTCATACAATCTCTTTTTCACATCATCTAGCAAGCTACTCAATTAGACAGTCATTTTTGGGAATCTTGCATCTGTTGGTACCAACTTGATATATACTTCCTATAGTTTTATGAGTGTTGTAATAAAAAACTTTTCACACATAGGAACCTAAAATTTTACAAAAAATAGCAAGAATTTTAGGTCCCAACACAACCTACTTGTTTCTACACATTACATCCTTCATTGGAGTTTGTAACCTATTGTGGCCAATGCAGAGGATTTCTTGATCTTGGAGATGATATATATATCTCTTAGAGGCATTAGGAAGTAGTTCATGAGTTCTTAGTTTTAGAATATGTTTTAGAGTTCAATATCCTTTCTAGAAGGTACTTCAATGCCATATCTTGCATATTTGTTGTTTCCCGGGAAGCAAGCTCATCAGCCCCTTGATTGTAGCCAGCATATAAGCATATTGAATATATGATATATTGAGAATTTGAATCCTCCATTGCATTCTATGATTGTCTTGATTCCATTGTGTTTACTTGAGCTGCATGGTTTGGACAGTTCATTCGATGAACCCTCCAACTGTGACTGCACCAAAAAAGCGCATGTTTCATGTTTATTGTTCATATTATATTGTTGGATGCATATCCTCTATAGTTGTAGGAGGGAACCATGTGTGTATCGATAGAGAGAAGTAATGATGCAACTCAATTTTTTTTTTCTAATTGGCTTTCTCTTAAATTCATCAATTTCAAATTGAATAATCAATGTTTGTTCTTAATTGGGTAAATGATGAATCCTTTTATGTTAGGTTATCTATTATACTCTCTCTAATTGTCTCATTTGAAATGGTTATTTTATTGTATTTCATGAGATCTTAATTCCATGAGGCATTCTCTCAAGTTGGTCATGTGCCTTGTTGTGTTTCCACATTCTCCATTCATGACTACTTGGTAGTGTTGATGTGTGTTTTTACATGTAACAACTTAGATAAAATATTGGGTACTTTATCTCTCTTGAAAGGAATCACATCCAAATGAATCAAAAAATGACTACCCCAAGGTTTTTCCAAGCCAAGATATGGCCTTGTGAAATGACTCAATGTTTGATGTTTTTTACTGTTCCAATCAAGGGGCCTTACATGAATATGGACAAACTTCAACACACAAGGTTAAATTACACATAAACAAACTGATCCAAACATATATTGCCATTAAATGTATCATTTCAGCATATAACCATTAATATGTTGACTTTCAATCATGAAATTTCAACCTTAAAACAAAAAATTACATGTTTGAATGTCCTATTCTAAATCTAAACTAATGAGATCTGATAAAAAGTGCAAAAGCAAGGCAAAATAAAGAAAGTTAGAGAGAAAACTAACCAAAACCTAAACCCCCTCAAACATTTCAGGCTCATCAATGGATAGATAGGTTTGTAAACATAATAAACACCCTTGATTTGATCATGAAAATCCAACAATCAATACTCAAGAAGGTGCAATCATCAATGGTGAATTTAGGGGTGTCTAGGCTAACCACACAAAGTAATTTACAAATATAAAACAACTAGTGGTATGAATACTTTGCAAACTCATCAAATATCCATCAATCTTCAGCTGAAAATGAAAGAATAACTCAACTTGGTGTTTAGAAAACATGAAACAAACTTCGTATGATGACAAGTTAAATAGATCTCAACAATATTTATTCACTATCTTGACTAGAAAGCATGAATTAAACTTCTATTAAACTCAAAAGAATTATAATTATCAACAATTTCTAAACATGGTGTGGAGAAAATTATTAGAATAACATGAAAAATCATAGAATACTATTTATTTTCTCTCAATTTCAAAGTACAAATGTTTCCCATGTATGCCTTCAATAAGTTTTCCCCATAAACACCAAGAATACACCAACTAATTCCCCTTTTACAATGATTTTTCAGTTGTATACATATGTAAATTAGCTTTACAACACTAAGTTTTCATCTCAAGATCCAATGGCTTAAATTTTTTGCTCAAACACAAAGTCAATTTTTGTGGTAAGGACAATATCCAAGATATTCCACTTCATCCCCTTGTAGCTTCCTCAACAAGCTTCCCTTAGTATCAAAAGCTAACTTTTCTTATCTTGTCATTTATTTTTTGTTATTAAGTTTTTTAATTTTGACAAAAGTAACTTTTAGTAGCTAAAAGTATTAAGTATTTGATACTACATCTCCAAGCATTTAATTTTTACAATTACAATTGGAACAAGTTGATGAAGTATGAAAACTCTTCATAAATGTGACATATGAAGCTATCAAAAAAAAAATTATCCATCATGTGTGACTATAGGCATCTATTTTTCATGTGCAAACATGAATATCTAGTTTTAGGTGACCAATCCCATTATAAAAAATACATTTCCATTGCTAGTTCTTCAAGTTTTCATCAAATCTTAACCTTAAATCTTCATCTCAAACCTATAATTTAGCAAGCTCTAGAGGTTACCATGGAATGTTGTATCAATCATATTTTATGTTTCAAATTAGGTATGCAGTCATATGATTCATCCTCCATTGGCTGTATGGCTTTGTTCTCATTGTTTTCCATCCTTTTTGGCTACAAATGTGCATGTACAATAGTAGTATAGGTCTGGTTTTATTTATTTTCTGGCTCTTGGTGTTTTTCTTGATGCTCTGTGACATCATCTTGGCTTCATCTTGTAGGTATAGAACTGGTTGAGATCTAAAAATCAAATTTCTCCATGGCTAGAATAGTAGGGTGTCTTCAAATCTTCTGTTGATGTGTAAAATTGTGCTTGGTTTCAACACCAACATGGAAAGTTTCAAGAATGTAGGACTTGCTACTTGAAACAACCTCTAGATTTTAAAGACGCTGGCTCTTCCTATTTAGATGGGTTTTGAGTAAAGGGAAGGGAAAGAAACAAGATTACAGATACAATAAGTAAAACCTAAATCTATGACAATGCGCTTGAATGAAATATATTCTCCTAATTAGCACAGTGAATCTAATCCTTAAGATGCAGTTATATTAAAGAGCATATATTGCATGATTGATATAAATAGATGTAAATGAATGTGATCAAGGGCTATATTTAGACAAATTTGTAAAGATAGATAATATCAGCAGAGGCACATAACAAAGTTCTTTTCATTAATATTCCAGTATCATCAGAGGCACAGTAACATGCAATAGATATAATAACCTTCTTATCAGAAATAACAAAATAAAGGCAAATGATACAATCTATTCCCAACAAAGTTTCAGAGTTCTCTTATTAGATTCTTGATGAAAACTTATAAAAAAAATTGGATCTCTATCAATTACAATTGCAACTTATTTATAACCATAGAATTGACCAACATTGACTGCAACAACCCAAATCTTAACAACAAAACTAAACTAGAGATAACTGAGAGTCTTTGACTGTTGAGATTTCCTGAATCTGCAATTGTAATATCCCGTGCTCTCATTGGCTATGGCATCAATATACATGGCACTCTAACTGTATCACCATTAAGACATATGGCGACACCCACAGGCTTATGAAACTTTAGAAATGTGAGACGCGACAACCTCCACAAAAAGCTTACCTCCAACAGAAACACACAGGAAAATGCCACTTGTCACTCTCCACAAAGCATTTAAAACTGTATCTTTATGCCCGCATAGCTTACTACTTCAACATCTATCACCACCCGAACACTTAGAGACTAAAATAATAATATATGGGACCCACTACATATGGCACTTACTATCTGCACAAAGGAGTAAACTAAGATAGATGGCACCATCCGCATGAAACAAAACTAGACACATGGCAACCTCCTCAAGCATGTAGCTTATGAAAAGATCCTAAAGGATCTCTCAGAGATTGACAATTGTCGCACTCCAGTGCAACTGGAAACAAAATACCTTCATCTTGAGAGCATTGAAATTAAAAGAGACCCTTCTTCTTCTTGTGCCACATGGTGCTCTCTACAACAAGTATGAAATTGTGTCTTTAAAACTATGGCTCACCATACATATACTGATACTAACAAGCTTTGAATAAAAGAAGACACACGCAGCAGCGTTCGGAAGAAACTCAAAAGACACGTGGCAACATCCGCAAGCATGTAGCAACAAAAAGAAACTTTTAGAAACTGTCTCCAGTGTAGACACGTGGTGTAGCCCACAACCACTATGAAACTTAAAAAAAAAGAAATTGCCACCACTACATGGCACGCTCCGCTGTATCTAAATAAAAGGAAGTAACACACGGTAGTCTCCACGTAAAGCTTAATATTGTTTCCCTTTTCCTATAGCTTAGACACTTGGTGCGATCCATGCATAGAAACATACATAGTCACAAATATTAGCCACTATAACATTATTGTAACACTATTGAAACAAAATGTGGAGTTTACTCTACAGTTCTTGCTGACTACAGGACTTGTGAGCCTGCTTAGAAAGAACTCCAAAAAGAAACAAAAATGATATTGCCACACATCTAAAAATCTTAATTATAGATTTTGCAATGCGGTCTGATATACAGACCATTCTAAATCTGATAACCCTTGCCTGCTTTGCAAATCCTAAAAAGTAAAATCAAGATTGAGTATATCTTTATGCGAAAATGATTGCAAAATCTGGACTACAGCTTTCAATTGAAACTCTAGCTAAGCCATTGGTACCAATACAACTTCAACCTCTGCCATAGTAGATGAATCACTCAGACCCTAGAAAATTGTTTGATCATTTTGTTTTATTGAAAGCAGAGCCTTTATTTCATCTATCATCAGTACTGTATTATTATCTAGGAAAGGTGAAGGGAGACCAATTTGCACTAGATCTTCAATATCCTTTCTCATGTTCTTGACTCCTTCCTTTATAATATCAAGGAGCACTTTACAATTCATTGCAGTAGTATTGTAGCTTAAAACCTCATTTATCTTCTTGGCAGCAATCATCATGTCATTTATACCCTCTGCAGATAATGTTTCATCTATTGTGTCATATAGCTTCTGCAATAGAAGTTGAGAATCAGAAATCCTCAATGAAACAATGGACAATGTGGCCTGCACAGAAGATTCAATGTTTTCACATAGCTGCTAGGAATTTAATAACAAAGTGAGAGATGGCTTGAGGTGAATAATCTTCTCAGAGATTCTTTTCCATACTGAAATATATAACTCCTTAACCAAATTTAAGACCCCTGCATTTTGTGGTCTGTTTGCTAACTCAATTGTTAGCTAATTTTTTTTCTTTTGCTCAGCCATATACTGTGCTTGAGCTGCACTATTTGCATTTTTCTCTTTCAATAACATTTGTTACAATCGTGTTGCTTTTGACAACTTATCCTGATATCTCTTCTCTATAGTGGCCTTCTCCTGCCTCAAAACAGTAACAATAGCTTTCTCTTGTGCCAGCTCAGTCTTCAAAGATGCAACTTGTGCCTGTATGGTCTAATGAATTTGTTATGAAATAGTAGTCTGCAACTATTTATTCAATGAATCAGTCTCATTTATTTTTGATTGTATCTCCTAGGTTAAATTGCTACTGTTAATCTTTTCTTGGGCCAGATCAGCTTCCACCTTTTGTATCTTTTTGGATATTTTCATATAGTCAATAGTAACTATAGTAGTAGTCTCATTCATTAAATCTACCCTGTCATGTGGTTTGAAAAGAGACATATCCATAGTAACAACATTCATTGCATAATCCTATGGTTGCATCTATTCATTTGGCCTAACCACATTTGGAGACAAATGTGTCACAATCAAAGATTGTTGAATAGGGTCAAAGAGTGATTTCATATGAGCCACGGTAGGGGTTTTGTTTTCTTTCTTCCTTTTCTTTTCCATCCTGGCTTCTCTGGCCTTCCTTGCTGCATCTGATTGGGCTTGGAAATTGGGAGGAGATGTAATATAACCTCTAGCAAAAGGATGACCTTGAGGTAGGCGATAAGGAATACAAGATATTTGTTGACTAGGGGAAATTTGAGGCAGGGCTTGCTTGGGCACAAATGGAGAAAATAATGGTAATGTTATGGCCTATGAAGACATGGCCAGTGCACTAGAAGATGGAGTACAATTTTGTGAAGGCCCAACAAAAGTGGCAGGAAACATGGAAACTTGGGTATTTGGGGATGCCACTCCTAAATAAGAAGAAACAGAGATAGGAGAGAAGAGAGAAGAGGTACTTGAGCTTTAGATGAAATGACTGGAGCTTGTTGCTGTTGGGGCATGGGTTTCTCTTCTTCCTCCTCCTCGGGCAAATTTAACCTTCTTATCTTTTGAGGCCTATCAGATGCCTCCTTAGGATCCTCTTCTTCTTCTACATCAATCAGAATTGGTTGTTGTACAGGTACCATCCTAGAACCCCTAGATGCCGAATCTACATGGGTCTCGAGAGATGGTGATGATGTAATTCCTTTTTGTTTCTCAAGGGTGCTAAGAGACTAAGGCCATGGAGATCTAGGGTCAGCAGAAGATGCTTGTCTTGTTTCTTGTACTCCAAGAGCCTCCTATGTTTCTTCTTCTACTTCTTCATCACCCTTCTAAATTCTTCTGGTATCAGTACTTGAGACTAGAGATGGATGCCATTCATCCCAAATTGACTCCTATGTCTCATTTGTTTCAACATTTCCAAATGTGTGGGTAATTTCAGAGATTTCTTGGCGATATTTCTAATAGGCCTCAATCTTCTCTACACTCCAATCTTTACAATTTAATGTCTTTTTCAAACCCAGGGTCATTTTTATCTTAGGGTCATATTCTTTCTCCTTCACATAGAAAGTTTCCCATGACCTGGGTCCCTCATATGTCAAATCACTTAATTCCACATAGAAGGCTGGGTCATCTTTTTTTTGGGACCTTCTGCCATCCTAGAATGGGCGTCCCTCATGTACTTTGGCAGAAACTTTATTGGCAATGATCTAGGAGGCCAAAAAACTATCTGGATCATATTTCCATTTGTCTTCTATGATTAAGAAACCATAGGCAGCCAATTTTCCCAATAAGAGGCTCTCAGTTCCCCTGACCTCTATTGTTATCTTTCCTCTTGTCCAGGGGACATCATCATCTTTTTCTTTCTCTTCTTGTGACCAAAATCATTATCAATCATAGACATTTGGCGGGCTACCTCTAGAAATGTGACCCTAGGGGTCAGGACTTTGGGCAACAAAACATGCTCGCCACTAAAACCATGGACTCTGATTATGATAGTGTGAGCCCCAAAGAAGTAATCACAAGGTATTGGGTAGTTGGTTAGAAAACCCCTGATGCTCTTTGTCATCTTGTGTTCTACAGGCTTAGGACTTAATTGGCTAAAACCAGAAGCGACAAAGAATTCAGAAAAAACATAGGGATTTGACGTATCAGACAACACATGAGTCCATGTAGACATAGGAATGGCTCTACTACCATCAGACTAAGGGTCATACATATTCAAAGACATGGATTGGTTGAAGAGACCAGGATTTTGATACAACATTAAATGAAACAGATATGTAGAATACCTAAACACATGCTTTGTTTTAAAATTGGTAAGATGGTCAATCATGGACACTACAATTTTCTCCAAAAAGTCCAGCTGGTACTCCTAGGACTTCTCAATGGTTTTCAATCTGAAAATAACTACCAGTTGTTAGTCATTAATTGTAGAGTCTTCATTCTAGCTGAAGATGAAGGCCAAAATAGCGAGGGCATCTAGGACGTCAGAGTTGAATTAAGCACGGCGAGTGGGAAATGTAGGTAACTATGTATTATCTTCATCCAGACACATTTCAGCATTCAGAAACTTCACCTTATTATTGACATTTACCTAGATGCCTTGCAGTTTAGTGACATTAGGAAAAGTGGCTATTCTATCATATTGTAAAGCCAACATATCCTTAATTACCTTAGGGCTAATTTGAATCATGAATGGGCCTTTCTGAATAGAATGTGATGGTGGGTGAAATAATTATGCACATGAATCAATCAATTTGGGGCATGGGTACACATTAGGAACCAAAAACTGCGCCAATTGAGAAGTCCATATTCTCATCCTGAAAGTTTCCCATTGACCCTTTGTTGCACAGGAGAGACATCTCTAGTGAGCCCCCTCCCAGAGAGTCTTAGTATTATTTTGTATGTGGGTATTAAATATATCATCAACAAAATCCATCACCCGAGTTGGGTCAACACTTACTCATGTTTCTGGAACTCTTGTCTTTGGATAGTTTTTCCTTGGATGTGTAGGTGCTGAAGCGTAAGATTTGTTGTTCATAAATTTATCAATGGGTTCAAAGATCCCAAGTCCTTCCTGTGATGATTGAGTCTCTGACATTTCTGTATTCTTGCGGGAACTTAGAAACTTTTGACACAAAAGATAATAAAACTATGAAAGAATTGTACTTAGTTGAAAATACCCACGAGGAATGGAGCTTGGACACAACAACAATTTAGGAATACAGAATGATAATTGCAAATGTAACTCTTGAAGGGACTAATACTTAGCTTAGCGAGGCATTATGAAACAATAAATGACACATCTCATGATATTAATGGCATTAATAATGAGAGATAATTAGTGTATCTTTTCAAAATCCGTATTAGACAGAGTGTCAAATATGCCATAAGAGTGGCTATCTTTCTAAAAAGTGTGTACTTGGAATTTAAGGAACTGCCAAACAACCTCAAATAAATGCAATTGCTAAAAGAGAAGGGACCTCTACGCTGTTGACACGTGTTGACGGAACACTTATTTTAAAAGGGAAAAAGCGGGAAAGCAAGACAAAAGCAGGAAAAGGAAATGAAAGCAACTAATTAACTATGATACATGATGAGTCTCATATTTAGATAAAATGTTTAAGAAAGATCCCATTTACCAAAATCTCTTTAGGTTCTCCATCCATAGTTTCCAACTCAAATGAATTTTTCTACTTACAAGAATGAATATTATAAGGACCTGTCCATAATGATTCAAATTTGTTGTGTCAACTTGGTTTGGCCGCTCTTTCATCCCACTTCAACACTAGAGACCCAACTTCAAAAGTTGGATTGGAAGATTTCTTGTCAAACTAATTCTTAACCATGTGCTGATGCTTCATTACTAATTCATGTGCCTTTTCTCTCTTTTCTTGAACTTCCAAGAACTTGGCAAGTTTGACTTGCATTGAGCTATGTTCCCTAATTTCTATCTGCTTCAACAACTGTAAGATAGGAATCTCTATACTTAGTGGCATCACTGCCAGTTTGCCATAAACCAACCCATAGGGACACATTTTAGTTACTTGCTTTGGTGTGATTTTATCATCCTATAGTGTTGTATTAAGTAACTTGTGGCACTCTCTTTGATAATTAGTTCTTATTCTTTTTATGAGTCTGATGAGGTTCTTATTAGTGGACTCTCCTAAACCATTACCTTGTAGATAGTAATTGGAAGAACTTTTTAAATATATCCCATTTCTTAAAGCAAATTGAGACAATTTAGTCCCCAAAAATGCTTTAGCATTGTCTGATAGATGGTATGGGGAGGACCAAACTGAGAAGTTATACCTTCTAAAAATTCTAGGATCACTTTTTTAGTTGCTTCCTTGAGTGGTACTGCTTCACTCCACCTTGTAAAGTAATATGTTGCTGTAAGAATCCACTTGTGTCCCATATTTGACACTGGATTGATCATGCCAATAAAATCTAGACCCCATTGAGAAAAGGGTTCATCTACTACTATGGGACTTAAAGGCATTGCTGCATTTCTCCTCTCTCCAGTATAGAACTGGCAAGCCTGACATTCTTTAACCATCTGATGGCAATCTATAAACAAAGTAGGCCAAAAATACCTAGCTTGTGTCACTTTAATTACAGTTGTCCTTGTTGAAAAATGACCTCCAGAGGTCCCATGATGAAATTCATGTAATAATCTTTGAGCTTCATCCTTCTCTATACACCTTAAGAGTATTCCATCAATATTCTTTCTAAATAAGATCTAATCAATTAATACAAAATGGACTCCTTGCTCACTATAGTACCTTTTCTTATCAGGAGAGAGTTCATTTGGGAACACACCAGTCCTCATAAACTATATTCTGTCTCTGACCCAAGAGTCTTGGTCAACCTCTTGTAGTCTCAACACCTTTTCATTTTTTGCTTCTTCTGATACTAATTTTTCTATGTCTTGGGTCATACACTGACATAGCCCTTTGCCTCTAACCAACTTGGTAGGCCTTACTTGTACATCATATTCTAAGATCTTGGTTATCCAATTGGCCCTTTTTTCAGTGATCTCACCCTCCATGATATTTTCCCTTACACTAGGATGGGCTACCAATATCTAAATTTTGTTCCCCGTTACTAAGTGTCTGAACTTCTTAAGGAGTTTTACCATAGCATAGGCTTGTTTGTCCATAAAATTTATCTTGATTCATATTCCCTTAGTGTTCTAGAGAAGAAATCTATTGGGCATTCCCCTTCTTCCTTGTCATCTTTCTGAGTAAGGATAGCGGCCACACTATATTCGCCCCCATATACATACATAATAAAAGGCTTAGGGAAATCTGGGTTTCTCAATACTGGAGCCATTGAAATGGCTCTCTTGACTTCTTCAAAACCCTACTGACCTTCTATTGTCCATTTGAAGACCAAATCTTTCTAAAGCAACAGAGTAATGGGTCTGATCAGCCCTGCAAAATCTGATATAAAGCAACTGATAAAATTATTTTTTCCTAAAAAGGACCGAACTACTTTTTTGTTAACTAGCAAAGATAGATTCATTATGGCTGTGACTCTCTCTAGATCATTTGAAATCCCATCCTTTGAAACTATGTGTCCCAAAAGTTTACCCTGAGGCACAGCAAAGATGCATTTCTTGGGATTTAAAGAGATCCTGAACTCCTGACATTTCTTGAAAACTACTTCCAGGTGTCCAAAATGGTCTTTGGCATCCTTAGTAAATATGGTCAAATCATCCAGATAAATCAAAATAATTTTATTTATAAGTTCCTCGAAAGTTACATCCATGGCACGCTGAAAGGAAGCCCCAGCATTAGAGAGTCTAAAAGGCATCTTGGCATATGCAAATGTTCCCCACTTAGTAGTGAATGTTGTCTTGTGTTGGTCTTCATCTGCCAACCAAATTTGATTATACCCTGAGAAACCATCAAGTAAAGAAAACCTTTCTGATCCTGCCACAGTTTGCAAAATCTGTTCCATAGAAGGCAGGGGATAATGGTCTTTCAATGATGCTTTATTCAGATCTCTAAAATCCACATAGAATCTTATGTCACCATTTTTTTTCCTTATAGGTACTAGGTGTTGCAAGAATGGGCCTAACCAATGTTGTTATTGATGTCAACATACTCCTGTTGCATTGATGAAAAGGATTGGATGAGCTGAGTGCTGAGGATATTGAGAAAATTAGTCCTAATCAGAAATAGAGAAGAATAGTGAAGACAATAAGGTAAAAGTCCAAGATAAGATGAGGATCAGAGGATATAGTTTAAAGGGTTTGTAGATATGTGTCTTAAAATGATCCAGTAAAGATTTTAGAGATCCACATGAAGATCTGAAGAAGTTGTGGCCTCTCAAGTAAAACTGGTTCCAACAGGTGTTCAGAGGTGACAGAGTGACACAGATAGGTCCGGCGAGCTCCGGAAGTGCATTATCCTATTTTGCAGATTTGAGGGAGTGTTGACAAAGTCTTTGTGAAGTGTCAACTCAATTGGTTCATGGTTTGAAGGTCCACAAACATCTATTCCTTTATGACAGTGATGACAAACTATGCTCTTGAGGTTTCGGAAGAAGGAGAGAAGGATTCAGTATGTAGATGAAGTGTGGATGTTCTTGGTGATTCAAGAAATCTTGTGGAGGTCTTTTAGATCATGTCCAGTTTGTGTTGGTGGTCCACATTAGAGTTAGAGCTTGCAATTGAAGAATAACCTCCAGATGTTGGTGTTCTTCCTGAGACTAGCCGACCGGATGTATTACACATCTTGTGGATGTTCTTGTAGATGTTTTCTGACTTAGATGATCATTCCTAAGTTGATGTCTTGTATAAATAAGGAGTTGTAAAGTCATTTCAAAGTGAGTCTTGTGGAGATGAGAGTGTGGTAGTGAGGAGAAGAGTGAAAGGCAAAGCAGAAGTATTGGGCTTAAATGGAACTGATTCAAGCATGGTGAAGATGCTATTTTCCAGTTTAAGTAGGTGATACTTATTATTCTATAGACAGTGTGTCTCTTGTAGATAGTGAGCCTCTTGTGAGTAGTGTGCTCAGGTAGTGAGCCCTAATTGGGATGTGTCATTTTGTTCTTTCTATTCTTCTAACAGAGAATACAATCTTGGGTTAATCACCCCGTGGTTTTTCCTTTAACCGGGTTTTCCACATTAAAATCTTGGTGTCTCATGTGTTAATGTGTTTCTGCTCTTGATTCATTGCATTGTGTTTCCATGATTGATTTATTATTATGCTACTAAATTACAAAGTGGAGTTAAGTGTTTAATTGCAAGAAAAGTTTTGTACAACTGATTCACCCCCCCTCTTGGTTATCTACCCTAAATCTAACAATTGGTATCAGAGCCAAGTTCCTCTAAAATAACTTAACCACTTGAGGAGATCTAGGATGTTAACCTACAAGAAAGATAGTCTGAAGTTTGAAGGAACCAATTTTAATCTCTAGAAAAGTTGCATGAAATGTCACTTGCAATGTATGGGAATGCAGTACTGGAACATGGCTTTAACGAAGTATACTCCTCCACAGGGTGGCTTGAAATCCCAAAGTGAAATCACAGATGCTGAAAACAATCTGCAAACTATAGAAGCTCTTCTAAGTACATTATCTGATTCAAAGCTTTCAAATGTTGTTGACCTACCAACTGCTTTTGAGATTTGGGAAAAACTAAAACTTCTGCATGAAGGAGACAAGTATGTCAAATGTGCAAGGTTACAAAGTTTGAAACGAAAATTCAAAAATCTGAAGATGAGAGAAGATGAAAATATCACTACTTTTATGCCAAGAGTAAATGAGCTTGTTTGTGGAATTAGAAATGCTCGTGGAGTCTTGGATGAAGATGAGATTGTTGGCAAAATTCTCAGATTCCTTCCTGCTTCTTATAAAATGAAGGTTTCTACCACTGAAGAATTTAGAGCCTATACAACTGTCACAAGAGATCAATTGGCTGGTAAATTGGCTACATTTGAAATGACCGAGTTTGGAGATGCCTCCCCCAAGACTGAATCTACATTCAGAGCTAGTGCTTTTGTAAAAGGAAAACAAAGGTTTGATCTGGGAGAGAACTCTTCAAGGAAAATATCATGGTATGAAAAAGCAAGAAAAGATCTGGAAGAAGAAGAAACTGAAACTGCTCAGCTTGAAGACCATATTGTAAAAAGACTACCAAGAGGATTTGATAAGTATGAAGGGAAATTGCCTTTTAAGTGTTTTAACTACAATAAGATTGGTTATTTTGCCTCAAAGTGTCTAGAAAGATTTCCAAGGCCAAATCCTAACAGATCAAGGTTCCAAAAGAATTGTTACTATGTTCATGAAGAGGAAGATAATGAAGGAGTAACAGATGATGAATCAGAGACAAGAAACAAATCTAGAAGTGATTGGGTGTTTATTTCCATCAAGGAAGAAGATCCAATGCCCTCTGAATCTGTCAATCATAAAGTCGTAGAAAGAGCTCTGGCAACACAAGTTGAAGAAAATGATGATTGGGTCATTGACAGTGGATGCTCTCACCATATGACTGGTTACAAAAATAAGTTCTTAGATTTGGAAAGGTATGAAGGAGGAGTGGTAAAGTTTGGTGATAATTCTGCTGGTAGAATCAGAGGTAGAGGAACTATTTCTTTTGATGGAAAGAACAAAATTGGTCATGTACTATATGTTGAAGGATTGAAGCACAATCTTCTCAGTGTTGGACAGTTGGTGGACAAAGGCTATGATCTCCAATTCAAGAATGGAAAATGCAAGATCTTTGAAAGTTCTAGAACAGAGATTGTATCCGGTACTCAGACAAAAGGTAATATCTTTCATTTAGTTGGTACTGGTAAAAGTTGTCTATTTGTGCAAATTGATCAGAGTTGGCTATGACATAGGAGGATGTGTCATGTGAATTTTGTTAATATCATCAAGATAAGCATCACTCAGGCTATAAGAGATCTTCCAAAACTAGTAAAATCTACAAATAGTTTGTGCAAAGAATGTCAATTAGGAAAACAAAGCAGAGTCTCATTTAAAAACAAAGAACAATCTTCTATCAAAATATTGGATTTGGTTCATATTGATCTATGCGGTCCGACAAGAATCAGGAGTGTGCAAGGTGATAGATACTTCATGTTACTAATTGATGACTACTCCTGAATGATGTGGGTAACTTTTCTAAAAGAGAAATCAGAAGCTTTTGAGAAATTCAAAATATTCAAGGCTATGGTAGAGCATGAAATTGGATTAAAATTAAAGTGTCTGAGGTCTAATAGAGGAGGAGAATTCACATCTGGTGAGTTCATAGAATTCTGTGAGAAGCATGGAATAAAGAGACACTTCTCTGCTCCTAGGACTCCACAACAAAATGGAGTAGTGGAGAGAAAGAACCAAACCATCCAAGAAGCATCTAGGACAATGATGATGGAAGCAAATGTTCCTCAAATCTATTGGAGAGAAGCTGTTAGCACTGTAGTCTATACTCTCAATCAAGTTCAAATCAGAAGCAATACCGGTAAGACTCCTTATGAACTTTGGTTTGGCATCACTCCTATTGTGAGATATTTTAGAGTCTTTGGTAGCAAATGTTACATCAAAAGAGATGAAGATCTAGGCATGTTTGATGCTAGAAGTGATGAAGGAATATTCTTGGGTTACTCTACTCAAAGCAAAGCATACCGGTGTTATAACAAGAGACTAAGAAATATTATAGAAAGTACAAATGTGAAGGTTGATGAAGGAATTGAAAAACCCTCAAGGATTTATGAATATAACAAAGATGATCAGAGTGGTGTTCTGATTCAAGGAGCCCAAGCCCCTTCTGCAATTCAGATTCAAACTGATCTAGTAAATTAGGAAGAAGAGATGAGTTTTAATGAGCCTGATCAAGAATTAGAAGTGCAAGAAACTCCCAAAATTCCTAGGTATGTAAGACTGAACCATTTTGAAGATCAAATCAGAGGTGATAAAAGCAAAGGTGTACAAACAAGAAGGTGAATTGCTCAAGATTCAGATGAGTATTGTCTGATTTCAAAGATTGAACCTAAGATAGTAAATGAAGCTTGCAATGATGAAAATTGGACTAAAGCAATGGAGGAAGAACTGATGCAAATTGATAAAAATTAAACTTGGGATCTTGTTCCTAGACCTAGAAATAAGAATGTGATTGGAACAAAATGGGTCTTCCAGAACAAACTGAATGAAGTAGGTGAAGTAATCAGAAATAAAGCCAACTTGGTCTGTAAGGGTTACTCTCGAATAGAAGGAGTTGATTTTGAAGACACTTTTGCTCTGGTGGCAAGAATTGAAGTAGTCATATTATTTCTTGCTTTTCCTGCCTTTTGTTGCAAGGTGTGACCCTTGGTCTCCTTGTTTAGCATTGTGCTGTAGTGGTTTGCAACAAGGGCTTAACTGCCTCCCGTGCTTGTTAAGTCAAGTGGTTGTATCGGGCATTAATAGGTCAATCTTTTGGTTCAACCACAACTAACAATTGGTAATAGAGCCAAGGTCACGGGTTCAAACCCCTCGCTTGCACTAGGGGGGGATTGTTGCAAGGTGTGACCCTTGGTCTCCTTGTTCAGTGCTGCGCTGCGGTGGTTTGTGACAAGAGATTAACCACCTCC
Source organism: Cunninghamia lanceolata (assembly GCA_027924645.1). NCBI lineage: Eukaryota > Viridiplantae > Streptophyta > Pinopsida > Cupressales > Cupressaceae > Cunninghamia > Cunninghamia lanceolata. The sequence goes on along the minus strand of BSBN01000334.1, from coordinate 3,373,961 downwards.
CATGCTTGTTAATTCAAGTGGTTGTATTGGGCATTAATAGGTCGATCTTTTGGTGCAATGGCAACTAACACCTTCAAGGATTTCAAAGTGTATCAGATGGATGTCAAGTCTGCCTTCCTGAATGGTGACTTGGAAGAAGAAGTGTACATTAAGCAACCGGATGGATTTCAATTGTCTGATTATGGTGATATGGTCTGCCAGTTGAAGAAAGCTTTGTATGGACTAAAGCAAGCCCCAAGAGCCTAGTATGAAAGATTGGATAAGCATCTTTTGAAGATTGGTTTCAACAAAGGTACTATAGACAATAATTTGTATTTCAAAATTGATCATGAAAACATCTTGATTGTTGAAGTATTTGTTGATGATATCATTTTGGAGGAAGAGATAGTATGTGTAAAACTTTTGTAAATCAAATGAAAAGTAAATTTGACATGTCCATGCTTGGGGAAATGAATTTCTTCTTGGGTCTACAAATCACTCAAACAAAGAAATGAATCTTCATTTCTCAGACCAAATATGTGAAAGAATTGTTGAAGAAATTTGGGATGGAAGACTCAAAACTAATGAATACTCCCATGGAAACCAGATGTAAATTGGGTAAAGATGATGACTCTCCTTAGGCTGATTAGAAAAAGTACAGGTCAATGATTGGAGGATTGTTGTATCTCACTCAAACTAGACTTGACATTATGAATGTTGTGGGTCTTATTGCTAGATTTCAAGCTGATCCTAGAGAATCTCATGTCATGGCAATCAAGAGAATTCTTAGATAGCCAAAAGGAACAGTTGGGTATGGATTGTGGTATCCCAGAGATCATGATTTCTCTCTTCGTACATATATAGATGCGGATTGGATAGGAGATGTGGATGACCGGAAGAGTACCAGTGGTGGAGCATTCTTTTTGGGGAAGAGATTGGTTTCTTGGTTGAGCAAGAAATAAGAAGCAATATGTCTGTCCACTGCAGAAGTAGAATATATTGCAGTAGCAAGTAGTTGCACTCAGGTTTTGTGGATGAAGCAAATGCTAAGAGACATAAGAGTGGAGTATGAAGAGCCTATCACAATCTTCTGTGATAATTCAAGTGCAATATATATATCTAAGAATCCAGTGTTGCATTCAAAGACTAAGCATATATCTATCAAGTTTCACTTTCTAAGAGAGCAAGTGAACAAGAATGAAGTCAGACTGGAGTTTGTACCTTCCAAGGATCAAATTGTAGATATCTTTACTAAACCTCTACCTAAGGACTCTTTTGAGTATCTCAGGGAGAAGTTAGGGGTTATTGCCCCTCCGGTGATGAACTAAGGTGCACTGATGTGCATTAGTTTGATGGATATCACAGTCATATCTTGTGATCCAGATTGATGATGGGGAGCTGCTACTCAGGAGGAGCAGCTGGTATGATTTGTAAATGGTGGAATTGCAAGTATGTACCCTTTGCCATTGATGTCAAAGGGGGAGAGAAGACATGTGAAAAACAAGTGGTGGCTAACAAAGGGGGAGTAGTAAAGAAAGAGAAGACAAGTGAATGGTTGTTGGTGATAGGGGGAGTTGTGTCAATAAAGAAAAGTTCTTGTCTTGATGGTCAAAATAGTTTTTTCACATCATATGTTGCCATCAATGACAAAGGGGGAGATTGTTGCAAGTATGGGCCTAACCGGTGTTGTCATTGATGTCAACATACTCTTGTTGCATTGATGAAAAGGATTGGATGAGCTAAGTGCTAAGGATATTGAGAAAATTAGTCCTAATAAAAAATAGAGAAGAACAATGAAGACAGTAAGGTAAAAGTCCAAGATAAGATGAGGATCAGAGGATACAGTTTAAAGGGTTTGTAGATATATGTTTTAAGATGATCCAGTAAAGATTTTAGAGGTTTGTATGAAGATCTGAAGAAGTTGTAGCCACTCAAGTAAAACTAGTTCCGGCAGGTGTTTAGAGGTGACAGAGTGACACAGATAGGTCTGGTGAGATCTGGAAGTGCATTATCCTATTCTGCGGATTTGAGGGAGTGTGGAGGAAGTCTTTGTGAAGTGTCAACTTGATTGGTTCATGGTTTGAAGGTCCACAAACATCTATTCCTTTATGACAGTGATGACAAACTGTGCTCTTGAGGTTCCAGATGAAGGAGAGAAGGATTTCAGTATGCAAACGAAGTGTGGATGTTCTTGGTGATTCAAGAAATCTTGTGGAGGTCTTTTGTATCATGTCTAGTTTATGTTGGTGGTCCATATTGGAGTTAGAGCTCGCAATTCAAGAATAACCTCTGGATGTTGGTGTTCTTCCTGACACTGGCCGAACGGATGTATTACACATCTTGCGGATGTTCTTGTAGATGTTTGCCAACTTAGTGATCATTCCTAAGTCGATGTCTTGTATAAATAAGGAGTTGTAAAGTCATTTCAAAGTGAGTCTTGTGGAGATGAGAGTGTGGTAGTGAGGAGAAGAGAAAAAGGCAGAGCAGAAGTATTGGGCTTAAATGGAACTGATTCAAGCATAGTGAAGATGCTATTTTCCAGTTCAAGTAAGTGATACTTATTATTCTATAGATAGTGTGTCTCTTGTAGGCAGTGAGACCTAATTGGCATGTGCCATTTTATTTTTTCTATTCTTCTAACAAAAATACAATCTTGGGTTAATCACCCCGTGGTTTTTCCCTTAACTGGGTTTTCCACGTCAAAATCTTGGTGTCTCATGTGTTAATGTGTTTTTGCTCTTGATTCATTGCATTTTGTTTCCATGATTGATTTATTATTATGCTACTAAATTACAAAGTGGAGTTAAGTGTTTAATTGCAAGAAAAGTTTTGTACAATTGATTCACCCCTCCCTCTCAGTTGTCTGCCCTAAATCTAACACTAGGTCAGACACCCAGGTTGAGTGTTTAATTGGAAAAATGATCCTTGATTCTAGAAGCTTTTGTAGGTCATCGACCATTAGTGGCTCAATTCTTGGATTCACTGGTCTTTGCTTCTGTTGGACCGGTTTTGATCCTTTAGCAAGCTCTATGGTATGTTGGATGATATCTCTATTAGAACCATGAAGGTCTTCATAAGTCCAATCAATTACCCTATCATACTTGTTACATAAATAAATCGGCTTGTCCTTTTCCTCTTGGGTAGTAGCATTGCCTATTTTTAACTTCCTTCCTTCACTAACCTAAATTTTAGAATAATCATCTTTACTTGCCTTAAACTTCCTTTTGTCTAAGCTTGCATCTTCAGGGTCAAATAGATTTTCTAGAGTGATCAGTCCCTTTGGGAGCTTATTTGACTTTAGTTGGGTGATTTGATCACCATAAGCTTGCTCAATCTTGGGTTGTAACTGATAAGAAAATTCTCTCAATTGTTGTAGAAAAAAGAGTACTTGAAGAACATTATCAAAAACCTACCAATTCTAGTCATTCTCTGGAATCATTAGTCTTACTATAACTTTAACTGATTCATTATTAACCAATAGGTCACTTGTTGGGTCAAATTGAGAACTAATATGTGCCATCCTATCTGCTTCTATATTTTGAGCTCTAGGTACTACCTCAATATTGAAAGCATCAAAACTATCTATCAAATCCCAAATTCTATGTCAGTAGGATCTCATTCTCACATTCTTTGCTATTGCCTTCTCCCTGATTTTGTTTACTACTAACTCTGAGTCTCCTTTAACTATCAAATTCTTGATTCCTCTTTTCTTGGCAAACATGAGTCCTTGCACCAACGATTCATACTCGGCATCATTATTAGTGCAAGAAAACTGGAAGCGTATAGCTCTTAGAATCTTCTCACCATTTGGGGTGGTGAGGCAAATACCTACTCCAATACCATTCTTGCTTCTGGCCCCATCAAAATTTAAGGTCCAGATTTCAGAGTTTCTTTCAGGTTCTTCCTTCTCAAATACCTCTTTTCTCATTACATTTAGAATTTCTTAATCGTCCTCAAAGATAAGATAAGTGCCCAAGCTAGTAGAGTTGTAATTTCCATAAGGATCACTATGCATCATGGTCATCAATTGACTATTTTCCTCTTCTTGTTGGTCATGTTCAGTCTAGTCACCTAGTTCTTCAACAAAGACCCTCTCTTCCTTATTCATCATGGCATGAGATGCTTCTATATTTGGGGCTGGTTCATCAATGATATGGTCCTTAGATAGTGGTTTAGAAAATACCTTTATCTTTGTCCCATACTTGGTTCTTAAGATTAGGTGTGACCAATCTAGTGACATGTAACCTCCTATTTTCGCTATGAAATTTCTGGATAGGCATAAACCAAAGACAGGGGGAATATCTATGACTACCACATCATAGTTGATAGTTATATTGGGGTAAGTATACAACTGCAATGGGAGTTGTTTGATCCTACCTATAGTTTGGACAGACTTCCCATCTGATTGCCTGACTCCTCTAGTAAGTGGCTCATATTTTATCTTTAAAGCGTCTGCTATCTGCTTTGGCATGACTATAGTACTAGATCCAGAATCTATCATTGAGTTATGCATCAATTTCTTTCCCACTATTAAAGTTAGATAAAATGGATTTGGCTTAGATTTACCTACCTCTGGCATAGTGTTCATTAGAACTACTATCTACAATTGGGTGGTGTCTTTATGTTGAGCCTTTCCTTTATTAGCACCTCCTTCCTTAGTACTGGCAGATTTAGAGTCCACCTGGCTCTGTAGTGCTTCTTGCAACAATTTCTTTTGCTTAGAAATAGCTAGCATATCCCAAATTGACATGTGTGTTGGGGTCTTTTTCAACTATTCCACCACATCCATAGGTCCCATTGTTTGTGTCTTTGGGTAGTAAGGATACCTTGCTCCTTCTAGCATCTGGCTAAAGATTGATTGATTCTGGGCTGGTTGTGGCACTTCTAGTCTTGATACTGGATTATAATGGTTCTGGAAAGGAGGAACTCTGGTAGTCTCATTATTTGTGGCCTCAGGCTACTCCACCATTCTTCTCTTTGATCTAGTATAATAATTTGACTATACTAAGGGTTTCTTCAAAGTGGATGCTTCATTTAGGAACACTGAATCTTCATCCTCAATCCATGAAAATAAAGCATGCTCAGGGGCAATTTCTTCTTCTTGCTGAATAGACATCCCCTGCATTTGAGCCACCTTTACAACATTCTAGACACTAGGTGAGTGATTTGGAGGGGCATTAGGCATCAGGACTTGTCCTTCAACCCTTCTTTGTTCTGCTATATTTTGCTACAAATTTCCTCTAGGACAATCCCTAGTCATATGGGTGTTGTTGCAAGGGAAGCACTAGGCATTGGTATCTTCTACAAAATTATTTTGTCCTGGGACTATCTCTCTATTATGATTATGATGGATAGTCTATAAAGGTGTGGGGATTGTGACCAATTGATTTGATGGCTAAGGATTATTTTTCCTTTGAGGGCCTTGATATTGATTTGATTGATAAGGGGGTTTGTTACCTTGGAAACCTTGGTAAGAAGGCTTCAGATAGGATGTTTGTTTCCTTTTGAGATTAATTATCTCATTTGAAAAGGTCATGAGGATATTCTTCATGTCACATATTTCAGATGGAGGGGCAGAGGATGTGGGCATAGTAGATTGTTGGGCTGTTGGGAAGGTATACATAGACACAGGTGTAACTGTAGGATTAGGGGTCTCCTGTGGCAAGGGAATTGAAATCTCTGGGAACATGGGCATAGGAGGTCTTGGAGGTAACTTTCTAATATCAATAAGGTTATTCTCAGCCTTAATAGCTAACTCATATGCCTCTGGCAGAGTCTGACCTCCCAGGGACTGAATCATTACTGATATATCAGAATTGAAGGCTTTGAGGTAAAACACAATTGCCATACCTAATGGTGGCCTTCCTATAGTAGGAATTCTATCCCAGGTCTTTTGAAACCTTGTATTGAAATTAGTTAAGGCCTCTTGTGGTGCCCTCTTTATGGTGATTAATTGTTGCAGCAAGGAAGATTTGTCACCCTTCTCACCAAATCTTGTAAAGAAAGCATCACCAAGCTGATCCCAGGTAGATATTGTATTTGGGGTCAAAGGTCTATACTAGTCCAGGCCCTTTCCTTTGAAAGAAGCTACTAACAATCTGATTGCTACATTTTGTACAATAATTACATTCACTGCACACACATCTAACACATCTTGAAGATGCTCCCCTAGTATCTTGAAATCTTCTCCACTGAACTTACGTAAAGCCTTCAAAGCATTAGTTGGAATTAGATCCCAAGTAACTGGTGGTATTGGAAGAATGAGAGGGCTTCCAGTGTTCTAATTTGCATAATTCCTTGGGGATACAGGTGCTCCCATACTTGCTCCTTGTGTTACTGCGACTTGATTCACTCTTCTTCTTGGAGTAGTAATTAATGGTGGCAATAGAATAGCTGGATTAGCAGCAGAATGAGCTCTTGTTGTAGGTCCATAGCTCTAACTCTTTGTCACTCTCTGGCTCGTACGATCTTGATCAAGACTTTGAGAAAGGTCCAACTGGGCATGCCAAAAATTGTTGATGTGTAAAATTGCACCTGGTTTCAACATCAACATGGGAAGTTTCAAGAATGTAGGACTTGCTACTTCAAACAACCTCCATATTTTATGAAGCTAGCTCTTCCTATTTAGATGGGTTTTGAGTAAAGGGAAGGGAAAGAAACAAGATTACAAATATAATAAGTAAAACCTAAATCTATGGCGATGCACCTAAATGAAATATATTCTCCCAATTAGCACAATGAATCTAATACTTAAGATGCAGTTATATTAAAGAGCAAATATTGCATGATCAATATAAACAAATGTAAATGAATGCGATCAAAGGCTATATTCAGACAAATTTGCAAACACATAGATAATATCAGCAAAGGCATAGAATAGAGTTCTTTTCATTAATATTCCAATATCATAAGAGGCACAGTAACATGCACAGATATAATAACCTTCTTATCAAAAATAACAAAATAAAGGCAAATGATACAATCTGGTCCTAGAAAAGTTTTTGAGTTCTCTTATTAGATTCTTGATGAAAACTTATGAAAAAAAATTGGAACCACAGACTTGACCAACATCACCTGCAGCAACCCAAATCTTAACGGCAAAACTGAACTTGAGCTAACTGAGAGCCTTTGACTATTGAGATTTCTTGAATTTGCAAATGTAATATCTTGTGCACTCATTGGCTGTGGCATCAATATATGTGGCACTCTAACTGTATCACCATTAAGACACATGGTGACACCCGCAGGCTTATCAAACTTAAAAAATGTGGCATGGGACAACCTCTGAAAAAATGTTACCTCCAAAAGAAACACATAGGAAAACACCACTTGTCACTCTCTGCAAAACATTTAAAACTATATTTTTATGCCTGCACAACTTACCGCTATGATATCTGTCACCACCCAAACACTTAGAGACGTAAATAATAATATATGGGACCCACTACACATGTCACTTACTATCCACACAGAGGAGTAAAGTGAGATAGATGGCATTGTTTGCATGAAACAAAACTGGACATGTGGTAACCTTTGCAAGCATGTAGCTTATGAAAAGACCGTGAAGGATCTCTCAGAGACTGACACTTGTCACACTCTGGTGCAACTGGAAACAACATGCCTTCATCCCGAGAGAGTTGAAATTAAAAGAGAGCCTTCCTCCGCATCTGCCACAGGTGCTCTCCGCAACAAGTATGAAACTGTGTCTTTAAAACTATGGCCCACCATACATATACTGATACTAACAAGCTTTGAATAAAAGAAGACACACTTGGCAGCCTTTGGTAGAAACTCAAAAGATACGCGGCAACATTTGCAAGCATGTAGCAACAAAAAGAAACTTTTAGAAATTGTCTCTGGTGTAGACACGTGGCGTAGCCAGTAGAAACTATGAAACTTAAACAAAAGAAATTGCCACCACTAGGTGGCACACTCCACTATATCTAAATAAAAGGAAGTAACACGTGGCAATCTCCGCATAAGGCTTAATACTATTTCCCTTCTGCTGTAGCTTAGACACTTGGTGTGATCTGCACATAGAAACATACATAGTCACAAATATTAGCTGCTGTAACATTATTGCAACATTGCTAAAACAAAATGTAGAGTTTACTCTACATCTTCATGTTGGCAAGAGACACTATATGGATTCGTGATTATTGTCATTGATGGCAACAAAGTTCATCCCACACATCCGCAGGACATGGTGTGTCTCTACCGGAAGTCAGAGTGAAGAATGTTATGGTTTGGTAAACAAGAACAGAGCTTGTGGCAAGGTCCGACAGACAGGTCCGGATCTCTCAGAAGAAGTATCTTAGTGAAGTGCGGATTTGGGAAAGTCAAGAGGACTACCTTGAGTGATAGATTCCAAGGATTTAGCCTCTGGTGAAGGACAAGGAAAAAGATATGAATAGTTGAGTACTGGATTCCTAAGTGATAGTATGAACAGAGGAAGAACTAACTGATAGAACATCGGATTGCTTTTCAGATGTATTTCTGATGGTGGTAATGGTTATGAAGACATGAATTATGTTTGGCCGACATGATTAATGATTTCTACAAGTATATGCTTGATCCGCATTCCTTGATGTGCAAGATTCAGCCAATAGAACAGAGTTTGTGAGAAGACTGACTGTTCTAGGTGCTGACTAGAAAGGTGATGAAATTACTTGTGCGGTTATATATACCCGATGGATTTAGTTGTGAGAAGTGTTGTGGTGATATGATATATGCAAATAAAAGCAGAGCAGAGCAGAAGCAGTAAGGAAGGTCAGGTATGTGAAAGGGAAGCAGCTTAAGAAAAGAAGAAGGATGAAGTGCAACAGATCAGTGTACTGAGCCTAACCGGAACTGAACTCCAGCATATGTGGATGCGTCCAATCAGTTCAAGTATTGTATAACATTCTTTTGTAAATAGTGTGTCTCCTTGTAGGTAGTGTGCCTCCTTTGTGAGCAGTGAGCCCTAATTGGCAAGTGCCATTTTGTATTTCCTTATTCTTCTAATAGAGAATAATCTTTGGGTTAATCACCCCATGGTTTTCTCCCTTAACAGGGTTTCCACATCAAAAATACTATGTCATGTGTTTTTCCATTTCATGGTAATGATTGCTTGTTTGAATTAATGTTGCATTGATTAATAAGAAAGTTCATAAAGAAGAAATAGATAGGATAACTGATTCACCCCCCCTCTCAGTTATCAACAATTGGTATCAGAGCTAAGTTCATCCTAATAGAGCCTAACAGCTTGAGGAAGATCTAGGAGTTCAAATGGATGCATATGGTTTAAGGGAGCAACTCAAGACTGCCCTTGAGGATTTTGAATAGTCAAACTCTGAAGTTAATAAATTAAAGGAAACACTCAAACAGGCTGATGATTTCATGAGAGAACTAAAAGACAAATTAAGTCTCTCTATGAAAAAGAGAAAGGAGCTGCTTCAACAATTGGCAAGACAAGGTGAAGAAAATAATGCAAATGAAGAGCTGACTAAGAAAACCAAGTTTGTGAAAAGTTATCAAAAGAAGTCATTATGGTAAGACATGAAATGGAATCAGGAGTTATTAAGTTTACTCAAGAAATTAAAGAGAAAAGAAAAACTGAAGACAATCTAAGACAATCTCTCCAAGAGAAATCAGAAGATTGCCACCAGATGGATAGAATTATCAGACATCTTGAATCTAATCTTGAAGATGCTAAAGATAATGAAGAAAAACTTGAGGATCAAATTGTCTCTCTCAAAAGGGATCTTCAAACAGCAAATGAGTATAAAAAAAAATTTAAGATAAGTTATGCTCAACTTGAAGTTTTTCTTGGAAGTCAAAAGAAGGTGGATGACAAATGTGGTTTGGGATATGAGAAAGGAGAAAGCTCCGGATCCGGTCAGAAGAATTATGGATCATAAAATCCAAGGGACAGGCCTAGAAGACCTCCGGTAAGATAGCCCAATGCTCAAAGATATCCATCCTTCAATGGATACTGCCACAACTACAATCACTTTGGTCACAAAGCTAATCAGTGTAGAAAGAGAATGAATCAGACTAATTCATCCTTCTCCGGATAGTGTTTTAACTACAAAAGGTATGGTCACAAGTCTCATGAATGCAGAAATATGCAAATGAACAAATCATTCAATGGTAGATGCTTTGCATGCAATAGAGTAGGTCGTATGGCTAATCAATGCAGATCAAGAGGATATCAGTCAAATATGCAAAGAAATGTTGTTTGCCAAATCTGTAATATGTCTGGTCATAATGCAAAATTCTGTAGAAGCAAGAATCAGGAGAAAAGAGGTCCGGTATATCATAATCAGAATGCGGATGAAGTCAGGAATGAGATGAACAAGATTTGGGTGAAGAAAAGTTTAGAGAATGTAGAGGTTGGATCCGCACCAGACTCTGGTGCTGATATTCTTTCCAGAAACTGAAAGGTGAGCTCTGGCTTAGGGGGAGACACAAAGAAAACTTTATTCCCCCAGCCAGTTAAGTGGTGCCTAAAATTGGCACATGAGATGCTGCGGATCAAAGGGTTTCTAGAGAAACATGTAAAGAAGGTCAGGTAAAGATCTGAGAGATCTGCAAGAAGATTTAAAAAGTTCAATTCCTTCAGAATTGGTCTGGTTAAGCAAGTCTTCCGGTAAAACAGATTTCTCACAAGATTGGTCCGGTATGAATTCAAATTTATACAGCTTGATCTGTGGATACATAAGATGATCACAAGTACAAGTGGATATGATGATTCATCACTAACGTCGATCACAAGGGAATCATAATGATCTGGATAAGTTTCTTCCTCCTTGAACAAGGAAAACCAAGCAAACCAGAATAATGTAGGTCGAGCATTTATTGCAGTCTGATATTAGGGCTTGCAGAGCAATATAAGGGTTTCTCATTAATCACTTGTTCATTCTACACTCAAGAAGAAATGAAAAGTGGAGCTCTGTAATGAAATTCCTCAAGTTCATCGAAGATCACTTACAGAAGCTATTACTTTCAGAGATCAATCCAGCCAACTCTGTGAAACTGAAAGGCGCAAAAGGTATTTTCCATTTTCAAATATCTCATTGTAAATCTCTTGAAAATGGGTACTCCAAATATTGTAAAGATTTCTGATAGACCTCTCCCTACAATTAAGAAACATCCATACAAATCCTTGGAGGTAGACCCTCTAGGTGCATTTTCTAGTATTCCGCATGGTGTTTTGCACATAGAAGACATTAGGGTTTACATACATGCAAATATTGAAGAGTTTGGGGAATTCAAACTGAGAGACATCTATCACAAACAATTGATAGATGATACTTTTGAGCTTAAACCAGAATATAAGAGCATCCGAGAAAAACACTTTGATCAGTTCATTCATTTCCCCTGCTTTGAAGAAGATGAATGGGTCCGGTATGTATTGAGTAGGGTACATGACAACTTCCTATGGTTGAATAGACCTTGCAAGATCACCAAGGAAGCAATTAGGGTAGTAACCGGTTTACATTCCTCCAGAGGAATTCTTGTCCTCAAGTCTGTCAAAAACAACATTGTCACAGAGGCCACCGGATCAAAATTTGATAAGAGGGCAATGACCATTGAAGATATTACTGACCTGGATATCAAGTATGCATCTATGATAATAGGATACAAGATATATCACTCTAGTAGGGAGAATTCAGTATCTGGAACTGCAGTATACATGACCTATGAGATGTTGAGAAAAATGCAGAATATGATCTCTGTGAACTTCTTTTGAGCTAGTTAATGGAAAACATACAAAAGATCAAAAAGGACAAGAAAAACTCATTCAAATATGGTGCACTAATAGTATGTTTATTTTTCTACTTCATGAATGAGTTGCCCGGATCAAATGGATGGGTATGGCAGAATGACAAACCGGTAGCAGTTCAGATCAGAGACTATCTGCATGGGCTTGGGAATGCTAAAACAAGAAAAACAGCCATGTGGGGATACTTCAAAAACTTTTAGAACATGATGCAATCAAGAGAAAGGATTCCCCAATCTCTTGTTGAGAAATAGAAGGACACAGTCTGCTTTATGGTAGAGATTGATCAGTGCCTAATGGAGGCAATAGAACCAAGGACAGTTTGGATCATGCCCATGGGGTATGAAGTGGATGAATAGATTGTGGAGCTACATGTTCAACACATGCTGAGTCAGCCTAAAGATCCAAAGGCAGAAAGGTTTGGAACCTTTTGAGGAGCTGAGTGTAAAGATCCATGTGGAACTCAGAGAACCAGAGATGAAAAGGAAGGTGAGAAAAGAAATAGAACATATTGCACAAGGCCTTGGGATCTCAAAGGAGGCACTTGATGCCAATCAGGAAAAGAGACAAAAAGCTGATGAAGAGAAGAAAGAGGCAGAAAAAGGAAGCAAGAAAAGTGCTCCGGCAGAAACTTCCACCCAGACCAGATCTTCAAAGAGACCAGCACCTGTCCTTGCTAAAAGCTCAAAACTAGAAGTCCAAGCATCCAGCAAAGGAGAGAAAAGGTCAAAGACAAAAGCCACAAGGGCTTATGCAAGTCAAAGAGATGAAGAAGAATTTGAATTAGATGAGGGGGTAAAGGAAATAAAGAAGCAGAAGAAGAAAGGATCTAGTAAGCCCTCCATAGGCGAAGACAAGGAAGAAATGGCAGAGGAATTTGTTGAAAAGCCCACCCTGTCCCTAGAAAGTGTAATCAAATCAGTCACTGTGCATGGAAACCTTCAACCAATGGCTGAATTCTATGATGATTATAATGAGGCCGACCAAAAGATCCAAAAGGAAGCTACAATCAGGTATCTGAACATTTACAATAAAGCTTTTATTGAAATTATCTTTCTAATTCCTAAGAGTCTAGAGAAGGAGTTGGAAATGAGAAAGACCAATGCCATGGCAAAAGACCTTGAGATCTGAGAATAGATAGTTATTCAGCTATATCCTTCAATTGATTCCAAGGCAATGAACATGGTATTCAAGGACTGCAAGGATGAGTTCAGGAGCAAAGCAAGGATGAATCAGCTCATGCTTGGTGAGACTGACAGGGTAGCCAAGGATACATAAGAGATCCTCCGGAAGGCCTTCAAAAGATTTAATCTTCCTATTGTAGAGGACTTAGGTATTGACCCTTCAACCACAAGTGTTGTAGAAGAAACTTCTGAGAAAATGATAGAAGAGATGGCCCCTGAACAGACTAACATTTCTCCTCCAGTTTTTCCTACAGTCTCCAGATACCAAGAAGAAGAAAAATTATAGGAGAAAGAAGCAGAGGTGAAAGAAAAAGAAGGTGATAGTGTAAAGGTTGCAGACGGATAGAAGACTTCAGCAGAGAAAACCACAACTGCTAGTGATGGGAATGTAGAAGGAGAGAAAACTCCAAAGGATAGCTCCAGGACTACAGAAGAGAAGAAACATCTGCCTCTAGCAAGAGACACTGCACAAATGGTCCAAGAATTTTTGAGCAAAGAAACAATGGAGATTGATGAACCAGAGCTTCTACAAGGTCCATTCAATTTTGATTCTCTTTCTCTGATACAGACAATGAAGATAGCTTCATTTGCAAATGCTAATGCTAATGAAAAACTCCTAAAGTCTCATATGGAAGACTATGAGTTGATAGAAGCTACTTCCAGAGTGCTAGAAAAGATCATACCATCTTTTCAAAAGGATCCCACAGCCTCCTCTTCTGGTAATCTCAAAACCTTGGTCAGCAGTGTTAGTACACATTTTGATTCTCTTGAAAAATTAGCTGAAGAAAAGGTCCGAAAGGAGTTTTTGGATAAGAGATTCTCAGAGGTACAAGGATTAATCACTAATGATAGAAGAAATATGAGTATTGGGATAAAGAGTTTAGAAAATGCTCTTAAGGATGGCGGTGAAATATAAAAATTTTGTATCTCTTGGTCCAAAGTAACACTGGACATTGAGAAGAAAATAAAAGAATAGGAGGATAAACTATCAAATTTATCAAAGAATTTTAATCCTCTCTCCTCCTCTATAACAAATCAAGAATGTCAGACTATCGCAGTCTTGAGTGAAATCAAGAAGTTGGAGAAGGAAAGGAAAAATAGAATAAGCAAGTTAAGTGAGTTCAGGTAGTTAATTGTCCCTAAACTAGAGGTCATGCATGAGGCTATAACAGAAGCCCAAATTATAGCCCAGACCAATGATCCGATAGATCTAAAAAGGGCAGATGCATTTGCATTCCTGTTGAGTGGGCATATCTCAATTTTGGATAGGATGAAGCGGAGTTGGGCAACAGAAGTTGTACATTTGAAGAACACTTTTGCAGACATACTTAAGTATATGTAAGTACAACTTGTATATATATACTTATGTGGCTAAGTATAGTAAAATTTTTAAAAATTTTGGTGTGCAGACCCTACCCTTTGCCATTGATGTCAAAGGGGGAGTGAGGAACAGTGAAAAATGAGGAATCCAACTAAGGGGGAGCTCCAAAATATGTATATAAAGACAGAGCATTAGCCAAGGGGGAGCATAGTGTAAACACTTAGTCATTTTTCACTAAGTGTTGCCATCAATGCCAAAGGGGGAGATTGTTGGCAAGCGACACTATATGGATTCATGATTGTTGTCATTGATGGAAACAAAGTTCATCCCACACATCCGCAGGACATGGTGTGTCTCTACCAAAAGTCAGAGTGAAGAATGTTGTGGTCTGGTAAACAAGAACAGAGCTTGTGGCAAGGTCTGACAGACAGGTCTGGATCTCTCAGAGGAAGTCTCTTAGTGAAGTGCAGATTTGGGAAAGTCAAGAGGACTACCTTGAGTGATAGATTCCAAGGATTTAGCCTCCGGTGATGGACAAGGAAAAAGATATGAACAGTTGAGTGCCGGATTCCTGAGTGACAGTATGAATAGAGGAAGAATTGACTGACAAAACATCAGATTGCTTTCCGGATGTGTTTCTGATGGTGGTAATGGTTATGAAGACATGAATTATGTTTGGCTGACATGATTAATGATTTCTACAAGTATATGCTTGATCCGCATTCCTTGATGTGCAAGGATTCAACCGACAGAACAGAGTTTGTGAGAAGATTGACTGTTCCAGGTGCTGACTAGAAAGGTGATGAAATTACTTGTGTGGATATATATACTCGATGGATTTAGTTATGAGAAGTGTTGTGGTGATATGATATATGCAAATAAAAGCAGAGCAGGGTAGAAGTAGTAAGGAAGGTCAAGTATGTGAAAGGGAAGTAGCTTAAGAAAAAAGAAGGATGAAGTGCAGTAGATCAGTGTACTGAGCCTAACCAGAACTGAACTCCAGCATATGTGGATGCCTCCAATCAATTCAAGTATTGTATAACATTCTTTTGTAAACAATGTGTCTCCTTGTAGGCAGTGTGCCTCCTTTGTGAGCAGTGTGCTCGGGCAGTGAGCCCTAATTGGCAAGTGCCATTTTGTATTTCCTTATTCTTCTAACAGAGAATAATCTTTGGGTTAATCACCCTGTGGTTTTCTCCCTTAACAGGGTTTCCATGTCAAAATACTGTGTCATGTGTTTTTCCATTTCATGGTAATGATTGCTTGTTTGAATTAATGTTGCATTGATTAATAAGAAAGTTCATAAAGAAGAAATAATTAGGATAACTGATTCACCCCCCCTCTCAGTTATCAACACTTCATTCATCCATGATGTCTCCAACTAGTCTCCACATGTTGCTAGCATCTTAAAGATACAAAAAATAAATCCAAACATCAAATTCCTCATAAACGATTCATTTTGATTGACAAATCACTAAAATCCACCATTTGATGCATGAAATTAATCATTCTTGCAAATTTGTCAAATTATTGCAAAGTTGTCATATTTGTTGTATTTGGCAACTTAAAAAATTTGATGCCATTTTGGTTTTCATCTTTGGATTTTTATAATTTTGGATCTCCATCATATCTATCCTCTCATATGATGATTCCCATCAAGTTTCTATGTCCTATAGGTTTGCTTTTGTAGCAAATATAAGAATATTTTAATTATGATAGGCCTAGGTAATTGCTGATGTAGCACTCATATGATTGTATTTTTGCACTTTAATCTTCATGATTATTTTTCATGGATCTCAAAGGAGTTAAGTACTTCATCTAAACTCTTGATAAATCATGTAAATTTCAATAAAATACCCTCTAAATTAGTGACATAATGTTGTTGTCATTTGATTGTTATGACAACCATAAGGGTTGTTTGAAACTACTAGTTTATGACTATCATACTTTATTTCTTTTACAACCTTCTTCATGATATTTTTATGAAATTTATAGGGTTATTTTCTTTTTGTACCAACCTGTAATAAACATGTCTTCATTATATTAAACTAAATATAGATGGGGTAGGGTTTATGTGACTTACAACTCTTTCTTTTCAATGCCCAAACAATCCTCCTAGTGGTTGTCATGATGAAAGACCTGAATGAGATAGTAATAAGACAATCTTAAGAAGTATTAATTCATGAAGTAAATGATTGTACTAAACACCTAATAAAAACCTTCTTAATTATTAGAACAATATCTCAACTCTTCTATGTAATTTTAAGGTTATATGGCTCTCATATGAAGTGTTTGCAGTCCATTTCATGATTATTGCAGCAACATGAAATTTACAAGATACTCTACAAAGAAAACCCTTGATTAAAATTTAATGAACGGTGACAAATCACTAAATTTGGAATTTACTCTTTTTCTCTATTTTTATTTTTTATATTCTTGAAATATTGAGAACAAAGAATTTCAACATGAAACCCTTGATGATATTGACCTGAAAACACAAATAAAAATAAGTATATATTATATCTAACATGCATTTGAAGG
Organism: Cunninghamia lanceolata; assembly: GCA_027924645.1. Lineage (NCBI taxonomy): Eukaryota > Viridiplantae > Streptophyta > Pinopsida > Cupressales > Cupressaceae > Cunninghamia > Cunninghamia lanceolata. The sequence continues at coordinate 3,357,172 of BSBN01000334.1, read as the reverse complement.
ATATACAAAAAATACCGAAAGATAAAGGGCAATATTGATCATAAAAAACTAAAACCCTTGCCCTTTAATGGATGGATATAAACTCTTCATATAAAAATGAGTCCATAACCTATCAAAAAACCTCATCATCTCCATATTTAGGATGGAATCAAGGGTTTCATGGAACCCAAACAAAGAAATAGAGAAATAAAAATAAAAATAATGGCAATCTATGAGATTAAACCCCAAAAGAATAGTTGTTTTCTCCTTCCTATGCAAGTTTTTTCAATAAAATCACTTTAAAAAAAAGTAATTAATAGTTGCAAATAACATTATTTTGTACATGCACATGTGAGAGCTTGTATTAAGGTGTTAGGAAGTTCAAATTATTTTTAAATAGCTATTTTAATGGCTCAAAAATCAAAGGAAAATGCTAGCAAGAGCTATGATAGCCAAAAGAGGTTTATGTTTTTTTTTTTTTGCTTTTTCCTTGCTTTTTTTCCTTATGCTATCAAATTTAAGCTAAAAAAAATCTAAAAATAAAAAAAAAGTGTTTTTGCTTCCTTAATTATTTTATTTTTGCATTCAAACATGATTTGATGGATTTTAGGACTATTTTAAATGGTTTTAAGGTCCTAAAAGATGGATTTAGCCAACTTAACCCTCTAGAAATGATGAAACTTGGATTTTGACTTTGAACCATCACCTCATTAAGATATATGAAACAAATAAAATTCTCTAAAAGATATTCAATAATATAATATAACCAAGAGCATGGAATTGAACATTAATTAATGCAACTAGAGCCTTTGATACATGACGTCATGAAGATGAGTGATTTTAAATTTGGAATCTATTTAATCATGACCATATAGTAAAAAATATGACATGCATATCCCAACCTTGGCACTAGAAAAATTAACCTCACCAATTAAGAAATGAATATAAAGAGGTATAATTTTTCTTGAAAAAATATCAAGAAATCTATGCTCAAATCAAGTTGATTAATCAGGACCTGAAGCTCACATAACAAGCTGATGTTTTGAAAAGGCTAGGAAACTCACCCAAAATCTCATGTCAAAAGAGAGGGTCCCCATTTTTATTATTCAAATGATGGGGCGTATGTGCAAGGAACAATAAATGGTGACTTTGTTGGGAGAATGCTCCTGAGCATTCTTAAGATAAACAAAATTCAAGAACCTAGAATCTCTATGAACACCCACACATTAGGCCAAATAAACATGAAAAAGATGATCAATGAATCAAAATCAAGAGTTAGCACAAACATCCATATTCCAAAGATCTAAGTGTGTACAAATGCAATCATTCCCATCCTTTGGCAACTAAGGTCATCTAGGTTCACTTACATCAAGCTACATAAATGATTCACTCCTCATGAACTACCTGGACATTATCTTGTCATCAGTCAAGCATCTATATCTCTAATTAGGTTTTATCTATGATCCTACTCAAAGAGTAGCTCTACTACCAGCCAGGCGTCCATAGCCCTGATAGAGATACTTGAATCCTCCAGCTAGTTGAGTCATATGATAGGAGTACTAGGAAGTACCACCTTCGCAATGCTTTTTTTCTTTTTTTCTTTTCATTCTTTCTTTTGCCATAGAACATGCTTTGTCCACATGGGCTATGCATATTTTCGATAATCCTATGATGTGAATCATAGTGGGGGAAAAGCTGAGACCTTAAGATTTTTCACTTAATGCAAGGCCACAAAGACTCACTTAGAAACTTTTAGCATCATTAAGATGTGAAAAGCTATAATATCTCAACACACTTCAAGTTATACCAAACAATTGAATCATCTCCCAGGAGCAAACATCTTTCCATTCAACACCAACAATGGATTCCACAAGAGAATCCTTTGTTTATGACAAATGTTTCTCAAAAGAAGATTAGAAGACAATCTAGAAAATCACATTATACACTTGCAAACAACTCTCTAATAATTAAGGAGAAAGCAGAGGAGGACACCAAAAACTCAAAATAAGAAAGCAAAACATCAGAAAGCTAAAAAATAACAAAAAACAAGACCCAAAAATTTTGAAAAGAAAACTACAAAAACAAGTTAATAACTAAAACTAACTAGCAAAAGAGCAAAAAAACTAACTAACTAGCAAAACTCAAAGCAAAATAAAGAAAACTAAACATCTAAAAAATCAATACTAATTAAGACTATGTACAAAGTCTTAGGACAACAAGTATATACACTCTGTCTTTATTGATTTCTCAATGTATACAAGAGTAACAAGGTACATGCCATAGTCCCAAGTCTAGCAAACTTGTCCTTGTATTTTCAAAAGTGGGATATAGGCAAACTAGGCTCATATTCAAGATACAAGTTGTGTAAGATCAACAATTGAGGTAACTCATAATATCCATGATCAATCCAAACACAAGTTTTCTTACCCCAATTCCCATAATCAAAATGATAAGCATTATAACTCAATAATAAAATGGAATAGACTGTTGAATGCATAAGACAACTGAGAGGGGGGGTGAATCAGTTGTTGCTTAAAATTTCAAAACCCTCACATACATTTAGATCTGCATAGATTCAATCAACCCTTAGACTATTATGATGATTAAGCATGAAAAGTAAATAATAGAAACTGAACCAAACCAATATCAAACACAAGAGAATACCAAATTTACATGGAAAACCCAAGAAGGAAAAACCCACGGCAAGGATTAGCTCACAATATAAAGTAGTATCAACACCGAATTACAAAAGGCTCATTGCTAAAGGGTCGCTGCCTAGAAGAAAGGCTCACTACCCAGAAAGAAAGAGATAGAAAGAGGTGGCTCACTACCAAGATTTGAACTGTTATAATTGCATATGACATATGCATGAAGTATAGTTCCAATGAATCTCAAAATTCACCACGACGTCAACATCATCTCCACAACATCATTGAATAATAGTAGACACCTTCTGCTCACTGCATCCACTAATCTAACACATGAAAGATTGTACTGCACCACACATTCAACCACTCTGTTACTTACATCACCCTCATCATGTGCACACTCAATCACAAGCCCATGACACTCATTTATATTATCTTCAACCTTGAGAACAGTCTCCAAGCTCAAAAAAGTCACCTTAACCTAGAAAATTCAAATTAGGTCTGGACCTAAACATTCTCGTGGTGGAAATGAATGAAAGCATATCACAACACATCTTATTTTTGACCTAAATTCATCCAAGCACAGTACTCCATGCTTTCACAATCACCAAAGCAACTCTGCAATTAGTGTAAACACCCAAGGTTGGTCAAACCTGTGTTAACACAATGAACTTTTAAGTACATGCTTCCTCAAACCCAAAAATGGCTTGCAAACCACATTTAAGGATTCACTACAATCTACAGTATTCCAAAAACATCTTGAAACATCCTAAAATTCAACAAATTCCTCTGCAACAACTTTCACTTGCTACACATCCTTATCAATATACTTAATTATCTGTATCATGCATTGTATCTCTAGAAATTGACTTGTGGAGCACCAAACCATGAACAACTTCAACAAAAGAAAGATATAAACTTTATAAGTACAAATCCATAAGCACAAGATCTAAAACCACTTTGTGGAGAAATGCAGAGCAAAGACATTTCTCCCAGACACCTCTACAACACGTAGAAACACAAGCCACACACTGGTGAACACAAATTTTTCTGCACAACAAACTAGAGCACAAATTTTGGAATATAACATCTCTGAACATCCCTAAAAAAAATATCTAAACTTCAAAGATGAATCTTCAACATAGAGGAAATGCAAAGCAAAACCAGAATGCTACTCTGTAAGCCAAAATACCACTTCAACATACTCTTTCCTTTATTAATCAAATTTTCTCAAAAGAACTTGGAAACCAACCAACAGAAATATATTCCTAACATCTCTAGTACCTCTTCAAAGAAACCACATCATCTTTAGCAAAGAAACTCAACCAAATAGCTCATACCATTGCAACAACCTCGTCTCAGAGATAGTATCCACTCAACACTAACTACTCATACTCTTGCACCATAAACAACTCACACAAATGACACAATTGACACCAATGACAGTTCACAATCTTGTTGAAATCAATGACAACACCGATTACACATACTTGCAATAGAGACAACCTAGTTTGAAGTACCATCGATTGAGAATGTAATCTCACCATCATGTTGCATCACATCCAACACTCTCTGACCTTCAAGAAGCCTCAACTCAAGTTGGATCATCCCTCCTAAATCAAGTGCATGTAAATCACATTCAAATCCATGAGTTAGTGAACCATTTCAATATTTATAAAAAGATAAATCAATGATATCAATGCAAGATTCAACTTTTTTAGGCTCTAAAACATGAAATATCTCACCTTTTCTATACTCATCATGTGGCTGGTATGAGAAATCAACATTCATATCATCTAAAAGATTATCAAAATTAACTTTAAATTCATCCTTTAAAGTACATGAGTCATCAAGTAATACCTCTTTATGATCAAATGCAAAAGCAATCTCCCAAGATAGCAAGAAATCATGACAAGTTACTTCACGATGTGGATCAATAGGATGAATCCTACATGAATCAAATAAAGAAAAATATGATACATGTGCATTAAATACCCATGATGTGACATGTATTTTCTCAACCTTGACACTATATCAATAATGTTGTCAAGTGAAGGGCATGACAAAATCTCTAGGTGGTCACTTTGTATGATTGTTTGACCTCCATCCACAAAGTGCAAGATGCTATCTTCATTCTTAACGTACATACCAGAACTAACCAAGTGAGAATCCTCATCATTAGAAGCATGAGAAAGATTAGAAAAATCACAACATGAGACACTCGAATCTTCCCTACTAAAATCAGTCAAATACAATGAAGAAACATCATTAAAATCACACAATAACTTCCTTGTTTCAGATTGTTGTCGATGTTGGAATGATGTATGATCATGTACAATAGTAACAAGACAGTTTGGATCTTCCACCACTTGTACAAGTTGACCTATGTTGTTGACTTCACATTGCAATAATGTTTTACCTTGATTTCATTCATTTGGATCAACTTGTGACTCATCTAAAACAATTGTATATGTCTAATATGACTGATTATCTTGACATAGAAAGTAGGTACTATTATGAAATTAATCATTTACCTCCAAAAATCAGATTTTACCTCTTGTATATCAATTGGAATAACTTTTGTCTTCACTGTCCATGAATTTTTCTTACTAGCTGGGTTCATATCCTCTTGTTTTGTCATGAAAGTAGATTGATCAAAATGTTGTTCACACTTAATTTTGGACTAAGAATGATTACCAAAATGAAACAAATCATTTCCCATCACTTAATCATCAAAATCAGTCCATAAATAAATTTTCAAAATTTTTCTTACAAGCATCCAATTTTCATCACTTTATCATCAAAATCATTTCCCATCACTTTATCATCAAAATCAGTCCCTAATATGAAAGAGTACCATGAAAATTGAAATCGTGTACCAATGTTACCATCCATTCTGTCCTTCTACTACCAATATGTTGATGTTTGTTTTTGCATGCAACAACTTAGATAAAATACTAAGTACTTTATCTCTCTTAAAATGAATGAAATCCTAATGGATTAGAAAATGACTACCCCAAGGTTTCACCTAGCTAGGTCTTGGACTTATGAAATGACACAATTTTTTATGTTCTTTTTTGTTCTAATCAAGGGGCCTTACATGAATCTGGACAAACTTCAACACACAAGGTTAAATTACACATAAACCAATCAGTTCTTAGATTTAGCAATGAATAAACAAACTGATCCAAACATATATTGCCATAAAATGTATCTTTTCAACATATAACCATCAATATATCGACTTTCATTCATGAAATTTCAGCCTTACAATAGAAATTTGCATGTTTGAATGTCCTATTCTAACTCTAAACTAATGCGATCTGATAAAAAGTGCAAAAGTAAGGCAATATAGAGAAAGTTAGATAGAAAACTAATTAAAACCTAAACCCCTTAAAACATTTCAGCCTCATCAATGGATAGATAGGTTTGCAAACATATTAAACACCCTTGATTTGATCATGAAAATCCAAAAATAAATATTCAAGAAGGTGTAATCATCAATGGTGAATTTAGGAGTGTTCAGGCTAACCACACAAAGTAATTTACAATTAGTAAACCATCAGTGGCATGAATAGTTTGCAAACTCATCAAATATTCATGAATCTTCATCTAAAAATGAAAGAATAACTCAACTTGGCATTTATACAACTTGAAACAAACTTCATATGACGACAAGTTCAAGAGATTCCAACATTTTCTATTCACTATATTGACTAAAAACCATGAATCAAACTTGTATTAAGCTCAAAAGAATGATAGTCATCAAGAATTTCTAAATGTGGTGTGGAGAAAACTATGATAATAACATGAAAGATAAGAATACTATGTATTTTCTATCAAATTCAAAGTACAAATATTTTCCAAGTATGTCTTCAATGAGTTTTTCCCATAAACACCAAGAATACACGAACTAATTCCCTTTTACAATACATTTTCAGCTGTATACATATCCAAATCAGCTTTACAATACTATGTATTTGTCTCCAGATCCAATGCCTATGATCAATTTGATCCAATGGCTAAAATTTGTTTCTCAAACACAAAGTCAATTTTAGTGGTAAGGATAATTTCAAACATATTCCACTTCATCCACTTGTGGCTTCCTCAACAAGCTTCCCTTAGTATCAAAAAATAACTTTTCTTATCTTGTCATTTACTTTTTTGTTACTAAGTTTTCTAATTTTGACTAAAGTAACTTTTGGAAGCTAAAAATATTCAATATTTGATACTACATCTCCAAGCACATAATTTTTGCAACTACAACTCCAACAAGTTGTAGTATGACAACTCTTCATAAAGGGGACATATGAAGCTGTAGAAATTTATTTTATCTATCATGTATGGCTGTAGGAATCTTTTTTTCATGTACAAACATAAATATCTAGCTATAGGTGACCAATCCCATTATAAAAAAATGCATTTCCACCCCTAGTTCTTCAAGTTTCCATCATTTTTCAACCATAAATCTTCATCCCAAACCTGGAACAGAAAGTTGGGATTTCATGGAAGACAGTCTCAATCATATTTGAGGTGGAAAATTAGGTATACAGTCATACAATACATCCTCCATTAGTCATATGGCTTTGTTCTCTTTATTTTCCATCATTTTTGGCTCCAAATGTGTATGTACAATAGTAGTATAGGTCTATTTTTTAAAAAAAATTTAGCTCCTCGGGTTTTTCTTCATGCTCCTTGACATCATATTAGGTTCATCTTGTAGGTGTAGTAGTGGTTGAGATTTGAAAATCAAGTTTCTCCATTGCTAGAACAACGGGGTGTCTTCAAATCTTCATTCCTCCATAATGGCTCCAGCTGATCTTCACATGTTTCCAGCCTCTTAAACCTACAAAAAATAATTCCAAGCATCAAATTTTTCATAAAAATTCATTCCCATTAACAAATGACTAAAATCTATCATTTGATGCATGAAATTAATCATTCTTGCAAAATTGCCAAATTGTTATAAAGTTGTCAAATTGTTGTCAAATTTGTTGCAATTGGCAACTTCACAAATTTGATGCCATTTTGGTTTTTATCTTAAGATTTTCATATTTCTGGATCTCCATCATATCTATCCTCTCACCCCATGATTTCCATAAAGTTTCTATGCCCTATATGTTTGCTTTTGTAGAAAATATAAAAATATTTTAATTGTGACAGCCCTAGGTAATTGTGGATGTAACATTCATATGATTGTGTTTTCACGAGTTAATATTCATGATTATTTTTCACAGCTCTCAAGGGAGTTAAGTACTTCATCTAAGATCAATAAATCATGACACTTTCAATAAAATACCCTTTAAATATTTGACCTAATGCTGCTGGCCTTTGACTGTTATGAGAGCCATAATGGTTGTTTGGAACTACTAGTTTATGACTATCATACTTTTTTCTTTTGCAGCCTTCTTCATGATATTTTTATGAACTTAATAGGGTTATTTTATTTCTATAGAATTCTCTAATTAAAATTTATTCACGATAGTAAAGTAAATCTAGTTGGGATAGGGTTTATGTGACTTAAAATTATTTCTTTTCAATGCCCAAACAATCCTCCTAGTGGTTGTCATAATGAAAGACTTGTGTTGGGACAAAAAAATTTTCAAATTTTCCTATACTCCTACCCACCCCATGTCCAACCAAATCAAAAAATCATACACCCAAAATCATAATGGCAGCTGATAAATTCCATTAATATCACATGATTTTCATTGCAAATAATTATCTCACCCCTCAAACCGTAGTATGATAAGGGGCCTTAGTTCCTTAATTTTGGCGAGACCTCAATGTTTTCTTTATACCGATCCATGTCCTATTGGAAATGAGCTAGATGTTTATCGGCATGAGGATTATGGTCGAAGTGAAAGTTTCAGAAATCTCTGATGCAAGGAGTATCACCGACGACCCTTCACCAGAGAGAGAATTCCCAATCACGCTGAGTTAATCAAAGGTGAGGACCATTGGGATGAGAAAACATTATCAGAGAATACTCAGAATACTCCCCCAACAATATAGATCACACTGACAAGATAATTTGGTAAGACTCTTTCTGAACAACCCATGGAACGGGTGGAGCTAGTGACTCATCAGGAAGAAATACACATCGGGGCAAGAAATTAAAGTGTCTCTGACCTTATAATGTCTTAGCGACCAAATGGCATTTTTTTGCCTAAGTCACACCGATGTATATGGAGGACATAACTCGTCGGCAAAAGTGAACAGATTGGAATAAAGTTTACAAGTCCTGCCAAATCTATAGTCATAATGACAAAGGACTTCGGTGACATGTTATGATGATCATTCTGATGAAGGCTAGAAAGAAAGCCACGGGGAAACAACCTAGATCAAATAGTTTGAATGAAGTCATCCCAATATCATATGTTGTTCCGATGATGCTAGTGGCCACACTCATCGACAAGACTCTTTTCGACAGATTATAAAGATAAGCAATATCAGTATTAATTACCTGGATCTTGTCAATTCCACTAACCTTCCTTGTAAAGAGAAGCTGATAAGCATGTCGACAAGACTCATGTTGATATTCATATTGGAGATTTTTGAAATATCAAAGTATGGTGATATTCTCACAATGACAATGTAAGTCATGCTGACAATAGCTACTGTGCTCATTTCTATATTGGGTAGACCTTGAAATGTCTTGCCGATACAAACATATATATGTTTTTTATAAAAGGTGACATCAAGGAGACAAAACAAAAAGTCACAGTGATTGAGACATCTGCAAATGTTCGCACCATAAGAAATTATTAGATCACTGTAACATTACAAAAGTCCCATCAAGGAAGGAGGTTATGATGATGTGACATCTCACAATGATTATGAATTAATGCACTAGAACTATTAATTGCAGACTGAGAAGAAATCTCCTGAAGAGTCATTCCAAATCATTACAATTTGGTTTAGAAGAATTGTCTGAGAGGAGCACACAAGCGGAAACTTGGAGGAGAGAACAAAAGGAGTTCAATCATCATCTCAGATAATAGGTACATATATCAAAAACCTCTATGTGGTAGCTTACAATTTGAATTTGCTATCCAGAATTATAATGGAGACTCCAGTAAAAGAAAAGGGTAGAAAACAACAAGGTGAAACTAGTAAAACTAAGAAATAAAAAATTGACAAAAGCCCTGATGAAAAAATGAAAGAAAGAAAACTTAATCAAGATTTAATTGACCAATTGCCTAGGTCTACCCCTAAATCCTGAAGGTCTGCACAACTCAGGGTAGAGGTAGAGAAATTAGAAGACAAATGCAAATACCTAGGAAATGTATGGACACCAATCAGGGGCTATGAGTTGTTCAAATTTCATTACGATAGAAGATTCAGGAATGTCCTGGTGTCTAATACCTGGCATATGAATTTAGGAAAATTAGTCATCCTTGATGTATTTGTGAATGTGGAACTCCTGAAACTCTTGGCTAAACTCTACAATCCCAGCTTCAAAGCCATAAGCAATCCACAAGGAGAGCCTGTTATACACCTGTCCAAAAATGTCATTTGTGAAGTATTTGATTTGGATGATTTGTGTACTCTTCCTATAGTATATGAAGATTTGGACAAAGAATACTGGAGGATGGACACCATGTACAATGGATGGAGATTACTTCTCCATAGGCCTAGGGCAGAGGGAAAAATAATGCCTTTTGATGATAATGATGGACCTCCATTCCATGTGTCTTTGTTTGAACCATATATGAAATACATGTATTATTCCATTGGCCAATTCCTAGGGTCAGAAGTTCCTGATCTTATGTCAATTCCATTAATGGTGATAGCAACAGATATTCAGTGTCACAATGCTAGGCAGTTTGACTATGCTGCTTATGTCTTCAGAAAGATTGATTCTAGTTTAATTGTAATTAAGAACAATGCCCCAATAGTCTCTTTTGAGCATTATTCGCTCCTCATGCATATGGTGTTATATTATGGCCATGAAATTGGAATATGGCCAAGTGAACTTAGAATTGCTCAACTAGACAAAAGGGGACAAAAGTCACCTGTGCAAATGTGGACAAGGATATGGAACAGTAGGTTTGCCCATTCTAGTTATATTCATTTTGAAGAGTACTGTGTAAAGGTGTTGTATAGATATTTCAATCATCCTTGTGAATATTCACTATCAGATGAAATAAAGAGGTTTCTTAGACCAAAAGATTTTGATGGTCCCCCAACTATCACCCAGAACTGGGGAGATTGGTATTGTTTTGAGGATTCAACCATGGTTAGAATTTATGGTTTTGAAGATACCCCATTTATATTGCCCAAGACAGTTATTGATAGGATTGCCTACTTAGAGATAGTCAGGCAGATGAACTACTCTAATGTGATGAACTTGAATGCCTATGACAAGCAATCCTTCATGCCTAGTACTCTGTGCTTTGGGGATTTTAATGTGTTGTCTAGAGAAGGGTATGGTCTCATCAGGGATAAATTAATGCACTACAACATGAGGTGTGCAAAATCAAGAAAAGGATTTGATCCTGAGGGTTTTATTGATTTTGCCAAAAGAAAATGAAACCTCAATGGATATACACATATTCCATATCCACATGATGATATTATTATGAACATGGAAGAAGCTGAAGTTGAACTAGTAATTAAGAAGTACAATAGAGAACTAGAAGAGAAGAGAAAACAACTTGAAGAGATAGAGTTGTCTTCTTGTGATGAGGAATCTACATGAGAAGAAGCACTACATGAATAGAAAACTAGAATATCCAAATGAAAAATGGAATGTTACCAATCTCCTAATAGAGAACAGCATGAAGAGCAGCCTGGTGATGAGGATCCTAGACAGTTAGCATATGATTCTTTCATTGCAGATGATCAATTTATTCATTCTCAAGAATTTAAATAGTTTTTATATAAATGCAAGGGAGAAGAACTTTGGGAATCAGTTGCAGATGTCATGGATGACAATGAAAGACAGTTGATTGATATGTTAAAAACAATAGTAGACAATGAATTAAAATCTATGACTCCTAACAGAGGTAGGCAGTTGCTTAGAGAAGCAGGTGTGATGATATTTCTTGGACTTGATATAAATTACGCCTTGGTGTTTGATAGTTTTTTACACAGCACTGATGACAAGTATGAGCTTACTCCTAAGGGTGTCATAGAGGTTTACATGGGTACTAAATATAACAATGATGAAAACTCACTCATGATATGAGCCTTATACCATCCTTATAAGAAAACGACCATTATAGTTATTGAAAAAACTTTTGGGCATGTTATGAGTTTAAAAGGAGGGGAAACTGATCGTTTGATTACTATAGACATTGGCATAAATATTGCAATTTTAAATAAAGCACATGCTTAGATACTAATCAAGGAAGGAGAAGCATATAAATTGAGTTGTGAGAGATTAACAAAAGAAAATGATTTCTTGAAAGATACTGTCAAGAATGCCTTCGAAGGATCAGTTAAAAGGTTAACCCAAGGAGAGAGTTCACAAAGTGCCTAGTCACCATCTATTGATCAAATAGCCTAGGTTCAGATTGACACACTTGCAGCAGTACTACAGAATCGACATATTAATATGATGCATTGGATGAACAAATTTTGGGATGTCTATTCTAAAAACCATAAGATGATCCAAGAACATGAAAGGCTAAACAATAGGCTTTAGGAGAAACTTCATGAGATATAGAGTAGGGATGCTCTTGACACTACAGGTACCTCTAGTGCAAAAAACTTGATCAAACAACAGCAAAAATATCATGACCAACTTAAAAATGATGTCATGGAATGCATTGAGGCTTCAAAGGCAAGTATACCCATGTTGTTGAGAAATGATAAGGAGCTGAAGAGCAAAGATGAATGGAGTAAAGAATGCCAGGTGATATTACATGAAGCTTTAGAGGCTCTCAAGGATAAAGACTGTACATCTGGGGAAGCCTACAAGCATCTAGAGAAGATGGTGACAATGTACATGATCACAAGGAATGCTATTGAGTTTACTGATACACATTGTAGCCAAGAATACCTAGATCATATTGCTCAGATATACCTGTGGCTTAGTAGGGCTTAGAGTTATTATCTTTGTTTGTTGTTGTGTTAATCATTTTAATTCCCAAAAGACATTTTTGAAGAGTTATGTCTCTTCATAAGTATTTCTATATAATTTGAGCATATGGTGATCGATGATCATCAATAGTAGGAGATAATATAAGAAGTTTGTAATATTTTAAAAGACCATGTTACAAGTATTATATTAAAGAAGTTAATAGAAGATCTCAGATTCTGTGGTTTTATACTGGGACTCAATTGTTTGTTGAAATTATTTAGTTATTTGGTTGTTTCCAGTTCTATATTTCCTTATTATACAAATTGATATATCAATTATATATTTAATTTGTCAATGCACATTTGTTGTATTTGTGTGATTTGATTAATTGGTTTCCTTAAAAGGAATCAAAATCATTCTGGTCAATCACAGTAATCTAGAAGTGTTGATTTGGATCACTAAGAAGAACCATATAATTAGGATTGTCATTCTATCTCCAAGTTGATATTATCTATTGTTCTTATATATTTCATTCAATTGGTTCCTTCAAGAAAGGATTAAATTTCCTCTTGGTAAATAACAAGAAACTTGATTGTGTCAGTTGGATATTAAGAAGAATTTGTCAATCATCTCCCTGCACATTTATACACGTTGTAAACCAAAGTATTGTGCCAAACAATTAGAGTTATCACCCAATATAAGCCACTAGTCTCAGATTTACCCAACAAGGCACTGGTCTTATCTTGATTCATCATTTACTTTTATCCTAAACCCATTCATTAGTTGAGCATAGTTATAAAATTTACCTTGATATTGCTTATACAATTTATACCAATTTTTTTTAGATATTAGATATAGAACTAGTTAGCAAGCTTTCGTCTATTCCACACCATTTTCCATTGTGGGTAGATCCATTAACTTAGCCAAAGCACTTACACTCATCTAATCTACATCAACTTTAAAGGTCCACCCACCTAGGTATAGCAGTGCCTAAAGTGCATGGAGTCATCAACCCTATAGGTTAACTCCGTCATGTTAGTTCAAAAATGTTTCCAATCCGATCATAGAGTCTGGCATCTTCTTAGGATTTGCAACTTGCATTTTTTAAACCTAACAAATTGGTGACTCTGCTGGGGAACCAAATAAAGGACCTTAGTAAGAAACCATTCTTTTATAGAGTCAGAAATTTCAAGAATACAAATTGGTAACTCTATTAGCAAGAAGAATCCAGAAAGATAAATTATAACCTTTTTCCTATTTACAAAAATAGGTGGCGACTCTAGAACCTGTTATAATACAATGTTAGTAACAAATGGATGGTAGAAGATCCAAGATGGAAGGGAAAAAGTTACAATCATCTCCACCAATTAGAACCATTCCCAAGAAAAATGGAGCATCAAATTATTTTCATCAGAATAATAATCAGGAGGCTCAAGAAGATAATACAAAACAAACTATCATAACTCATAATAGTTTTACCCCTTTGCATGAATTAAATGAGAATTTGTCTCAAATCAATGGAGTAACTGATGATATATTGGCAAAATATAGACCTGATCCCCAAGAATAGCTTGAGTGTGAAGCACGGGTCATGAAGGAAATTGATCAAAGGCAAGCTAAATATGATTATAAAATGTCCTTACAGTAAGAAGAGGGGGTAAAATATGGATTCACAAATCAAGAGGTGAATAAAAGTCCAAAGAGTATAAGAAATATAAATGAAGTATAGTAGAGTGTGCTTAAGCTCCAGGAAGAACTTGAAATGATCAAGATAGAGGAAACTGAGATGTTGTTAAAACAGGAAATTCAGCAGATAAGGAATAGGACTAAAATAGCTGCCCCAAAATATATACCTCCACATAGAGGAAATATTTTGAGGAACCCACAACAAAACTTGCACCAAAATACAAGCAGTGTTTCCAATCCACAAGCATCCGGAAGTCATCAAAATACCCTCCCAAATAATCCTAGACCACCTCTCATACATAACACCTCTCAACATATGGCTAATCCATACCCATCCCCTGGCTAGTAGTATTGTAGACCACAAAATCCTCATATGAACCCCCACATAAATCTACAATAGTAATATGCTTATCATCAACCTCCAGGCAGATATAATTACTACCCTAACCCACCACCCATGAATATTCCACCTCAAAACCTCACAAGCATATCTGGGTAATTTGATCTGACTGGATATCAATTGTATCCGTACCCTATTGATAGTAATTAGAGAAATATAGTTCCCAAGTTCACTGGAAACAGTGTAGTATCAGCTGAGGATCACATCAGAAACTTCAATAACTTTGTACAGGATATTAGAATGGATTATGAAGATGTTAAAATGCAGTTATTCATGATGTCTCTGATTGAAGATGGGAGAGACTGGTTCAATAGCTTACCAGATGCTTCAATCAGTTCCCTAACATATTTCCATAGTCAATTTAAGGAGCAGTATGGCAATCAGTATGCCCCTAAGTTTGCATTGCACTAATTGATAAGCATCCAAAAATACCAAAATGAGTCAGTAGATGATTTCAATCTCAGATTTTCCAAGTTACACAACAAAATATCACACGGTTCTAAATTGACTGATCCAGCAGCATTGAGTATCTATCTGAAAGCATTTGATCCTAAGATAGGGTATGAACTTAGAAATCGGTGCCCTATGACCCTAGCTGAAGCACATAAAGTAGCGTTAACTATTAAGAACAATAGAAAAGCTGCAGGTATGGTTAGCAAAAGAGATAATCCTAGAACTCCTCAAAGCCCAAACATTTAGTAGAATAAGCAAGAAGGTCAGCATAGACATGAAAGACCTAGATTGCATGATATGCCATATAATACAAATTGGAAGGATGGGAGACCTATTGAAAGCAATAGAAAAGAACATTATGGCAAAGATACTCTTGACCCTCTAAAGAGAAATGGGGAACATATGGTAGAAGATAAACCTTGGTGTTTGGTGTACAATTTACCACACTCACCTGAATACTGTGTGGTCACTAAAGTAGTACAACAAGAAGAAACATTATACAATTATAACAGAGATAATCACACAATAAACATGATTCAAGACACACCATATTTGTTGAATGAAGACTATTCTTCTACAGAGGAAGAGGGATATGAATATGATGTGGGGAACTAGAAACATCATATCAACATGGGAAAACAAGAAGTATTCTTAGATCATGAGGACAACTATGAGGGACCTACTTATTATCATAACAATTCACCATATGATTAGTGGAGAAAGCCCACTAAAAAGGAAAGAGAAGTTCTTATAATAGTTGTAGTAGCCCAAGCTAAAAATGCCTATAATCTAAGGAACAGGATAGTGGATTCAGAACAGGGAACACCTGGGAGTATCTTTATAAAAGATCAAAATTTCAAAATGAATAACATGAAATCCTCATTCAGAGAACCAGAAAAAATTGATAAAAATAAAATGAAAGATAAATCACAAAATTGAGACAAAGAACATATAAAGACAGAAAGGAATGATCAGACCATGGCCCATTCATTTGACATTGCTCATGCAATATCTTAGGTGAAGATATCAGTACCACTTTTGGAAATGATGAAGGTAGATAAATACAGAAATAAAATGGTTAAACTAATTTTAGATATACCAAATCAAAAATATAAAGAGTCAGAGAATAGAACAAACAATGTTCACCAAGAAACATTCCAAATTCCTGAAGTATATCTGGGTGACACCTTAAGAAAGAAGCCCTCACAAGTGGACCCTTTCTACACTACCTTATTAATAAAAAATAGGTTAGTAAGGAACTACATAATTGATTCAGGTGCGGCCATGAATATCATGCCAATAGTAGTCATGAAAGAACTAGGAATGTGGGTTGACACTACATTTGGTAAGTGTTATGCGATGGACAATAGGTCTATCCCAGTCATGGGCATTATGAGGGATGTGGAAATAAAACTAGCTTCATACCCTGAAGTAACCTATAATATTGATATCATTGTGGTTGATATTCCACCATATTATGGAATGCTCTTATCAAGACAATGGGCTGCAATGGCAGGAGGGAATGTCCAATTAGACTTATCATATGCCACAATAACGGTGGGAGGCAAAGAGATCAAGCTATGTAGATAGCCAAGATATGAAAACATCATAGAATGCTTGGATCAAAATCAAATAAATCTATTTTGTGATACAGATTTGGGAACTTTCAAGGTTGGAACAAGTCAGCCAGAATTACAGAATACTGATCCAATACATATAGAATCTAAGAAACAGGAGAATGATGTGTGGAAGATGTATTTTGATGGTGCATGTAGCAAAATGGGAAATGGGGCAGAAGTATTATTTATTTCACCAATAGGTAAAACTTTCAAATACTCGTTCTTATTGACATTTGAATGTACAAACAATGTAGCAGAATATGAGGCTTTGCTCATTGGTTTGAATATAGCCACCAAGCATAAGATAAGAAAGTTGGCTTTATACGGTGATTCAGAATTAGTTACTTCCCATGTAAGAGGGAAATACTTATCCAAAAACAAGAGGTTGAAGCAATATAGAAATGTTGTCTGGGATGATGTTGAGTTGTTTCATCCCTTCTCAATCAATTGGGTTGATAGATAAAAAAATATTATGGCAGATTTTCTAGCGAATATTGCATTAAAAAGAGATGATATCACATTGGGGGGTATTACAGAAATTGAATTTAAAACCAAACCCACTATCCTAAATAATGTCCATAACTGGCAAGTGTTCAAAAATGATACTGATATAATCAAATTCTTGCATTGTGTTGATCACTATGAAAACCAAGAGATTGATTTTAATGCGTTTGTGGAAGAACATGATGGAAAAGAAATTCTCTTTGGTCAAGAGATAGTTCAGCTAAAAACAAACAAAATACCTAAGGGACTCATAGACTTGGAAAAGGTGTTTGATGGATGTGACAGATTTAAAATGAAAGACACACCCATAGTACATAACAACCTTGAAGAGGGTAATTTGGGAACGCACACAGCCCGAAAGAATGTATACATTGGAAAGAAGCTCAGTCCCAAAATCAGGAGCATGCTCATCAATTTATTTAGAAAGTATAGACATGTATTTGCATGGTCATATGATGACTTGAAAGCATATAGGGAGGATCTTTTTCAACATGAAATACCATTAAAACTGGATGCCAAACCATTTAGGCAAAAGCAAAGACCTATTTATCCTACACTGGTCCCTAAAATGCTTGAAGAACTCACAAAATTAAGAGATGGAGCCATTATCAAACCCATTAGACATTATTCTTGGGTTTCTAATTTGGTACCTGTCAGAAAGAAAAATGGTGATATTAGATTATGTGTGGACTTCCATAATCTAAATAAATCTTCTCTTAAGGACAACTATCCCCTTCCTAATATGGAAGCAGTACTGCAAAAAGTTACAGGGTGTGAACTATTGTCAATGATGGACAGTTTCTCAGGGTATAATCAAGTGAAAGTCAAAGAATCAGAATAATATAAGACTACATTCACACCACCGTGGGGAACATATGTGTATCTAACAATGCCATTTGGACTCACAAATGCTGGAGCAACATTCCAAAGGGTGATGGATGTGGCCTTTGCAGAGCTGATTATTAAAGTTATGGTAGTATATCAGGATGACATGATAGCATATTTCAAAAAGGATGAAGATCATTGTACACATTTAGAGAAATTTTTTATCAAAGCCTTAGAATATGGAATTTCGTTGAATCCTAAGAAATGCCATTTTGCAGTAATAGAGGACAAGTTGCTTGGTCACATAGTCTCAAAAGATGGAGTAAGAATGGATCCTGAAAGAGTAAGAGCCATTGAGCAAGTTCCCATTCCTAAGGATGTAAGAGCTATATAGTCATTCTTTGGCCAAATCAACTTTGTTAGGAGATTCATATCAAATTTTGCAGAAATTGATAGCCCCACATCAAGAATGTTAAAAAGGAATCCAAAAGTGAACTAGACAGCAGAAACATTAGAGACATTTTCTGCCATTAAGAAGGCAATCAAGGAAGCCCCAGTTTTGGTATCTCCTGATTTCAATAATCCATCCCAGCTATTCTCATTTGCTTCATATCATATAGTTGTAGTAGTAATCTTACAGAAAAATGATGAGGGATATGAACAACCCATTTCATTTTTTAGTAAATCTCTTCACAATGCAAAATTAAAATATGATATAGTTGAGAAACAGGCATATGCATTGGTGAAAGTAGTCAAAGCTTTTAGACCATACTTGATGGGAGCTGAAATAATAGCATATGTGCCTAATACTACAGTAAAAGATGTATTAGTCCAAACTGAGGTCACGGGTAGGAGGTACAGGTGGATTAATAAAATTTAGGAGTTTAATATTGAAATCCAAATCACCAAACTAGTGAGAGGACAGGGTCTTGATAGACTAATGGCCGAAAACAATCTTGAGGCTTCTTAGATATGTAATACTGATGGTGTTAATAACATGAGTTCTAGGATTGAGCATACTCCATGGTATACTAACATCATATATTATCTGAAACATATGAAATTTCCTGAAGGATATGATGATAACAAGAAAAGGAAACTTAAGTTATAGGCTTCAAAGTATGTATTCATCGATGGAGACCTTTATTGGAAGAATAGGGATGGTATTCTGCTACTATGCCTAGATGAACATCAGTCAAAACATGTCATGAAAGAATTACATGGAGGAGTATGTGGAGGGCACTTCTCAACAAAAACTATAGCCCACAAAATCCTGAGGGTTGGATACTATTGGCCTAGAATTTTCAATGATTCATATTGCTATACGAGAAAATGTGAAGCATGCCATAAATTTTTAGGAAAATTAAAATATCAGGGAGCACTACCCTTGAAACTTATGCAGGTGGAAGCTCCATTCTATCAATGGGGTATTGACTTCATAGGAGAAATTGTAGAGAAGTCAAGCGGAGGACACAAATGGATTTTAGTGGCAATAGATTACTTCACAAAATGGATGGAAGTAATCCCAACTAAACAAGAAACAAGCAAGGTGGTGATCAACTTTTTAATGGAAAACATTATATTTAGATTTGACACCTGAGTGAGGTTGAATATAGACAATAGAATGTGTTTTAGGTCTAATGAGTTCAAAAAAATTTGCAATATATATGGCATCACTGTGTCTTATGCTGCCCCTTATCAACCACAAGCCAATGGGCAGGCAGAATCTAGTAACAAAAATCTTTTGAAAATTATAAAAAGAATGTTGGAGGGAAACAAAAAGGCATGGGATTCAAAGTTGAGAATGGCTGTGTGCACTGATAGGATTACTGTGAAGAGAGCGATTGGAAGATCTCCTTTTGAACTGGTGTATGGAACACAAGCAAGGATGCCATTAGAAAATCTTCTACCAGTTTACAAATTTGTTCTTCAAGAGGATTTAAACATTCCTAAACCAATGGAGGAAATATTAGAACATCTTGCAGAACTTGATGAGGCAAGGAGATTGGCTCAAAAGAAGAACATCAAAATTACAATCACAAGTAAAATACCTTTTTGACAAAAAGGCCAAGGACAGAAAATTTGAGATAAATGACTTGGTATTGATGTGGAATGCCAGATGCCAAGAGAAAGGAAAGCATGGAAAGTTTGAAGCCTTGTGGTTAGGTCCTTTTATTGTCACTAACAAAGGAGGAGATGATTCTTACTATCTGCAAAATATGTTTGGAGAAGAGCAAGAACTGCTGGTGCATGGATAGTTTCTGAAACCTTTCTTTTCATGAAAATATCAAAATCATGCACAAAGAGAAATAAGTGCTTCCAGTGCATGGACAACTCTTAAATAATTCTTGAAGTACTCTAATTCCATGCACAATAGTTTAGGGTAATCAAGAGAGATTAGGATCTGCCAGTACATGGACAGTCCTATGAATCTCTAAATAATAACAAAAAATTTGTTCCATGTATAGTAATATAGGATCATCCCCACTCTACATCATTATCAATTCCAACTCCCACTCTCATTTCATATATATATATATATATATATATATATTCCTAAAAATGGGTAAAGCTATCATCCCCAATAAATAAAACACATGGTCCACTCCCCCAAGAGATCTGAATTCCTGTTATACCTGCAAGGGGTATACATCCTAGACAGAGCCACTGTTGGGATAGGAAAATTTTGAAATTTTCCTATACTCCTACCCACCCCATGTCAAACCAAATCAAAAAATCATAAGCCCAAAAGCATAATGGCAACTGATAAATTCCATTAATATCACATGATTTTCACTGCAAATAATTGTCTCACCCCTCAAACCATAGTATGATAAGGGGCCTTAGTGCCTTAATTTCGGTGAGACCTTGGTGTTTTCTTTATACTGATCCATGTCCTATTTGAAACAAGCTAGATGTGTATCGGCATGAGGATATGGTTGGAGTGAAAGTTTTAGAAATCTCTGATGAAAGGAGTATCATTGACGACCCTTCATCAGAGAGAGAATTCCCAGTCACGCCGAGTTAGTTGAAGGTGAGGACCATCGGGATGAGAAAACATTATCAGAGAATACGCATAACACTCCCTAGACAGTATAGATCACACCGACGATAGAATTTGGTAAGACTCTTGTTGAAAAACCCATGGAACGGGTGGAGCTAGTGACTCATCATGAAGAAATACACATCAAGGAAAGAAATTAAAGTGTCTCTGACCTTATGATGTCTTAGTGACCAAAGGGCATTTTTCAGCCTAAGTCACACCGATGTATATGGAGGACATAACTCATTGGCAAAAGGGAACAAATCAGAATAAAGTTTACAAGTCTTGTCGAGTCTATAGTCACAATGATGAAGGATTTTAGTGACATGTTATGATGATCATTCCGATGAAGGATAGAAAGAAAGGCATCAGGGAAATAACTAGGATTGGATATATTGAATGAAGTCATCCCGATATCATATGTTGTTTCGATGATGGTAGTGGCCACACTCATCGACAAGACTCTTTCTGACAGATTATAAAGGCAAGTGATATCGGTATTAATTACCTAGGTCTTGCCAATTCCACTAACCTACCCTGTAAAGAGAAGCTGATAAGCATGTCGACAATACTCATGCCGATATTCATATCAGAGATTTTTGAAATATCAGAGTACAATGATGTTCTCACAATGACAATGTACGTCAGGCCGACAATAGCTACTGTGCTCATTTCTATATCGGGTAGACCTTGAAATGTCCTGTTGATATAGACATATATATGTTTTTATAAAAGGTGACATCAAGGAGACAAAATGAAAAGTCACAGGGATAGAGCCATCTGTAAATGTTTGCACCATAAGAAGTTATTAGATCGCCCTAACATTACAAAAATCCCACCAAGGAAGGAGGTTATGACGATGTGACATCTCACAACGATTATGAAATTAATGCACTAGAACTATTAATTGCAGACTAAGAAGAAATCCCCTGAAGAGTCATTCGAAATCATTGCAATTTGGTTTAGAAGAATTGTATGAGAGGAGCACACAAGTGGAAACTTGGAGGAGAGAAAAAAAGGAGTTCAATCATCATCTTAGATAATAGATGTTGCAAGTATGGGTCTAACCGGTGTTGTCATTGATGTCAACATACTCATGTTACATTACTGAGAAGGATTGGATGAACAGAGAGGAGCAATGGAGACAGTGAAGTGGAGATCCTAGCTAAGGTGTAGATCAGAGGTTGCGGTTCAAAGGGTTTTCAAATATGAGTCTTGAGATGATCCAATCAAGTTTTTAGAGGTCTGCATGAATATCTGAAGAAGTTATGGCCGCTCAAGTAGAACTAGTTCCGACAGGTGTTTAGAGGTGACAGAGTGACACAGATAGGTCTGATGAGATTTGGAAATGTATTATCCCATTCTGTGGATTAGAGGGAGTGTTTAAGATGTCCTTGTGAAGTGTCAACTTGATTGGTTATGGTTTGAAGGTCCGGAAGGGCCTATTCCTTTGTGACAGTGATGACAGACTGGGTTCTTGAAGTTCGGATGAAGGAGAGAAGAATTCTAGTAAGCAAATGAAGTGTGGTTGTTCTTGGTGATTCAGGAAAGGTTGTGGTGATTTTTGGATCATGTCTAGTTCATGTTGGTGGTCCGCATCAAAGTTAGAATTTGCATTTGAAGAATAACCACCGGATGAAGATGTTCTTCCTATGACTGGCCAATCAGATGTATTACACATCTTGCGGATGTTCTTGTATATGTTTGCCGAGTTAGATGATTATTCCTAAGTTGATGTCTTGTATAAATAAGGGGTTGTGAAGTCATTTCAAAGTAGCCTTGATGTGGAGGAGAGTGTGGTAGCAAGGAGGAGAGCGAAAGGCAGAGCAGAAGTATTGGGCTTAAATGGAACTGATTCAAGCATAGTGAAGATGCTATTTTCCAGTTCAAGTAGGTGATACTTATTTCTTTGTAGATAGTGTGTCTCTTGTAGGCAGTGAGCCTCTTGTGAGTAGTGTGCTCGGGTAGTGAGCCCTAATTGGCATGTGCCATTTTGTTTTTTATATTCTTCTAACAGATAATACAATCTTGGGTTAATCACCCCGTGGTTTTTCCCTTAACCAGGTTTTCCATGTCAAAATCTTGGTGTCTTATATGTTGATGAGTTTCTGCTCTTCATTTAATTGCATTATGTTTTACTGCTAATCACTAAGAAGATTTAAGTATGTAATTGGAGAAAGTTTTACACAACTGATTCACCCCCCCTCTCAGTTATGTGCCCTAAGTCTAACAATTGGTATCAGAACTAAGTTCCTCTAAAAAGAGCTTAATCACTTGAGGAGATCTGGGATATCATCTTACAAGAAGGATAGTCTGAAGTTTGATGGAACCAATTTTAATCTCTGGAAAGGTCACATGAAATGTCACTTGAGATGTATGGGAATGGCATACTGGACCATGGCTACAACACAGTATGTACCTCCACAGGGTGGTCCAAAAACCCTAAATGAAATCACAGATGTTGAAAATAATTTGTGGACTATAGAGGCTCTTCTAAGCGCATTATCTGATTCAGAGCTCTCAAATGTTATTGACCTCCCAACTACTTTTGAGATTTGGCAAAAACTAGAACTTTTGCATGAAGGAGACAAGTATGTTAAAAGTGCAAGGTTACAAAGTCTGAAAGCAAAATTTGAAAATCTGAATATGAGAGAAGATGAAAACATCACTACTTTTATGCCAAGAGTAAATGAGCTTGTTTGTGGAATTAGAAATGCTGGTGGAGTCTTGGATGAAGATGAGATTGTTGGGAAAATTCTCAGATCCCTTCCCGCTTCTTACAAAATCAAGGTTGCTGCCATTGAAGAATTCAGAGCCCATACAACTATCACAAGAGATCAATTGGCTGCATTTGAAATGATAGAGTTTGGAGATGACCCCCCCAAGACTGAATCTGCATTCAAATCTAGTGCCTGTGTTAAAGGTAAACAAAGGTTTGATCTGGGAGAGAATTCATCAAAGAAGCTGTCATGGTATGAAAAAGCAAGAAAAGATCTGGAAGAAGAAGTAGAAACTACTCAACTTTAAGCCCTTATTGCAAAGAGGCTACTAAGAGGATCCGGTAAGTATGAAGGAAAATTACCTTTTAAGTGTTTTAACTACAATAAGATTGGTCATTTTGCATCAAGGTGTCTGGAAAGGTTTTTAAGGCAAAATCCTAACAAGCCAAGGTTCCAAAAGAACTGTTACTATGTACATGAAGATGATGACAATGAAGGAGTAACAGATGATGAATCAGAGATAGGAAACAAATCTGGAAATGAATAGGTGTTCATTGCCATCAAGGAAGAAGATCCAATGTCCTCTGTATCTAAGACTATGGAAAGAGCTCTAGCTGCCCAAGTTGAAGAGAAGGATGATTGGGTCATTGACAATGGATGCTCTCACCATATGACAAGTGACAAAAAAAAGTTTGTAGAGTTGGAAAGGTATGAAGGAGGAGTAGTAAAGTTTGGTGATAATTCTACTGGTAGAATCATAGGTAGAGGAACTATTTCTCTTGATGGAAGAAACAAAACTGGTAATGTACTATATGTTGAAGGATTCAAGCACAATCTTCTCAGTGTTGGACAGTTGGTGGACATAGGCTATGATCACCAGTTCAAGAATGGAAAATGCAAGATCTTTAAAAGTTCTGGAACAGAGATTACATCCGGTACTCAAACTAAAGGTAATATCTTTCACTTGGTTGGTACTGGTAAAAGTTGCTTGTTTGTTCAAATTGATCAAAGTTGGTTGTGGGATAGGAGGATGTCTCATGTGAATTTTGATAATATCATCAAGATAAGCAATACTCAAGCTATAAGAGATCTTCCAAAATTGGTGAAACCTACAAATAGCTTGTGTAAAGAATGTCAGTTGGGTAAGCTGAGCAGAGTCTCATTCAAGAGTAAGGAACTATCTTCTACCGGATTATTGGACTTAGTCCATACTGATCTTTGTGGCCTAGTAAGAACTAGGAGTATGCAAGGTGACAGATACCTCATGTTACTAATTGATGACTATTCCCGGATGATGTGGGTAACCTTTTTAAAAAAGAAATCAGAAGCTCTTGAGAAATTCAAAATGTTCAAGGATATGGTAGAGAATGAAACCAGATTAAAATTGAAATGTCTGAGGTCTAATAGAGGTGGGGAATTCACATCCGGTGAGTTCTTAGAGTTCTGTGAGAAATATGGAATAAAGAGACAGTTTTCTACTCCTAGGACTCCATAGCAGAATGGAGTAGTGGAAAGAAAGAACCAGACCATCTAGGAAGCTTCTAGGACCATGATGATGGAAGCAAATGTTCCTCAGATCTATTGGAGAGAAGCTGTCAGCACTGTAGTCTATACTCTCAATCGAGTTCAAATCATATGTAATACTGGTAAGACTCCTTATGAACATTGGTTTTGCATCACTCCTACTATGAGGTATTTCAGAGTTTTTGGTAGCAAATGTTAAATTAAAAGAGATGAAGATCTAGGAAAGGTTGATACTAGAAGTGATGAAGGAATATTCTTGGGTTATTCTACTCAAAGCAAAGCATACCGGTGTTATAACAAAAGACTAAGAAAGATAATAGAAAGTACAAATGTGAAGGTTGATGAGGGAATTGAGAAACCCTCAAGGTTCTATGAATATGATGAAGATGATCAGAATGGTGCTCTGATTCAAGAAGTCCAAACTTCTTCTAAAAATCAAGTTCAAACTGATCCAGTAAATCAAGAAGAAGAGACAAGTTTGAATGAGCCTGATCAAGAAGCAGAAGTGCAAAAAACTCCCAAAGTTCCAAGCTATGTAAGACTAAACCACTCTAAAGATTAGATCATAGGTGACAAAAGCAAAGGTGTGCAAACTAGAAGGAGAATTGCTCAAAATTCAGATGAGTATTGTTTGATTTCAAAGTTTGAACCTAAGACAATAAATGAAGCCTGCAATGATGAAAAATGGACCAAAGCAATGGAGGAAGAGTTGATGTAAATTGAGAAAAATCACACTTGGGATCTTGTTCCCAGACCTAGAAATAAGAATGTGATTGGAACCAAATGGGTCTTCCGGAACAAACTAAATGAAGTTGGTAAAGTAATCAAAAATAAAGCCAGATTGGTCTGCAAGGGCTATTCTCAAATAGAAGGAGTTGATTTTGAAGAAACTTTTTCTCTGGTGGCAAGAATTAAAGCTGTTAGATTATTTCTTGCATTTGCTACCTTCAAAGATTTCAAAGTATATCAGATGGATGTCAAGTCTACCTTCCTAAATGGTGACTTGGAAGAAGAAGTATACATTGAGCAACTGGATGGATTTCAATTGTTTGATCATGATGATATGGTCTGCAAGTTGAATAAATCACTGTATGGACTGAAGCAAGCCCTAAGAGCCTGGTATGAAAGATTGGTTTCAACAAAGGTACTGCTGACAGTAATTTGTATTTCAAAATTGATCATGAAAACATCCTGATTGTTGAAGTGTTTGTTGATGATATCATTTTTGGAGGAAGAGATAGTATGTGTAAACCTTTTGCAAATCAAATGAAAAGTGAATTTGAGATGTCCATGCTTGGTGAAATGAATTTCTTCTTGGGTCTATAAATCACTCAAACAAAGAAAGGAATCTTCATTTCTCAAATCAAATTTGTGAAAGAATTGTTGAAGAAATTTGGGATGGAAGACTCAAAACCAATGAATACTCCCATGGCAACCAGATGTAAATTGAACAAAGACTATGACTCTCCTAAGGCTGATCAGACAAAGTACAGGTCAATGATTGGAGGACTGTTGTATCTTAATCAAACTAGACCAGACATTATGTAGGTTGTTGGTCTTGTTGCTAGATTTTAGGCTGATCTTAGAGAATCTCATGTCATGGCAATCAAGAGGATTTTTAGTTATCTAAAAGGGACAGTTGAGTATGATCTGTGGTATCCTAGAGATCATGATTTCTCTCTTCATGCATATACTGATGTAGATTGGGTAGGAGATGTGGATGACCAGAAGAGTACCAGTGGTGGAGCATTCTTTCTAGGGAAGAGATTGGTTTCTTGGCTAAGCAAGAAACAAGAGGCAATATCTCTATCTACAACTGAAGCAGAATATATTGCAGCAGTAGGTAGTTGCACTCAAGTTTTGTGGATAAAGCAGATGCTAAGAGATATTAATGTAAATTATGAGGATCCTATCACAATCTTCTGTGATAATTCAAGTGCAATAAATATATCTAAGAATCCAGTGTTGCATTCTAAGACCAAGCATATATCTATTAAGTTTCACTTTCTGAGAGAGAAAGTGAACAAGAATGAAGTCAGACTTGAGTTTGTACCTTCTAAGGATCATATTGCAGACATCTTTACTAAACCTCTTCCTAAGGACTCTTTTGAGTATCTCAGGGAGAAGTTAGGGGTTATTTCCCCTCTGATGATGAACTAAGGTGCACTAATGTGCATCAGTCTGGTGGATATCACAGTCATATCTTGTGATCCGGATTGGTGATGGGGAGCTGCTACTCAGGGGGAGTAGCTAGTATGATTCTGAAGTGTTGGAGTTGCAAGTATGAGCCCTTTGCCATTGATGTCAAACGAGGAGAGAAGACATGTGAAAAACAAGTGGTTGATTATCAAAGGGGGAGCAGTAAAGGAAGAGAAGACATGTGAATGATAGGGGGAGTTGTGACAGTAAGCAGAAGTTCTTGTCTTGATGGTTTTTCACATCATATGTTGCCATCAATGACAAAGGGGTAGATTGTTGCAAATATGGGTCTAACCAGTGTTGTCATTGATGTCAACATACTCATGTTACATTAAAGAGAAGGATTGGATGAGCAGAGAGGAGCAATGGAGACAATGAAGTGGAGATCCCAGGTAAGGTACAGATCAGAGGTTGCTGTTCAAAGGGTTTTCAGATATGAGTCTTGAGATGATCCAGTCAAGTTTTCATAGGTCCGCATGAAGATATGAAGAAGTTATGGCCGCTCAAGTAGAACCAGCTCCAGCAGGTGTTCAGAGGTGACAGAGTGACATAGATAGGTATAGTGAGATCTGGAAATGTATTATCCCATTCTGTAGATTTGAGGGAGTGTTTAAGACTTCCTTGTGAAGTGTCAACTTAATTGGTTCATTGTTTGAAGGTCTAAAAGTGTCTATTCCTTTGTGACAGTGATGACAGACTGGGTTCTTGAAGTTCTGGATGAAGGAGAGAAGAATTCTAGTCAGCAGATGAAGTGTGGTTGTTCTTGGTGATTTAGGAAAGGTTGTGGTGATCTTTGGATCGTGTCCAGTTCATGTTTGTGGTCCACATCGAAGTTAGAGTTTGCATTTGAAGAATAACCACCAGATGAAGATGTTCTTCCTGTGACTGGCTGACCAGATGTATTACACGTCTTGTGGATGTTCTTGTAGAGGTTTACCGAGTTAGATGATTATTCCTAAGTTGACGTCTTGTATAAATAAGGGGTTGCGAAGTCATTTCAAAGTAGCCTTGATGTGGAGGAGAGTGTGGTAGCAAGGAGGAGAGCGAAAGGTAGAGCAGAAGTATTGGACTTAAATGGAACTGATTCAAGCATGGTGAAGATGCTATTTTTTAGTTCAAGTAGGTGATACTTATTTCTTTGTAGACAGTGTGTCTCTTGTAGGCAGTGAGCCTCTTGTGAGTAGTGTGCTCGGGTACTGAGCCCTAATTGGCATGTGCCATTTTGTTCTTTCTACTCTTCTAACAGAGAATACAATCTTGGGTTAATCAGCCCATGGTTTTTCCTTTAACTAGGTTTTCCATGTCAAAATCTTGGTGTCTTATGGGTTGATGAGTTTCTGCTCTTGATTTAGTTGCATTATGTTTTACTGATAATCACTAAGAAGATTTAAGTGTGTAATTGGAGAAAGTTTTGTACAACTGATTCACCCCCCCTCTCAGTTGTGTGCCCTATGTCTAACAATAGGTACATATATATAAAACCTCTATGTGGTAGCTTGCAATTTGAATTTGCTATCTAGAATTATAATGGAGACTCCAGTAAAAGGCAAGGGTAGAAAATAGCAAGGTGAAACTAGCAAAACTAAGAAACAAAAAATTGACAAAAGCCCAAACGAAAAAATGAAAGAAAGAAAATTAAATCAGGATTTAATCAACCAATTGCCTAGGTCTACCCCTAAAGCCTAAAGGTCTGCATGACTTAGGGTAGAGGTAGAGAAATTAGAAGACAAATGCAAATACCTAGGAAATGTATGGACACCAATCAGGGGCTATGAGTTGTTCAAATTTCATTATGATAGAAGATTCAGGAATGTCCTAGTGTCTAATCATTGGCATCTAAATTTAGGCAAATTGGTCATCTTTGATGTATTTGTGAATGTGGAACTCTTGAAACTCTTTGCTAAACATTACAATCCCAGCCTCAAGGCCATATGCAATCCACAAGGAGAACCTATTATACAGTTGTCCAAAAATGCCATTTGTGAAGTATTTGATTTGGATGATTTGTGTACTCTTTCTATAGTATATGAAGATTTGGACAAAGAATATTGGAGGATGGACACCATGTACAATGGATGGAGATTGCTTCTCCACAGGCCTAGGGTAGAGGGAAAAACAATGTCTTTTGATGATAATGATAGACCTCTATTCCCTGTGTCTTTGTTTGAACCATATATGCAATACACGTATTATTCCATTGGCCAAGTCCTAGAGTTAGAAGTTCCTGATTTTATGTCAATTCCATTAATGCTGACAGCAACAGATATTCAGTGTCACAATGCTAGGTAGTTTGACTATGTTGCTTATGTCTTCAGAAAGATTGATTCCAGTTTAATTGCAATTACGAACAATGCCCCAACAGTCTCTTTTGAGCATTATTCACTCCTCATGCATATGGTGTTATATTATGGCTAGGAAATTGGAATATGGCCAAGTGAACTTAGAATTGCTCAACTAGACAAAAGGGGACAAAAGTTGCCTGTGTAAATGTGGACAAGGATATGGGATAGTAGGTTTGCCCATTCTAGTTATATTCACTTTGAAGAGTACTGTGTAAAGGTGTTGTATAGATATTTCAATCATCTTTGTAAATATTCACTATCAGATGAAATAAAGAGGTTTCTTAGACCAAAAGATTTTGGTGGTCCCCAAACTGTCACTCAGAGCTGGGGAGATTGGTATTTTTTTGAGGATTCAACCATGGTCAGAATTTATGGTTTTGAAGATACCCCATTTATATTGCCCAAGACAGTTCCTAATAGGATTGCCTACTTAGAGATAGTCAGGCAGATGAAATGCTCTAATGTGATGAACTTGAGTGCTTATGACAAGCAATCCTTCATGCCTAGTACTCTGTGCTTCAGGGATTTTACTATGGTGTCTAAAGAAAGTTATGGTCTCATCAAGGATAAATTAATGTACTACAACATGAGGTGCGCAAAATCAAGAAAAGGATTTGATCCCGAGGGTTTTATATATTTTCCCAAAAGAAAACAAAACCTTAGTAGATATACACATATTCCATATCCACATGTTGATATTATTAGGAACATGGAAGAAGCTAAAGTTGAACTAGTAATTGAGAAGTACAATAGGGAACTAGAAGAGAAGATAAAACAGCTTGCAGAGATAGAGTTATTGTCTTCTGGTGATGAGGAATCTGCATGAGAAGAAGAGCCACATGAACAAGCAACTAGAATATCAAAACAAAAAATGGAATGTTACCAATCTCCTAATAGAGAGCAGGATGAAGAGCAGCCTAGTGATGAGGATCCTAGATAGTTAGAATATGATTCTTTCATTGCAGATGATCAATTTATTCATTCTCAAGAGTTTAAATCATTTTTGTATAAATGCAAGGGAAAAGAACTTAGGGAATCAATTACAGATGTCACGGCTGACAATGAAAGACAATTGATTGATATGTTAGAAACAATAGTAGACAATGAATTGAAAGCTATGACTCCTAATAGAGGTAGACAGTTGCTCAGAGAAGTAGGTGTCATGATATTTCCTGGACTTGATATAAATTCTACCTTGGTGTTTGATAGTTTTTTGCACAGTACTAATGACAAGTATGAGCTCACTCCTGAGGGTGTCATAGAGGTTTACATGGGTACCAAATATAACAATGATGAAACATCACTCATGATATGGGCCTTATACCCTTCTCATAAGAAAATAGCCATTATAGATATTGAAAAAACTTTAGGGCATGTTATGACTTTAAAAGTAGGGGAAACTGATCCTTTGATTACTGCAGACATTGGAATAAATGTTGCAAAATTAAATAAAGCACAAGCTCAAATGTTGATCAAGGAACAAGATGCATATAAACTGAGTTGTGAGAGATTAACAAAAGAAAATGATTTCTTGAAAGATACTATCAAGAATGCCTTCAGAGGATCAGTTAAAAGGTTAACACAAGGAGAGAGTTCACAAAGTGCCCAGTCACCATCTGTTGATCAAATAACCCAGGTTTAGATTGACACACTTGTAGTAGTACTACAGAATATGCATATTAATATGATGCATTAGATGAAAAAATTTTGGGATGTCTATTCTGAAAACCATAAGGTGATCCAGGAACATGAAAGGCTAAACAACAGGCTTCAGGAGAAACTTCATGAGATATAGAGTAGGGATGCTCCTAACATTACAGGTACCTCTAGTACAAAAGACTTGATTGAACAACATTAAAAATATCATGACCAGCTTAAAAATGATGCTAGGGAATGAATTGAGGCTTCAAAGGTAAGTATACCCATGTTGTTCAGAAATGACAAGGAGCTGAAGAGCAAAGATTGTTGGAAACAAGGTAGATAACTGAGAGGGGGGTGAATCAGTTATCTTAAATATTTTAACTTTCTATTCTTCCTTAACAATTAGTGCAGTATCAAAACATATAAGCATACATAACCATGAGAGTAGAAATAAAATCAACACACATAACTGTTGATCATGATGTTAGTCATAAACAAACATAGAATAAAAGTTACACATCAACCTTTACTCATCTTGAATGATACGATGAATTTAGAGAATTCATAATCCCAAGTCTCCATGGATTAGTTCTTAATCAGCTAACATTACTCAGAGGTTGATGTGTGTTGTTGTTTCCATTTTGCGGCCTTATGTAAGTCTCATCTGTAATATAGTGTTTCTTGTAATGATGCTACACAGATAGTTATTCTACACAAGATATGCTTCAAATATTGTGTCTATCTTTAAATCTTTGCATGATATGTGTCAATTTGACATGCTTTAACTCAAATATGCTACTAATTTTTAGTTATCTTCTAGATATCTGCATATTTATTACTATTTGCTTCTGATTGTTAGTTATTTGCAATTGTGATGGTGAATTACTCTGAAATTGAAAGAAACTGAAATGAGTACTTCAAATAATGATGAAACTTTAGTTATTGAACCACATACACATCAGATACAGTCATGAAGAGAAGAAATAAAACCATATGTTCACCAGGACATTCCATAGCAAGATATAGTTGATGCTAACATTAAAGAAAAGGCATGAAGACAACACATGTGAGCTGATATGCACTCCAAGGGACATAGCAAATCAAAGCATATATCAAGAATTCATACACTGATTACTCAAGATTTATGATGGATTGTAATCAAGATAGTCTTCTCATTCATTAAGTATGCAAGAACATGTATGTATACAACAACTTTGAAATAAGCCCTGAATATTTCAGCAAACAGATTTCAATTAAGTTTGGAATGAATCAAAAAAGGCATCCCTGCACCTTTTATAGAACAAGGTGAGGGAGCAATTACAAAATGATCTACGATCAAGATTAATCTATTAAGATCTATGGCTAATATTCATCTTTGACCAGGTCAACTCCTTCAATGTGGTACAGGTTGCCAACTGGCAACCATCTGAACTTCTTATTTTCCTAAGTATCGAATACATATGCTTTTTCCTGGTATTGCATCTTCATTTACTCTTTATCCCTCAATTTCCTCATTTTCATCATCAGGAGCATCAAGATCATCGCTTCCCAAATCTTCATCATCTTGATGACTCTTTCCTTGTATATGGACCTGCATGGATGTCTGGATATTTTCATAAGATTGTACTATCTTTTCTACTTCTCTGCCATCTTGACTTCTTGCTTTAGTGATGGCATGTTTGTGCATTTGGTATTTGTCTCGGAGAGTCTCTAATTTACTCATCCTTCTGCTAGTTGTTTCATTGTAACTCTCCACTCTGACCTTTATTCTCATTACTTAATCCATACTTCTTCTGTCAGGTGGTTCAAAGGATCATCAACTACCATCTGGAAATTACTATGTAGAGCTCTAATTGTAAATTCTTCATCCTAATTTTCAATCTTCCCTTCTACTTTCCCTTCCAAGGTCAGCAAGACCTCTGCTTCATATGACATCATGTCATGCAACTTCATACTAATGTCTCTTAATTTGCTGTTGCATCTTTTTAGCACATCATATTCAAATCGGATGTCCTTGTACCATATATCAATCAAAATGGCAGTATTATTAATTAACACTTGATTATCCTTGAGAACCTAAGGATTAATCCTCCTTATTTAATCTAAAGCACTCAAGGCCCTCTCCAGTTGAAATGACATTTTCCCAGTCTCCATCTTTAATTTCTCCACCCTCCTCCTGGAGATACCTAAAGAATTCCACCTCTTTAAAGAGGCCTTTACCACTTCTTCAGCTCCATCGAGCGTAGATGTCATCCATTTCAACATTATTACTGATTCATGTCTTATAAGGTTCAACCTATTGACCTCCTCCTAAAAAATTGCAGTCAATGGGACTGCTCAATCACTTGATGTATCATCAAGGTTAATTAACCCCTTTATATAGGCATGCAGCTGAGCAATGTGCTCTTTATGCTGCTTATTTTTCTCCTTCTCCCTATTTATCTTCTGGCTCAAAGAATCAATAATGTATTTCCCCTCTTGACCTTCTTGGTCTTCATTGGCAAATCCTAGATCTACTGTGGTAATCTGGAATTCTTCGAGAGTAATCTTGCCTCTTTCTTTCTCGACTGTGGGGACAACTATCTGAGTGGTCCTTCTACCTATATCAAGATCTCTTCTAATGGTAGAAGTTAATCTTGCCTTCCTCTTAGGCTTTATTAGGGTTTTTGAAAATAATGTAGATATATCAAATTCTTGAATTTCAAAATTGGGTTCTGTACTTATCTCTTTTTCTAGCCAGGGAGGAATTTGGTCACTGGATCCTAGATGTCCACCACCATCATCATGTACACCTTGATCACCCGTATCTATTATCATCCTTTGTGGTGAAGGTGACTTTCTTATTTCCTCCTCATGATGTTCCTCATGAGGGTGATCCTGTGGCGCTTCCTCTTGTTGAGGAATCTCTTCTTTCAAAGGGTGATCCTAATGATCATCTGCATGTTTACCATGATCCTAATCTTTTACTTCCTCCAGGGGTATCTCATCCACTTTAGTATTTTCCTCATCCTGAGGTACATTGGTATTCGTGGATATTATTTTATCTAACTTAGGTGCCTCCACTTGATCCTGCATCACATCTTGCTCTGCACCTAATGTATCTACCTCCTGAGCCTTTAGGTCATCATGACCTGATGTTTCTTTATCTCCTAAGGTTTCTCCGTCCTTTGGCCAGACTTCAACTATTTTGGGTTCAGTTGATATTTCTTGTTGTTGCTAACTCATATCTAGAGCTTTATCCTCCCCTTCCATTTGTTTAACTTCTTCAACATTCTCTGTTCTATCAGATGCACCTGCTATATATTTAGGATTTACATCCTCTACATATGTCAAGTCTATTATTGCAGGACTTGTCACCTGATCAACTAATGCATCTAGCCCTATTTGTTGTGCAACCTTTTCTGGGCTCTTTTATTTTTCTTGCCCCACTTGCTTTAACTCTTCTAACACCATTGCCTATACTGATGGTGTTCCTTGTGGTATTATGCGGGTGTTAGCAGCAAGGATTTCCATTTTCTAAGAGGCGACATCTTTTACTACCGCATCATCAAATAGGTCCACAATCTCCTCCAGTGAGACAAGACCACTTTTTACTTCTCTTGAGGTTTCTTTCTTTTGTTCCTCAGCCCTCTCAGTCTTGAACTTGATAATGGTGGGAAGTGGTATTCCATGCTGCAATTCTTTCCTGAATACTTCACCACCTGCCCCTCTTAGCATTATGGGGTCTTCTTTTATTTCACCTCTCATTGAAGTTCTTTGTTTCTTAGGTGTGGATACCATCACTTGAGGTGCTTTTCTCTTTCTGGTGAGGGATATTGGGTCTTCTTCCTCCCCAGGCTCTTCATCTAGAGAAATATCTTCTTCTATGGTCTTTTGTTGAGATGCCTGACCCTCCTCATATGTTTCAGTAGTTTGTGCAGCTGGCCTCTGGATTCTTTTAGTTTTTTGTTTATCCATAGGAGGCAGTGTGGATAATGCTGATGCTTGTCCTGATCCTGATGCACCTTCAGATGGCACCTCTATTCTTTCAATCACCAACCCCTTAGGTTCGTTATCAATTTTCTTACCTCAAGGTGGTCTCTTGCTTTGTTCTAGAGACTTCATTCTCTCTCCTTTGGATTTCCTCTTCTCTGTCAGGATATCATCATATTCCTCATCAAGAATATCTTGTCTTTTCTTCATATTATCCACTATAAGGGCTACACCTTTCTTCTTCAGTGCATTTATCTGTTCATCTACCCAAGACTAGGTTAACTGTAGGGCCCTGCCAGTGAACTGATCCAGTTAAATATCTTCAAGTTGTGTAAGATTAGGTGCTAATATAGTGTCATTATATATCTTTTTCTCTTCATACTCATCAGCCATTATATTGCCATCATCTTTCTTCAATTGTTTTGGCACCGGGATGCAATCAAAAGTCTTGATCTGGTTGAGAGTTAGCCTTTGGTCTTTTCTCCTTCTGGCTTCAGCTTCATCCTCACAGTCTACCCAAAAATCTTCAAGACTCCTCTGATGGATAGGTTTCCCCATGATCTTTTACATCCTGCCATATGGATCATATGAACTTGCTAGTGGGAATGGCTACAATTTCATCATACTCAAGCCAGCTATGGCTTTCTTTATGTTCTCAGAATCTAGGTACATATACCAGCCCATTGTTATTGGAAATAATACTGGTGGAAGATTGTTACTTGCTTTGTAAGCATCCAGTATTGTAACCACTTATCTCATGAACTCCATCAAAACTACTGCATCAATGGGGTATCTCAGGAGCATGAGGGGTTGAGCTTCAAAACCCTCAATTCTTATATAAGAGAATGTTGCATACTGAATAAACCAAGCTCCATGCCTATATATGACCTCTTGAGCTTCCATGCTCAATCTTTTCATTCTGTCCTCCTCCATTGTTCTGACTAGATGCATAGAAAATGCATCATTTACTAATTTGTAGTCTTGGAGGTAGTTCTGCCTTTGCAGTTGGGGATAATGATCCCAAATGTGAGCATCATTGGTGCTGCCACCAATCTTTCCTTCTATTGTCAATGCATCAAATGTACCCTTGTAGGCACATGAGAAAACTATGTAAGAAGTCATATAAAAAGAACATTCTAAACCTCCCAGGTTCATGAATTGATCATGCAGGGCATCACTTATCATCTTGGCCCACAATGGCCTGTTGTCTATATAAACACACATCAAGATGACGCCATACATCTAGTCCTTGAAACTTCCAACATCAGGCTGACCTGTCACTCTGCTAAGTAGGGCTATCATATATTGGTATTCATCATTGAAATCAAACTTATACATGTGCAGTGGCAATTTGGAAGCTGCAGGATAAGGACTATTTCTTTCCCTCCATTGGTACATTCTTTTCCGGGTAGTCTTCTTATTATTCTCATATTCTACTTCTAGTTTCTTCAGATCTATACTAGATACCTTCTTTCCTAGTGGCAGATTGAAAGTGGCTGTAAGGCCCTTGATAGACAGATCTACATATATTCTGCCATGCTTCTCCACCCTTCTTGTGTGTGGATTATAATTTCTAGCGCATTTAATAACTATCTCAGGACCTTCCATGGAACATGGGAAACCAGCTGCACTCCACATTCTAGACGTGAAAACTCCATCCAACGAGGTACTATTATTCTTTTCATCACTCATCTTAGCTGACCATGCCACCAAATCAGTGTTTCCTTGGTGTGTATCTGTGATGGCACCATATTTAAACTGTACACCATCAGGTTGAGCGAACATGGGCTTGCAAAATTCGGCGTCAAACTTGCTCAATCTCTTGTCTGCCATGGTCTCCTGTGATAAATCGTACCAATCTTACCATACCATACCTCTCATGCATGCACATAATCATATATTTTCACGGCATGATATACGTTATACTCATTTATCATTACTTTATTACAACATGCATAATTTACAGCTTCAAACTAGTAGAAATCATATTACCTAGACATACAGAAAGGACAGGAGGGGTTTTCAATTACTTACTTGGTGCGCTTATTCTCCTGATTATGCTAATGACTATGTAAAAGGGACTCACTACCAGTGATATTCACATGTCCTATTATGCTATGAGCCATATGTGTCCGCTAGTAGTCGTATGAGGGTTTGAAAACTCGGTGGTCTGTAAAAATTCATTTTATCGCAAAGGTAAATGTAACAATGACTATGAATTCACCTTTTAATCTTGTTTCTCAGGTAAATTAGGGCAAATTAGAGAAAATTGGATTGCAACCCTTGATCTTCTATCACAAACCTATGGGCATTGCCAGGTGTTTAGATCATGTTCAAGATTGGCTGGAACCCACCAACTGTATTAATGGCATTTAATGGTAAGTTGCAAGAGGAGCGGGTGATCGTCAGAAGATTGGGTGATATTCTGAATATTGGGTGATATTGAGAATATGACCCCTTTGGTATAATATGATCATCCGCCTTGGTAGGAAAAACCCATGCTAAAACATCAGGTCAGGTTGGGAATATCGGGTGATATTCAAAATGTCAGGGGATGTTTAGAATGTCTGGTGATGTTTATAATATCACCCCTTGAACTAAAGTAACTTTTCCTTGGAAAATCAGGGTGACATCGTCAGGATAATAACTTGGTTAATCGTTGTCGCACTATGACATCATCGTCATGTTCTATAGAAAGGGTCAATGTTGGAAATATACCTCTGCGAGGTAAAAAGGATGATGATGTCATCGTCATGGCAATTTTCTTATCTCATCAAGATTATATGATGTCATCATGATATTGGCTTTAGGGTGATATTCTGCACCAGGGTGATATTCTGAATATCGGTTGATATCTGAAAGATCAGGTTATATTCAAAATATGACCCCCGCAAAAAATATGACGTTCGAACGATAAATACCTTTATCACCTAAAATTGACATCCGGATTCTCCAGATAAATGATTTATCTAGTGATAAAATTGGATCGAGGTGATCTTTTATAAGATGACTAATGTTAAGAAATATGATCCTCCCCTCAGAATATTAGGTTTGACCAGGACTTTGACTCACCATAACTCTCGTTCTTTAAGGAATATCGAGATGATCCAAAAGGCAAACCTGCATGGAATTTTGTAAGCTATCTAATCATGAGGTTATTGTCATGAAATATTAACTTTGAAACTTTGACCTAATCATGATGACTTACTTAGTCCCCTTTATGCATGATCATCTGTATTGACTTACTTTTACCAGACTGCCAGCAAGCAGAAGACACAAGCTAAGCCAAAAAAAGGGTTGGGTCCTTGTTTTGTCAAGTCAAAATGGCGCATGTTGTGTAACCACACAACAACTTCCCACATCGTCATGGCAATTTTGTAAGCTATCTAATCATGAGGTTATTGTCATGAAATATTAACTTTGAAACTTTGACCTAATCATGATGACTTACTTAGTCCCCTTTATGCATGATCATCTGTATTGACTTACTTTTACCAGACTGCCAGCAAGCAGAAGACACAAGCTAAGCCAAAAAAAGGGTTGGGTCCTTGTTTTGTCAAGTCAAAATGGGGCATGTTGTGTAACCACACAACAACTTCCCACCAAAGAAAATTCTGCCTTGTGCAGCTGGGGATAATGCATCATTTACTAATTTGTAGTCTTGGAGGTAATTCTGCCTTTGCAGCTGGGGATAATGATCCCAGATGTGAGCATCATTGGTGCTGCCAGCAATCTTTCCTTCTATTGTCAATGCATCAAATGTACCCTTGTAGGCACATGAGAAAACTATGTAAGAAGTCATATAAAAAGAACATTCTAAACATCCCAGGTTCATGAGTTGATCATGCAGGGCATCACTTATCATCTTGGCCCACAATGGCCTGTTGTCTATATAAACACACATCAAGATGACGCCATACATCTAGTCCTTGAAACTTCCAACATCAGGCTGACCTGTCACTCTGCTAAGTAGGGCTATCATATATTGGTATTCATCATTGAAATCAAACTTATACATGTGCAGTGGCAATTTGGAAGCTACAGGATAAGGACTATTTCTTGCCCTCCATTGGTACATTCTTTTCCAGGTAGTCTTCTTATTATTCTCATATTCTACTTCTAGTTTCTTCAGATCTATACTAGATACCTTCTTTCCTAGTGGCAGATTGAAAGTGGCTGTAAGGCCCTTGATAGACAGATCTGCATATATTCTGCCATGCTTCTCCACCCTTCTTGTGTGTGGATTATAATTTCTAGCACATTCAATAACTATCTCAGGACCTTCCATGGAACATGGGAAACCAGCTGCACTCCACATTCTAGACGCGAAAACTCTGTTCAACGAGGTACTATTATTCTTTTCATCACTCATCTTAGTTGACCATGCCACCAAATCAGTGTTTCCTTGGTGTGTATCTGTGATGGCACCATATTTAAACTGTACACCATCAGGTTGAGTGAACATGGGCTTGCAAAATTCGGCGTCAAACTTGCTCAATCTCTTGTCTGCCATGGTCTCCTGTAATAAATCGTACCAATCTTACCATACCATACCTCTCATGCGTGCACATAATCATATATTTTCATGGCATGATATACGTTATACTCATTTATCATTACTTTATTAAACATGCATAATTTACAGCTTCAAACTAGTAGAAGTCATATTACCTAGACATACAGAAAGGACAGGAGGGGTTTTCAATTACTTACTTGGTGCGCTTATTCTCCTGATTATGCTAATGACTATGTAAAAGGGACTCACTACCAGTGATATTCACATGTCCTATTATGCTATGAGCCATATGTGTCCATTGGTAGTCGTATGAGGGTTTGAAAACTCGGTGCTCTGTAAAAATTCATTTTATCACAAAGGTAAATGTAACAATGACTATGAATTCACCTTTTAATCTTGTTTCTTAGGTAAATTAGGGCAAATTAGAGAAAATTGGATTGCAACCCTTGATCTTCTGTCATAAACCTATGGGCATTGCCAGGTGTTTAGATCATGTTCAAGATCGGCTGGAACCCACCAACTGTATTAATGGCATTTAATGGTAAGTTGCAAGAGGAGCGGGGTGATCGTCAGAAGATTGGGTGATATTCTAAATATCGAGTGATATTGAGAATATGACCCCTTTGGTATAATATGATCATCCGCCTTGGTAGGAAAAACCCATGTTGAAACATCGGGTTAGGTTGGGAATATCGGGTGATATTCAAAATGTCAGGGGATGTTTAGAATGTCTGGTGATGTTTATAATATCACCCCTTGAACTAAAGTAACTTTTCCTTGGAAAATCAGGGTGACATCATCAGGATAATAACTTGGTTAATCGTTGTCGCACTATGACATCATCGTCATTTTCTATAGAAAGGGTCAATGTTGGAAATATACCTCCGCGAGGTAAAAAGGATGATGACGTCATCGTCATGGCAATTTTCTTATCTCATCAGGATTATATGATGTCATCATGATATTGGCTTTAGGGTGATATTCTGCACCAGGGTGATATTCTGAATATCGGCTGATATCTGAAAGATCAGGTTATATTCAAAATATGACCCCCGCAAAAAATATGACATTGTTCGAATGGTAAATACCTTTATCACCTAAAATTGACATCCAGATTCTCCAGATAAATGATTTATCTAGTGATAAAATTGGATCAAGGTGATCTTTTATAAGATGACTAATGTTAAGAAATATGATCCTCCCCTCAGAATATTAGGTTTGACCAGGACTTTGACTCACCATAACTCTCGTTCTTTAAGGAATATCGGGATGATCCAAAAGGCAAACCTGCATGGAATTTTGTAAGCTATCTAATCATGAGGTTATTGTCATGAAATATTAACTTTGAAACTTTGACCTAATCATGATGACTTACTTAGTCCCCTTTATGCATGATCATCTATATTGACTTACTTTTACCAGACTGCCAGCAAGCAGAAGACACAAGCTAAGCCAAAAAAAGGGTTGGGTCCTTGTTTTGTCAAGTCAAAATGGGGCACGTTGTGTAACCACACAACAACTTCCCACCAAAGAAAATACCAAAATTCCAATGATTCAAGTGATGTGAACACATTCTAACATAGCATTCCAACTCTCTTCAAGGACAAGTATCATAATCTTTCTGAATGATAAAATGTCCTCATGGTAACAATGCTAACAAAGGATCAGTAGTGTGCAAATGATTAATTATCCTCATCTTGAAAGCAAGTTGAAAACATGAGTAACTGATGTTAAGATACATAGTTGGAGATCATCCCTCATAGCCAACCTGGATAGAGCCTTGCTGCCAGCAGGCGTCCATGGCCCCGACAAGGTTATCTATACAATCTCCCTAAGTAGAGCCCCACTGCCAACAGGCATCTATAGCCCTGATAGAGTTACTTAGATGGCCTAATTTTATTATATTTTTTGGATTTTCAACATTTATACTTTATATAACTGATGTCATCATGTAAGCTCAGTGTGCAAGGTATGGTCACTTGCTATTTTAGGTTGGAGATTACATTGGTAGGAAGGGAGTCCCTTTAGATTTTTCACTTAACACCTATACTTGTGTTCAACAAACCCAAGGCTATTAGGTGATTCATTGTGAAAAAATCACTTTGGTTAAGAAAAGGTACCCTGATGAAAAGATATCATAGACCTGATCATAAGTATTTTCTTAAAATGAGTCACAACCTATATATAAATGTGTTCTCATCACTTGAATCCTAACAATTTAGTTATTTTCTGGGGTGATGAGCTGCATCATCTTGACTAACCAAAACAAACACTCAACAAGCAAACAAGGCAAAACAACAAAGAAACACTATACAAACCACTATACAAATATACAGTATGATACACATGACCAACATGAAGCTATTTAGGCTTGGAAGTAATGTTTGAGGAACTGTCCATTAACTGGTAATGGAACATCCTCACCTGTCAGATTCTTAAGCCTGTAAGTGTTGTCTCCTAACATCTTAGAAATTTGGAAGGGACCTATCCATAATTTATTAAACTTACCGTGGTCTCCTTTCTTCTCATGGGCTTTATCCCACATCAAGACTAAATTAGTTATCCTGAAGGCTTTATCTTTGGGACTTTTGTCAAACCAACGTTTGACAACAGCCTGATGTTTGGCAAATTGATCAATTGCCTAAATTTCTTTTTCTTCCAGGTGCATCAGCTAAAGCAACTTGACTTCTTCGTTATTGTCCATACCTAGGTACTCTTGGGCAAACTGCAGGGTAGGAATCTTGAGGTTAATAGGGAGGATGGGATCCACCCAATACACTAGATGATAAGGTGAGTTTCCTAATGCAGCCTTGTTTCTGGTTCTATCTACCCATAAGGCATTTTTTAGAAGTGTATTCCACTCCCTAGGGTTCTTGTCTATTAACTTCTTTATGATATTCAACAAATTTTTATTAGTGGATTCTGCCAATCCATTCCCTTGGGGATAATAATTAGATGAGAACTTCATTATGATCCCATAATCAAAGGCCCAACTTGATAATTTGGTTGAAGCAAAAGCAGAAGCATTATCACTTACCAGAGCATAGGGAACCCCATACCTGGTGACTATATTACTTTCCAGAAATCTGATGACATCATCTGCACTACAGATTTTGGTGCTAACAGCCTCGGTCCACCTGGTACAATAGTCAGTAATCATTAGAACATACCTGTGGCCCGAGGATGATTGATGATTAATTGGTCCTATGAAATCCATGCCCCACTTTGCAAATGGGCACGCCTCCATCACTAGCTGCAGAGGTTGAATAGCATATCTTTCCCTATTAGCAGCTACCAAACACGTATGGCAGCATTTAATATGTTCAGCAGTGTCCTTGAAAATGGTGGGCCAGTAGTATCCTGCTCTCAGGATTGTATGTGTTGTGGCTAAGGATGACCCATGTGTTGTTCAAAACTTGTCATGTAACTCTGATAATACTTTATCTACTTCAGGCCTCTCTAGGCATCTTAGGTATATTCCTTCATAATTTTTCTTGAAAAGTACTCCTACTTTCATCATATACTTCCGGGACTTTATTTTTAGGGCTCTTCTTTATGAATCCTACAGTCTTGGAGGACATCTTCTAGTAATTAGGATATGCCTGATGTCTAAGTACCATTCTCCACTATCCTTCTCATTAATAACATATTGTTGACTTGTGATATTTGGGTCAATCTCTGATATCATCTCGCTTAATTCATGTCCTCTTACTAGTTTCATGGGTGTGATATCCATGTCATACTCTTGCAGGATAGTGATCCACTTATACCTCTTTTCACCTGGCTCACTCTGCATTAATAACATTTTTACTGCTGCATTAGGTACCACAACAATCACTTTACTTCTCAGGATATAGTGCCTGAATTTGTTCACTACTCTGACCAAAGCAAGAGCCTATCTCTCTACATCCATATACCTGAGCTCTGCATCTCTAAATGGACAGCTCATGAATGCTATAGGATTTTCTTCTTTTTCTTCATTCCTTTGTGTGTAGCACTACTGCAAAGGTATGCTCTAAAGCAAATGAGTAAATATAGAAGTCCTTATTGTAGTCTGGACTAATCAGCACTGGAGCTTCAGATATAGCTTTCTTTATGTCTTTGAAAGCTGCTCTAGCTTCTGATGTCCACTCAATCTTTGCATCCTTTTTCAATATAGCATTTAAAGGTCTAACTATTTTAGCAAAGCCAGTGATAAACTTCCTGACAAAATTTATCTTACCAAAGTAAGATTTGAGTTCTTTCTTGCTTCCAAGAAGCTATATTTTCATGATGGAATCCACCCTGTCAGGATCAATGATAATCCCATTTTCAGTTATCAGGTGGCCCAGTAATTTTCTTGTTGTTACTGCAAATATGCATTTCTTGGGGATCAGGGATATCCC
Organism: Cunninghamia lanceolata; assembly: GCA_027924645.1. Classification (NCBI taxonomy): domain Eukaryota; kingdom Viridiplantae; phylum Streptophyta; class Pinopsida; order Cupressales; family Cupressaceae; genus Cunninghamia; species Cunninghamia lanceolata. Next base: position 3,312,686 of record BSBN01000334.1, on the reverse strand, counting down.
ATACTGTTCACATTTTTTCAACACATTTCTGAGATCTGCTACATGGTTTCCTCTATCCTTAGAGAATACTGTTAAGTCATCCATGTATATGACTATACATTTTCATATTAAGCCTCTGAAGGCTATGTCCATTACTCACTAGAATGTTGCTCCAACATTTATTAGCCCAAATGGCATGTGTCTATAAGCAAATATTCCCCACTTTGTGGTGAAGGCAGTTTTTAGTCTGTCAATTTTGTCAACCATTACTTGATTATAACTAGAAAAACCATCCAAGAATGACATCATTTTTGCTCCATTTACAATCTACAGAACTTCATCTAAGGAGGGTAAAGGATAATTATCTTTCTCTAATGCTCTATTCAAGTTCCTAAAGTCTACACATAGTCTGATGTCTCCATTCTTGTTTTTCACTGGGACTAGATTAGCCACCTAGGTGGAGTGTCTCACAAGAAATATAATCTTGGCATTTAACAATTTCTTGACCTCCTCAAAAATTATAGGCCCTAGCAAGGCATTGACCGGCCTTTGCTTCTATTTGAAAGGCTTGGCATCTAGTTTGAGGGGTATGGTATGAGTTATGACTGATGTGTCATATGTTTTCAACTCATCATAAGTCCATGCTATGACATGGATGTAATCTTTGAGTGCCTAAGTTATTCCTTCTAACTCTTATTTTGTGCACACCTTCCCTATCAAAACATTTCTTTTGTCATCATTTTGTCCAATATTCACTTGTGAATATTCTCCTCCATCAACTTTTGGAAGATCATTCTGCTTCAACATGTTATCTAGGTCAAAGGCTCTTTCTAACTCAATCATTCCTTTGGGAATCCTGTTGCTTGGCAACTCTAATATTTGTTCTTCTTCCCAAACATGATCTTCCATGTTGTTCTCATCTATGATTTGAGCATCAAATATATCTCTGTTGGACATGAAATCTAGGATATGTTGATCATCATCAAATACTTGGAGATTAGTAACATTATCAGGTATTGAGGGCACTGATACCAATTCTACTAAAAACCTCTTTAAACCAGAAATAGACAGTGACTCTAAGGTACTAGCAGCCTGGGCTAGAGCATCTGCCCTATGGTTCTATTCTCTAGGTAGGTGGGTGATATTAAATGCATCAAAATCTTCAATCAGGTCCCACACCTTGTGTCTATAATTAGACAATTTTTTATAATTGCAGGAGTAAATTCCTCTCACTTGTCTAACAACTAATTTTGAGTCTCCATAGACATGCAGAATTTTTACTTTCTTCTTAAGGGCAAACGACATCCCATGTATTAGAGCTTCATACTCTATCACATTGTTGGTATAGGGGAACTATAGTCTGTAGGCTGCTAGGTAGGACTTTCCTGATGGATCAATGAGATCAATTCCTACCCCAGCACCTTGTTTTGACTTGGATCTGTCAAATCTAAGGATCCATGGTTTATCTTGAGCGGAGGCTTAGCTGATCCTTCCTTCTTCTTTGCAGCTCTGGCAGTTTCTCCACATGATATCCATTTTAACATAGGAATTTCAGCTTCCTCAGACTTCATCTTTCCTTTCTTTCACGAAGCTGATTTTTCTTCTTTCTTTTCATCATCAGGAGGATGATCTTCTAAATTGGGTGCTATATGTCTCTTCAAAATATGTAAGCATAGTGAGCAGGCAGTTTCTGAATGAGGTGCCTCATGCAATCTGCACCATCCTTCAGTCAATGCATCTTGTGGAGGTCTTTCTTATTCTATCATCTTTTTAATTTCTCTTGATAAAAACTTCTCAAATCTGGTCAGGTTACTGCCTCTGTCTTCATCAGATAACTCATAATATGACTCCATTAAACAGTCACTCGCTAGGGTGACCTTATTATTTCTTTTCTTATTCTCATTGCAAACCAGAATTTCTTTTGTCCTCTGGATAAAATCCTTATCCTGACTCATATCTTCTCCTTTTCCTGCAGCAGATGAACAAGAATCAGTATGATCATCATTGTTGTATGTGGAACTTACCTTTGATGATGACGACGTCTCTCCACATGTTTGCTCAAGCTCTAGCATATTAATGCATGCTTCACAAGTTTTCTCAGAATGTGCTTCATCGTGTAATCTACACCAACCATCAATCAAAATATCGTGAACATGTATATTTAATAATTGACAGTGTTTTACCTACTTGGACAAGTATATTTCAAAGATCTTGAAATGATCTATTTCTGTTTCATTTCCATGATCATGATTAGGTCTTAAAACTATAGCATTATCATCATGAGGATGATCATCAGGATCATGATCATCATGAAAATCATACATCAGGACTTCCTCTATCTTGACAATCTGAGGTCTAATGGAATAAACTCTAGGTTCAACATTCACGTACATGATCTCATTTGTTTTGTTGTACTCAGTGATCATATGTTTCATTCTTGGTTCAGCATCTACCCTTATCTGGTTTGGTATACCTTTCCAAGGTAGCCACATATGACTGAAGTCAGTAGACATATATCTGTTGAGAGTTTTGGACCAATCTCTGCTGAGTAACATTCCATATGTATTAGGTATGTCAACTACCTGAATGTTAATATAGTACTGGATCCTAGGGTCTGATGCTAGTTGCATGTGAATGTGATTTAACTCACCTATTACATTCACCTTTGTTTTGTCTAGTTGGGTTACCTTCTTCAAAGATTTAGCAGGATGTAACCCTAAAGCATTACAAATGGACAAGGGCATGACATTGGTTGATGCTCCTGAGTCTACTAGATAGTTATGTAAATTTTTACCAAACATTCGTATGGTAAGGAGAAATGGAGGTGACTCACTTTGATCTCTGTATAAGGTCATGTGGGAGGTCTCTGCAGCTTGAACAGTAGCTGGGACATTAGTTTTAACATTATTGTCTCTGAAAGCATGATCCTTACCTCCAGACTGACCTAAAGTATGGCTATCCTCTTTAGGAGCAGGATCATCTAGTGATTTCATGAACACCCTTTTTATGGCTGGAGTTTTCAACAACTCTGACAAGGATAGGCTGATTTTGATCTTCTTCATCTCATCTGCTAGATAGGTGACTAGCTTGTTAGATTCATGAGGTAGGCTAATAGATTTTGATGTTGTGTTTGGTGATGTCAAATATTAAGCATTGACCTTGGGAAATCCTAGATTATTGCTTGCTTTGGGATCAGGAGGTGTGTTGAAATTATTTGGAAGTAAAGAAAAGGTCAATGGATTAGTAGGTCTATTGGCATTATTTCTCAAATTATAGTTATGCTTACCCTAGTACTACTATTGGTAAGCATGCACTTCTTCATGTTTATTTGATGGCTCATTGTCATCCTCAAAGGGGAAAACATAATTTGACTCAAAAGCCATAGCGGATTCTTCACATGTCTGGGTATAATGTTGATGAGATGACACAGTCTACTAATAAGAATGATCAGTATAGCTTTCTAGTACTAAGGCTGAATCATATCCACAAGGAACAAGCTCATTCCCTTCTATATGATGTGAATTTCCTGCAGTATTGGACACCTTAGTTTGGAAAATACGTGCATCAATTTGAAATTGTGGATAGTCTAACTCTGCATGAGCATTAGTATTGTGTATCCTACACCAATTAGTAAGGGCTGCCTCAGCAAGATTGACTCTAGTAGTCTATTTAGCTTCACCAAGAGGCAGATTATCTAAAGGTGATGGTAAGGAACCATTATTTGGCCTGGAGTTCCATACTCTAAGTTGTCTAGGGGAATTGTTGTTACCACTGTTATTGTTGTAATTATTGTTGTTATACCCCCTGTCAAGATAACTAGGTCTATCATTGGTGTAACCTCTATTATGATTAGGTTGAGAATAGAAGTTTTGGCTTCTCAAGTGAGTAATCTCGATTGTAAGCTTCCTTAGCTGGGCTGATATTTCCTTGATTTCCTCTTTCTCCTCCTAGACCTTGGCCATTACATTTTTAGTTTGAGGCTTGAAAAAGGAAGATCCATGGTTATTGTTGGACTGATCAGCACCCTGAGGCACTTGTGTCTGACTTGGATACTGTGGCATCTAACCATTTCTATTAGGTGGAGGCATGATACTTAGTGGAGATATCTGCAATGGTGTTGGCATGATTGCTAGAGGTATCATAGCTCCATTAGGATGTTGTATAGGATATGTAGGATATCCAGGTAGTGTAGGAAAGGCTATGTTTGGTGTTGGAGTAGGTAACAGCTACTGGTTGACTTTGATAGCTTCCTAAAAAGCTCCTATCAAAATTGTGATTTTAGGATGTACTCTCCTGATGAACATGGAAGTCAATGGATTTAAAGCTAAATAATAGATACTCCTGGCAGCAGTATCTGCTACAACATATGGGGCAACTAACTTGGATAGCATTTTCTAGAACCTAGCGTTGAAGTTGGTAATAGGTTCACCTTTGAATCTCTTGATTGTAACAAATTGGTGATAGTTCATTGAAGGATCTATTGGTACCTTGAACCTATCAGTGAAAACTTTCTCAAGAACATCCCATGATTTGACAGAACCCTGACCAAGACTAATATACCATTTATAAGCTTCTTCTCCTAAAGAAAAAGGAAATAATCTACATACAATGTCCTGATGCTCTATTCTAGCCCTACAGCAGGCTTCTTTGAAAGTTCTGATATGATCATCTGCATCTTGATATGGATGATACTTTGAATAGAGTTTGTCAGGATTCTTTGGTAAAGTGTGATATGCAGTAAAGGTCAAAGGTGACTTTGCTGCAATGAATGACATTGCAACCGGAGGAGGTTGAGCCTGAGGTTGGACCTGGGGTTGAGGCTGGACAGGAGGTGTCACAGATAGTCCTGAAGGTATTTGTAAACCAATAGGAGTTACAGGAGGAGGCTTTGGTGAAGCCCCTGATGCACTATACCCTAGAGTGTGATGGATGTCTACAGTTCTAGGTCTGAGTCCTCTAATAGGTAGTTCTTCAAATATTCCACCAGATCAGGATTTGGTATTTGGCCTTAGAGCCAGGATGTCTCAAATTTAAGCAAATTAGCTAGATAACTGTAAAGATTGGCTGGAATTTACTAGCAAAGGCTGTATTTATGGTCAGAAAAGTATACTGACTGGATATTTATGGAATATTTGCAAAGATATTGCAAATATGAAGTGATATTTAAAGTTCTGTGTCACAAGCAGTGGGATATCAAGTTTTTAGGCTAACTACCTCAAAGATTTGGGCAAATTTACATGAGACAAGGCCTATTTCTATAAATTCATGATGATCAGCTATAAAGCTTGCAATATTTATGATCGATCTTGTAAACTTCACACAGGATTATCATGCACAAGCTTAGAATAAAAAATATTTATGTCTCACCTAAAAATTTAGTGGTGTCTGAGCATTACCTTACGATCTTTATCATCACTTGAACTACTGATGATGATCTTCATCCTAAGCCCTCCTTCTAGCACCAATTTATGTTGATCATGATGTTAGTCATAAACAAACATAGAATAAAAGTTACACATCAACCTTTACTCATCTTGAAAGATATGATGAATTCAGAGAATTCATGATCCCAAGTCTCCATGGATTAGTTCTTAATCAGATAACATTACTCAGAGGTTGATGTGTGTCACTGTTTCCATTTTGGGGCCTTACGTAAGTCTCATCTATAATATAGTGTTTCTTGTAATGATGCTACATAGATAGTTATTCTACACAAGATATGCTTCAAATAGTGTGTCTATCTTTATATCTTTGCATGATATGTGTCAATTTGACATGCTTTAACTCAAATATGCTACTGATTTTTAGTTATCTTCGAGATATCTACATATTTATTACTATTTGCTTCTGATTGTCAGTTATTTGCAATTGTGATGGTGAATTACTTTGAAATTGAAAGAAACTAAAAAAAATACTTCAAATAATGATGAACCTTTAGTTATTGAGCCACATACACATTAGATACAGTCATGAAGAGAAGAAATCAAACCATATGTTTACTAGGACATTCCACAGCTAGATACAGTCGATGCTAACTTCAAAGGAAAGGCATGAAGACAACACATGTGAGCTGATATGCACTCCAAGGGATGCAGCAAATCAAAGCATATATCAACAATTCATACACTGATTACTCAATATTTATGATGGATTGTAATGGCAGAAGTTAATCTTTCCTTCCTCTTAGGCTTTATTAGGGTTTCTGAAAATAATGTAGATATATCAAATTCTTGAATTTCAAAATCAGATTCTGTACTTATCTCTTTTTCCAGCCAGGGAGGAACTTGGTCACTGGATCCTGGATGTCCACCACCATCATCATGTACACCTTGATCTCCCGTATCTATTATCATCCTTTGTGGTGAAGGTGACTTTCTTATTTCCTCCTCATGATGTTCCTCATGAGGGTGATCTTGTGGCGCTTCCTCTTGTTGAGGAATCTCTTCTTTCAGAGGGTGATCCTTATGATCATCTACATGTTTATCATGATCCTGATCTTTCACTTCCTCCAGGGGTATCTCATCCACTTTAGTATTTTCCTCATCCTGAGGTACATTGGTATCCATGGATATTATTTTACCTGACTTAGGTACCTCCTCTTGATCCTGCATCACATCTTACTATGCACCTGATGTATCTACCTCTTAAGCCTTTAGGTCATCATGACTTGATGTTTCTTTATCTCCTAAGGTTTCTCCGTCCTTTGGCCAGACTTCAACTATTTTGGGTTCAGTTGATATTTCTTGTTGTTGCTGACCCATATCTGGAGCTTTATCCTCCACTTCCATTTCTTTAACTTCTTCAACATTCTCTCTTCTATCAGATGCACCTACTATATCATTAGGATTTACATCCTCTACATATGTCAAGTCTATTATTGTAGGACTTGTCACCTAATCAACTAATGCATCTAGCCCTATTTTTTGTGCAACCTTTTCTGGGCTTTTTTCTTTTTCTTGTTGCACTTGCTTTAACTCTTCTAACACCGCTACCTATACTGATGGTGTTCCTTGTGGTGTTATGCAGGTGTTAGCAGTGAGGGTTTCCATTTTCTGAGAGGTGACATCTTTTACTACCTCATCATCAGATAGGTCCACAGTCTCCTCCAGAGAGACAGGACCACTTTGTACTGCTCTTAAGGTTTCTTTCTTTTGTTCCTTAGCCTCCTCGGTCTTGAACTTGATAATGGTGGGAAGTGGTACTCCATGCTGCAATTTTTTCCTGAATACTTCACCCCCTACCGCTCTTAGCCTTATGGGGTCTTGTCTTATTTCACCTCTCATTGAAGTTCTATGTTTCTTAGGTGTGGATACCATCACTTGAGGTGCTTTTCTCTTTCTGGTGAGGGATACTAGGTCTTCTTCTTCCCCAAGCTCTTCATCTAGAGAAATATCTTCTTTTATGGTCTTTTGTTGAGATGCCTGACCCTCCTCATATGTTTCAGTAGTTTGTGTAGCTGGCCTCTGGATTCTTTTAGCTTTTTGTTTATCCATAGGAGGCGGTATGGATGATGCTGATGCTTGTCCTGATCCTGATGCACCTTTAGTTGGCACCTCTATTCTTTCAATCACCAACCCTTTAGTTTCATTATCAATTATCTTACCTCTAGGGGGTCTCTTGCTTTGTTCTGGAGACTTCATTCTCTCTCCTTTGGATTTCCTCTTCTCTGTCAAGAAATCATCATATCCCTCATCAGGAATATCTTGTCTTTCTTCTTATTATCCACTGTAAGGGCTACACATTTCTTCTTCAGTGCATTTATCTGTTCATCTACCCAAGACTGGGTTAACTGTAGGGTTCTGCCAGTGAACTGATCCAGTGAAATATCTTCAAGTTGTGTAAGATCAGGCACTGATATAGTGTCATTATATATCTTTTTCTCTTCATACTCATCAGCCATTATTTTGCCATAATCTTTCTTCAATTGTGTTGGCACCGGGATGCAATCAAAAGTCCTGATCTGGTTGAGAGTTAGCCTTTGGTATTTTCTCCTTCTGGCTTCAGCTTCATCCTCATAGTCTGTCTAGAAATCTTCAAGACTCCTCTGAAGGATAGGTTTCCCCATGATCTTCTGCATCCTGCCATATGGATCATATGACCTTGCCAGTGGGAATGGCTGCAAATTCATCATACTCAAGCCAGCTATGGCTTTCTTTATGTTCTTAGAATCTGGGCACATATACCAGCCCATTCTTACTGGAAACAATACTAGTGGATGATTGTTACTTGCTTTGTAAGCATCTAATATTGTAACCACTTGTCTCATGAACTCCATCAAAACTACTGCATCAATGGGGTATCTTGGGAGCATGAGTGGTTGACCTTCAAAACCCTCAATTCTTATATAAGAGAATGTTGTATACTAAATAAACCAGGCTCCAAGCTTGTATATGACCTCCTGAGCTTCCATGCTCAATCTTTTTCATTTTGTCCTCCTCCATTGTTCTATCTAGATGTATAGAAAATGCATCATTTACTATTTGTAGTCTTGGAGGTAATTCTGCCTTTGCAGCTGGGGATAATGATCCTAGATGTGAGCATCACTGGTGCTACCACCAATCTTTCCTTCTGTTGTCAATGCATCAAATGTACCCTTGTAGGCACATGAGTAAACTATGTAGGAAGTCATATAAAAAGAACATTCTAAACCTCCCAGGTACATTAGTTGATCATGTAGGGCATCACTTATCATCTTGGCCCACAATGGCCTGTTGTCTATATAAACACACATCAAGATGACCCCATACATCTAGTCCTTGAAACTTCCAGCATCAAGCTGACCTATCACTCTGCTAAGTAGGGCTATCATATATTGGTATTCATCATCAAAATCAAACTTATACATGTGCACTGGTAATTTGGTAGCTGCAGGATAAGGACTATTTCTTGCCCTCCATTGGTAAATTCTTTTCCAAGCAGTCTTCTTGTTATTCTCATATTCTACTTCCAGTTTCTTCATATCTATACTAGATACCTTCTTTCCTAGTGGCAGATTGAAAGTGGCTGCAAGGCCCTTGATAGATAGATCTGCATATATTCTGCCATGCTTCTCCACCCTTCTTACGTGTGGATTATAATTTCTAGCACATTCAATAACTAGCTTAGAAGCTTCCATGAAATATGGGAAACCAGCTGCACTCCACATTTCAGACGCAAAAACTGCATCCCACAAGGTACTGTTATTCTTTTCATCACTCATCTTAGTCGACCATGCCGCCAAATCAGTGTTTCCTTGGTGTGTATCAGTGATGGCACCATATTTAAACTGTACACCATCAGGTTGAGCGAACATGGGCTTGCAAAATTTGGCCTCAGACTTGCTCAATCTCTTGTCTGCCATGGTCTCTTTCAATAAACAGTACCAATGTTACCATACCATACCTCTCATGCATGCACATAATAATATATTTTCATGGTATGATATACATTATACTCATTTATCATTACTTTATTACAACATGCATAATTTACAGCTTCAAACTAGTAGAAATCATAGTACCTAGACATACAGAAATGACAGGAGGGGTTTTCAATTACTTACCTAGTGCACTTATTCTCCTGATTATGCTGATGATTATTTAAAAGGGACTCAGTACCAGTGATATTCATGTGTCCTATTATGCTATGAGCCGTATGCGTCCGCAGGTAATTGTATGAGGGTTTGAAAACTCGGTGCTATGTAAAAATTCATTTTATCGCAAAGGTAAATGTAACAATGACTATGAATTCACCTTTTAATCTTGTTTCTCAGGTAAATTAGGGCAAATTAGGGCAAATTGGATCACAACCCTTGATCTTCTGTCATAAACCTATGGGCATTCCCAGGTGTTTAGATTGTGTTCGAGATCAACTGGAACCCACCTACTATATTAATGGCATTTAATGCTAAGCTGCAAGAGGAGCGGGGTGATCGTCAGAAGATCGGGTGATATTCTGAATATTAGGTGATATTGAGAATACGACCCCCTCAGTATAATATGATCATCCACCTTGGTAGGAAAAACCCATGCCGAAACATTGGGTCAGGATGAGAATATCAGGTGATATTTAAAATGTTAGGGGATGTTTAGAATGTCTGGTGATGTTTATAATATCACCTCTCAAACTAAAGTAACTTTTCCTCAAAAAATTGGGGTGACGTCATGAGGATAATAACTTGGTTAATCATTGTCGCATAATGATGTCATCATCATGTTCTGTAGAAAGGGTCATTGTTGAAAATATACCTCTGCGAGGTAAAAAGGATGATGACGTCATCGTCATGGCAATTTTCTTCTCATCGGGATTATATGACGTCATCAGGATATTGGCTTTAGGGTGATATTCTGCCCCAGGGTGATATTCTAAATATCAGGTGATATTCGAAAGATCAGGTTATATTCAAAATATGACCCCCGCAAAATATATGACGTTGTTCGAAGGGTAAATATCTTTATCACCTAAAATTGACATCCAGATTCTCTAGATAAATGATTTATCTGGTGATAAAATTGGATCAGGGTGATCTTTTATAAGATGGCTGATGTTAAGAAATATGATCCTCCCCTCGGAATATTAGGTTTGACCAGGACTTTGACTCACCATAACTCTCATTCTTTAAGGAATATCAGGATGATCCAAAAGGCAAACCTGCATGGAATTTTGTAAGCTATCCAATCATGAGGTTATTGTCATGAAATAGTAACTTTGAAACTTTGACCTCATCATGAAGACTTACCAAGTCCCCTTTATGCATGATCATCTGTATTGACTTACTTTTACGAGACTGTCAGCAAGTAGAAGACACAAGCCAAGCCAAAAAAAAGGTTGGGTCCCTGTTTTGTCAACTCAAAATGGGGCGTGATGTGTAATCACACATCAACTTGCCACCAAAGAAAATATCAAAATTCCAATGATACAAGTGATGTGAACACACTCTAACATAGCATTCCAACTCTCTTCAAGCATAAGTATCATAATCTTTCTGAATGATAAAATGTCCTCATGGTAACAATGCTAACAAAGGATCAGTAGTGTGTAAATGATTAATTATCCTCATCTTGAAAGAAAGTTGAAAACATGAGTAACTGATGTTAAGCTACATAGTTGGAGATCATCCCTCATAGCCAACCTGGATAGAGCCTTGCTGCCAGCAGGCGTCCATAGCCCCAACAAGGTTATCTATTTAATCTCCCTAAGTAGAGCCCCACTACCAGTAGGCATCTATAGCCCTGGTAGAGTTTCTTAGATGGCCTAATTTTATTATATTTTTTGGATTTTCAACATTTATACTTTATATATCTGATGTCATCATATAAGCTCAGTGTGCAAGGTATGGTCACTTGCTGTTTTAGATTGGAGATTGCATTGGTAGCAAGGGAGTCCCTTTAGATTTTTCACTTAACACCTATAATTGTGTGTTCAACAAACCCAAGGCTATTAGGTGATTCATTGTGAAAAAATCACTTTGGTTAAGAAAAGGCACCCTGATGAAAAGATATCACACACTTGATCATAGGTACTTTCTTAAAATGAGTCACAACCTATATATAAATGTGTTCTCATCACTTGAATCCTAACAATTTAGTTATTTTCTGGGGTGATGAGCTGCATCATCTTGACTAACCAAAACAAACACTCAATAAGCAAACAAGGCAAAACAACAAAGCAACACTGTACAAACCACTATACAAATATACAGTATGATACGCATGACTGACATGAAGCTATTTAGGCTTCGAAGTAATGTTTGAGGAACTCTCCATTAACTGGTAATGGAACATCTTCACCTGTCAGATTCTTAAGCCTGAAAGTGCTGTCTGCTAACATCTCAGAAATTTGGAAGGGACCTATCCATAATTTATCAAACTTACCATGGTCTCCTTTCTTCCCATGGGCTTTATCCCACATCAGGACTAAATTAGATATCCTGAAGGCTTTATCTTTGGCTTTTTTGTCTAACCAATGTTTGACAACAGCCTAATGTTTGGTAAATTGATCAATTGCCTGACTTCTTTTTTTCTTCCAAGTGCATCAGTTGAAGCAACCTGACTTCTTGGTTATTGTCCATACCTAGGTACTCTTGGGCAAACTGCATGGTAGGAATCTTCAGGTTAATAGGGAAGATGGGATCCACCCCATACACTAGAGGATAAGGTGAGTTTCTTAATACAGCCTTGTTTCTAGTTCTGTCTACCCATAAGGTATATTTTAGAAGTGTATTCCACTGTTCTTGTTTATTAACTTCTTTATGATATACAACAAATTTTTATTAGTGGATTCTGCCAATCCATTCCCTTGGGGATAATAATTAGATGAGAACTTCATTATGATCCCATAATCAAAGGCCCAACTTGATAATTTGGTTGAAGCAAAAGCAGAAGCATTATCACTTACCAGAGCATAGGGAACCCCATACCTGGTGACTATATTACTTTCTAGAAATCTGATGACATCATCTGCACTACAGATTTTGGTGCTGACAGCCTCGGTCCACCTGGTACAATAGTCAGTAATCGTTAGAACATACTTGTGGCCCGAGGATGATTGATGATTAATTGGTCCTATGAAATCCATGCCCCACTTTGCAAATGGGCGCACCTCCATCACTAGCTGCAGAGGTTGAATAGCATATCTTTCCCTATTAGCAGCTACCAAACACATATGGCAGCATTTAATATGTTCAGCAGTGTCCTTGAAAATGGTGGGCCAGTAGTATCCTGCTCTCAGGATTGTATGTGTTGTGGCTAAGGATGACCCATGTGTTGTTCCAAACTTGTCATGTAACTCTAATAATACTTTATCTACTTCAGGCCTCTCTAGGCATCTTAGGTATATTCCTTCATAATTTTTCTTGAAAAGTACTCCCGCTTTCATCATATACTTCTGGGACTTTATTTTTAGGGCTCTTCTTTGTGAAGCCTGCAGTCTTGGAGGACATCTTCCAATAATCAGGATATCCCTGATGTCTGAGTACCATTCTCCACTGTCCTTCTCATTAATAACATACTACTGACTTGCGATATTTGGGTCAATCTCTGATATCATTTGGCTTAATGCCTGTCCTCTTACTAGTTTCATGGGTGTGATATCCATGTCATATTCCTGCAGGACAGTGATCCACTTAGCCCTCTTTTCACCTGGCTCACTCTGCATTAATAACATTTTTACTGCTACATCAGGTACCACAGTAATCACTTTATTTCTTAGGATATAGTGCCTAAATTTCTTCACTTCTCTAACCAAAGCAAGAGCCTATCTCTCTACATCCATATACTTGAGCTCTGCATCTCTGAATGGACAGCTTGTGAACACTATAGGCTTTTCTTCTTTTCTTCATTCCTTTGTGTCAATACTGCTACAGAGGTATGCTCTAAAGTAAATGAGTAATTATAGAAGTCCTTGGTGTAGTCTGGACTAATTAGCACTGGGGCTTCAGATATAGCTTTCTTTATGTCTTCAAAAGCTACTCTAGCTTCTGATGTCCACTCAATCTTTGCATCCTTTTTCAGCAAAGCCAGTGATAAACTTCCTGACAAAATTTATCTTACCAAAGTAAGATTTGAGTTCTTTCTTGCTTCCAAGAAGCTGTATTTTCATGATGGAATCCACCCTGTCAGGATCAATGATAATCCCATTTTCAGTTATCAGGTGGCCCAGTAATTTTCCTGTTGTTACCCCAAATATGCATTTCTTGGGGTTCAAGGATATCCCATACCGTTCTCTTTTTCCGGATGTCTTTGCTTCCGGTTTTGAGGCTTTTGGGCTCTTACAAGTGGCAGGTACAAAGATCTTTGAGGATCTAGTCCAGGAGAGGGCTTGCACCAGAACACTTTCTTTTTCTGCTTCTTGTCTCTCTTTCTCTACTCTTTCTACCTTCTCTCTATTGGCATCAACTGCCTCCTTTGATATGCCATATTTATTAGTAATTTCCTCCACTTCCCTTTTCACTTTCCTTTTTATTTCTGGTTGTCTCAATTCAACATGTCTTTTCACGCTTAATTCTTGAAAGGTTCCGAACCTTTTTGCCTCAGGGTCCTTTGGCTAACTTAGTAGGTGTTGAACATGTAGCTCTAGAATTTTCTCATCTACCTCATAGCCCATTGGCATAATCTAGACTGTTCTGGGTTCCACTACCTCCATTAGGCATTGATCAGTGTCTCCCATGAAGCACACTATATCCTTGTATTTTTCAACTAGAGATTGGGGGATTCTCTCTCTTGCCTGCATCATGCCTTGGAAATTTTTGAAGTATCCCCAGAGTGATGTACTTTGTGCCTTGGCATCACCAAGCCCATACATATAATCTCTGATTTGTATGGCAACTGATCTGTCATTTTACCATACCCAACCACTAGATCCGGGAAGCTCATTCATATAGTAAAAGAAGAGACATAGTATTAGGCCACCATACTTAAATGAGTTCTTCTTATCCTTCTTTATTTTCTTCAAGTTTTCTAACAGTTGGTTCAGGAGAAGGTCGCATAGATCATAATATGCATTTTCCCTTAGCATCGAATATGTAGTGTATATTGCAGTTCCGGATATAGAGTTCTTCTTGCTGGAATGATATATTTTGTAGCCAATTATCATGGAGGAAAATTTGATATCCAGATCTGTGATATCTTCTATTGTCATTACTCTTTTGTCAAACTTTGATCTGGTAGCCTCACTTACTATTTCGTTCTTGACCAATTTACGAGTAGGCAACCCATCGGATGAGTGCAATCTGGTTACAGCCCTAATGGCATCTTTTGTTATCTTGAATGGCCTCATCAACCACATGAAGCTGTCATGTATTCTACTAAGAACATATCGGACCCATTCATCCTCTACAAAATAGGGAAAGTGGATGCAATGTCCAAAATGCTTGTCCCGGAGGGCCTTGTATTGAGGTTTAAGTTCAAATGTTTCATCTATTAATTGCTTGTGGTAGATATTCGTTAGCTTTGATTTTCCAAATTCCTCGATATTTACATGGATGTATACCCTAACATCTTCTACGTGTAGAACCCCATGTAGAATGCTAGAGAATGCGCTTAAGGGATCAACTTCTAGGGATTTGTAAGGATGTTTCTTGAATTTTGGGTGCAGCCTATCAGTGATCTTAACAACATTTGGAGTAGCCATCTTGCAAAAGATTTAGAGAGAGATATTCAAGAATAGAAATACCTTTTTACGCTTCTAGGGTTCACGATATGAGCCAGAAAAGATCACTAGTTGAATTAGATTCTATAGTTGATCTTTGAAAGGGTTGAAGAAATATTGTTTGTAGAGCTCTTTCCTTCTTCTTGTCAAATGCAAATGTGCAAATGATGAGTAAAGGAACCCTTTAATCTCTATGCAAACCCTAATTTCATATGATAATAAATGTACAACTTATGTCATTCTGGTTGCCTTGTTCTAAGAGAGATCTTTCTGGGTCACTGAGATGTACTTAAAGTTATTTTTAGTGATAATTGACAATGTATCTCCTTTCCTGAATCATCCCATTTATTCGCAGATCAAGATATTTCAATTTAGAATCACACTGGCTCTAACTATGAAAATCCTATTTTTACCAAATGGCTGTCAAACTGGATCAATCTTGGATGATTAAGCTCTTCAAAGCTTCTTGCGGATCTTTCATATTTTTACTGAGGATTATTTAGATATATCTCTCAGAACCCTTTAATCTGCAGCATTCCATGTGCCAAATTTAGGCACCAATTGACTGGCTGGGGGAATTTATTTTCCTTTGTGACTCCCCCTCATCTAGTATAGTTTGCAGAAGGAATATCAGTACCAAATTCTAGTACGGATCCATCCCCAACATTTTCTATATTTCTCTTCACCCAAATCTTCTTCATCTCCCTTTGAACTTCATCCGCATTCACTTTTTCTTTTTCTTTGTCTTAATTTCGATTATGATGGACGGGACCCTTTTTACCCTGATTCTTCCTTCTGCAAAATTTAGCAATATGACCAGATCTATTACAATTGTAGTAAACAACATTTCTTTGCATATTTTACTGGTATCATCTTGATCTGCATTGATTAGCCATATGTTCCATTCTATTGCATGCAAAGCATCTACCATTGAATGAATTGTTTATTTGCATATTTCTACATTCATGAGATTTGTGACCATACCTTTTGTAGTTAAAACACTGTCTAGAGAAGGATGAATTAGTCTGATTCATTCTTCTTCTGCACTGATTTGCTTTATGACTGAAGTTATTGCAATTGTAGCAATATCCATTGAAGGATGGATATCTTTGAGCATTTGGTTGCCTTACTAGAAGTCTTCTAGGTTTGTTCCTTGGATTTCCTGATCCAGAGTTCTTCTGACCAGATCCAAAGCTTTCACCATTCTCATACCCCAAGCCATGCTTGTCATCTACCCTCTTTTGGCTTTCAAGAAGAACTTCAAGTTGAGTAGAGCTTATCTTGAATTTCTTTTTGTATTCATTTGCTATTTGAAGATCCCTTTTAAGAGTGTCTATCTGATTCTCAAGTTGTTCTTCATTATCTCTAGCTTCTTCAAGATCAGATTCTGGATGCCTGATTATTCTATCCATTTTGTGGTAGTCTTCTGATTTCTCCTTGAGAGATTGTTTTAGATTATCTTCAATTTTTCTTTTCTCTTCAATTTCTCAGGTGAATTTCATAACCCCTGATTCCATTTCATGTCTTGCCATAATGAACTCCTTTAATAGCTTCTCACATAACTTGTTTTTCTCATTCAGATCTTCATTAGTATCATTGGCTTCACTTTGACTTGCTAATTGTTGAAGTACTTCATTTCTCTTTTTCACAGAGATACTCAGTTTTTCTTTGAGTTTATTTATGAAATCATCAGCTTGTTTGAGTCTTTCCCTCAGGTTATTGACTTCAGAGTGAGATTGCTCAAGATCATCTAGGGCAGACTGAAGTTGTTCCCTCATACCATACATATCCATTAGGATTCCTAGATCTTCCTCAAGCTATTAGGCTCTATTTAGAGGAACTTAGCTCTGATACCAATTGTTGGAAACACGGTAGATAACTAAGAGGGGGGGTGAATTAGTGCATCATCAAAACATATAAGCATACAAAACCATGAGAGCAGAAATAAAATCAACACACATAACACAATGATTTTGATATAGAGAACCCTGTTAAGGGAAAAACCATGGGGTGACTAACCCAAGATTGTATTCTCTATTAAAAGAATAAGAAGTACTAAATAACACTTGCCAATTAGGGCTCACTACCTGAGCACACTGCTCACAAGAGGCATACTACCTACAAGAGACTCACTGTCTACAAGGATATAGAAGGAAACCAGATGTTTGAATTGAAGAGGGGCATCCACATATGTTGAGGTTCAGTTCTGGTTAGGCTCAATATACTGATCTACTACACTTCATACTTCCTCTTCTTTAGTGCTGCTGTTCTATCACATACCAGACTTGTATTGGTGCTTCCACACTTCTTTCTCACACTATTTCTCCACAAACACACCTTCATACTAAAATCCATCTGGTATATATATCCGCACCAAGGATTCCAACATGTTTCTAGTCGGCAACCGGAATACTCAAGATATTTACTAAATATTGGTCTGTCGACTAAATCCATTCTTAATATGTGATGTGTATCAAAAATATAGACATGGAAGTCATCAATCATGTCAGCCAACCATGAATGATCCCTCAAGAAGCTTGATCACCATCAATTTCTCATCTGGATTAAAGTCTGATGCTCTATCGGTCAGTTCTTCCTCAGTCTACTCTACCTGTCAGGAACCCAACACTTAGATGCTTATATCTTTTCACTCTTTCATCACCGTAGGCTCAATCTATGGAATGTAGCAGTCATGGTACTCCTCTTGACTTCCCCAAGTTCACACTTTGCTAAGATACATCCTCTGAGAGATCTGGACCTGATTGTTGGACCTTGCTGCCTGCTCTATCCTTGTTCACTGGACCAAAACACTCTTCTATCTGACTTCTGGTATAGACATATTATGCTCTGCAGATGTGTGGGATAGACTTTGTTGCCATCAATGACAATAATCATGAAGCCACACAGTGTCTCTTGCCAAAAAATATGAATGGAGTAAAGAATGCCAGGGGATATTACATGAATCTTTAGAGGCTCTCAAAGATAAAGACTCTACATTTGGGGAAGCCTGCAAGCATCTAGAGAAGATGGTGACAATGGACGTCATCACAAGGAATGCTATTGAGTTTACTGATACACATTGTAGCCAAGAATACCTGGATCATATTGCTCAAATATACCTATGGCTTAGCAGGGCTTAGAGTTATTATCTTTGTTTGTTACCTTGTTAATCATTTTAATTCCCAAAAGACATTTTTGAAGAGTTATGTCTCTTCATAAGTATTTCTATATAAGTTGAACATATGGTGATCAATGATCATTAGCAGTAGGAGATAATATAAGAAGTTCATAATATTTTAAAAGACCATGTTGCAAGTATTATATTAAAGAAGTTAATAGAAAATCTCTGATTCTATGGTTTTATATTGGGATTCAATTGTTTGTTGAAATTATTTAGTTATTTGGTTGTCTCCAGTTTTGTATTTCCTTATTATTCAAATTGATATATCAAGTATATATTTAATTTGTCAATGCAGATTCATTGTATTTGTGTGATTTGATTAATTGGTTTCCTTAAAAGGAATCAAAATCCTTCTGGTCAATCATAGTAATCTGGAAGTGTTTGTTTGGATCACTAAGAAGAACCATATAATTAGGATTGTCATTCTATCTCCAAGTTGATATTATCTATTGTTCTTGTATATTTCATTCAATTGGTTCCTTCAAGAAAGGATTAAATTTCCACTTGGTGAATAACAAGAAACCTGATTGTGTCAGTTGGATATTAAGAAGAGTTTATCAATCACCTTCCTGCACATTGATACAAGTTATAAACCAAAGTATTGTGCCAAACAGTTAGAGTTATCACCCAATATAAGCCACTGGTCTCAGATTTTCATTTGACTCTATTTACCCAACAAGGCACTAGTCTTATCTTGATTCATCATTTAGTTTTATCCTAAACCCATTCATTAGTTGAGCATAGTTATAAAATTTATCTTGATATTGCTTATACAATTTATACCAATTATCTTTCAGATATTAGATATAGAACTAGTTAGCAAGCTTTTGTCTATTCCACACCATTTGCCACTATGGGTAGATCCATTAACTTAGCCAAAGCACTTACACTCATCTAATCTGCATCAACTTTAAAGGTCCACCCACCTAGGTATAGCATTGCCTAAACTGCAGGGAGTCATCAACCCTATTGGTTAACTCTGTCGTGTTAGTTCAAAAACATTGCCAATTTCATCATAGAGTCTGGCATCCTCTTAGGATTTGCAACTTGCATTTTTGTGACCTAACAACTTGAATGGGACAAAAATAAGACAATCTTAAGAATTATCAATTCATGAAGTAAATGACTGTATGAAACATCTATAATAACCTTTCTTAACCATTAGAATAATATCTCAAATCTTCTATGCAATTTCAAGGTTATATGGCTCTCATATGAAGTGTTGGCAGTCCATTTCATGATTATTGCAGCAGCATGAACTTCATGATCCAAACCCCAAGAGGTGGAAACTCACCATCAATCACTCTTCCTATGAATAGAATACAAACCAAATGGAGATCCTTGACACTTTACCAAAAACACTACAAATAAATCCCTTGATTAAAATGTAATGAATGGTCACAAACCATTAAATATGGAATTTGCTTTTTTTTTCTCTCTATTTTTATTTTTTATTTTCTTGAAATCTTGAGAACAAAGAATTTTGAAATGAAAACCTTGGTGATATTGATCTATAAACACAAATAAAAATAATCATGTATCATATGTAGCATGTATTTTAAGAATATATAAAAAAATAGAAAGATAAATGACAATATTGATCATTAAAAACTAAAACCCTTGCCCTTTAATGTATGAATAAAAAATCTTAATATAAAAATCAGTCCATAACCTATCGAAACACTTCACCATCTACATATTTAGGATGAAATCAAGGGTTTCATGGAACTCAAAAAATAAATGGAGAACTAAAAATAAAAAATAATGGAAATCTATGAGATTAAACCTTGAAAAAATAATTGTTTTCTCCTTCCTGTGCAAGTTTTTTTAATAAAATCACTTTAAAAAAGGTAAATAATAGTTGAAAATAGCATTATTCCATACATACAAATGTGAGAGATTCTAACGACATGCTATCAAGTTCAAATTATTTTTAAATAGCTATTTCAATGGCTCAAAAATCAAAGGAAAAATTGACTAGAGTTATAATAGGTAAAAGAGGTTTATCTTTGTTTTTTTTTTGTTTTTTCTTGATTTTCTCTCTTATGCCATCAAATTTAACCTAAAAATAATATAAAAGTAAAAGTATAGTGTTTTTCCTTCGTTAATTATTTAATATAGGGTCCCATTTTATTATGCAAATGATGGGGCATGTGTGCAAGGCACATCAAGTAGTTGCAACTACTTATTTGACAAATTTCTCTATCCTTTATTTTGATGGATGTCCATACCTAGTTGCATGATTCCATTAAGGTGTGATTGGAGGACCTGCCAATAACATTTACTTGATAGTTTCTTACATTGTATCAACAAATGTATTTGGTGCGTATCTTGCATTTATTGTGCACCATGAGAGCACATTTCTTAATGGTATTTTGTGTGTATCCTGCAATCATTGCATTCCATGAGTTCATCTCTTTGAGGCATTTTGTCAAACAGATCATGTTTCTCTTCTATGCTTCCATAGTTGTGGTCTAATTATAATATCTGATAAAAATCCATCTATAATGTTATGTGCAGGCGAGGTAATGTAGTGTAGCTTTACATATGCAAATTACATTTTGCTTGATAGTTCCTTAAGCTATTTGGTACATATCCTACAATCATTTCATTTAGGGATTTTTGTCAAACAGTTTGGGTACTTTGTCTATGATTCTACATTTTTGCATGCATGTCTATCAAGGAACTTGTAACTACCACATCTAATAAAGAAAAGAATTAGCCTTCCATTATTCTTGATTAATGTGTTTCCATAGTGCCTATAGATTACATATGAACATAGGATTAGAAGTATTTATTGTGACACTATCTTTTGATTTGGTTCCTAAAAAAATGTTGTGTGGTTTATGTTCTTCTCTCAAACATCAATATGGAAGCACATAGGTGTGGTGAGGATCAAATGGTCAAGGAATTGATGAAAGATATAAGAATTTAAAAGATTCCATGTTTCAAGACATGTACTTAATGTTGTGGAAGTCGACGAAAAAGAGTTATTTCTCTACCACCTTAGTGTAAAGTTGGCAATTGCATTTGGTTTGTTAAACATGCCTTGTGGATCAACCAGTAGATATTTTAAGAAGGGTAACCATGCGCATGTAAAAATCAACTTAGCAGTAATCTATTCAAAGATTTTGAGAGCATCTTTACAAAATCTATTTTTCAATATCCTCTGAGCCTTAGATGACTTCACTTTGAAACATTCTCTCAAAAAAATTGTGTGCCCTATCTAATTTGACTTATACCTGACATTAGCATTGGCATGAAATATTTAAATGTCTTTTTAAAATAATCACTTGTGCTGGTGTATTCTTGCTATCATTGCATGTCATGAGATAACCTTTCTTGAGGCTTTATATCAAATAGTAAATGCTACTCACATTTTAATGAAACTATATAATTCCTTTATGAATTTTATTCTTTGTTTTCTTATCTTTCCAAAACATATTAATTTTTTTTAATTTTTGTTTGGTAATGAGAAAGTTATGGATGTTTTACTACTGTCTAGTTTTCCATTGTAAAAACCAATCATGTGTGAACTTTTGATCTAAATTAAATTAGATAATCTGAAAAATTGCACAATAGTCCACACATCAGGCCACTCAAAATCCCATTCAATTTAATAGTTCATATAGAATAGCATTTTATATTTGAAGTGAAAGTTCTCATAAGAATTTTTTACTGTCATTAGTCATATGTTTCTTACAATTGCAATCTATGAATCATTAAATCATAAGGAATTACTATTTTGTATATTCAATTTGATAGGTCTCTTAAATCTTAGTTATGTGATGGGTTATGTTTTAGCCAAATTTTAGAAGGTTTGACTGGATTCCAAAATTGGATCATGTTGCTAAAACCTAGGAACCAAAATAGAACCTTTATCTAAAAACTTTTCTTTAAGTAAATTGAATATTGGTCATCTCATCTTTTTCATGTTTCATTTTGTTACTTTATGTTATATCTGAATAAAAAGTCTACCCTCTTGGAAGTGTTGAAACCTTTTTCATGGCTTCATAATGAGAAACACATTTCAATGCCCTTGTATGAACCTTATTTGATAGATGAATCTAATTATTGAGACCTTAACAATACAGTTGATATTATCTAGAGAGATGTGTTATTGAGTTGTATATTGTCTTTAAATGTAATGAATACGAGAGTAGAAAATGGTTATCTGAAACCTCTTATGTGAATACTATATTCTATTTCAAACTGAGTCTTGATAGGGTAGAAGACCTTTTTATTATTTATTCCA
Organism: Cunninghamia lanceolata; assembly: GCA_027924645.1. Classification (NCBI taxonomy): domain Eukaryota; kingdom Viridiplantae; phylum Streptophyta; class Pinopsida; order Cupressales; family Cupressaceae; genus Cunninghamia; species Cunninghamia lanceolata. The sequence goes on along the minus strand of BSBN01000334.1, from coordinate 3,290,145 downwards.
TGTAGTATTTTGAGTGGACTAGAAATAAATTGATTCTTGATTACGATGTTGTCTAACTTTGGATAAGTATTTGTTGAACCATTATTGAGGACTATGTAATGTCAGTTAGGACCTAGTCTATTTGAAAATTAGGAATAGGTTAGTTTGGAACTGATTAAGATTTAGAAGTAGAAATATTCTATGAAGACCACTTTAGATGAATAGGTGTAGAGTACTTACCTATTGTATGCTCTCACATAGTCCAATAGGGATCTTGGTGATCAGAAAATAGTAAGTATTATATTCCTAACTTTTAAATTATTAATGAAAATAGCAAGAAGCTTAACAACAAACACCCATTTGAGGGTTTTGCAAATTATTTATTATAGGAATATATCCCTATTTCACCTGATTGGGTGGCAGTCGACGTGGAATTGTCTAGGGAAACTGGACACTAGAAAGGGTGGATACCCACTTTTATAGTTGTATAAAACTTTAAAAAAAAATAGAACAACATATAATGTTTACAATATGCTTGCCTATTTAGTTAAAACCTATTACTCAATGAATTAACATGTTTTCTAGTTTGAAATGGTAGTGTGAGCTAGATCATTCTCCTATTTAGGACATGTGAATCCTTGTGAGATCCCTTTGACTTATGTCTCCTAGTAGTATGGAGTGAAATAGAGAAACTAAATATATGAATGAGAATATATCTAGAACCTATGTAATAGCATCTTAGATGATACATCATGAACTTCTTTTAATATTTCTTGAATAGAGACTATAAAATTGTTAGTTGTGACTTGTCTTCTAGAATATTATATATTTCATTCTATTTGTGAATGTATATTAATGAATACATTTTGGATGTTGTTTGTCCATATGGAGTACTATACTATATGTTGTCTTTATTTCAGTTACTTAAATAAGTAAAACCTGGGAGAGTTTGGATGGGTGCCATTTATGAGAAATTGGGGAATGTAGGTTGTTCTACCTATGAAAAGATGATATGGCCATAACTTAAAATCAATCCTAAGTGTATTATTATGTTTATATGTATTCTCTTCCATAAAATCTTTATCACTATATTTTTGTATTGGAAATATGATGCATGAACATATAGGTTTGCTAGTTTCATTGTGCACCACATTCCTTCATGCATGTTGGCTTCAGTCTACTAGATCCTTCGTGAAGGTTTAAGCTTCTCTAGCTTGTAGTAAGGCTAGGGAAGCATTTTGTTTCATGGTTGGTAGTAAATCGCCTTGATGATATTCTTTATATTTGCTAGGTGAAGATTGGTGGTAATGGATTGGGTGATACTTATGTAATGAGCCTTTGAGGTCTTGTTGATTTTAAAAACCAAGTCTTGAATTTATTTCTAAACTATCTTGTTAGTTTTTGTAATATTCTATTATTGAATAATTTTGATGTTAGTTAATGGAATTATGTTTTTTTTTCTTGCGTCTTTTAAAAAATTGAGAAATATATTTTCTCCCTTTCCACATTATTATATTGGAATTATTATTATTTTATTCTTGTTAATGGAATGTGATCCTTACATTTAGCTTGTGGTTACCATAACTCTTAATTAAGTTATATGGGTTTGTATAGGATCATGGGGGTCCAAAAAGTTGCAATGTGATGACCAAAATTTCACCCTTGTGGCTAATGACTTCTTTTAATCTAAATTTGTTATCGAAAAAAATGTCATCTTTCCACCAATATAAGATATGACTTATTTTGAATTTAATAGATAATTATTATTGATTTTCTACATACATTACGACTAAAGTCCTGATTGATAGGCTGATTGAAAAACTTCTATAATTTTCAAACTATTTCACATTTTTTGAATCTAAAAGTTGCATCACATTCTATGCTTCATATGCTATAGGATAAAAAATATTGAATTTCATAAATTTTTGACCAAGTTATTGTGGTCAGACAAACACGTTTTAATAAATTTGAAATGTTCTAATTAAAAAAGTATAACTAATTATTTACTTGCAAAACAATTACAAAAAAAAATGCAGTACATCTAGGCATGTACCATCTACTTATATTGAAAGTTTTAGAAAAAAATATTATTTTTCCCTTGTACTTAGGTTGGTTAGACATACACCTACTTTTTATCTTTTTCTTGAAAATTTAGTACTACTGCATTGAAATTTCAAATTTTCGCAATATAGATTTACTTTTTTCTAAAAAAGGACTAGTAACATAGAAACTACATTTAATTTTCTACAAATTCTATTCTTACATATTTTTAAAATTATGTTAATAACCTATTCAAATTTTTATGTCAAGTTGCCTAACTCTATTTTTCTCAATTTTCATTGCCACTTAGGGGCCTAGTTTGGACCCCCATGATCATGCACTGACCCATATGATCCTTACTATAGTCTTCTATAGGTAGTTAGGTTCTCTTCGGTGGTATCCATGGAAAAAGTATGGTATATACATATCTAAAATAGTGCTTAGTTTATTAGCATCATATTGCAAATTATGTTCTTATTAGACTTTAGGAGATTTACCCCCTCACATTGGTTTATTATTCTCATGTATCATCAAGTATTTACAACATATTTCCTATTATATTTTTCCCTTATGCCATTTAGTTTATTTCAATTAGTATAAGAGCATGATCTTGGCATATAGAAGGCAAGAAATAAGACATTTCTTCAATTCATCTAGGTCAAAATGTGAAGAACATATCTCTCTTAATTTGGTAAAAGAAAATTACTTTTGGAGGATTGATCAAAGACAAATTGAAGCTACTATAATCTAGATTTAATGTCATTTCGAGTGGATTTGAATAATTTAAATTACAAAATAGGGTTTCCTCTAAATTCACTCCAAGGTTTGTAAGATAGATGTGTTTTATCCAAAAAATAGAGGGTTGAATAAGAACCTATTGAAGCTACTATAGTCTAGATTCAATATTATTTGCAACACAAAAGAAGGAGTTAATTCAAAATTAGGGATTTCAAAAAATTGATCCCAAGGATCTAAACATTTGAATTTCATGGCACTATTTTTTTTAGCATGTGAGATATTGGCCTTGATAATTTATATTAAAATTTTAGATCATTTTGATTTAATTTGTGTAATTTATTGTAAAATTATTTTTCAACACCATGGTAGTGGCTTCCACAAAAGCCGAAGGAAGGTATCTCTAGTCAGTCCTAGAAAGACTCCTTGTAAAGGTGATTCATTCATAGAGGAGATAGATGCCATATACATGAAATATATAAGGGAAGAACCAATAGGATGAAGAAGGAAATATTGTCAAAGGTGGAAAAGTAAGTGAAACAAGAAGTCAATAGTATTAATGAAGACATGATGGCTTAGATCAAAAATACAATATTCTATTTCCAAGGTTCTATATCCCAATAAAAGGAGAAACATAGTGTTTCAAGTAGTCAAGGTGGAAATTATTCAAGCCAACAAATATAGATCTAAATCTTAGCACTCATACAAGATCTTAGAATTAGATACCAAAGGTGGATATGCACAAATTTCATGGAAGGGATCTAGTTACTTGGATAAATTAGATGGATAATTTTTTATGTAGATCAAATTACAAGTAGATAGAAAATGACAATGGCTTCCTTATATTTGGAATCAAACTACCTCATTTGGTATCAATGACTATGTGGTCAAATAGGAAAAAGGTTCTCACTATCACCTAGTTATTTTTTATAAATGATCTATAATCACACTATAGCAATATTGGTTCAAGCAAATGCTTCAAGAAATTAGCTAAAGTATATCAAACAAGATTAGTCAAGGATTATATTTAGCATGTCTAAAATCTATCCTTGAAAGTAGATATAATTACAAAGGAGAATTTGAAGGACTTGTTTCTTGGTGGGCTCAAGGATCATATCCAACTTTAGTTATACTTGGTTAGTCATTTACCTATATTTGAATCCTTTGTCTTGGAATACAAGTTCAAGGAATGTTTATGCCAATAGAAGGTATAAATTCCCTAGCAATAAAGATCTTAGGACCCTTGCAGCATTATTCCTCCAACCTATGAGATTGATGCCTTAATGAATTAAAGAAAAAGGTATAAGAGTGTTATGTTTTAAGTATAATGGAGAGTATAGTAGGGGACATAAATGTGTTGAGAAGAAATTGTTTTACATTGATGCCACCTATGATTAAGAAAAGGATGAAGAACATGTAGTAGTTGTTGTAGACGATTGAAAAGAGATTTGACCATCTATTACCATACACTATTAAGTATTGGCACCCTTTAATCCCTTAAGGATGTGGTCTTCCTTAAGAAACATATTCTTATCATATTTATCAACTTTGGGAGTACTCTAAATTTTTCCTTGGACAAGAATGGTTTTCAATTACCTCTTAGGTTGGTTATTAAAGCTAAGGAGATGTTTTGTACAATTCATTTCATTCATCTTCACTCCCCTGACCAATCACCAAGACCCCCTTCGATGGCACTTCCCATGTTGTTTCCTCCTACAAAATCACCTCTACTAGATAATTAATTCCAATGTCTTACCTCTTTTTTTGGTTTTGTTGGTTGCTCTATTGTGTCCTTCCTATTGTGATTCTCATTGTAGGTTGCATTTTGGGCCTTGCATGGCTATTCTTGGTACTCTCTATTAAACTTTTATTTTATTAATGGTATGGGTGACTTTGTCACCATTTTCTCTCAAAACACTTTAGGAGTACTCATAACTTCATTAACAATGATTTGGCAACACAATTTACTTGTATCATTTAATCAAACCTAGAATTTTTAGTTATGATTTCACATGGAGCTATAGTTAGTTTTTTCAAGAAATACATAGTATTTAACTCGCTATTAGAAACTAAATGTTTAATTGTCCTATATTTTCTTTTCCCATGGCTAGATCACATGTTGTTTCTAGATTCCAATGGTTTGCTAGCTTATAAACAATAAATATTAACTTCAAAGAGGGTAAAGGCAAAAATTTGGGGGGCCAAAATGTGGCCACCATCTATAATTCTTCAAAACATGCTCATGTTTTTTGAAACATAACATGTGCACATTATAACACACTCATGTTATGCCTTGCACGTATTTTTCAAAACATGAGAGCATTATAACATGCTCGTAATCTTGTTTTGGCCAATCAAAAGACTTTATTTGGCTTGCTACACATTTAAATGTACCAATAATAAGAGTTGGGCATTCAATTTGGGAGCTACATATCTGTTTTACAAAACTCATGAAAAAACACACTAATGTCGAGTGTGCTCTACATTAGGTTCATGTATTTTCTAATAAAATTATTAAAATAACACCACAATAAGATAAAGATTTGTTTTATCTTTCTAAGCATGTAATTATTTTTAAAATCTGAAATTATTAAGTTCTTGATCTCTAATTTGTTTTAATAGCATCTCCTTTTTCTAAAAACCTATATGTATAGTATTTTTGGTGTCATTTTTTATCCATTCATCTAAATTTGAAATAAATTACATTTTTACATTCTAGACTCTATTCTACACACATTGAAAAAAGAATTTTTTTATTAGCTTTCAAAAAAATTAAGGTGGGAGAATGCTCAAATTTCTATTTTTTCAATATGTGTCCAATTTGAAAATTTCATATCTTCATTAAAAATAAGAAAAAAAGTTAGGCATCAACTACATGATGTTAAGTAATTTTCCTACAAATTGATTTGTGAAATACTTAAAAAAAAGTCAACATTTAATGGGGAGCACACCAAACACTATGTTATATTTTTTTAACAAAAACAAGAGCCCTTGTGTGCTCCCCCTATTTGAACATCTTAATTTGCACCATTGTCTAATTAAATAGTAGTTTAGAAACTAGAAACTATAGACTACAAATCTTATTCTTGCCACATGTTTAAATTGTGACCATATCTATCTTCAATTTCTCATCCAAGAACACTTTTTACTAATTTCAAAAAAAAAAACTAGCCACTTTTGACCCCATTTTGGTTCCCCATTTCCATGCACATACCCAAGAGTTGTTCATTCATTTTAACTCAAAGAGAAAAATATTTAAAGTAAGGATGTTGCATTCAAAGTATCAATTGATGATAAGCTCAAACCAAATACAAAAGGGTCTTAATAAGGAGGTAGATAAGGGTCTATCTCAATTATTGTCACTAGCCCATGCAACAATCAAATAGTCCTAGATTGCCAAATCTCTAGGCTATTTTAAGGGATATGTTGGAAAACAAGGCAGATAACTGAGAGGGGGCGTGAATCAGTTATCTCAAATTTCTTTAACTTTCTTTTCTTCTTTAACAATTAGTGCAGCATCAAAACATATAAGCATATGCGATCATAAGAACAGAAATAAAATCAACACACATAACACAAGGATTTTTACATGGAAAACCCTGTTAAGGGAAAAACCACAGGGTGACTAACCCAAGATAGTATTCTTTGTTAAAAGAATAAAAGAGTACAAAATGGTACTTGCCAATTAGGGCTCATTGCTTGAGCACACTGCTCACAAGAGGCACACTGCCTACAAGAGACTCACTATCGGCTAAAAGCAAGAAAATGGGTCCACATTTAGGGGAAGTGTCCTGCAAAAAAAAATCCTGCTAGGAATGGGTACCCATTTTGAAGAAAACGGGTACCCATTTTGGAACGGGCACCCGAGCCTAGAACGAGTACCCATTTTGTTTTATAGAATGGGTACCCATTTTAAAATAGGTACCTATTTTATTTTTTACTTTTTTTAGAAATGAGTACCCATTATAGAATGGGTACCCATTTTAAAACGGGTGCCCGTTTTATTTTTTATTGTTTTTTAGAATGGGTACCCATTTTGTTTTCTATTGTTTTCTAGAACGGGTACCCATTTCTAAAATTTTGAATTTCACACCCATGCTTTTGGTTTCGTTTTAGGCTCAAGAAAGGCATGGGTAGCCGACCTTGAGCCTTGGACCTACAAGTATTTCTCTAAGTACAAAACTAGAGGAAAGACTAACTTCACCTATATGGTTGATGACATTTTTTTCTGATTTTTTTTACAAAATTAAACCCATTACAGATCATAGTGTCTAGTTTTCAAATATGTAATTTTTTTTTGGATTAGACTTGCTTTTCTATTTATTATTTAATTTATGAGCAAACTGGTCCAAAAACTTGAAATGACAGGTGTTTGTATTTTTTTAATAACTTTTAATTTTTAAATTTTAAAAAAAAAAATTATATGTCATCAATCTACACATCATTCTTTACACAATGAAAAAAAAAAAAAAAATTATGTTTTTTTTTGCTCAAATTATGTTGGCCATACATGAGGGGTTTTCAAAAGTAGCAATTAGGCCTAATAAAAAATTAATAAAAAATAATTATTTGGAAAAAAATTATAAAAAAATATCCTCATCAAACTTCACTGTACTACACATCTTTTCCCAAAAGGATTTTGAAAAATAATTTTATTTAGGTCAAATTATGTTGGTCGTACACGTGCATGGTATGGTTAAAAAAAAGTGACTTTTAAATAGTGGTTTTTAGAAATGCCTATTGAAAATCAATTTTTATCATCTGGGTATTGGAAAAAATTACATATTTGGAAACTAGACTCTGAGTACTACATTTTATATTTAGTGACTTTTTTAAAGATTCCATTTCTAAGTGCTTCAAATTTTAAAGTCAAATATGACAAACTCTAAAAATTAGGGAAAACACTTCCACTTTTTGGCCAAAAAGTGGACCCAACTTCTTGCACTGACCCTATCTATAGGACTTACAGAAGGTAATCAGGTGTTTGAACTGATGAGAGGCATCTACAAATGTAGGAGTTCAGATCCCGTTAGGCACAATACACTAATTTGATGCATTTCATTCTTCCTTTGTTTTAATACTATTGCTCTGTCACATACCAGACTTGATTTTCTATTTTCACACTTGTCCCTACTTTTTCACACTTTATTTCATCACTTCTATTTTTCCACACCCCTACATACTAGAATCCATTTGGTATATATATCCGCATCATGGATTTCATCAACTTTCTAGTCGGCAACAAGAACACTCAAGATATTTACAAGTTACTGATCTGTTGGCTAAGTCCATGCTTGATTTGTGATGCGTATCAAAAGCATAGGCATAGTAGTCATTAATCATGTCAGCCAACAATGTATAATCCCCCAAATAGCTTGATCAAAACCTTTTACTCATTCGGATTGAAGTTTGATGCTCTGTCGGTCAGTTCTTCCTCTGTCTGATCTACTTGTTAGGAACCCAACACTCAAATGCTCATATCTTTTTCATACTTTATCACCGGAGGCTAAATCTTAGAAATACAGTAGTCATGATGCCTCTCTTCACTTATCCAAATCTGTAACTTGATGAGCTACACCATCTGAGAGATCTGGACCTGATTGTTAGACCTTGTTGCATACTCAATTCTTGTTCACCGGACCAAAACAATCTTCAAACTAACTTTCGGTAAGGGCATACTATGTACTAAGAATATGTGGGATAGACTTTGTTGCCATCAATGACAACACTCATGAAGCCACACAGTGTCTCTTGCCAACAATCTCCCCCTTTGGCATTGATGGCAACACTTAGTGAAAAATGGCTAAGTGTCACAGTAACTCCCCCTTGGCTAATGCTCTGTCTCTTGCACTATTTTACTGAAGCTCCCCCTTAGCTAGATTCCACATTTTTCACTACTCCTCACTCCCCCTTTGATGTCAATGGCAAAGGGTGGAATCCGCACACCAAAATTTTGCAAAAATTATCATGTACATAGCTGTATAAGTATATATGTAAATGTTATACTTACATATACTTAAGTATATCTGTAAAAGTGGCCTTCAACTATACAAACTATGTGGCCCAACTCTGCTTCATCCTATGAAGAATGGAGATGTGACCACTCAACAAAAATGCATAAGCTTCTGCCCTTCTTAAGTCTGTCGGATCACTGGTCCGGGCTGTGGTCTGAGCATCTGTCAAGGCCTCATGCATTGCGTCTAACTTAGGGATAATTATCCCTCTAAGTTAACTCATTTTGTTTATTATATCCTTCTTTTCTTTGTTCAACCTTTTTATTTCATTTATGATGACAATGGACTAGCATTCTTGATTCATTAACGAGGCAGTAAGGGGATCAAAATTGTGAGATAAACTTGACAGTTTACCTTCTTGTTCTTTCACCTTCTTTTCAATATCCTCTGTCACTTTGGGCCAGGATAGAAAAAAATTGTACATGTCCCCACCATATATAAGAGCATTTTCAAGGCTCTTTATTCTAATGTCTAGGGTCCTCCTATCATTAGCAATGAGTCCATGTACTTCAGTGAATCTTTTTCCCAAAAACTCCTTCTGGACCTTAGCTTCTGCTAATTTTTCTAGAGATTCAAAGTGAGTGGTAACATAATTTACCAAAGATTTTAGGTTGCCGAATGGTGAGGCCAAAGGATCCTTTTGGAATGATGGCATGATCTTTTGCAGCATCCCGGATGCTATCTCCAACAGCTCACAGTCTTCCATGTGAGATTTCAAGAGTTTTTCTTTTGCTTTGGCTTGAGAAAAAGATACTATTTTCATTGTCTGGACCGGAGAGAGAGAGTCAAAATTTAGTGGCCCTTGAAATAGCTCAAGTTCATCTATCTCCATTATTTCTTTGTTTAAGAACTTCTTCACTGCCTCTGCAGTGTCTCTTGTCGATGACTGAGTCTTCTTTTCTTTTGGGATCTCAGAACTGTCATCATAGGTTTTCTCTATTTGTTCTTCTTCTTTTCCCTTAACCTCCTCTTCTTGACTTAATTTCTCCTCTTTTCTTCCTTCTCCTTCAACTTCTAAATCTGTAATGTCTCCAGTGGGATCTAGAGGAGAGATGTTACTTGTGTTTACTGCTTCATGAACTTCCTCTTCCGAAACAGAGGAATCTAAGTCCTTGGACTTCTCTCCATCTATTTCTTTTGATCCTTCTACATCAGAAGACTTTTCATTGGTTACATTTAATCCTTCAACATCCATGGTAGAAGGTTCTTCAACTGATTTCTCTATAATAGGAAGATTGAATCTTTTCAAAGCAATCTAGAGGATATCTTTTATCTCACTTGCTACTTGGTCATTTTCTCAAAGCATTAGTTTATTCATTCTTTCCTTACTTTGGAACGCATCCTTACAATCTTTAAAAATCATGTCCATTTGTCTTGGAGTGATAGAAGGATAAAGTTGAATCATTATTTGTTCCTAAATCTCTAGGTCTTTTTCCTTTGCATTCTCTTTTCTTAGTTCAAGTACCTTCTCTAGACTTTTGGGAATTAATCATATAATTTCAATGAATGCTTTATTGTAGATGTTCAGGTACCTGACTATAGCTTCTTCCAAAATCCTCTTGTCAGTATCACTGTATCCATCATAGAACTCTATTATTGGTTGTAGGTTCCCATCCACAATAATTGCCTTGATGATGTCATCAATGGAAAGAGTGTGCTTTTCAACAAATTCTTCTACCTTTTTTTCTTTGTTTTTACTAACAGAGAATTCCCCATATGTTTTCTTCTTCTTCATTTTCTTAATTTCCTCATCAGATTTTGTTTCTTCATCATCTTTAAGACTTGTGTATGACCTTGTGGCTTTTGTTTTCATCCTCTTTTCTCCTTTTCTAGATGTCTTGACTCCTAGTTTGGTGGCTCTTGAGCTTTTAGGAGTGGCAGATGTAGAACTCTTGGAGGATCTAGTCCGGGAGGAGGTTTGTACCAGAAGATCTCCTTTCTTTTCTTCTTGTTTCTCTTTCTCATCCTTCTCCATTTTATCTCTGTTTGCATCTATTGCCTCTTTAAATAAGCCAAATCTTTTGACAATTTCCTCTACTTCCCTTCTTACTTTCCTCTTTATCTCTAGTTGTCTTAACTTAACATGTATTTTTAGACTTAGTTCTTGAAAGGTTCCAAACCTTTCTGCCTCAGGGTCCTTAGGTTGGCTCAACATGTGTTGAATATGTAGCTCCAAGATTTTCTCATTGACCTCGTATCCCATAGGCTTTATCCACACTGTTCTGGGCTCAACTACCTCCATTAGGCATTGATCAGTGTCAACCATGAAGCACACTGTATCCTTGTATTTCTCAACTATGGGTTGAGGTATCCTCTCTCTAGCTTACATCATGCTTTGTAAGTTCTTAAAATAACCGTAGAGAGTTGTGTTCTGAGCTTTAGCATCACCAAGTCCATACATATAATCTCTAATCTGGATTGCAACCGGTTTATCATTTTGCCAAAGCTAACCAATTGATCTAGGTAGCTCATTCATGTAATAAAAGAATAGACACAGTATTATCCAACCATATTTGAAGGAATTCTTCTTATCCTTTTTGATCTTCTACAAGTTTTCTAATAGTTGATTTAGGAGAAGATCACATAGGTCATAATCTACATTTTTCCTTAACATCTAATATGCTACATATATTGCAGTCCCAGATACAAAATTCTCCCTAGGAAAACTTGACATCCGGATCTGTGATGTCATCTATGATAATTTCTCTTTTGTCAAACTTAGATCTGGTGGCTTTAGTTACTGTCTGGTTCTTGATAGATTTAATTGCAGGTAACCCACTAGAAGAATGCAGTCCAGTCACTACCCTGATGGCATCTTTTGTTATTTTGAAGGGCCTCATTAACCACATGAAATTATCATGCATCCTACTTAGCACATACTGGACCCAATCATCTTCTGCAAAACAGGGGAAGTGTATGCAATGTCTGAAGTGTTTATCCCGGAGGGCCTTGTATTGAGGTTTGAGTTCAAATCTCTCATCTATTAGCTATTGTGATAGATGTCCATCAATTTAGAGTCTCCAAATTCCTCAATGTTGGCATTGATATAGACCCTAACATCTTCTACGTGCAATACCCCATGTGGAATGCTAGAAAATGTGCCTAAAGGATCAACTTCTAGAGATTTATAGGGGTGTTTCTTGAATTTAGGATGCGACCGATCAGTGATCTTTACAACCATAAGAGTAGCCATCTTGCAAAAGATTCAGAGAGAGATTTTCAGAATGGAAGTACCTTTATACGCCTTAGGGTTTGAAATAAGGGCCGGAACAAATTGCTGGTTGAATTCAATTTTCTAGTTGATCTTTGAGTGGATTGTAGAAACTTCGTTGTAGAGCTCTTCTTACCTTCTTCGTGAATGCAAGTGTGCAAATGATGAGTGAAAGAACCCTTTTATTCTTGTGCAAACCCTAATTTCCTTTTGCAATAAATGCACAACTTAAGTTATCCGGTTACCCTATTTTAAGAGAGATCTTCTCGAATCATTGTGCTGATCTTAGAATCATTGTCAGTTAGGATTGACAATGTATCTTCTTTTCTTTAGTCATGCCATGGGTCCGCAGATCAAAGTATTTTAATTTTGAATCATACCGGATCTGTCTGTGAAAATCCTACTTTACCAGATGATTGTCAAACCGGATCAACTTGAGTGGTTAACCTCTTGCAAAACTCCATGCAGATCTTTCATATTTTTACCGAGGATTATTTAGATATTTTTCTAAGAACCCTTTAATCCGCAGCATTCCATGTGCCAAATTTAGGCACTAATTGATTAGCTGGGGGAATTTGTTTTTCTCTATGACTCCTCCTGAGCCAGAGCTCATCTGTTTAGTTTTTGGAAGGAATATTAGCACCGAATTTCGGTGCGGATCCATCCCTAATATTTTATGTACTCTTCTTCACCCAAATCTTGCTCATGTCCCTTTGAACTTCATCCGTATTCCCTTTGCCTTTACCCTTATCTTGTTTTTGATTATGATGCACCGTACCCTTTTTATCCTGATTTTTACTTCTATAGAATTTCGCAATATGACTGGATCTATTGCAATTGTAACAAACAGCATTTCTTTGCATATTTGATTGATATCCTCTTGATCTATATTGATTAGCCATATGTCCCATTCTATTTCATGCAAAGCATCTACCATTGAATGAATTTTTTATTTGCATATTTCTGCATTCATGAGATTTGTGACCATACCTTTTGCAGTTGAAACATTGTCCAGAGAAGGATGGATTAGTCTGATTCATTCTCCTTCTGCACTGAGTTGCTTTATGACTGAAATTGTTGCAATTGAAGCAGTATCCATTGAAGGATGGATATCTTTGAGCATTTGGTTACCTTACTAGAGCTCTTCTAGGTCTGTTTCTTTGATTTCTTGATCCAAAGTTCTTCTGACCAGATCTAGAACTTTCACCTTTCTCATATCCCAAGCCACGCTTATCATCTACCCTCCTTTCGCTTTCAAGAAGAACATCAAGTTGGGCTGAACTTCTCTTGAATTTCTCTTTGTATTCATTTCTTGTTTGAAGATCTTGTTTAAGAGTGTCTATCTGATTCTCAAGTTGTTCTTTATTATCTCTAGCTTCTTCAAGATCAGATTCAAGATTCCTGATTATTCTGTCCATTTTGTCGTAGTCCTCTGTCTTCTCCTTCAGGGATTGTTTTAGATTATCTTCAATTTTCCTTTTTTCTTCAATTTCTTGGGTGAATCTCATAACCCTTGATTCCATCTCATGCCTTACCATAATGACCTCTTTTGACAGCTTCTCACATAGCTTGTTTTTCTCATCCAGATCTTCATTAGTATAATTGGCTTCACTCTGATTTGCTTATTTTTGAAGTAGTTCCTTTCTCTTTTTCACAGAGATACTCAGTTTTCCTTTTAGCTCATTTATGAAATCATCATCTTGTTTGAGTCTTTCTCTCAAGTTATTGACTTCAGAGTGGGATTGTTCAAGATCATCTAGGGAAGACTGAAGTTGTTCCTTCATACCACATATATCCATTGAGATTCCCAGATCTTCCTCAAGCTGTTAGGCTCTGTTTAGAGGAACTTAGCTCTGATACCAATTGTTGGAAAACAAGGCAGATAACTGAGAGGGGGGTGAATCAGTTATCTCAAAATTCTTTAACTTTCTTTTCTTCTTTAACAATTAGTGCAGCATCAAAATGTATAAGCATATGTGATCATAAGAACAGAAATAAAATCAACACACATAACACAAGGATTTTTACATGGAAAAACTTGTTAAGGGAAAAACAACGGGGTGACTAACCCAAGATAGTATTCTCTGTTAAAAGAATAAAAGAGTACAAAATGGCACTTGCCAATTAGGGCTTATTGCCCGAGCACACTACTCACAAGAGGCACACTGCCTACAAGAGACTCACTGTCTATAGGACTTACAGAAGGTAATGAGGTGTTTGAACTGATGAGAGGCATCTACAAATGCAGGAGTTCAGTTCTGATTAGGCACAATACACTGATTTGATGCATTTCATTCTTCCTCTATTTTAATACTATTGCTCTATCACATACCGGACTTGATTTGTTGCTTTCACACTTGTCCCTACTTTTTCACACTTTATTTCATCACTTCTATTTTTCCACACCCCTACATACTAGAATCCATCTAGTATATATATCTGCATCAAGGATTTCATCAACTTTCTAGTCGGTAACAAGAACACTCAAGATATTTACAAGTTATTGATCTGTTGGCTGAATCCATGCTTGATTTGTGATGCGTATCAAAATCATATGCATAGATGTCATTAATCATGTCGGCCAACAATGTATAATCCCCCAAATAGCTTGATCAAAACCTTTTACTCATCCAGATTGAAGTCTGATGCTCTATCAGTCCGTTCTTCCTCTACCTGCTCTACTTGTCTGGAACCTATTGTGTGGTTACACAACACACCCCATTTTGACTTGACAAAATAGGGACCCAACTTTTTGCTTGGCTTGGCTTGTGTTTTCTGCTTGCTGGCGGTCTAGTAAAAGTAAGTCATGTAGATGATCCTGCATAAGGGGACTGAGTAAGTCATCATGATGAGGTCAATTTTTCAAAGTTCATATTTCATGTCAATAACCTCATGGTTGGATTGAGTACAAAATTTCATGCAGGTTTGCCTTTTGGATCACCTTGATATTCCTTAGGGAATGAGAGTTATGGTGAGTCAAAGTCCTAGTCAAACCTAATATTCCGAGGGGGGTCATATTTCTTAAACATTAGTCATCTTATGAAAGATCACCCTGATCCAATTTTATCACCCAATAAATCATTTTAGAGATCTGAACGTCAATTTTAGGTGATAGAAGCATTTACCTGTCAAACAGCTTCATATATTTTATGGGGATCATATTTCAAATATCACCCTATCTTCTGAATATCACCTCGTCGCAAAATATCACCCTAAAGACAATATCATGATGGCATCATATAATCCCGATAGATAAGAAAATTGACATGATGGTGATGTCATCATCCTTTTTACCTTGCGGAGGTATATTTCCAATAGCGACCCTTTCTACATAACATGATGATGATGTCATAGTGCAACAATGATAAACCAAGTCATTATCCTGATGACGTCATCCTGATATTTTGAATATCACCCGATCTTACGAATATCACCTGATATTTCAAATATCACCCTGCCGCAAAATATCACCCTAGGGCCAATATGATGATGACGTCATCCAACCCTGATGAACAGAGAAAATCACCCTGGCAGTGACATCATCATCCTTTTTATCTCGCGGAGGTATTTTTCAAACGATCACTCTTTTTAATAACATGATGATGATGTCAACTTATCCCATTCCACAAAGGACCCAATATGACAGTGACATCATCAATTGACTTGACATCTAAAGGTCGTCTAATCTCTAACATCCATCATCTTGTCTAATATGACTGATCTTTCCTAACATGACGGTGAGATCATTCTGACCCAATATATAAAAAGCTTGACATGACCGTGACGTCATCCTATTTGGAGGGTGATATTCCTCAATATCAAGATCATATTTCGTAACATCACCTGATTTCCTTTAGTATGACCATGACGTCATCCTTTCACATTTTAACGAAGCCCATCCATGATGATGACATCATCATCATATCCCAATCTATGAAGAGAGTCATATTAGTTAATATCCCTCATATTAACTAATGTGCATAACCGGACCCGATAGTTTCATTCAATGGAATTTAGTGAACAAAAACGCATGTATTGCATATGCATGATCTTATGCATGTGATAACTGAAAATGTAAGGCCTGCATATCATATGAAGGGTCACATTACCCTTGGAATACAAAAAGAGCTACCAGAAGGTGAAACTATTTGCAAAAACTCATAGAAATTCAAAAAATTAGGAAATTTTTGATCTTCTCCTTGGCAGGGTCATAACTCCTAGCTACTGTGTCGGAATTTAAACTTTTTGGACTCATTGGAAAGATAAACTAGTTATCTAGTTTGAGTTGCTTGGTCGCTTAGGCTTAACACCAAGCACCGATGAAGTCTTGAGCCTTAATTCTGCTCCTAAGGCTTCTGAAAATGTAATTTACCAAGATGTAGACAATACCGAAAATCATATTTTTGATATTTTTATCAAAAAATCACTCAAATGACCCTGGACCTGATCAGATATTGAAGCCATTTTAGGGCCTGATAGCATGATTTTGGTCAACAATGGTTGACTTGACTAATTTTAGCATCATATATGCATTTTGTATGCGATTGTTCACGAATTCATCATCTGATTATCTGCGCTTGCATATTCTAAGCCTGATTTAAATGTTTATTTTCCTGCTAAAATTTTTAATGATGATGATGCTTAATCCTTGTGTCTGTTATCAGGTGCACAGATATCAAGAAAATGACAAAGTGGCGAGGGTGTGTCAAAAGGTGAAGTTTGCGCAGGAAATGGCAAAATTTACAAAGATACAAGTTACAAAGTTGCATGTAGAGGTAACATGAACCAGAGCTGAGGAGGATATTTTCAAATGTGCTATTTGTTAGCTGGAGGATGGACTAAGTCAAAGATGCTAGAATATTCTGTGCCAGCTGTGTAGTTGCCAACTGGCAGACACGTGCTATTCATCTAGACTATTGATCTTAATAGATAAATCCTGACCGTAGGTCATTTGTAACCGTTCCTTCACTTTATTCTATAAAAGGTGCAGGGATGTGATAATTTTTGTATTTGGAAACTTAATTGAAATCTATTTTCTGAAATATTCAGGGCTCATTTCAAAGTTATTGTATACATATATGTTCTTGCATACTTGATGAATGAGAAGACAATTTTGATTAGAATCCATCATAAATCTTGAGTAATCAGTGTGGGAATTCTAGATATATGCTTTGATTTGTTGCATCCCTTGGAGTGCATATCAATTTGCATATGTTGTCTTCATACCTTTCCTTTGAACTTAGCATCGACTGTATCTAGCTGTGGAATGTCCTGGTGAACATATGGTTTTATTTCTTCTCTTCATGACTATATCTAATGTATATGTGGCTCAATAACTGAAGGTTCAACTTTAATTTGAAGTATTTCTTTCAATTTATTTCAATTTCAGAGCATTCCATTATCATAATTGCAAATAACTGACAATCTTAAGCAAATAATATAAATATGCAGACATCTCGTAGATAACTAAATATCATTAGCATGTTTAAGCTAAATGCATGTAGTGTTGAAAATATCATGCAAAGAATTGCAAATAATGGTAAAATTCATGCAAATATCAACCTATAGGCACATTATTTGAGTGAATTCATAGTCTAGAGGTAAAATAATTTGGAGATTTATGCAGGGCAAATATAAAGAACAGGATATTTGGAGAAATATTGATGAACTTTACAGAAATTACTAAAGAATGTAAGGCCCCTGAATGATTAACAGTAACACACATCAACCACTGAGTAACGTCAGTAGATTATGAGCTAATCAATGGAGACTTGGGATCATGAATTCTCTGAATTCATCGTATCTTTCAAGATGAGTAAAGTTTGTTGTGTAACTTTTATTCTATGTTTGTTTATGACTAATATCATCATCAACATAAATTGGTGCTAGAAGGAGGGTCTGAACAAAGAATCTGTGGATTTTTTGTAAATATTTCATCATTTGAGGTTAATGTCTACAAATATATCTTATCTGGGAGGTTTTGATTGTATCTTTGCAAAGATCTAACTCAAAGCTTCAAAGATTTCGCCAACATTTTCTGAACCTTCAAGTTTTATTCTGAGATATGATAGATGTCATTAAAATTTCAAAATCCTAAAAAAAAAAATTGAAAATAAAGTCTCATTTTGATGGATGCATATGAAAATAATTGTTAGGTCAACATTCCTTTATTTCAAGAAACTTTGAATAGGCAGCTTTATCCTTAGAATTTATTTGACTTTGGTTTATCCAATTGTTACAGGATACACCAGACTGGGGAACACAATGAAATTAATTGTCTAACTTTTCTTATAAGGTTGGATCTCTATTTGAAAGGAATAATATTCTTTATAGATGTGTTCAGGGCTGAAGCCTGGTAGGAAAATGAAGAAATTCTGGAGCAACAAGTAGATGCAGCACCAGAAATTATTAGTTGTCCAGACATTGAAGTGGACTACTTTAAAGATTTTGAATTATACTTGTCTAGAAATATACAATGTAGTCAAATATTAGGTTTATCCACTGATGATGTCCTCATTGAAAGTTGGTGCAGATTACATGACGAAGAGCATTCAGAAAGGGATTGTGATGCTTGCTTGGTCATGTTGGAGAAGACTCAAATTCTAGAACAGCAAAGAGAAGCAACACCCCTAATGATGAGTTGTTTAGAAAATACAATAGTTGAATTAGTTATAGAAGGTAAAGAGGAGGAAACATCTTTGCTTGAGTCATTCTATGGTAAGATTGATAGAAGTTCTCTACTTTATGATAAGGGTGAGGCAGAATGCAGGTATCAATCTTTTGAAAATTATAGAGAGGAAACCACTTGTTAGGATAAAGTATTTGATTCTGATCCTAATGCTTTTGATAAAGATAGTGAAACACATTTTCTTGAGTCATTTTATGGTAAAAGGGAATGGAGACAGGTGGAACAATTTAAATGCACTATTGCAGATGAAGTTCCTATGATAGTAACTAATGGAGTCATAGAAAAGAAAGTAAATCCTGATTTCATAGCTAACTCCTTTAAATTGAATGATCAAATGCAAGAATGTTGTAGGACAATGGAGCTAGATACCTTACTGGATGGAAAATGTGAGTTATTTGATGAACAATTCATGAAAGTTGAAGATGCAAAAAGCTTTGGAATTGTTGTGCATAATAAGATGCCAATCCAATGTCATTTTGAAAATGAAATGAGGGAGTATTCCTATCAATTGAAAGTTGTTTCACCTTTGCAGTCAAATTATTTAGAAGAGATAAATTTTTGTATATCAGGTTATGAAGATACTCAGTTACATGTTGATGTGCAGGGATTTAATCAAAACAGTGAGGTGTTGCCTGAAGTCAAGAATCAGACATACATCCAGAATGAGGAGACAAAGCTGGATAAAGATGAAGGATTAATACTTCAAGAGTCATACATCCTTCAATTTAAAGTGAGACTAAATACTAAGCTAAGCAATGAAAGTGCCAAGTCAAATGGAGGACCAGTTGTCAATGAAGAAGCATATTCAATAGGATTAGAAATATATCAGGTTGTATTTCTCCTTTCCACAGTGAATGATGTTGAATACTATTTTGATTATGGAAATTCAGGAGATAAGACATGCATATGGATTAATCATGAACATGATGAGCTTCCTTAGTTGCTGATAATCAGAGGTTATTCTGTTAAACATAATGAATTTAGAATACAAGAATATTTTTCAGAATACAATGATGAATTTGCTAGGAATAGAACCACAACTAGTGCCCTGATGCTCCTACACAATATAAGGAAGTATGCAAATACAGGTGTCTTTGGATCTTATCATGGATTTTATTTACCTTGTGGGGTTTGTATATAGTTCGGTAGAGTAGCTATCTTGTTTCTTTTTTTTGCTTTCTTGTTTTGTTTTCTGTTGTTTCCTTTTGTAGTTAGTTGTTTGTACAGTTTGCTTAGTGTGTTTGCTTTTGTTTGTTTGCTTGTTGAGTTCTATTTTAGTTAGTCAAGATTATGTAGCTTATCATCCTAAGAAAATAACTAAATTGTTAAGATTCAAGTGATGAGAACAAATTCATATATAGGTTATGATTCATTCTGAGAACTACTTGTGATCAGGTTTGTGATATTTTTTTCATCAGGGTGCCTTTTCTTGACTAAAGTGACTCTTTCACAATGACTCACCTAACAGCCTTGGGTTTGTTGAACACACAAGTATAGGTGTTAAGTGAAAACTCTAAAGGGACTTCCTTGCTATCAATACAATCTCCAACCTAAATTAGCAAGTGACCATAGCTTGCATACTAAGCTTGCACGATGACATCAGATGAATAGAGTATAAATTTTGAAAATCCAAAATATAATAAAATTAGGCCATCTAAGTAACTCTACCGGAGCTATAGACACCTACTGGCAGTGGGGCTCTACTTAGGGGGATTGTATAGATAACCTCGCCAGGGATATGGACGTCTGCTGGCAGCAAGGCTCTATCTAGGTTGGCTATGAGGGATGCTCCCAAACTATGTAGCTTAACATCAGTTACTCATGCTTTCAACTTGCTTTCAAGATGAGGATAATTAATCATTTGCACACACCTGATCCTTTGTTAGCATTGTTGCCATGATGAAAACTTTGTCATTCAGAAAGATTATGATGCTTATACTTAGAAAGAGTTAGAATACTATGTTAGAGTATGTTCACATCACTTGAATCATTAGAATTTAGTTTGTTTTCTTTGGTGGCAAGTTGTTGTGTGGTTACACAACACACCCCATTTTGACTTTACAAAACAGGGACCCAACTTTTTACATGGCTTGGCTTGTGTTTTCTACTTGCTGGCGGTCTAGTAAAAGTAAGTCATGTAGATGATCCTGCATAAGGGGACTAGGTAAGTCATCATGATGAGGTCAATTTTTCAAAGTTCATATTTCATGTCAATAACCCTGATATTTCTTAGGGAATGAGAGTTATGGTGAGTCAAAGTCCTAGTCAAACCTGATATTCCGAGGGGGTTCATATTTCTTAAACATCAGTCATCTTATGAAAGATCACCCTGATCTAATTTTATCACCCGATAAATCATTTATCCAGAGATCTGGACATCAATTTTAGTTGATAGAAGCATTTACCCGTCAAACAGCTTTATACATTTTGTGGGGGTCATATTTCAAATATCACCTTATCTTCCGAATATCACCCCATCACAAAATATCACCCTAAAGACAATATCATGATGGCATCATATAATCTCGATAGATAAGAAAATTGACATGATGGTGACGTCATCATCCTTTTTATCTCATGGAGATATATTTCCAATAGCAACCCTTTCTACATAACATGACAATGATGTCATAGTGCAATAATGATAAACCAAGTCATTATCCTGATGACATCATCCCGATATTTCAAATATTACTCGATCTTGCGAATATCACCCGATATTTCAAATATCACCCTGCCGCAGAATATCACCCCAGGGCCAATATGATGATAACGTCATCCAACCCCGATGGATAGAGAAAATCACCCTGGCAGTGATGTCATCATCCCTTTTATCTCGCAGAGGTATTTTTCAAATGATCGCCCTTTTTAATAACATGATGATGACGTTAGCTTATCCCATTCCACAAAGGACCCAATATGATGGTGACATCATCAATCGGCTTGACATCCGAAGGTCATCTAATCTCTAACATCCGTCATCTTGTCTACTATGACTAATCTTTCCTAACATGACGGTGACATCATTCTGACCCGATATATAAAAAGCTTGACATGACCATGATGTCATCCTATTCGGAGGGTGATATTCCTTAATATCAAGGTCATATTTCTTAACATCACCTGATTTCCTTCAGTATGACCATGACGTTAGCCTTTCACATTTTAATGAAGCCCTTCCATGATGATGACATCATCATCATATCCCAATCTATGAAAAGAGTGATATTAGTTAATATCCCTCATATTAACTAATGTGCATGCTCGGACCCGATAGTTTCATTCAATGGAATTTAGTGAACAAAAACGCATGTATTGCATATGCATGATCTTATGCATGCGATAACTGAAAATGTAAGGCCTGCATATCATATGAAGGGTCACATTACCCTTGGAATACAAAAAGAGCTACCAGAAGGTGAAACTATTTGCAAAAATTCACAAAAATTCAAAAAATTAGGAAATTTTTTATCTTCTCCTTGGCAGGGTCATAATTCCTAGCTACTGTGTTAGAATTTAAACTTTTTGGACTCATTGGAAAGATAAACTAGTTATCTAGTTTGAGTTGCTTGGTCGCTTAGGCTTAATGCCAAGCACCAATGAAGTCTTGAGCCCTAATTCCGCTCCTAAGGCCTCCAAAAATGCAATTTACCAAGACGTAGAAAATACCGAAAATCATATTTTTGATATTTTTATCAAAAAATCACTCAAATGACCCTAGACTTGATCAGATATTGAAGCCATTTTAGGGCCTGATAGCATGATTTTGGTTAATGATGGTTGACTCGACTAATTTTAGCGTCATATATGCATTTTGTATGCGATTGTTCATGGATTCATCATCTGATTATCTGCACTTGCATATTCTAAGCCTGATTTAAACGTTTATTTTCCTGCTAAAGTTTTTAATGATGATGATGCTTAATTCTTGTGTCTGTTATCAGGTGTGCAGATATCAGGAAAATGACAAAGTGGCGAGGGCGTGTCAGAAGGTGAAGTTTGCGCGGGAAATGGCAAAATTTAGAAAGATACAAGTTACAGAGTTTCATGCAGAGGTAACATGAACCAGAGCTGAGGAGAATATTATCAAATGTGCTATTTGTTAGCTGGCGGATGGACCAGGTCAAAGATACTAGAATATTCTATGCCAGCTATGTAGTTACCAACTCGCAGACACGTGCTATTCATTTGGACTGTTGATCTTAATAGATAAATCCCGACCGTAGGTCATTTGTAACCGTTCCTTCACCTTATTCTATAAAAGGTGCAGGGATGTGATAATTTTTTTATTTGGAAACTTAATTGAAATCTGTTTGTTGAAATATTTTGGGCTCATTTCAAAGTTATTGTATACATATATGTTCTTGCATACTTAATGAATGAGAAGACTGTTTTGATTACAATCCATCATAAATCTTGAGTAATCAGTGTGTGAATTCTAGATATATGCTTTGATTTGTGCGTCCCTTGGAGTGCATATCAGTTTGTATATGTTGTTTTCATACCTTTCCTTTGAAGTTAGCATCGACTATATCTAGCTGTGGAATGTCCTGGTGAACATATGGTTTGATTTCTTCTCTTCATGACTATATCTGATGTATATGTGGCTCAATAGCTGAAGGTTCAACTTTAATTTGAAGTATTTCTTTCAATTTCTTTCAATTTCAGAGCATTTCATTATCATAATTGCAAATAACTGACAATCTTAAGCAAATAATACAAATATGCAGACATCTCGTAGATAACTGAATATCATTAGCATATTTAAGCTAAATGCATGTAGTTGCTGAAAATATCATGCAAAGAATTGCAAATAATGGTAAAATTCATGCAAATATCAACCTGTAGGCACGTTATTTGAGTGAATTCATAGTGCAGAGGTAAAATAATTTGGAGATTTATGTAGGGCAGATATAAAGAATAGGATATTTGGAGAAATATTGATGAACTTTGTAGAAATTACTGAAGAACGTAAGGTCCCTGAATGATTAACAGCAACACACATCAACCACTGAGTAACGTCAGTAGATTATGAACTAATCAATGGAGACTTGGGATCATGATTTCTCTGAATTCATCGTATCTTTCAAGATGAGTAAAGGTTGTTTTGTAACTTTTATTCTATGTTTGTTTATGACTAACATCATCATCAACAGAACCCAACATCAGATGCTCATATCTTTTTCATGCTTTATCACTGGAGGCTAAATCTCAGGAATATAGTAGTCATGATGCCCCTCTTGACTTATCCAAATCTGCAACTTGCTGAGTTACACCATCTGAGAGATCTGGACCTGATTGTCAGATGTTGTTGCATACTCTGTTCTTATTCACCGGACCAAAACAATCTTCAAACTAACTTCCGATAAGGGCATACTATGTATTGTGGATGTGTGGGATAGACTTTTTTGCCAGCAATGACAACACTCATGAAGCCACACAGTGTCTCTTGCTAACAAGATATCCCAAAAATATTACATCACAAAATATATCATAGTTAGGCCACTCAATCAATGTTAGGGTACCATTTACCATCTTTTAGATCTTTTTTTAAAGTACACTAGAAATAGAGTAGTGGAACAACATATTTCACACTAGTAAGAGGTACTCTCTAGCCTCAAGGAGAATAAGGAAAAGGAACAAAACCTAATGAAGAAAAAAGTTAATTGGTGTAAAAATTTCAGAAATAGAAAATGCTACAAAAAATATATGTAGAGGAAAGGCCAATCATGGTCCTCAAGTTAATTCTCCACACAAAGAAGATGAGAATTAGGATAATCTTAAAGTTCCTCATTAAATGGAAAAATTTACCTATTGAAGATGTGACATAGGAAAATGAGGATTTTATGTGGAAGCATCCATAATTGATTAGTGTTGAGGATAATGCTTATGTGAATGGGATATGCTATGCTAGTCCAATTGTGCATAGGGATATGTATAGCCTACTTGCACATACCATAACACTAAATAAGGTTATATGATCATTCATATAATCTTATGTAGGTAGCTATGTCATCCTTTGTGGAATCCATAGCATAAGAATGGTGTGTATAGGATATATTGATTAGTTTTTTAGCATCATACTATGAATTATGTACTTATTTGAGACCTTTGGTGGTTTCCAGCCTTATAGTGGTTTATTATTCTTAAGTATTGTAAAGGATTTGTAGCATATTTCCTATTATATTCTTCTCTTGTGAAAGTTATTTCATTACAATTGATATGAGAGCATGATCTTGGAATCTATCTATGGCAACAACTAAGGCAATTTTTTTCAATTTAGCTGTCAAATTTTGAAGCATGTATCTCCCTCAATTTGGAAAATATCTTTTCTAACCTTTGAAAAGTATATCAAGGACATATTTAAGCTACTATAGTCTGGACTTGAGGTGATTAACAATATTTTTGAATGAGTTATTTCAAAATTAGGGTTTCCACCCAATTCACTCCTAAGGCTGTAAAATAGTATTTTTTTATCTAAATTCTTGAGGGTTGATCAAGGACATATTGAAGATGTTATATTCTACATTTGAAGTCATTCAAAGTAAAATACTTAACAAGGGGGTAAATAGGGGTTTTGATAAATTATTATAATTAGATTTATGTGATAGTTAAAGAGTCCTATCATGTCATGCATACACACCTCACCTTTTATCGATTGATTAGGGACCCCCTTTTCTTTGTTCCTTTCTTTTTTTGTCTTGTTTTGTCCTTTTGACTATCTTCTAAGTCCTATGTTTACCTTAAGATTTAATTTTCAGCCTTTAAACTTGTGTTTTCTAGCCTTTCATTTCTTTGGTGCCAAGAGTTCCCAAACACTTGGGATCTTAGTTTCGGGGTCATTCCTTGGCCTAGCCTTTATTTTTTTGTCTTTCATAAATGTTCCATTAAAATATCGGGTCTCAATTAGATTTTGGAACTTAGTCGAAGAATACAGGTTCTCTCCACTCTCTCGCTCCTGACCTACCGCATTTAATGCAGTACCATTTGAATTATTTACAAGGGTATTTAATCAATTTAATCAATTATTTTCACCATTTTCCTTTCAATTTTGCTAATTGAATTGCATTTGAGCCTCCACAACATCTAAAACGCAAATTTGACTGAATTTTATCATTCAAATCAAGATTTCAATCACAGGAATCAAGTTGAGATAAGGCTTCTTCTATAACTTTTAGTCTTCTCTTGTTTGTTGTTTGTCGAGGTAGGGTTTTTCTCTATTTTCTAGTTTTGTTTCATTTTTCCTATATGTTTTTATGTTTTTCCTTGTTTGGCTTGTTTGTTTGTATTTCTGGTTTGTGTCAACATCCTACCTTGTTCTTGGCCAAGTGTTGTCATTTTTCGCAGCACAGGTAGGATGTTTTGTCCATTTTGGTTTTCTAGGGTAGGGCTTAGGTTAAATTTAAATGATTTCTTGGTTTAGGTTTTCAATTTTGCAATAGGGTTAATAAATAGACCAAAGTAGATCAGCCTATTTAGAACCCTATTGAATGAGTTATTTTGTGCCCTATATTTTGCCTTAGGAATAATTAAAGTTCATGTATTTTAGGACCACAGGTCCTAAAAACACTTTTGCACTCACACTAAATTTGTTTGAATTCCCATTTGAATTTTGACCCCACTGCCTTCAATAAAAATATAAGTGTTAAAAATGTTCCTTTGGGACCTCAGGTTTTGAAGGCATGTTTGAACTAAAACTGTGGGGTCAATTTCTTCTCAAAACCCTAATCCCACTACCTTAGAGAAAAAAAATCCTTTTTGTAGAAATGTTCATTTGAATGTCCTTTCAGGACCCCAATTTCTGATGCCACATTTGGAACTTACATTGTAGGGTCAGTTTCCTCCCAGAACCCTGACACTGATCACCTTTTCAATAAAAAATAAGTGTTGGAAGCTTCCTTTGGGCCCTCGAGTCTTGAAGGGACTTTAAAACCAATCTAAAAAATTCCAAATTCCTCTGGATTTTCATCACTCAAAGTGCTTTAACTTAGAAAATATTTTATTGAAATATTCTTTTAGGACATTGGGTCTCATAAGCATTTTTTACTATGTTTCGAGATCTAGTTTTCTCTTGGAGTCTCGGTCTCTGCAAGATTAAAAAAACTTAGAAAAACCAAATGACTTCCCAAGAGGACTTTGGGTCCTATAAGAAGTTTTGTACTCAATTTCAAAAATCTATTTTCTCTTCAATATTTTGGACCGCACTAAACAAAGTAGATTTCTTGCAAAACTCCAAAGCCTAATAGAACATCTAGTCTAGGTGCATAGATCTAGATTCCTTATGTGATCCTAATTTCCAATGAAGATTGATTAATATGTAAAGAGCCTAGGTGCCGAAATGATTTACGACTCAAAACCTATTGGTTCCTGGTTCCAAAATCCTCCTGTAGCCTGCAAACCCACCATAGACAAAAATACTTGAAATGTGTAGAATTCAAAGGTTTTTTTAGAATTTTTTGAGTTTCTTATGTCTATTCTTTACATTTTCAAGAGTACTAAATCTCTAAGAGGAAATTAGTAGATCCATTAGTGGATGAGCCATCTTTTGAGGAGGAAAGATCAGTTAAGGAAGAGAAAGAGTAAGTATAGTAGCCAAAGGAGTAGCGGAGACTGGTAAGAAGAAGAAAGAAAGAAAAAAAAGAGTTACTAAGAACCATGAAGTACAAGTTTCAAGCATTCCCCAAAGTGTCTAAATTCCTATATGATTTAATGAATATAACATATACATACATGGGACACATAGACTTGGTAGCACTGAGGGTAGATACTTTTAGTGAGCATGCATCTCCTAGGGTGAAGAAGATTGCAGAATCAAGACTTGCTCATGTGGCCTCATTCCCAATTGTTGTCTAATGCCCAGAGTTAATTTTGACCATTTCCCAATATTACAACCATAGTATCAAGAGATGTTATGACTCCAATGGAAACCTAATTTTGAACCTTACACAACCAATGGTTAGGATAGCATTTGACTTGCCTCTTTATGGGGAAGTTAGTTATTTATTCGTAGATGATGCTACTAAGGCCTTTGACGAAAATATGGTTGATAATTTGAAGTATTTGAATAGGCAATGGTTAAGGGTTGAGAAGAAATCTATAACTAATATCCTTGCGAAGCTCACTAGAGATGAATTCCAAGGAGAAATTATGGATATCATAAACTTGTTGAACAAGGCATTTGGGAAGGATTACTCTAGGCCTTATGAAACATGGATGTTTCAATGCATCTACATTATTGTGAAAGTAACAATTCACCTAGACTAGGGAGTCGTGGTCTTTGCCTAAATTCTTGAGAAATTGGTATTTGTAATCAATACCAAGAAATTTGATATGTCTTCTTATTTTATATATCTGGTAGCTAGGATAGGAAACTTTCCTGGATTGATTACACATGGGGTCAGAGGAGAGCTACCAGGACAAATAAAAATTTGGAATTTTATCCCTAATTAGAGCTCAAAGAGGTAGAGAAACAATTCAAAAGAGTCAATGACACCTTCCTATATTCTATGGAAGATGTCAGATAAAGAAATTGAACTAGTTAGAGGATGGGGATAGTGGTACATTCAGTCCACAAGGTCCACCTATAAAAAATATTAGGATTTCAGAAGGCCCCATTGTTGCTACCTAGGTAGTGTAGTGACAAGATGATTCTTATGGAATTAGGCAGGTAGATCAGTGAAGTGCATTTGAAGCTACCAGTCAAGCATAAGCATGGTGTTAAATACCCTTTCACTTTGGGGTTCTATTCTTGTCCAACTATTCATACAGCCAAGATAGAAATTAAGGAGTTGGAATCTTTGAATTTGAAGCAATATATTAATAGGGATGATTTGGATCCCTTGGGAAGACTCAAACAATTGTTCCCTACTATGGGATTCCATCATAGACATGCTCTAGAGGACTTTTGGGCCAACTGCAAGGATGACTTTGAAGTCTGGAAAAAGAGTTATTGCAGATTGAATGCAGTTCATTTAAGGGCATTTGACATTAGAAATGATATTCCTAAAGAGTTGTCTAATGATGACCATATACTCAACCCTTGGTATGATATTGGACATGTTGATAAAAAGGCATTGGATGGAATTGACTATACCTTAAAAGAAGATGTTTCATTGGGATCATTGAGTGTAAAAGTGCTAGATTTCATCACTACATGGCTAGACAGGAGTATTCAAGACCTTGAGGTAGGAGTGAAAGACAAAGGTACGAGAAAAAAGGAAACTTCTACCTCCAATCCTGAATCTTATAAGAGGCATAATACATATAAAAAAAGACTTTAGGGAACCCTCCATAGAAAAAAATGAGAGGATTTATTGAAACTACTTCAGAAGAGGAGGTGGCCTCATTGCCTATGTGTGCTTTCAGGAAATATTCCATCACTCACAAGGCTGCTAAAGAAGGAGTAGTTGTTTTGTTAAGTGTAGTCCCAATGAATCAAGTCATTACTTGAAGCTAGGCTTTAGGCCAATTTCCTAAAGAAGGTGAGGAAGTTGTTCCTGAAGAAACTCAACAAACAACAATTGATCCTGTAGGGCAAGGACAAACATCTATCCCTCCTCCTATTGCACAAGAGACACAAGTGCTTGAATAAAGAAAATTAACAAAAACAGTGGAGAATGAGGCCCGAGGACAAGAAATACCATCTCAAGGCCCAATGATTGACATTTCTGAAGAAGACACTCCCTCACCTTCTAACCAAGAAAAGAAGGTGGAAAATGACAAGGAAATGGGAGATGAAGGTTCTCAAGAACAAGAAGTTCCACAAAATATAGCTCAGACCTCCACCCAAGATGATGATCAGTAAGAAGAAAATCTTGTACAGGATTGTGAGCTGCAAGTAGAGCAAAGTCATCAAGAAGAAGCTTCTACAGAACAACAGATTCATGAAGAACAACATGAAGGAGTCAAGAATGATCAAGTGGATATAAGTCCACCATTGCAAAAAGATGTTTCTTTAGGGTAGAAAGATCCTCAAGAGGAGGTTATTATTGAAAATGTAACAAATGTGGAGGATATTGTAAGAGATCAAATGGATTTAGGGGATCAAAATGAATTTGATAGATCTAAAATAGAAAATATTTCTATAAGCCAATCTCAAGAGCAAGAAGAGATAATAATAGGAGAGGAACATATTCTAACATTTTAAGAACAACAAAATCTTATAGAAACTATTGATCAACAAGATAGGTTTGTTGGTTCTTCTATGCAAGATGTACCTCCATAGAAGGAGGAAATAAACAAAGGGGAGGAATCTCCTTAGAAATAAACAATTCATTTAGAAGAGATACTTGCAGAGAAGGAGAACGACAATAAGGAGGTACTGAATAATGAGGTATCTTATCCAGAACAACAAGATAAAAGGACAGAGCCTAATAGGTCATTGTAAACATCGTCAATAGCTCCTACTTGATTGAAATTGAATTTGGAGAAGAGACAACAAGTAGTGGTCAAGACACTGCGTTTATAGGACATGATTGTGGAAGTTGAGAAGAGAAGACCAAGGAAGAAATCTTGAACTCTCTCAACCATCAGAATGAATGAACATGGAGAAAGGATTGTTGAAGTTGTAAATCTTGTTAAGGATAAATATGATAGGGATCTTTTGCACTTTGATTATCAAATAACAAATGTTAATCTAGGTAAGTAGATCCTTGAGGAGGAAATATATTCTTTGGGCTTAGCAGTGGATGTTGGGAAGTCCAGAATGCAAAAGGATAAACAAGTAAAGGATGAGCTGAAGCTGCAACTAAACCAAATGAAAACATTTGTAAAGGATCTTTTGACTCCTATATCTTAGCAACAAGTTGTTCCAACTGACACGCCAATTTTAATGACAAAATAGGAGGTCGATGCATTACAAGCCATTAAGGAAAGATCAACTATAGTAGACAAATGGATTTCTAATTTTTTTCTCAAGGTGGATAAGGATTTTGATCTTGGTCATAAATACTATGAATAGGTCTATTAGTTAGAGGGACATGTAAATTATTTTCAAGATAATATTAAAGAGGAAGAAAAGAAGTTGGGACAACACTTGAAACTTCTCAATGAGGTGAAGAGAATGAGTATACTCCTTCAATGATAAGAATGATCAAATAAATGTATGAATTTTGTTCCAATTTTAAATTTTTTGTAGGAAATGTAGCTAGTGTAGAACTCTTTCTGGATGATAAGAAAAGGTTACACTTTAGATAAAATCAAAGCTTCTTTCACGATGAAAATGGAAGATCTATTGAAAATCCCAACTAGTTTAAATGAGGATGCATTTAATAGATATGTATGTTGAATGCAAAGAATACTGAGAGGGGGGGTGAATAAGTATTCTAAAAACCTTTTCATTTACACATTCATTAATCCATTTACCAAATTCAACAACATGAAAGCAAAGTAAACATGAGAAGAGTAGCAACAAATTCATAACACATAGACACTAGGATTTTATGTGGAAAACCCAAAACGGGAAAAACCATGGTGAGTGTTATATCACAATATATAATGATAACAATTTTGAATTACATGAATGCTCACTGCCCAGGGACTCACTATCCAAGAAGTGCTCACTGTAAAAAGGCTCACTGCTAGAAAGATAGAAGAAGGATTAGCTCACTGCCAAGAGAGGATTGCTACAAGTGCATTTACAGAATGATGAAATTGTCATGCCCACATTTTCCATGTGGTCACAACACGTGTCACATGTGTCATAGCCACATCTATCATGTGGTTATGACACGAACTATCAAAAATTTTCTCACGCAACCCTAGAAACCCCCTCGCATGTGTAAGCATGCTCGGTGGTGTACGCTCAAGGCGAAAACACTACAGTTGTCGGTGGGATACAAGTACAATTGCGTGCAACCAGATGCAAGCAGTCCAACAAGGGGGTCTCCTTGATGCAGTTAACGTTGCTACAAGGTTTATATTTTCAAGGTCCCTAACCCTAATTCTCGGTAGATTTCGACAGCATAATGCCTTATGGCGTAAGTGAGAATTTACTCAACACTATACCACTTACGGGGTTCCCTGATAGATTAACAACTTCCCACGATGCCTTGTTCCTACTAAACTAACTCGTGACCTCCCTATGGGGTTATTTTTCAGCAAAGCACATTTGTCTGCCTTCTTTCTCGTTTCCTGAAATATACTCCTACTTCGAACTTAGCATTCTCAACAAGACAGTTCATTTGCCCTCTCTTCTATTTCTCTGGATCTTAATTTTGATTGTATTTCTATTGCGCTCACCTTAACTATTTCTCTAAAGTTTTCATTTGTTTATATTTCGGTCTCTCTCTTTTGGGTCTCTTCGTTTTCTTTATGTTTATCCTGTCCTTTCTTCATATTCTACATCAATCAGAGTTATCACTGTATCTATTTAACATTGTTCCTAACTTCTAGATTTTCAGATCACACAGGCTGGTTTACTACTTTGCTGGACTCGGTCTCCTATTTTTCTCCGATCTAGGATTCACTGTTACGTTTGTATTAATTAAACTTGTTCCTAAGCAAATTTGGCAGAAAGATCCATCAACTTTAGTTCTCTTATCCCATGAGGGAAATGCCGCGCATTTTCTCTTCTGTGTTTTCCAATGTTAGTTTTTCTTCTTCTTACTCTCTTGCAGGCTTTCTTCTCTTGATGTTTACTAACTACAGTTGAGATTAAAATGGCCTCACATGGAATGTCTGTGATGGCTTCTTAAGTTTATTTCTAGTGACCTTTTAAACAAGGTGACGCGTAAATTTCCTCTTCATTTTCTTGGTTATTAAATTTCGTTGATAGTTAAACTTCTGAGAAACTCTTCCCGGAATGTTATAATATATTCTGTTATGCTCCCTTTAAGTTAAAATTTTATAATCTCTTACTATCGTAAAGAGAAAACGGCACCTCTCATACTCTTAAATCAAATTACAATAAATATATGTATCTAGAAATATATATATATATAAGTAGATATATAAATTTATCTTATTGTTATTAGTAGTAATACTATTATTTATTATTAATTACTATTGTTAGATTATTTTATTAATTTATTTAACTAATATTACTGTTGTTATTATTGCAATAGTTATTCTTCTATTGTTACACATTTAAATAGTGCATGCTATCTCATGCCAACATAATATACATTTTTATAAACATATATATAGACTTGTCTATATATATATTTATATAAATGATATATTCTTCATACTCAAAGGTAGGGTTTTAACCCTAAATATTTTCTTTGTTTCCTTCTGAATGTGTTTGATTTGCAGGTATGGGCGGTGGAGGTTTGGACTGGCGCATGAGTTGCAGATGGTGGTGGCGCAGTGTATGGCGGAGGGTCACAGCGGAGGCAGTGGCCGTGGCCGCAAGGGACAGTGGATAGCAGGGTTGGGGTGGCAGAGCAAGGCGCGGCGGGGGCAGCGCATGCGGTGGAGCTTAAGCTCTGCAGGGGTCTAAAGGGCAGGGGACGTGGGAGCCGTGTTGGAAGCAGCAGACAGGGTAAACGCAGGCAGAGGCTATGCTTTCCCCGGCCACGAGGTTAAGTGGGGTGACGAGGGTGGGATGGGGGCGAAACCCCCACCCACATCCCACTTGGTGGGGTGTGGTTGGGGGTTTCGCCCCCATCCCACACCCTTGTTTTTGTAAGGGTCAGCGGTGGGTTTCAAACCCCACCGCCCCCAAAAATTTTTTATATATCTCTGTATAATAATTATATGCTGTTTATACCATAGAACAACAAAACAACACAGCGAGCAACAGTTGTATTATCCGTGCGAATTAAATTTAATAATTATTCTCAAATTCATTTATATAAGTGATATATATATATATACACTCCATGACTATAAAACCCAGTTTCTCATTTACATGACAAATATAAAAAAAATACAACAGAACAATATATATATATATATATATAGTTTTCACGTTTGTTTTTTTTTTTTGTTCTTTTAGAAAATTAATCCGTCCAACATTTAGTTAATAACTTGACATTATAAAATACAGGGAATTAAGTCTAATCCTATTAACTTCCATATACCATCACAGTTCCTCTAAAATTTGCATTTTATTTTATTTTATTTTATTATTTATTTATTTATTATTTTTTTTCTTTTATACAAAAACATAAATATATATTTCTATCTAACTATCATATACAATCCTAGTTCATTTAATATCAACTAATACATAACATCGTAAATACAGGGAATTAAACGTAAATTTCTTAAACTGCCATTTACAATTTAATTAAGAAATATATAAGCAATTGCAGAAATTAAACTTCATACAATTAATGTTAAACGAGGAGTTTAGTAAAATCGATAATTATTTATATATAATTTCTTTCCTTAATTCACATTTGCAAATTTCAATTCGGTGCATATTAGCTTCAATTAGAGAAAGGAAAGAATCATTACAAATGCATTGACTCACAACTAATTATGATCTACAATATATAAAAGTTAACAAGATGCATAATGCCTTCCACACACTTCCTAACAATACCATAGTTAAACTTAAACACCTTTGTCAAGATCAACATACAATTTCACTACTCAGCAACAGATTCTCCAAGTATACATAACTATCAAAACTCATAACTAACAACCACCACTGAAGGGAAGAATTTCTCTCTTTCCCCAAACAATAAATTATACAACTTCAGAGGAAGAGAATCCCCCCATGATGAACTTAATCAGGATGCAGTTCAATGAGCCAAACTCTTTCTATATCAAGGATGAAATTCTTTCTTCCCTAAATACAACACTTCTCCAATTCCAACCTTGAGCTTCAAAAGGAAACCTGTGTATCAAAGACAAACAAAGAAGAAAACACCACTCATCTAGCTCTCCTCCCTTCCGTAGACCTGCAAGAAGGTCACCCCCGAGCTAGGGAGACCATACTCATACCTGGGTAACTCAAGCAATCCACTTCACAGTAGGGAACAACAACAAACCCAAAGCACACAAACACCCATGGGTAAATGACACAACACGAAAACTCAACAACAGTGAGCTTTACAAGGGGCATGAGAGTGGACACACTCGACTCCAGAGTGTCACCCTTACAGATATTATAACCAACACAATTCTCTTGGCCTCAAACCAAGTTTGATCACAAAATTTCCCAAAGAATCTGTATCTGACTCTCAAGTCAAAGAACCAGTCACAAATACAAGCCCTCAAGGCTTTCAACATCCCAAAAGAAGAAAAATAGGTATGCACCCGAGGAGGATCACTCCTCCCCTACCCCAAACTTGATAAGCATTTCTCCCAAGTGGGAGAAGCTCTGTCAACAACCCGACAATAGATCCCACAGAAACAAATCTAAAACACAAACAAATAAACATCTTTCACACAATTTTTCATACAACATTCAGATATACGAAGGAAAGGTAAAACCAAACCAACCTTACAAAGCCCTTCTGGAATGAAACTATTGCAGAGCTCCACTGAGATCTCTTCCAACCTTAGCCACCAACTCCCTCTTCCTTTCCTCACCTCAAGCTGACTTTCCTCTTTTGGCAATCAAAATAAAACTCTCAAAAAAAAATCAACTAACTCCCTTCCCTTCCAAAAATGGAATTCAAATAACCCTAAACCCTCTAGTTTAGAGGAATGGGGAGGTGACACTTATCACCTCCTCACCCTTCCCAAAACCACTATTATGTCCCAAGGGATGAGTGTTGTCTTATGTCACTCACCCATCCCTAGACTACTCCTTATCCCTCTCCTCATGTCATTTCTCTTACGCATGGGAGAAATAAAAGGAGTTAAAGGAGGAAAAGACGGGTGACCCATGCCTCTTCTCCCTTCCTTCAACATGGATGACCCCACAGCACATGGGGAATCTCACTAATGGTGAGGGTGACTTCAAGTTAATCCCTCTATAATGTATGGGTTTGTAGTCATCTCTTACCTTGGGGATTGAAGAGGGATGGGTTGGGTATTGGTACAACCCATCATGTCCCCCCCATACCTCCAATTTTCGCCACTTAACTTCAGGGGGTAGTTAAGATGACTTGATGTAGGTTACCCAAGGGTTACCCATGCCAAATGGGGCTCTGGACCCATGGGGTATAACCCAGGGTCAACTTTAACCCATTCTGGACAACCATGGTCAAGGTAAAGCACAAGAAAAGGCCTCCAAGATTTAAATAAAAGAAAAGAAATTCAAATTCAATCTTTTTACAACACAAATCATAAGTCAGTGTTACAAGAGGGTAGACCAACCCATTCGACCTTATGAAAGACCACATCACGACACCATATCAAACACAGAGTGATCTTGGTTCCTTGTGGAACTAGATCGGCTTAACAGGGAATAACAATAACAAGGTGCAGAATGATCTCTGAAATCTGTGGTTTGATTAGTAAATTCCTGCACACTAAATTGCAAGATCAGTTTCACATATAATCATCATAGCCGAAGCAACTTAAAAACATGCATTATCCTAACATAGTTCTAAATAGCATAAATAAAATCATATTACAATTTTCCATCATCACCTAATTAACTTTTCTGAAATGTAAACTTATCCAAACATCACCCAATTAGTTTTTCCATAAACAAAATAAAGTTTAATAGTTTGACAAATCTGGGAACTACTATCCCACACATATAAAAAGTATCAATAACAGTAATGTAAATAGTCACAAGAATAGAAGTAAAAAGGTGGTCCTCATAGAAATGCAGTACCAATATGCTCAATATACAGATTCAAAGGACTTCATACTGTCTACCTTACTTTTCTACTGTGCTTTACATATACTTCTATTTTCTACCCTTATTATCCTTTTCTTCTCTGCAAACTACCTTAGATTATGCACACATCGAATTTGCACATTATCCACACACATCCATCCATCCAACACTGAAATCCATCGAATATATATATCTACAATAAGATTCATCTCACAATCAGGTGGGCAACCCAGACATGAAACGTGTATACAAGTGTTGTACTTGTCAGATTGATCTTGTGCTCAAACAAGAGTACAGACCCAGACAAACATACAGTAGTCTTCATATGGGTCGGCATCAATCATTCGGCTACTTGAATTAATTCTTCAAACAATGTATCTTCTCCATGTATAGATCTAGCTTTCTCGTTGGCCTATCCCTTCAGCACACACTTGTCCAATAGAAATGTCACATCATGATTTCTACTATGGACCATATGAGACTCTAGAAATTATATCCAACATTCATCATTGACCTTTTAGCATACCTTCAAATCCAAAAGACATAATAGTTCTTTATAGAAAAATGTGGATCTTGGAATTGTTGCTACAAGCTGATAAAGAACAACTTTTAGAATGTGATAAAAGGAACTTCAGAGGATATAACTCTGGATTCAGGTAGTCATGATGTGTATGTTTTCTACCTCAAAACTAGAAGACAAAATTTGCCACAGTAGAGAAATGAAGACCCTTTTTCTCTGGTATTGTGCATTGTTCCTGACTTAACTTTGTTCACTTGGATTTACCTATTTCACCATATGACTTAACTTTGATCACTAGGTAGCTATGAATAACATGTTGTTATATGGAGCCTAATTAGACTTGGAGGTTAAATTTACCCCACTTTTATCAGCGCGGTTTCCCTCCAAATTATTTAACGGGGTAAAGGTGTCGGGAGTTATTTTTCTATTAGCTGACATAAAAAACCCTATTTTTCTAATTGATATAAGGATTGATAAAAGTGGCTAAGGGTTAGGGTTTCAATTGATGTATTCTAGCATTTTTGAAATGGTATTGAGTTGCAAAGATTGCTAGTTGTAATTGGTTTGATTTACTTGATAATAATATTGGACTCTCTGTTGGTGGATATAGCCCAGGTTTGGGTGAACCACGTTAAAACTTGTCTCTCACTATTATTATTTCTGTGTATTTTCATTCCTTTGTTTAATCTTTATTTTCAATTAATTGATATCTTCTGCATGCAATCCCTAACACAACATACCTGAACTACATACAAATGTCTTTAACTACAGAGGCATACCGTCTCAAAACATTGTCACATACTTGGTATATTGTACACTACTCATACTTAGTCATTTATTCTTCTAGAGTAAGGTCTCTTTTCTATCCCAGTAGAAACCTTTTGCCTTGTTTCCATCAATGACAACATTTAACATTCATCAGAGTAGTGTTTCTTGCCAAAAATCGCTCCCTTTGGCATTGATGGCAACACTTAGTGAAAAATGCTCATCTGCTCCCCCTTAGTGTATGAACTCTATTTTTCATCTCCCTCTCAGGTGTTTACCTATTTTTCACTAGTTTTCTTCTCCCCCTTTGACATCAATGGTAAAGGTGTATGTACAGGAGTCAACATTGTGTCAAAAATACAAAAGTTGCAAAAACTATCATACTATGCCGCATATGTGTTACCAATTTTCTCTACAGCACAAATTGGTAGAGTTGGAGAACATCCAATTAATTTAGATGAGGATGTTTTTTAACATTTACCTATTATCTTATTTTGCATAGTTGAGGTGAGCTTGAGACATTTAGTTATGTTGCAGTTTAGTTGTTCAATAGAAGACAAAGAATTTTAAGATTATCATTCATTTGCATTGCAAAAGTTTGCATGAGAGATAAGATGTCTCATTTCACTACAATGATTATTCATTTTACAAATGAGATACACAAAAGAAATAAACATTACATTGAATGAAAACATAACAGATCAAGTGTCCCACACAAGCTGTGGGAATAGCTGAGCCAATACATTAGACACAATCTACTATGTAGTTGTAAAGTAAAGAAACTAATGAAGCATATAGAATAGGGCATATCAATCATTGACTGTACTTGTTGGAGTCGGTTTGATCTTCTTCTGGCTATTCTTTGTCTCTGAACTTCATATGTACCTTGACCTACAGTGATAGAGAAAGACGGGTTAGAGCTCATGATATGATCATTTCTATATACTTCATCAGATATAATAGAAGCGTAAGATATTGTCTATGATGTACAATATCAAAAAGAGAATCATCCATAGGCGGGAGATGGAGAGAAATGAAACATCACTAAGAAGTTTTATTTATAAAACTAATGTGCTTGTTTGATGTGCAAGTATAGGTGAAATCGTGTTGCTATTTTGAAGACATTTTAGCATGTGGTGTAAAGTGGGCTCCCACAAGAGTTGAGCCCAGCATGTTGCCCATGATTCTTAGGGGGGATGAAGCAAGAAAAC
Organism: Cunninghamia lanceolata; assembly: GCA_027924645.1. Classification (NCBI taxonomy): domain Eukaryota; kingdom Viridiplantae; phylum Streptophyta; class Pinopsida; order Cupressales; family Cupressaceae; genus Cunninghamia; species Cunninghamia lanceolata. Next base: position 3,251,293 of record BSBN01000334.1, on the reverse strand, counting down.
TACATCAAGGTCAGTGCATGAGATACAAGCTCAATGCCCACCTATGATTGATAGTTCATGGTGATTTGAAGTGAGAACCATTGGTGAACATTGAGCTCATTCAAAATAGCTCAAAAGACATTGCCAATATTATAATTTTGTTATATCTGTTTACTATCACATCATCATTTGTTTGTATTTAAGGTATGAAGAGGAGTCCATGAGATAGGTAGGACAATCAAACACCATTTCAATATCAACTGAAATATATTCTCATCAAGAGCTTACAGTCATAAATAATCAAAGTTAGTCGTCATCTTATCAATCATGCAGTGAAATGGAGCCAATGATAGATGTAGCCTAAAGGTACTCAAATGAAAAAGATAGTAATATTTTGCTAAGAAAAAAGTATTTAATGCCAATTATACTTAAGGAACAGGCATTTATCATTCTTTTTGTTGATAAAGTATGAAGTTACTGATCAAAACATGCAATAGTCATAAAAGACCCAAGTGTAGTCAATTGTCTAGAATTATCTACTGTGTTTGAGGCAGCATGTCACCTATGATAAGACACTCAACAATAGTGAATATGCATGATAAAATTGCCACAAAGAGCAAATGCTTGTTGCATGGTAATGAAGATAAAGGTATACTATTCAAACCCTCTTGAAGATGGTACTAGTGAATATCAAGGAGATCTAAGTATCATGTGAATACAAATAATAAATGCTATGGAATAGTAGACTGTATAAATGATACTTATCCATGTTACAGTGGAGTGAAAAGAGTTACAACCATTCAAGATGGTATGAATGAGAATACATTTGAAATGGTACAATAAACTAGGAAAACAAGAGAGTATGCTCAAATGTATATGGAGATCAGTGCTAAGTGTCATACTCATCAAGTGAAGCATGCAAGTGTATAATTGTATGAGTTAAATTATTAATATACTTTTTACCATTGCAAAAGGATGGATTGTTAGTGTTTAAATTCATCTACAAGAGGTGTTGTTCTAGAAGATAATAACAAACCACCGTCAAAACAAACGTAATGTGACAGTCATTCATGAAGGGGAAAACTTGTAGTAGGCATGTGAGTAAAATGCATGGAACGGAACAGCCATACACATGATACTATACACAAAAATGTCCATGCAATGTTCATAATGAAAGGTGTCATACACAGGCTCAAGCCTATCTAATATGAATTGCTGCCTTTTCAAAACCAAGTACAACTATAAAATGATTCAAAGATATATGTGATAGCCACCTGTGAAGACATAGTGATAAGCATAGAGATTCATGAAAGAATGCACATTTTAGTTTAGAGATAGTAATAAAGAGTGAAGATAATCATTAGTTTAGTAATGACAGCCATACAACTATGATGAACTTTGTCACATACTCTTAGAATTCCTAAGGAAAACAATAAAAAGGCATCCAGAAGCAGTTATATAGAGTGATTGTGTTCATAATCTTGTCATGACTCAATCTAAAGAAGTAACACATTATCCAACTGTCACATAAAATCCAAGAAAAACTAGTCACATAAGATATGAGGAGCAACATTCAAAGCATGAACCAAAAGGATTCCAAGTTTGAGAAAATATGAGATATCCAGAAATGGAAAAAAACCATTTGTTTTATCATCAAGATCACGGCCAGAGAGAGGCTCTTTTTTCACAAAAGATCACACCCACTTTAGGGTTTTGAGCAAATGTCATGGACATTGAAGAAATAGAGGTCACGCTCAGGTGAAGGGAATAAAAGCTTAGAGCTTCCTCATGAGGCTATGGCCTCACCTACAGAAATGACTGAATGAAATAGCATTTGTCTCTTTGGTTTTCTTTTAGGAAAGTGAGAGAAAGGTGGAGTCATTGAATCATAAAGAAAACCTAGATTTCTTCGTAAGGTCACTACCATAAGGGTTTGATAAACAAATGAAGGAAGGAAATGAAATGTACTTCCACCATGTTGTCCAAATTAAGCATCTATTTTGTAGAAATACAAGAGGAAAATGTAGAGCTCAACTGGAAAAGAAGCTTACCTGTTGTGTGCTGAGAAAGGACATAGTCGAACCTCGTAAGGAGAGTCTTAGAGAAATTTCATGGTGGCCACAAGCCAAAGAGAAAGAGTAAAGAATAGTAGAACAAAACAAATACATCAGGAGCTTGTTCAAAGCCATAGCCAAAGGGTTGAAAAAACCAATGATAAGTAAAGAAAATGGTTTAATCTGTGACACTAAAAGCATTACCTTTATTTTCATGCATAAAAAACCTCCAAGAAGTGTGCTCACAGACAGTCAAAATGGAGGGTCAAACTTCGAACCCTAGCCATGGCTTTGGCAGTTAAATGCAGAGCATTTTCCATCAAAGTTAAAGCAAAGTGGATGAGGACAAGATCATTCTTGTTAGATTTGCTTTCTTCTGGGTGAAGTTAGATAGATAAGGACAAAATAGAGTCTTTATGAAGCATATAAAGCATGTTTTAAAGAAGATTTTGGTGGGGACCACTTGACAGAAGTTTTTGGTAGCTTCTTTTTTCAGTTTGGAAGCATTTTAGAGGGCATTTTGACAACTTTTCAGAGGAGCTCAAAAATGGATTTACATGTCTATTTTTAGGAGCTTTTTCTATTTTTTTCTCTTGGGAGATCTCTTAGCAGGCATTTATAGGAGAAAGCTAGTTCTTTCTTGAGTCAGTTGGAGATTATTGTTTCTTCTCTCTTGAGCACAGGTAGAGAGTTTGTAGACTTATTTTTTACTCAATTTTTACCAGATTTTCATGTATTCCTTCTAGTTCTATATAGCAGATCTTTCCTATTTCATATATTTGCCTTAAATTTGCAGCTTTTGATATGATGTTTCATTGTGACAAAACTTTGTCCTTTGTCATGTCTCATTACTGTGAAATTGTATGCAGATATTTCTTTTGATCCTAGTTATATGTTTTGTCCAAATTGAGCCTTCATATAAATTATTCTTGGATTGAATGTTCTTGGTGGGATTGTGAAAGGTTATGTTTAAGGGGTTGTTTGTGGGTGAGAGCATTCAGATAGATTAAAGTTTAGAGTTCAAAATTTTATTTGCAGTTAACTTCCTATCCCTTTTCCCTCTAAAAGTCATTTAGATTAGGAAAAATCATTAAGAGAACCAGCTCACTCTGGAGGTTCACTCCAAGTTTAGGCAACCCACAGGCCTAGGAGTGTTCCCTTATGTCAACATATAGTTAAGTTGAATAACTTAGCATAGGGTGCATATCTGATTGATAATAGTTTTTGGCACACCAAGTGGGACAAATTGGACTAACTCAATCTAATAGCATGTTCATATATCACTAATATTTGGTTTTTGTATCAGTGATCTCAGCCTTTGGAGGTAGAAAATCAAACACATCTAGCAACTCTGAGCTCAAGTTTACTGGTTTCGGTATGATCAAGTGCTGGTATGTTACAAAAAATCATCTAATCATTCCATTTTCCAGCTTTTATATGAGTAGAAATGTCAACTTTTCATAGCCAACAAGTATACCCGCCCCCATATTATGAAAATACTACTTATCCATCTCCATATCAGACCAACTATGTTGTTGTTTCTAATTCCATGATTTTTCAAAATTAGCAAGCACAATATAATTGCCACCCACCCACCCCTGCTCAGCCTCCTTACCAGCTATACACAAGTAGCCATAATGCTAGTTTTAGTCCAAATACTTAGGATGCTTACTGCCTGCCCATTCCCAGCCAATCTCCCAGTCAGCCAAAATATTCTGAAATGATGGAGCTTAAAGACATGATTAAGGACACTTTGATACACTTCATGTAGTAGATAGAGGAGATTAATAGGCAACTTGAGTATAACTGGCAACAGGAAGAGATGGCTTATCAAGCATATCTTCATGAGCAGGAGCTGGAGGCTCAAAAGAGAAAATTTGAGGAGAATCTTTCTCAACATCTAGATGCAAAGGAGGAATAGATGAGACTTTTTATCGCTCAAACACAAAGGCCCAAAGCCCAAGTAGCTCCTGACGTTCCAAATAAGTCTAACCAGGAAGATGTTTGTAAGTATAATCTTCCAAGTTTCAAACAAAATGAACCTCTTATTCCTACCAAGGTTAGGATTTCTAGTTTCAGAAATCCTTTACCCTTGCGAGAACCTAGGTTGGTACAGTCTAAACTTGTTATGCTTCAAAACTAGCCACTTGAAGAACCCTTTTCCCTCTAAGAGATTAGTTTTGAATGCATACAGATTCCCCAAAAAATCAAAATCCTAAGTTTCAGAAGTTTTGATTTTGCTCAGGAGCCTGTTTGCACTCAAGAAAAGTCCATTAATCCTTAGTTTCAGCCATATCAAGAACCTGAATCAAGTCATCAAACTCTTGAACAATCATGGCTGCCTTCTTGGACTAGGTATCCTGAATGCTAAATCTTGTTAAGTCTACCCTTCCCAAACCAATCCAAAATCAAGAAGCAGAAGAGGTAGCAAAATCTGAACCAATCAAGATTCCAAGTTGGTGTGGTGAATGAGAGCAAAAGGTTGTAGAGCCCAAACTGATCATAATTCCAAGTTTCAATCTAGTAGCTGAAGGTTCATGCAATCCTTCATATGCCACCGAATCAGATAAATCAGATGTGAAGCAAGAGGTTGCTGATGTTTGTACTGCATCCCCAACTAAGTATGAGCATAATGCATGTGTAGAGGAAGTTGATTCAAACTTGACCTTGAATCCTTTGCATTTCAATTCATTTGAAATTTTTTCTAATTATGTTCACAAGATGCATGAAAGAAGGGTATAGAGGTCATAGGGCAAAAGTCTTCAATTACAAAGACATAATGCACAAGTCCCATTGGATAAAGTACCACATGAGGAGGAAGAATCAGTTTCTTTGTTTGATTAGTTACCTGGTTTTGTAGAGCCAGATGAGGAAAACATGCTCATACCAAGGACAACAGTTTTAGAGCAGCAGGAGAATCCTCAACAATATGAAGAGTAGTTGATTAAAACTAAGCAATCTAACAATGGGGTCTTGGATCAAGTAGAGGAGCTTGAAGGTAAGCATACCATGCAACCTACTCAGCTAGATGAGAATAGCTACAAGGTAATAAGAAGTTCCCCATCACATAAAAATGAAAATAATAATGAAGAAGATATGTTTTGAGATGATCTTGAGGTTCTTGTTTGAAATTTAGATGTCAAACAATCATCTTTTGAGGGGGAATGTGTGGAACAATAGGATGAAGAGGTAAAAGAAAGTGTTGGAAGGATTTATTTGCTGAACTTCCTTTGTTTGTTAGTATTGATGAAGACAATGCATATGAACTAACAAAGTTATCAAGTTCTGATCAGGAAAATGATGAAATCCATTCAGACAAAGGACTGTTCCATGAGCAATTAAATGAGGATAGCTTGGTTGTGGAGGAGCACAAAGTTGAAGTCTTGATTTACCCAAAGCAAGAAGCAGTTGTGTTTGAGGAGGTAGTCGATAGGAGTGAAACTACAAGGAACAGTTTAGTCTTTATCCTTGTAAGAGGATGCCCAATCTAGTTTTTAGCTGGTGGGGAGCTAAATAAGGATTCACATATTGTTGTTGTACCAAAGGAGGAGGTTATAGCCATAGAACAGTAGACCCAACCTACCTGTGCATCTCAAATAAGTTATATGTTTGATCAAACTCAAAAGGTGAGTGAGTTTGCTTATGTTCTTCATGAAGAATCACAACAGTTTGTTGGGTATCTTATTGTTTTTCATCTTTTATCAGTGGTCTATAATCTGGCAAGCCATCCCATGTTGGTTAGGAGGGGGAGTTATTTCACCCAATCTGTGAATGGTTTTGTTTGACCAGCTTCTTTGGCTGGTTAGAGTAGGTTAGAGTTAGTATTTTTAGTTAATAAGTGTAACATGTACATTTTCCTTTTAGTTATTTATGTTTCCCTAAGTGTTGTTGCATGTGTTTTCTGGCCACCAGGGCTTTCTAGTTTGCTTTAGTTTAGTTTTCTACTACTATTTGTGTGGATGGGTAAAAATTAGGTCAATAAGATCAAGCATGTAAATCGAAACCTAATCCTACCACCATTAAATAATCGAATCCAAAGGAAACCAAAAAGCATGCAATTCAAGAATAAGATCACCTAGATTGTATGATTCCTTGTTTGTGATGTGGATTGCTTCTCAACAATGAAGAATTATTAAGATCAAAGCTGCCATGATGGATAGATGATAGTGATAATATGCTCAATGGATACTCAATATGCTCAAGATGATAATGTAGACGCTATAATAATGGTAGATTGATAATAGATCTGAAGTATGGAATGAGAAGGTGTTTATATAGGCCTCAACCAAAATCCATCAATGGTGAAGATGATAAGATAGAATGGAGGGATGAGATTAATCAAGAAGATAGGTGAATGGGTACAAGCCATGTGTCCATAGGCAAGACCTATTTTAAATGCTTGTAGTTGAGTTGTTATTGATGATAAGATAAGTTTACTTAAAATAGAGAGATATCCTATTTTAAGGATTTGATGATGAGGATAGTCATTTTTAGAACCTCAATCTAGATCATTCCAATGAACAAGGCCAACTTATACACATAGAAGAAAGTATTAAGATAAGGGATGATTTTAAATGAGAGAGGAAATAAATTAAATAAATTGAAATTTATTTAATTTATACAAGTGATGATAAGATAAATAAATAAAATATCAATTTCATTTATTTACTATGGAGGAAAGCAATGAAATAAATTAAGGAATTTATTTAATTGTTTGGAAGAAATATCAGAAATAATTAAATAATAAAAATTATTTAATTATGAGAAATAGAAGAAATTAGATGAAAATTTAGAGGGAAATTAACTAAATAAATATGATTTATTTAATTAATTAGAAAGATGGGTGATTAGATGTTTTCAAGACAAGTGTGCTAGGACAAAGTTACCTAAATGCCGATGCAAATGGTGAAAATGCAATAAATCGATAAATAATGAAATGAGTCAATTTTAGGTGTCTACATTTTGCCCCTCTTTGGTACAATGTTCATTAGAATGTTGTGTCAAAGAAAATATGATGATTCACTCGATAAGCAAGGTTATGCCCTAGTGTAACTGGCAGGTGATGCCCGCTCGAGAAGTAAGCCAAACTAACCAGGAAAGGCTGGGTTGGCTCGCGATAAGATGAAAGGCAAGAAACAAGGTTGACATGAAGAAAATAGGGATTGCATGGGAGAAGTTGAGATAGTTTAGAAGAAACTAGACTTTGGTATAGAAGAATTAGGGTTTCACTCTAACACACTTGTTTGGAAGGATGAAGGTGAGAGACATGTTGACGATGGTGAGAAAGAAGAATGAAGATGAAGAGAATGATAGATCTTGGTTGAGGACTACATAGAATTATGATAGAATGGATAGATGATAAAGCAGCTTTAAAATAATTGTTCATAAAAGTAGAGAAATGCAATCCTTATGTTTGATATAGCATATGATTATTATGTACCAAGGTATAAAAGACCAAAGCATTAGGGTATCCAATGCATAACTAGCATACGACAATCTTGTCTAGATGTATGAAGTCAAAATGTTGAACCAACATACACAAGATATGAATAGAAGCTAGTGTTCTTGAGATGGAATTTGACTCTTCAAGCAAAGGTTTGAGCTTACTTCCACTACACATAATGACACCTTGCTGGTTATATGTATGGAACTAGTCTTAGCATAGAATAGTCTTAATGCATAAGAGACTATTTAGCTTCTCAGATGCAAAAGGATATTGATATGCAAGATGCTAATCCCAACACGTACAAGATACCAATATTCATAGGAAGAGAATAAGATCATCCCACAGACATAGCATATGAAAGTAATATGACCATGCCTCATTTTGTACTTCATCGCAACATACCAAGATATAGATAAATCAAGGCAGTCTTGATTAGGCATAGGAAAGGGACAAAAAATAAATCAAATGATAAAATAAAAGATATTGTCATCATGTTCTCTTGCCAAATTTAAGTGCTCTTGGATGGAATGGATAGCACCTTGTTGTGAGGAAAGATATATCCTGTTGAAGGATAAAAATTACAAAATGGTATAGCAAATGTTGGCTTGAGTCATGTGGACAAATAGCTTCCAGCTTATCCCTAATTTGTTAAAGTGCTTGAGCTTTCTCAGATACACATAATCTACTTCTTCCTTGAGCTAGTCAAAGAGAAGAAGATGGAAGATGAAAGAAGATGGAATGAGGTGGATCGTCTGTGCTTGCATACTGAATACTTCCTTCGTATTCTAGACTACCTACATACCCTGTATCCACGGGATGAAAGCACATTACGATGGTGATGAGACATGATTATATGTAGTTCTAGGATTATTGATGATATAAGTGATGAAAGATAGAAGAAAGTGAGATGAATTATTAGAGGATGATTAAAAGAAAGATTAAAGATGGATGATGAGAAAGGTCTATCACCTATGCCTGAATTAGAGTGCTTCCTTCACATCTCAGATTGCCTACATACCCTGTATCCACAGGATCAAGCCTTTGAATGATAGAGATGAGATTTAGTTCTTGTTTATTGTGTTGGTGGTTGATGATTGGATGGATTGATTAGATTGATGAGATTGATTGAATGTTGTTGGATGGTGTTATTGATGACATGTGAGATGTTTGATGAGATGAGAGAGATGTGATTCAAATGCAAGATAAAATGATAACATACACAAGCGAGCAAGCAAGTGTGTACAAATGAATAAAAAACAAACAAGGTATTGTCCTTGGTCAAGCTGTAAACCAATTATTGATTGATTGATTTATGATAGTGATTGATAGTATTGTCATGGTGGGGAATGATATATTCCCTAGATCAACACAAGGATGATGATGATGAGGATTGACTGATTGATTTGGTTTACGTCAAGAATAGGATCAAGACCATTGATTGCACATTGATAATTTGACAAAATTGATTAACTTGATTGGTATGGATAAATGATGACTTGCATTTGGGTCATTGCTTGGATTCTTTTTATTTGATGATGATAAATTTGATGTGATTGATTGGGTTATGGATTGAATGTTTGATGATATATGAAATTATTGATGAGATGATATGGATTGGATTGATATGATTTTGATTGATTGGATGGATTGGCTTGATTGATTTGATGGATTGAGAGGATTTGATTGGATTGTAATTTCTTAAAATGTCCCCTTGGGGGTTTTTCCCTCATAAGGTTTAGCTCTCGGGTCTTTAGAGTGCATTTAGGACATTTTAATTCATATTTTAGCATCCCAATGGAATGAGACCTAAGTCCTATGGAAAATAGGACCTAGGAGGACCCCTTGAGCTGTACCCTATCTAAAATAGGGGGAGGACTTGGGCGCTCGTGCCCTAGTCCTGCCTTATTTTAGGACATCCTCAATTTCTGTGTGTCAGTTAGTGACCATTATTAGGTCCCTTTGCCGACATGGTAAGTTTGAATTTAAAATATCTTGATGGGAGTGCTTGTAGATGCATATATAAACATATGTAGGAATTCATTTGTAAATGAGATTCCAATTAGCAAGCTATTATGTTCTTAAGGTGATTCAAAGCTTTCTATTGTGTTGCAAGAGTAGACTTGTATGTTTTATGTATTGATATTTGCATATCTGAGCATGAATCTCCTCATGGCATGAAGAGCATCTTCCTCCATGAGAGCTTCACTATAAGGTGACATATCATTGTGTTTTTATCATTGATTCCTTTGGCTTTGGCCTCTACCTCACAAGGGCATGCCCTCTTTATCTGATAATGGTGTTTGGAGACTTAAGTGTCCTTCAGGGTTTGACTGAGGCAAACCTCTAAACACCACAAGCCCCAAACCAAGTCTTATGATTGTAGGTTACATGTGTCGCATCCATAAAAATTGGAGTTGTAGGAAGGCTTGGAAGACATCAGGGATTCAGGATCTAAAGGAAAGATGGACAAAGGAGTACTTCTGGGAATAGGGCGCTCACTCCAATGTCCTCTGTAGACAAATTCTAGAAAATAGAAGTTACAAGGCTGATCAGTGTCTGAAGGAGGTCTAGATTCCCTAAAAAAGTAGGTACCTTGGACTTGGGTGCCTACTCTAGTGTCCCCAAATATTCCACTTCAGAACCCCAAAAATAGGTATTCTGTAATTTTTCATTTTACTCCCGTCTGCAAGATCTTTTCTCGTAATTCATTAATTTGTTGTGGTATTTACATAATTAGGGTTTTAATGGTCAATTGAGCATAGGAGAAGGGAACATTGATAATTAATTCCCTAATCCAAGCATCCCCTCATTTTTAAGTGACCTAGGGTATGATAGTACTCACCACTTGACCCTAGATCCTTCAATGTTAGGGTGAAAGGAGGATTTTAACATCTAAGCCACAAAAGATCAACAAATCCAATTTTACCCTAAACATTTTGGTGAACCTGTGTCTTTGAAATTAAATTACAACTTTCTAAGTGTTTATCTATAGATTTGGTGTGATTTCATTCATTCATATAGGCAGTTAATTTATTACATTGGAAAAATTTCAAAAAAATTGAAAAATTTAGAAAAATACAAAAAAATGCATTGTTGGGCTTACTAAATTGTGTCAATTCTTTCTAATTTTTCCTAATTCATGATTTTTGAATCAGATCTGATATAAACTATATAAAAATACAAAAATTCAAAATCTTACTTTGCATTTTCATCATTTAATTGCTAAGGTTTTGTGGAAATTTTGACAATTTTTAGATAACCTAGTAATTCTAAAATCTAGGGTTTGTAGGCAAAATCTTTTATCAGATTTTTATATTGATTTTAGATGCTAATTAAAATTTTCATTTTCCTATAGTCTTTCATTTTAGTGTGAATTTGCATTTAAATTTATATTATTTGCATTTTTGCATTGAAAATTTCAACAAAAACTAGCAATTTTAGTGCATTTTCATTAAACTTGCATGGGAATTTTGCATGATTAAGCTTGAAAATAATTTTCAGATCTGAGAGTATGTAATTTCCATTAAAAATCAGACTTCAAACCATTCACATAGCATTTTGTTCCAAAATCTCAAACCTAGGGCTTTGAAAAAAAATGATTTTCACTAATTTTGGCCTTATCGACTTCATAAATTTGCACCATAGGTGTTTTGTGAAATATATTTTTACATTAATTTACTGTTATCAGGGTAATAATTTTCTTCCCCTCATAAAAATCTTCACAACACCCTTTTAACAGGCTCTTGTAGTGAAAATCAGTGAAAAACTACACATTTTGACAATTTTTGCCCTAGGGTTTGGCCTAGTTTGTATTCCAAGCGTGTTGTGATCAATTTTATGGATTAAAGTGACTGTTATTATTGATATTATTTGTTGTACCTCCTGAAATTCATTACAACACCCATTTTACTAGGTCTTGGAGTTGAAAAACCGTGAAAAATAGCCTATTTTTACTACATTTTCACTAGGGTTTTACCTTAAGAGGCACTGAAAGCATGTTGTGTTGGATATTTTAGCACCAAGAGTATTTTATTGCTGATATTATTCTCTTTCCATCATCATTTTTCTCACAACACCTTTTGTTATGCTCTTTTGCCTTGAATTTTGGTGAAAAAAGTGCCTATTTTGACATATTTTCACTATATTTTGACTTGGCATTATCTTGGATTTGCATCGAGAGTGTGTTGAGAGTGATTATATTTCTATTTTTGACTGATATCAGCCATATAACTTGCTTCACTTAACTGAAATCCTTACAACATCCTTTGTTTCATTCATTTGCATTGAAAAAGTACAAAAAATCAAGCATTTTAAGCTATTTTGCATATAGTTTTGCGCTTGTCTTTTGCATACTTTTGAGAAGCTTTCAAAATATGATTTTGCATTGATTTGAAGATATATAACATGGATAATTATTTAGAAGAGTTATTTGCATACATCATAGACATTGATCATTTCTCTAAATTCACTGATAAACATCCTGAAGTTCTAGAACAAATAGCATACATTCATGATCTTGATCTCTCTATGTGCTCCACATATGAAATCCTTTGTCATATAGGTGACTTTGATAGCTTCAAAACTCTCATGGGAATATACCCTTCGATATTGGATGATCTCACTAAATTCTTGATCAACAATATATATACTAGTGATGATCTTAAAATGTTAGATGAAGCCTTGGATGACTTTATGAGAAATTCTACTATGGTACCTATTGCTAAAACATGTGATGATAACTTTGGTTTACCTTATGATCCCTCTCCCAAAGTTGTTCCTCCTCATGAGGACACTTTTATGCAAGAGGATGATTTCATTGATACATCTCTTACCATCATACCACCACCTTCCCATTCCATTTCTTTCCCTAGCCAAGATGAAGCATTGGTGAATGAGGAGTTTCCTTTAACAAGGAACATTCCATGGGTCGACAATGAGCTTTCATCTAACAATAATAAAAACTCTATGCATGAAACCTCTATGGCTCATCCTACCAATCTTATTCCATTAGTTAAGTGTTCACACACCTTGGATATCATTAAGGATGAGAAAACCTTTTATGTCCTACCTTTGTTTGAATATTCAAGTCATTTGGACATCACTAAGGATGTAGTCCTAATGGATGAGGAGAAATCTCACATTAAATCCCTCAAGGATGGATGTTGAGATCGCTAAAAATAATTTTCTTCTCCCACCACCTAAGAGGATAGCGCATATGTGTACTAACGAACTTCAACAAGAACATATTCCACCTAACATTGAGACAAACCTAGAAGCATTTAAGAATGAACAAAAGAATATTGACAATGACTTGGAAATTATACCTCATGTTTGGGAAGAAAACAATGATTTTATTGATGACAAGACTTAGCACGAAGACCCTATAGGTAAGTATCTCTAACCCTTTATCTCTCTCATGATGTACTTCCCCCATGATGTGTTATGTGTTGTTTAGGCCTCTTGGAATGACCTCAGATTCTCCTGTAAGGTTTGGGATACCAAGAGACCACCTCTGTTGTGACCTTCTTCGATTTGCATCATCATTCTTCTAAATTGCTCTCTCTGATTTCATTGTTGTGTGTTGTGTCTTAAGGACATAGCATCGTGGTTGCTGACTTCGGGGCACCCTCCTACATGACTGTCCCTAAGACACTTGTTTTCTCCTCTCTTATTTATTGTTTCCCTTCCTCTAGTATTTCCACCTAGCAGGTGGATGATGACAAACATTTATACTAATGTAGACCTAGTGTCCCTTTCAAGAGAAATCAAAAAAATGGACTTAGTTCCTACTATGACGATGGGGTTGTATATCTTATCCAATGTTTGGCTAGTGGAAGCACTTGTGCTTTTTGCATAGTGAATTTTATGATGTTTCTCTCGCATTTACAAAGCTTAACAATACTACTGCTCTATGCACCTTTATTTGCCTTTGAATCTGGCCTTGGTGGTACTCTATTCGGAGAGCGTCATGATATAGCCTCACAGTTATCTTCAAACTCTGAATTCGTTGTATAACCTTTGCTTTTAGTGTGGTTAATCATATGCATTGATGTTGATTATCATGATTTTGTAGACACTAACATGTTTCTTGCAAGGATGTGTTTGTGGGAACATTTGGTGATCGTAAAGTACATGTCACCTCTGGGGGCCATGGGATTTACGAAAGTTGATGTTCCCTTGTGTGTTTTCTTCCTACCTTAATGTGCTTGATATCAATACCTAATATCAACCACCTTAAGGTGAGGGCATATATAAGGTAAGCTATCTGTTGTAGATGTTAGCAATGTTCTTGTCCTCAGGTGTAGGCTAGTACGATGAGTACTTCCTGCATCATGAGTTTGTTTGCAATCAATCAATTTATTTTAAAATCTATTGCGTATACCTCCTTTTCACCGTAAGGCGTCTCTATGATGTGAGTGGGGTTCTATACTTTTGACCTCATACATCCTTTTCACTATAAGGTGTCTCCATGACATAGGTGGGGTGGTATGTCATGCTTCCTTTTCACTGTAAGGCGTCTCCCTGACGCGGGTGGGGTTGCATTTTCAAAAGTCCTCTGTAGAGGTGGGGAGCAGTTCTGTGACTAACTCAAGCCTTAAGCATATCTTTGGTGATTGTTGTGGTGAAGCCCAATAATTGGTGTGCCTGTAATGTGTCTAAGATGGTGTTGGACCTAGAAATAGGTACACTCCATCACTTATTTGCAGTGTTTTCTCTGTGTCTTCAAATGTGTGTGTTTTTGCCTGCTTGTTTTGTATGGCATGTTTGTTGGCCCCTATGCAGAGACCAGCACCTTTGAGTAGTTCTTTGTGCATTTTGGGAGGTTTTGTGTGTATTGTGTGTGTGTTGCCCCATATATACTAAGACATGTGCCTTAAGGTAGTGCATCCGATATTATGGCAGGTTTGTTTACATTCCATTACTTGCATTTGCATTGCATATATATGAGAAAAAGAAAAGAAAAGATATCATTTATGTCTTCGATGCATTAATGTGTCTTCTATGCATTGACTGTCTGCTCCATGTTTTGCATGATTGTAATTGTCTTCTCTATGCTTTGCGTTCCTGTTACTATCTTTTATGTAGTTGGTGTGTCTTCTCCGTGATTGGTGTGTTTGATGTGTTTATGACCTTACTTTAATGTATGTATTGGCCTTGCAGTTATACATACATTAAAGTGGGTGCTAAATGTAACGTCAGAAAATGTCTCCTTGGGGGCTTTTCCCTCATAAGGTTTAGCTCCCAGGTCTTTAGAGTGCATTTATGACATTTTAGTTCATATTTTAGCACCCTGATGGAATGAGACCTAAGTCCCATGGCAAATAGGACCTAGGAGGACCCCTTGAGTTGTACCCTACCTAAAATAGGGGAGGAGAACTTGGGTGCCCACACCCTGGTCCTAACCTATTTTAGGGCAATCTCAATTTCTAAGTGTTGGTTAGTGACTGTTATTAGGTCCCTTTACCGACACGGTAAGTTTGAATTTCAAATATCTTGGTGGGAGTGCTTTTACGTGCATATATAAACATATGTAGGCATTCATTTGTAAACTAGATTCTAATTAGCAAGCTATTGTGTTCTCAAGGTGATTCAAATCTTTCTATTGTATTGCAAGAGCAGACTTGGATGTTTTATGTGTTGATATTGTAGATTTGAGCATCAATCTCCTCATGGCATGAAGAGCATCTTCCTCCATGAGAGCTTCACTACAAGGTGACATATCATTCTATTTTTATCATTGATTCCTTTAGTTTTTGCCTCTGCCTCAGAAGGGCACGCCATCTTTATCTGATAATGGTTTTCAAAGACTTAAGTGTCCTTCGGGGTTGACAGAGGCAAACCTCTAAACACCACAACCCCCAAACCAAATCTTGGGATTGCAAGTTACAGGTGTCATATCCGAAAAAAGTGGAGTTGCAGGAAGGCTTGGAAGACATTAGAGATTCAGGATCTGAAGGAAATATAGACAAAGGAGCACTTTTAGGACTAGGGTGCTCACTCTAGAGTCCTCCATAGATAGATTCTAGAAAATAGAAGTTACAAGGCTTATCAATGTCTCAAGGAGGTCCAGATTCCCTGAAAAAGAAGGTACCTTGGACTTGGGCACCCGCTCCAGTGTCCCCGACTATTCATCTTTGAAACCCTAAAAATAGGTATCCTGTAATTTGGCATTTTACTCCCATCTGCAAGATATTTTTCTGTAATTCATTAATTTGTTGTCATATTTGCGTAATTAGGGTTTTAATGGTCAATTGAGCATAGAAGATGGAAAAATTGATAATTAATTCCGTAATCCAAGCTTCCCCTCATTTGCAAATGACCTAGGGTATGATAGTACTCACCACTCAACCCTAGTTCCTTCAATGTTACGGTGAAAGGAGGATTTTAACATATAAGCCACAAAAGATCAAAAAATCCAATTTTACCCTAAACATGGATGAATGGGATTGATGTGATTTTGGTTGGTGAAGGGATGATTTGATTGAAGGAATTGGATTGATGGATTTATTTGATTGATGTGATTTTGATGAATTTGATGTGATTCGATTGATTTTATTTCTTAGATTTTTTATGAATATTTTGATGTTTTTGGATTTTTGAGATATTTAATTTTTGGAAAATGCCAATGGATTTACAATTTCGATAGCCTTTATGCTAGATACCAATGACAAGGGAAAACCAAGTCTAGGTGCAAGGTTGGAGGTGGGAGTGGATGGAAGGGAAGACTCATGATAGATAGATGGGATGAATAAAAGGGTTAGGTGGAATGGAAAGCTCATGTCAAATAGATAGATATAAGGATAGGCTATAGTGGATGGATGTGTGCATCATAAGGGAGTTAGGATGTGATCTCTAAAGACTATGTCGCATGAGAATAACATGCCCCCATTCTTGGTGGTGGAATTAGGATTTTGCGTGACAAAGCTTATGAGAAAAGGATGAGAAAATGATAAGGTATATCAAGAGATATCCAAAGCATATTTCAACATTTTGCCCCCATATCTTCATCAAGATCATAAGGAGGAAGGGAGGATGAATGGACTCAATAGGATAGGTATTTGGGTGTAATGGCTAAGGATGGTAGGATAGGATATGGAAATGGTAGGACATGATAATATGGAACCTGATAGGTTGGAAATGATAAGGTGGATGAGACAAGGTGCCCCCAAGTGTAAGTGACATAGAAGACCAACCTACACATGACACTTATTTGCCAGGTTTTCATCATGGTACTTATCCAAGGCACCTGTTTACCAAGTTTTCATCGTTGGATGAAGGGATTTCTCTTTACTTTTCTAAAAAAAAATTACGGTATGACAATTACACATGGTGCCTACAAGAAGGTTTTCACCATGGTAATGAATAGGAGGGACTCAAGTGGCTAGTTCCATGAATGGTGATAGTCCCACTAGAGATGGATGTCAACTGCATTGCCCATGTCAAGTGTGCTCATAGATGTTGGTAGGGAGATGTCAGAGGGAAATGGATTAGGTAAATAGTGGATTATGATATGGATTATGGAAAGTTGGGGGATATTGGATTATGATATGGATTATGGAGGAATGATAGTGGATCATGATGTGAATTATATAGGACTTATGGAAAAGGATGGATAAAAGGATTATGCAAAAGCATGGACCATAGGAAGGTGATTACGGAGATATGTAGGATAAT
Source organism: Cunninghamia lanceolata (assembly GCA_027924645.1). NCBI lineage: Eukaryota > Viridiplantae > Streptophyta > Pinopsida > Cupressales > Cupressaceae > Cunninghamia > Cunninghamia lanceolata. The sequence continues at coordinate 3,234,139 of BSBN01000334.1, read as the reverse complement.
GAATGAAGGATGGGGAGATGGAGGTATGTGGAATTGTTGTGGAATGGAAGGGAACCATGACCAATGATTGCACACACTGTGATAAACTTTGAAGCTTTTGATGGCAAGGTGGTGTAGGAAGCAATGGTGATGTTTGCTTAGGAGATGGATGATGGAGTGATTTAAGGACCCACAGAGACTTAATATTTTTATGATTTTTACTTTGCTTGTGGGATTTTTGGATGGAAGGGGATGTTTGGGATTTTTTAGATGTAGAAGAGGATGCCTCATTTGACTTGTTCGAGTTTTTCTTAGGGACCCAAACCATTTTGGTTTGACCTTTTCTTTTGGAGGTTTAGACTTAGGTAGCTTTTTGGAGGTATTTTGCTTTGATTTTTTTCAATTGTGCCCTAAGGAATGAGGATTTGTATGATTCATGGTAGGATTTGTGGCTTTAGAGGTAGAGACATCTAATTGTTTGTTTTTGAATCCCTTAGGAATGGATTTGGCGGACTAAGTGAAATCTTTATGTTTAGATGATATTTGCATTTGTTCATCATGGTAAGAAATATGAGAGGGTTTATGGATAAATGGATAATTAGGTGTTAGGAGTAATGGAGGTAAGGAAGATGGAAGCATATTTGGAGTTGGAAGGAGTGGAGGTAAATTAGATGGTGGAAGGTGTATGGTCACATGCTTTTGCGATTCATAGGATAGTGGAGGTGAAAAGGCAACATATGCTTGGGGTGTGATGGGACTTATGACAAGAAGTAGACTTATGAGGGATGGAGGAATTACCAACATCTTTATCTTGTTGAAATATGTGATTGACAATGGGACTAGAGGTGTTTTGGGAACTAGACTTTTTGTTCATTATTCGATGCAGAAGGTGGGGTGGTAGACAATGGTTGTTGTCCAAAGGAAGAACATTCATATATGAGGGTAGTAAGACCAATAGGACATGATGGTGGATTTAAAATTGGGTTGATAGTGGAGGTGGAAGGATCATTAGGATCTTGATTATGTGCATGTAGATCTAAACTATTAGTTTTATCATCTATGTTTATGTGTTATTGGGAAGTATATGTCTCATCATAACTAGTGGTTGTTTTCTCATCATGGATTGGGCTAGATGGAGGATGGATAGGATCAATTTGGATATCTTGCTCATGGATAGGAGTAGTTATAGGATTAGGGTGGTCATGGATAGCTTCTTCATCATGAATAATATCTTGATCATGGAAAAGATATATGTTATGGATGGGTTGGATTTGGATTTCTTTCTCATGGATAGGTATAGGATCAAGCTGCTCATAGATAGCTTCCTCGTAGGTATCATCTTGATCATGGAAAAGATAAATGTTATCGATAGGTTGAATGGAAGTGATTTGATCTTCATTAGGATGAGGGCTTGATGTTTCCACATGATTTAGATTAGACTATTGACATACCTCTTGATTTTGGATCAAAGTGGAGGACTCTTGGAGAGGCTTTTAGTCAACAACATAAAGGTATTATGACTCTTGACTTTGATATGGACTCATGTTTGGAGACTCTTCAATAGGCTTGATAGGTCCTTCATGGTCCTCAACATGAGGATACAATGGCTCTTGACTTGGGCTAATTGTGTTAGGCTCTTGATTAGGCTTGATGGCTTGTGGATCACATGGTGGGATTGTAGGAATAAGCAAATTGTTTGAAGGTTCTTTAATATGCTCATGAATGGGTGTTTGGCATAGTCGATTCCTAGCTAGTAGCCATTGGATCACATCCTTTGCAAGTGTATGGGTAGATGGGCAATATAATGGATGAACAATAATAGCAGAGGGTGTTGTAGGGTTAGGATTAGGACTTTGATGGGATGGAAGGATAATGGAGTTTGATGGGCTAGGACTTGGATTGGATGGGGGTGACAATTTATAGAGGAGTGGCCTAAATATGGGAGATACATTTGTGTTATGACCTTTAATCCTATGATATGCGCAATAGCCATGTTCATTGTATGTACTTTCCTCCGATGGTTTGACATCAGGAAGTTCAATGAGTTTTACTTCAAGCATCTGTCATAAAATATACTCCACATTTTCATTAGGTAATGGAGTGAAGTTACATGGTGATGAAGGTGATGAAGGACTTGATGGGTTAGAAGGTGGAGGGACCAATGGACTAGGATTGGGATCACATAGTGGTGTTAGAATACGACTAGTAGGCTCATGTGTTGGGATTTGATTGGATGATGATGGAGGGTGTTCATAAGATACTTGCTCTAGATTGGTGTTTCCCTCATCAAAGGTTATTTAATCTTGTAGCATGGGTGAGCCTAAGGACACTTGATTTATGTATAGGGTGCCACTTGAACTTGGATGTGCTTTCGGTTGCAAAGGTGGACTTAGATCTATTAATGATACTTGATTGTTTTGTTGGAAATGTGTACTTGGACTTGCTTGATTTATGTACAAGGGATTGTTTCGATTTGTATGCACCTCTTGTGAAAACACCTTTTGGCCTTGAAAATGGTCTTGATGAATTCAAGGTGGATTTTGTTGGGTAGATATTGCATTGACATGACATGAAGGTGAAGGTGAAGGTGAAGGTAAAATGTGGGGATTTTGGGCTTCTTGTGATATGATTTGTTGTGATTGAAAGGGTTGATGATATGTTGATGAAGGGATGTCATGGGATAATTGTTGTTGAGATGGATATTGACATGGATAAGGGCTAACATTAGAAGAAATGGAATAAGTTGATATAGAATTGAGTTGATGAGTGGATAGATAGGATGGCATAGGTGCCAAATAGGATCAAGAAGATGCTTGTTGGACTTTGCAAGTGGCCCAAGAGGTGTTGGATTTCTACCAAGAGGTATTCCATGTGTGAGGATTGGCTTGTTCGAAACATTTGAATCATATCTTGAATGCTTTGAAAGGTTCGCTACTCTAAAGGTGATTGGCTTGCATGCATGTGGCAAAGCATATGAAGGAGATTTTGGAGGTCGTCTAGGGTTGACATGATGTAGTTTCTAGTAGAATGTTTGCTGAAGGTTGTAAATGATTGAAATGTGGTTGCTTAGAAGAGATTGATCAGATTGATAGGATGAAATAGAACTTGAAAACCCTAGAGATAACAACCAAAGCTCTTGGATTTTAGATGATGATTTTGGGATGATGAGATTGGATGATTAAGACTACTGAAGAACAGTTAAGCAGGTTAATAGATAGATGACAGATGCCCATGTTTGATGCTCAGATTGAAGAAAAGACAACAAATAAGATGGGCAAACTAAAAATGACTAGAGGTGATATGATAGCTCAAATGTGAGGCAAAATAGCTCAGAAGCGAGGTAGGATAGCTCAAAAGCAAGTAGGATAGTGTTATGGATGGTAGACTGTAATAGTAGACCAGAAGCGATGGGGTTTACCAAAAGTGAGCAGTTTTAGTGCAAAAGTGATTTTTTGTTGTTTAAAAGCAATGCAGTTTAGCTAGAAGTGAGCAATTTTAGTTTAGAAGTGATTTAGGTCTAACAAATGGTCTATTTTGGTGAATTTTGGTAAGAAAACAATGATTTTAGTCACTCACATTCACAAACATGTACAATCCTAGGCTGGAAAAGGACTGTATTTATTGAATCCCCTTGCCATGCTTATTCAAAGTGGATAGCTAACTGAAGGATATTGGTAGTACTGGCTCCCCTCCATGGCACTCACTTCTCACGCATACCAGGTTCTAAGTTTACCAAGGCTTGTAACCTTAGGATTCTCTCTACTATCTCTACTAAGAACCAAGAGAGTCAGGGCGGCTTCAAAGGCCCAGCCTTCTACATCAACAAATAGAGGGATTTGGGCCACTACACAATGGTTGCTAGTATAGGCATTCATTCAGGTGGCTACACATGTGGTGATTCACTCTATTAAAGGAGGCTTCCTAGCACAAACAGTTTATGCTCAATGGGGTTTGGGGGGAAACATTCGTTGGTGTAACACAACAACACCCATTATTTGTGACTTTCAACACAAACACTTTTTTTTATATAGTGGCTTGGAAGAGCTTGGATTTAGCTTGTTACCTCTTGGGTCGTACCCCTTCTCACACTGGGAAGACAGGCCCTCTAACGATAATAACAAGTTCTCATGCACCCAAGATCCATTTAATAGGAAACAGGAGAGGATACCTTTGTTATTAAATTTGGGTTACACACATACACAACAAGCAATTCAAGAAAGATAAAATAAGCACGGAGCAAACAATGGTTCCTTTTAAGTACTAAATCCAAATGTTCCTAGATTAGTGATAAAATTGATGTCTTTGATTGATCAAAGCTACAACAGATATGTTAGTAGTTTCACAACCTCCTTTTCTTGAACAAATGATAAGATGTTGCACAAATAGATGATTAGTAGCCAAGAAAAAACAAACTGTAAATGACAAAGCTTGAAGTGACACATAGTTACCAGAAGTGATCAACTGTTGAGCATAAGGAATGTGATTTATTCTAGATGCAACTAGATTTTAGTTAAAGGCAATGCAAAAAAACCAGAAGTAACCTGTTACTACTGAAAAGTGATCTAAATCTGTGGGATGCATAAAAATCCTTGTTCCTGCACAATTAGGGTTAGGATCAGGAAAGAAATGATTATCAAAGATTACAAAACCCTAAAATATAAGGTCTAGTAGATGAAATATGATCAGATGGATACCCTGCAACCACAAATTGATCAATTGGATACCCTACAATGATAAATTGATGAGATCTTGCAAAATCAAGGATGCTAGCTCATCAAAATGAAAAACCCTAAAAAAAATTGATTGGAAAATGATAATATGATGACCAGGAACATGAAAAACATAGATTAAATCCCTTGATTAATCAATAAAATCCTAGCAAAGAAACTTGTAAGATCAAATGTTAACAGAAAACCCTAGATTGTTGAAAGCGACTGAAACAGCCGAATGCGAGCAATTTTCAATTAAAAGTGATGCACTATCAACCAGAAGTGACTAGTTTTTCCTCAGAAGTGATGCATAAATTCCAAAAGTGATGTCTTTTTACTTAGATGCAACTGTAATTTGCCTAAGCACTCTGAAAAACCTAAACTTCACAAAAAAAATAACTTCAAAATGCAAAGTTAATCAAGGACGTGAGTCCCACTAGGCATGCTGGAATGTGGATGGGTAAAAATCAAGTCAATAAGATCAAGCATCTAAATCAAAACCTAATCCTACCACCATCAAAGAATTGAATCCAAGTGAAACCAAAAAGCATGCATTTCAAGAACAAGATCACCTAGATTGTATGATTCCTTGTTTGTGATGTGGATTTCTTCTCAACAATGAATAATCATGAATATCAAAGCTACGATGATGGATAGATGATAGTGATAATATGCTCAATGGATGTTCAAATGCTCAAGTGTTCAATATCCTCAGGATGATAATGTAGACGCTATGATAATGGTAGATTGATAATAGATCCAAAGTATCGAATGAAAGGGTTTTTATATAGGCCTCAACCAAAATCAATCAACAGTGGAGATGATAGGATATAATGGAGGGATGAGATTAATCAAGAAGATAGGTGAATGGATACAAACCATCTGTCCATAGGTAAGACCTATTTAAAATGTTTGTAGTTGAGTTGTTATTGATGATAAGATAAGTTTACTTAAAATAGAGAGATATCCTATTTTAAGGATTTGATGATGAGGATAGTCATTTTTAGAACCAATTAAAATTTTCAATCTAGATCATTCCAATGAACAAGGCCAACTTGTACACATAGAAGAAATTGATAAGATAAGGGATGATTTTAAATGAGAGAGGAAATAAATTAAATAAATTGAAATTTATTTAATTTATAAAGGTGATGATAAGATAAATAAATAAAATATTAATTTTATTTATTTACTATGGAGGAAACTGATTAAATAAATTAAGAAATTTATTTAATTGATTGGAAGAAATATAAGAAATAATTAAATAATAGAAAAATATTTAATTATGAGAAATAGAAGAAATTAGATGAAAATTTAGAGGGAAATTAACAAAATAAATATGATTTATTTAATTAATTAGAAAGATTGGTTATTATATGTTTTCAAGACAAGTGTGCTGGGACAAAGTTACCTAAATCCTGATGCAAATGGTGAAAATGCAATAAATTGATAAATAATGAAATGAATCAATTTTTGGTGTCTACAGTTTGGAGTAGTTTGAAGTGCTAAGTTTTAGTTTTCTGAGTTTGAGATGAGCAGAGTATGACTCCATGCCCAATGGACAAGTTAAAGTAACTGGTCCTGATGCATAGCAGGCAAGCATATAGCAGAAGTCACCAAAAATGTTATGAATTTTCTCTACAGCCCAAATTGGTAGAGCTGGAGAACATTCAGTTCATTTTATATGAGGAAGTTTTTTAACATTTGCCTATTATCTTGTTTTGCATAGTTGAGGTGCTTGAGACATTCAGTTATGTTGCAGTTCAGTTGTTCAACAGAAGAGAAAGAATTTTCAAATTATCATTCATTTGCATTGCAGAAGTTTGCATGAGAGATAAGATGTCTCATTTCACTACAATGATTATTCATTTTACAAATGAGATACACAAAATAAATAAACATTGCATTGAATGAAAACATAACAGATCAAGTGTCCCACACAAGCTGTGGGAATAGCTGAGCCAAGACATTAGACACAATCTACTATGCAGAGCTGTAAAGTAAATAGACTAATGAAGCATATATAGAACAGGGCATATCAATCATTGCATGCACTTGTTAGAGTTGGTTTGATCTTCTTGCAACTATTCTTCATCTCCAAGCTTCGTATGTACCTGGACCTGCTGTGATGGAGAAAGTGGGGTTAGAGATCATGATATAATCATTTGTATATACTTCATCAGACAAAACAAAAGCATAATATATTGTCTATGATGTACAATATCATAAAGAGAATCATCCATAGGGAGGAGATGGAGAGAAATGAAACATCACTGAATAGTATTTTTTAAAAACTAATGTGTTTGTTTCATGTGCATGTATAGGTAAAATCTTGTTGTTGTTTTGAAGACATTTGAGCATGTGGTGTAAAGTGGGCTCCCACAATGGTTGAGTCTACCATGCTTCCCTTGATTCTTAGTGGGGATGAAGCAGGAACACTACATCAGGGTTAGTGCATGAGCTGCAAGCTCAATGCCCACCTATGATTGACAACTCAGGGTGATTTGAAATGAGAACCACTGGCACTGAGCATTGAGCTCATTCAAGATAGCTCAAAAGACATTGCCAGTATTATAATTTTGTTATATCTACTTATTTTCACATCATGTCATTTGTTTGTATTTAAGGTATGAAGAGTAGTCCATGAGATAGGCAGGACAATGAAACCCCATTTCCATATCAACTAAAATATATTCTCATCAAGAGCTTATAGTCATAAAGGATCAAAGTCAGTCATCATCATATCAATCATGCAGTGAAATGGAGTCATTGACAGGTGTAGCCTAAAGGTGCTCACATGAAAAGGACAGCAATCTTTTGTTGAGCAAAGAGTATTCAATACCAATATGAATGGTGTCTTTTCAAATGCCAATTGTACTTAAGGAACAGGTGTCTACAATTCAAGTCTTGTTGATAAAGTATGATGTTACTGATCAAAACATGGAGTAGTCATAAAAGACCAAAGTGTAGTCAACTATCTAGAATTGTCTATTGTGTTTGAGGCAGCATGTCACCTACAATAGGACACTCAACAATAGTGAATATGAATGATAAAATTACCATACAGAGAAAATGTCTATTGCATGGTAATGAAGATAAAGGTATACTATTCAAACCTTCACAAAGATGGTACTAGTGACTATCCAAGAGATCTAAGTATTATGTGAATGCAAATAAAAAATTCTATGGAACAACAGACTATATCAATGATACTTATCTATGTTACAGTGGAGTGAAAAGAGTTACATTGATTCTAGATGGTATGAATGAGAATACATTTGAAATGGTACAATAAATTGGGAAAACAAGAGAGTGTGCTCAAATGTATACGGAGATCAGTGCTAAGTGCCATAGTCATCAAGTGAAGCATACAAGTCTAGAACTATATGAGTTAAATCATTAATATACTCTTTACCATTGCAAAAGGATGGATTGTTAGTGTTTAAATTCATCTACAAGAGGTATTGTTCCAGAAGATAATTATAAACCACAGTCAAAACAAATGTAATGTGACAGTCATTCAGGAAGGGGAAAACGTGTAGTAGGCTTGTGAGTAAAATTCATGGAATGTAACAGCCATACACATGATACTATACACAGAAATGTCCATGCAATGTTCATAATGAAAGGTGTCATATACCAGCTCAAGCCTATCTAATATGAACTGCTGCCTTTTCAAAACCAAGTAAAACTATAGCATGATTCAAAGATATATGTGATAGCCACCTATGAAGACACGGTGATAAGCATACATCTTCATGAAAGAATGCATGTTTCAGTTTAGAGATAGTAATAAAGAGTGAAGATAATCATTAGTTTAGTAATGATAGCCATACAGCTATGAGGAACTCTGTCACATAGTCTTAGAAATCCCAAGGAGAACAGCAAAAAGGCATCCAAAAGTAGTTATATAGAGTGACTGTGTTCATAGTCTTGTCATGACTCAATCTAAAGAAGCAACACATTATCCGATTGCCACATAAAATCCAAGAAAAACTAGTCACATAAGATATGAGGAGCAACATTCAAAGCATGAACTAGAAGGATTCCAAGTTTGAGAAAATATTAGATACCCAGAAATGGCAAAAAACCATTTGTTTTGTCATCAACACCGTGGCCAAGGAGAGGCTCTTTTTTCACAGAAGATCACACCCACTTTATGCTTTTGAGCAGAAGTCATGGACATTGAAGAAATAGAGGTTGCACTCAGGGGAAGGGAATAAAAACTTAGAGCTTCCTCATGAGGTTGCGGCCTCACTTACAGAAATGACAATGAAATAGCATTTGTCTCTTTGGTTTGTTTTGAGGAAAGTGAGAGAAAGGTGGAGTCATTGAATCATAAAGAAAACCTAGATTTTTTCGTAAGGTCACTGCCATAGGGGTTTGATAAACAAATGCAGGAAGGAAATGAAATGTACTTCCAGCATGTTGTCTGAATTGAGCATCTATTTTGCAGAAATACAAGAGGAAAATGTAGAGCTTAGCTGGCAAAGAAGCTTACTCATTGTGTGTTGAGAAAGGACATAGTTGAACATCGTAAGGAGAGTCTCAGAGAAATTCCATGGTGGCCACAATCCATAGCGAAAGAGCAAAGAACAGTAGAACAGAACAAATACGTCAAGAACTTGTTTAGAGCTATGGCCAGAGGGTTGAAAAAACTAGTGATAAGTAAAGAAAATGGTTTAATCAGTGACACTAAAAGCACTACCTTTGTTTTCCTACATAAAAAACCTCCAAGAAGTGTGCTCGTAGATAGTGAAAATGGAGGGTCAAACTTCAAAACCTAGCCATGGCGTTTGTCACTAAATACAGAGCATTTTCCATCAAAGTTAAAGCAAAGTGGATAAGGACAAGATCTTTCTTGTTAGATTTGCTTTCTTCTAGGCAAATTTGGATAGATAAGGACAAAATAGAGCCTTTATGAAGCAGATAAAGCATGTTTTAAAGGAGATTTTGGTGGGGGCCACTTGATAGAATTTTTTGGCAACTTCTTTTTTAGTTTGGAAGCATTTCAAAGGGCTTTTTGATACCTTTTTAGAGGAGCTCAAAATTGATTTACATGTCTATTTTTAGGAGCTTTTTTCCAGTTTTTTCTCTTGGGACATCTATTGGCAGGTATTGATAGGAGAAAGCTAGTTATTTCTCGAGTCAGTTGGAGATTATTGTTTCTTCTCTCTTAAGCATAGGGAGAGAGTTTGTAGACTTATTTTTTACTTAGTTTTTACTAGATTTTCATGTACTCCTCCCAGTTCTATATAGTAGATCTTTCCTATTTCATCTATTTGCCTTAAATTTGTAGCTTTTGATCTGAGGCTTCATTGTGACAACACTTTGTCCTTTTTCATGTCTCATTATTGTGAAATTGTATGCAGATATTTCTTTTGATCCTAGTTATATGTTGTGTCCAAATTGAGCCTTCATATAAATTATTCTTGGATTGAATGTTCTTGGTGGGATTGTGAAAGGTTATGTTTAAAGGGTTGTTTGTGGGTGAGAGCATTCAGATAGATTAAAGTTTAGAGTTTAAAATTTCATTTGCAGTTAACTTCATATTCCTTTTCCCTCTAAAAGTCATTTAGATTAGGAAAAATCATTAAGAGAACTAGCTCACTTTGGAGGTTCACTCCAAGTTTAGGCAACCCACACTCCTAGGAATGTTCCCATACGTCAATAGATAGTTAAGTTGAATAACTTAGCATAGGGTGCATATCTAATTGATAACAATATGTATAGGTAAAATCTCTAACTTAATTTGTTGTGGGTTGTAGGATGTTATTGAAAATGTTCTTGATTTGAACTAACTCTCTATCCCAACTATTCTTAGCATTGTCCAAAATTTGAATATGGCCACTTATTAAGAAGACTAATTTCTCTACTTTTTGTATATCAGAAGGTGTGTCAATTAGTGCACTTACTTGCAGTGCTTCTACTATAAGATTTGACATTGAAACTAGCTTGGGACTTATTAGTCCTCCCACTTGACACATTCTATTTTTCATTTGATCTTTCTTATTCTCTAGATTACTTAACTCATTATGGATATTCATCACTTGTATCGCTATGTTGCTTACTGACTTAATTGTTGGATCAAGTGACATAGAAATATTTGTGAGCTGTAGTTTCAAATTGCTAATCTTCACCTCTAACTCCTTTGTAGCTTCCAGCCATGATAAACAAAATTTGTACAAATCACAGGATTCTTTTATGGTACTTTGTATACCTCTTATTCCATTGTCTAAAGAAGTTTTATCATTGATCAACATGGTCTTTAAATCACCTAATCTTATCTCATCAAACTCTTTTCTAACTTTTGTTTCTGTAGAGTTTCTAAAAGATTCAAGATAATTGCTGATTTATTTTATCATACCTTTGAGTTGATCAGCTGATGATAATGATTTATCTTTTTGATATCTAGTCATCAACTTCTCCAATACATCAGATGCTACACCAATGAGATCATTCTCTTGTATGTGTTTTTATTATCTCTTCTTATGTCTTTGCTTGAACAATTGATACCAATTTAAATTTCTACACAGGGGACATTGAATTCAAATTTATTGATCCTTGAAAAAATTTATGTTCATCCTGTTGGGTGAATATTTTGTCATTTAGCTAACTAATGACAAAATGGTTATATCGCCACAGCTATGATGAGAATGAGTCTCTCCTCTCAGCAAGGGGAGGTTCCCTCTAGATAGTGAGCTCTTTCTAACAAACACTTTTTAATATTTAAATAAACTAAAACTATTCTTGGGGTGTTTCGATTGCATCCTATTCTCTTTTTTTAGAATAGATGTTTCTCTCTTACAAAATAACAACTTCAAAATAAATGATATTTGATAATTCTTGAATCAAGACAAACCATAGAAACACAAAGTCTTCTATCATTCGGCTTATTTCTCACAAACAAACTTAATTGAATTCAAATGCAGCCCAAAGTCTCCACTTTCACCCAATATGATATAAATTATTTGAACACAACAGTTTATAGCACAAAGTCTCTAAACAATTATGTTCCCACAAATAAACACAAACTCCTACAATGAGAAAAATAGCACAAAGTCTATTCAACCAAAACAAGAACACTCCTCTCAAATTTCAACAAACTCCACGATTCCAACAATGATTCAATATAATATAACACCAATGACATAAGAACAATGATATCATAAATCAATATGGTTCAACTCAAAGTTTGATACTCAAATTGCCTGCTTATATTGATATTCACTTTGAAAAATATGATAAACATAAAAAGCTCAAAGTCTTGAAATGTTTTCCAATTTGGTAGAGTTTCTTTGCAATAGATAAAAGATAATATTTACAATAGAGGCCATCTTTATTTATAGGGAGGAGCCTGGAGCAAAAATAGGAAATTTACAACTACTTTGACTTATTCAAACAAAAGAGTCCTATTTGACTTAGGACTTCCTTTGCCTCACATCTAATTACATTTTATAAAATTACACATGAATATGTCCACAACAAAATTCAAATTACATATACAGGAATAAAATAAACTAGGGTATAAAAAATGAACTTCAGCTTCCTCCATCATTCTTCTTTAGAAAATTCTGATACATGGCCTATATAGCTACCATTTCACATGCATCTGGCTTAGCTGAATTTTTTGAGATAGTGCGGGCCCAAAGAACCGCATCTTTTACTGACTTTATTGCCTTCTCATCTTTGTCAAGATTGTCCTTCAAGTTCTCAAAAGTTGAATGTTGATCATAGAGATTGTCCATGGAAAGCACTAAGGGCACTTCATCTTCGAATTTCCTTTGAACCATCTTTTCGAAGGAGCTTATCATTTCATCTGCTGAAAGGAACTTATGATCTTCACCTGTGAGGGTGCATGTGAGTTCTTCCAACCTATGTAGAAGCCTGACATTGTTGTCTTCACTATTTTCCTGAGCTTGGCACAAGTCATCAAGTAAACCTTTTACTATATGGATATGATGAACAGGAGATTCCTTAGTCTTAAGATATGATTTCCGATTGGTGATGACCCCAATGGTAATCAGATTCTTTATCTTAATATTTTCTATCTCTATCCACTCCTCCAAGCTCTCTTCCTGATCCTGCAGCTCTTGGGAAAGTAAGTCAACCATGTTATCAAGCTCAGCTTTGGCTTTATCCATCTTTTCTTTTCTTTCTATGGTGGTCTTTAGTAGAATTCATCCTTGGGCTAGAAAATGTTCCACAATATCCCCTACCACTCTTCCTCTAGCCTAAGCTTTTTCAACCTTCTGGATCAGAGGATCTTCTACTGTTACTGCCTTGGGTTCCACAATTTTATAAGACTACTATTTTTTGAAGAACAGTGGCAAGTTGTTCCACTTTAGCTTTATATTGTTCTTTCTCCTTTTTTACTTCATCATATTTTTTGAGCAAGGTCCTGGCAGTAGTTTGAAAATCTGCCTTTATGCCTTCATGAGTTAACTTACCTAACTCAACCCTTGAGATGACATAATCATTCATTTAAAAATTATCAATAGTGGCATCCTTTGGGGGCTTGGCAATTTCTGCATATCTGATTCCCCTTTCATTGATAAGCCAAGAAATGGTCTTAGGCTTCTTCTTTAGAGTCCTTGATTTAACAGATAACAACTTCTCAATATGAATTTCATCTGGCGAAATAGCTTGCTTCTTTCTCTTGGGAGTATATGTAGACAACCATGGAGGAAGCACAAAAGCACTAATAGTCATGGATGAATCCACTACTTGTTTCACCAGATGCATATTTACACCTGTTATGGTAACATTAGGACTGGTGATGGTAAAAACTACACCTGTGTCAACAACTTTTTCTAAACCATCCAGAAAATGTTCTAAAATAGATTGTTCACCAATATCAAAAGATGGGGAAGAAACTTGGGATAGAACTGGAGGAATCAAACATGGTCCCAAAACTGGTTCTTACAGAAGTAGGGGTATTATCAAAAGAAGCAATGAAAATAGGTGAAATAGGAACACTTGAAACTACTAGAAAACTACCAAAAATAGGAGCATGAGGAAGGGGTATAGAAACTTGTGATTTGTTTGGAAGATCCTTCTTAGGAGACTGACGTGGGCCACCAAGTTGTTCCTACTCTACATTCTCATCCTTACCTTGTTCCATTTCATCTTCCTCATCATATTTATCAGACACTTCTATTTGTTGGGCATCCTTAGATTTCTCAATATTTTGCTTTTCAGTTTCAACATCTTCAACCTCCATTTGCTCAACATTTCTATCTTCAACACTTGATTCAGTGACATTAGAGGTTCCTGCAACCTCTTTCTTCTTCCCTCCCTTGGATACAAACTTAATTTTTGGCTTACGTATTTTGGAGGAAAAAGGGGTGTCACTCTTATTCTTGGACCTATTTTCTACTTTCTTGCCTGTTTGCTCCTGAGTTTCAGTCTCTGACCCTATAATAAATTTTTTCAATCTGATCCCTTTGCTTTCTAACCATATGTTTGTATTAGCCAAGATCAGTTAAAATCTTTTCCTTATGGAAGTCTCCTCTTTAACTGACCATTTTACTTCTGGAAGAGCTGACACTTCAACATTCTTAGTGTTATATTTGGGATCTAGAATATCCCCATCATCTTCCATTCCATCTGGAATATCTGCAAGTTCCAGTTCTTCTATCTGACTTAAATGAAGTCTACAATAGTCTAACTTCCTAATCTCATTTTGTGTCCTGAGATCAGCCCAAATATCTTCCACCATAGGCATATGGAAAGTTGACTTTTTTTTGATCTTATCTTGTACCCTCCTGAAGTCAAAATGGTCCCTTTTCTTGAAAGTTTTCATGGTGACCAGCTACAATTTAAAATCAATTGTTTTTGCCTTGTTAGCTGACTGAACTGAGTACCTTCCAATTTCTATGGGAAAATTTATCCCTAATTTTTTCAGGTCCATTTGTTTATTATGTACCCCAATCAGCTGCCTACATAATTCCATGAGAACAATTCAGTCACTGGGATATCATGGAAGTATATAAGGGTAACCAGGATAATACCCTACTCTGAGATATGTGAAAGTAGAAAGTTGTAAGAACAAGCAGCTAAAAGAATTTACAACTTCCCAAGCTTCATCTGAAACCCTCTTCTAAACAAGTTCATTGTCCCATAATCACATAAAGACTAAAAGATAGCATCATTAACCCTTCAGAAATGATGGATTGATCCCTTCAGAGTGATTTGAGGATAATACTCATACATGGGAACCAATCTCCTATCACCAACCTAAGTAAGACCACAAAAATTTCTCATGGTTGCGGCAGCATATACAAGATATGAGGTCATATAAAATTTGAATGTTGTCTTGACACTCACCAACTGCTCATGCAAAGTATTACTAATCTGTTCTCCCCAAAAGATTTTTTGTGTGCCCCAGAGAATCACCTTGATGTATGTGTACATCCATTCTTGAAACTTGGAGGAAGAAGGGAGTCCTCTAATGCGACTCAAAAGTGAGATCAAATCACAAACCTCCTCTACAAAGTCACTCCTTGGGAGATCCTTCGGCCATGTGGTCAGATTGCTTCGAGGAATTTTCAACCATTTACTATTTATGTACCTTCTTGCAGCTTCCACATCTGTATCATAGTCTCTTTGCCCTTGAGCAAAATCAATTTATCCAATGTTTTCAATAGGTGGACACATGAAGATTTTATCAAGAAATTCTACATCCAACCTCATGATCACATTCCCTTGGGAATCTATCACAATCCTAGTATCCTTGTCGTAATGGCTAGCCACCTGAAGAATGAACTTCGAGTTATGGGCAGACATTGGAAAAGAGGCAACCAAGTGAATGTTGCTGTCAATGATCTTTTGTATGTGTCTGGAAGGATTTCTTTGTTTAGTTCTATCCACAAATGTTGTCATATCTACATGCCCTATTTTTGTATCTCTGATTTCATCAACATTCGACTGTACTGAAGTGACAGGGAAGACCCCTTGGTATTTGTACTTCATGATTTTGGTTTGGATGGAGACAGCTCTGACATCAGTTTTGGATAGAATTCTAGAAAAGATATCTACCACAGATGTTTGTTGAAAACTACAAAAATCCATGATCTCATAATTAGGGGAAAAATAGATAAATTGGGATTATTGTGATATGATGATCAT
This sequence comes from Cunninghamia lanceolata, assembly GCA_027924645.1. Classification (NCBI taxonomy): domain Eukaryota; kingdom Viridiplantae; phylum Streptophyta; class Pinopsida; order Cupressales; family Cupressaceae; genus Cunninghamia; species Cunninghamia lanceolata. Next base: position 3,218,321 of record BSBN01000334.1, on the reverse strand, counting down.
GAACAGGGAAGCAGGGGTTGAAGGGCTTGAGTGCGTGCAAATCGAGGTATAAGGCAAAAGCAGGTTAACAAGCCTTAAAAGATAAATTTTCCCAATGTTAGGAAAAATTTAGGAAAACGTGCATGGGCGGTCAAAATGACCACTCATGCATATTGAGTAAGTCATTCAACATGCAAGGTCGGTCATTTTAACTGCCACTACATGTGGGGTAAAACATGATTTTAATGTTTTCAAATACAAGGTCCACAAAAAGGGCCACCTTTGCATGTATGAGGTAAGATAGTGTTTTTCTTGATGTAGGGGCGATCAATTTGACTGCCCTTACATGAGGGTAGAAAAACAAGTTTGCACACATGTATAATTGGTGGAAATACCCACTCATGCATGTTGAGGGAAAAGCTTCAAACATTCAGATGCGAAGTCGGTCGAAATGACTGCTTAAGCATCTCTTGTGTTGAACATTAATATATATGCAATAGCGGCAAAAATACCCACTTAGGCATGTACATTGGGATTTGATTTCATATGTAGAGGTCGTGAAAATGACTGCCACTATATATTAGGTAAAAAGACAATATAAAAGTAGTATCAACGGTCATTTTTACTGATAATACACATGAAACTATTGGGTAGAGTGTGAAGGTGACAAAAATGACTACCACAACATTTAGTTTAAACCTCTGAAGACTAGTTTGTAAAAACCACTGATGAAGTCAATGCAAACAAGTTTAAAAACCTAAGACATGGGTTTTAATACTAAATCAGGTTCTATTAAAAATGGCAAAATTTGCCTAAGCCAACAAAAACCTAAACAAACAAAAACAAAGCTTTTGCTAAAAAAGACTCTTGCAACCTCATAATTAGTGAAGAATTTAAAACATTCATTCGACTATAAACAACAAAAACCCTAAAATAAAGAAGAAGCAAGGAAAAAGAAATAAGGACTTACCTTTAAACATGAAACCCTAAATGCGAGCTGATGAAGTAAAATCCATGAGAAATCCAAAATCCATGATTTTTGTGAGAGGAATGATCTCAAGGAGGTATCACCAGCTTGTTTAAGGTTTTGACAATGAAAAACAAACTAATCAAAATGAATAAAAATGTTTAAAAGGTTAAAAATGGAATCATTAATGTCAACACGAGTGGCATTAATGTCACTGTAGTTCAAAGATTTCACCAAGATATGCTTGGTTAGTAAAAACTACCGATCATACACATGAAGGTTCAACATGTATAAGTGGTAATAATGACTGCCTTTACATGTTAAACTTTAATAGGGAACATGCATGGTTAGTGATAAGGACTGCTGTTGCATGTTAATAGAAAAAATGAGATAAAATATGTAAAAGTGAAAAAAATAGATGACATTACATGTAAAACAACAAAACACATGTAATAGTGGTAATTTTGACTGCTATTGCATGTGAAAACAAAAACTTTTCTAACACCCCTAAATTAGTCAATAATTGATATTTTGACAAGCTTATGACCTAGTCAAATTTCATGATTTTCGAGGAATCATCCTAGGGAATGTCGCAAACCATATCAATGATGTTAGGAGACTTCGCATGAGGCCAAGAGGACTTGTCTCGATAAGCAAACTTAGAGTGTAGACTACAAAATGGACAAGTTTTGTAGGGGTTGTCTACAAAAACAAGTGTAGCAGATTTTGAGAGCAACAGCTGGCTCTAATTGGGGAACTTCCTTCGATTGAACTTTGAAATGATCAAAGGGAGAAGAATCCAGTCTCTAGGTACCTTCATCCATGCCATTGGGCTATAGAGTCAAGCTACCAAAAAGAAAAAGACATAAAAGACTAAACAAAAACACAAAACTATACAAATGTACAAATGAACTTATCTGATACTTCAAGGATTGAAGTGCTTCAGATGTTGTCCACTGTGAGGCAGCAAAAATGGTGTTCCATCAAGATACTCCAGCAAGAAGCTATTTCACTACAAATTTGATGAATGATGAATGGGCCTCTCCATAGGGAATCAAACTTCCCATGCATTCCTTTTCGTTCTCTCCTCTTGTCCCATAACAAGACTTAATCTCCACTTTGAAATCCATGAGCCCTTGCTTCCTTGTCAAAGAGCTTCTTCACCTTACTTTGATGTTCAACAATACGGTCTACTACCATAGCTCGCTATTCTTCAAGTTCACTGAGGTATATGATTCTTTTGTCAATAGAACTTTCAAAAGTTCTATCTTCTACTGCCTTTGCCAACTTCAGTGCCAACAACTCCAAAGTAATAGGTATCTCTGCATTCAGACCATACTGAAGCTGAAATGGTGACATACCTATTGCCCTTTTGGGGGCAATCATGTCTACCCATAGAGCATCAAATAACGTTTTATGCCAAGTTCTCTGATTATCTTCCACCGGTTTCCTGATAATAGTAACCAGATTTTTGTTACTAGATTCTGCCTGACCATTTCCTTGCAGATAATATTTTGAAGAGTGAGAAAGAATGATCCCATGTTCATAACAAAAGCCAGTAATTTCGTTGGAAGAGAAACAAGTAGCATTATCTGCTACAACTTTGTTTGGGACTCCAAATCGGGAAATAATGTTTTCCTTAAGAAAATTACATACCACTTCAGAAGTGGCATGCTTAACTAGGATGGCCTCCACCCACTTGGTAAAATAATCAGTTGCAGTTAGAACAAAGTTGTGTCCTGTACTTGATGGTGGGTTCATAGCACCATTGAAGTCAATACCCCATTGTTGAAAAGGTTCTTCAATCACAACTGGCTTGAGAGGTAATGTGGCCAACTTATGGCTTCCAACAAACTGTTGACACAACTCACACCTACGTACCCAATTGTACACATCCTAAAATAGTGTGGGCCAATAGTACCTAGCCCACAAAATCTCATGAGCTGTCATAGGTGCAGAAAAATGTCCTCCACAAGCTAAATTGTAAAAAGACTCTAGAAGTCTATTTTGTTGTGTTTTATCCACACAACGGAGAAAAACTCCATCAAGGCTTCTTTTATACAAACCATTGTCCCATAGGACATAGTTCGCATCTTTCAATTTGATCATTCTCTTTTCCTTATAGGATAGATGAGAAGGACACTTACCATAGGTAAGAAAATGAGCAATATTTGAATACCACTCATCTGTAGTAGTGACAAAAAGAACAGTCGGCATATCCTCAACTTCTTCTTCTTCATCTCCTGTCTCTTTTGGTACATTATCGGCAATCAACTGGCACAAACCTTTGCCATGCACAAGCTTGGTAGGTTTGATATCAAGATCAAACTCTTGAATCTTGGCAATCCAATTGCCTCTTTTGGTTTTGAACTCCTATTGAATCAGAATCGACTTCATTGTTGTGTCAGGCACCAAAACAATAGTATGTGAATTCAAAATATCAAACCGCAAATGCTTTACTACCTTGACCACGGCATAAGCATGTTTCTCCATATTTGAATATTTCAATTCATGAGCCTTCAGAGGACAACTCATAAATGAAATGGGAGATTCCACACCTTCTTCATTCTGCTGAACAAGAATGGCTGAAAGTGTATGCTCAGAAGCATAACTGTATACTACGAAATCCTTGGTATAATTAGGACAAACAAGAACCAGAGCATGAGCTATGGCCCTCTTGATGTCCTCAAATGCTTCTTTACCTTCCGCACTCTGACATAAAGTAGTCTTACCCTTCATCATGTTGACAATGTGACAGGTTTTCTCCACGAATTCTAGGATGAATCTCTGCAAAAAATTTACCTTTCTGAAGAAAGAGTGAACTGCAGTCTTACTAGTAGGTAAAGTAAGACTTTGGATAGACTTGACTCTTTCTGAGTCAATTTTAGTGCCTTCTCAAGATACAATATGACCGAGAAGTTTACCTTCTGTAACCCCAAAAATTGATTTCTTAGGGTTAAGAGAAATACCATTTTATCGACATCTTTCCAACACCTGTCGCAAATGATACACATGATCATGACGTTGTTTGGAGAAAATAGTCAAATAATCAAGATATACCACAATGAATTTCCCCATCTCATCTCTGAAAGCGAGGTCCATTGCTCTCTGGAAAGTAGTACTGGCATTGATCAAACCAAAAGACATCCTACGATATGCAAACGTGCCCGAAGGTGTTGTGAAAGTTATCTTGTACTAATCTACTTCGCTGACCTCTACTTGATTATATCCCAAAAAACCATATAACATAGACAACATTTCTAAACCAGTCACAGTTTGCAACACTTGGTCCATAATGGGTAGGGGGTAGTTATCCTTTAGAGAAGACTGGTTGAGATTCCTAAAATCAACGTAGATATGGATTTCTCCCTTCTTCTTTCTTACAGGAACTATATTCGCAATCTAGGTAGAATGATGAATCAAAAAGATTATTCTTGCTTTCAAAATTTTCTGAATCTCAGAAAGAATAGTACCTGATATTTTGGGATTATATTGCCTCTGTTTCTGCTTGTGAGGCGATGACCCAACCTTGAGAGGAATTTCATGCTAAATCTCCTTAGGCCTGAAGGACTTCAGATCATCATAAGAATACACCAGAACATCAATGTAATGGCGAAGGAGTGTAGTGAAATTGAATTTCTCATAAGCAGTGCAACACTTCCCAATGTTGACCATTTTGCGATCTGCCTCAGAACTCAAATTTAGTTGTTCAAATTCCATAGATGAACTTGAATCAAGTTGTTGCTAGTGTTTAATGTATCTATCATGCTTATCAAATAGCTTTTCTAGGGAAACCAAACCTTTTGGAATCTTATTCCCTTTTAGTTGAAGAAACTCTTCACTGGTTTGTGAATCTATTTTGGAAACATATTCCCGTGGTGGAGATTCACTACCTTCAAAATAGAGCTCATCAAAGCTATCCATCTTTTCCAAGATAGCTATGATTTGATTATCACCATTGAACACATGCCAATGGTTGGCATTATTCGGTACACTTGGTCAGAAAACCAACTCAATTATGTACTTGTTACCTTTGAAATCCTTATGGGCAACCATGAGGGTGGCAGAGACAACTAATGAATTAGCACGATCATTAAACTCTCTTGGTACTACAGAAATGTTGAAAGCATCAAAACCTTCAATGCAATCCCAAACTTGGTTACGGCAATGCCTCAACCTTTCATTTTTGGTCTGATATAAATTTCTCACTTGGCAAACCACTAATTTGGCATCTCCTTGAGCATGAAGATGTTTAACACCTTTAGCATGAGCAGCCTCCAATCTAAGCAACCATGACTCATATTCAATGGTGTTATTGGTATTGTCAAATTGTAGCTTGTATGAGAAAGGGAAGATATCACCTTGTGGAGAAATCAAAAACAATTCTGGCTCCAAAACCAGTAGAGGAACAACTACCATCAAATTCTTAAACCCAAACATCATTTGAATTTTTACTTTGATGTTTCTATTACTAGTGGATTCTTCATCATTAGAAAGAGAAGATTCTGGCATCACTATGCTCTCATCTGAACTTTCATCTGATTTACAAGAAATATCCTTTGATTCCACATCTGAAATGTCAAAGCTCTCATCTAATGAACTAGAAGTATCTTCAATAGACAAGAAATAATTACCCATTCCTGAGGACTCAAACAAAATTTGGGCTTTGGGATTTGCCATTTGGGTAACAATATATTTTGCTTCTTTCTCAGGAAGCAACTTTTGCATGATGCCTTTAACAAGTATCCTTGTTTCGAATAGGTCCATGTTCAGTTCTCTACCCACATGTTTACAAAAATTATGCCTGAGTAGAATGCCATAAGAGGCTGGAACATTAGCCACTAGGATGGTCATCTTAATCCTCTTGTCTGGAAAGGATGCAAATGCAAATTGGGCATTTTTGTTTTGGCCTGACAATTGTACTTGCTTATTTTCCATGGAAAAACATCTCCTAAAGGTCTTAGTTAAGGTGAGGCCAAGGGCATCCGCCACTTTGGCAGGCATGAAATTATCAGAGGCCCCAAAATCTATTATGCAATTGCTCAACTTATGACCATTTACTAATAGACAAACATAGAAAGGTTCTATTTTTTCTTGGGGCAACAAGGGGAGTAGTGACGAGATTATTTTGGGAGGATTTGTTCTTTGAGGAATCATGGGCAACTTTTGGAAGGTCTTGTCCTATAGGGATAGTCTTGTTTTTGACGTATTTAGCTAACCTATAAAACTGTTCGAGATTAGCTTGTAAATACTCAACCTCAGACACTTGGATTTTGGTCTTCCTAGCATGATCTATTATATCAAATAGCTAAAATGAACTAGGGATAGAGGAAGGAGATCCATCATTTTGGGTTTTATTAGGGGTAGTACTAGTATGAGGGACAGAAGTAGAAGATACAGGATTGTTAGATGTACTTACTTGCTTATTGCCAATCGAGTACTTTGACTGAAAAGTCAATGAAGTTCCCCGTTTGGCAATTGAGATCACTCACTGAGGTTCCTCTCTTGCCTTTCCTTTATCAGCTTGTTGATTTGACTAATTCTGGGATCTAGTAAAAACAACATATGCTCCATCATATACTTCTCTTTCTTTTTTACCTTCATCTTGGTAATTCAGAAAGCCAATGGTAGAGTCACCAGCTAATTCTTCTTCTCCTTCTATAAAAAGATTAGCATCATTCTCCTAGTCTAACTCAGGTTCGAAAGAATGGTCATGTTCTGCTTCATAATAGCCAACTGCTGAGTTGACTGGTGGCACTTCAATGGCGAGATTCCCCTATGTGGGTGGAAGGTGATTTTGTTTCCCTTGATTCTGGCAGCATTGCCTTGATATGAATTGTTAGGAAACATTCTCCTTGGTATATCCTAATAAGAAGGAGGGGTAGACATACCTTGTGACATTTGCCTTTTCAAAGCTAGCAACTCATTTGCTAACTTTTGCACCATAGGATCTGTAGTGTTTGTGGAAGGATTATCAGTAGAGGATTGACCTCTATTCCTGTTGGAATCTCTTCTTATCTTACCCACAAGGATAAGATCATCTTCAACTTCAATAGCCAAAATTTGAGTTGTGAGAAGATCTGCGGGGCCATCTCTCCTTAGCAGAAAGCTCACCTCGGGAAGTTGAGTATTGATAAAGAAACACTTAAGATTCTCCATTGTTGGCTGAGTGGTTGTAGGAATCCTGTTTGTCAGCTTATTGAACTTAGCGATTAAATCTTGCATGGGTTCATGTGGCTCTTTCTTCATCTATGTTATCTATGCTAACAAGGCATGTGCATCTTCCATAGGTTTGAACTTGGCTTCGAACTTGGTCTTGAGAGTGTTCCAACTCGTTATAGTTTGAGCTTGAAGATGGTAAAACCAATCTGCAGCAGCACCTTGCAGTGTTTCCACAAAAAGTCTTACTGCTACATCTTCATGTTCCACACCTAATACACTGCAAGCTATGCAGAAAGCTGCAATGTGTTCATCTGGGTGGACTTTCCCATCACCATAGAACTTAGGAAAATTCTTCCTCGAACTACAAGGTAGTTCATGCAATGGTGGAGTTAAATTCAAAGGACCAAAAGTGTTACCCCAAGGGCCTTGAGCTGCCATGGTGCACTGATTAAAGGGTGGGATAACAAACCTCTATGGAATATGAATAGACAAAACTCTATTAGTACTAGAACTAGAAGCTTCACCTGGTATTGGAGACCTAGCATTAGTAGGAGGAAAACTTCTAGTTCGCTGAAGTCAAGGTCGTGGAGGCAAAAGACCAAAGATATTTTGCTGCATCAACTCAAATACAGGATCAATAATACCTTGAGCTCTCTTGCTTCTTGTATACTATGAATCTACCAGAGTGTAATGTACTCAACAAAATTTTGAAAAACCTTGAAACAATGGAAAAGAACTGTAGTGCTTCAACTCAGAGCGTGAGGCTTCAAGTTGCGCATTCCTTCCCCAGCAGAGTCACCAAAAAACTGTTGGGTGAATATTTTGTCATTTAGCTAACTAATGACAAAATGGTTATATCACCACAGCTATGATGAGACTGAGTCTCTCCTCTCAGCAAGGGGAGGTTCCCTCTAGATAGTGAGCTCTTTCTAACAAACAACTTTTAACATTTAAATAAACTAAAACTATTCTTGGGGTGTTTCCATTGCATCCTATTCTCTTTTTGTAGAATAGATGTTTGTCTCTTACAAAATAACAACTTCAAAATAAATGATATTTGATCATTCTTGAATCGAGACAAACCATAGAAACACAAAGTCTTCTATTGCTTGGCTTATTTCTCACAAACAAACTTAATTGAATTCAAATGCAACACAAAGTCTCCACTTTCACCGAATATGATATAACTTATTTGAACACAACAGTTTACAGCACAAAGTCTCTAAACAATTTCATTCCTACAAATAAACACAAACTCCCGTAATGAGAAAAATAGCACAAAGTCTATTCAACCAAAACAAGAACACTCCTCTCAAATTTCAATAAACTCCATGATTCCAACAATGATTCAATATAATATAACACCAATGACATAAAAACACTGATATCATAAATCAATATGGTTCAACTCAAAGTTTGATACTCAAATTGCCTGCTTATATTAATATTCACTTTGAAAAATATGATAAACATAAAAAGCTCAAAGTCTTGAAATGTTTTCCAATTTGGCAGAGTTTCCTTGCAATAGATAAAAGATAATATTTACAAGAGAGGCCCTCTTTATTTATAGGGAGGAGCCTGGAGCAAAAATAGGAAATTTACAACTACTTTAACTTATTCAAATAGAAGAGTCCTACTTGACTTAGAACATCCTTTGCCTCACATGTAATTACATTTTATAAAATTACACATGAATATGTCCACAAAAAAATAAAAATTACATATACAGGAATAAAATAAACTAAGGTATCAAAAAGGAACTTTAGCTTCCTCCATCATTCTTCTTTAGAAAATTCTGATACATGGCATGTATAGCTGCCATTTCACATGCATTTGGCTTAGCTGTATTTTCTGAGATAGTGCGGGCCCAAAGAACTGCATCTTTTACTGCTTTTCTTGCCTTCTCATGTTTGTCAGGATTATCCTTCAAGTTCTCAAAAGTTGAATGTTGATCATAGAGATTGTCCATGGAAAGTACTGAGGGCACTTCATCTTTAAATTTGCTTTGAACCATCTTTTGGAAGGAGCTTATTATTTCATCTGCTGAAAGGAACTTATGGTCTTCAGCTATGAGGGGGCATGGGAGTTCTTCCAACTTGTGCAAAAGCGTGACATCGTTGTCTTCACTATTTTCATGAGCTTGGCATAAGTCATCAAGTAAAAATTTTACTATATGGATACAATGAACAAGAGACTCCTTAGTCTTAAGATATGATTCTTGATTGGTGATGACCCCAATGGTAATCAGATTCTTTATCTTAATATTTTTCATCTCTATCCACTCCTCCAAGCTCTCTTCCTGATCCTGCAGCTCTTGGGAAAGTAAGTCAACCATGTTATCAAGATCAGCATTAGGTTTATGCATCTTTTCTTTTCTTTCTATGGTGGTCTTTAGTAGAATTCATCCTTAGGCTAGCAAATGTTCCACAATATCCCCTACCACTCTTCCTCTGGCCTGAGCTTTTTCAAGCTTCTAGATCAAAGGATCTCCTACCGTTACTGCCATGGGTTCCACAATTTCATATGACTTTACTTTTTTTTGAAGAATAGCGGCAAGTTGTTCCACTTTAGCTTTATACTATTCTTTCTCCTTATTGACTTCATCATATTTTTCAAGCAAGGTGCTGGCAATAGTTTGAAAATCTGCCTTTATGCCTTCATGAGTTAACTTACCTAACTCAACCCTTGAGATGACATAATCATTCATGTCAAAATTATCAATAGTGACATCCTCTGGGGGCTTGGCAATTTCTGCATATCTGATTCCCCTTTCATTGATAAGCCTAGAAACAGTCTTAGGCTTCTTCTTTAGAGTCTTTGATTGAATAGGTAACAACTTCTCAATATCAATTTCATCTGGTGAAATAGGTTGCTTCTTTCTCTTGGGAGTATATGCAGACAACCATGGAGGAAGCATAGAAGCACTAATAGTCAGGGACAAATCCACTACTTGTTTTGTTGGATACATATTTACACTTGTTATGGTAACAATAGGACTGGTGTTGGTAAAAACTACACCTATGTCAACAAATTTTTCTAAACCATCCAGAAGATGTTCCAAAATAGATTGTTCACCAATATCAAAAGATGGAGAAGATAAACTTGGGATAGAACCGGAGGGATCAAACATGGTCCCAAAACTAGTTCCTACAGAAGTAGGGGTATTATCAAAAGAAACAATGAAAATAGGTGAAATAGGAACACTTGAAACTACTAGAAAACTACCAGAAATAGGAGCATGAGGAAGGGGTGTAGAAACTTGTGATTTAGTTGGAAGATCCTTCTTAGGAGACTGATGTGGGCCACCAAGTTGTTCCTTCTCTCCATTCTCATCCTTACCTTGTTCCATTTCATCTTCCTCATTAGATTTATCAGACACTTCTGTTTGTTGGGCATCCTTAAATTTCTCAATATTTTGCTTTTCAGTTTCAACATCTTCAACCTCCATTTGCTCAACATTTGTGTCTTCGACACCTGATTTAGTGACATTAGAGGTTCTTGTAACCTCTCTCTTCTTCCCTCCCTTGGATACAAACTTAATTTTTGGCTTACGTATTTTGGAGGAAGAAGGGGTGTCACTCTTATTATTGGTCCTATTTTCTACTTTCTTGTCTGTTTGCTCCTAAGCTTCAATCTCTGACCCTATAAGAAACTATTTCAATATCATCCCTTTGCTTTCTAACCATATGTTTGTATTAGCCAAGATCAGCTGAAATCTTTTCCTTATGGAAGTCTCCTCTTTAACTAACCATTTTAATTCTGGAAGAGGTGAGACTTCAACATTCTCAGTGTTATATTTGGGATCTAGAACATCCCCATCATCTTCCATTCCATTTGGAATATCTACAAGGCCCATCTCTTCGATCTGCCTTAAATGAAGTCTGCAATAGTCTAACTTCCTAATCTCATTTTGTGTCCTGAGATCAGCCCAAATATCTTCCACCATAGGCATATGGAAAGTTGACTTTCTTTTGATCTTATCTTGTACCCTCCTGAAGTCAAAATGGTCAGTTTTCTTGAAAGTTTTCATGGTGACCAGCTGCAATTCAAAATCAACTATTTTTGCCTTGTTAGCTGACTAAACTGAGTACCTTCCAATTTCTACAGGAAACTTTATCCTTGATTTTTTCAGCTCCATTTGTTTATTATCTACCACAATCAGTTGCCTACATAATTTCATGAGAACAATTCAGTCACTGGGATATTGTGGAAGTATATAAGGGTAACCAGGATAATATCCTACTCTGAGATATGTGAAAGTATTAAATTGTAAGAACAAGCAGCCAAAAGAATTTACAACTTCCCAAGCTTCATTTTAAACCCTCTTCTGAATAAGTTTATTGTCCCATAAGCACATAAGCACTGAAAAGAAAGCATCATTAACCCTTTGGAAATGATGGATTGATCCCTTCAAAGTGATTTTAGGATAATACTCATACACGGGAACCAATCTCCTATCACCAACCTGAGTAAGACCACAAAAACTTCTCATGCTTGCGGCAGCATATACAAGATATGAGGTCATGTAAAATTTGAATGTTGTGTTGACCGTCACCAACTGTTCATGCAAAGCATTACTAATCTGTTCTCCCTAGAATATTTTTTGTGTGCCCTGTAGAATCACCTTGGTGTATGTGTACATCGATTCTTGAAACTTGGAGGAAGAAGGGACATCTAATGCGACTCAAAAGTGTGATCAAATCACAAACCTCCTCTACAAAGTCAGTCCTCGGGAGATCCTTTCATCATCTAGTTAGATTGCTTTAAGGAATTTTCAACCATTTACTATTTATGTACCTTCTTGTGGCTTTCAAATCTGTATCATAGTCTCTTTTCCCTTGAGCAAAATCCATTTGTCCAATGTTTTCAATAGGTGGACACATGAAGATTTTATCAAGAAATTCTGCATCCAACCTCATGATCACATTCCCTTGGGTATCTGTCACAACCCCAGTATCCCTATTGTAATGGCTAGCCATCTAAAGAATGAACTCGGGGTTATGGGTAGAAACTGGAAAAGAGGCAACCAAGTGAATGTTGTTGTCAATGATCTTTTGCATGTGTCTGGAAGGATTTGTCTATTTAGTTCTGTCCACAAATTTTGTCATATCTACATGTCCTATTTTTGTATCTCTAATTTCATCAACATTCGACTATACTGAAGTGACAGGGAAGACCCCTTGGTATTTGTACTTCATGATTTTGGTTTTGGATGGAGACAGCTCTGACATCAGTTCTAGAGAGAATTCTAGAAAAGATATCTACCATGGATGTTTGTTGAAAATTGCAAAAAGCCATGATCTCACAATTAGGGGGAAATGGATAAATTGGGATTACTGTGATCTGATGATCATGAATAGGGAAGTAGGCATTGAAAGGCTTGAGTTTGTGCAAATCGAGGTAGAAGACGAAAGTGGGTCAATAGGCCTTGAAATGTAAATTTTCCCAGTGTTAGGAAAAATTCAGGAAAACGTGCATGGGTGGTCAAAATAACTGCTCATGCATATTGAGTAAGTCATTCAACATGTAAGGTCGGTCATTTTGACCACCATTACATGTGGGGTAAAACATGATTTTAATGTTTTCAAATGCAAGGTCAGCAAAAAGGGCCACCTTTGCATGTATGAGGTAAGATAGTGTTTTTTTTTTATGTAGGGGCAGTCAATTTGACCGCCCTTACATGAGGGTAGAAAACAAGTTTGCAGACATGTATAATTGGTGGAAATACCTGCTCATGCATGTTGAGGGAAAAGCTTCAAACATTTAGATGTGAAGTTGGTTGAAATGAGTGCTTAAGCATCTCTTGTGTTGAACATTAATATATATGCAATTGCGGTAAAAATGCCCGCTTAGGCATGTACATTGAGATTTGATTTCATATGTAGAGGCGGCGAAAATGACCACCACTACATATTAGGTAAAAAGAAAATATAAAAGTGGTATCGACGGTCATTTTTGCCAATAATACATATCAAACTATTGGGTAGAGTGTGAAGGCGACAAAAATGACTGCCATGACATTTAGTTTAAACCTTTGAAGACTAGTTTGTAATAACCACTGATGAAGTCAATGTAGACAAGATTAAAAACCTAAGACATGGGTTTTAATACTAACTCATGTTCTATTAAAAATTGCAAAATTTGCCTAAGCAAACAAAAACCTAAACAAACAAAAACAAACGTTTTGCTAAGAAAGACTCTCGCAACCTCATAATTAGTGAACAATTTAAAACATTCATTCAACTGTAAACAACAAAAACCCTAAAATAAAAAAGAAGGAAAAAGAACTAAGGACTTACCTTTAAATAGGAAACCCTAAACGTGAGATGAAGAAGTAAAATCTATGAGAAATCCAAAATCCATGATTTTTGTGAGAGGAATGATCTCAAGGAGGTATTGCCAGCTTGTTTAAGGTTTTGACAATGAAAAACAAACTAATCAAAATGAATAAAAATGTTTAAAAGGTTAAAAATGGAATCATTAATGTTAACACAAGTGGCATTAATGTCACCATAGTTCAAAGATTTCGCCAAGATATGCTTGGTTGGTAAAAATTATCGATCATACACATGAAGGTTCAACATGCATAAGTGGTAATAATGACCGCCTTTACATGTTAAACTTTAATAGGGAACATGCATGGTTGATGATAAGGACCGTTGTTGCATGTTAATAGAAAAAATGATATAAAATATGTAAAAGCGAAAAAAATAGCCAACATTACATGTAAAACAACAAAACACATATAATAGTGGTAATTTTGACCACTATTACATGTGAAAACAAAAAAAAATTCTAACACCCCCAAATTAGTCAATAATTGATATTTTGACAAGCTTACGACCTAGTCAAATTTCACGATTTTTGAGGAATCATTGTAGGGAATGTCGCAAACTGTTTCAACAATTTTAGGAGACTTTGCATGAGGCCAAGAAGACTTGTCTCAATAAGGGAACTTAGAGTGTAGACTACAAAATGGACAAGTTTTGTAGGGGTTGTCTAAAAAAATGAGCATAGCTGATTTTGAGAACAACACATCCAAGACTTGTTTTTCTCCTAACAAGAATTCCTTGATAGATTCCACAGTGTCTCTTGCTATACTAGAGACTTCTTCTTCTTGGTTTTGTTGTGGAAGATCTAAATCCATGACATCATTCACATCATTCTTATGTTCTGATGTAGAGTTTTCTTCAACTTGTTCCTCTTCTTGATCATCATCTTTGTTTTGTTCCTCAATCTTTTCCTTGTTTGTTTGATCATTAGTTTGTTGTTTCAAAGGAATACTTGTTTTTGATTGATCCTTAATAGTAGTATCTGAAGTAGTAGCAGGGACTAGATCATCTTTCTCCTTCAGCTCTTCATCACTTCTGTCCAATCCTTGATCCATGTTCTCCTCACAAATAAATGTATCAACTTCAAGATTTGTTTCTGCTCTATCATATATAGTTGGAAGATGATGTTCCCTTAACACTCTCAAAGTGATTTCCTCAGTATCCTTCACTACATTCTCAATGTCATCTAACATGAGAGTGTTCATCCTCTTATTTGTTCTGAATTCTTTATGCAACACTTTAGATACTTTTGCTTTTTCTTCCAGTGTGATCTTCGGACATAACTTTATCAGTCTATACTCTCTAAGTTCAACATTCTTAGCCATAGTAGCTTCCTTTCTGGAAAACATTATACTACCCAAACTATCTGGGAGATCAGTATTGATCTCAATAAGGGATTTGTTGTAGATGTCCAAGTATCTGACGACAGTAGTCTCAATGATCCTCTTCTCTACATCATCATATAGTTGAGCTATAGGTTTCAAATTTCCATCAACTGTTATGGCTTTCAGGACGTCTTCAAGACTTATAGTGGCTTCTCCTATCTGAGACTTATCTTGGCTTGGCCTTTTCTTAGCTTTACCATTCCCAAAGGATTTCTTCTTGTTGTTCCTAGAAGCTTTGGTTGCCTCAATTTTCATTTTCTTTACTTCTTCATTTGACTTTGTCTCTTCCTCATCTGCTCCTATATTGACATACATTTTACAACCTTTGGTTTTCTATCTTTTGAAACTTTTGTCAGCAGGCTTCTTGGTGGGTACTTCTACCCTAACAGATGAGGTCAAACCAAAGGTTTTGATGTAGTTACTGTAGAGATTAAACATCTTGTCCTCTTGCTTGTTGCAGCAGGTTCCTCTACCTTTTCCTCAGACTCATCTAGAGCCTTGACTGATTTATTTTATTTCTTCTCTTCTGCAACCCTTTCTTCTTGTGCCTCTTGTTGTACATTATGAGCTTCTGAAGCTTTGTTAACTTCCTTCATTTTTTCAATTGTTCTTGCCCTTGTTTTGGTAACTTCTTTTGTGATCCCTATGCTCTGGGCATATTCATCCACCAATTTCCTCATCCTTTTCTAGGTTTTAGATTTCCTTAATTCAACATGGGTTTTTATAGATAGTTCATCATAAGTGCCAAATCTTGGCTTAGAAGTATCTCTAGGTTTGCTTAACATGTGCTTGGCAGAACTATCTAATATATTTGGATTCACTTCATACCCCATTGGCATAACCCAAACTATTCTAGGCTCAACAGTCTCCATCATACATTGATCTTTGTTGACAATGAAGCATGTGTCATTTTTATATCTCTAAACAATTGATTCAGGTAACCTTTGTCTAGAATGCATAGCTTTCTGAAAATTCTTAAAATAGCCCCAAAGATCTGTATTCTATGCATCCTTGTTTCCTATGCCACTCAGGTGATTTCTAATTTGAATTGCAATTGGTTGACTGCTAGACCAAATCAACTTCATTCCTGGTAATTCTTGCATAAAATAGAAAGATAGGCACATTATCAACGTACCAAATTTGAAGGGATACTTGGTTTCTTTTGTCTTCTTTAGATTCTCCATTATTTGTTGCCAGAGTAATTCACAAAGATCATAGTATTTATTTTCCTTAATCATCTCGTAGGCTGTGTATATAGCAGTACCTGAGACAGAGTTCTCCCTATTTGAAAAGTAGATTTTGTATTCAATTACCATAGATGCAAACCTTACTGCATGGTCTTCAATGTCATTGATTGTTAAAGCCCTTTTGTCAAATTTGGCTTTGGTGGCCATCATCATTGTGTCATTTCACAGCTTTTAGCACAAGTACTATTTCGATAGAATTCAATTAGGTTATGACCCTTATCACATCCTTTGTGATCATAAATGGTTTTTATAGCCACATGAATTCATCATGTATCCTACTTAAGACATACCGGACCCATTCATCTTCTGCAAATGTTTGAAATTCTATGTAATGAATGAATTTCTTCTCACCTAGTGCCTTATATTCTTCCTTTAAATCAAAAATGCCATGACGTAGATATTTTAGATAGAGAACCTCAAACCGACTATTAACAAATTCTTCTAGAGCAACATGAATGTATGCCCTAACATCTTCTGTATGCATTACACCAAATAGAATTTCTTAAAATGCACCATTAGGATCGACCTTTGTTGATCTGTATGGATGTTTCTTGAACTTTGGCTCTGGGCTCTCAGTGATATTGACTACTTGAGGAGATGCCATCTTTGCAAAGATTCAAATAAATTCACAGTGGGGTTTTGAATCTAAAAAATACCTCTTTTTGTCAAATTAGGGTTTTGCTTGATCTTGCCTTGAGTTGCTATTGAAATCACTATAGTTGCTTGGAATTTTGCTTCAGGTCACCTTAGACACTTGAGAGCTTGAATGCAAAATGAATTGTTTGTCAAATAAAGTCCTTTTTAATCCTTTGTTTTGTCTTGACCTAATCATCATAAATGCTATCTTTAAAAAAACTATCAAACCCTTCTCTGTTGAGTTTAGTAGATTAGGATTGCTCCGCAATGTTCCATGTTTGATTCTTTTCTTCCAGAATTTCTTTTAAAAGATGTCATATGAATCTTTACATCATATCTTTGTGGTAAATCCTAACACTAATTATCTAGCGAGGGGATTTGGATTTTTAATACAACTCCCCCTGAGCTAGAGCTCCCAATTTACTTCCCAGAGGAAGTAACTACACTAGAGATTGGTGTAGATCCATCCCTGATATTATCAACATCCTTCTTAATCAAAATCATGCTCATTTCCTTCTTGATCTGCACTGGATCAACCTTGTTTTTACCTTTGTTTTCTTTATGTTTTGTTTTCATCTTCTCTGTAGGATAGTTTCTTTTCTCATTCTTACTTCTACAAAATTTTGTAACATGCCCAAACTTATTGCAATTGTAGCACACTACATTCCTTTGCCCTTGATTCCTTCTATTGATTGAATTCATTCTTAATCTGCATTGGTTAGCCATATGTCTAAATCTATTGCATGCAAAGCACTTTCCATTGAAAGTTTGAGTATTCCTTCCATAGTTAAAACCATTCCTAACCAGACCTCTGCATTCATTTGATTAATGACCAATTTTCTTGCAATTGAAGCATTGACTAGGGAATGAAGGAACATTCTAATTTATTCTACTCCTACATTGAGTATCCTTGTGACCAAACTTATTACAATTAAAACAATATGCTTTGAAAGATGGGTACCTTTGAGCATTTGACTGTCTGACCGGAGGTCTTCTAGGTCTTCTTTTCTAATTCTAGAACTAGTTGTATTTGTTTTGCTTGGACTCAGTGTTTACTTCTCTTGATTTTGAACTTTCTCCTTTTTCAAATCCCAAGCCTTGCTTGTCCTCTGGACTCTTCTGACTTTCAATCCCTCAATTTTTGCAAAGCTTATTTTGAATTTTTCTTCATAGCTCTTAGCCTTCTTTAAATCTGATTTCAGGCTAACAACTTCCTTTTCAAGTTTAACACATTCTTATAATTTGCTTTTCACCAATAGATTTAGATCATCTTCTACTTTATCTCTTTCTACAGCTTCCACTTTCAAATCATCCAAGTTTTCATTGGTTAATATCAATTGTTCACTAACCTCCTTGTATTTTTCTTTAAACTTCCTAACTTGTTCTTTTAGCTTTAGAATGCATTCATCAGCTTCTTGTATGTTATCCTTCAAATCCCTTATTTGAGCTTCAGATTTTTCAAGATCTCCAAGAGTAGCTCATAATTCATCATTGCTTTCATATAAGGATTCAGGAAAAGTGAAATATCTTCTAGCTTCCATGAGTACACCTTCCCAAATATTCCTCAAGCTTGTTGGTATGTGGTGACTGATCATGGAAGTTTTGTAAACTTGTAATGTATCCTCACCAGGGTTCGGAGTTGGTTGTTAATTTTTGTTAACCATCAAAAGAAAAATGGCATTGTAAAACCCTAATTCTAGAAGTTTCCAAAAAGCTTGTTATAAGTGGTTGGGATCTATGTTGTGAGTGTGGAATTCACAAGATTGTAATATGTTTTGCACTAGATAATAAAATCATTGGATGGCTGAGTTTCTGTGGATGTAGCCCATATTGGGTGAGCCACGCTAAATTTCTATGTTGATTTCTTTTGTCTTATTCTTCATTGTTATATTTGGGTTATTTAATCTACATATAATTGTTAGTGTTTATTGCTTTGATCTGCCTAAACCCTAACAAAGCTATTAAGCTTCTTCCAAGGAACCTTGTTATGATACCAATTGTTGAATGCAAAGAATAATGAGAGGGGGGGTGAATCAGTTTTCTAAAAACCTTTTCATTTACACATTCATTAATCCATTTACCAAATTTAATAACATGAAAGTAAAGTAAACATGAGAAGTGTAGCCACAAATTCATAACACATAGACACCAGGATTTTTCATGGAAAACCCAAAAAGGGAAAAACCATAGTGAGTGTTAGCTCATAATATATAATGATAACAATATTGAATTACATGAAGGATCATTGCCTAAGGGCTCACTACCTAAGGACTCATTGTCCAAGAAGTGCTCACCGTAAAGAGGTGCATTGTCAAAAAGAGAGAAGAGAAGATAGAAGAATGATTGGATCACTACCAAGAGAGGATTGCTACAGGTACATCTACATAATGCTGAAATGCAGTACCAATATGTTCAATATACATATTCAAATGACTTCATACTATCTGCCTTATTTTTCTTCTCTGCTTTACATATACTTCTATTTTCTGCCCTTATTATCCTTTTCTGCAATGCAAACTACCTTAGATTATGCACATATCAAATTCACACATTATCCACACACATCCATCCATCCAACATGAAATCCATTGAATATTCATATCCGCAATAAGATTCATCTCACAATCAGGTCAGCAACCCAGACATGAAACGTGGATACAAGTGTTGTACCTTGTGAGCTTGATCTTGTGCTCAAATAGGAGTGTGGACCCAAAAAAACATACAGTAGTCTTCATATGGGTTGGCATCAATCATTCAACTACTTGAATTAATTCTTCAAACAATGTATTTTCTCCACATATAGATCTAGCTTGCCTGTCAGCCTATCCCTTAAGCACACACTTGTCCAATAGAACTGTCACATCATGATTTCTACTGCGGACCATACAAGACTCTAGAAATAATATAAAAGATTCATCATTGACATTTTAACATACCTTCAGATCCATAGGACATAATAGTTCTTTAGAGAAAAATTTGGATCTTGGAACTGTTGCCATGTCACAATGAAATACTATCAAGCTGGAAGCCAATAAAGAACAACTTATAGAATGTGATCAAAGGAACTTCAAAGGGTATAACTCTAGATTCATGTAGTCATGATGTGTATCTTTGCTTCCTCATAACCGTAAGACAAAATATGCTGCAGCGGAGAAATGTGGACCCTTTTTCTCTGGTATTGTGCAATGTGTCTGACTTAACTCTGATCACCTGGACTTAGCTATTTCAACATATGACTTTCGGAGGAAGTCAACACTTGAACACTAGAACATGTGATCACTATGTAGCTATGAACAACTTACATGAACTAAATACAAGTGTCTTTAACTGCAGATGCATACCATCTCAAAACACTGTCACTTGGTATATTGTACACTACTCATACTTAGTCATTTATTCTTCCAGAGTAAGGTCTCTTTGATGTGCCGATAGAAACCTTTTTCCTTGTTCCATCAATGACAACATTTAACATTCATCAGAGCAATGTCTCTTGCCAGCAATGTAGACACCAAACTACATTTTAAATGCATCCAAGTAGATATTTCAAAGTTGAGGAAGATTGTCAGATATGTGGTGGAGAGATTTGACATATTCAAATTTAGATTTGATTGGTTGGATGGACCAGATGAGGATAGAGTAGAACAATTGCTATCCAATTTTGAAGAGTACAAAGATAATAAAGCCTCTTGTAGTGCATCAAGCTAAAAGTTCCATTTTTGGCTCATAGAATATTCTTTTGTAAAGATTATTTGATTCGGCATTCATTGTAAAGGGGGATCTGCTATTTTATAAAGTGGGCCCTACATTCTTTTTTGCAAAAGTTTGTCTCTTCCTAGAGTGCTAGGATTTTTACATGTTGACTTTTGAAAGTCAAAGTTCTAAATATGCATGCAAGTTTGAAATCTTTAATTAGATTTGCTTTCTTTTGTTGCATGTGTTGATGCATAAATCTATTGGTTCAATCCAGCAGCAACATGGGAAGTTTCTGAGATGTGGGATTGACCCCAAAAATAACCTCCAGATTTTAGAGAAGTTGGCTCTTCCATTCTTCAGTGGGGGTTTGGGAAAAGAGAGGAGGAAGAAATAAGATTACATATATAATCAAATAAAACTTAACCCTAAGGTGATGCGTGAGATTAAAATAACTACCCAGTTGCACAGTGTTTAAACCTTGAAACATTTAACTAGAAGATTAAAGAGATGAGAGGCATGATTAAACCTAGTTTGTAAACAAATTAAACAAAGGCAAGAGAAACAGAGAGATTAGAAACCAGAAATAGAGAAACCCAGTTATGCACAAAACAATATTTCTCATTATTTGGATAGTAACAAATTATAGAGGCTGAAATAGCACAAAATAAAATGTCACATCCTCCTAGAAGAAAGAATTGCTAAGGCACAAGAAAAATATCTATTGCTGGTAGAAAAACTCTCTAATCTAAAAAATATTTAGAACTATATCTCTAACTCTATGTGTGCTCATCTTCCTTTATAGCCCTAAAAACCTAAGAAAATATCTTCAATAGCCTCCCAAAGATCTGCAACTGAAAACTCATGAAATCTGGCAATAACGGCAAATACAACTGAAAATGGTAACTAAACTGGCTGTTAAATCTGCAACTGTAACTGAAACAACTCCCTTATGGCTATAAAATATCTCATTGCTTGTGTGAGAAAGAAAATTTCCCGTCGCTCTCCTCATGTAGCTTGTCGTAAAGAATGAAGTAGCTGCAATTTATTTTAGATTTTCATCTTCTATTGTTTCAAGTGAGGACAGACTCAAAATTCATATTTTAACAAGGCTTCAACTTGCCTTAGAGGGACCCATCGTGCCACAAGAATAAACTTCATTATGTATTTAAAACTACCCCCTTAAAGCTCCCGTAGCTTTAAAATCTGAGAGACTTTAATATTTTATTTATTAAAACTTAGCCTTAATTCTGAGGAGGGCCCCACACTTATTTAATAAGAAACTCTTATTAAATCAAAGACTCAGCATTAGAAACATCCCGTGACATATGATGCAATTAAATAAAATGAAACAAAACATTTTATTTATCTCTCCTCGGGTTTAGCCATGTGGTGACCTCCGCTTATTTCTTTTTCTCCTCTTTGACACTACTTCCACATGGTGCTCAGGGAGACTCTTAGCTTCTCTTTTTTCATGCTTCCATGTGCTTCTCTCTACATCATTTTGAGTTGCTCTTATTTACCTCCACTTTTGCCATTTGGCAGTTTCTGATCTCTTCATTTTTTAACAACATTAGTTTCTTCAAGGTTCTTTCATCATTGTTCATGGTTATGAGTCATATTTTAAGATGGATGGAGAATTTGCATCTAACCTTCCAAACACCATAACGCCACTAGGAATGATTGAGTAAACCCTCTTTTTAAAATATGTTGTGACTCTAATACATATGGATGTGCCTATATATTGATTGCGCCATCGTTATACTGTGAAAAGATGAGTGCTAACTATGACTGGCAGCATGGCCTGAAGACAACTTTGTTCCTCTGTATTTGACACCCTTTGGATAATGTCTTGCCTCCTCTTATTTGACATAGCTAAAACTGCATCAATGGTGTCTTTAAGATGGAAGTTGCATTGATCATGATAACTCAGTTTAGAAGTTAGTAACCTGATACTTTAGGACCGCACCCAGTCACTGAGGGATTAAGCATCATATCTTGTGTTGTATCTTAATCCTCTACCTTTAATGGAGTTTGAATGTTGTAGTGGTGAAAGGACCGAACACAACATTAATTTGACAATGCCTTTCACTTGCTGAGGCTGCGCCTATATCTATTGATGGGCCAAGCCTTAATGCAGGCTGCACTACCACTTAATGGATCCACACCATTTCCTACTAGCTAAAACCTCCCTTGAACACACACCATCAATCTTAACAGTGTCTTTCTCTTGGCGACACCATCATGCCTTTGAATGATGTCACATGATATTCCTCCAATGCGGATGCATTTAACATAGACCCTTGGACACCAAACCTCAACTTGTATACTGTGCCTTAATATGCAAGATGACACCTTCTTCTGGAAAGGTTGAGCATCATTCATTTAACATTAGACTATCTAAATGAACAATGTATCTTCCATGAGGCCACGGCTTTGAAATGCATCTCTTGCCTTTATATTTCATATCTCCCTTGAAGATTGAGCGTGGTATCTATAGAAAGGAAGCCTTTGTTTCATATGCAGCATAATATATAATGTTCGCTCATGATATCCCATGGGCCTGGCATAAGACTGAGCAAGTCTTTATCTTTGTATGGTTCTATTAACCATTTATATGAATCACTCTTATGATGGCGACACTTTAAGCTTATAGTTGTGCCTTGACTTTATTTGGCATCTTCATTATAATTGATATGCTTCTCTGTGATATTAGTTGGAGATTTTATTCTGACATATGTTTGTGCCATCCACTTTAAGGATGCCTTGCAACTTGATGACCAATTTATGGCATGGAGTGCCCTCCATATATGGCTGCGACATTTGAATCTGCATCTACCCTTTGTGAAGAACCATAGTAAATATATCCTCTTGATATTTGAACAAAGTCACCATTTATTAGACATACCTCAAAATTTTTGAAATGGTAGGAGAAATTCTCACCAATTCTTGGTGTCTTACTAAGTGAGTGGGCCTACCCATTGAGAACTCCAAAATTTATTGGTTTCACAAATCAAGGGCTTATACATTGGGTAAAGAGTCAGACACACTGAAACTGAAATATTATAAGATTGAAAATAGATCTACAACCAAACTGATACAAACCACC
This sequence comes from Cunninghamia lanceolata, assembly GCA_027924645.1. NCBI lineage: Eukaryota > Viridiplantae > Streptophyta > Pinopsida > Cupressales > Cupressaceae > Cunninghamia > Cunninghamia lanceolata. The sequence goes on along the minus strand of BSBN01000334.1, from coordinate 3,194,814 downwards.
CAGAAAATGCATTGAAGCTAAAACTGAAGCACTGCTAAACTAGAGACATTGAAACTGAAACCAGCTGATAACCACTTAAACTGACATAGAGCTAAACCATAGGCCTAATCTTTATCTACCTAGAAACAAAAAATTATCAAAATCAAACCTTACTGAAAATCTGAAAACTAATGCTACTACTGTAGCTTATTCTGAACATTGAATCTAATTACTAAAATATGAACCTCAAAGGGACATGCCCATTCACCAGGACAACAAAATAACTGCCATATCTTATTATACTACTCCAGTATGTCCATATTACACCAAGAATTGACCAAACAAAATACTTGAAAAAGTATAATAGAAACTTGTACCTCTTTGCCTCTTTGCTCTCCGGAGGTTCACCATTTGCATGAAAATAGCAGTCAGGCCAATCTGCACGATGTTCTTGATTGAGCAAAGGGTGGGAATGGAAGATCATATGATAGAGTTCACCTCTTTGATCACATGTGAAAACATTTATAATCTTAGACTCCTTGGTGACTTCTCTTGTTTGTACCTCTGTATGCTCATGATCCATAGTAACCTGAAACTCTAGCTGGAATGTGACAGAGCTGCCTAGAACTATCTTGAACCTGATTGGCATTTCTTCTTGAATGAAGAATGGAGTATAATGAGAATCTTCATGTGACTCCTTGTTATTTGTGTCACTTGATACATCTTTGTCATGAAGGTCACCTTTCCTTTTATCATGATCATCTAATTTTGAATAGAAATCTCCTAGATCATCCCAAAAAAATTCATTCTCAGACTCATCTTCATCATTTTGCATAAGAGAATGAACCTTCTATTTTTCTACAAGCTGAGGCAAAGAACTTGTATACTCTGATGGCCAGTACTTTTTAGCTTCTAAGAGAACCAAGCCATGGTCAATAGCCTCATCCTCTTCCTTATGTGACTACATCTCTGAACTATCTCCATCAAAATGTAAAAAAATTTGACCAAAAGATTGCCTCTCATTTGTAGATTCAACAGTATTATCTTTTGCAACTTCTGACTCTAGATGTGTGAACTATGGATCATGTTCTGCGCAGTACTTTTTAGCTTCAAAACCCCTTTGAAACTACCTTTCAGCTTCTAGAAGTGTCACCTCATAAGTATATTCTGAATCTTCTTCATGACTTGACTGGGTTTCTAAATTACTTGTTGCCACAGGTGCATGATGTTGATAGCTAGAAGGACACATTGAATAGGCAGGAGCCACCTTCTTGTTTGCATCTTGATCCTTGAGACTCAAATCTTCTTGAATGTTAGAAAGGTAAAGTACTTTACCTATGGCTTTTATTGGCTGATTTGCAGCTACAGAGGTTTGTAAAACACAATTTTCAAGATAAGTGGGTTTGTGCTAAGCTTGAGGGAGGATCTCTTCAATAGACTGGTTAGATTGATAATGATGTTCATATAGACTTTGAGGAATGAAACTAGGCTCATCAAGCTCTTGGGAAAAAGTTTTTATGAGTTCTTTTACCTCCATCATCTCCTTACGGTTGGGAAAATTAGTAGGGAGTGTGGGTCGACTAGAATTTATATGCACTTGGCTGCAAGAAAGATCTTGGGATGGGATATTTGTATGCAGCATCAAAGGTCTTAAAGACAGAGGGGATAGTCTACCAGCATTAATGAGGTTATTTTCAACTCTAATAGCCAGATCATATGATTGGTGTAGAGTATCACCTCATAGGGCTTGTATCATAACTAATATTTTAGGGTCTAGAGCTTTCAAATAAAAATGAAATGCAAAGACTGGAGGGGGCCTCATGTAAATAGAAAATTTTTTCCATACCTTGTCAAATCTTTAATTGAAATCATGTATGGGCTCCATTGGATCCCTTTTGATGGTGATGATATTCTAGATGAGAGTACTAACGTGTATCCTCTCTTTGAATTGATTGTAGATGAGCCCTCCAAGTTGATCCAATCTGGTGATTGAACCAGGATGCAAGCTTCTGTACCACTCTTTTGCTTTGCCCTTGAGGGAGGATGCAAGCAACAAGAAAGCATGATTCTCAATTGTGACATTGTGAACAGAGCATAGAGTGGCTACATCTTGAATGTGATCTACAAGAGAAATTGAACCATCTCCAAAAAAGTGAGGCAATGACTTCCATGATGGGTCAGGAACTTGACCCTTCTGCTAAAGAATAAGAGGACTTGAATTCCAAGTCACAAAAGGTAAATCTCTTTGAATATTCAGATGCACATAGATACCAGAGGCTGCTATGGTCTACAGGAGCAAATATCTGTGAAAGAGCCTTCCGTAGAGTCGCCAGATGGATGATTCATGCTCCTATGAGAAGATATTTCTATGATTTTCCATCAAAACCACAAAATACAGGGCAAAGATTCAGTGAAAACAAAGACCCAAGTCTTTGATTCCAGTCCCACTGGGCATGCCAAAAATTGTTGATGCATAAATCTGTGGGTTTAATCTAGCAACAACATGGCAAGTTTCTGAGATGTGAGATTGACTCCAGAAACAACCTCCAGATTTTAGGGAAGCTGGATCTTCTATTCTTCAATGTTGGTTTGGGAAAAGAAAGGAGGAAGAAACAACATTACAGATACAATGAAATAAAACTTAAACCTAAGGCAATGCACCAGATTAAAATAATTACCCAATTGCACAATGTTTAAACCTAGAAAGATTTAACTAGAAGATTAAAGAACTAAGAGGCATGATTAAACCAGTTTGTAAACAAATTAAACAAAGGCAAGAGAAATAGAGATATTAGAAACCAAAAATAGAGACACCTAGATATGCACAGAACAATATCTCTCATTATTTGAATAGTGACAAATTACAGAGGCTGAAATAGCACAAAATAAAATGTCACATCCTCTTGGAAGAAAGAACTGCTAAGGTAAACAAAAATATATGCTGCTAGTAGAAAAACTCTCTAATCTGAAAAATATGTAGAACTATATCTCTAACTCTCTATGTGCTCATCTGCATTTATAGCCCCAAAAACCCAAGAAAATATCTTCAACAACCTCCTAAAGATCTGCAACTGAAAACTCATGGAATCCGGCACAAAATCTGGCAATAACGGCAAATACAACTGAAAATGGTAACTGAACTAGCTATTAAATCTGCAACTTTAATTGAAATAACTCACTTATGGCTAGAAAATATCTCATTGCTTGTGTGAGAAAGAAAATTTCCTGTCACTCTCCTCCTGTAGCTTGCCATAAAGAATGAAGTCGCTGCAATTTATTTTAGGGCTTCATCTTCTATTTGTTCAAGTGAGGATCAAAATTCATATTTTAATAAGGCTTCAACTTACCTTAGAGGGACCCATGATGCCACAAGAATAAACTTCATTATGTATTTAAAACTACCCCCTTAAAACTCCCGTAGCTTTAAAATCTGAGAGACTTTAATATTTTATTTATTAAAACTTAGCCTTAATACTGAGGAGGGCCCCACACTTATTTACTAAGAAACTCTTATTAAATCAAAGACTCAAAATTAGAAACAGCCCATGACATATGATGCAATTAAATAAAATGAAACGAAACATTTTATTTATCTCTCCTCGAGTTTAACCATGTGGTGACCTCTACTTATTTATTTTTCTCCTCTTCAATGCTGCTTCCATGTGGTACTCCAGGAGATTCTTAGCTTCTCTTTTTTCTTGCTTCCACGTGCTTCTCTCCACATCATTTTGAGTTTCTCTTATTTACCTCTGCTTGTGCCATTTGGCAGTTTCCGGTGTCTTCATTTTTTAACAACGTTAGTTTCTTCAAGACTATGTCATCATTGTTCATGGTTATGGTCTAATAGTCATATTTGAATATAGACAGAGACTCTATGTCTAACTTGCCAAATACCATAATGACATCAAGAATGATTGAGTAAACCCTCTTTTTAAAATATGTTGTGACTCTAATACATATGGCTGCGCCTATATATTGATTGCGCCATTGTTATACTGTGAAAAGCTGAGTGCTAACTATGATTGGTAGCGTTGCCTGAAGATGACTTTGTTCTTCTGTATTTGATGCCCTTTTAATAATTTCATGCTTCCTCTTATTTGACATTGCTGAAACTGCATCAATGGTGTCTTTAAGATGGAAGTTGCATTGATCATGATAACTTGGTTTAGAAGTTAGCAACCTAAAACTAGAGAATCCTACCCAGTCACTGAGGGATTAAACATCATATCTTGTGTCGTATCTTAATCCCTTCAATGGGGTTTGAATGTTGCATTGGTGAAAGGACCAAACACAGCATCAATTTGATAGCGCCTTTCGCTTGCTGAGGCTGTGCCTATATCTATTGATGGGCTGAGCCTTAATGTAGGCCGTGCTACCATTTAATGGATCCACACCATTTCCTACTAGCTGAAACCTTGAATGGCCACCATCAATCTTAGCAGTGTCTTTCTCTTGGCAACGCAATCATGCCTTTGAATGATGTCACATGATATTCCTCCAATGTGGATGCATTTAACACAGACCCTTGGACTATCTAAATGAAAATTGTGTCTTCCATGAGGCTGTGTCTTTGAAATGCATCTCTTGCCTTTGTATTTCATATCTCCCTTGAAGATTGAACTTGGTATCTACAGAAAGGAAGCCTTTGTTTCATAATCAGCATAATATATCATGTTGGCTCATGAGATCTCATGGGCCTAGCATAAGACTGAGCAAGTCCTTATCTTTGTATGCTTCTGTTAACAGTTTCTATGAATCACTCTTATGCTGGCGACACTTTAAGCTTATAGTTGTGCCTTGACTTTATTTGGCATCTTCATTATAACTAATTTGCTTCTCTGTGATATTAGTTGGAGCTTTTATTTTGTCATATGTCTGTGCCATCCACTTTAAGTATGCCTTGCAACTTGATGACCGATTTATAGCATGGAGTACCCTCCATATATGGCTGCAACATTTGAATATGCATCTACCCTTTGTGAAGAACCATAGGAGATATATCCTCTTGATATTTGAACAAAGACACCATTTATTAGCATACCTCAAAAATTTTGAAATGGTGGGAAAAATTCTCACCAGCATGCATGCTTTTTTTGAAAAGACAAATCTGGAGCATTGCATGTGCTTTTTTCTAGAAGCAATCTTTCTTTCTTTTTGTCTATAAAATGAAAGGATCTATCCCATTCGAAGGGTCCGCAAGTTGGTGAATTAGGCTATTGGTCCATACTTAGTGAATTTTATAAAATTTTGGTTATCATAGCATAGTTTTCACAACATTTTAGATTAGAGGAAAATGTCTTGGGAAGTAGGACATGTAATCCAGTGTAGTTTTCTTACTAGACATGTATACTCAAAGTGAAGAAATTAATACAAAAGATGGCTGTTGTCTTTCTAGATCCATCTTATTGCATATGGTGTAGTGCCTTAACTTGAATCTTTGTTTGATATTTTATCTAACAGAATATTGAATTTGAGCATAAAATCTTAATTTTTCTTTAATTTGTGTGTAAGATATAGTATTTAAAGGTGAAATTCACTGTAGTTTATTAAAACCCTTGGAATCTTGCACTAGTAATATGACTGATGGGGTATAAAAATTGATATGAATATTGCAGTTAAATCAATTTCTTTGGGTAAATTTATCATATGAACGTTAAAGTGGAAAGTATTGCACTATCTTCTTACATTCCCATATAATCTTTTCATCTTTCTTTATCAGCAGTAAAGTAAAATTTGATTAGATACATAGCTTGACTAAATTATAAAATCAGGCCCCTTGTTAAATAGTCCACATTGAACCCTTTATTTTCACAGCATGGTTGGGACCCAACTCCCAAGACCTTGGAGATAATTGATTCTAGGATTAGTTACTTTTTTAAAAGAGGTAAGTTGAATCTAATTTTACCTTTGTTGCATTGTGTCAATTTGGTAATCTACAGAATTGGCGCAAGAAGGAGGGCCACAAATTATTTAAAGTAATTTAACTAGATCATATAAACTCTTTCTCTTCATAGATATTCAGGGGGATACTAAGGTCTACACCTGACAAAAGATAATTATTGGAGTTGGGACAACCTAGTAGACTCAGAGGAGATAAAGAGAAGTCTGCAAAAGATCTAAACACAGTGCCAAACCCTTAACCTATAGATAATCCCACTATCTCTATTGTTTTACCCCCTTGAGATTCCCCAAAACCCTGATAAATTTTGCTCTAAATACATTTATGGGGAAAGTTGGATGGGAGAAGCAAATATCGCATCTTTTAAAGATGTTTCTATTAGATCTAAAATTGCACATGAAGATGTGATATGTATATTTTTCACATACTCATTGCAAGATTTTTCTTACAACTGGTATTTAAGTTTACCTACTAATTCGATAGACAAATGGGATGATCTAGAAAACACCTTCATAAATCAATTCAAAATTTATGTGGATCCAACCATATTATATCATTAGTTTGCCATGTGCAAGAAAGAACTCAATGAACCATTGGCCATGTTGAACACTAGGTTCTAGAAGCTATAGAAAAGGTTACCAATAGCTTATACTATAGTAGAAAATGATTCCATACAAGTCTATTTAAAATCCATAGATCCTTTAACAGGTTTATTCCTTAGAAGGACTGAAAATGATCTTGACACCTTGAGTAAAGTGTATAATGAAGAAATAAAGTTACAACAGGAGATAGATCCTAACCCTGGTCAGAGGATGGGGACAATGGTATACTTAGTTCTCAAGCTCTACCTATATCATAATTGTAGGATTTAAGAAGGCCCCATTCTTTCTACCCAGGTATTGCAATGACAAGATGATTCTTATGGAATTTTGCAAAAAGATTAGTGAAGTACATTTGAAGTTAGAAGGCAAGCATAAGCATGATGTTAAATACCCATTCACTTTGGGGTTCTATTATTTTCCAACTATTTGGGAAGCCAAGACAGAAACTGAGGAGTTGGAGGCTTTCAATTTGAAGCAATATATTGTTCTAGGGATGATTTTGATCATGCGAGAAGACCAAAACAACTATTCCCTACTATGGGATTCCATCATAGACATGCTCTGGAGGACTTTTGGGCCAACTGCAAGGATGACTTTGAAGTCAAGAAAATGAGTTATTGCAAATTTGAATGCATTTCAGTTAAGGGTATTTGGTATTAGAAGTGATATTCCAAAAGAGTTGTGTGATGATAACCATATACTCAACCCTTGGTATGATGTGGAACATGTTGATCAAAAGCCTTTGGACCCAATTGACTGGTCCTTAAAATAAGATGTTTCATTGGGATCATTGAGTGCAAAAGTTCTAGATTTCAGCACTACATGGCTAGAGAGGAGGATTCAAGTCTTGGGGTAGGAGTGGAAGACAAAGATAAGAGGAAAATGGAAACTTATACCTTGAAGCCTAAAACTTATAAGAGGCATAAGACATGTCTAAAAAGCAAAAGCCTTCTAGGAACCCTACACAGAAGAAAATGAGATGATCTATTGAAGCTGCTTCAGAAGAGGAGTTGGTCTCATCACTTGGGGATGCTTTCAGGAAATCTTCCATCACTTACATGGATGCTAAAGCAGGAGTAGTTTCTAGGTTAAGTGCAGTCCTGATGAGTCAAGTCATTTCTTTGAGGCAAGCTTTAGGCCAAGTTCTTGAAGAAGGTGAGCAAGCTATTCCTCAACAAACTCAACAAACAGTAGCTGAGCCTATAGGTCAGGGATAAATATATGTCCCTCCTCCTACTGCAGAAGAGACACAAGTGATGAAATCAAGAAAATCAATATAATCAGTGGAGAAGTGGGCCCAAGGAGAAGAAATACCATCCCAGGGCCTGTTGATTAACATTTTTAAAGAAAAGACTCCCTCACCTTCTAGCTAAGAAGAGAAGGTGGAAACTGACAAGGAAATGGGAGAGGAAGGTTCTTAAGAAAAAGAAGATCCACAAAATATATCTAGACATCTACCCAAGAAGCTGATGAACAAGAAGAAAATTTTGTATAGGATAGTGAGCTACAAGTAGACCAAAGTCATTAAGAAAAATCTTTTGTAGAATAAGAGATTCATGAAGAACAGCATGAAGAATTGAAGAATGATTAGGTGGATATAAGTCTACCATTACAACGAGATGTTTCATCAGGAAAGAAAGATCTTAAAGGAGGGGTTATTATTGAAAATGTAATTAATGTGGAGGATAATGAAAAAGATCAAATGGCTTCATGGGATTGAAATGAACTTGATAGCTCTAAAATAGAAAATGTTTCTATAAGCCAATCTCAAGAGTAAGAAGAGATAATAATAGAAGAGGAACATATTCTGACATTTGAAGAATAGAAAAAGATTATAGAAGTTCTATTTATCAAGAATATTTTTTTATTCTTCTATGCAAGATGCACCTCTATGGAGGGAAGAAATAAAGCTAGGGGAGGAATCTCCTTATAAAGAAACAATTGTTCACTCAGAAGAGACAATTGTAGAGAAGGAGAAAGGCCATGAAGAGGTAATGAATAAAGAGGTATCTAATGTAGAATAGTAAGATAAAAGCACAAATCATGATAGGTCATTACAAACAGCCTCAACATCTCCTACTTGGTTAAAAATAAATTTGGAGAAGAGACAACAAGTAGTGGTCAAGACACTGAGTTTATAGGAAATGATTGTGGAGGTTGAGAAGATTAGATCAAGGAAGAAATCAAATAGTCCTACATAACCAAATATCCAATCTATTTTGAATGACAGGACAAAATATAATTGTTTGCGAAAAGATATCCTTGTTGGGCCATTCAATTAGTGCTAAAGTACCATTAAATAAAATCTAGATTTAGTGTCAAGGTAACATTTAATCAGTGCTAGGGTACCATCTACCATTCTTCATCTCTTCTATAAAGGTACACCAAATAGTTAGAGTAGTGTACGAAGACATTCAACATTGATAAGAGGTATTATCTAGTCTCAAGGACAAAAAGGTAGAGTCACAAAAAAAATGAAGAATTAAAATGACTCTAAATTTTAACACAGATAGTGCTACTTCAGCTAGATGTGGAGGGAAGACCCATTTTAGAGGTTGACCTAATTTTATAGAGACACACAAAGAAGCTAAGAACTAGCAAAATCACATAATACCTTACCAAATGGAAGAATTTACCTTTCAAAAATACCACATGAGAAGATGAAGGTTTTATGTATAAGCTTCCATAATTGATCAATGTCAAGGACAATGGTTGTGTGAAGTGGGACATGCTACACCAATCTAATAGTGTGCATAGGGATATGTGTAGTTGGCTTGTGGCTACCATAAATCTTAATAAAGTTATATGATCATTAATATAGTCTTATATACGTAGTTAAGTCAATCTCTGTGGCATCCATGGCATAAGGATGGTATATATAGGAGATGATAGTATGTTTTTTAGCTTCATGATGCAAATTATTTTTTTATTAGATGCTTTTGGACGGAATATTTTCAAGTATTATCAACTATTTGCATCATTTTTTTTATTTTTTTTTCTTCTGCAAGGTATTTCATTACATATAAACATTCACAAGCAATTGGTCAACAAGCATATAAATTATCACAACACTTCTGTAGCATTTGCATTACAAGCCAATGTTAATCATAAAATTATATACATTTTATTAAATCCATCTACATAAAAAATAATAGAATAAAGGTAAAATGTGATTCTTTCATCAACTAAACTTTCAAGATTAATATAATATGCAACTAGCATACCAATAAAAGTGAGAAGATAGTTTACCGTATGTTTTACACAAATCTTTGAGCCAAAAACCATGAAAAATCATACTTTAGAATGCAATTTACCACATCTATAAATCTAAATCTTTAAAAAAAAGAAAGAAAAAACATATTTTAGAATGTATGAAAATGAAGTGCATTTCAATTTTAATTTGAAATTCCATTTACATATTGTATCCTCTTCTTTTTATAATCACCAATTTATTCTTAGGCTAGATAGTGGAGGTTACAACTAAATTTATCATCCTGAGAATAAACATGGAATATTCTCCACCACATAAAATTAACCTAGTTAAATCCCTTTGGGTGATTCTCCCATAGCTATACTCATAAAATAACTTCTAAATTATGGAAATCTCTACAACTTAAACATACCACATATCTATATTTCTAATGACTATTCATAAATTATAAATTTTGTAGGAACAAAAGTGAAAAAAAATGTACATATTGATGGGGTTAAATCAAATAATTCCCTCACTTAGAAAACACAAAAAATAAAAGAGCTGCCTTTAATAGAGAAACATAATGAATCAATAATTCATTTGAACAAATATTATAAAAAACCATTTCTACTAGAACAAAATAATTTCTCAAATATACAACTAAATTAGTTTGTAGTGCACTATCAAAAGTGAAAATTGGCAAGACTTAACAAAAACAAGGGGTAATGGAGCATTGAATATGTAAAAAGATAACCCATAGATAAATTTGATTTTATTTGTTGCACCAAATTGGTTTTAGGTCACACCAAAGTGGTTTTATAGCATTAAAGTAAGTATCTGAAATTTACACACAACAATAAAAAATGGGAGATTTGAAGCATGGTAAATTGATAAGGAACCAAACCAAAAAAAGGATTTTTATTTATAAATTAATCTAAGGATTAAGATTTCCCATTACTTGAATTTACAACAAAAAACATATAGAAACTCTAATCATATATATTTTTTAATATAGATAAGCTTACTCACCATCTTAGCGAAACAATTAGCAATCTCTGTGACCAAATTAATAAACAAGGTATATTAAGAAAGAAAATTTTGAAATAAAGATAACAAAATCATGCAATATCAAAGAAACCAAAATTTTTTTAAAAAGTTTCTTAGAGACCTAATGTAATAGATAAATAACTCTTAATGTCTTAATCCAAAGTGACTACAACATGTTTCATTGATCTAGTTTGGAAAACAAAACTAGGAAGAGCAAACATGAAGGGGAACACACCAAGAGGTCTTGATAATCCAAATCTAAAGATAAGAATTTTTAATAACCAAATTTGAATGATCATGATTTCTCAACAATCCACAGCGTTAAGACAAGAAATCTTAAAAAGCTAGAAGAAAGCCAAAAAGAAAACTACCAAGATTCCTCACTAACCAAATTTAAAGGCAAGCTTCTTCACAATGCAAATTAGGAGAGTATAATTTCCTAGACTTCGAAATTAGAATAGATATATTTCCTAAAATGCTAGATCAAACCAAAAGACAAACCCCAAAAGGCAACCTATTTTCTCACCATTCCAACTTCAAAGTAAATGTTCTTCAATGGCCCAAATTTGATAATAGAATGTCTTACAAACCTAGTTAAGAATAACAAGATGTATTACAAAAATAGAACAAACACAAAAGGAAAAGAAATTTAAAGATTAATTAGTAAGCAATATGGATGGCATGATTTCTCGCAACCAAAATACAAAATAGGATTTTCAAAAACCCAGTTTGAAGAACATCATTTTTACACCACACGAGCTTAAAACATATATTTGATAGAGGCTACAATATAAAATATTTAAAGTACCCCACCAAAGACTACATGATTCTTTCTCACCTAGTGGTTGTCTTTTTATCACACACTACAAATGGAGCTCCTTGTATGTGGGCATTCCTCCACAATGTGTAATAATTTTTTTTTATTACATGACAAAATAGAGACCTGTTTGAGTGAGTCAACGAATCGATGCTCCCTATTTGAGCCCTCTTGCAGGAACCTAATGCTGGTTGTGTTGTCTAGGGTGTCCCATTTGTTCACTGGCCAATCCATGTTGAGTATCCATTTAACACCAAGTTTATAGTTGAAGAAAGTAAGTGTAAGTTGAGGATTTACAAAGGGGTGAATAAAGATTAAATTTGTAAAATTATCAATAGTCTAGTCAATGTCTCTTTATCACACCACACACAATCTCCTCCTCTACAAGATTCTTCTCTTCATCTTCATCTTCTAAAATATACATTATCTCCTTTTATTTAAAGGAAAGCCAACAAATTCATTTGTAGAGTGATGAACCCTTTCATTCACTTTCTTCTTCATTAATGCTTTCCCTATGCATTTTCTCACTCATTTCAAGTCAATATTATATACAACTTAACCAAAGAGCATATATCTAAAAGAACAATACTAAAAGAAGGGTGAGTGGCATAGTTAAAATAGGATGTGTATACCTATATATAAAAACAATATTAGAAGAACAAGGTAATAAGTGACGTAAAATAGAGAACATATACCTATATAGAAAAACGATATTTAAAAACAACATATGAGTAACGAGGATGCAACAATTTATTTTGATTTCTCTACACAAACTAAAATAATTACATGTTTTGCAAAATAGCATAATTATGTACTTCCTTAAAGCTTCCTTCATATGCGATGTAATGGTGGTGGAATTTGGAAACAGGTAGAAAATAAGGTGGGAGATGTAAAGAAGAAGTTGGTGGCAGAGTTTAACGTCAATTTAACATTTCCCTTCAATGTATTATTTTTCAATGAATAAATAATCTGCTGTTAAACTTTGATCGATCACTTCTCGATTTTGTGCAATATCTCAAGATTGACTTGGTAAAGTTGGAAGTTCACATAATACAGTCTATTGGCTAAATATATAATATTTTAATAATGTAACTTCTCCATTTATCAGGCCCTCCAAAACATGAGCCGAAGACGTTTATTTAGAGTACAATACTATCCTCATTTAAAATGTGGTGTATTGTACTTAACACACCAATTGTTTACATGTGAGACCACTGCAACTGTAAACAAACATACATTTACTATAATGCACTTCCCTAATTATATAATATGATCATTGGATTTAAAACAAAATATATAACAGAAATTTGAACGCGAAGAAGCTTTCATTCAGAACAGAGTGACCAAGCCTTTACATTTAAAAGTCAACCAACATTCAGCTACAAGACCATGCAGATATTGCAAGTAATGGGGTTCCTTTCCACCCAATTGTTATGGCAGATTCATTGGCCTCAAGAGTATAGCATTCTCTGTGAGGAAATTGTTCCAGCAATAATCTGGCCTGATAGCAAGCTTGATAGCTGAAGCTCATATCCGTCAATCCCAAATGTCTGACAAAGCTTCTCCACACATCAGTTATAACATGTCTAACCCTTCTATCGTTCCCTTCACAGGCTATCATATTCCTTATCTGGTTCCCACAGAATACTTCTTCAAACTTAACCCTTTCACTATCATTTCTATCTGGCATGATCACATCCAAGGAGTCAAACCAAGTACCAGAATGGAAAAGTACCTCGATGAATCGGTTGTCAAAACAAGGAGAGTTGTGGTTAGCCTCAACTTCTATATTCACCATAATCCGGGGCCTTAATTTCTTTATAACATTCACAACTCCCTACAGAAGAGTCCCCTTATATAATAGACTTTTGAAAACATAGGAAGCGTACACTGCGACAGCCTCGCGACGATTGACCTTTAATAAACCTTCTTGAATCTCCTCTATACTTGAGATCTCCACCATCCTGTAGGAAAATGGAACCGCCAAGGACTTAGCGAACTCATGAAATCTTCTTCCGCTATCTTTCAGTTCTTCCCTATTCCTTCCAACTCCTGTGATCCTGAGAAGCTGAAGCGGATAAGAAGGACCTCTCAAGGCGAGACTCTGCATCAGCACTGACCATTGGGACCCAGTTCGAATATCCAAATCTATCACATGAACTTTGCTTGCATTTCCCACGGTCTCTATGATTGCCTGTACAGACGTGAATTGCAGCAGTTTCACATACGGGAGAGCTCTAGTATTAAACGCGACCACATTAGGTTCCGTTTTCTTATAACCACTGTTGAAATTGTCGGCAGAATAGAGGGCTGGTTTTAGAGGATTCCTTAACATGTCGCAGGTCTGGCGATGGATTCTCTCCTGCAGTGCCCCGGAGAAATAATAGCAGAGCCTCTGAATGGGGTTTCCCCACGGCGAAGAGAAGTTCCGACATTGCATCAACAACCTGGCTGCTTGATCATATTGCTTGTTGATTATCATCTCTGCAGAGGTGAACAGAAGATGAGCCAATTCTAGCCCTTGCTGGTCTTCCGTTGCCAGAGCAGGAATGACAGAGTAAGAGCAGTTGGCGCCATAAGCAGAACCTCTTATGCACTGTGTGCCCGCCAGTTTTATGATTTCTTCAGACGACATAATCTTCATATTTTGCTAAGCAGACAATACAAAGATCTGAAGTATGGTCCCCTTCTCCTGGTGCTCAAATACAGGAACCCTGCTTTCCTCGTAGAAAAACTAATTCAGAGTATGATATCACAGAAACGGAGGAATTCTATCATTTACTACGATCTTTTCTCTCTGCGAACTTGGTGGGGTTTGCTGTCAAGATATAAATCCAGCATAGCCGCGTCCGAGGCGGCAGGAATCCAAAAATTGGTATCCTTTGAATCCATGCAAACACTAAAGTACAAGGTTTCGTTAAAACCTATTAAATTGATTTGACGCACTTGTCGAACACCTAATGGGAGACATTCGGTCAGTCCGGCTGTCGCCTCCTAAAACGACCTTTATTAGACTTAGTCTTAGTTTTGAAAACCGCTGCCAATAACTAAAAAAAATTGTGAATGCCATGAAATAATTTATTTTAGTACTTGCAAAGCATATGTTTAATGCCCATGTAGCCGTATTTAAGTATTTTTTAAATAAAATATAACTAAAAAAAATGCGGAAGTCATGAAAAGGGAGATTTTGGATAGAATTTCAAAATTTCTATAAAATTATATAGTTTATATATAATTTTTTTAAAATAAAGTATGTAAGATGTAAGCGTTTTAAGATTTTTTAATTGTGTAGTGGTTTTTACATCAATGTTTCCCATCACACTCCATTACCCGTCATCAAGATGAAGAGAACACCAGAGACTTGAATGAAAATGGTAAATTGTGGATCCAAAGCCAACTAAATAGAGGAAGAGGGAGAGGGGACAAGGAAGCCAAGGGATAGACAGATTAATGAGAAAAGGGATATGGGAGTATGTTAATATAAAGGAATAAATAAAATGAGAAAAAAAGAGAAAAATTATATGAAAAGGTGACTACCGAAATTGTAAATATGAATAGATAGATAAAAAAAACATACATCTTAGAAATGTAAAATAGTATAAAAGATTACAAATTCATATGTATTAAGTATAGAAATAACACAAACCTTAGAAATACAACAAAAGCATATTTATCATTTTTAGCTTCATAAAACTATTATCTATCTCCTTTACCCTATGTAAAAGAAAACCTCAAAGATTTTTCACACACCTCTTAATATGACGTTCATTGAAGAGAAGACCTAATGACCTCTTTCACTATAGATAAAAAAAAGATGGCACATGCACCTAATGATGTCAAACAAATTTACATGCCTTGAAATTATTCCCCTTAAATATTTCTTACTACATATGCAACCTAGAATCCTAACAGGTATTTTACACAAATTTGTCATATTAATTTATAGAAGTTACAAATACCTAAAATTACAGGTATTTATATGATTTTAAATCGGAATTATAGAACCGCGCTCTCCATTTTCCTTCGGATCGTGTTCAGTAATCGTAGGGGTTTCGATTTTGTCCTTCACGAAATCGACATTCAGTGTCGAGCTTTCTATTTTCTTAGCACACTTTTGAATCATCGAATTCATCTTGTCATACAATCATCAGCTTTTATAGGTTCTGTAGGTTCTTCAAAGCAACCGATCAAGAATAGCCAAGCACGTGGATGCATCTCCCAACGTTTGAACTTTTGTCAATATGACAGGTTCGAAACGTTGTGCCATTGGTCCAAGTAATGAATCGGCAGCTGATGACGCTGAAGTAATGAAGGAAAGGGAATTTTTTGTGAGTATGCTCAACGCAGCAAAATTTTGCAACATATAAATGTTGTTAGTCTAACAAGTTTATAATGTTGTGCCATTTGCTAGAGCATGTTAATCAGCAAGTGGCGTGCACCCCAATCCCTAGCTAATAAGTGTAGTAGATGGTGGGTCTGGATGTCAGTTAGGATGCCATTTGGTAGCATTTCATAACATTCAAAGCTAGCAAAATTGACAACTCAAAAACGTTCCGCCATTGGTTGATTTTGATGGCTCACTGGTGAAGCGAGCCCTATTTTCTTTGATATAATATTTCAAAATCTGAGTTGCCGATCATTTTTTAAAATGATCAAACGGTTGACATAACATGAAAACATTGTCAGCTTGGTGATTCTATAGCATTGCAGTATTAGTTAAAGGAAGTGAGTTAGCATAGTGGTGGGTCAAGCCACGCGAAATAAAGATGACATCTCAGCAACATTTTTTTAGCTTTGTGCTCTTCAAAATGGTTTTTAGATCCAACACGTCTTTCTATTACGCCATTGGTTAGAAGTAAAGTAACTATATCTCACTTGGCAGTCTTTCGAATCGATAGATTTTGGAGTAATCTCTGTCGTTTGTTTGCGTGATGTCTCTGTTTAGTATTTGTTTTACAACAATTCACAGAAATAACTGAATGCTCGACAATCCTATATTAATTCATTGATTTCTATTAGCAGAGGGAGAGGAAAAAAAGGATGACTAAAGTTCTTTCTATGCATTTCATAGAATTGTTCGAATGATAAATTTGTGCCATTTGCCTCTTTCGTAATCAGTTAACCTTAACCAGTCGGTGCATTGTAAACAACTGGCTGGTCAAAAAGTGTATGGAGTCCAGTTAACGGCCGACTGAGCGTTGACGAGTTGTACGGAGGGAATCGTTGATGTCGACTTAGTCAATTTGGTCCCTAACTGTTGTCGACCGTGTTAGTTGTCGAAGTAGCCGTATAGTCGGTCATTTACAACGCACTGGCTGTTTACGGCTGGGCTTTGTAATCTATTCATAATTCACCAATAAAGGGAAAATTGAGAGTTTGTTCCTAATTTGTCTTTTCATATCTTCTCTAATATTATCTTTTTTTTTCACCTCTACTTATATGATTAATGAAGGTTTTTATTGAGAGTTGATCATGTGTTTATGTGTCCTTCATTACATTAACAAGTCATCATATATATATATATATATATAGGGAATTGTGTGAATTGTTTAGTTAGAAAGATCTTTAAATTTGGTGCATCACCTTAGAACATTTTCGTTTCAATATTTCTTCCCTTTTCTACTACTCAGTTCAAAGGAATTCATTGAAGATTTTAGGAAGACTCAGCTTCAGATTCACGGAGGAGATTTAAAAATGGCCTCAGGGTCGTGAAATCTTCAATATTGGTATGGGTTTTGTCATAAGGAGAGATCGAATATCAATAGTTTTTGGCTCTCCCGGCAGGCCTCGAAGAGTCAAATCTTGATTAGTTTAAATTTGTAATAGGAGCTTGATGACGAACACAAAAGATAAAGTATAAAAGCATAAAACACTATTTTACCTTCACCTTGATCATTCCTTTCTCCTTTATAGAGCTGATTGGAATGCACCCTCTTCCAATGGCTATGCTCTTTATGATAAAAACTATGTGGGTTTGTCTCAAACCAACATAATCTAGCTACAATGGATTCAAGTTATGAAGACATATGGACAACATAAGGCTACTTGAAAGATGTGATGAAAATGGCTCGGAGGAGGGTTTATTTATAGATTTTAGATGAGATGG
The DNA here is from genome assembly GCA_027924645.1 of Cunninghamia lanceolata. Lineage (NCBI taxonomy): Eukaryota > Viridiplantae > Streptophyta > Pinopsida > Cupressales > Cupressaceae > Cunninghamia > Cunninghamia lanceolata. The sequence continues at coordinate 3,177,171 of BSBN01000334.1, read as the reverse complement.
ATGAAGCGTTGAGATTAAAAGGTGGGATGAATGGATGAGATTAAGAGTTGTTGTGAATGGATAGGATTAAGAGGTGAAAGTCAAATGGACGGATGACATTAAGAGCTGAATTTCTAGGGCAGCTTTTTATGTGAATGGTGGAGATTAAGAGGTGCATTTGAAATGAAGGGATAGGATTGAAAGTTAGTTTGACTTTTTCGATTAGGATGAGGATAAAATAGGAAATTAATTAAATAATCAGATTATTTAATTAATTTCATGTGAGGATAGGATTAATTAGATAAATAGGATTTATTTATTTAATTAATCATGGCTGTCAGATAATTAATTAAATAAAGTACAATTTATTAAATTAATTTTTAGGTGATGGATAGACATAAAGATCAATTAATTAAATAAATAATAATAATTTATTTAATTAATTTAAGCAGTCAAAGGGGATGTTTAGGATGTTTGATGATGTTAAGGTGATGTCAAAATGACGGTGAAGGCGTGGTTAATTTTTAGTGTCTACATTTTGCTTCTCTTTGATGTGGTGTCACAATGAACCAGGAGTGGCATCATGTTAAAGAAAATATACTATGTCCCAGTTAAATGGAAGAAGGATGAAGGAGGGATGAGGTATGCCCCTTGAGAGGTTGGTGGAAAAAAATGATTTTCTGATCAAACTCTCGAAAGGAAGAAAGGGTGGTGAAAAATGGATAGAGGGTGATGAAATAAGTTAGGTGAAAGAAAATGGAGAAAAATGGATACAAAATGAAGCCTCGAGGGGAAAACCTACATTTAGGGTGGAAATCTAGGGTCTGTGGGACATATAAATAGGGGTAGAGAGACCCATATGTCATCATTTGCACACACACTCCTTAGAGATCAATGTGAGAGGACACCTAGCACACTAGACGAGATGGTAGCTATTCCATGACACACACATCGTGGGGAGCAGATCCAGACTTACAGTCAAGGTTGCAGCTCTAACACAGTGGTACATACTCCATCTTAGCTCCCTAGGGTTAGTGAGGGTTAATAAATGTTGGTAGGCTAGGTTTAAGATAAATGTGCACCTTTGGCAAAGTGGCATATTTATGTTGCATTGAACATTGCATTTGCAAAGAATCAACACACATTTACAAGAATGACGTGCAAATGAAGTAGTTTAGTACATTAGTCATGCTTTACCACAAATGTTGCAATATGGCACACTTTCCCATAGCGACCTACACAAATGATGAAAGACAGCGCACATTTCCTCAAAATGGTTCATTTGTAACAAAAACACATAATTGAAATAATGATTTGCATTTGAGGGAAATCAGGCTACATTTACTAAAAATGGCATGTACATGGAAAAGTGGCCCGCATTTGCATAAAATGGTTCATGTGTGGGAAAATGCGACAATTTTACTTTGGTTCAAAATTTGGTGTGGAGAAACCTGACAATGTGGTGTGGATGGATACAGACTCAATTCTTAGCAATCTAGTCACGCGAGAGGACTCCATCAAAGATAAGGTTGAGGCCACAACTGATAAAGGAGGAGTAAGATTTCCTTGCCGTGGTTAGACTATATCACGTCACCTATATTCCTAAGATTCAAGCATACACGATGATGATGACGAAATTAGTGGAGCGATGGCAAAGTGAGGAGCGCATTCCTCTTGCCCACTGGTGAGATCATGATCAAAATTGAGATTGTGTGGAGGACATCGTGGATCCCTATCCACAGGGAGCTACTGTTGTATGACTTCTAGACTAGGGACCAGGCATTAGAGTAGGTATTCCTATCACATGACTTGTCGATTCGTGATGCAGAGATGGAGTTGGTGACATCTCTGCAGACACTAGATCCATTGCCTTTGGTTGTAGAAGGTTTGATTGGAGGTGTCCTGCTGCTGGATAGGATGTCTCAAGGCTTCTCTATAGACTGGGTAGGGTACTAGAGATGATAATGACTGCGAAAGAGGTATTTACATTGGGCCCATACATTCTAGCACATTTGTATCATGGTATGCATGATGTGGTATATAGACATGGTCAAAGTCTGGGTTGTGGGGTGACTTTACTTCACATATGGTCCTGGGACCATATTGCAGTTATAAGGTTGATTTCAAACATGTTACGAGGAGATGGGTGCTCCTATGTTTATGCCTATAGTGGGGTGGTACATTACAGGAGGATGGGAGACAAAAGTTACTAGAGGTTGGTTTTACATGAGTTGGATTCAATTATCTAGAGGCCATGGAGGTGGTGCAAGGTATGGGATGATGACACCAAGCATCTGGCATATGCAGTACAGAGTAGGTATCTAATTGGCTCAATAGTTCATATCATTGAGCGACATATGCCAGAGAGGGTTTGTTGACAGTTAGGGTTTCCACTAGGAGTGCCAGTGCATGACACAGTGTTTCCTCGCATCACACAAGACATGTGAGAGTGAGGATTGCCACTAGATCCATCGATGGTAGTCACATATTTCCATACTTTGGTTCCTGTTCCATGGGTTGTATAACCAGGAGTGGCAGATGTAGGTACATTTGACTCTAGATTATGATGCACGGTGGGTCAATCAATGACCAACATGATTGACTATTATGGTGGGGCAGGTAGTACCACTAGAGGACATTGGATAGGAGGGATATGATAGGGGGAGATGGGTACAATGCTAGGTGGAGAGGTGATAGGGATCGGGAGGACAGGCAGTAGTAGTGAAAGCTGGGGTTCTACTAGTAGAAGGGTAGGTAGGAGCAACGATAGTGGCAGTCCCAGTAGTTGAGGATGGGGGAGGTAATGAGGAGGATATAGGTGATGATGAGGAGGATGAGGTACAAGCCTTATAGTGAGAGCGAGATGAGTTGTGTGTTCAGCCTTAAAGCCTACTGTCAGAGTTAGAGAGAGTACAGTAGTTATATGAGGTAGTATTGGAGGGTGTAGATGGAGAGCAGCTAGTGGGAGCCCTTTTGGAGCAAGAGATATTGGAGAGGAACTTGTCAAAGATACAGGAGAATAGGGATATACGGGAGGATCAATAGGATGGCATTCAACTAGATCTGGATAGATTACATGGGCTATTGAGAGATGCACAAACACATGTGCAGTCACTTATGTATGCCCTAGCACAGACACAAGCATAGATGCAAGAATAGGCCCAAGAAGGGGATGATGGAGAGGTGTAGTGACTAACGATAGAGAGGGATGTAGCCTTGGTCTAGAGGTAGAGGGTAGAGGCATGGGAGGCACAATTCTAGAAAGAGCATGACCTAGCTCAGCAGAGGGTGGTAGGGTAGGGTATGGTGCAAATATGGAGTGATATGCTCTAAGTTTAGGGGGATTTGTCACAGGCTGAGAGGAGGGTAGAGTACTACCATACCTTATATTAGGCAGCAATACAGTTGAATCAGAGGGAGCCCAATTTTGATACATGGAGCCGGTCTAGGGATTCTAGATCAATGAGGCCACATACTTTTGTCATGGGACCACTAAGAAGTCAAGGGCCACGAGTTCCACCGCCTCCTCAACCTCTAGCAGTAGCACCACATCCACCACCTTTAGGAGAGGAGATTTTGAGTTAGACATTGCTTTTATGGACATTGTATGCATGCAGGCTCATTGTGTATATATATTTTGATATTCAAAGCCTTTGGGAAAACATTTGTATCATGACCATATTTTGTTGTATATATGAGATGTGCCATTTTGGCAGCGGCTATGATATGACATGATGTTTTTGATAATATAAGGTGGATAAACAAGGGGCCGAACCCTTACAAAAAGTAGAGAGGCCACAAAGGCAACAAGCACAAAAAGTGCCTTAAACCAGATACATCAAATACTATTTTCCCAAAATAAACAGCAAAACCAGCTGCTATAAACTAAGATAGTAATTACAGAGTAGAAGAGTATCATCAATATAAAAGCAAAGTCTAAGGAGGCAGATTCTCTCCTTACTTACCCATAGATTTAATAATGTTATCCAATTTCTTAGCAAGATCATCATTGTCAGCAGTAACAGTAACCCCTAGGTTTTGCAGCATAGAAACATTGAGAAAAATAGAATTCCTCAACATGGTGGAAAGATTCTATTCCAGTTTCTCAATGCGAGCCCGCAGAACCACGATCTCAGCTCCCAGGCCAGCATCAGTGTCCCTGTCATCGTCATCTTCTTCCACAAACATCTTGCCCGCTTTGCTAGCACTGTCAGCAAAATCAACAGCATCCTCAGTAGTAGCCTCCATTACATGCATCTCCTACTTACCATCAGCATCCTCAGAGATTTCCTGGACATCCATATCTTTATCCTCATCCCCTTGGGAGGATTCCTCAAAAGCACGCTCAGAATAATCAATAAGTTTCACTTCTTGAGCAGGTTTGCTAGCTATTTGCCCTGACCGCCGAACTCCAGAGGAGAAACCATCCTTAATAACCTTAGCAGAAGAATGAGACTTGCTACTCTATCCCACAGGGGTCCTACTAGGATTTTTTGGGGTCCCAACCATAGCCCCCCCAATGCCCATTTCGCCAACATGAGTCTTCCTCTTTTTGCCCTTCAAACTGACAGTAGAACCCGGAGTATCAACAGGAATCTCCTCAGGAGTAGATAAGGAAATGTCTTTTGTCTTAGTAGGAATAGGGGAAGGGTATGGTTCTTCAACACCATGAAGATCATTAGGGTTAGAAGATAATTCCCCACTATTGGTTTGAATAGCCTTCGCAGGCTCTAGGGCAAGATGGTGGTTATAGTTTTTATTATGATGATGTATGATTATAGTTTTTATTATGCATATGTGATGGTGATTTGATGGTATTTCTATGCATGTAATGATATTATGTATATGTGATCTATGGATGCATGTTATTTATTATTTATGGATAATGCATATGGTTTATGTATGGATGTGACGATGTATAATTGATGCACATGATAGATGATCAATTTTGTGATTGATGGAAATGATTTGTTATTGTAAATTCAAATTGAACTTATAATCTCTGACTTGGATATTTTCTAAAAGTTGGATATTTATATAGCAGACTTAACTTATTACTTTCTTTTGTATTTCAGATGCAATTTCCAGTTCTCATACACTTCCAATTTTTGTGTCGATCCGTAGTATTGCAAGGCAAAGACATTGATATAAATATGTGAGTGACGGTAGGAGTCACATCTGTGATAGATGTGACTCCTCAAGGAGTCACGCCTATCATAGGTGTGACTTTGTCACCATTTGTATTGTAATCGGTTTCACTGATTTTAACAGTTACTAATCACCATTTAGAATGCAGAAGATGTTTATGCTTTGGTAATATATCATTCGATGATGCTATATTGATATTTATCTTAACATACCTTATATATTAAGTATGAATATATAAGTAATATTTAATATTACTTATATATTCATATTTATTATTATGTTATCTAATCGAAGCTACAAACAACTCAACACTCCCTCTTAGCCTGGGAAGATAACAATATCACAATAATCTCTGTGAATATCAATTATCTGATCTATAATGAATTACTCAAAGTAATTTAATATCACATAACTCATGATATATAGTATCACCTATCTCGTGATACGTAGCATCACCTACCTCGTGATACTAAAGGATATACTATACTCGAGAACATTACATTCTCCTTATATATATATCCCAGTTATGGTATGTGCACTGACATTAAGTCACATAATGTATACCATAACTTAATCATGATAACTCCATGATTCATACCAATATCAAGTCACATGATATCAGTCTAATGAACATTATAAGATCGTCACCTTATAATGTTAGGTACAAGTGTAGATTATCCAAAAAATCGTCACCTTTTGGAAATAAACACATAATGGATAGGCCCATAATGTGATAGAGTCACACATATGACACAAGATGTTTACACATTAAACATCTTTAATATATTAGTACAAATCAATTAGAATTTTACATTTGAATCATACCAAGATTTTTTTTGAAGTATTCAACTTTTACCTTGAGGAGTGGTTTAGTAAGAATATCTGCAGTTTGATCTCCTGTACTAATATACTCCAACTGAATCACATTCCTTTCCACCATATCACACACATAGTGATGAGGAATCTCAATATGTTTAGGTCTATCATGGAATACTGGATTCATGGATAGATTAATACAGCTTTGATTGTTGTAGTGGATGATAGTTAGTTTCAGAGGTTTACCAAATAATCCCACAAGTAGTTTTCTAAGCCATACTACCTCTCTAGCAGCCATAGAAGCTGCAATATATTTGGCTTCTATAGAACTCTGAGCAACTGAAGACTATTTTCTGCTGATACACAATATCATTGCTGACCCTAAACTGAAACAACATCCGGAGGTGCTCTTCCGGTCAGTTACACTTCCAGCCCAATCTAAATTTGTGAATCCATGTAGATCTAAGTCAACCTTTTCATATTTTAAGCCATAATTTAGAATACCTTGAAGGTATCTTATTATATGTTTCACAACCACAAGATGTATCTCTTTGGGGTCACACATAAACTGACTTAAGGCATTTACAGTATAATAGATATCAGGTCTAGTAGTGACCAAATACATCAAGGATCCAATTATCTATCTGTACAGAGTGGGATCTACCAACGGAGAATCTGCTACTACTTCCTTCAATTTATGAAGATTTGTTTCCATGGGGGAAGACATAGGTCTACATTTCATCATACCAAACCTTTTTAATATATCAATTGTGTACTTCCCTTGGTTTAGAATAATACAGTCTGATTTCTGCCATACTTCTAGTCCAAGGAAGTAGTGTAAGAGACCTAAGTCCTTCATGTCAAATTTTGAAGCTAGATCTTTCTTACACTGATCAATAAGGTAATTTTCTCCTGTAATCAATTGATCATCAACATATAATATCAATATTAACATATCATCTTTGCTTTGTTTGAAGTAGAGATTTGGATCTGCATCATTCTTTGAGAAACCTAATCTCAAGAGATAACTGTCAATTCTTTCATACCAGGCTCTGGGGGCCTGTTTAAGTCCATATAGAGCTTTCTTTAATTTACATACATGGGATCCTACATAGTGAATCTCAAATCCTTTAGGTTGCTCTAAGTAAACCTCTTCTTCAATGGTTCCATTTAAGAAAGCAATTTTTACGTCCATTTGATGGACTTTCCACCCTTTGGCTGCTGCAATAGCTAGAATTGCCCTGACTGATGTATATCGAGCAACTGGAGCAAAGGTTTTGTCATAATCAATTCCTTCCTTTTGTGAAAATCCTCTAGCTACAAATCTTGCTTTGTATTTCCCTATACTTCCATTTGTAGTATGTTTGATTTTAAATAGCCATTTAGAAGAAACAATAGATTTCCCTTTTGGTCTAGGTACTATATCCCACACATCATTCTTCAGGATGGATTGATACTCCTCTATCATGGCATCCTTCCATACTTGGTTCTTAAGAGCTTCTATAGCACTAGAAGGTTCTGATTTAATGAATTCACTCATTAAAGCTACATAACTAGAGAATCTATTAGGTTTTGTGCTTTCCCTAAAAGTCCCTGATGGAGAGACATAATTTTTAGCTTCTTCCATTGTTTTGATGGCACACAGTGGTCTTTTCTTGAGATTTTCTAGTGCTGTGATTTGTTCATGGTTTACCTCTTCCTCAGGATACTCCCTCTAAAACTCAAGTGTAGGATCCTCTTCTATGCTTGAGTTGGAAGTTTGAATTTCTAACTCAATATTATTTCTGGCTCTTTTGAAAGCTATGTCTTCCTCAAAAATCACATCTCTGCTTAGTTCAATCTGTCTTTGACTAGGTATATATATTCTATAAGCTTTTGATGTTTCACTATAGCCTACAAAGATGCCTTTTCTCCCAGAAGGTTCTAGCTTAGTTCTTTTCTCTTTGGGCACATGAATGTAAACAGGACAACCAAATATCCTTAAATGACTAACGTCTAGTTTTGTGCCATTGAAGGCTTCTTCAAGAGTTTTGTCATCAATATGAGAGTGAGGACATCTGTTATGTATATAGACAGCAGTACTAGATGCTTCTGCCCAAACTGAAGTGTCTATATTTTGATCAAGTAACATAGCCCTAGCAGCTTCTACAATGGTTCTATTTTTTCTTTCTGCAACTCCATTTTATTGAGGATTAAAAGGTATAGTGAACTCCCTCTTAATCCCATTTTCATATTCATAATCATTTATATTCACTTTCATATTCATATTTATATCCATATTCATATTCATGATCAAAGGCCTTATGCTCTACCCTTGAGAGGATCATGTGTCGCCCTATCATTAATCCATCTCTAGCTCCATAGGTATGGTTCATTGAGGAGCCATTAACCATCCCATATGGAGGCCCAAAAGGCTTCACTCCCACACAGAGTTCTTCACCATATGGCTTGATGGAACTTCATGTCCACACAACATTCTTCATCCCACCAAGAGTCACCTCATATCAGGCACATTTAACATTGATGAGATCATCATTACCATAGGCCCAAGGACTTCACACCCACACAGTTTTCTTCATCTCTTGGCTCAAGGGCCTTCACACCCACAAAGTATTCTTCATCCACTTGAGGGTTACCTAGGTCCAACATACAATCTCCTAACTTACCCATACACCTAGGATAACGAGACGATTAATGATGAGGCTAATCATTTTCTTGGATATAGCACAATCCTATGATTTCTAAGTCTTTGTTGATATTTCATATGATGACTTATCATTTTGGCCTCATATCATATGGCCCATCACATATGATCTAATGTTGGATCACTTTCCATTATCATTATTGATCATGTTCATTCTATATATACACATTTATCATATTAATTCATTCTTCCTTGTATATTCATTTATAATGACATTCATTTGTTCATCCATTATATGTAATCAAGATTCCATATTCATGATGATAATGTACATAAATATCATGTGTCAATTATATGACTAATTTCATTTGATTGCTATTCTAGTCAATATAATGTAATGCATTCCTATAAGCTAATCATACTTATTTCATGTCATTCATTTCTATCATTTACCAATGTATCATTGAGTAATGCATTTGCAACTATATATTACTTATTGTAATATGAATATGCATATCTTCATAAATTGCCTTAAGACATTTATAAGTTTAATATATAATAGAGATTCCATACCTTTCCTGATTTAATTGCAGATCAATTGATTCCTCTCCTTCCTTGATGCCTATCGATCTTCTTCATTGACTCCTTTTATTTCCCTTTGAGGGATGCAACTTCACCAATCATTACAAATCTTTTCATATATTATTTGCTCATGATTGCTGTTGTCTTTAATTAGATCTATCCCCCTAACATAGATTGCTGCTCCTTATACTCATGGATCACTGTTATGAAGATAACAATTTACGCATCTTGATTTTCTTTACACCTTTTTCTTTTTGCTATTCTTTCCTTCCAATGTCTTCGAATCGGATTGTTGTTGCCATTTGAGAAATGAGATGTATTAAATCTGAATTTCTCAAGTTCAATTTTCTGCCCGGATTCTGCTTAACTTGGCTCTGATACCATGTAAATTCAAATTGAACTTATAATCTCTGACTTGGATATTTTCTAAAAGTTGGATATTTATATAGCAGACTTAACTTATTACTTTCTTTTGTATTTCAGATGCAATTTCCACTTCTCATACACTTCTAATTTTTGTGTCGATCCGTAGTATTGCAGGGCAAAGACATTGATATAAATATGTGAGTGATGGTAGGAGTCACATCTGTGATAGACGTGACTCCTCAAGGAGTCACGCCTATCACAGGTGTGACTTTGTCACCGTTTGTATTGTAATCAGTTTCACTGATTTTAATAGTAACTAATCACCGTTTAGAATGCAGAAGATGTTTATGCTTTGGTAATATATCATTCAATCATGCTATATTGATATTTATCTCAACATATGTTATATATTAAGTATGAATATATAAGTAATATTTAATATTACTTATATATTCATATTTATTATTATGTTATCTGATCGAAGCTACAAACAACTCAACAGTTATGTATGATGAATATATGCTAATGGTTTATGGTTATTGATGATAGATGTTATGTGATGATAGCATGATGTGATGTCTATGATTATGGTATGGTACCAATATGGTATATGAACTATATATTTTTGATGTAGCAGTTGATGGGAGAAATTCAAGTGTTAAGTTTTCGGTTAGGTCATGATACATGTTGATGTTAGGATGGGGATGGGGAAAGTTAGTTAGATTATATGGGTTAGATGGGTGGAATTATGTTAGACGAAGAAAATAAGATGCCCTAAAAAATAGGTAAGTGGGGGAAATATGGATATTATGATTAGGTGGGTATGAATAAACACAATGTATAAGGATGGGTAGGAATAGATAGGTGATTTGATTATGCTAGTATGGGGAGAGCAATCCTAGATTTATATAGCAATGTATATTATGCACCAAGGTAAAAGTAACTTGGGTGACTTTGTATCCTTTGCACAGACTTGACTCTCAAACAAAAGGTTGTCCCTATACATGCCATACATGATATAACATTGTATGGTTCATGTGATGAAAGATGCTTTAAGCATGAGGATGAAATGTCCATCATACATAAAGTTGTTTCCCCACACTCAATGTTATTATTTATCCTTGGTCATGTAGATGAATAACCAACAAACATGGCACATGAAAAAAAAGGACGATGCCCCATTCTTTATGCTAGTAAAAACACACCAAGATATGAAAAGATCAAGGTCTAGTCCTGAGTAAGCATTAGGAAGGGGTAAAAAGATAAATAAAAAAAAAGACCAACTAACACAACAAGTCATGCAGCCATCATATCTCTTGCCATATTTTGGATGGATAAAATTAAGTTATGCCTAATATCAGAGGGATGCATCCATAAAGGCATAGCTAGGATGATGGATGTGAAGATTTAGGCAATAGGTATTGTGACTAGTTTATTGTTGCATGATATAGTCCTAGTGTAATCTCATGTGCAGTTTTCTTTATTTTGTCATCAAGTCTTGTGGAATCTCATTTATTATGGGATGAAAGTGAAAGGTGAAAATGTAAGGGTGATAATGTGAGGTGATTTATTATGGAAGATGCAAAAATATGTTTATTATGGGATGCATGAGACTTTATTGCATGAAGGTGTATACAAAGATCCAATCCTTAACTAGGTGTAGGGACATTCCCCTAGCATTGTATGGCAATAGTGGATGGGTAGGGGAAAGAACTAGGGAATGATATTTAACTGATAATCAAGCCATGATAGGGTGATAGTGATAGGTGGAAAATAGTGGATGGAATATAGATTTTAAATGGATGAGGGATGGACAAGATCCTAGTAGATGGTGGATTCAACTTCTACATGTGGTGCATGTAAATAGGTTTTCACCATGGTAGTTATCCAAGGTGCCACCAAAGCAGTTTTCACCATTGGACGTTTTATTGCAACTCATTTTTTCTTTATTTTTTGATTTTTTGATTTTTTTGTATTTTTATATTTTTTCCAATTGAGATACCTCAAGGGTCATGCATAAAAATTATTGAGGTTTATGATATTTATTGGCTCTTCTAAAGGCTAGCCCTCTGGTGTGGCTAGTTGATAAGCTCATGATCTATATTTAGCAATGATGAAAAGGGTCCCAACCAATTAGGGTCAAACTTCCCTTTTTTATCTAATTCTTGAAGATTCTTTTGATTCTCTTTCAGAACCATGTCACCAACCTCAAATTTATAGGATTTTATTCTCTTGTTGTAGCTATGACAAAGACAATTCTGATAAGCTTGCAAGTGATTCAAAGCACTAACATGCCTCTCATTTACTAATTCAAGCTCATGCAACCAAGAAACATGATACTCCTTATCAATGAGATTTTGTAGAGATATTCTGAGAGAGGGGAGTTTGACCTCGATTGGTAAGATAGCTTCAAAGCTAAAGACAAGGGAATATGGTGTGGTTTCTATGGGTGTACAGTTGCTGGTACGATAAGCCCATAAGGCAAGATTGAGTCAGAGATGCTAGTCATGTCTAGCTTCATTGACTCTCTTCTTTAGTATTTTGAGGATAGTTTTATTTGAAGCCTCTACTTGACCATTACTTTGAGGAAAGTATGAGGTGGAATAGCAATGCTAGATATGGAATTTTTTGCAAAGGGAATGGACTTCTTGATTTTTGAAAGGCTTACCATTTCAGTGATGATGGAAAGGGGATTACCATATCGGAAAATGATATAATGAAGGATGGATTTGGATAAATGCTTGTTAGTGATATAGTTAAGGGGAATGGCCTTGACCCACTTTGTAAAATACTCAATAGCAGTGATGATGAATTTGTGGCCATTGGAGGATGAAGGGTGGATTTTACCAACAAGGTCAATTCTCCACTATGAAAGGGCCAAGGGGTAGTAATTGGTTGTAGCTATTGAGATGTTGTATTACTGACATTGTAGACATGTCTTCACAAACTGATAAGCATTTTGTTCCATTGTTGGCCAGTAATAACCCATTCTCAACAATGTTTTAGCAAGGGTAGGAGCACTAGAGTGGGCATGTTAGAAATTAGGATCTTAGGATACTAATCATTATAAGAAAAATATAAAATAAATAGAATGAACATTATAAAAGAATATATTTAACACATTAAATAAGATATACACATGGGGAAAACCCTTCGGGTAAAAACTCCCATAAAGCATTATTTTATTAAAACACTTACCAAATATAGTCTATTAAAGAATGGACTGAACCTAGTGATATACTACTCTACATACGTCCATATGGCCAATAATACCTCATATGCATAGTGATATAATTCACTATAAAACTCCAAATTCACCCACACTCTCAAATTAGAGAGAACCTCCTTAAATAAAGGAGAAGGGGTGGCATAATACCTAAAAGGGTACTAGTCACATCTATTCAAAGAAACCATTTGTAAATAATGAATAATCTAATAGTTATTAGATTATTAATTATTTAAATGGCATATACTTTATAACATAATGTTTTATAACCTTGTATTATAACATTATATAAATGTTATAAGGGTATGACCCGTAATAAAATTATGTTCTAACATTCCCCCTTAATGTTAATACGAGGCATCACATGTCAATTTTTATAAAAGAAAAATGAAGTACGCCAGTAACGTAGGTCTTCTTTGATAGTGATAAACAATGACACAAATATATACCAAAATGAAGAGCATGTATTCTAGACTACATGATAGTCATCTTGTCAAAATTTATAATCTCATTTTTTTAAAAATGATGCAAGGTCTTACAATGTTTATGTTGGAGCCTGGTACTCCTCAAACTAGCCCCCCTCTAGGTTGATTACATATTGCATGTAGGTCTTACATGATACAATGCTTTTACAAGTGGAAGATTTACAAAGAGTAGATTTTTTAATATGCCCAGAGGGCTTACATATAATGCAAGGAGTTAACCATATATAATGCCTATATGTATTACTTTTTTCCTTTTAGGTCTTACATAGACCTGCCATTGTTAGACATAATCTTTCCCCCTCAATGGTAACTCCTTACATCCTGAGGTGATAAAATGCCTAAGGTCTTATTTTAAGCCTTAGGTCTTAGATCTAGAGGTTCTATTGGCATGCACACTCCCCCTCGATGGTGAAGCATTGATTTGAATCTAGAGAATTTTGTATTTCACAGAGGTTTGATGCTATATTACATATATATTTTTTTATGATTACTGGGATCCTAGCCTAGATCTTCTTGACATAGTATATATGTCATTTGATAATCAGACTTATAGAACAGAAGAATAATATTAGGATGGAAGGAATTTTCTTTGAAGGCAGTGCCCATGAACTTCAAATGTGATTTATTCCTGGAAAGAGGAGTCTTGAGTAAGAATAAATAGCTTTATCATATAATAAAGCGGGACCTATAATAGCACTCAGATGAAAAACATTTCTAATAATCTCTTAAGCACATTGATTCATTTTAGTGACTTGTTAGTCAACTTTTGATTAATGAGCTATATAAGATAGTTGTTTAAATATTACTCCATCCATGAGATAAAAGTTGCACCATATTTTGAAGACATAGATTGAGGTATATGCCCTATCAATAAGTTTACCAACATAGTTGGTAATATAATAATCATGGATAAATATTATTTTTGGTGCAAGACTAATAAAAGCCCATAATTAAATAAGTAAGTCAACATATAATATGCTATGACCATACTTAAAAATGATTTAACAATCTTATTATGGAGATCATATCATGGGATTTTTATAAGTATAAGTATGTATAATTTTCCATGTTTCTACAAGGAAAATAAATTCATTAAACATATACTAATGATCCATAAAGCTTAAAGCAACGGGTGAGCTATCCTTTCCAGGCTTGCTCACCGGATAGTATATAAGGGCAACAACTAGCCATTACAAGTAGGTGCTTTTATTACAAGTATGAAGTTAATAAAATGTTAGAAGCATGCAAAAATAACCCTTTCAGCAGATATGAAGAATATGTAAATACTTTTACACTAAACAAATGTTGCAACTAATAATTTTGGCATTTCCAAATGATATTACCATGTCCATTTGTCCAGGCATTAATAATATCAAATTCATTATTACAAATAAATGTAAAAAAAGGTGATAATAATGTAATGTACAAAGTAAAATACCTTTTATGAACTCTTATCCATAGATCCCTACCTTTTCAAGGAGGAGTTAAATGTGGACTATTTGTCAATTTTAATATAATGAGAATGAGAAGTCTTGGAGAGTAATGCTAACCTCCTTAGATGGTTGTAAAAATCACCTATGTGCTTTATCAATTTGTCATCCCCTTGGATCTCTTTTTCCATTTGTACATACCTTTTTAACTTACAATATTTGTGCTTCTTGATTATGTTAGTTGTAATATAAGTTATCAATAGCCATGCAAAACTCATTCAAATTTCTTATCAACTTATTTTAGATACAAGGTAGATATCTACACATATGATAAGGTTTTTGAATGAAAATTATATGTTATCTCTTACTTTAGAGGTAATGATTCTCTTTAACATCCAAGGAAAAACATCCTCTAGGGTTATAACAGAAACAATAACAAAGTTATGTTTTTTCAGTGTTACTTGTAACACATCTTTTGATGAATGTCCAACTTGAACATACCAAGAAAGTTAATGAGGTAGGTAGCTACACAATTTGGTGGTCATTCTTCCTCATTTCTTTCCAATATCATATATGTAATTTTTTTCATACATATTATCTATGTTGTAACAATTTTATTGTTGTAATTAGACAACCAGGGAATCTCTAGAGACATTCACAATAGGGTATCTAAATATTATTTACTTGAAGACTTGAGTCGGTCCACTCTTAAACTTACTTCTTTAATTATGATATGATCACCGCATGGACCAAAAGCATGGCTTATGTCATTGATATTATGACCATAACAAATATGTCCTTGTGAGACATATTGTTTTTATGCAATGTGCATAGGTTTTGAAAGAGTATAGAAAGTGCTATTAGTCCTAACATCTTTATCCCTATGGATGATTAGTTATTATCATGCCTTATCATATTATCCTCTTCAAAATAGAGGTTCTATTTGATGTGAAAAAGTGCCACATTGTATGAGAAATAGTTATTATTTGGGGCCAATATAAATTAGTCTTTTTTAATGTCATCAAATCTACAATTAAAATAAAACAAAAGCGAAGGAAAAAATGTTCAATTTTTTTTTTTTAAATTGCAAATTGGGATTAACTTTATTGAAATGTCGTAATATAAGCTATACAATATAACTAGCGTAAAGTATGAAAAAAAGTCTTGTCTATGTAGTACATGAACCTAAGATTGTACTACAAAGTACCATAGACTATATGAACTAATTTCAGAAGTGCAATAGTAAAATATGTATAAACAATAAATATTGAATAGGACCACAATAAAGACTGTATTACAACAAATGTCCACTTGATCTAAATGGAAACATAGATGGTTTGACCATGAAGGTTCGACCTAGCATATAATTATAAGTGACTTTTAGTCATAATTATTTCTTTTGACATTAACTATTAAAAATCTATTGCAGCTACTGATTATTAATTACCTATCTTAAGTAGATTATTTAGCTGCCGAAAAATAACTTACAGCAAATATTAATTAATAACACAGCTGCAATTTCACGAAAAAATCACGGAGATAGAAAAATAAAATCAACACAATATTTTGGACAAATTGTCCCTGGAAAAACCCCGAAGGGAAAACTAGTCAGCAGCTAAGAATTCTATTCAACTGCAGAAAATCAAGAGATACAAAATTGCTTGCCTCTTATCCGGCAATATTTTCCTTCTCCGACAATTGCACTGCTCTCCAACGCTATCACTGCGCCCTTTGCTCTCACTGCAAATCAATTTGCTATTGCTGCAAATTTATTTATTTGCTATCGCTACAAATACTTCTCAGATCTGTATTCTCTAAATGCCTATTGATCCTCTTTTATAATCCCCTCATTGAAAACCAATGGCCATGATTTAATCTTAATCAATGGCTAGGATTAATTAGACTCTAAACCCTAATATTTAGAAGTCTCTCGAGAAATCAATTTTCTAGGTATAGAGAAAAATATTCCAGCTATGTTTCCAGCCTCGTAATCACCACCCAAGACTAGAACACATGTCCAAGCTACATTTAAAATTAACACTCCCTCTTAGCGAGGAACGTGTTCTGCATAACACCCAACTTATCTCTAAAGAAGATAAATTTCGCCTTCCCCAATGCCTTTGTCAAAATGTTTGCTACTTGCTGATCTATAGGTATATACTGTAGCTAAACAATCCTCCGCTGTACATAATCCCTGATGAAATGATACCTGATGTCTATATGCTTAGACCTATCATGAAACACTAGATTCTCAGATAATTTAATGCAACTCTGATTATCACAGTGTATCACGGTAGTCTCAACCCTCTGACTAAACAAGGCTACCAGCAACTTTCGAAGCCATATAGCCTCACATGTTGCCATACTAGCTGCTATGTATTCTGCTTCTGCAGAACTTAGAGCAATGGACTTTTGCTTCCTGCTGTACCAAGAGACAACTCCTGATCCCAAACTAAAGCAACACCCTGAAGTGCTTTTCATGTCCACTGTACTACCTGTCCAATCTGCATCAGTATAGCCTATCAACTTGATACCATCACCTCGAGCATATCTGATCCCATACTCGATTGTACCATGCAAATACCGCAACACATGCTTTGCCGCTATCCAATGCACTCTCTTCGGCTCAACCATGAACTGACTAAGAGAGTTTACTGCAAAAGATATATCTGGCCTAGTGTTGACCAAATACATGAGAGATCCAATCAACATCCTGTATAAGGTGGGGTCTACGTCCTTTTCCTTGGATGCGTCTACCTTCTTCCAATTCGTGATCATAGGTGTAGACATGGCTCTGCAATCTTGCATCTCAAACCTCTTCAAGATTTCAATGCAGTATTTCCCTTGTCCAAGGAAAATCTCTCCATCTGTTTGCCACACTTCCATGCCTAGAAAGTAGTGCATAAGCCCCAAATCCTTCATCTCAAACTCTGCTGCAAGGTCCCTCTTGCACTCCTCTATAAGCCCTAGTGAACCTATTAAAAACAAGTCGTCCACATATAGAACAAGAATGAGAATTTTACCCCCAACCACCAAGTAGTAGAGGTTAGCATCTGCCTCACTCTTCACAAAGCCTATTCCCTGCAAGTATCTATCAATGCGCTCATACCACGCTCTGGGAGCCTGCTTGAGTCCATACAAAGCTTTCTTCAATCTGCACACGTGGGTTTCACTGTTGTGTGCTACAAAACCCTCTGGTTGTTCTATGTATACCTCTTATAACAATTCACCATTAAGAAATGCCATCTTGACATCCATTTGATGGATTTGCCATCCCATATGTGCTGCAAGTGAGATTACGGCTCGTATAGAAGTATACCTGGCCACTGGAGTGAATGTATCCTCATAGTCTATTCCCTCCTTTTGAGAGAACCCCTTGGCCACAAACCTTGCCTTGTATTTTTCAATGCTACCATCTACACCATGCTTAATCTTATAGATCTAGCGTGATCCAACCACTGCCCTATCTGTTGGTCTAGGCACAACCTCCCACACATCATTCTGCATTATTGAGGTATATTCCTCAACCATCGCATCTTGCCACACCTGTTGCTGTGCAGCCTCTTGATAGCTAGAAGGCTCACTATCTACCAACTGACTAACCAATGCCACATAGTCATTATACCTGGCTGGTTGTTTCCACTGTCTACTACTCGTCCTAGGAGCTCCCACAAACTCCTGAGTATCCTTATGTGTCTGTTGAACCTCACGGTTCCTCCTGCCAACTATAGAGGATGAAATATCAAACTCCATATCTTCTTGATGCATCTCTTGGATTTGCTGTATCTGTTGCTCCATACTCTGCGAACTCTCAGCACCTGAACCTGTGCTTGTACTAGTAACTGTACTCGTGCTTCGCTGCCCCTATTCTGGTTGAACAATCCTTGGAGCTTCTGTTGGCTGCTCATTCTGATCATCTGCTGGCAAATCTCTGGACCTCCTATATGCCTTGTCCTCCATGAATTTGACATCACGCCTGACTATAATCCTCCTGGTCCCTGGAATAAATATCTGATATGCCTTTGAGGTCTCGCTGTACCCCACAAAGTACCCTCTCTCTGTAGTCTGATCTAACTTGGAATGTGTAGCCCCTGGAATGTGACAAAATGCCAAACTCCCAAATATCCTGAAGTGACTGACATCTGGCTTCTTCCCTGAGAATGCCTCCTCTGGTGTCATCTTGCCCAATACCTTATGTGGAACCCTATTCTGTATGTATACTGCTGTACTGCATGCCTCTGCCCATAAGTAACGTGGCATATCTTGGTCATACAACATAGCCCTTACTACCTCTGATATAGAATGATTGTTCCTCTCAGCAACCCCATTCTGCTACAGGTTGTAAGGAATGGTCCACTCTCTCTTGATTCCTTCCCTGGTACAGAACTCTTGGAACTCTTTCCCTTTATACTCGCCTCCATTGTCTGACCGAAGAACCTTTACCTTCCTGCCTGTTGAATTCTCCACAAGAGCTTTGAACTCCTGGAAGTGACTGAAGACCTCATCCTTGGTCTTCAAGAAGTATATCCAGGTCTTCCTGGAGAAATCATCAATAAAAGTAACAAAGTACTCATATCCTCTGAGAGACTTCGTTGACATTGGTCCACATATATCTGAATGTACTAGATCAAGAACCCCCTTTGATCTGGTGTCACTCCTTGGAAAAGCTGCTTTCACAAACTTCCCTAATACACATCCCTTACATACATCATCATGCTCTGTGCTCACCTCTGGAACACCTGTCACTGTCTCACGAAACAATTTAAATGCTCCATGATGTATATGGCCCATCCTCCTATGCCATAGCTCTCCTTGATCTCTAGGATTACTGCTGCTCACTAGTACCTTAGGAGAATCAAATTGCAACCTATAAAGTCAGCCGCTCCTAACTCCAATAGCTATGGGTGATTTCCAATCCTTATGCTTGATTAAAACATGCGCCCCTCTAAAGAGTACATTGTAGCCTTTATCCTGAAGGACAGATACAGAAATTAGATTCATGCCCAAGCCTGGCACATACAACACATCATGAATGGAAATAGGCTTGCCATTCTCCCTCTAAAATAGAACAGTCCCTCTCCCAACTGGATTGCACTTGGACTTGTTCCCCATCTAAATCTGGAATCTGATGTGCTCCTCCTTGTAGCTGGAGAAGTACTCCCTAACTCCTGTCATATGAAATGACGCCCCACTATCTATATACCAAACACCCTGTGAGGTTGAGCTAGTCAGGTAAGCTATGAGTGCAAACTCATCCTCCATTCTACTAGAAAGCTCATCTACACTTGCTGAAGCTACCATCTGCTTCTTGCCTTTCTTTTCATTTTTCTTCCTTTGTGGGCAATCGCTGACATAGTGGCCGAACTCGTGATAGCCATAGCATTTGATCTTAGATAAGTCCTTCTTCTTGTCACTTTTTGGATTTGATCCTTTGCCAGACCCCTTCTTCGCTTTCCCTTTTCCTGCTAGGGCAATGTTTTCCTATTCCACCTCACTTTTCTGACTATTACTGCTGGTTCCATTGACAAGACTTAGTCTAAGCTCCTCCTGAGTGAAGTCACTCCATAGTCGATCCCAACTCGGTAAGGTGTCTCATCCATTAATAACTTGAACAAAGACATCCCACTGCTTAGTAAACCCATTCAGGGCTATTCGTACTAGCTCATCATCCTTTGGTTTGTCTCCAACAGCTGCCAATTCATCCTTGACAAGTCTAAGTCTGGTGAGGTAGCTTGTGACGTCTTCTCCCTTATTCATCCGAGTATTCCTTAACTTTTCTCTGAGAATCAGCTTTCGGTTAAGGGTAGCATTCTGGTATAGATTCATAATGGCGTCCCACATTGTCTTTGCTATATCTAACTCTGTAATATGCGAAACAATATGATCCTTAACACCATCAAGAATCAGCCTCCTTGCCTTGGCATCTTTCTTCTTATATGCTAAGAGCTGTGTTACATCTGTAGGTACAGGTACAACAGTGGTCACATAATCCTTGATACCATTCTCTTCCAGCAATAAAGAAATTCTGGCTTTCCAGACACCAAAATTTGAGGTTCCATCCAATCTGTCCTGATCTCTTAAACCTGCTGAGGCCATCTCAAAAGAAAATAATAATTCGAAGAGGTCAAACTGGGTTTTATAAACCCTAGATTTTTTTATTTATTATTTTTCCTTTCTCCCTGTGCCTGTTTTGCCCTTAGATCTGCTCTGATACCATGTGAAAAATCTATTGCAGCTACTGATTATTAATTACCTATCTTAAGTAGATTATTTGGCTACCAAAAAATAACTTACAACAAATATTAATTAATAACACAGCTGCAATTTCATGAAAAAATCACGGAGACAGAAAAATAAAATCAACACAATATTTTGGACAAATTGTCCCTGGAAAAACCCCGAAGGGAAAACCAGTCAGCAGATAAGAATTCTATTCAACTACAAAAAATCAAGAGATACAAAATTGCTTGCCTCTTACTGGCAGAGCTCTGAAAATTTCTTTCCTGTAAATTCTCTTCCCTTAATTGTTCCTGCTGAAATTGCTCCGACAATATTTTCTTTCTCCGGCAATTCCACTGCTCTCCAACGCTATCACTGCGCCCTTTGCTCTCACTGCAAATCAATTTGCTATTGCTGCAAATTTATTTATTTGCTATCGCTGCAAATACTTCTCAGATCTGTATTCTCTAAATGCCTATTGATCCTCTTTTATAATCCCCTCATTGAAAACCAATGGCCATGATTTAATCTTAATCAATGGCTAGGATTAATTAGACTCTAAACCCTAATATCTAGAAGTCTCTCGAGAAATCAATTTTCTAGGTATAGAGAAAAATATTCCGGCTATGTTTCCAGCCTCGTAATCACCACCCGAGACTAGAACACCTGTCCAAGCTACATTTAAAATTAACATTAACACTATAAGTTGGTTGATTAGAAATTATCTTAAATTTTGAGTGGACATCCATTACGGTATAATGAAAGGAGAATTTCTATCTAATGTTGTAGTTGCAAGTGCTTTGGTTGAAATACATGAAAAAAGTGGAAGTATAGACAAATCATGTGAAGTGCTCCCAAAAAAAAAAATCTATTGTGGAGTCGTTAAATCCATTGTCTGTTATAGAGGAGGTCGTTCGGCAGATGGATTCTGTTATAGACGAGGTCGGCAGGTTGAATCTCTCAGGTTCACTCTTTATCTAGCCGGCATAGCTTGCAGATCTTAGGCCCAGTAAACAAAATGGCCTGTGGAAGCTCTTAAAAAAATGTAAGAAAATGGAATGGCATCGTTGCAAGATAAGTTCATAAAAAATCCCTTAGAAACTTTTAAGCAAATGCAATTTGTGGCTATTAAGCCCGACTCACAACCTTTGTCGGCATTTTATTCCCCTACTTTCCAACATGGTTGACTCAACTTTCTCTACGAAGATTTTTTAAGACTTCCATATAATGTGGTCGATTCTTACGGAAGCATCAACTTGCATTGTCTTTTCTAAGGATCGACTTAAGTTATGGGAGCGACTTCATTTATAGTAGTAAAAGCACTAAAGGTGCTATCAAATGGTTGACAGGCAAAAATATTTTTAGGTCTATTTATAAATAGTATATATTTATATTTTCATGAGAAAGTCATTACATGTAGTAGTTGAGTATATATTTATATTTATATTTTTAGGCCTGTCTCTCAAAACTTGGAGTATATCACCACCATTCTCATTTGAACAATACATAAAGATAGAAAATGTAAATTATGTTAAGAATTATAAAAATGAAGAGCATCCATTGAAATTGTTGTCTCTAAGTTGATTTTAAGAGAAAATCCAATAAATATTCAATTTGTTTGTTCATTTACATAAATAAATATTATGTTGTTACACCGAGAGGCGTTCTACACTCATAGCAAGGGCTGAAAGATTCAGATTCCTGTAAACAATTAAGATTCAGATTCCCAAGTAAACAAAGTTCATAAAATGTGTAAATAAATAAATTTGTGGAAGCCAAATGGATAGAAAAATAGAAAAACTTGGACAGTTATGGAGTGAAATATTTATCACGTTAAACAAAAAATAAATAAATTTGTGGAAGCCAAATGGATAGAAAAATAGAAAAACTTGGGCAGTTATGGAGTGAAATCTTTATCACTTTAAACAAAAATAAATAAATTCATGGAAATGGATAGAAAAATAGAAAAACTTGGGCAGTTATGGAGTGAAATCTTTATTACATTTGAAGAATATGAAAAGTCTCCAAGCATAGTCTCCTTAAATTAACTCATGTGAGCATATCAAATATTCTAATTGCAAGTAATTTATAAATGTCAACAAATTGGAAGATATCTCTCAGTGTACTTAGATATATTTTTTTCAATATAAATATACTAGTAATAATTTTACATCTCATCCTATCAAAATTTTAATAGGATAAATAATTGTCCACTTTTATTAACTAAAATTTACTTTTAACTATTATAAAGAATAATACCCACATTCAAAGTACAAGTCCATGCAGATACTGCAAGTAATGGGGTACCTTTCCACCCAATTATTATGGCAGATCCATTGGCCTCAACAGTAAAACATTCTCCGTGAGAAAATTGTTTTACGAATAAACTGGCCTGATACCAGGCTTGATAGCTGAAGGCCATTTCCCTGAATCCCGCGTCTAAAAAAACTTCTCCACACATCAGTTCTAACATGTCTGACCCTCCTATCGTTCCCCTCACAGGCTATCATATTTCTTATCTGGTTGCCACAGAATACTTCTTCAAACTTGACCCTTCCACTATCATGTCTGTCTGGCAAGATCACATCCAAGGAGTCAAAATAAGTGCTGATATAGAAAAGTACCTCGATGAAACGGTTGTCAAAACGAGACGAGTTGTGGTTAGCTTCAATTTCTGCATTCACCATTATCCGCGGCCTTAGTTTCTTTATAGCCTTCACAACACTCTCCAGAAGAATCGGCTTATATAACAGACTCCTGAAAACAGTGGGAGCATACACTGCGACTACCTCGTCAGGTTTAACGTTGAATAAACCTTCGTGAATCTCCTCCATACTTGAGATCTCCACCATACTGTACGAAAACGGAACCGCCAAGGGCTTAGCGAACTCGTGAAGCCTTCTTCCGCTATCTTTCAGTTCTTCGCCATTCATTCCAACTGCTGTGATCTTGAGAAGCTCGATCGAAGAAGGAGCTCGAAGCGCAAGATTCTGTATCAGCACTGTCCATTGGCAGCCGGTTCGAATCCCCAGATCTATCACATGAATTTTACTTGCATTTCCCACGGCGTCTATGATTGCCTGCACAGACGTCAATTGCAGCATTTTCACATAGGGGAGCATTCTAGTATAATAAGCCACAATGCCATAAAGTTCGGTTTTATTATAACCACTATCAAAATTGTAGGCGAAATCGAGAGCTGGAGGCTTCTTTAACTCATCGCGGGACTGGCGTTCAATTCTCTCCTGCAGAGCGCCGGAGAAATAATAGCAGACCCTCTGTATTGGGTTTCCCCACTGGGAAGAGAATTTGTGACACTGCATCAACAGCCTGGAGGCTTGATCATATTGCTTGTTGCTTATCATCTCTGCAGAGGCGAACAGATGATGAGCCAATTCTAGTCCGTTCTGGTCTTCCCTTGCCAGAGCAGGAATTGCAAAGTAAGTGTCGAAGCCACCATAACCTGAGCCCCTTATGTACTGCGTGCCCGCCAATTTTATGATTTCTTCAGACGGCAGAGCCGTTTTGTTTGTGTGCATGTCTCTTCCGAATTTAGTCGGCACCTCGGGAAAATCATTCTGTGGTACTGATAATTCATTTAACTTCCCTAATATTGTATAATTAGGCGTACCTTTTTTCCGCTCGGTCTCCTCGGCCTCGGAGTTTTTTGAACATGGAATGTTTTGATAACCCGACATTGCAAAACACTGAGGCATGGTCGCCTACGCCTGGTGCTCAATTACCGGAGTCATGTTTTCCTCTTACAGAAAAGAATTCAGAGTATGATATCACAGAAACGGAGGAAAATCATTTCCTACTGTTTCTTCTTTGTCTGCAAACTTGGTTTACTTTGCTTTCAATTTATGAATCCAACATATAATTAATAACACTGTTTGCGGGTAAGGGGGCCCGTCGCAGGCAGCGGGAATCTAAGGATTGATATCCTTACTAATCCATACAAACATTGAAATACAAATGTTTATTAAAACCTATTATATTGATTTGACCCACTCTCCGCCGGCAAAACCATTCTAGAGTTCGTCTTATTTTTATCCCCGTCTATTTCTAAAATACACATTTTTTTTCCCAACGCTATACTCGCACCTCCAAACTTTTTCGAAAACAACATCCAATACCATAAAGATCTCTGGAGGCCATGAAAGAATATAAATAAGCTTCAAACAAGCAATATAATGTATATCTATTCTTGTTGTTAGGGACAGTTATAGCAATTTAGCATCATTAGAGTTGGTTGGTCATACTCTGGGTGATTCAAATTGATGTTTAATAGAGTGGGTTGTGCACGCCAATGTGGAAGATGGTAGTAGTTTTATTAGGTTGGCTAGTTAAATTACAAAAGGTTTACACCATTTTTTCTGAAGATTGGAAACCTAATTTCTTTTGTATATAGGAAAGGGAAGAAACATGTAGGGTAAGAATGGTCTCAAATAATATTTTCTTAAATTTAAAGAGAAAATAATCACAATTTTTGTATTGAGACTTGATATGGTAGAGGTATTTTTTAGTTTGTATTGATGCACAATTATGTGGGTTTGAAAAAAATCGTGATTAATGGTTGATTTATTGCATTCAAATATTGTAAGATTAATAATTACTTAAGCTATCAAATTTATGATGTAAATTTAATCGTGGTAGTACATGGCTTCTGAATGTGACAACATTATCTTGTAGGTTGCAAATTTCAACTTAGGAGCAACCACTAGATTTTTAAATACATGTTTGCTTGACCCATCTAAAATGCTTGATAATGATGTTGGTGAAAGATGATAAATTCAATTATACTTTCATTCAAATTTTCTTATTTCATTAGATAGAAACAAAACACAATAATGTAATCTCCAACAAAGTAATAAATAGTGTTCCTATCTAAGTGAATTTTGCCCACGTAAGTGCTACATTTATTTCCTAGATGAAATACTATTATTTTTGCTAATGTATTAAGGGAATTTAGAATGTTTGAAAATATAGTACACTATTCTAGAAAATGATGATAGAAATAGGAACATGGAAAAATATCAAATCTAGAAGAAGTTTTAATGAACAAATATAGTATAGATAGACACTTGCACAATTCATAGGTGATAAAACAACTAGGATAGTGTCCAAATGTGCTATTGTCCTCCATACATAGGGAAAAAACTCTATACATGAACATATAGACTTGAATAGCAGGAACCACACACATAGTAGCAATTAAGAAATGATAACTGAAACTTGGAAAATATCAACATAACTTATATTACTTGAGATAAAATGAATAATATACAAACAAAATCCAGGTAAATATAAGAAATGTAACCAAGACACAAAGAGTGCAAGAAATCTATGTGAATAAGGTACTAATGATACCTATAGCTAGACAGAGAGACAAGTGCTAACTTCTTTGAAGCTTGTCAAAATGGTCAAGCCTCAAATATGATCATCAACATCTATAATTAGTCATAAAAGAACATATTTGATTGAATTGGGTTTGTACTTTTAATCCTAAGTGTATCTAGAACTAGAAGAACAACAACATAATAACCTATCAATATTATGTACTTGGGTCTAGAAGTATCTTAATATCCTAATGTGTATGAAAGGAGAAATGGAGATGTGGATTTGCCTACAATATTACCAATGAATGAAAGTAAATAAAATAGTGTGAATACACTTAAGAAGAAACCATTGTTAATTCATGGGAAGAAAAGAGGGCACAATGCCATCATTGAAACTTGTAGAGAAGTTAAAAGTATCACATGAAAAAGAGAGTTATAATAATATTAGATATCTCATGACATAAAGCTACACATAGACATCTTTTTACAGATTCAAAGAGAAATAACAATAAAAGAACTAGCAACTAGAATAAGAACAATTATACCAACATGGAAACTCAATAGCATAGAAATAATTCCAACTAAAATGGATAAGTTTTGATATAGGAAGCTACATCTAAAAAGAAGGACTAGAAGATTGGACTCTTTTTTTCATGCACATATATTTTTTCTAGAATGAGTTTTCTAAGTTGTTGGGGAAGGATAGGGGTGTTGAGATTCATGAATATAGAGGTGTTACATGGCAAAAAGGATAGTACCACTGACACTAATAGTCAAATGGGCAAGCAAAAAAAACATTTTAAAATTTAAAAATACAATATGACTATGTAGTTGCACAAACATTAACATACTTACACTAGCATCCAAAAAGGATAAGGAATCCACCAAAAGGTCAGAAGTAGACAAACTATACAAAACAACATAAAATTTTAACAAATTGGTGAAGGGAAAAGATTAAAAGTTGTAGGTTAAGTGTATCCTAAAATATGATAAGGTGGTAGATGTTATACTAAGTGCAAAACATAATGTCATAATTGCAAGGTATACAATTTTTTATATTGGTTAAGTATATCCTAAAATATGCTAAGGTGGTAGATGTTAAACTAAGTGTAAAACATAATGTGATAATTGCAATGTATACAATTTATTTAAATTTAAAGAGAAAGATGGAGAACCACCCAAACATATATTGATAATTAAAAGATTTACAAAATTATATTTGGAAGACTTGATACTTCAAGAGCCAAGTAAATAGCAAAGACCAAAAAGTTCATATGGCCACTATCAAAGCAAAACAAAAACAAAATGAAGGAAACACATGAACAAAAAACATTCATTCATTACCACTACAACATCGAACATCACATGGACTAAGACAAATTCATGCCCCTTGTTGTGGGTCCACCTGTTTGTCCTCCTGTTCAATGGATAGAGGGACCAATGAGGCTATTAGGTCTTCCATCTCTTTTGGTGCAAATGTATCTTCTCCCATGTTGAGAACTTTAGGAGGATGCAGAGCCCAATCCAGGGTGTGTATATAGAGGAAGAAAATTGCCTTGAAGGCCACCTAATAATTATGCACCATGTCTCACGAGAAGTGAAAGTGGTGACCGCGCAGAGTGTAAGGAACCGACTCATCCTTAACCAAATAACACTAAATTCTAAATTCAAAAATACCGATGAATAAAATATTTGATCTGGTAGATGTAGGAAATGTGAAATTTTTCTAAGAAGTGCTTAATGCATGATAGAGAAATGTGATGAAACTTGAATTTAGTTTCCTAGAATCATCAAGTTCTAAAAGATCACCAATTTTAAATCTAGTGAAGAGAGAGTACATTACGAGAGAAGGTACATTATGCAAGATAACCTATAAGAACAATGGATCATATATACCTTAAGTTCTTCATTACGTCCTGCATTCACTTCTGACAACTTGCCTTCTCCCCAGAGACTGTATCTTTATCATCTACATAAAACTAACTAGACAATCTTTTGTTAACATGACTCAGAAATCACTACACAAAAACTATAAAAGAAAACCCTACATGCAAGGGACCTGAGTACTGAGGGCATCCTTCACCCTCCAAACTGCCTACATACCCTATATCCATGGGATCAAGGCCCCCTTCTTTGCATGTGACTAACGTGGGGATTGCGAATATGTAGTTCTGTTTTACACTATGTTTGATGTAATTGTGAGTAGGTATCCAACCCTTTCTAGGGTTATTCTCTGCCCTAGACAGTTCTTCACTAGCTGCCACCCACTTGGTGAAATAGGGGCAGAAATTAGTTCACTACCACAAACACCAAAAAAAAAGTGTTTGTCAGTTAGTCCTAGTGTGGAGGAATCCCTATCAGGTGTCTGCCCATGAAAACTAGTTTACTTCCTCAAGCCAAATTAGATAATTTCATGACTAAGTCCATTCCTGATTCCTTCGTGCCTCCTAATCACCAAGATTCACAAAGACAAGGTGAGAGCACACGGTAGATAGGGTTTTTTGATTCGAACTAGTTGCACTATCTAAAATTTTACAAGTTATCTTTGATTTTAGACTCCTGTGTTAATAAGCCTATTTTCCATTGATAGTTTTGAAAGGTTTTCTAAAGAGCATTCTAGCCGAAATTTGCATAGTAATCACTATATAACTATTTCAATAGACTCATCCTTCCTTTTTAGTTAATCTTCTTAATAAGATATCTAAGGAGATTTTCCTTTTCTGTGGATTTAACTTCGACATGATCCTTATTACTCCCCGATGATTTAGAGGGATGATGCCCAGACGTCGTTATTGTAGCTATGTTAGGCGCGAGATACTTAGTTTAATGCGACGGTATTACCCATAAACGTGACATAGAGGTAGCGTAAAAAATAAACACTGCTATTTGTTTAAGTTTTTGGACATTGATTAAGAGTTTACCTAACTAAGTTGAAAAGAAAAATCTTGCATAAACAATAATAAATAAATTGGCAAAAAATGAAAGATATTTGCCCAAAACATAATGCAAGTAAGGTACAATAAAGATGCTTGATTATTTCACTTATACGAAAATGAATAGGACGAGAATGATACTAAGTTGATGTCATCAATTCATAATTGTACATAACATAAACTAGAAAAGATATAATGCATATAAAAGTTTGGTCTTAAGAGAAACTAGGAAATCTCATTCTATCATACAAGTAAATAATTGATACAACTTCTTGCATGATCATTACTTACTTTTAATTGGAACCAATGAGGACTTAATAAAAGATGTAAATTAAGATAGTTATCCCAACAAGAGGTTTACTTGAAACTCCCTAAATGGGTTTATACTTTAACAAAACTAACTAACCTTCATTGTTAATAAACTTTCACCAATCATTAAGTAATTTATATTCTAACATCATTATTGGAAATATCATTTTACTATAGAACTACTTATAACTCACAAGACAACTATACTACTTGAATGATCCACCTTGAATATATTTATGGTCTATGCATTCATAATAATACTTTTCTTTAATCAATTCAAAAAGCATGAGGCTTTGAAGGATGCTTGATCAATCAAATACATAATGATCTATTCTAATACCATTTTAGGATTTCCTCATTTACATATTTTCACACCATCCTATTCACTTATTCTCTTACATATATATTCCATATTTTTAACAATTCTCTTTATTCAATTCTACTTATCTTTCATCTTATTATTCCTTCCTAATCATATACTATAACACCCTTATGTATACTGTTATATTTGCTTCATTATCAATAATATTTAATTACATAATTTACTATATGTTAAATCATCATTAAATATTCAAACTTACTATTGCTTGAGTGTTACCCATTTATCTTGTTTTAACATCCATATGCTATCGCATAGAATATTACACACTATACCCTATTATTGTTATTAATATGTAAGAGAAAGACTTATCCAAATTCTACCTAAGATGCTACATGCAAAATCTTATGTTACTAAGAGTTTTAGAAACATTCTATAACTCCTTTCAATTTGATAAGAATGAATCATCACTTCTAAGTTGTTCGAGGGGTACGCTGATAGAAATATGAGGGTATCTATTATTTAAGTCTGTTTATAAACATTAAGACTTAATGTTTTAATATTACATAATTGATCTTATATATATTAATAAAACTATACATGTTTAGACTACAAATTTGTATTTTGATAAGTAATGGCATCTATTTATTAAACCCTCCCAAGACTTGTGTGCATGTTTGACCTTCTTCCATGTGCTAACTATCTTGAGGACTTCCTCAACTTTATCAATGAAACACCAATTAAACCTGCGGTGGTCATATGGATGTGTTTTCTCGGTCCCTGTAGATCACATATGAATATAGGCATAAAATTTTATTACCGCGATGCTACTTCTTTATGCGGTAGAGAGATCACATCCGTAGACAAAGAGGTCTATGTAAAGATGGAGAACATCTTGGAAGGTGAAGGCAGCAAGGTATTTTCCAGATTCAAGACATTTACTTAATGTTGTAGAAGACTGGGAAAAGGAATTGTTTCTCTGCCACCATAGAGAAAAGTTGGAAATTGTATTTGGTTTGTTGAATATACCCTATACACAACTATTACAGTTGTTAAAAACCTTCTGAGTATGCGCAGATTACCACACTGTTACAAAACGTATCTCCAAGATTGTTACCAATGACATTGCTCTGAGATGCAAACATTTCCCATCATTTTAAACAGGGGCAATGTCCTAGTGGAGATTATTGATGATGCTAAACGAATCAATCTGAAAAATAGGATTACACTATAATAATGTGCAGTGTCTCAGCTTTCCCACTGGCGGATGTAAAACCCCAATTCCTCAACGTTTGCCAACATTCTCTCTGCCTGTGCACAAATTGACGGTTTGGATGGGGGTATAGACATCCATCAGAACAGAAGGGAAATTTTCGTAAGTTGCTGTAATTGCCATGCGTGCAAAATGTGAAAGTATAGACAATGCATGTGAACTGTTTGACAAAATGCCTCAAGAATGTGATCTCATGAAATGCCGTGATTGCAGGATATGCACAAAATGGATTTGTTGTAAAGACTTTAGAAACCTTCAATTGAATGTGCCTGGCAGGTGTAAAGTCAAATTCCACAACCTTTGCCAGCATTCCCCTTGTGTATGCCAAAATGAGCTTCAAAACAGGGTATGGACATCCACCAAAGCAGAACAAAAAAGGGGAATTTTGTTAGATATTATAGTTGGAAATACTCTGGTAGACAAATATGCAAAATGAGGGAGCACATGAAAGGCATGCGAACTATTTGACAGAATGCCTCAAGGAGAGATCGTCTAATAGAATACAATTATTGCAGGATTTGTTGAAAAGGCACAAGAAACTTTCAAGCAAAAACAATTGGCAAGTGTAAAACCAGACCGCAACCTTTTCCAGCATCCGCCCAGCTTGTGTGAGAATGGAAGCTTTGGGACAGGGTATGGACATCCATAATGGAAGAAGGAATTTTGTCAAATGTTGTAGTTGCGACTACCCCTGTAGACATGTATGCAAAGATGTGGAAGTACGGACCAAGCACGTCAACTATTTGACAGAATGCCTCAAAGAGATGTCAAACAGTTTGTGTGCCTCTTTTATACTACTAGCGCTTGCACCCATAGGAGGATTAAGGAATACGCCGATAGAAACAACCGCGCCTGCTTTGATTTCCAAAGAAAATAGAGATGACCATGGGGAAGATGGTCAGAAAAAAGAAGTGACAGGCGTGCAAGGGAAGAAAAACTAGAAATAGAGAAGGATAATATAGAAATAAAAAAAAATCGAAAGCCTTCTCTTTGAATTTGATAAAAACCCATACGAAGAGAATGATGCAGAAATCCTTGTGTGGTTTACAGACAAAAACCCAGGTTTTGAAAGTCATGCATGCAAAAAAAGAAGATGGTTGCATAGTGGAAAGAAGAGGGCCTGCTTGGATCGACAATGAAGAGATACAGACAGTCGTGGAGTCGAAGACCGCTCAGGAACAGGGTATAGACATCCATAAAAGCATAAATATTTGTGCAGTTTGGTGTCGTTATTCATACAGCTAATTTATCACTTAACATCATGAATTCAATGGCATTTGCCAATTTGAAATGTATTAGTCTATTTAATTTTGATGAAGTACAATCATGCAACTCAGACTCGAGAACAACTTGACAGGCTGAAGAGTAACAGTAGACTTAGGACTTGACAAAATAAATTGACAACAGTTGAATTGACTGGAGTACAGAGAAAACTGAGAGAAATGTTGTAACTGTTCAATAAATCTAGTCACCATGATTTTCAAACCAAGAAGACTATGCGGTCAACATCATTGTCACAGTTCTGCAAGGGCTATGCGGAGTCATATGGTTTTGGATATCTATGCTTTGAAATCCATTTTCAGGATATTCCTTCAAAGATGCAACTAGTTAAACTTAAAACCAATTTGAAGGTCACTCCGATGGCTATGAACTTGTAGTGACAATTGTTGAAGTTAGCTCTCTAAGTTGAAGGTAGCCATGCATAAATCTAATATAGTTTCAATGCCATCACCTAACGCTTCAGTAGAATTAGAAATATCCCATAAATCCACATTTTACTAAAACTGAGTCTGTCAGACTATTGGTAACGATAGCAAATTGTATGTAATAATGAAGCATAAAAATTGAAGTGAAGACACAATCTGCATCTAAGAAACAAATTTTAATAGTACGCTAGTAAACGGGCATGTGAACTATTGTATAAGGTCTAGATTCATTTCAGAGAGCCCAGAATGTATAAACATAATTCCCTACACTATATATGACAGGAAATTTGAGCAGACAATTCTTAAACATATGTAATTGTAAGGGAATACAATCTCTTTTACATAAATCTAGGTTAGTTACTTTATGCCACCAACCAAATTTCCAAATACAAAAATTCAAACTAAAAATTCATGAAATTATAAAAAACAATGAACCTTTTTGGCAAAACTTCAAAAAGAGAAGGGAAGGATGGATCTTACAAAATGCTCCAGCCATCTTGCTGAAAACTCTCTCCATGTGTGTGTCTCCCT
Source organism: Cunninghamia lanceolata (assembly GCA_027924645.1). Taxonomy (NCBI): domain Eukaryota; kingdom Viridiplantae; phylum Streptophyta; class Pinopsida; order Cupressales; family Cupressaceae; genus Cunninghamia; species Cunninghamia lanceolata. Next base: position 3,143,866 of record BSBN01000334.1, on the reverse strand, counting down.
CACCTTCCAGTGGCTATTTATAGAAAGTTTCAACCCTTATGGAGGTAGACTCAAGTCTTTAAGTCAAGTCTTCTTAATAAATGCCCTTTTTCATTTTCCAAATTGCTATTCAATTTTGTGGAAAATGACTCATTTATCTCTAATTGTTTTCTTTTAATTTTCTCCTTTGTCATTAATTCATGTAGAAAACTACATTGCCTCAATAAATTCAAGGAGAAAAATTCTCATTTATTTATTAAATATAATCTTTGAATATTGATTTGAGAATGGTGGGGGTGAACCTCATTTACTCCTCTTTCTAGAAGTGTCCCCTCATTTATTTATTTAGAATTGTTTATTATTTTATTTTTAAATGAGACAATATATTTTAATAATTTTTATGTGTGTTTTGAACATTTGAAAATTAAAATACATACAATTAATTACGCATCAAATTCAGAACTCATAACATTATAAAAGTGGGTTGTGACACAGAGCTCTATCCAGACCACCCATGGAGCCACACTTCAACCCCTTTGACATTGCTCGGTATACGCACTCCGTAGTCGGCGAAGTTCTCAGCCAGTCCATAGGGAAAAGGCCCCCGACCATCGTGTCCCCTTTCTACAAATCATAACCTCCTAAGATCGTATTCCACCTCTCCAGGTTGTATGGGTAGTCAAACACTAAAAAGATGTGATTGCATGCTCAAAATGGCCATCCTGTACTATGTCCATGATGTTGGACAAGAGGGTGGAGACTATATCTGACCAGTGAATTATTCTATCTGGAACCCAAGGAGCATTCTCTGACCACAAATATTCCTAATAGAAATAATGAACTAGGCGTAGTCTATATCGAAGACCTATATCGAAGACCTATTGGAGTTGAAGGATATTGACCTCACCAATAATTTTCGGTTCCCATTTCATGACTAGGAATAATAGGTGTCTATTTATCTTGTCATTTTCCATGAGGCTGATGGCAGGAGAGTGCTTCAGATGGCCACTAAGAAACCAATGAAAATAGTGAGGAAGGAGGAGGTAGGAGTTGCGTATGATGGGCGCTGATTATCACAATCACAAGTAATATCTCAATTTACCGAATGTAATTCATATAGCAGGTCTGATGCCGCACTTCTATCCAACTTGCACCATAAATGGGAATAATGATGCCAATCCTACAAGATATCAAAACAATCATCTCAAATCTAGTGAACTCTAAAAGGTGACTGGAAGTGATGAGCTGGAAGAACAGACTAGATCTTGAAGAGGTGAATCATAAAAGAAGATAGGATGCTAAAGCGTACTCTATATGTAAGAATGTATCCTATAAGAAACGGTCATAAAGAGGTAGCTAAATAGGAATCTAATGCCTTTGAAGAGTCATGCAATGACATCATTTCTTAAGGCAGCTAGAGGACGAGACAATTAATACAATTACTATTGGGGAATGATAATCTATCACCATCTGAAGATCTGATCTATGGGAGAGTCTTCAGACATTAAGACTGGTAATCCAATGCCATGGTGTCAAAACCAAGAAGAGATCCTTTATGATCAAATGTTTTAGGGGGTCGTGAGGTGGCAAAGATTGCTTCTGTTTCTGCCAACCATGAGATGACCACTGGCATGGGCTCTTCCCGTGGCCTAAAGATTGCCACGTATGATTAATGAGGGTTGGGGGTGATGGGAGGAGCTTCCATTTCTATCAATTTCTACAGGGCCGTTGGAATGGGCTGCTGATGTGGATTGAAAATTGCCACATCTGCTGTCTGATCTATGGCATTATTTGCCATCCAATATGCTGCCATGTTTGCTTTAATAAAGCAGTCTGAGATTTGAAAGGAGGTGAGTTGATCAAGAAGAGCCAATATTTGATGAAATATGTATTTGAGCTTCCAATTGCAGGATTGTTTGGCTTTGACTGCATTGATGACTATGAGTGAATTGCGTTCAAGGCAAACATGATTATAATTATTTTCAATTGTAAAATGCAGACATTGAAGAAGTGACAGGGCCTCTGCTCTGTCGATTGAATGAGAATCTTTATGAAGTTTGGCTAACCTTGCCATCAGCACACGACCGTATGTATCCCGGATGATGCATCATATACCTAAGATGCCTGGATTACCCCTGCACACCCCATCAAAATTTAATTTGGCGAGACGTGGAAGTGGGTGTGTCCATTTGATTAGTATTATGTCTATCTTTGGATGAGACCTCTATGATTGGCTATTACAATAAGGCGAGTGAAAGAGCTTCCACATGTTTAAAACTGTGTTATCCCACTTTGAGAAGGGTTTATTCAGAGTTGAATCCTTCTTGACTTTTGAGATTACCACTTATGAGATTGCCACGTCCAGTTTTTCTAACACCTTAGTGAGAGGGGCGATGATCTTTCTAAAAATCTGAAAGTTTCTCTCCTTCCAAATCTGCCATATAACCATGGATGGGCAAACTTCCCACAAGCAAGAAAATATAGAGCCTGTATAGAGGATGGGCCAGCTTTTGAAAAGGTTGAGAAGAGAGATGGGGATGGGACAGATCCAAGTTAAATGGTTGAACATCCAAGGCTGAACGGGTAGTTTAGGAGAAGATGATCCAATGTCTCTTCTTGTTCTCTGTAGAGAACACATTTCTTTTCTGATGACATCAGTCATCTTGGCACTGAGTTGGGCCAATGGCACTCTTTCAAGCCTTTGGTGAGATGTGGTCCCCACCAGCCATGCGATGAACTTTATCCAAGGTGATCCAACGGATATGATAAAACGACTTCTTGCCCAGTCGCGGGAGTGCTGGTCAATTGTGCAATCATCCTGCTAGGCAAGAAAATACCGACAGAAAAAGGGCAATACAAGCAAATAAAAGATTTGAACCATCATAAGCCAGCAATATTTGTATGAGAAAAAGAAAGAAAGAAAGAAATATTATTTCAGTTGTCTGCAGTGGAAAATCCACTATAATTACATTATGCATATCAAAATATAAATATATACTATTTAGGGATAGACCTATAAATTTTTGTGCCTATTGATTATTTGGTAGCACCTTTGGTATTTTTACAAATACTATTTACACATAACATCTAACTTCATACTTTTTGATACTTTCTGTATCTTCTATGCTTTGATTGATAGTAAATGAACTACGGTCATTTCAAATCATAGCCATTAATTTTGAACATACCTATTTAGGGTAGACAGATTTGTTTAAAATTGGCGTAAACAATTGCCCACAAAAACAAGAGATGGTGTAGATGATCTACACCCAAGATATTCACAATTGCAGTGTGAGTAAATTTGGACTAGTTCATGCTAAATATAACTAGCACTTGCGCCCATATGAGGTTCAAGGAATATGCCGATAGGAACAACCGATGAGTTTAGAAAATTTTCCGGCATGAATTTTTTTACATCTTGAAATAATTTTCCACATAAAAGTCTTATCGGTTAAATATTAAGCCCAATAATAGAATTGCAGAGTGACGCATGGGATAAATACAATAGGAAAAGGAGGGAAAATAATGGGTAATGTAAGGTTAAATTGTAGGGAGAAAACACTTTAACAGTTAAAGGTCAATTTGATCAATAAAAATAGGACAAATATTTATCATTTTTGTCCTAAATGTGGTGTAAAATTGTTATTGAGTGTTTGACCATCCAAATGGATGATATTTAAATGTATTTTAAATTCATAAAAAATAAATAACACCTTTTTACTATATTTGTTAATTTTAAGATTTTAATATAGATATCCTAAATACATTCTATAACACCAGTTTGGAGTTATTTTATTTATTTAAGAGTTATTTTATTTAAATTTAGAACCATTTTATTTATATGTAAATATAAATTTTAATTTTTAGTTAAGAATCATTTTACTTTATCTCCATTATTTATTTATTTGAAGAACTATTTTTTTTAAAATTTTAGAATTATTTATTTTTTTAATCTAAAAACCTGGTTTAGATCCAAGAACCATATAAAAAATGAGCTTTCACCCAAAGTCCAAGGAGCGTATATTGTAAAACTGCTAATGAGAATGTAACAATGAACACCTTATACTAAAAAAATTGTCTACCCATACCCTAACTGCCATATAGTAGTTCTAACCTTGCATGTCCAAAACTAAATATAAAAATAAGTATGAAATAGGGGGCATGCAAATTACGCAGGCTTGCACCCCTGAGCATTACAACAATTACATTTATGACAAGCCTGACTATCAATTCCAATACCTTCCTCCAAGACAATATCACCCTCCGAGTCGCATCCATAGGAGAGAGAAGCGGGAGGACACTTAGGCAAGGTCACCCCCAACTTCGCAACGATGCAATCCAGTGCCACCGAGGTATCAAACTATCTACCCTGAATATCATGTAGATGACCCATAATGAAATCCATGTTTTGTTCAGCTTGCTATGAGTTGTCAACCAAGTCATCGTACAGAAGGACAGAACATGCTACCACATAAAACATGGAAGATGCAAAAATTGACTTAGCTCCTCAAAAACATTCCACCTACCCCGTGTATGTCTAGGATCTAGCATGAGATTAGCTATAGAAGAGTGTATATTAACCCCTAGCTCGTCGTCAACCTTCTTCAAGGGCTCCATAATCCTCACCAACTAGCTTCTAAGAGATGGGTCCTTTATTTCCTTATCAACAAAGTTGATGAAACTTGTAGTCACTTTTTCACCTATGACTCTCTTCCTCCTCCATTATTTTCCTTCCTCTCTCTCAAACAATTCCACATGAATCACCTTCTTCCCACCCACAAAACTACTCCTAGTCGTTCTCATCATTCGCCATTTAGGCAGGCCAGAGACAACTTTATTCCCTTTCTCTGCCCACTATCAACCAACAATCCCTTCACTCCCTGACTACCACAACCAGATGCTATAATACAAGAATCCCCAGTTAACATGAAAGACACTGGAAATGTGAAGTGAAACATGGAAGAGATACCTAGATAGGGATGCCGAGATCAAGAGGGGGGTAATACTTCCCATAGATCTAACCTAGAACAACTGTCTATATGCAACTCCCACTCCCATCTCCCATCCTTCATTACCAAACTTACATTCTAAGTATTACTATTTATCTCAAACATTCCAAGTGGTTCAACCCATTATCAAGTGGTGAATTATTTTATATTGAAGAGTTATTTTATATTTTTATTTATTTTTAAGTATATGTTGACTATGCTTTAGTTTTTATTTACATTTACATGGACTATGTAATACCACTAAATAACACTTCTCATCATGATAAATTGTATTGTTGACCCTAAAATTTATTTTGAGTGTAGTTTTTTGTATTTGTTTTAAATTGTTGTTATTCCAAAATTGTATTAGGAAAAATCACACTTAGTTTGTTGTAGGCATTTATGTCTATAGAAATGGTTATCATTTAACTAATTTTATTATTAGTATTAGTTAATTATTATTAATATAAAACATAAAATTTAATTAAATTAATTAATAATCTCCATTTATATATAAATTATGAATGATAATCTCAAATGAAATTTTTACATTCATTGAATATTTCTTTATATTTGGAAGCTTCATATTGAACAGTTACAAAAAATGTTGCATTGGTTAGTGAGAGTGAACTATCTTACAATGTTTCTCTTTTCTCACTCAAAACAAGTTTTCATGATTCTAGGTTAATAAGAGCAATGATGTCCATATCCATTTTAGACTAAATTGGTTAAAAATGCTAATAAGGGTGTTAGATCTTGTTTCGATTCCTTTACCATATATATAAAGTGGATAGTATATCCTCCATACTTTATCAAAATGATGTATTCCAATTAAAGCTAGTGACATCATGAAGATTTTTTATGATCACTAAAGTTAACTCTTCATGTAAACGATATTGATATTTCAACCTAGTCAAGAAGATGTTTAAAATGATGTGGGACACTACACCCCAAATGAAATTGATGGTAACTTTTAGCTCTACAATGATATCTTCTCATTCTCAAATAATTTGATGCTTTCACATTAACTATGGCCTAGCATGCAATTCCTCAAACTTGTGTAGTATTATGTTAACAATGATTAAAATAATGTATAATTACATGAAAGTTCCTTCTCTTGTATCACATTCTCTCCTCACAAAAGTATCTAGTTTCTTCCCATGTAACTTCTTCAAAGGTTATAAATCTTTTAATGATAGCTATTTTATTCCCTTCCCTCTTAACTACATTACATAACCTTTATATTATAACTACCATTTAATCAACTTCTTAATTGAAATATAAATATTATTTTCCCAATTCCAAGTAGATGAAGCTTAGTGTTTGCCTCTTGTATTTTAAAGTGAACTCACAAACATAGCTTACATCTTGGAAGTTGTTATACTTTACTCTTTCTTTTGGAAGCGATATTGTTTTCATCTAATCCTTCTTATCCACTACTTCACTTGTAACAAAGGGATCTCTTTAAAATACATGTTATAGTTGTACTCATGTGCTTCTCATACCTAGTTTATTATCTTCAATGTACTTGTTATTATCTTTGTCTACAACTTATTTTAGAACTATTGTGCTTCTCATAACTAGTGTTATTATCAATGTTATTTCAACTATTGTCGAATTTACAACTCACCTGCTGGATAGGCTCTTCCCATTAGACTATACCATTGGTCAATGGACTTCAAAACATTGTAGCTGAAATATGAATGTCAAAAAAATTTCTTTTAGAATAAAATGACCATGTTTTTACATTTTACAAGTCAATCACATTTCAATCTATTTAAATACCACATGTTCCAAAGGTCAAGCAATTAATAGTAATTTTACACATCATCATGTTAAAATTTCAATATGGTAAATAATTGTCCTACTTTTATTAACTAAAATTTACAATTAACCATTGAAGTGAACAATATTTTACAATAACCCTACATTCAAGTACAAGTCCATGCAGATACTGCAAGTAATGGGCTACCTTTCCACCCAATTATAATGGCAGAGCCATTGGCTTCAAGAGTATAACATTCTCCGTGAGAAAATTGTTTCAGCAATAATCTGGCCTGATACCAGGCTTGATAGCTGAAGGTCATTTCACTGAATCCCTCGTGTGTTAAAAAACTTCTCCACACCAGTTCTAACATGTCTAACCGTCCTATCGTTTCCCTCGCAGGCTATCATATTTCTTATATTGTTCCCACAGAATACTTCTTCAAACTTGACCCTTCCACTATCATTTCTGTCTGGCAAGATCACATCAATGAAATCAAAATAAGTGCTGCTATAGAAAGGTACCTCAATGAATCGGTTGTCAAAACAAGGAGAATTGTGGTCAGCTTCAATTTCTGTACTCACCATTATACGGGGCCTTAGTTTCTTTATACCATTCACAACACTCTCCAGAAGAATCGGCTTATATAGCAGACTTTTGAAAACAAAGCGAGCATACACTGCGACTGTCTCGTCAGGTTTAAAGTTGAATACCAATGTTTGTGGGTAATGGGACGCGTTGCAGGCAGAGGGAATCTTAGGATCGCTGTCCTTTCGAATCCATACAAACAGCAAAGTACAAATGTTTATTTGAAACCTATTAAATTGATTTGATCTACTTGGGGAAGACGTCTGCAAGATAATGTGAGAGATTCCGTCGGTTCGGCTGTCGCCGGCGAAACAGCCTTTTCTAGAGTTAGTCTCATTTTTACCGTCGTCCAGGCAATTCTCTATTTCTAAAATACAGTCTTTTCTCCAACGCCATACTTGCACCTCCAAGCATTTTGGAAAACGATATCCACTATCATAAAAACTATAAAAGAATTTAAAGAAGCTTCACGAAGGCAATATAATCTATAGCTAATCTTTCTTGTTGCATACCGTGATTTCTCTCGGCAATTTAACATCATTAAAACTATTTTTCATAGTTTGGGGATTCAAAAAGCTGCATAATGCGATAGAAATAAAGAGTTCTACTCAATTCCTATTAAGTAATTAATAAAGTTGATTTGCTGCTCCATTAAAAAAAATTAAAATTAACCTTAGTTTACAAGTAATAGGCGATGTGACTGATTTTACAAATTTAAAACAGCTCTACTCAAATCCTATTCAACACTCAATAAACTTGATTTGCCACTAGATTAAAAAAATTTAAAATTAACCAGAGTTTACAAATAATAGGCTTGTTGGAAAGTAATTTCTCCCACAAACAAAATTAAAAGAGAAAAAGACAAAAAGGCAAAAAGACAAAAGAAGAAAATAGAAAGTTTCTGAAGGAGTCCAGATAAGACGGAAGTTTCCAGACAGAGGAGAGTTCTAGATAAGAAAGTTTCTAGAGGATAAGATTTCTAGATGAAGAATAGAAAAGCCTAGAAGGCACAAGCATATACCAAAGCCTTCTATAAAAGAGGCATAATGTAATGCAATGAAAAGCGATTAAGCCGGTAATGATCAAGTGATCATTAGAATGCAGCAGCATTCGTTATAAGCATTGTAATGATGTTCTGAGTTAATGAATATTGTGCAGCAGCACACATTTGAGCATGTTTATGTATTTTCTGTGTTTATGTGTATTGTGGATGATGATATCCACCACCAACAAGATGTTGGAAATAAGCCACACCTGGACCGACGATGGGCTGGCCACAAGGGGCCAGTAGCTCAGTTGGTAGAGCACTCCAGCAGCAAATGGAAGGTCCTAGGTTTGGGTCCTAGCTGGTCCATATGAGCTGTAGCTCAATAAGTGGTATCAGAGCCAGTTATGTGAAGATCATCTAGGGTTTACACAGGTTGATCAGGTTGATTGTGTTTATTAGATATAGGGTTTGCAAATTGTCTGAAGACAAAGAGTTTGCAAGATCTAAGGTGATAATGTTTGCATGGAGCAAGTTGCATAAAGATAAAGGGTTCGCTGTGTGAAGAGATTGAGCTTGTTTGAAGCCACAGATCTTTGGGAGAAATATTAAAATCGCTGCTGAGGCGAGTTTTTGCACTCGTGGTTGTTTAAATTGCTGGCGGCCGCCAAAGTTAAAAGGATCACCCAAGTCTTACTAAGGAGATACAAGGGTTCGTAGATCTTTGGTAAAGAGTGCCGGTTTATTATGTTATTTATTTGCGTAAGCCACTAAAGGAAAATTTACGACAGTTCTGGTTTGATGTGAGATTGGAGATTAAATCGCAAGAAAAATAAAAAGTCGCAGCTTTGATGTGAATTCGCCCAAGGAGAAGTTGATAAATATAATCAAGCTATTCAAGGAGTTTTAGGAACTGCAGGAGAAAAAAAAAATAGATCGCTGTTTTAGGGTTTCTGAAGGTCAGACCTAGAGCCGCCAATCTGAGGATATTGATCACCTTAAAATTGAAGATAGGGTATGTGTTTTGAGAAGCCATCAATCAGATTACTGGTAAACACAAAAGAGGCCGTAGCCTGGAGGAGAAGTGCTAGCAAAAAGAAATCGACCAAGTTAATTGTTGAGAAAGCCCACGGAGATCGCAGAAGGCACTGCAGCAGCAGGAAGGATTTTATTCGCAAACATGGCATTAGGTACCCTACAACCTATAATTCCAATATTTTCTAGCAAAAATTATGATAATTGGTCATACAGAATGAAATTGGTACTTTCTTCACAAGGGTTATTAGAAATAGTTGAAAAAGGTTTTACTAAACCACTAGATGAGTCTACATTGAGTCCAGATGAAAAGAAAAAGCTTGAAGAAAATAAGCAAATGACTCAAAGGGCTTTGCAGATCATTGCACAAGGATTGGATGATCTAGTTCTTGGAAGGATTAAGCCAGCCACTACAGCCAAGCAAGCATGGGACATTCTAGAAACAACTTATCAAGGTACAAGTAGGGTAAAGCTTGCCAAATTACAAATGCTTAGGAGAGAATTTGAAAATTTGCAAATGAAAGATTCTGATTCAGTAGATCAATTTTCATCTCATGTCATGGATTTGGTTAATCAAATAAGGATGAATGGTGATGAACTAACAGATCAAAAGGTTGTAGAGAAGATTTTAAGAAGTCTACCTACTAAATTTGATACTATTGTGGTGACGATTGAGGAAACTAAAGATTTGTCAAAATATTCAATAGATGAGTTGTTTGGTGCGTAAAAAATTATTAGTACAGGTTAAACAAGAATAATAGTACCTCATTGGAGAATGCATTCAAAGCACAAATGTCATTTGGCAGAGGCAGAGGAAGAGGACATTCAGGATTCAGAGAAAGAGGAAGAGGAAGAATTAATTACCAAAGAGAAGAAAGGAGGAGTCCAGATCCAGGAGGCAGGAAAAATCAAAGTTTCAATTCAAGGGGACACAATAGCAATCAGGCATCACAAAGGTATGACAAATCAAATGTTCAATGTTATTATTGCAAAAAGTATGGTCACTTGGCAAATGAATGTCGAAAGAAACAAGCAGATATGGGAAAACAAAATGCAAATTTTTCTGAAAGTAGTTCTCAAACATTGTTTATTACATGCCATGTAGCTCAAGAAAGTTCAAGCAACATTTGGTTTCTAGATAGTGGTTGCAGTAATCACATGACAGGAAATAAAGATTTATTTGAAAGTTTGGATACTTCAGTAAAATCAGAAATTAAATTAGGTAATGGTAACATAGTTGAAGTCATGGGCAAAGGTGCAATTAATGTGATAACAAAGCTTGGTAAGAAGACAATTCCTGATGTTTATTTTGTACCTGGTTTGAAGCATAATCTCATAAGTGTGGGACAACTTACTCAAAAGGTTTATAAAGTTGTTTTTAAAAATAATGTGTGCACTATACTTGACATTCCTCCTAGTAATTTGGTGATTGCAAGAGTTGAAATGACAAATAACAGGATGTTCCCACTTTGCATGAAAAATGAATGTTTGAGGACAAAGTCATTAGTTGAAGCTAAAAGATGCTTGGTTGAAGATTGTAAGGAAGTTGGAACAGCAAAATTTGCATGTTGTGGTAATATTGATGAAGAATGTAAAGCTAAAGATGACAAGCTATTTGAATCTAAAAATCATGTTAATTGTAATAAAGAAAATGTTGGTTTTAATATGATGAAGAAGATGGGTTATAAAGGACAAGGATTAGGCAAGTATGGACAAGGAATGAAGGAGCCAATTGAGCCGATAGTGAGGCCAAAGTACGCAGGTCTTGGCTATGGAAAAGCAAATCATGTTACAGGTACAAACAAGCTGATTCAAGAAAAGAGGAATGTTCAATGTTCTCATTGTCATAGGCAAGGACATACTAAGGACAAGTGTTGGGATCTACATCCATGTAGCATATGTGGTTTGAGAAATCATTGTAATAAGATGTGTTGGCAAAAAGAATGGAAAAATATGACAGGATGCATGAAAATGGATTGTGGATGGAGTTATGGATCAAGTTGGCAACAAATTACAGGTATGCTGAAAAGTTTGTTTAGGTATAGATCTTCATTTGTGAAAGATGATAACCAGCAGGAAAAGTTTGAAGGATTGAGGCATCATGGAAAGTTGAAAGATACAGATAGTAAGAGGACTTCCAGTTTGTTGTTCTAAATATTTTTCAAGGATTGAATGACTGCTGCAGCAGTGGGTGAGAGTTGAAGATCAGCTGATCGTGAAGATGATTTGAAGGCATCTTGCAAGCAAATGATTTGAGTCACCAGAATTGAAAGACAAAGATTTGGAAGATAAATTTGGAATGATAGGTGGTCGAAATTAAGGGGGAGTGTTGGAAAGTAATTTCTCCCACAAACAAAATTAAAAGAGAAAAAGACAAAAAGGCAAAAAGACAAAAGAAGAAAATAGAAAGTTCCTGAAGGAGTCCAGATAAGACGGAAGTTTCCAGACAGAGGAGAGTTCTGATAAGAAAGCTTCTAGAGGATAAGATTTCTAGATGAAGAATAGAAAAGCCTAAAAGGCATAGGCATATACCAAAGCCTTCTATAAAAGAGGCATAATGTAATGCAATGAAAAGCGATTAAGCTGGTAATGATCAAGTGATCATTAGAATGCAGTAGCATTCGTTATAAGCATTGTAATGATGTTCTGAGTTAATGAATATTGTGCAGCAGCACACATTTGAGCATGTTTATGTATTTTCTGTGTTTATGTGTCTTGTGGATGATGATATCCACCACCAACAAGATGTTGGAAATAAGCCACACCCGGACCGACGATGGGCTGGCCACAAGGGGCCAGTAGCTCAGTTGGTAGAGCACTCTAGCAGCAAATGGAAGGTCCTAGGTTTGGGTCCTAGCTGGTCCATATGAGCTGTAGCTCAACAAGGCTGATCTGATTGATTTTACAGATTTCTAAAAAAATAGAACAATTGAATCACAAAAAGGAAATTAGAAAGAAAAATGGTATGAAAATCAGAACTTGGTGTTGAAATTTGGGAGTCTCAGCCTTGAACACTAGCGATATGCACGAATGTTTGCACTTCATGTTATTGTCTATACTGAATAGTGCAGTTCTCAAATGTATTTTACTTCATTTTGTGTCTTCTCAACAACCTTCAGTTTATCCAATGTGTTTTCTAGGTAACTCTACACAGCAAAAATAGATAAAGAAGCAGCGTAATACCCCCAAATAATGCAAATAAATTGAAGGAGAAGAGAATAGTTAGACCTACCAAAATGATGAACAAATACTAGCAAACCTCTGAGTGTTTGATCACGTTTGATTAACTTGCCGTTGAGAGAAGATAATGTTGAGGTTGTTAAGGTGTATGTCAAGAGTGGTCAATCCCACAGTTTGATCTTTCAACCTCCATGAACAACCAAATGATAAAAGAGAATATGGTGCTTCTATCGTATGTGTACCAAATAAATAGAAACAATGATCAGATGCCAAACAAGAACTATCTTCCTGGTCTGTGGGGAATGATACTAGGCCCAATGCATTGATTGGATAACAAGGATAGTGAATGGTAAAAGGGAGTAGGATTGGATAAAAGGACATTAATTACTTGAACAACAAAACTTGGAAGAACACTTAGTGAAGAAATAGAACTTCACCAAGAATTCATTTCTTGTGCTTATGTAGAGCTAAAACTCTACATTTTGTTTTAGTTGTATTGTCTCAATATATTTTCAGTTGCAGTATATTTCAGTGGCTATGTATTTAAGGCTTTATGTTTCGCGAGCGTGGATCGCGCCATGTGTCATGTTATTTTGGGGCGACAGTATTAAGCGGACACTACTGCGTGTTTCTTCTACATGTTTCTTCTAAGTTTCAATCTTGTAGCGAAGTGTGCCATGTGTTGCTACAGGAGACCATGTCCAAAGTTGCTTTTATGCCACGAGCTCGTAGGTTGTGCCGTGTGTCATTTTGTGCTATGTGCGGAAGCTGCCACATGTATATTCTTTTGTTGAAACCTTGTTTGTTTTGGCATGATGAGATGGGCCCACAATATTGACACAGTTTGTAGCTTGCAGTGGAGTTCACCACGTGGTGGAAGCGAAATGTTAAACTATTTTCTTTTAATGCTCTCGAGTGTAGACACATTATGATTCTCAATTGCTATCGAAGTGTGACAAGTGTCAATCTCCATGGGATTCCTCAGGGCCTTTTTTATAAGCTATTGATATTACCAGATGGCTTTGTGTGTCCAAAGTTGCTTTATGTAGAGGGTGCCATGTGTCATGTAATATTGTTTCTCTGTGCAAGTGTTTAAAGGTATACGGTGGGTCCCATAATTAATGTCTTAGTTTCTAAGTGTCGTAGAAGGTTACAAATGTCATAGCAATAGTTGCTCAGGTATAAAGATAAAAAGACTTCTTGTTTTGCCGGAAGGAGCCATGTATCATTTTTCAAAGTCTTGCGGAGGGTGACAAGTGGCGTTGTTTGGTTTGCTTTGTTTTGAAGGTAAAGAAGTTAATAGTTAAGCGAACGCTGCCGCGAGTTACATTTTTGAAGGTTTTAGAGCCCGTGGGTGCTGCCACGCATCATAACATAAATGCAATTAGAGTGCCACATATTTCATTGCTTAGCCAATGAACGCACAAGGAATAGCAGTTATAGATTCAGAAGATCTTAGTGTCAGAGGAGTCCCAATTAACTTCAATTCTATTATGCTATTGAGATTTTGGGTGGTTGCAGGTGATCTTGAGCCAAGTTTGTGGCTATATATATGCAGGAATTGATATAGAATTAGATGATATCGAGAATTAATTAGAAAATTTGGAGACTTTGTTGTGACCAGACTATATCTTTTGCCTTAATTTTGTTATTTCTGATAAGAAAGCTGATATACCTATGCATGACACTATGCCTTTTGTATTTACTGAACTATTAATGAAAGAAGCTCTGTTCTGTGTTGTTGCTGATATTATCTGTCTTTGCAAAATCTTATGAGTTTAGCTTTTGATCTTTTAATTTATTTACAATCTGTTTATATTGATCATGTAACATTTGCTCTTTAATATAGTTGAATCTAAAGAATCTGATCATTGTGCTAGTTAAGGAAATACATTCATTCAGGCGCATCACCATAATATTAGTTTTTTCTTATTGTATCTATAATCCTATTTCTCCCTCTCCCTTTTACTCAAAATCCCATTAAAATAGGAAGAACTAGCTTCTTTAAAATCTAGAGGTTGTTTCAAGTCGCAAGTGCCACATTCTTGAAACATCCTATGTTGGTGTTGGAACCCGCACAATTTTACACATTAACAATTTTTGGCAGGCCCGGTGGGACCTTTCTTGAAGTCTTGATCAAGATCGTATGAACTAGAGAGCGACAAGGAGTCAGAGCTGTGGACCAACAACGAGAGCTCAGTTTGCTACTAATTCAAGAATTATTTTGCCACCATTAGTTGCTACTCTAGGAAGAAGAGTGAATCAAGTTGCAATAGCATCAGAAGTAAACATGGCAGCACCTGTAGCCCCAAGGAACTATGCAAATTAGAATACTAGCAGTCATATCATTCTCCCAGGACCACTAGCTACTTGGGATCCAATTCCAGCTAATGCTTTGAAAGTATTACCTAAATTTAGTGGAGAAGATTCCAAGACACCAAGGGAGCATCTTCAAGATGTATAAGATGTGTGTGTAGTACATGTCATTACTATACAAAATGTAGCAATCAGATTGTTGGCAGCTTCTTTCAAAGGGAAGGCTCTAGACTAGTATAGATCTTTGACCCCGAATACAATATCCACCTAGGATAAGCTTGGTGATGCTTTCTTTGCAAGATTCAAAGAGAAGGGTGATAAATCCTCCCTACTGCAACAATTAATCACCATAAAGAGGGCACCACAAGAAGCTATAACAGACTTTAACACTAGGTTTCAAAAGGCCTAGGATAGAATCCCTGCTACAGCTAGACCAGCATCAGGTATGGCCATTATTTTCTATCTCAAAGCTTTCAATTTTGATATATCTGTAATGATTCAGTACCTAGAAGGCCAGAACCTACCAGAAGCATATGAGTTGGATGTTAAGGCTGAGAATAATCGAATAGATGCTGGAAAGTTGACTCCAAGGCCTCCCATGCCTATGTTCCCAGAAATTTCAATTCCCTTGCCACAGGAAGTCCCTAATCCTATAGTTACACCTGTGTCTATGTATACCTTCCCAACACCCCAACGATCTATTGCATCAACACCCTCTGCTCCTCTATCTGAAATGGATGATATGTAGAACATTCTTAGGACCTTCTCAAATGAGATTATTAATATTAAAAGGCAACAAACGTCTTACCCAAGGCCTCCTTATCAGGGTTTCCAAGGAAATAGACCCCCATATCAATCAAATCAGTATCAAGGTCCTCAAAGACCAAATAATCCTCAACCTCCAAACTAATTGGTCATGGTTCCCACATCTTTACAGGCTGTCCCTCATAACCCAAATAGAGAGATAGTCCCTGGGCAAAATAACTTAGCAGAAGATACCAATGCTTGGTGCTTTCCTTGCAATAATGCCCATATGCCCAGAGATTGTCCTAGAGGCAATTTACAACAAAAGATAGTAGAATAGAGAAGGGTAGAAGTTCAAGTTATGGTGTCTAATGCTCCTCTATACTAGTCACCCGATGTCCAGAATGCTGTAATGATGGCTCAGATGCAACGGATGTCTATTCAGAAAGAAGAGGAAATTGCCCCTGAACATGCCTTATTTTCATGTATTAAAGATGAAGATTCAGTGTTCTTGAATGAAGCATCTACTTCTAAAAAACCCTTAGTGCAATCTGATTATTATACTAGATCAAAGAGAAGAATGATGGAGCAACCCAAAGCCACACATAATGAGACTGTAGGAGCTCCTCCTTTTTAGAATCATTATAATCCAGTTTCCAGGCAAGAAGTGCCTCAGCCAGTTCAGAATCAAGCAGCCTTTGGCCAAATGCTAGAAAGAGCAAGGTATCCTTACTACCCAAAGACACAAACACTGGGACCTATGAATGTGGTAGAGTAGCTAAAAAAGACCCCAACGCATGTGTCAATCTGGGATATGCTGGCTATCCCTAAAAAAGACACTGTTACAAGAAGCACTACAGAGCCAGTTTGACCTTAAATCTGCCAGTACTAAAGAAGGAGTTGCTAATAAAGGAAAGGCTCAGAATAAAGACACTACACCCTTGCAAACAATAGTTCTATTGAATTCTACACCAGAGGTAAGTATATCTAAGCCAGATGCTTTTTATCTGACTTTAATAGTGGGAAAGAAATTGCTGCACAACTCTATGATAGATTTTGGAGCTAGTACTACAGCCATGCCAAAGCAGATAGAAGATGCTTTAAAGATAAAATATGAGCAACTTACCAGAGGAGTCATGCAATTAGATGGGAAGTCTATCCAAACTATAGGAAGAATTAAACAACTCCCATTGCAGTTATACACCTGCCCCAATATAAATGTCAAACAGGATGTAGTAGTCATAGATATCCCCCCTGTCTTTAGTTTATGCCTATCTAGAGATTTCACAGCCAAGAGAGGAGGATACATGTCACTGGATTGGTCGCATCTAATTTTAAGAACCAAGTATGGAACAAAGATGAAGGTATTGTCTGAACCTTTGTCAAAGGACCATATCACTGATGAACCAGCCCCAAGGATTGAAGCATCACGCACCATGATGAATAAAGAAGAGAGAGTCTTTGTTGAAAAAATAGGGGATTGGACTGAACATGACCATCAAGAAGAAGAAAATAGTTAGTTGATGACCATAATGCAAAGTGATCCTTATGGAAACTATGACTCTACCAGTTTAGGCACTTATGCTATTTTTGAAGAAGGCCAGGAAATACCAAATGTTATAAGAAAAGAAGTATCTGAGAAAGAAGAACCTGACAGCAACTTAGAAAACTAGACCTTAAATTTTGATGGGGCTAGGAGCAATAATGGTGCTAGAGTAGGTATATGTCTCACTAGCCCAAATGGTGAGAAAATCCTTAGAGCCATACACTTTCAGTTTGCCTGCACTAATAATGATGTTGAGTATGAATCTTTGGTGCATGGTCTTATGTTGGCCAAGAAGAGAGGAATCAAGAATTTGGTAGTTAAAGGAGACTTAAAGCTAGTGGTGAAACAAATCAGAGAGAAAGTTGTAGCGAACAATGTAAGAATGAGATCTTATCACGATAGAATTTGGGATCTAAAAAATGGTTTTGATGCTTTCAATATTGAAGTTGTCCCCAGAACCCAAAACACTGAAGCAAATAGGATGGCACAAATTGGTTCCCAATTTGATCCAGCAAGTGACCTACTTGTTAATAGTGAGGCAATAAAAGTGATAGTGAGACCTGCAATCCTAGACAATGACCAGAATTGGCAAGTCTTTGATAATGATCTTCAAGTACTCTTATTTTTGCAATAGTCAGGATAGTTTGTTGATCAATTACAGCCCAAGATTGAAGAAGCTTATGGTGATCAAATTATCCAATTAAAGTCTAATAAGCCCCTAAAAGGATTGATCACACTAGAGAATCTATTTGACCCTGATGATGTAAGCCTAGATAAAAGGAAATTTAAAGCAAGTAAAGATGATTATTCTAAAATTTAGGTTAGTATAGGAAGGAAGCTAAAGATAGGCAATGCTACTATCCAAGAGGAAAAGGACAATCTAATTTTTTTGTGCAATAAGTATGATAGAGTGATTGCTTGGACCTATGAAGATCTTCATGGCTACAATAGAGACATCATTCAATATACTATAGACCTTACTAAAGGTTCAAAGCCAGTCTGTCAAAAGCAAAGGCATGTGAATCCCAGAATTGAGCCATTAATGGTAGATGAACTACAAAAACTTTTAGAATCTAAGATTATTTTTCCAATTAAGAATTCAACTTGGGTGTCTAATTTAGTACATGTAAGGAAAAAGAATGGGGATATAAGACTCTCTGTAGATTTCAGAGACCTAAATAAAGCATCATTGAAGGATCACTATCCCCTACCTTCTATGGAACAGATTTTATAAACTGTGGCTAGGTCAGAGAGGTTTTCTTTGCTTGATGGTTTCTCAGGGTATAATCAGATTTGGTTGGTAGATGAAGACCAACATAAGATAGCATTCACTACAAAGTGGGGAACATTTGCATATGCCAAGATGCCTTTTGGTCTTTCAAATGTTGGGGCTACTTTTCAGCATGCCATGGATGTAGTGTTTGGGGAACTTATAAATAAGATTATTTTGATTTATCTAGATGATCTGACTATATTTACCAAAGATGCCAAAGATCATTTTGAACACCTAGAAGCTATTTTCCAGAAGTGTCAGGAATTTGGGATCTCCCTAAATCCTAAGAAATGTATCTTTGTTGTGCCTCATGGGAAACTTTTGGGACAAATAGTTTCAAAAGATGGGATTTCCATTGATCTAGAGTGAGTCATAGCTATAATGAATCCAGCTTTACCAGTTAATAAGAAGGCAGTTTAGTCTTTTTAGGAAAGATTAATTTTGTCAGTCGCTTTATATCTAATTTTGCAGTGCTAGTCAGGCCCATTACTCTGTTGCTAAAGAAAGATTTGATTTTCAAATGGACAACAACAGGGAGACAGGCTTTTGAAGAAATTAAGAAAGCTATTTCAATGGTGCCAATATCGAGAAACCTGGATTTCCCTAAGTCTTTTATAATGTATGTGTATGGAGGTGAATATAGTGTTGCCGCTGTTCTGACTTAGAAAGATGATAAAGAGGAAGGGGAACATCCAATAGCATTCTTCTCCAGAACACTAAGGGAGTATGAATCAAGGTATAATTGTGTTGAAAATCAAGCTTATGTTATTGTAAAAGCCCTTAAGAAATTTAGGCACTTAGTGATAGGGATCAAGATCCTGATATTAGTAGCTCATGCCAGTGTAAGGGAATACATCGTGGAGGGTGAAATCACTGAAAAAAGAGCCAATTGGATAACTAAGATTTTAAAATATGATGTAGAGGTAAGGCCTACCAAATTGGTTAGAGGCAAGGGACTATGCCAATATATGACTCAAGACACAGAAGAATCAATGCCCGAAGAAGCAAAAATTGAAATGGTGTTGAGACTCCAAGAGATTGACCAAGACTCTTGGGTAAAGGATAAAATATAGTTCATGAGAACTAGTGTGTTCCCAAATGAACTCTCCCCTGATAAGAAAAGGTACTATAGGCAGCAGGGAGTCTATTTTGTATTAATTGATCATGTTTTATTTAGAAAGAACATTGATGGAATATTTTTAAGATGTGTAGAGAGGGATAAGGCCCAAAAGGTATTGCATAAACTTCATCATGGAACTTCAGGAGGGCATTTTTCAACAAGGACTACTGCAATAAAAATGACACAAGCTAGTTATTTTTGGCTTACACTATTTGTAAATTGCTATTAGATGGTCAAAGAGTGTCAAACTTGCCAGTTCTATACTAAGAAGAGAAGATATACATCATTGCCTCTAAGTCCCATAATAGTAGATGAACCCTTTCCTCAATGGGGTCTAGATTTTATTAGCATGATCAATCCAATATCAAGTATTGGATACAAGTGGATTCTTACTGCAATAGATTACTTTACAAGATGGAGTGAAGTAGTACCACTCAAGGAAGCTATTGAAAGGATGATCCTAGAGTTCTTAGAAGGGATAACTACTCGGTTTCGTCCTCCTCACACTATCATATCAGATAATGCTAGAGCATTTTTAGGGACTAGACTGTCTAAGTTTGTCTTAAAGAATAGAATATATCTGAAGATGTCTTCTAATTACTATCACAAGGCAATGATTTGGTAGACTCTACTAATAAGAATCTAATTAGACTCATAAAAAGAATGGGAGCGAAACATCAGAGAGAGTGGCACAAGTCACTTAACATAGCACTATGGGCTAATAGGATTACACCGAAGCAAGTGACTAAAATGTCTCCCTATGAGTTAGTCTATGGCAAGAATGCAGTGATGCCACTAAGTATAGAGATACCTACCTTACAGTTGTTGAAACAGTTGGAAATTGAGGAAAATGGTTCAATGATGGTTAGACTTGCTGAATTGCTCGAGGTACAAGAGAAGAGAGAAAAGGCACATGAATTAGTATTAAAGCATCAACAAATGGTTAAGAATTGGTTTGACAAGAAATCTTCTAATCCAAAATTTGAAGTTGGGGCTTTAGTGCTGAAATGGGATGAAAGAGCTACCAAACCGGGCCGACACAACAAATTTGAATCATTATGGACAGGTCCTTTTAAGATCTGTTCTTGTAAGCAACAAAATGCATTCGAGTTAGAGACTATGGATGGAGAACCTGAAGAGATTTCGGTAAATGGGATCTTCTTGAAACATTTTACCTAAGTCTAAGACTCACCATGTATCATAGTGAGTTAGGTGCTTTTAAATTTATTTCCCACTTTTGTCTTGCTTTCCTACTTTTTTCCTTTTAAATAAGTGTTCCAAGAACACGTGTCAGCAGCACATAGGTTCCTTTTCATTAGTAGTTGCATTTATTGAGGTTGTTCGATAGTTCCTTAATTTTAAGAAAGTACCCATCTTTTTAGAAGATCACTACTCTTAGTATAGGTCTGACACTCCGTCCAATACAGATTTCAAAAGATACACTAATTGTCTCTTAACATTAATGCCATTAATAAGACTTGATGTGTCATTTATTGTTTCATTATGCCTCACTAAGCTAAGTTTTATTCCCTTCAAGAGTTACATTTGCTATTGTCATTCTTGCATTCCTAATCATTGTCTACGTCAAAAGCCTCATTCTCCTCTTGCATTTCCAATTAAGTACAAGTTCCTTTATAGTTCTTTCATCTTCTATGTAAAGAGTATCTGAGTTTTCACAATAGATACAGAAATGTTAGACACACAATCACCGCAGGAGGGGTTGGAGATTTTTGAACAATCTAATAAGTTAATGAATAACAAATCCTATGGTTCTGCACCCACACAGCCAAGTAGAAACTATCCTAGGACAAGAGTCACAGAAATTGTGTTTCCATTTGATGTTGTATCCAAATTTTGGTCTCTTCAAGCAATACATGTCTTTAAATATGTATGACGACCCAGAGTTTGGTAGTAATAGAACTATTTCTGTGTCCACATGGACACATGTTCTGTCTGATACCTCCAACCCCTATGAGTTTGTAGAATGTTTTGTTGCTCCTACTTTTAGTCAATTGAGTCCTGAGCCTGTCGAAAACATGATGACACAGAGTCTCAGAGGTTTCCTAACCAATTATCCAATTCCTTGTGATTATTTCTTTGGGGCTCACACAACTATAATTAGAGTCCATGGTTTTAGTGGGGAACCTATTTTATTGCCAAAGGTCTTGACTCCTAGGGTCACATTTTTAGAAGTAGCTCATTAGGTGTCTATTATAGACAATGATTTTGGACATAAGAAGAAGAAAAAGATGTATGATGTCCCCTGGACAAGGGAGAAAATAATAATTGAAATGAGAGGGACTGAGAATCTCCTATTGAGGAAGTTGGCTGCCTATGGTTTCTTGATTGTGGAAGATAAATGGAAATATGATCCAGATAGTTTCTTAGATTTGTAGATTATCAGCAACAAAGTTTCTGCAAAAGTTGTTCATGAGGGGTGACCATTCTGGGAAGATAGAAGGTCCCCAAAGGAAGATGATCCTACATTCTATGTGGAATTGAGTGACCTACCATATGAAGGGGCTAAGTCCTGGGAAACATTTAATGTGAAAGAGTGGGAGTTTGATCCCAAAATGAAAATGACCCCAGGTCTGAGGAAAACTTTGAAAAGTAAAGACTAGAGTACAAAGAAAATTGAGGCTTATTGGAAATACAAACAGGAAATCTCTTAGTTTACTCACACCTTTGGGAATGTAGAAACTGATGAAATGTGGGAGTTAATTTGGGAAGAATGGCATCCATCTCTAGTCTCAAGCCTAGATACTAGTAACGTCCCAAGGAAGTCTCAAGAAGTAGAGGAGGAGATAGAAGAGGTCCAAGAAATTTAGGAAACAGGGCAAGCCTCATCTGCAGAACCTAGAGCTCCATGGCCTCCATCTGTAAGTGCCCTTGAGAAACAAAAAGAAATTGTATCATCACCATCTCTCAGGACCCATATAGCTTCAATATCTGGGGGTCTCAAAGTGGCACCTTTGAAACAAACAATAACTGATGTTGAAGAAGAAGACCTAGAAGAGGCATCAGGTAGGCCTCAGAAGATAAGAAAGTTAAATTTTACTAGAGGAAACAAAGGAAGAAGAGTCAATGCCCCAGCAACTTCATGTTCCAACCATTTCATCAGTGGCTTAGGTAAGTACTTCTCTATTCTCTCCTATCTCTATTTCTTCTTATTTTAGAGTGGCAACCCAAAGTGCCTAAGTTTCCACGTCCCCTGCCACTTCTGTTGTGCCTTCACAAACCTTTTCCCCAATTGCCAGTACACCGGCCATGTCTTCACAGGCCATATCTTTACCATTATTTTCCCCATCCATGCCCAAGAGGGCCTCACCACAATTTGACCCTAGCCAACAAAGAACTACCATTCCTTATGGCCTGTCGCAAGGTCACCCATTTGATGGAGGATATATTGCATCCCCTCCTACTTTCCAAGTCCAAGTAGACATAGAAAGAAGAGGGCAGAGAGGCTCGGATGGAAAAAAAAAGGAAGAAGGAGAATAAAAGCCCTATTGTGGCTCACATGAAGTCTTTGTTTGATCCCATTCAATAGTCTTTGACTATCACACATCTATCTCCCAATGTCAAACCAAATGAACAGATGCAGCCACAAGACTATGCAATGAATGTAGTGGCTATGGATATGTCCTTTTTCAGGGCACAAGACTGAGTTGAGTTAATGAATGGAACTACTACAGTAGTTGCCACTGATTACCTAAAGGTGTTCAAAAGGCTATAAAAAGTTGAAGTTGATTTGACACAGGAGAAGGTTAATAGCAGTAACCTAACTTGGGAGATATAGGCTAAGGTAAAAGAAATTGATACTTTGAATAAAGAGTTACAATCTATTGTTTCCCTATAGATTCCTCAAATGACACAGGCTCATGTTGCATCCTTAAAGACTGAGTTAGCACAAGAAAAAGCTACTGTTGCCACATTAAGGCAGGAGAAGGCCGTAGTCAAGAAAAAATATCAGGATAAGTTGTTAGAGGCAACACAATTGAAACAAACATTGTTAAAGGAGCATAATCTAAATAGTGCAGCTCAAGCACAATACATGGCTGAGCAACAAAAGACAAAACAACTAACAATTGAGTTGGCAAATAGACCACAGAATGCATGAGTTTTAAATTTGGTGAAAGATTTATATGTGTTTGCGTGGAAAAGAATCTCTAAGGAGATTATATAGATTAAACCATCTCTTAACTTCTTGTTGAATGCCCAACAATTGTTTGAGAAAGTGGAATCTTCTATACAGGCAACATTGTCTATTGTTTCATTAAGAGTTTCTGATTCTCAGCTTCTATTGTAGAAATTATATGACAATACTGATGAGACACTATCTGTAGCTAGAATAAGTGACAGGATGGTTGCTACAAAAAAGGTGAATGAATTTTTGAACTTCAACTCTGTTACAATGAATTGTAAAGAGCTCCTGGATATAGTAAAAGGAGTCAAAAATATGAAGAAGCATATTGAAGATCTAGTGCAGTTGGGTTTGCCTTCACCTTTCCATGAAAATAATACAGTATTGATGATTGATGAGATAAAGGTGTTGCTATTGACAAAATAAAATGATCAACCTATTTTTTAGGGTCTAAGTGATTCATCCAGTGTGGGAGAGGTAGAGGCTATGTTAGTACAAATGGCTTAGCTTGAGTTTCAATTACGAGCTGTAGTTCAAGTTTTACATTCTTTTTCCCATAAAGATATTATCAATTTAGATTTTACTTTTCAAGATTTGTAGAGCACACAAGGGCTGTCAGATTCAGAGTGGTCTATATACTAGACTGCATTGCAGAATTTATGATTGAGTTTTCATTTGATAGTGGCCGTACAATTTTTGCTTCCATTTTTTGGAGTTCTTTCTGAGCAGGACTAGAAGTCCTAGTAGTCACCATGAACTATAGAGCTAAAACTCTACATTTTGTTTTAGCTGTATTGTCTCTGTATATTTTTAGTTGTAGTATATTTCAGAGGCTATGTATTTGTGGCTTTATGTTTCTCAAGTGCGGATCACTCCATGTGTCATGTTATTTTGGCATGACAGTATTAAGCGGACGTTGCCGCGTGTTTCTTCTACATGTTTCTTCTAAATTTCAATCTTGCAGTGGAGTGTGCCATGTGTTACTACTAGAGACCATGTCCAAAGTTGCTTTTATGCCGCAAGCTTGGGGGTTGTGCAATGTCTCATTTTGTGCTATGTGCGGAGGCTGCCACATGTATATTCTTTTGTTGGAACTTTGCCTGTACCAGCATGATGAGATGGGCCCACAATATTAACACAGTTTGTAGCTTGCAGCAGAGTGCACCACATGGTGGAAGTGGAATGTTAAACTATTTTCTTTTGATGCTCTCGGGTGTAGACACATTATGATTCTCAATTGCTACCAGAATGTGACAAGTGTCAATCTCCGTGGGATTCCTCAGGGCCTTTTTTATAAGCTATTAATATTGTCAGATGGCTCCGCATGTCCAAAGTTGCGTTATGCAGAGGGTGCCTTGTGTCATAATATTGTTTCTCTATGCGGGTGTTTAAAGGTATGCGGTGGGTCCCATAATTAATGTCTTAGTTTTGAAGTGTAGCGGAAGGTTACAAATGTCATAGCGACAGTTGCTCGGGCATAAAGATAAACAGACTTCTTATTTTGCCAGAAGGTGCCACGTATCATTTTTCAAAGTCTTGCAGAGGGCGACAACTAGTGTTGTTTGGTTTGCTTTGTTTTTAAGGTAATGAAGTTAATAGTTAAGTGGACACTGCCGCGTGTTACATTTTTGAAGCTTTTAGAGCTTGCAGGTGCCGCCACGCATCATAATAGAAATGCAGTTAGAGTGCCACATATTTCATTGCTCAACCAATGAACATAGAGGGAATGGCAATTGTAGATTCAAAATATCTTAGTGTTAGAGGAGTCCCAGTTAACTTCAGTTCTGTTATACCATTGAGATTTTGGGTGGTTGCAGTTGATCTTGAGCCAAGTTTGTGGCTATATATATGCAAGAATTGATATAGAATTAGAGGATATCAAGAATTAACTAGAAAATTCAAAGACTTTGCTGTGACTAGACTATATCTTTTGCCTCAATTTTGTTATTTCTGATAAGAACGCCGATATACCTATGCATGACACTGTGCCTTTTGTATTTTTTGAACTATTAATGAAAGAAGCTCTATTCTATACCATTTCTGATATTATCTGTGTCTTTACAAAATCTTATGAGTTTAGCCTTTGATCTTTTAGTTTATTTACAATCTATCTATATTGATCATGCATCATTTGCTCTTTAATATAGCTAAATCTAAAGAATTTGATCATTGTACTAGTTAAGGAAATACATTCATTCAGGTGTATCGCCATAGTATTAGATTTTGGTTATTGTATCTAAAATCCTATTTCTCCCTTTCCCTTTTACTCAAAATCCCATTAAAATAGGAAGAGCCAGCTTCTTTAAAATTTGGAGGTTGTTTCAAGTCGCAAGTCCCACATTATTGAAACTTCCCATGTTGGTGTTGGAACCGGCGCAATTTTACACACCCACAACTTATGAATGTATTATCGAATACAAAAATCTTTGGGAGTTCAATACTTATGAAATTTATAGAGAAATCTTAGGGAACAATTGTGGTTGATATTTACTAAATTTTTTAATGAGGATTGACTTTAGGAAATAGAGTGAGTAGCATAGAGGAATCTTTGAGAGAAGCTCCAATCTTTAAGCCTCTTTCACAAGCTATTCCTTCCTTGAGTGATTCCTATAGAAAGGATGCTAATGGATGCATGAAACGAGAAGCATTGTGAAAAAATATGGAGTCACCTCAAAGCTAAACTTGTAGCATGAAAATTTCAATGTGTTATAGCCAAGGAAAGTACTCAAATAAAACTCTTGAACGACTTCTTTGTGTCTCTCTAGATTTAACCAGAAACCTTGCACTTTCAATCTCTCCCAATAACTAATGCAACTTTCTAATTTTTTAGATTCCTTTGAATTCATTTCAATAAAACATGCTAAAATTAGTTGAGTGCATTTTTGGGGACATTATGACTACTAGAAGTCATTATCAAGTAGCATCATGCAAGTGTAACATACATCTTGAGGAGCTATATAAAAAAGGACACTAGTGCATTGCACAGATGTCTGTACACTACATTGTCATCTTGAGGAAATGGGCCAAAATTTGGTATTTGTGTTTGGTATGAGGAGTGGTAAATTTTACAAGGAGCAATGATAAATGCTTCCGGGAATGAGGCCACCAATGTGTTTGTTATGAGGTGTTGGTGTGAATAGGGTTATTTCCCTAACTAATTTCACTTTTGAGTCCTTTTCACACTTTTTCACTTAAGTTTACTTAGGGCACTATTAGGGCATTTTCACTTTATGTCTTATGTCATAATATTTAGGCACTTGTCATAATCTTATGTTTTCCTATCTCTTACCTTGGTCTATATAACCAAGGGTTTCTCTTGTATCATAAACATTATTTACATTCTTTGATAGGAATATAGTTTATTCTTGTCATATTGATCTTCTTATTTCTTTGTTCTTTCCATTAGGCCTAAAGATCTTGGGTGGCTATCTCCATAGCCAAATATTACATGGTATTAGAGTTTGTAGGGTGTGTTTGGTTAGTATTATTGGAGATCATGCATATAGATTTTATATTTTCTTGAAGCATTGAGTATGTTCTTCACTTGCATCCTTGGATGATTTGGAGAATCAAAAAGGTGTGATAGAAATACTATTTGTATTGCAGGTACTTTTGGGAGATTGGTGGAGAAAATTTGAGCTCACCATTATATCCAGAGTGCTTGAGAAATTTATATTTTTCTCTTGTTTCATTCGAGTTGGACATTGGAGGCCAAATCTACAAGGATTTGAAGTTGGGAGATGGTTACCAGATCCAAGAGGTAATTGTATTATTGGAGTATTTTGAGTCAAATCTAACTTGACCATCACATCTAGAAGGCCCAAGAACTTAAAGATCAACTATGAATTCATCATAACTAGGCCCTCAGAAAAAATTCACTCTCATTGCTGTACGAATTGGATTATTTTGCAAAATATTCCCTGTAGACATTTATTATGTAGATCCACTAAATTTGGTGTGGATTTCAATGATTTTGCAATATTTGTTGGCTTTCACTTAGATATGGCAACTTTGGTGAGACTTTTGGTGACACCACCAAATTTAACAATTTTTATAGTGTCTCCTCTAGATTAGAAGAGCCTCTAAATTTAGTGGAGTTTCTAGATTTGGCAAATCTCTAGATTTAATAAGAAGACCTCCATATTTGGTAGTTTCTTAATTTTTGGCAATATTTCTACTAAATTTAATAGCAGGTTCATTTTAAAATTAGACCCCCTCTCCATTGACAAATTCAATTTTGCAAATCAACTTGGAAGGCCTATAGCATGGGCTCAGAACCTCCTTTTTCAGAGCAAACTTTTTATTTGGGCTAATTTTTCACACTCTATGTTGGCATAGATGGATTTTAATTTTGGTGTATGGTTTTTTCTAAAAATTATAGATTTTTAAAGGTATTTATACAAAGTTCACATTTTGGAAACTTTTGGGGCTCCCATTTGTGCTCATACAAGCTCCATTTTTTGGTGATTTTTTTTGAAAGTGCATACTTTTTCATATACTTCATAGTGGTGCTATCAAATTGTACTCATTGTAATAAAAATATTTACTTTTGACACAAGGCCTTATTTTGGGAAGTTGTAAAGCATTGAAATCAAAGGCTATTTTGTATTTTTGTTGGTGGCAATTGTAACTATAATGTCAAAAATTACATACACTTGCAATTTCACACTACGTTTTACACTCACTTTGGTGTTCTCTCCCCTATGTTTTTAGGTTCACTTTTCCCTTTCCTTAGCCTTTTCCCAAAACTACACGTATGTTTTTGTGTTATGTCTGTTTGACCCCCTTTGATAATTTTTGATAAATTATATTTTAGTTTTTGGTTTATCTCATCATCCTATGTTGTTTCATGTGACTAGGAGCTAGAGTCACTTGGATAGCAGCACATAGTGTGGATGTATGCATGCCGCAATAGCATCACTATAAGCACTAAAAATGCACATGGGCCTACATGGTAATCTAATAATGAGTTGTAGTCCTAAACACGTTCATGTAAGTGTGTAAGTAAGACCTCTCAATAGAATTATTCTTGGAAACACATGGATTCAAGTTATTCATCTTATTTGTACCTCCCCTGTCCCCCAGATAACCTCCTAAGGTCTTGTGTATTCACCAATCACACTTTTTTGACAAGGCATTTTGTTGATTTCTAACCTTGTCGATTTGGCCTATAGACATCACAAGATGTGAATTTCACTTTCCCTAAGCCCATTTAAATTATTTAAACCCTCTAAAGGCTTCTAATCAACCTCCCAGATCATTCCTCATCATCAATTTTATAACCCAATTCTTCCTTTCTAGGTCCCCCATATTGACTCCTAGAACTCCCTTGGGTGACCTTGCAACTGAGGTGGATCTCTCTTCCGTGACCTTCCCTAGAAAACTAGTGACCAACCCTCTTCAAGTTTGACAACTTGTCTCCATGTCCTAAAGTCATCTTTAGCCCCTTCTGGCCAATATTAGCCCCTAAAACCACATACACAACCCACTTCTTCCTAGGTCACCTGTATTGACTTCCAAAACTCCCTTGAGTGACCCTATCATTTAAGTGAAAAGTTCCTCTAGGCAACTTTCCCTATCAAACTGGGTGACCTAGTCGTACTTAAGCATGCAAGTTTCTTTTTTGTTTAGGCCCAAATTAGCTTCATTTTTTCTCCAATTTGCATGGTAGTTCGACCACAACTAATCTTGGACTATTTTTAACTCATTTTCCACTCCCAAACAATCTATTCTTAGCTCCAACTGAGCTATCATTATCTCTCCATCAACTCAATGCTAACTCTATTCCTCTCTCAATGATAATATTTCAAGGTCTATTCACTCCTCAATCAAGCTAGTTCACTCTTCAATCAATCCTGTTAACTCATCAATCAAATGAGTTAACTCTCCCATCATTTCTACCATTTTTGTACTTTTCACACATATAAATACCCCTCACCTCTTCATTATTTCTTAAGTTCGAGAATGCTCTTCAAATTTTCACAAGCTTTTTCAAGCTTCCTCACAAACCTTTGAGCCTCTTTGTTTATTTATTTAGTTTTCATAAAGCTTCAAAGATTTCCATTAGGAGGCAAATTCATTGTTACACATCCATTTGGCTCTCCATATCATGCTTATGCTCTTTTTAGGACTTGTGATCCTTTTATTTTCATAGTTTAGTTATCAAACTTTCAAAAGCTTTAATAGCTTTGTCATGCTTACCAGTTGATTTCAAAAAACCCAATCCATAGTGCTTCAATAGCTTCAATATCTCAATTTGTTTCACCAAAAATTTCATAGCCCAACTCACATCAATTAAATCTTCGTCCTTGTTGCCATAAGGAGATTCCTACTGCTACAAAGGAAAGGAGGTTGCCACAAAAGGACTTCTAAGAATATGCCGGGCTCATGCAATAAAGAGAATCTAGGTCTTTCATGCTTTCATAGTTAAATTAGATCACACACTTTTGCTCATGGGGAAGTAGTCTTTGTGTTTCTTTTTCCTTGATAGGTTTTGATTTGATTAGCATTGGTTAGATTAGAATTATTACAATTCATAGATTATATTTTAATTAAAGTTATTTCTTTTGAAAGCAATTCTAATTTCTAGATTAGATTCCAAAAATTGAACCAAAAAATATAAAAACATAGGGTTAGATTGCATTTGAAAAACTTATTTAGTTACATACATATTTCCTTTCATAGTTAACTAGATCACTACTAAAAAATGTTGTTTTGCATTCATACTAAATTGCATTTAATAAGAAAATACAAAATAATAGGAAACATAGAGAACCAAAACCCTTAAGTTCATCACAAGGTATACATATCAAGTCAAACAAGGTAAAACCCTCAATCACATCATGAGGTCTATTACATGTTAGACAATCAAAGCAATTTATTTCTTTTGAGAGCAATTCTAATTTCTAGATTAGATTCCAAAAATTGAACCAAAAAATATAAAAACATAGGGTTAGATTGCATTTGAAAAACTTATTTAGTTACATACATATTTCCATTTATAGTTAATTAGATCACTACTAAAAAATGTTGTTTTGCATTCATACTAAATTGCATTTAATAAGAAAATACAAAAAAATAGGAAACATAGAGAACCAAAACCCTTAAGTTCATCACAAGGTATACATATCAAGTCAAACAAGGTAAAACCCTCAATCACATCATGCGGTCTATTACATGTTAGACAATCAAACAAAAAACAAACCTTTGACCACAAGTCAAAGGCAACTCAAGTAATCAAAAGTCAACCCTAGTCAAACCTAGGTCAAACCAAACTCTCTCTTTCCCTCTCTCTAGTTCAAGCATTCGATGTTCCCAGGGCTTAGGGGAGATTTTGTTAAGGCAATTCTTGATGAGATAGAGGAAATATATCCTAGGCGTCAACACACAACACAAACAATTGAAGAGCAAGAACACACTCTCAACATCATTCAACAAAGAGACCATATACAATAAATCATTTAGGCAAACAAGAATTTAGATTACAATACCTTAGAGAAATCAATGAGAAAAATAGTCTTAGGACTAGGCATTGGAATGCAAGAAATCCCAATAGGAGGTTTGGAATAAGTGACCCTTTGGGTCATATAGTCATCTCCACTACAACCGCCATAGACTGTGTTGATCAACTTAGACAAGTACATCTTAGGACCATAGATAGGCTAACTACCCTCTGTGATATTCTACTTCCATGAGAACATAACTATTCCTGGGTTACACTGCCACTCAATTGGCTTTTGCCACGAGAGTGAGAGTGACTCGTATGTCACCCATAGAAAGGACGTGGTTCATGTGTGGTATCAGAACTGACTCACTCATGTTACACTTGAGTAATGTTTCAGAGAACACAATCCAACACCTATGTGGCACTGAGTGAGCATTTTTAGGCATTATTGGCCACCTTCAATGAAGATTCAAAGAGATTCTCATAATGCCTCTATACCTAGAATGCCTTTCCTTGACCCTATCTCTTAATTCTCCCTTTAACAAAGCAATTTTTGAATCTCTCTCTCTCTCAAGCAATTTTTTCATGAATTATCTCTTGGATATCTACAACTTTGTGAATCTTGGTGACGTTTGGATCTCGTTGTGACCTTCTATAGAATCACATTATCCTCTCTCAAGGCTCCTTTGTAGTTGTGCTCTTTTTGTGCAAGTTCATGTGAGTTCTTAAGTGTTTTGTGGCTTCCTTGATAGGATTTTTGTGAAACCATTGTTTGATGGGTTATTCCACTTCAATTAGGCAGTCCGCACCTCATCCAAATAGGTAATTGAGTTTTATATTACTCTCTTGTATTTCATTATAGTAGTGTAATTAATTTTTTCTAATTGTATAGTGTGGTTACCTCTCTTTTTCCTTTCTCTCTTCATAACCATTGTACTAGTTTGTTCATTTGGGTTTTGAGTAGATTAGTTGCTAAATACATTTTGTCAGTTCAATTAGTCCATTCTATTCTCACATAGAAAGTAGAAGCACACATTTTATTCTCAATATTTCTCTATCTTTGCTAGCTATGGAGGCCAAAAGGCCAAAATAGGGGCTTGACTTGAAGGCAAGCTCCCAAGAAGCCCAAACTATTTTCCCTTTCTTTCTTATAGGTTGAAGATCTAGGTGAAAAGCTTCATTCCTCTTCAGGGTCTTGTGAGTTCTTTCTTAAGACCTTTAATTTGTATTATTTATTTTATCTATTTGAGGTGCAACATTCATCTTTGATCTATTTAACTTTATTTTTGTCATCTAGAGACTACTGGGTTGGTTTTTTGTTTGTTGATGTGCTATGTAGATGTCAAAGAATTAAGAAGACTCCATAAATTTTTTTTTTTTCATGATTTTATGACTACAACATGATGTGCAGACATCCTCACAACATGCTAGTGTCTTGGTAGTGGCCTTCATCTTCTAACTCCAGGTTCCTTAGTATTTTTCATTTTTAGTTTTATACTTGAAATTTCATAATTTTTTCTATACTAGTTCATTTCTGATCACTTTATTAGTTTTTCCTCATCTTTCAAGAAATTAGTTTAGTTTATTTTCTCATATCTTTTAGTGCAAAGTGGGTCTATTGATGTTGGTGTATCTAAATAATTAGGTAGAAAAACTAGACAAGACCCTAGTGTAGTTGTAGTGAAAAGTTCCACTGGTTAATACATTTTAATCAAGGTGTAATTTTTCTTCTACTACATTTTGGTGAACTAAATGTGTCTTAACATAGAAAAATTTCTTAAAAATTTAAACACATTTCTTATACATTCAAATCACTCCTTAAACACTTACACACAAAACAAATCTTATTCATCACATTATTCTATGCGTTGTGAGGCCAAAACACTTGGTTTATGAGCTTCACAACCTAGTCATCTAATTCATAGTATATTATTTGTAGAAGTTTGTACCACACTAACATGGCCCATTCTGGTGCTCCTAGCACTCCAATCAAGTCAGAACTAGATTTTACAAACTTCTCTTATGATACTACTATTATAACTCTTCCTTCTTTGTTTTCTTTCATGACTATTCCAATAACTAGTTACCATGGTGTCAAGGTAGCTTTTGACCATGAGGGTGCACTAGAAAGTGTCTGAACAAAGAAAAATCCAAAAGTTAGACCATCATTTGGTTGAATTTCAAGATCATTTGCATCATGAGGACTTGCCTAGGTCTGTTATTCATTTGGTCAATGCTCTCCATGCATTGTTAACTAATAGCCATAATGGTCTTGACTTTCTACATGATATTGCCCATATCATACATAAATATATACCTCCATTGATAAGATACTATTTGGGACATCAAGATATACATTCAAATATCACAGGTAATCAACTTTATATTCATATGGCAACTTCACGCACACAAACTTTCACATCTTCACATATGGTGATAAGTGCTA
Organism: Cunninghamia lanceolata; assembly: GCA_027924645.1. Lineage (NCBI taxonomy): Eukaryota > Viridiplantae > Streptophyta > Pinopsida > Cupressales > Cupressaceae > Cunninghamia > Cunninghamia lanceolata. The sequence goes on along the minus strand of BSBN01000334.1, from coordinate 3,110,316 downwards.
CACAACAAGGTAGTGTAGATGCTAGTTTGTCTAGAGGTGTTGTGAACTCCATTAACCAATATGGGTTTGTTCTACCCTCAAATCCCTTACAATTGACTTTTCCTATTGGTGGCCTTTGAGCTTCTTAGTGGTTATCCCTTCTACTTGCTTTTGCTCCTCTTTCTATTCCTATGTACACTATCGACGTTGTTGTCAGCCAACTTTAAAATATTGGTAGTATCTTGCTTTGCTCTCTACCTCATCTATGTAACATATCATTCCTACCTATTGTAGATGTAGTCCTCTTTCAGTTTCCATTCTCGCTACCCCTTCTCTTAAGGATTTGAGGAACCTCAATTTGAAAAGTATTTGGGAAAAGGTGATCCCCAGTGGCATGTATCTACCTTCATTATCTTGTGTATAGATATTTTGTCTTTTAGGATGCATTTTTATTGAAGCTATTGCTATGTTAATTGAAAGACAACACATTGGATTAGTTTTGCTCTCTTACTAATAATTCTATTATTTGTTTTGAATAGATGGTTAATCTATTCCTGTAGCACTTCTAGGCTAATAGTGGGCCGCAAGTCACCTTTACTGACCTCATCCACTATCATCAAGGAGTGAATGAAAAAGTTACCGATTTCATCAGTAGGTATAAAAAACTCCTCACAAATCCATTATGCCCTACCAAATTCTGACATGTAGTAGGTTTTCATTGGAAACCTATAGCCTCAAATCAGAGATAAGATTTTGGTGATGAAGTATCAATCTTTAACACACTTATACATAACACTCCACAACTACCAATAGTCCATTAGCTAGTTCAAGGTACATAGCTCACCAGCTCCTGTTGGTCATTTCGATGCTTCTTCTTCTTTATTCAATAATTATAAAAATAATAAAAACTTTTTACAAATCATGCTTCCACTATAATTAGTAATGTAGAGGTTGAAACACCTTGGCTGGCTTCTCTATCCCTCTCTACTCCTAAAATGTAAAATAATTATAAATTCACTCATCTCATGGAGTCTCTCTATTCAAATTTGTAGTAGCTCCTAAATAACCATTTAGTGTAGTTACCGCCCATTCATCCCTTTGACACTAGAAAACCCTTGCCTCCTTACGACCTGAAGGCCTTTTGTCAATTTCATAGTCCTTGGAAGTGACATTGAAAGGTATTTGTGTCTAAAATATATAGTGCAAGACAACATCGATCGGAATGACATCTAGATATTTGGCATGAATGACAAAAAAACAAGTCTGTCACTCCACCCAACCAACATATATAGATCTATACCAATCCCTTACTAGACCATTCATCTAATTTCATCAAACTTCTACCCTCATCCATGGCACTAGACAGGACTAGTGATGTTCCTTCTTCTTCTTATAGCAAAATTGTAGGGATAGTGGAGAGTGTCTTGTTCTCAAAACTATCATTTCTTTCTCCCCTTGGATGTCCCTATGAATATATATGATGGTCCTCTATACATTACTGTTGAAGTTAATAGGAAACACATAAAGGGTATCATAATTGACCTTGCTTGCATGGTAAATGTTATTACAATAGAATTTCTATATATCAATAAGTTGTATAAGGATGTGTATGACAAATGATAGGTTTATATAAGATCTCATGATGGGATGTCCTGCCCCACCTTGGGTTTGATTACCCTTGTTATCTAGGTTGGACCCAAGACCGTAGATGTGTCTTTATCAATCATTCCTAGCTTAGATCTTTTTCATTTGAATCTATGCCATCCATGGCTCACTTCTGTGAGAGAAATTGTGTATATAATCCACAACTATCTAAAATTACCCATGACGGTGTAGTCTAGATAACCTATGACAATAGATTTACGCTTCTCTCCATGCATGGTAAATTTTCCTTAGACTAATTCTAACCATCTCTGATAGAGCCTCTGAATATGTAATGACTTCTTGTTCATATCATAGAAAAATTTTAAAGCTATTTAGATATTCCAGTTGTCTAGTGGCCCTTCTACTTCTTCCCCTACAACTACTTCTCCCTTAGTGTCTATGCCTTTAGAGGCTACTCATGTTCCTTGTATTGCCCTATCAATAGTTAAAGGAAAGAAACCAATGCATAGTGCACCTTCCTACTCTCATGCTCCTAGTTTGTACTTAGTGGTCCCACCTCTAGCCTTGTACTCAAGGCCTAGAGGTCAGCCACCAGTAGAACCTCATACTCTGCATGATTGTAGTATTTCTCAACAAGTCAATGATTTCTTTTATTCCTCCCACCTCTTCTATGGTGCAAGGAATGTAACCCTTGTTGAGTGATCCTCCTCCTCCTCCTCCTCAAGTTCCTCTATGTTTTATGGTTTCTCCTATCCCTCATATCTCTTCAGAGACATGAGGTAAGCAACTCATGTCACATGGTCCTTCCTCTCCCCTATAGTTTCCCAACCTTTGGTGGTTCCATCTATTCCCCCTCCTATCCCTTAGATAGGGGATGAAACGAAACCCATGTTGGAAGACTCCCTGGCTCCATTAGTAGAGAACTTAACCCACACTCGACACAATCAGCTTGTGAGAGATCACAAGAATTTCTTGTCTGCTACAACTTGAGAGTGTGTTGCTGGTGTGTAATCTCTTTCTGAGCATCTTCCTCTTATGTAGTCATCTCTACCTAATCTCTCTCATCCTTCTATGTCTAAGCATCCTCTTTCTTAGCTTATGCCTCTCTCATCCCTGACCCCCTCTCCTCCTCAGTCATACATAGACGAATGCCACCCCAAAAGGGTGTAAGTAGTCTTGACTCATTCCATGAAGGACCACATCATCCCTTCCACTCCTAACATGCCATGCTTCTTCAAGCCCTTAGACCTTCATAACATCAAAATTATTTCTAGTGCCACCCTCTCTACTCTTGTTCTATTATAACATACCCGCAATGTAGTATTTCCTGATATCCTTCACCTTGCTACCATAGATATCAACATTCAACACCTACCACCCCAGTAAAAGCTCAAGCATTACCCCACCCCTCTATTCTGGAATTCAAAGAACATGTCACCATCTTTGCAACCTCTAAGCTCTTCTACAATTCTTTTTCCAGTTGTGGAGCATATTCCTCCACCTATGACTCTTAGTGCTCACATTTCTGCTGACAGCACTACTGAACCATGCTTGGTTCACTAGTTTGATAGTGACTTTGTTGATTCCTCCTTTGTAGAGTGAATCTTTAAGTTTATCGTAGATATCCCCTCTTTATCCATGATTTTAAATAAATTATAGACAATTTATTCTACCAATGCTTAAGAGGATCATGTTCCTACTATTGATCCTCTACACTTGGTTCTAGGGGAGTCTTCTTGTACATCTATTAGTGTGGTCTCTTTGTTAGTTATTCCCCAGTCCCCTTATGATAGTCAAGATTGGGACATAGATGACTTGATGATACCTGACCCATGAGGTTCATACCTTTGTTTCATGTGTTTATATGTGTTTTCATGCTTTCTTGTAATGTTTTCTACTGTGAACACGTCTTATATATTTTTTTAGTTCTCCTTGGAGGACCCATGATGCCCTTATAAACATGTGGATATAAGAGGAATGAAAATATTGTGACATTCTTCTATTTGTTTCTAAATTATTCTATATGTTGTCCACTTATTTATTTAGAAATTTTAGGGACAATACAAAGTGTTCAAAGACTTATCTTCCTTCCATGTTGACCCAAAAATTTTACTTTTCTTTTGCTTTCTTGTAACATTATTTTTTTGTACTCATAGTTCTATGTGCTTGGTAAATGATGATGATAATTTTAGTTGTCCCTTGATGATTCCCTTCCTATAAATGCATATTGACCCCAAAGGACATAGATCCATTTAGATTTTTGGTGGTGTTTCTTGTTTTTATGAGACATTTTTGCATTGCTTGGTGTCATACAATGCTTACTCAATCTTTTGTGTATCATGCCTACAAAATTGCTCTTGTTGCCTCTTCTTGGGGTAACCTTATTTCTCTTGATGCAACTTTGGGAACATACCTTCCCACATAAATATGTTTCCTAAAGATCTCTTCCCCTTATTCTACCTTAAAACTAATTTCTTTATGCAATTATTTTAAGGTGGGGGCATACTTTTACACTTTTCACTTTCACACACACCACATTGATGGTACACTTCTCGAAGTGTTTGCTCATGGAAGCATTTGTAGCTTGTCATCATAGGTAGATGCGCTTGCTTAAACTGACGACCATTATCAGTATTACCTATCCATGTTAGTTCATGTGATTCTTGATATTTTTAAAAATATAAGCCACCTAGAAACACAATGCTAACTTGTAGTACTCCATTTTGATACTTTTTTCCACTCTTTTGGAGTCACCTAATGATGTAGTTTGTTAGTCTTTGTGGCTCATAAGAGTCTAGTATAGTTCTTAACTCTCAGAGTGTGCTAACCCAAGAACCATGTTTGGCATCCTTCTAGCACCACAATGCTTGAAATGCCCTTGTTGCATTATTTTCTTTTGCTTTCTTGTGTGATTTGTGTTAGATTGTTGTAGATTTTGTGCAATCTGTATTAGATTATATGGTTTTCTAACATTGATGTTTAGGAAAATCATATTTGATCTAATCCTTTTTAGAAAATATTTTATATATCTGGTTCTAACATTGTGTAGGTTATTTTTGTTTAATATTGTGGTTTTGTAGGTTCTGAACCTAAGGGCTTTACTTTGCTTGAAAAACTCTCTACAGCCTCTACATTATCCTTTTTGAGGTAATATTTATGATGTTATTTACTTTTCTAGTTTAATGTAGCATATCACCTAGGTTCATAAGATTTATAAATTGGAGGCTAAATGTGACATCAAAAATTGCATACCCTGCAATTTCATGCTACGTTTTGCACTCAAGTTTGTGTCCACTCCCATAGTAGGTTTTGAGGTTCACTTTGGCCTTGCCTTAGTCTTTTCCTAAAACCACTAGTATGTCTTTATGTTATGTTTAAATCCCTATGTTTATTTTTGTTAAATTCTATTTTAGTTCCTTGTTTATCTCATCATCCTATGGTGTTTCTTGTGACCAAGAGCTAGAGTCACTTGTACGCTAGCACTTAGCATAAACATATGTATGTCACCCTATCATCATATACCTATGTGGCACCAAGTGACAATTTATGGCTATTAAAATCCACCTTTAGTGATGACTTACAATGTTCATAACACCTCTACACCTCCTAGAACACCATTCCTTGACTGTATCTGTCATTTTTACCTCTAACAACAAGGTAAACTTTCAGAATTGGCCCCTAGAAATTTTATAGAAATATTGGTGAATCCCCTATATTATGATATAATTGACTTGGTGATTTGTTACAAAAATTGAACAAAAGTCGTAGAGAGGGTGGCTATTTTATGTTAGAATATCATTTAAAATAAATTGTTGGCAATTTGAAACCCAAAATTCATTCTTGTTTTTAATCAAATTAGTGAATGAGGACCTAAGTTTTTCATAAAATATTAATTTAGTTGGTGAAATAAGGATAAATTTTTCCTAATTTATTAATTGAGGTGACAAATTAATCTTAAATTTCCAATAAATTTTTGATTGAGGTGGCAAATTAACATCTAATTTAATATAAAATTTTGATCATGGTTGTAAATTGAAACCTAATGTAATATATATTTTTAATTCAGTTTTTGTACTTTTTGTTTCCAATTAATATTGAATTAATATTTATTTGAAAGTTTTCTTTTGAGAAAAAGGTGCAAATAACCTATACTATATTAATATCAAAAGTCATAAAAAATTACATCAAAGTGCTCTGTAAAGCCAGAAAGGGCACTACGACCACCATTAAAGCATACAAGGATAAGGTTTTACAATCAGATACTCAAAGCTAGAAAGGGCACTAATGAAAGCATATAGGGAAAAGATTTTACAATTAGGTAATCAAAACAAAAAAAACATCATAGCTTAATGCCAACTAAAGGTAGTACTAAAGATGAGAGAACACATCCAAAAATCTACACCACCCTGAGACACTCACACCATTACTCAGGGTCTTGAGAATCTAGTGTCATCAACAGGAGGAAAATAAATAGGAGGAAACAACATATTAGCATTCCCAGGCAGAGGAGCAACATCTAGCGCATGCATTCACAAGAAGTGAATGGAATTAAATATCTCTTTTATATGAACATTGAATATCAATGGTAACCAGAATTTGTGCATTTTGAGCACCAAATTCAAAGCAATCCCACAACCTTGAAAACAAAGCCACTTTTGGAGAGTATTATAAATGCACACTAGAGCAAGAGAAATTGAAGGAGTTGGATGGAAAATAAACCAACCAAGGTAGCCTCACCTTCATACATGTCATAGTTTTCCATCATTGGCCAGAGTTTTTCTACAGTGATAACATATTGATGAATGTAAGAGAAGGCCAAAGTTTCCATGACCTCTGCATCAAACACCAAATCCATTGTGTTAGAGAGAAAGGTAAAGCAATCTCTGAGTATAAAAACACCCATGAGAATTTTTGAAACAAACCTTCACCAACCACACATCATATTGCAAATTCAACCAGAACATAATCAAAGCTGAAAATCCTCTACAATTTGGTGGAGTCTTAGGCCCCTAATTCCATGGGTTCCCATTTCTAGGGATGAATATAAATACCATAGTTCCTTATAATGTTCTTCATAGTTATGCAGAGAGATGAGGGAAAATATGAGGGTGGGGAATAAAGTAATAGGTAGAAGTTGCAATTGAAAACCCAAAAGCCAGTGATATTTGAAGAGAATGTTGCCATTAATACACACATGTAGTATTGGATCTCATGCATGGCTGATGGTAAGAAATAAGATATTGTAAACATAAATGCAAATTCAATTTGAAAATAATCACGAGCAAAGATAACGTTGTGTGTGTGTTTCTAGATTACATCACATAATCTATAATTCTAATTAATTCCAGACAAGTGAACTATCATCCATGATATCATCATATATAACATTTGCATTTAATTCCACACATGCAAACTATCTATCCCAATGGTTTTTGAGATACTTACAAATAATATCTTAACATCTATAATATTATGTTGAAGCCAAAAGGCCATCCTTTCACTCAAATTATTACATAGATGCGATTACTATATTTTTATTCACTTTCTTCAATTTAAATAAAACATTCATTTAATTTAGTTTTAAATTGCATAAATGAAGACATATCCAATTGCACGCTTGACCAACAATTATAATATTCATTTGCTTTGTTCATTTTGTAGAAATTTATTGAGCTTTGCAAACCCTATCCTATGATATCATGGAGCCTATCTTATTCTTGCATTCTAATAATAGAGAAATAGTTTTCCATGGACAAGTGTCATAAAGTAGGTTAAACATTATCTTCAATTTGCCATCGGATGAGGTAAAGGTGGCCATTAAGGAAGGCATTGGCATTTACTACTTGGAACTTGATAACATGAGTCGTGTCAATTATGAAGTAGCATCTTATTTCTTGTCTAATGTCATATTGTTTACACAATCCACTAAATCAAAGGTATTAGTGGCAGAAATATTTTTCTGATCATAGTTTAGATTAGGGTTGCTTGCAGTGGCAACAATGAACTAGTACTTCCCACCAGATACTTTACCAGTTGGTTGAGATGAGTTTAGAGGCATCACTTCTATTCGAGCACTCCAAGAGATGGAGTATAGAATGATGAGGATTTTGGAGAATCTTCAAATACTCCAGGAAGTTGTACTCATTGATAATTTGGGAATTGTCATAGTGAGTGTTATGGGTATTCTAGAAGAAATGACAACTCCTTCCATTAGATCTCATCCCTTTGTAGACAAAGTTCATTTCAAGCATGCCCATTGGGCGACACTATTTATTTTAGGTTTAGCCCACAATACCAACTACAACAGAGCTTAGAGGAAGGTTACTAAGATAGTTTTTAGTAATTAGTACAAAATTTTGTAAATATTATAGTAAATACTATAGTTTTTTTGTAAACTACTTAGTAGTTTAAAGAACTTTACTTTAGAAGACAAGGAAATTCAAGTTTAACTATTTAAGTCTTAAACACATGTAATATTTTTGTGAAACTCTAATATAATACAACTATACAAGTTATTTTAATATAGTTATTCCTATTTTCCCATTTGAAAGAATGATTGCATTTGAATTGTATTTTTTTTAATATAGTCCCACCAACTAACATGTCACCTTAGCTAGCCAATGGTGTTGCACAACTATGTCAACTTAGTTTGGATTTAATTTCAATAGATGTATGGTTAAAGAGGAATTTAATAAATTTTAACTCCTTTAAAACATAAAGTGCAATTTCCCTATTGACTTTCGCTCCTACAAATGTGATGGATGATGTGCCAGTTGTATAGCCCAGATCTAGGATACATCAGTCTGTTGTTAAATGGTTTGATTTAATAGGTTGGGATTAATACAATGTTTGAATGAGATGACATAGAAGATCTTATTGGAATAATATCTGGTTGAAATAATTACAAAAAATATAATGTAAACACCTAAATAAATGCTTGCATGCTGTTGGGACTAAAATTCCCAAGCTACTTTTTGGCAAATATTAAGTTTCAATCATCTAAAGATTTCAGTATGTGAGTATATATGGAAAGATCCACAATTGTTTTCAAGTAGAAATTAACAATTGAATTGATAGAAATATTTGGATTTGATCTATTCTGATTCCTAAAGACTTAATATAACATGGTTGAAGTGCTCATTAAAGATGAACTGTAAACAAGGATGTGAAAAGTTACAAACCTTGTTGAAAATAAAGGAAAAATGGCATTAAGTACCAAAGCTGAATATGAGTGAATTCCTTGTTGAAAATGAATAGGGGTTGCTTTTTGAACCATCTTAAAATTCCCTGTATTTTGCAAGTTATGTGTGTTTTTTGGTAAAATGCATTGTGGTATGGGTTTGTATGTTTGTATATACAAAGTTGTTTGTATATACAAAGTATCTCATATACAAAGTGGTTTGTATGTTGTGTCATTATATGGTACATATGCAAAGTCCCTTATATATTGGGTCGTGGTATGGTCACATAAAGGAGTCATCAGGTTGATGCATTGTTTACTTGTATGCATTTGGCTAACGTTTTATTGTTACATACAAGGTGGACCCGATAAGGTTAAGTGTTGAAATGTATTTTCTGTCAGGTCCATTGCTTGTATGTTATGTTTGCATGTTTGGCAAAATGCAACATACAACATGGTACATACAACACGATATACATTGTCCGGAACCGAAACAATTATGAATTAACGTTAAGTCTTTGTATGTTTACGCTTTGTATGTATGTTGTGGTGTACATACATTGTGGTACATACAAGGTGATATGCATAGCGCGGAATTGAAATGTTATGAAATATGGTTTTATTGTTGTATATATCTGACATACATTGCCGATATACAATGCATTATATACAAGCCATAGAACCAAAGGTTTATTAAAGTTGAAAAATTTGTTGTATGTTTGTGCTTTGTATGTATCTAACATACATTGCCGATATACAATGCATTATATACAAGCCGCGGAACAAAAGGTTTTTTAAATTTGAAACATTCATTGTATGTTTGTGCTTTGTATGTATATTAGATACATGCCGATATACATTGCGTTATATACAAGTGGCGGAACCAAAAGGTTATTAAAAAGAGTTAAATGCTTGTATACTCCATGCTTTGTATGTATGCTTTGAACATACATTACATTTGATACATACAAGCTGGATATCAAAAGGATTTCAATATAGAAAAGTCTTTGTATCGGCAAAGATGAATAAGTCAAAACAAAGGTTGCGAGTCTCGCCAACACAATAGTCATGACGATGTTGGGGACATGTTGTGAAAGTCATGCTGATACAAAACATAGAAACCCTAAAACGACATTAAAATCTGAATGGTTAAGATATTTTTCTGATAGTTGAAATATTGGTTTTTTTGTAGGATATGCACAGCAGGGATCAAGTTGTATAAACACCCATGAAAGGATCTTGAGTAACTGATAAATTATCGATAAGGGAAGTAATTATTTGAGTAAATATATATGTTTAAATAAATTTGTTTTGATCATTTGATCAGAGACTAATTTGTGTTTTATGTGGTCTTTTTAGGAATAATAAAGAAACCTTCAAAGGATATTAAGCTGAACTACAGTTAAAGATCTTTGTTTGACCCTGAAATGGTTATCCATGTAATGATTAAAGATGAGTATTAATTTTCCTAAATCTATTTTATTAAGACAAATACTGTGGTTCGGTTATCAACCGTCACAACTATTGTAACTAGTTTGAAGCTTGTATGCCACTCTTTATAAGAGATGACCAAGACCAGAATAAGATAATAGAAAATAGGGGAGATTACAAAATAGAACAGGGGATACTATAGATTAGATTGGAACAACAATGCGAGTTCACTTTTAATATATTTTATTTCTGGTAGACCATGTGCAAGCATTCTCTGATGAAGTCAAGTCTGTGAACATGAAGCAGTAACTGCAGATTTCGGTATCAACTATCTATTTAATTTATTCAATTATATGACTATCTCCTTTCAAAGTTTTCTCTGTTATTCAATTTGAGTTATCAAGTATATCTTCAAGTTGTTTATACACATTTGCTGTTATAGTATGATAAGATTAACTGGTTTCTACTTTCAGAATTAAATCCTTTAAATTTGTCATAGTAACTGTGAAGACATTGTCATGGATTTGTAAGAAGAGTCATATAGTTAGAGTTGGTATTCTATCTCCATCTTTGATAAATCTGTTACAATTGCAGTATTATTTTGATAGGTTCCTTCAAGTAGGGATTAAATCCTTTTAGATGAATGCAGGTAATTTGATTTTATCAATTGGATATATATAAGTATGAAATATTAACTATTTCCTTGCAGGGTTGTACAAGTTACATACCTATTCTTTCATGCTAGATAGTTCAAGTTTTTTATGAAACAAACAGTCATTTGTTTCATGATTATGCTAACTCTATATTCAATAAGGCACTGGTCTAGTGTTTTCATTATCACTTATACAAATTCACTTTAGATTTACTTAATTAGGTTGCATTATTGTTTTAGCATTACAATTTAGATCATTTAAAATTAACTTGCTGTCTTTTCATCTGTTTTATAATTTTTGCCATTAGCAATAGTTAGATTAATTTTGATCAAATTAGTGATCATCTCTTTATTTACTTTATTAATTAGAGGTTTACCCGCGTTGTTCTCGCAGACCCTGAAGTGAAGGGGGTTTAGCCATATCTACCTCGTGTCAGTTAGCCAAAAACATCAAGAGAGCCTGGCACCCTCTTAGGGTTGATGACCTGCGTTTTTGAGACCTAACAGAATTGGCGACTCAACTGGGGAAAACCCATAGAGAAACTTGGTAGTAGACCATGTTATTAGAGTTAGAGAATTAAAAGGCATAACTCTAGTGGTGGAAGGAAATGTTGCAAGTATGAGGTTAACCAGTGTTGTCATTGATGTCAACATACTCATATTGCATTGACAAGAAGGATTGGATGAGCTGTGTACTGAGGTTATTGAGGAAATTAGTCTCCATCAAGAACAGTGAAGAACAATGATGAGAAGAAGGAAAAAGTACTCAATAGTTTGAGGATCAAAGGATGCAGTTTAAAGGGTTTGTAGATATCAGTCTTAAGATGTTCCAGTTAAGATTTCAGAGGTCCGCATGAAGATCTGAAGAAGTTATGTTCACTCAAGTAGAACTGGTTCCGGTAGGTGTTTAGTGGTGACAAAGTGTCATAGATTGGTCCGGTGAGCTCCAGAATTACATTATCTCATTCTGTGGATTGGAGAGAGTGTTGAAGAAGTTCATGTGAAGTGACAACCATATTTGTTCATGGTTTGGATGTCTAGAAGTATCTTTTTCATTATGATAGTGATGACAGACTATGTTCTTGAAGTTCCGGATGAAGAACAGAAGAATTCAAGTACGCTGATAAAGTGCGGATGTTCTTGATGACTCAGGAAAGGTTTTGGTGATCTTTGGATTGTGTTCCATTCTTATTGGTGGTCCACATTGAATTTAGAGTTTGCATGTGAATGATCTTGTAGGTGTTTTCTGACTTAGATGATTGTTCCTAAGTCGATGCCTTGTATAAATAAGGGTTTGTGAATTCATTTTGAAGTGTGTCTTGCGGTGATGAGAGTGATATAGCGAAGAGAAGTGTGAAAGGTAGAGCAGGAGTCTTTGGTCTTAAATGGAACTAATCCAGACATAGTAAAGATGTCAATCTCTAGTTCAAGTTTGTGATACTTGATTACTTTGTAGACAGTGTGTCTCTTGTAGGCAGTGTGCCTCTTATGAGTAGTGTGCTCGGGCAGTGAGCCCTAATTGGCATGTGCCATCTATTTTTCTTATTCTTCTGATAGTGAATAATCCTTGGGTTAATCACCCCGTGGTTTTTCCCTTAACCAAGTTTTCCACGTCAAAATCTTGGTGTCTCATGTGTTGATGTGTATCTGCTCTAGTGTTTATGCTTTATGCTTTCATGAATGATTAATTGCTTTACTATTGAATAACAAAGTGGATTTAAGTGTTTGAATTGGAAGCAAGTTTAGGATAACTGATTCACCGCCCCTCTCAGTTATCAACAATTGGTATTAGAGCCAAGTTCCTCTAAAAAGAGCTTAACAGCTTGAGGAGATCCAAGATGTCGTCATACAAGAAGGATAGTCCAAAGTTTGATGGAACCAATTTCTCTCTTTGGAAAGGTCGCATGAAATGTCACTTGGAGTGTATGGGAAAAGCATACTTGTCCATGGTCACAAAAGCATAGGTACCTCCACAGGGTGGTCCGACAACTCTAAATGAAATCACAGATGCTGAAAATAATCTGCAGACCAAAGAAGCTCTTCTAAGCGCATTAACTGACTCAGAGCTCTCAAATGTTATTGACCTACCAACTGCCTATGAGATCTGGATTAAACTAGAACTTTTGCACGAAGGAGACGAGTATGTTAAGAGTGCAAGGTTGCAGAGTCTCAAAGGGAAATTTGAAAGATTGAAGATGAGAGATGATGAAAATATCACTACCTTTATGCCGAGAGTAAATGAGCTGGTGTGTGGAATTAGGAATGCTGGTGGAGTTTTGGATGAAAATGAGATTGTTTGCAAAATTCTCAGATCCCTTCCTACTGCCTACAAAATCAAGGTTGCTACCATTGATGAATTCAGAGCTCATACAACTATCACAAGAGACCAATTGGCTAGCAAATTGGCTGCATTTGAAATGATCGAGTTTGGAGATGATCCCCCCAAGACTGAATCTGCATTCAAAGCCAGTGCCTATGTGAAAGGCAAACAAAGATTTGATCTGGGAGAAAACTCTTCAAGGAAGCTGTCATGGTATGATCAAGCAAGGAAAGACATGGAAGAGGAAGAAGCAGAAACAGCTCAACTTGAAGCCCTCATTGTAAAAAGACTACCAAGAGGATCTGGTAAGTATGAAGGAAAATTACCTTTTAAATGCTTCAACTGCAATAAGATTGGTCACATTGCCTCAAGATGTCTGGAAAGATCTACAAGGTCAAATTCTAACAGACAAAGGTTCCAAAAGAATTGTTATTATGTTCATGAAGAAGCTGATAATGAAGGAGTAATAGATGATGAATCAAAGATAGGAGACAAATCTAGAAATGAATGTGTGTTTGTTGCCATCAAGGAAGAAGATCCAATATCTATCAATCATAAGGTTGTAGAAAGAGCTTTGGTTGCCCAAGTTGAAGAAAAAGATGATTGGGTTATTGACAGTGGATGCTCTCACCATATGACAGGTGACAAGAACAAGTTCTTAGATTTGCAAATGTATGAAGGAGGAATGGTAAAGTTTGGTGACAATTCTGTTGGTAGAATTAGAGGTAGGGGAACTATCTCTTTTGATGGAAAGAACAAAACTGGTAATGTACTATATGTTGAAGGATTGAAGCACAATCTTCTCAGTGTTGGTTAGTTGGTGGACAAAGGCTATGATCTCTAGTTCAAGAATGGAAGATGCAGGATCTTTGAAAGCTCTGGAACTGAGATTGCATCCGATACTCAAACAAAAGGTAATATCTTCCATCTAGTTGGTACTAATAAAAGTTGTCTGTTTGTTCAAGTTAATCAGAGTTGGTTATGGCATGGAAGGATGTGTCATGTAAATTTTGATAACATCATCAAGATAAGCAATACTCAGGCTGTAAGAGATCTTCCAAAGTTGGTAAAACCTACAAATAGTTTGTGCAAAGAATGTCAGCTAGGTAAACAGAGTAGAGTCTCATTCAAAAGCAAAGATCAGTCCTCTATCAGATTATTGGAATTAGTTCATACTAATCTATGTGGTCCGATAGGAATTAAGAGTATGCAAGGTGATAGATATTTTATGTTACTGACTGATGACCATTCCCGGATGATGTGGGTTACCTTTCTGAAAGAGAAATTAGAAACTTTTAAGAAGTTCAAAATCTTCAAGGCTATGGTAGAGAATCAAACTAGATTAAAACTAAAATGTCTGAGGTCTGATAGAGGTGGTGAATTCACATCCGGTGAATTCATAGACTTTTGTGAGAAGCATGGTATAAAGAGACAGTTGTCTGTTCCTAGGACTCCACAATAGAATGGAGTAGTTGAGAGAAAGAACTGGACCATCCAGGAAGCATCTAGGACAATGATGATGGAAGCAAATGTTCCCCAGATGTTTTGGAGAGAAGCTGTCAGCACTGCAGTCTATACTCTCAATCAAGTTCAAATAAGAAGCAATACCGGTAAGACTCCTTATGAACTTTGGTTTGGCATCACTCCTACTATGAGATATTTCAAAGTATTTGGTAGCAAATGTTACATTAAAAGAGATGAAGATCTAGGAAAGTTTGATGCTAGAAGTGATGAAGAAATTTTCTTGGGATACTCCACTCAAAGCAAAGAATACCGGTGTTACAATAAGAGACTGAGAAAGATGATAGAAAGTACAAATGTGGAGGTTGATGAAGGAATTGAGAAGCCCTCAAGGTTTTATGAGTATGATGAAGATGATCAAGATGGTGTTTTGGTTCAAGGAGCTCAATCCTCTCCTGAAAGATAGATTCAAACTGATCCAGTAAATCAGGAAGAAGAGATAGGTCTGAATGAGCCTGATCAAGAAATAGAAGTGCAAGAAACTCCCAAAGTTCCAAGGTATGTAAGACTGAACCACTCTGAAGATCAGATCATAGGTGACAAAAGCAAAGGTGTACAAACTAGAAGGAAAATTGCTCAAAATTCAGATGAATGTTGTCTGATTTCAAAGATTGAACCTAAGACAATAAATGAAGCCTGCAATGATGAAAATTGGACCAAAGCAATGGAGGAAGAGTTGATGCAAATTGAGAAAAATTACACTTGGGATCTTGTTTCTAGACCTAGTAACAAGAATGTGATTGGAACAAAATGGGTCTTCCGGAACAAACTAAATGAAGTTGGTGAAGTAATCAAAAATAAAGCTAGATTAGTCTGCAAAGGCTACTCTCAAATAGAAGGGATTGATTTTGAGGAAACCTTTGCTTTGGTAGTAAGAATTGAAACAATCAGACTATTTCTTGCATTTGCTACCTTCAAAGATTTCAAAGTATATCAGATGGATGTCAAATCTACCTTCCTGAATGGTGACTTAGAAGAAGAGGTGTACATTGAACAACTGGATTGATTTCAGTTATTTGATCATGGTGATATGGTCTGCAAATTAAAGAAGGCACTGTATGGTCTAGAGAAAGCACCAAGAGCATGGTATGAAAGGTTGGACAAACATCTTTTGAAGATTGGTTTCAACAAAGGTACTGCTAATAGTAACCTATATTTCAAAATTGATCATGAAAAAATCTTGATTGTTGAAGTATTTGTTGATGATATCATCTTTGGAGGAAGAGATAGTATGTGCAAAATCTTTGCAAACCAAATGAAAAGTGAGTTTGAAATGTCAATGCTTGGTGAAATGAATTTCTTCTTGGGTCTGCAAATTGCTCAGACAGAGAAAGGAATCTTTATCTCTTAGACTAAATATGTGAAAGAACTTTTGAAGAAATTTGGAATGGAAGATTCAAAGCCTATGAACACTCCCATGGGTACTGGATGTAAGTTGAGAAAAGATGATGACTCTCCTAAGATAGATTAGACCAAGTACAGATCAATGATTGGAGGATTATTGTATCTCACTCAAACTAGACTAGATATAATGCAGGCTGTTGGTCTTGTGGCAAGAGTCTAGGTTGATCCTAGAGAATCTAATGTCATGGCAATCAAAAGAAGTTTTAGGTACTTGAAAGGAACAGTTGAGTATGGTCTATGGTATCCTAGAGATCATAACTTTTCTCTTCATGCATATACAGATGCAGATTGGGCAGGAGATGTGGATGATAGGAAGAGTACAAGTGGAGGAGCATTCTTTTTGTTAAAAAGGTTGGTTTCTTGGCTAAGCAAGAAACAAGAAGCAATATCCCTGTCTAAAATTGAAGCTGAATACATTGCAGTAGCAGCAAGTTGCACCCAACTTTTGTGGATGAAGTAAATGCTAAGAGATATTCAAATAGAATATGAGGAGCCTATCACAATTTTTTGTGATAATTCTAGTGCAATAAATATTTCTAAGAATCCGGTGTTACATTCTAAGACCAAGCATATATCTATCAAATTTCACTTTCTGAGAGAGCAAGTGAACAAGGGTGAAGTCAGATTGGAGTATGTGCCCTCCAAGGATCATCTTGCAGATATTTTTACCAAACCTCTTCCCAAGGACTCTTTTGAGTATCTCAGGGAGGAGTTAGGGGTCATGGCCCCTCCAGTGATGAACTAGGATGCACTAATGTGCATCAGTCCGATGGATATCACAGTCATATCTTGTGATCTGGATTGATGATGGGGAGCTACTACTAAAGGGGAGCAGCTGGTATGATTCTAATGTGTTAGAATTGCAAGTATGAGCCCTTTACCATTGATGTCAAAGGGGGAGAGAAGACATGTGAAAAAAAAGTGGTTGATGATCAAAGGGGGAGCAGTAAAGGAAGAGAAGACATGTGAAGAGTTGTTGCTGAAAGGAGAAGTTCTTGTCTTGATGGTTTTTCACATCATATGTTGCCATGAATGACAAAGGGGGAGATTGTTGCAAGTATGAGGTTAACCAGTATTGTCATTGATGTCAACATACTCATATTGCATTGAGAAGAAGGATTGGATGAGTTGCGTATTGAGGTTATTGAGGAAATTAGTCTCCATCAGGAACAATGAAGAACAATGATGAGAAGAAGGCAAAAGTACTCAATAGGTTGAGGATCAAAGGATGTGGTTTAAAGGGTTTGTAGATATGAGTCTTGAGATGTTCCAATTAAAATTTTAGAGGTCTGCATGAAGATCTGAAGAAGTTATGTTTGCTCAAGTAGAACCGGTTTCGGCAGACATTCAGTGGTGACAGAGTGTCACAGATTGGTCTGGTGAGCTCTGGAATTACATTATCTCATTCTGTGGATTGGAGAGAGTGTTGAAGAAGTTTGTGTGAAGTGACAACCAGATTTGTTCATGGTTTGGAGGTCTGGAAGTATCTTTTTCATTATGACAGTGATGATAGATTGTGTTCTTGAAGTTCTAGATGAAGAATAGAAGAATTCGAGTAAGCTGATAAAGTGCGGATGTTCTTGATGACTCAGGAAAGGTTTTGGTGATCTTTGGATTGTGTTCTATTCTTATTGGTGGTCCACATTGAAGTTAGAGTTTGCATTCGAAGAATAACCATGAATATTGGTGTTCTTCTTAAGACTGGCCGACCGGATGTATTACACGTCTTGCGAATGATCTTGTAGGTGTTTGCCAACTTAGATGATTGTTCCTAAGTTGATGCCTTGTATAAATAAGGGTTTTTGAATTCATTTTGAAGTGTGTCTTACGATGATGAGAGTGATATAGCGAAGAGAAGTGTGAAAGGTAGAGCAGGAGTTTTTGGGCTTAAATGGAACTGATCTAGACATGGTAAAGATGTCAATCTCCAGTTCAAGTTTGTGATACTTGATTACATTGTAGATAGTGTGTCTCTTGTAGGCAGTGTGCCTCTTGTAAGGAATGTTCTCAGGCAGTGAGCCCTAATTGGCATGTGCCATCTATTTTTCTTATTCTTCTAATAGAGAATAATCCTTGGGTTAATCACCCCGTGGTTTTTCCCTTAATTGGGTTTTCCACGTCAAAATCTTGGTGTCTCATGTGTTGATGTGTATCTGCTCTGGTGTTTATGCTTTATGCTTTCATGAATGATTAATTGCTATACTATTGAATAACAAAGTGGATTTAAGTGTTTGAATTGGAAGCAAGTTTAGGATAACTGATTCACCCCCCCTCTTAGTTATCAACAGGAAAAACCCAGAAGATTGATTAATCCTCAAAATAGAGGTGGGGACTATACACAAAACTCAAATTGGTTTTCTAATAAAAGTGTCATAATGGATGGTAGGAGATCTAAAGATGATGGTAAAAAACTACAATCATCCCCACCTTTAAGGGCTCCTACTAAGAAAACTAGGATATCAAGTCAGTCTCGTAGTGCTAATAACCAAATTTCTCTAGAGAATACCTCAGAACAACCAATAACAATGCATAATAGTTTTAATCCCTTTCATGAATCAAATAAATTCCAATCCAACAATTAGTGTACTTAGGCCGATCATAACAGATCTGATGATATCCTCGCCCAGTACAGACCTACTCTTCAGGAATAGCTTGAAAATTAGGCTCAGATTATGAGAGATATAACAAAATCAAATTGAATTGCAGCTAGATGAAGAAGCTCAAGATGAATTCATAGATCAGGTAACATCCACACAAATCCATAATTGTCAGCCAGAAGACATGAGAACTAAGGATCAGATGCAACAAGAGGTGCTTAGATTACAGGAAAAAATTGAGTTGGCTAGATTGAAAGAAGAGGAAGTAAAGATGAAACAAGAACTACAAAAAATAATATCTAGAACTAATGTAACCAGTTCAAAGTATGTGCCTCCCCATAGGTAGGGTGGACATGTTCAAATAAGCAATCAAATGGGATTACATAAAAATGCAAGTAGTTCACATACTTCAACAACAACACATGTTAGCCATGCCCAACAAAATGTTCCACCTCAAAATCTAAGACCATCCAATGCACACAACCCATCTCAGCATATAGCTAATCCTTATCCACCACCTGGTCATCACCATATTCCACCTCACCATCAAAATGTAAACATGGCACCCCACAATAATCCTCCTCTACAAAATAGGCAAATGTAAAGACCACCTGTAGATACTGGGAATGTTCACCAACAACATCCACCACTAGGGCATAGACATAACAATCAATATCAGCAACCTCCTCCACAATAGAGTATTTATCATCAACAATATGCCCAACCCAATATGTATCCACAACCTCCATTTGGATACCAATATTATCTACCATACCCAAATATACCACTTCCTAATCCTATGAGTATGGCCAGACAATTTGATTTGACTGGATATCAGCTATATCCTTATCCCATGGATAATAGTTGGAGGAACAATGTGCCTAAGTTTACAGGAAGCAGTGAATTGACTGCTAAAGAACATATCAAACGATTCAATGCTTTTATACAGGATATTGGTAATGAATATGAAGATATAAAAATGAAACTGTTTATGATATCTCTTATTAATGAAGCAAGAGACTGGGTAAATAGATTACCAGATGCTTCAATATATTCCTTGAGGGACTTCCATGATCAATTTTTAGAACAATTTGGAAATCAATGTGCCCCAGAATTTGCTCTTCATGAACTAATAACTATTCAAAAATATCAAAATGAACAGGTGTATGATTTTAATTTGCGATTCACTAAACTGTATAACAAGGTCCCACAAGAATCCAAATTGAACAACCAAGCAGCCCTTAGCATATACTTGAAAGCATTTGACCCGAAGACAAGTTATGAACTCAGGGGCAAAAGTCCTAGAACCTTGGCAGAAGCACAAAAAATGGCTCTCACCATTGAACACAATAAAAAGGCTGCTGGGATGATCAGAAAAAGAGACAATATAAGAGTTCCTCAAAATCCTAATCCTCCTGCAAACAAGAAAGAATACTCACATAAGAATGAAAGACCAAGACTCCATGATATGCCATATCATATGAATTGGAAAGATGGAAAGCCCGTTGATACTAACAGTAGACATAACTATGGAAAAGACACCCTTGACCCTTTGAAGAAAAGTGGAGTCCATGTGATAGAAAATAATCCATGGTGTATGCCCTGTAATTTACCACACTCTCCTAATTATTGTGTGGTAGCACAATCAATACAAAAATATGAGGTATCTTGTAACCTTGAGATGGATCATCATACTATAAATATATTGGGTATCACACCTTTCACTATTGAAGAAGATTATTCGTCTGACGAGGAAGCAGGGTATGAATATGATGTAGGAGCACAAAAATATAATGTGAACATAGGAGGACAAGAAGTATTTTCTGACCATGGAGAAGACTTAGGAAATTATGTATATGACCTCAATGCAACACAAAGTTACAATTGGTGAAAACCATCTAAGGAAGACAGAAGAGCCTTAACATTAGCTGTGGTAGCACAAGCCAAAAATAGCTATAATCTAAGAAACAAAATAGTAAATGCTGAACAAGGAATTCCCAGAAGTATATTTATAAAAAATCAGACTTCTGGTAAAAATGATAAAAGTAAAGCTAAGAAAACACCTCATGATACACATCCTTTTGATACACCAAAAAAAAGAAGGATAGCACAAAAACTGAGGAAAAGGGGCAAACAAAAGTTGATAGGTTGGAACTAAATCCCTCATTTGATATTGCTCAATTTGTTTCTCAAATAAAAATATCTGTGCCACTTCTAGAAATGATGAAGATGGAAAAATATAAAAATATAGTGGTGAAGATGATATCAAATGTATCAGACAAAGGATCCGAACAACATAGTCCTAAAATAAATATGCAACAAGAATCTATCAAAATACCTGAGGTATCCCTGGGTGAAACATTAATGAAAAATCCATCTCAAGTAGATCCATTCTATATTACCTTGCTAATAAACAACAAATTAGTCAAGAATTGTATGCTTGATTTAGGAGCAACAGTAAACATAATGCCCATGGCTATTATGAAAGAGTTAGGAATGTGGGTGGATACTACATTCGGTAAATGTTATGCAATGGATAACAGATCTGTCCATGTTGTTGGAATCATGAAAGGTGTTGAGATAAAATTAGCATCTCATCCTGAAGCCTCTTATGAATTTGACATCACTGTGGTAGATATCTCACCTAACTATAGAATGTTGTTATCCAGACAATGGACTGCCATGGTAGGGGGAAGTGTGCAATTAGATTTATCTTATGCTACTATCCCATTGGGAACACAGGTAGTTAAACTCTATAGGGAGCCAAGGTATGAAGACATTTCAGAGAAAATTAATCCAAATCAAATGATTTGTTTTTGTGACACAGACTTTAGTACTTTCAGGGTGGAAGAACAGTCTAAATTGCATAATACAGACCCAATTTACTACGAAGACAAAATTGATGAAAATGAAGTATGGACCATGTATTTCGATGGCTCATGTAGTAAGGTAGGAAATGGATCTGGGGTATTGTTTATATCACCATTAGGAAAAACATTCAAATATTCGTTTTCTCTAAATTTTGAGTGCACAAATAACATAGCCAAATATGAAGCACTTTTAATTGGGCTAAACATTGCTAGAAAACACAAAATCAAATTGTTAGCAGTGTATGGAGATTCTGAATTGATTATTTCACAAGTCAAAGGTAAATATTCCTCAAAAAACAAAAGATTGAAACAATATAGAAATGCAGTCCTGGATGATATAGAATTGTTTGATGCTTTTTCAATAAGATGGATAGATAGGCCAAAAAATATAATGGTTGACTTCCTTGCAAACATAGCTCTGAAGAGGGATGACATTACCTTGATAGGTATTTCAGAAGTTGAGTCCAAAACTAGACCAACTATCCTAGACAACATATATAACTGGCAGGTTTTTGATAATGATGTTGATTTACTCAAATTTTTGCATTGTATAGATCAGTATGAGAATCAAGAGATTGATCCAAATGCTTTTGTTCAGGAGATTGATGGCAAAGAGACTTTATTTGGGAAAGAAATTGTCCAACTTAAAACTAATAAAATTCCAAAGGGTTTGGTAGCATTAGAGAGAGTTTTTGATGTGAATGATCGATCCATTACCAAAAAAGTAACAATAAAAGAGGATGATGTGGAAGAAATAAATTTGGGAACTGAATTATCATCTAAAAAGGTCTACATTAGAAAGAAGATAACCCCTGCAATTAAAAGAATGTTAATTACATTATTGAGAAAATATAGACATGTATTCGCCTAGTCCTATGATGATCTTAAAGCTTATAGGGAAGATTTGTTCTAGCATGAAATCCCTCTAAAACCAGATGCTAAGCCTTATAGACAAAAGCATAGACCTATTAACCCTGTGTTAGAACCAAAGATGTATGAAGAACTCATGAAACTCAGGGAGGCTAGCATCATAAAACCAATTAGGCATTCATCCTAGGTTTCAAATTTAGTACTTGTTAGGAAGAACAATGGGGATATTAGACTTTGTGTAGATTTTAGAAACTTGAATATATCCTCCCTCGAAGATAATTATCCATTGGCTAACGTGGAAATTTTGTTGCAGAGGGTTACTGGATGTGAATTGTTATCCATGATGTATGGTTTCTCTAGTTATAACCAGGTGAAGGTTAAAGAGTCTGAACAGTACAAGACAACCTTTACAACCCCATGGGGAACATATATATATGTGAGGATGCCATTCGGCCTTACAAACACTGGAGCTACATTCTAGAGGGCAATGGATGTCGCCTTTGTAGGTCTAATAAATGATATCATGGCTCTATATTAGGATGACATTACTGCATACTTGAAAAAGGCCGAGGATCATGTGAATCACCTTGAGAAGATATTTATCAGAGCATTAGAATATGGTGTTTCCTTGAACCCCAAAAAATGCAAATTTGCAGTTTCAGAGGGGAAATTACTTGGGCACATAGTATCCAAAGATAGAGTTAGGATTGATCCTGAGAGAATAGAGGCAATAGACAAAGTTCCTATCCCAAAGATAGTCAAGGCTATACAATCATTCTTTGGACAAATAAACTTTGTGAGAAGGTTTATACCGAACTTTGCAGAAATAATTAACCCTATATCAAGAATGTTGAAGAAAAATGCAAAGGTTAATTGGACATATGAATGCATAGAAGCTTTTGCATCCATAAAAAGAGAAATTAAAGAAGCTCTAGTGCTAAAGTCTCCCAATTTTAGTAAACCTTTCTAGATCTTTTCCTTTTCATCTTTTCATACAGTAGTAGCAGTTATGTTACAAAAGAATCATGAAGGCCATGAGCAGCCTATTTCTTTTTTTAGTAAATCACTCCAACATATAGAACTTAACTATGATATCAAAGAAAAGCAAGCTTATGCATTGGTGAAAGCAGTCAAGGCATTTAGACCTTACCTGGTTGGGGCTAAGGTGATAGCTTATGTACCAAATGCAGCAGTCAAAGATGTGTTCATGTAGAATGAGGTAACTGAGAAGAGATGTAGGTGGATAAATCGACTTTAGGAATTTGATATATAGAAATTCAAATCACAAAACTAGTAAGGGGACAAGGGTTAGTAAAATTGATGACTGAAACAAATCTTGAGGCTACCCAAGTATGTAATATTGAAAATGAAGAAGACATGGTAACAAGTATTAAGAAAACTCCTTGGTATGCTGACATAGTGTATTACCTCAAGCACATGAAATGCCCTAACGGATTTGATGAAAATAAGAAAAGAACCCTAAAATTGCATGCTTCTAGATATGTGCTTATAGAAGGAGATCTTTTTTGGAAACATAATGATGGTATCTTATTGTTTTGTCTAGATGAAGAACAAGCAAAATCTACCTTAAAAGAGATGCATCAGGGAGTGTGTGGTGGCCATTTCTCAGCTAAAACCACAGCACACAAGATATTAAGGGATGGATACTATTGGCCCAACGTTTTCAATGATGCCTACAGTTTTACCAGGAAGTGTGAGGCGTGTCAAAGATTCTTAGGAAAGCTAAAATATCAAGGGGCATTACCCTTGAGACCTATGCAAGTTGATGCCTCGTTTCACCAATGGGGAATTGACTTTATAGGAGAAATTATGGAAAAATCAAGTGGTGGCCACAGATGGATATTGGTGGTCACCAACTATTTCATGAAATGGGTAGAAGTAGTGCCCACTAAACAAGCAACCAACAAGGTTGTGATCAACTTCCTATTGGAAAACATTTTAACTAGATTTGGGGTACCTTTGAGGCTTATAACTGACAATGGAATGTGTTTTAGATTGGATGAGTTTAAAACTTTTTGTAAATCTTATGGCATTACGATTTCATATTCTTCTCCTTACCACCCACAAGGTAATGGGCAAGCTAAGTCCAACAATAAAAGTATCTTGAAGATTATAAAAAGAATGTTGGATAACAACAAGAAAACTTGGGATTCTAAGTTGAGATTAGCACTATGGGCTGATAGGATCACAGTAAAGAAAGTAATTGGCAAATCACCATTTGAACTAGTGTATGGAACTCATGCCAAACTTTCGATACACAACCTGCTTCCAGTGTCTAAGTTTATTCTCCTTGAGGATTGGGATGTCCCAGAACCAATGGAGGAAAGGCTAGAACAACTAATGGAATTGAATGAAATGAGGGAATAGACAATGCAGTAGAATAAAAAAATGCAAATGCAGATGAAGTACCTACATGACAAAAAAGCAACATTTAGAAAATTTGAGATAGGTGACATAGTGCTTATTGGAATGCTAGAAATCAAGAAAAGGGGAAGCATGGAAAATTCGATGCCCTGTGGATTGGACCTTTTGTCATCAATGGTAAGGTAGGAGAGGATTCATATTATGTACAGAACATGTCTGGTGAGGAGCAAGAATTGCCAGTACATGGGCAATTTTTGAAATATTTTTTCTCTTAAAAAGAACACAAGAGAAAAGAATTGCTAGTGCATGGACAATTCTGGTTAAACTCTCTAAATGGTCTTTTCCATGCATAGTAGTTTAGAAGAGTCAAATAACTTTCTTAAAGATCTCTCTTATCAAGACATAAAATCTTTTCATAAAGCAATAACCCAAGATCTCCACCACCCATCATAGTTCACCCGTAGTCAAATGAAGAAGGCATTGGTTTGCACCCTAGAGATCTATGGATCTTGCTATGCCCACAAGGGGCACACATCCCCAGAAAGAGCCACTGTTGGGACTGAAATTCCCAAGCTACTTTTTGGCAAATATTAAGTTTCAATCATGTAAAGATTTCAGTATGTGAGCATATATGGAAAGATCCACAATTGTTTTCAAGCATAAATTAACAATTGAGTTGATAGAAATATTTGGATTTGATCTATTCTGATTCCTAAAGACTTAAAATAACATGGTTGAAGTGGTCATTAAAGATGAACCGTAAACAAGGAAGTGAAAAGTTACAAACCTTGTTGAAAATAAAGGAAAAATGGCATTAAGTACCAGAGTTGAATATGGGTGAATTCCTTGTCGAAAATGAATAGGGGTTGCTTTTTGGACCATCTTAAAATTTCCTGTATTTTGCAAGTTATGTGTGTTTTTGGTAAAATGCATTGTGGTATGGGTTTGTATGTTTGTATATACAAAGTCATTTGTATATACAAAGTCTCTCATATACAAAGTCGTTTGTATATACAAAGTCTCTCATATACAAAGTGGTTTGTATGTTGTGTCATTGTATGGTACATATGTAAAGTCCCTTGTATATCGGGTCGTGGTATGGTCGTATAAAGGAGTCATTAGGTTAATGCATTGTTTAATCGTATGCATTTGGCTAATGTTTTATTGTTACATACAAGGTGGACCCGACGAGGTTAAAAGTTGAAATGTATTTTCTATTGGGTCTGTTGCTTGTATGTCATGCTTGCATGTTTGGTTGAACACAACATACAACGCGGTACATACAACATGATATACATTGCCCGGAACTAAAATAATTATGAATTAACGTTAAGTCTTTGTATGTTTGTACTTTGTATGTATGTTACGGTATACATACATTACAATACATACAAGGCAATATGCATAGCACAGAATTGAAATGTTATGAAATACAATTTTATTGTTGTATGTATTTGACATACATTGCCGATATACAATGCATTATATACAAGCCGCAGAACCAAAGGTTTATTAAAGTTGAAAAATTCGTTGTATGTTTGTGCTTTGTATGTATCTGACATACAATGCCAATATACAATGCATTATATACAAGCCGCAAAACCAAAGGTTTATTAAATTTGAAACATTCGTTGTATGTTTGTGCTTTGTATGTATATTAGATACATGCCAATATACATTGCATTATATACAAGTGGCGGAACCGAAAGGCTATTACAAAGAGTTAAATGCTTGTATATTCCACACTTTGTATGTATGTTTCGAACATATATTACATTTGATACATACAAGCCGGATATCAAAAGGATTTCAATATAGAAAAGTCTTTGTATCAGCGAAGCTAAATAAGTCAGAACAAAGCCTGCAAGTCTTGCCGACACGATAGTCATAGCGATGTCGAGGACATGTGAAAGTCATGTTGATACAAAACATAGAAACCCTAAAACGACATTAAAATCTGAATGGTTAAGATATTTTTCTAATAGTTGAAATATTGGTTTTTTGCTGGATATACACAGTGGGGATCAAGTTGTATAAACACCCACGAAAAATATGTTGAGTAACTGGTAAATTATCGATAAGGGAAGTAATTATTTGAGTAAATATATATGTTTAAATAAATTTGTTTTGATCATTTGATCAGAGACTAATTTGTGTTTTATGTGGTCTTTTTAGGAATAATAAAGAAACCCTCGAAGGATATTAAGTAGAGCTATAGTTAAAGATCTTTGTTTGACCCTAAAATGGTTGTCTATTTGATGATTAAAGACGAGTATTAATTTTCCTAAATCTATTTTATTAAGACAAATATTGTGGTTCGGTTATCAATCATCACAACTATTGTAACTAGTCTGAAGCTTGTATGCCACTCTTTATAAGAGATGACCAAGACTAGAATAAGATAATAGAAATAGGGGAGATTACAAAATAGAATAGGGGATACTATAGATTAGATTGGAACAACGATGCTAGTTCACTTTTAATATATTTTATTTCTAGTAGACCATGTGTAAGCATTCTCTAATGAAGTCAAGTTTGTGAACATGAAGCAGTAACTACAGGTTTCGGTATCAACTATCTGTTTAATTTATTCAATTATATGACTATCTCCTTTCAAAGTTTTCTCTATTATTCAATTTGAGTTATGAAGTATATCTTCAAGTTGTCTATACACATTTGTTGTTATAGTATGATAAGATTAACTGGTTTCTACTTTCAGAATTAAATCATTTAAATCTATCATAGTAACTATGAAGACATTGTCATGGATCTGTAAGAAGAGTCATATAGTTAGAGTTGGTCTTCTGTCTCCAGCTTTGATAAAATTGTTACAATTGCAGTATTATTCTAATAGGTTCCTTCAAGCAGGGATTAAATCTTTTTAGATGAATGCAAGTAATTTGATTTTATCAATTGGATATATATAAGTATGGAATATTAACTATTTCCTTGCAGGGTTGTACAAGTTACCTATTCTTTCATGCCAGATAATTCGAGTTTTTTACCAAACAAATAGTCATTTGTTTCATGATCATGCTGACTCTATATTCAATAAGGCACTGTTCTAGTGTTTTCATTATCACTTATACAAATTTACTTTAGATTTACTTAATTAGGTTGCATTATTGTTTTAGCATTACAATTTAGATCATTTAGAATTAACTTGTTGTCTTTTCATCTATTTTATAATTTGTGCCATTATCAATAGTTAGATTAATTCTAATCAAAGTAGTGATCATCTCTTTATCTGCTTTATTAATTAGAGGTTTACCCGCCTAGGTCTGGCAGAGCCTGAAGTGAAGGGGGTTTAGCCATATCTACCCCATGTCAGTTAGCCAAAAATGTCAAGAGAGCCTGGCACCCTCTTAGGGTTGATGACTTGCGTTTTTGAAACCTAACACATGCTCTGAAAATTAGCCAATGGCGTTGTAGGTCATGGCATGCCCTAACGACGTTAAATAGTTTGAAAAGATGGGAATTAAATGGCATGCAATATATTCACGTAAGAATCTATGATGCATAATTATCCAAAAAGAATATAATTCTGCATATGAACTTTAATGCATAGGACTGTACAAAAGGATGATGTTGCTGCAAGCCCCAAGAGATGAGCTATTGGCCAGTCATGCACCTACTTTCCCTCATTGATTTACATTTTTACTACTAGCAACACATGTTGTCGATGAGTTTAAATAATTTGATCCAACAGGGTGAGACAAATATAAAATGGGAATTAATTAAGATGTATGATCTTCTTGCAATAATCAAATATTTTCTCAGAGTAATTACAAAAAAATAATGCAATTCTTGATAAAATGAGGGCGAGGCCTAATTAGGAACTTCAACTCAACATTGATGATGTTAAATAGTTTTATCTGATGGGGTAAAATATGTGAATTAAATAACATCTACGAAAATCTTGAAATGCAATTACAGATCCACATGTGAGTAATAAATGTGTACAGTGCTGAATGGGGTTGTGGTTGAATGGAAAAGGCCAAATGGTTCTCACAGTAGATATGTTGATGGGGAGGAGGTCCCCCTTGTGACCTCCAATGCTTACGAAACAAAAAAATAAATAAATGCATACAATGTATCAGAATTACAGATTTACTTTCAATTTGCATTCTAATTGATTACTTGTGAGATATTAATTGAATAGAATTATAGGTAGACAAGTGATAATTGTAATGAGCCCATATGTACTTTAACTTTCCTAATTTGACACTATAGTGAGTCTCCATTAATACTCAACACAAATAAATCCATAAGACCATTTAATTTTATGTTTATCTTGTAGAAGCCCACAAAAAACTTTAATTTTACCATTACAGTTTATAGTCTGTAGCATTCCTGTAAGAAGAGACATCAAAAACAAGTTTGAAAGTTGAGGTATTCATGTAGCAATCAGGACAAGAAATAGTTGCAAGGAGTACTATTGCTTATCATAGAAGCTTTGTGGGGAATGCAATTCAAATTTTAGTTGCATGTTTAAATTTTTTATTAAATAATCAATTTCAACAGTTGTTTTTAATGATAGTCTAAAATGTCTTTTTTATTTATAATAGTTTATTTGTACTATGTTTCTGGGCTACGTAGAATGTTATCTATTTTCAATGACGAGAATGAAGAATTACAATCCTTTTTGCATAGTGATGTATTATGTCGAGAGTTAGCATTTTTGGCTTTGGCCAATGAGCCATACTTCTACTGTTGGTTAGTTGAGTTCAACTGATTAGGCCATAGATGATACAAAATTAGAATTAAAATTGATGTGTGGATGTGATGGTGTAATGTCAGTGACAATGATAGTAAAAAAGAGTTGATAAATTTAATCCTCCTTTTCTCACGTCATTGTTACCCTCATTTGGTGTTGTTTGGTACATATACTTCAAAATTGAATGGGATGCTAATCACTAACATTGTGAGTGACAATGTTATTCAATATGTCACAGAAAGGTTCCCCATCAACTAGGTCATTTTGGATTACACTAAAAAATTTGTAAGACATCATAGAATTCATACTCATAGACGAGAAAGATTTTGAAGGACAAGGGAAAGGATGAACTATTCTTGAAGGTCCAAGTATGTTTTCAAAATTTTCCTCTAGGTTGTTTTGAAGGCCAAGAATAAACTATTCTAGGTTTCAAAGTTGCCTATAAGTGTAGCAGTGTAGCTTGTAACTTGTTACTTTTTTCTTAAATGTAAATAATGAGTTTAGGGTTTGCTAGCATTTATCCTCAAAATCAATATGGTTTTGTGGCTTCATATTATTCAACAATGTTGAGAAAGTGAGACAAATGTAAATACTAAATGCCCATTTCTTTTTCAATTATTGTTTTGTTTGAAATCACAAATATATTTCAAGCTTTATAAATACTAAAATTAAATCTACTCCAAGACTATCTTAAATATATGTGCAATATATATATATATATATATATATATATATACACACACACACACACACACACACACACTACATTACAAAGATAAATACTACAAATTTGACTTTAGTCTTTATAATAATAAATTTCTCAAAATTCCCTATCTACAACAAAAGATTGGCTTCCAAACTTGGGCCTGATGACAAATTCAATCAGTTGGTGAGGTAATGGATGAGACATTCCTTTAGGGTGGTGAAATCTCTCTCTCTCTCTCTCTCTCTCTCTCTCTCTCTCTCTCTCTCTCTCTCTCTCTCAATTTGTCATGATTTTTTTGTGAACTCTCTTGGCTCTCTACAACTTTCTGAAACTTGGCAAAGTTTCGCTCTCATTATGACTTTCTACAACATCCCATTGTTCTCTCTCAAGGCTCCTTTGTAGCTGTACTCTTTTTGTACAAGCTCAAGTGAGTTCATTGACATTTTTGTGGCTTCCTTCAAAGGGTTTTCTTGAAACCATTGCTTGTTGGGTCACTCTACTTCATTTGGGTAGTTTGCACCTCATCCAAATAGGTTAGTAAGTTTCATATTTCTCTCTTTTATGTCATTATAGTAGGGTAGTCCATTGTTGCTAGTTGCATAGTGTGGTTAACTCTCATTTTCCTCTCTCTTCATAGCTATTGCACTAGTTTTTCATTTGGTTTTTCAGTAGACCAGTTTACTTGCAAAATGCACTTATTGTCACTATTGTTATTCCATTCTTTTCACACATAGAAAGTAGTATCACACATTTTATTTTCAATATTTCTCTATCTTGCTTTCCCATTGAGGTTGAAAGACCAAAATAGGGGCTTAACCTAAAGGCAAGCTCCCAAGTAGTCCAAACTATTTTCCCATTTTTTTTTCTAGGTTGAAGATTTAGGTGAAAATCTTCATTCCTCTTCAGAGTCTTGTGAGCTCTTTATTGAGACTTTTAATTTTTATTATTTATTTTATCTATTTCAATTTTATATTTCATCTCTTGTATATATAAGTTTATTTATGTCACTTGGAAAATGTTGGGTTGGTTTCCTATTTTTTTTTGTGCTTTCAGAACCACAATACGATGTGCATACATCCTTATGATGTATTGGCATCCTTGGTAGTTGCCTTCATCTTCTAACTCTAGTTTTTGTAGTATTTTTCATTTTTAGTTATGTACTTGAAATTTCATAATTTTTGCTATAGTAGTTCATTTCCAACACTTTATTAGTTCTTCCCCATCTTTCAAGCAATCAATTTAGTTTATTTTCTCATATCATTTAGGGAAAAATGAGTCTATTGGCATTGGTCTATCTAAATAATTAGGCAGAAAAACTAGACAGGGTCCTAGTGTAGTTGTAGTAAAAAAATTCCCTTGGTTAATACATTTTAAACAAGGTGTAATTTTTCCTCTACTATAGTAACTGCACTATTATAAAGTGCCAAATTATATTTCCTTGGGGGAGTTCTTTGATTGAGTAATTTGGGGGGGGGTATTGATGTGTTGTTTTCATTTTCTCTTTGAGTTATCATTTTTGCTTCTCCATGGGTCATTCTAATTTTCCTCATTTAACTCCATACAACTATGCCACATGGAAACAAAGTTCTTGGAATTCTTTAATGGAAGAAGGATATACTCACTACATTGAGGAAACCATTCCAGAACCAAAAGATGGTAAGGAAATGAGTGAATGGCTCATCAACAATACCAAGGCACATAGATATATACGTCTATTTGTCTCTCCTGGCCTTCTTTTTCATATTGATAAGTGTAAAATACCTAAGGAGGATTAGGACAAGCTTTCTCAATTTTATGGTCAAGCTGATGATATTAGGGGATATCAAATTGAGAGTGATCTCACCAATGTAGATATAAAAAGTTTTGACAATATCCAAGATTATGTAACCAAAGTTATGAATTAAGGGCACAACTCAACGAATGGGGTATTGAGAAAAATGATGCACAGTTGGCCTTCAATGTGTTAATCAATCTTTCTTCTGTATATTCAACATTTGTTTCAAGTTTTCAGACTCATTGGTTGAATATGGGAAAGGCCTACAATATGCCATAATTTGAGACATTTTTAGAAATATTTATGCTTGAACAAACAAAGATAATCACAATGGGTATTCTCAAGCCATTGAAATAAGAAGCCTTTGTGGTTGGTCATCCACATAATGAGAAAGGCGATAATAATAAATAGAAGCACTTAAATCATAATCCATAGAAAGATAAAACATAATCATCTCTTGCTTCACAAGAAGATTCAAAATCCTCTTCCAATACAAGGGATTCTTAGAAGAAGAAGAGACCAACTTGTTCCTACTGCAAGAAACTTAGTCATGAGGAGTATCATTGTCATACCAAGAAAATTAATGACTCGACAAATATTCTCAAGAAGAATCACATCAATTTTCCATCTTCCCACACACAAGAAGCATCTCTTTCCACTTCTTCAAAATAAAAGAAATGGTAAAGCATAGGCACTTGTTGTGGCAAAGTGATCTTCACAGCAGTGGATACTTAACTCAAGTGTTACACATCATATGGGTTTTGATGAAGAATATTTATCTTGATTGGAGCCTTGTTTGGTGCCACATATTCTTAAAAGTGATGATACTCAAGTCGATGTTGTTAGAAAAAAGTTTAGTAAAATGTATGAAGGACCATTTTAGAATGTTCTTTGTGTTCCTGACTTGTATGCCAACCTTCTTTCAGTCTACCAAATTGCTCATCTTGGGAATGGAAAGAAAGTTGAGTTTTCTCCTGATTCAGTGGTTATTAGAAATCTTGAGGATAATCCCTTTGTTGTAGTGGGAAAGGCCAACCCTAAGTCATGGATATATGCATTATACTACTTTTTTCCTCACTCTCCTATGAATTTACTCACTCATTCAGATTCAATGAGTAAGTTATGGCATGAGCGGTTTGGTAATCTTAACTACCTCTATCTTCAGCATCTTAGTTTACAAAATATGGTCACAAGACTCCCTAAATTAATTTTTTAGATGTTGTGTGTTTAGGGTGTGCTATGGAAAATCATTCAGAGGAGAATTTTTATAAAGGTAAGTCTTGGAGGCCTTCACAAGTCCTTTAGTTGGTTCATATTGGTCTAGTGGTCCCCTTTCTTCTTTAGTAATTTTTTATGTACTCACGTTCATTAATGACTATTCTAGATATACTTGGGTATATTTTCTTTGCCAGAAGGATGAAGTCTTTGATAGATTTCGATACTTCAAGGCTTGTGCTAAGAAGAAATTTGGTAAGTATATCAATATTCTCCATATAGATAATAGTTGAGAATATGTGAACTACTTTGAATAATTCTACACTCTTGAAAGGATTGATCTTTAGCATTCAATTGCATATAGACCAAAACATAATGGTGATGCCAAATGGAAGAACATGACCCTGAAAGAGATGGCTACATGTATGATTCATGCTCATTCTCTTACTCTAAAATATTGGGATGAAGCCATTATTTTTGTTACTCACATTTAGGACCAAATTCCCCATAAAGCCTTGAAATGTATGACTTCTTTTAAAGCTTAATGTGAGAGTGTTATTCCAAAAAGCATGTACACTTGTTAATCAGGACCTATTTCAACACCTTTTTGAATGTTAAACGATTAAATCTTGATCCTGATAAATAAAACCAACAAAATAAAGTTACATCTGGTCTAAAACCACTTAAATGGACACTCTATAGATTTTGTGGGGCTAGAGGACCAGGTCACCTAGTGCCTTGGTCCCGGATGTTAGCCAAGGTGCTATTTTTGTGGTGTTGGCTTAGAACACCTCCTTAGCTTTTAAATGTCAGACCCATTTGGTTTTAATTGTCATTGGTGAGTGGGAATGCATATATAAAAGAGTTTTACAATTTATTTTATTCACTAGATGACAAGAGAAGAATTAGAATTTCTTACATGATTAATCTCCTATAATCAAGTGCTATTCATGCTTGGAATTGCTACATGCTTATGGATGTGATGATGCTCATTTGTAGGTCTTTAAGGAAGCTCAACCTATATTTATCTATCTCCTTGTTGCTATATGATCTTGAGTTATCTCCTCCAACTATGGTTTCACATATCGTAGTAATCTTTATCACTTCATTCATACTTTCATCATATATTGTTGATCTTGCCTCTGCCCTCCTAAGGCATTCACTCTTGAATCACTAATCATCATTATAGTGGAGGTGAAAAGCTAACACGGGGTTTGACTAAGGCAAGCCCCTAAAGACAACACAACCTTTTCCCTCTTTGCTTGTGTGCAAGTTTATGGTATAGGTTTTAGAAGATAAGATCTGGGAAGAAGGAAGGTTTTACAAGTATAGGTCTAGTGAAGCTCAGAGATTCTGTACAACCCTAATTAGGGTCTAGGGCACCCAACATCCTAGTCTTTCTATCCTTCTAAACATAGAACCAGGTTCTTCTCTATGTCTTGGTCTCTACAAGACTTTCTAAATTTTTGTTTTTGTTTCTGATAGTCATATATTTGTAATCTAGGTTAATTAGGGTTTCATCTTTTACCCTATTTTGGGTGTTTGGTAGAATTTAATTGATAGTCCTCTATATAATAAAGGGACAAAACCCTTGGAGTTTGGCTCTCCTTTTTTGGTAGAATTTAGGATTGTTTTTTGTCTCAATGTTAAATTCAAGAAGGTTTGACCTAGTTTAACCTTTTAGGCTAGATCTCTCTTTTTTGTTAAACATATTGGTTAACCCAACATCTCTTGCACCTTGCATCATTATTTATTCATATCTAAGTTTTTTTCTACCCTAGATCTGATTAGGACTGCATCCTCTTATCCATTTTGCATACCTACATAGCTTCTTTCTACATTATTTCAAAATTAGGGTTTACAAAAAACCTTGCGATGTTAGGAAACCTAGTTATTCTTGAACCTAGGGTTTATAGATTAGTGAGTTGTTTTTTATCTTTGTGGCATGATTAAAATGATTTCATTTTTTGTAGCATATTATCTTTGTGTTTAAAGAAAAGACATTCTTGCATGCTTGGATTGAAAAGTGAAAAATCAAGCATTTTAGTCTTACCAAAAAGCATATCAATTGCATTATTTTCATTGCATAGATTTTAGATCATCAAAGAAAGATTTAAATTTCTGAGTTTTACATCAGATCTGATTGGTATTACACAAAATAATCATATCCTATTGCTTTATTTTTCATTTGAACCTATTCATTGCTAGGGTTTGTCAAACAATTTGCATTTTTAGGAAAACCCAGTTAATTTTAAATCTAGGGTTTATGATTCATATCTTGTCTCAAATTTTCTGATGGCATTTGCATTTCAAATCTAATTTTATTTCACTCTAATACATCATATATGTCATCTTGTTTTGGAATTTAAAAGGAAGAACAATTTGGATTGATACATTTTGAAAAAAAAACATTAAATTTAGGGTTTGATTTGAAGATGATTATTGATGATATCTAATTTGCATTGAGTAGTGTTCAAATTGATCAAGGATTTATTATTTCATCATATGTGTTTTCATATGATCAAAAGTGCAAAACATTGCTTCATTTAAACAAAAAGTTAAACTCTTTTTTCATCACATCATTCATCTTTTATTTTTGTGTGCATCTTATGTGTCAGTAAGGGTTCTAAACAATTTATGAGTTTTGTGACCCAGTGCCCTAATGCAAAAACTAGATTGTGCAAAGAAGTCTTTGAATTATGGGTTATAATGCTTTGTATAACACTGATAACAACACATTAGAACCCTAATTCCCAAGTCTAATCACATAAGAAGGTCAATCACTTCTTTCTGATATCCCCTCTTCACATATTCTAGAAGCATTAACTTTTAATGAATCCATACACGTTGAGGACCTTGTGGCTCATATTCCTAAAGCTCAAATTGAAAGATTAGATATAGAGTTGGCTAAATTTCAGTAATTTGTATACTAAGAACATATAGCTAAAGAGGCCATCCTTTTTATTAAGAGTCTAAGAAGTCTATTCTTTGAAGGACAAGAAGGATTAGAGGTCTTGTGTGGCCTTGCTCATATAGTACATAAAAAAATTCTATCTACATCTAGTTGCTCTAAAATCATCAGTAATGTGAGTTATTCTAATTAAATAGGGACTCAAGTGTTGACACCCACACCAACACTTCCTATTCCTACATATACTTAAACTATTCTCACCACAACTACATAGCCAAGTAATAGTGCTACCACATGTGTTGGGTTATCTACTGGAAAACTTGTTCCTCATTATAGTTATGTTCCTTTCAATTATACAAATACTACACCTAGTGTCACAATGTCTACATCAACTCAAACTAAGTGTAATATCACTTTCCAAAAAGCCAATCATATAGTGTCACAACCTATAGTTAGCCCTATCCATTCATACCAATCTCAATGTTGTTCACATTCTAACCCTTTCATCAATCAACTTTTGCAAAATATGAGCTCCATCCAACAACAATCAACAAGCATAAACCAAAGTCCCACCAAACACTCTATGACATCACACTATGTCTGTATCCCTTTATCCTATCCTATCCTAAGAGTTAAAATGCCCAAGAAGTTTGAAACCCCTCACTTTGAGAAGTATAATGGGAAGGGAGACCCTAACAACCATGTGGCAACCTATACAACTATGTGTAGTGATTTCTTCTTTGAAGATGCAATTTTGGCAAAACTCTTTCCTAGGTCACTCAAAGACATGACCTTGGATTGGTTTTTATCATTGCCTCCTAATTCAGTCACTTCTTTTTCATAACTAATCAATAAGTTCCTTGAACACTTTCAAGCAAATATTAGACCTCAAGTCTCTTTGACCGACTTGGTCCATTGCAAGCAAGGAATAAAAGGGAAAGTAATAGATTTCATGGGGCATTATCAAGATCTCTTTTCATAAGTTCAATATTCTATTCCAATTAGTGATGTACAAAGAATCTTTATTGGAAAATTACAACCTCATATTCATGATAAGATATTGTTGATGATTTATGATTCTTTCATTCATATTTGTACAACAGAGCTCTATGATTACCAACTTTTAATTAGTCAATATGAGAAAATCCCTCAATGACTTGAGTTGATCAAACTGAAGCCTCACGCAATCATTCATACAAAAACTTCATTAGGATCAATGTAATTTCAGCTAATAACATAAGAAAACATGTGGTGAATACATCATCTTCTACTCCCACCCCATATAAGTTGAAACCAAAGACAAGACATTTTAGACCATTGTCAGAGTCTCTCTACTCTATAATGATGCAACATTTGAACAACACTCTCTTCAAAATTCCACTTGTTAAACCTATCGATCCAAGTTAGATGTAATCATCTTCTTTTCATTTAAAGGCCTTTTGTCAATTTCACCACACTATCAGTCATGTTAGTAAAAGATCTATGCATCTTGAACATGAATTTGAAGACCTCATTGATTCTAATGTCATTCAGATTTCTTGTGCAAATGATAAAGGAAATAAATCAGTGGCTCCACCTAATTAAAAATTACAAATATATACAAATTCATTACCTCATCGTAAATCCAATGTGGCTTATACTCATCAAGAACAAGACTATCAAGGTGATGTTTGCATGGTAGATGCCCGCCCTCATAAAGAGTGAGCAGAACCTAAACTGGCTATATCATTCACTCCTCATGATGCTACTATTGAACCTTCTTATGGACCCCTATATATCACCATTTGAATCAATGACAAACCTATAAGAGGTGCTATGATATCTCCTATATGCATGGTAAATGTTGTAAATGAATAATTTCTTTACATGCATGTTTTACACCATGATAACAATGATGTATTAGAAATCATGATTAGAGCACACAATGGGTTTATCCTTCAAACTCTTGGTACTTTTACCCTTGTTTTCAAGGTCGGGCAAAGATCGTTGGATGCTACTTTTTTTTATCATACCCACATTGGACTTATTTCATGTGAAGTTGGGTCACCCATGGCTCTGCTCCATGAAGGTGGTCCCCTCTATGGTTCATAAGTGCTTAAAATTTTCATTTGATGGATGTGTGCATGTTGTACATCATAGTCGGTACCATCCCATTTCTTGACATGGACACTTTATAGTTGACTACTTCTAGCCAAAACTAGTTGGAGTTGCTCAAGCTAGAGAGGATTTATTCTAAGTTTTCTCATATTAAA
Organism: Cunninghamia lanceolata; assembly: GCA_027924645.1. Taxonomy (NCBI): domain Eukaryota; kingdom Viridiplantae; phylum Streptophyta; class Pinopsida; order Cupressales; family Cupressaceae; genus Cunninghamia; species Cunninghamia lanceolata. Next base: position 3,071,927 of record BSBN01000334.1, on the reverse strand, counting down.
AATTTAAAGCATAGAAAATTGCAAAGGTCTCACTTAGTAACATACCTCCTTGTGATGTCCCTAGACCTCCAAAATCTTCTGAGGCTATAATAGTAGTTCCCCCTATCCCACAGGTGGCGAATGAAGTTAAGCCTGAACCAAAGATTCTTCCCCATCTTTGAGCATCTAGTAGATATTTTGAGCTCCCCCCTCTGCATCTCTTCAAGGACAATGACGCAACCATTAAGCATAAAATAGACCTCCCCGCAATCGCACTATTAATTTTTTCCCACTTGCCTCTACAGAGATTAGTGGAAATCAATCAATTGCGAGTGTATTATTTCCTTAGGTTTCTCAACCACTTGTGAATTCTCAAGTACTTCCACCTATTTCACATGTTCATAAGGAAGAGAAACCTAGATTGAGGAACCCTACCCCCGTGGTTTCTCAATGTTTTGTGGTTCCTCTTGTTTTTTCTAATGTTCTTGAAGCAAAGGAAAAAAAGTAACCCATGTTGAAAGATACTACAATTCCCTTAACAAACATCACAAACAAATAAAATTGGGAGAGAAAGAAAGAAGCGTTGTCATTCTATGGCTTGCCTTGTTGTAAGAGAGAAGAATCTCTGTCCTCACAAGTGTTTATCATTGATGGATGCAAAAGAGACATTTACTAGTATTTTGTCTTTTGTAGAGAAGGATAAAGCTTCACAAACTATTGTGGAACCTATTGTGCTATATTCCAATAGCGAATATGAAGATAATAATGATATAGGTATGGCTCTTATTCCTTACACAACACTTTATATAGTTCCTCTTGCATCTTGTCCACCTTCCCAAATTGGTCCAAGAAAGACTGGGAGGAGGATGATTTTCTTTAGGCCAAATTGTGAGTCTGGCCCTTATTTCTATTATGTCATTAGTGGATGTGATAGTTTTCCCTCATAATGTTTTGCTCGATTCTTTATTTATGTTGTTATTGTTAGGCTCTCTTTGGATGACCCTTGACGCACTTGTAGGTGCAAGGATACAAAGGGAATGAAATTTGTTGTCACATTCTCTCTATTTGTATCATCATTCTTCTATATGTCATAAGATGCATTATTATTTCCTTTGGGGATGATACAAGGTGTAGGATTGTTTGGCATTCTTTCTTGTTGACCCAAGGTTTTTATTTGATTTCATGTGATATTTCTTCCTTCATCTCCATAGTTATACTAATTAGCAGATGATGACAATTCCAAATATTTACAGTCTTAAGATATCTCCTATTATAAAAACCATTCATACATTGATGCCATTTTGGTAGTTCCCTTTGTGTTGTTACTTCATAATCTAACTTGTTATTTCTTTGATGATGTGATTTATGTGCTATTTTGTTGCTATGCTCTATGTTATACCATGACTACACAAGACATTGTGTATCATGATCATAGCATCACCTTGGTTTTCCATTTGTGGAGCCAACCCCTTGTTGCAATGTAGCTTTTTGGGAACACATATCATATGGGCATGTGCTTTCAGAAATCTCTTGTGCCTATCTTGTGGTTTGTTCTACCTTAAAGAAACTGCTCCCTGATAGGAGTTAGCAATTACTTTAAAGTGGGGGTATACATAGCACTATGCTCTTTTTGGTTACATACTTGTTTATTATTTATGGCATGGAAATCACCTAGTAATTTGGCAGTCCTCACTAGCTCATGATGTTTCCTTTTGGCCCATGAGCCACCTAGTATAATGAATTTTGCTAGCCCATGTGCTTGTGACTTGTTGTGCTCAACTAGTAATTCAGTAGTCCTTACTACTATGATCCATGAAGGCACAATTGAATACAAAGAATACTGAGAGGGAGGGTGAATCAATATTCTAAAAAACTTTTCATTCACACATTTATTAATCCATGTACCAAATTCAATAGCATGAAAGCAAACTAATCACAAGGAGAGCAGCCACAAATACATAACACACGGACAACAAGATTTTACATGGAAAACCCAAAAAGGAAAAAACCATGGTGAGTGTTAGCTCGCAATATATTATGATAGCAATACCTAATTACATAAGGCTCACTGTCATGGGGCTCACTACCCAAAGAAATGCTCACTACAGGTGGACTCACTGTCCACTAAGAAAGAAGGATAGAAGAGAGAAGAAAATTGGCTCACTAGCAGTAGTGAACTATTGCAAATGCATCTACCATATGTTGGATTACAGTTCCATTGAAGGCTCAATACATAGATTAAAATGTCTTCATTATTTATACCCTTCTTTTATGCTCTGCTACATATACTTTGTTTTGTACCCTTATTGTCTTTTTCCACTTTGCAAATTACTTTAGATCATTCACACATCGAATTCACAGTTTATCCATCATTTTTCATCTCTCTAACACTGAAATCCATTGAATATATATATCTGCAACAAGATTCATCTCGCAATTAGGCCGGCTAGCTAGACATGAAATACATATACAAGTGTTATACCTTGTCAACTTAATCTTGCACACAAACAAGAATGCGGACCCAAATAAACATACAATAGTATTCATATAGGTTAGCATCAATCATTCAACCACTTGGATAAATTCTTCAAATAATATATCCTCACTGCATATAGATCTAACTTTCTTGTCAGCTTATCTCTTAAGTACATACTTGACCAGTTCAATTGTCATACCAAAACATCCAATGTGGACCATATGAGACTTTCAAAAACATGGATAACATTCATTATAGATCTCTTAGTATACCTTCAAAACTACAAAACATAACATTTAGCTATTGATAAATGCTGTTCTTAGAACTGTCACTCTGTCACTATGAAACACTGTTAGACTACAAGGAGATAAAGAACAACTTGTAGAATGTGATCAAAAGAACTTTAGAAGTTATAACTCTAGATTTAGGTAGTCATGTTATGTATCTTTGCTTCTTCAAAACCACAAGACAAAATATACAACTGCAGAGGAATGTGGACCCTTTTACTCTGGCATTGTGCACTATTCCTATCTTAACTCTAGTCACCCGGACTTAGACACTTCACCATATGACTTCCGGAGGAAGTCATGACTTGAACACTAGATCATGTGATATCTAAGTAGCTATGAACAACATACTTGAGCCGCATACAAATGTCTTTAACTATGGAGGCATACAATCTAAAACACCGTCACTTACTTTGTATAATGTATACTACCCATACTTAGTCAATTATTCTTCCAGAGTAAAGTTTCTTTTCCATGCCAGTAGAAACTCTTTGCCTTGTTTCCATCAATGACAACATTCAACATTCATCAGAGCAGTGTCTCTTTCCAACAATCTCCTCTTTTGGCATTGATGGCAACACTTAGTGAAAAATGCTTATCTACCCCCCCTTACTATATACACTCTATTTTTCTTCTCCCCTTTAGGTGTTTGCCCATTTTCCACTGGTTTTCTTCTCCCCCTTTGACATCAATGGAAAAGGTGTATGTATAGAAGTCAAAATTGTATCGAAACTGCAAAAATTGCAAAAACTATCATACTTTGCCGCATATGTACAGGTGCAATCTTCAACTTAATTTGTTGTGGGTTGTAGAATGTCATTGAGAATGTTCCTGATTTGAACTGACTCTCTATCTGAACTCTTCTTTGCATTGTCCAAAATTTGAATATGGCCACTTATTAGGAAGACCAAATTTTCTGTATTTTGTACATTGATACGCATGTTAGTTAATTCTTAAACCTTTAAGGCATCTACAACTAGACTTGTCATGAAATTAATTTTAGGGCTTATCCTCCCTCTCAGCTAGCACATTCTATTTTTAATTTCTTCCTGTCTAGTGAGCAGACTACTTATGTTGTTTTGAGTATTCACAACTTGTATTTCCATGCTACTAATAGCGTCAACTGTTGGATCAAAGGTCTTGGAAATATTTTCTAGATGAAGCTCCATGCTTTTGACCTTCTCTTCCATTTCCTTAGTGGTCTTAGGCCATGACAATAAAATTTGTATAGATCACAGGCTTCCTTGATTGAATTCTTCATATTTTTGATGCTACTTTCTAACAAAATTTTGTCACAGTCTAACCTGGTTTTTAACTTTGCTAATCTTTTATCTTCAAATCCCTTTCTAACCTTAATGTTAATAGACTTTTCAAAGGATTCAAAATGAGTACTTATAGAATTTATTAGACCTTTGAGCTGATTAGTTGATGACATTGATGTATCATTCTGGTACGAGGGCATCAGCTTCTCCAGAATACTAGATACTTCATTAATGAGTTCATTGTCCTATATATGTGTTTTCAACATTTCTTCCTGACCCTTAGCTTGCACAATTGATACCAATTTGAATTTAAGCATAGGAGACATAGAATTCAGATTTATTGGTCCTTGTAGAAACTCAGGTAAATCTAAGATTTGTGTTCTTTGTTGCTTTTCCAGAAATTTTCTAGCAAAGTCAATTGGAACTTGATTTGCAGCAGTGTCTCTTGCCACTTGTTCTTCACTAAGTGTAACTCTCTTTCTTTTCTTCTCTTCTACTTCCTTTTCTTTCTCTACTTCAGTTGTGGCTCCAACAATGGATGAGGTCCTTGTTCTTTTTTTGGGGCTAGATGTTGGTTTTTCCATTTCAGATCTCTCATCTTTTCTTTTTGGAGTATTTGTATTTGATGTCCATTCTGCCAGAGCACTTATGGACTTTGATCCTCCTGTTTTGGTTTTTGCCTTACTTGTTTGTTCATTTGATGTTTTCTCTAATTACTCATGTTCCATAGACATTCTGGAGGATAATTCTTTGAATGTCCCAAATCTGTCTTCTTTTAGATCTTTTGGTTTGCTCAATAGTACGTTAGCTAATTCAGTCAAAACATCTTTTGTAACTTCATACCCTAATGCAGGGACCCATACAGTTCTTGGTTCCACGACTTCCATGAAGCATTTGTCTTTGTCTACCATGAATACAATGTCCTTTTTATACTTCATCACTACATTTTTAGGTATCCAGACTCTACATAACATTTTCCTTTGAAAGTTCTTGAAGTATCCCCATAAGATTTCATTCTTCTTTTCTACATTTCCCAAATTCTATAAGTGATTTCTTATCTAAGTGGCTACTCATGTGTGATTGAGCTAGACAATGTTTCCTAAGCCAAGTAGCTCTCTCAAGAAGCAGAAGAGTAGACAAGTGATCAATGTTCCATATTTGAAAGGATGATTAGTCTCTTTTGTTCTTTTTAAGTTCTCCATTAGTTCACTCAAGAGCAATTCACATAGGTCATAATCTGTATTGTTTTTTATCATGTCATATGTTGTGTATAAAGTTGGAGCAGAAACAAAATTTTCCCTATTGGAAAATTATATTTTATATCCAATAATCATTAATGCAAATTTGATGGCTGGATCCTTAATATCATTTACTGTGAGGGCTTTCTTATTAAATTTGGCTCCTATTAGCTGCATTACCACATTGTTCTTTATTTTCTTTAAACTTGGAACCCTCCTGGAGGAACTCATACCAGTTACAACTTTGATAGCTTCTTTAGTTATCATATATGGTTCAGCAAGCCACAAAAACTCATCATGAATCCTGCTTAGAATAATCTTAACCCATGTATCATTCAGGATTGCAGGAAAATCCAACCAAGTGTCTAACTTCTTTTCTCCTAGAACTTTATATTCGTCTTACAACACAACATCAATAGTGGTCAATTCATCCAAGTAAAGTTTTCCTAGATTCATGTGATCATATTCCTCTAGATTGGTATGAATATGTGCCCTAACATCTTCCATATGCATAACTCCACGTGGAGTAATTGAGAATACTCCTATAGGATCATTTTCCAGTGATTTGAACAAATGTTTTTCAAACTTGGGGTGAGGCTTTTTAGTTATCTCAATTACTTGAGGAGTAGACATTTTCCTTGAAATAATTCAAACTTCATAGTAGGGTTTTCAAGCTGTAAATACCTCTTTTTTTGAATTAGGGTTTCCTTCTTGTGAAATCGCTTTGAGCTGTTTTGAATCTCTGGAAATCGTTGATGTCACCTAGGATTCCTTTTCAACTTGATAGCTTGAATGCAAAGTGAATTGTATGTGGAATGAGTTCCTTTTTAACACTTGATATGAAAACCTAAGTCATCATAAATGTAGTCTTTCAAAAAGTTATTAAACACTTCTCTATCAAGCATAGTCGATCTAGATTATTCCATACTATTCTATATTTGATCCTTTTCTTCCATAAATACTTTCAAAAGATTTGTTATATGAAAATTTTCATCATACCTTCGTGTCAGATCCCAGCACTAACTATCCGGCTAGGGGATTAGGATTTTCAATGCAGCTCCCCATGAGCTAGAGCTCCTAATTTACATCCTAGAGGAAGTATCTGCATGTAATGCTAGCCAAAACACAAGTAAAATAGGACACAAACTCAAATTTTTTTTAGAAAATTGCCAATGTTGGCACTAAGAGCAAACTAAGTGCCTAACAATACAATTATTTATAAAAGGATCAATAAATATGCTTTCTTAAAAATTCATAATTATACTTTTACCTAGAGTAAATGAAAATTAGGATAAACCAATTGGAGTGCCCCATTAGAGAACCCCAAAAGGAGCAATGAACAATAGTCCTCATTAATTAAATAAAATACAGGAGTAAGCTAATAAAGTAAACTATGTTAAATAATTCTTTTTTTTTTTACTTACAAAACACTTGAAATTATTCTTAAGTAAATAAAATAGCTCCAAGGTAAATGAAATAAGTATTCTTAAGTAAATAAAATAACTCCTAGGTAAATAAATAAAATAATTCTTAGGTAACTAAAATAAAATATTTTGCTGCACAAAAGTATGAATATTCTTATCTTTTACTTATAATCCTAAACTTAACAATAATCATATTGCAAGAATGCTATTTGTTTATTTAATATTTGTCACGGAAATCACTTATTTCTAATTTACTAATGGTATCATATGGGTAATTATTTGTTTCCAATTCTCTCAATAACAATTTTTCTTACTACTATAATATAATCTAATTAATAAAAGAACAATTTAGATTCTGGATAATTAACCATAATTACAAAGAAAAAAACATACAATATCCTACTCCTTAGAAATATTAAGAGATATGTCAATAGGAACTGCCCAAGAGTTCAAAATTTTTTACCAATGTAGTATGTAGATATATTTTACAACAGTATTCACATTTCTATTAAAATTGCATATTTGACCATTTCTTTATTCCCATTGTACCCATTTAACTTTATGAAAATTACCTTACTTCTTAGAATATTCATCATGTCTCTTTTAATATAGGGTATATTTTATAATAATAATGTGACGCCCCATACAATGCACTACACAAAAAGGAACAAAAAAGATTTTTTTTTGTCTAAATGCAAATATATGACAGTCACCACCTTAAGAATTTAATTTACTGTGTGTGATTAAGATATCCAAGAATTAAGTTATTTTGTTTTATTTAACAAACCCCCTCTTCATGATTCTACAAGAATGAGAAAATGCACAATTTTAGTTATACATTATTGTATTGACTATATTCAAATTATTATATTCAACGAGAATGTTAAATAGTTAATAGTTTAAATACAACTTAAATGATTGATGACGAGACTAATAATAGACACTAGAATAGAAATATTTACTATGGAAAATGTTATTCTACATGAGATAGAAAATGCAATTATTAAGCCTAACTGTGGGTTCAAGGAAATTTGGCAGCTACACACTCCACTTTCAATACCTTAGCACTGTGTAAATTACAACAGAAAAGAATGCGAGCCTAGTTTTTTTTCTAGTGAGAAGAATATAGGATTAAATAATAGAATGATATTTCCACTACAAGTGGTAGGGTTATTCCAATCAATCACAATGTTTAACATGACAAATAAAAAGAAACTTACCTTTTCTTATTTCTTTTGTTCTTATATGTCCTTATTGGGTGTGGGTTTCCCAACCCTAAAAGAGTTATTACCCTAACATTGCCCTAACTTAACAGCAAAAGCATTTTGAGCTCTTTTGTTTTTTGGTCAACAGGGTAACCCTAGGTGACAACAAGGGAGCCAGGGGAATATGATTCATATGCTACAGAAGGTCAGTTGAGACAACAAATGAGGTCTTAATCTCAAGCTGGTTGTAGATTTTCTTTCTCAATGAATGCATTTACCTTTCCTTAGTCGTGAATTTGTTTCGGCTATTACATTATTTTTTATTTTTTTTCTCTTTCTTTCTTGAAATGTATCTTCCATATGATAGGTTGCTTGTTTAGCTTTGACCCTCTTGCTAATCTTGGCATCATTTGACTACAATAGTAGCAACAATGTCTACAGGATACAAGAAGAGTTGGGTAGTTTCCTTCTGGCCATGGCCCTGTTGACTTCTTTTGAAGGCATAAGGTTCCTAGTTTATAATAAGGCTCTAGCTTAGCATGGACGACATTATAGAATATGCAAAAATCTACAAGTGAAAGATAAAGCATTTCCTGTGAGCTAAGAGTTACAGACAAAATATCTATCCAGAGATGCTCTTAAAATTTTAAACTAGGAGAGTAAATCTATAGATTCAAACTTCAGTCCATACCACGTCTTAATGCTAAATATTGTTTCCTCTCCTTTTTTTTCTTTTCCTAGAATGGTAGTGTGGTGATTAAGTTTTATAAAAGATGTATGGTATGAGGATATGCTATGAAAAAAAATATTTCTATCAGGTTTCTAACCACAGAGCTACAATTGATATAAGCTCAAGAAAATAATTTCCATGTTTGTCTCTAGGTAAAAGAAGGCAACAAAAGATATGATTCATCTATGAAAAATAGGGTAAAAAAAATAGTAAATAACCTGGCATTCCTCTTGCTACTAAGTGTATAATGAGGGAGAGAAATTATTTGCAAATCATTTCATTTATACAGTCAATCTAAATGCTTCCCAGTAGAAAAGGGTAATTCCATTTTAAGGAGATTTGTCCCTTGGTGTATAGAAATAATTGTTGTTATCTAACTCTAGAAGAAACAAATCATGAGATATCGATTAAGAGGATATAGATAAAGATCCATTTAATGTTCTTGACAAAGGGAATTTAAAATCTGAGGAACACAGGGATACTTGGGTTGCAGTAGCATAAAGTGACTGTTGATCTAATTTTTTTTTTCTTTTATATATATAGGTGTATGATAGGGAATAATATATACAATAAATTACTTCTATGCATTTTCTAGATACAAGCATGGTCTTTTTCTTTGATAGAACAAAGATTAAACATGTTTCATTTTAATAGCCAAACTTCATACAAATTATATTCCATAATAGTATTTCTTAACATTGATCACTCCTTGATTTCTTCCAGGTTTACAGTTTCTCCAATTAAACATTTATTATCTGAGTGACTTTCTGTTCACTAGACGCCTTTTTCTTTCCTACAACCTTGCTACACCTGCACATAAACTCAAGTTCTATGGATTTAACTAGTGGGCTGCTCACCTCCTAGCCTAGGGCAGTAGCTGCCCACCCCTGAGCTAGGGGAAAACACCAGGAGACCAAGGTTTCTAAGACCATGCTCATTCTTTTACCCACAGAAACAAATACACCTTTCATGCACATAACATACTGACCCATTAAACATTTAGCATTTATAGGTTCCACACAAGTCACAAGAAGTATCTTGTAGACAACTTCAATAAGGGGGAAAAAGTAGGATGGCTCCCTGTAGAAGATAATCAAAGTCCTGTAGGAAACTTCTTATATGGGGTACCCTTACACTTCATATGCTCTTGTTAGGGGGTACTCTTACCCACAAATTTTTTTTGCACATAATCACATGGGTACTCATACCCATAATTTCTTGAGAAGACAATTACAGGGGTGCTCTCACCCATAAAATGAATTATTCACTAGATCAAGGGCATTCTTACCCAACACATCCTTCCTACAGGGACCATCCCTGCCTTGACCCCATACAAAAATGTTATACACAAATTCTTCCCCACTAATGCACACAGACATTAAACCATTCTTAATAATTTTCACACAGACATAACAAATCAGCATAGTTCAACAAAAAATAACATGACACACAATTTCCAATTATAAAAGTAAATATACATAAGCATTTTCTTTCTTATTTTCCTTTCTATCCTATAACCATTATATAATTTCACTCTTATAATAGATTAGTAGGTGTTACACAATAAAATTTTGCATTCTATTTTCCATTAACATTTGTTCCTTTTTAGCAGGGAATTTCACCTACTTACCTAGACTATTCAACAACTTCTGTGGACTGGTTCATCTCCACATGCAGCTCCCTTCTTACACCTAAGTCCCCCCCCCAATTTTTTTTCCAGAATCCCCCCAGGAATTACAGTCGTTAGAAAATTTTTTTAGTGGCTAGAGAAATTACAGCCAGGTTACATATGTCCTTTAGGGCAACATGTGTCTCCCCTAAGTGGTCAACATGTGTCCAAATGTGGACAATATGTTGTCACCTTGGGTGGACATGTGTCCTTACCATAGACCCCTTTTCAACAATTAAGAAAAAAGTATTCCCATCCAACTTGAAAATAATAATAAAAAGATGCCCAAAAATCATTTTTTTCCCTTCATCTTATTATATTTCTTTAGAGGGGCCCACCTAGGTCTAGGACAAGGGTGCATATTTTCTTTTTTATCTTCTTATTTTTAAAAAAGAAAGGGTACTAATTTTAATTAAATAGAATGGGATCAGACCTTAATTTTAATCCTTATTTCAACACAAGTCTTTCACATTAAAACAAGTTGATATACAATGGGTCACATTGACAACCAAAATTCACACATGGATTTACATACACAACACTATCATGAGCACAATGACATAATGAAAACAAGGACCCACACACTAGACATTGATGCCCAACACATGACTATAAAAGTGACCTAAGCCTCTCCATAGAGGCTAGGTCAGCTAACTGGGGAACCACATTGGGTCTCCAAGTGTTTTCCCTCATTTCCACTGGCTCAATCTGCACACTTGTTTCACATTGTTAGTTACAATATCCATAGCCAAAGAAAACTATAATTAACCATCCACCACTTCATATACATATATTCTAATCATTCTTGCAATATAAAAGAAAATCAATTTCAATGCACATGAGAGAATGTACATATATATATCAAATAGAGTCTAGATCAATGAGTCACATCATTCATAACAAGGTATATGAATTCACACAATATAATCCATGGAATCATTTATTGCCATTTCTCAATAAGAAACATAGTCTACTAAAAAAAGATACAAGGCAGGATCTAAGAAGTATCACATATTGTTGAATGAGGATGTGCTAATATATTTAAGCATATACCAACCTTAGTCCAAGTCAAAATCATACATCTTGATCAAGTATATAACCATTCCCATAATCAAAAACTAGGAGAACCAACATTTAATATCACATCATAGAACTATAATGGCAAAATGTAAGATCACTTCCTGTCATAATGGTGGGTACCAAGGAGGGGTCCTACATTCTCGCCCCATAGGCTTAGACTTCCTCCTGGAAGCCCCTAAGAGAAGAGGCTATTTTGACAAATTATTTTACCTCATCATATAACAATAAGAAACCATATCATGTCAAGTCACATATTCTATTTTAGTAAAAAAAAATTAACATTTGATTCTCAACAACACTCAATGACTCATATAACACAAAACCCAATCCCACATATAATACATCATCCAAATTTAGAGTCTCCTTCACATCGTATACCTCTCCTAGGTGAATCACATGACGAAGACCATAATCATGTGTATCAACCTATATACTCATCACCAAGACATCATATGACTCACACCACAAGGCTCAACAAGAAAGGGGTATTATGAGGAGAACAACACTAATATACCACTGAGCAATCCATAGTACCATAGAGTCAATAACCAATGAATGAATAACCATGCAATGTAGAATCACTACCAATATCAAATAGTATGACACCGTATAATCTCACCTCTGAAGGAAATATCAATATCACCCATATCATAGTGCCAAATAACAACTGAATAATGAAGCCATGTAGAATACCACTGTGCCAAGTAGTAGATTATGAAGGATGGTCTTAGTGTCCTCTGTAGCAGCCCTCCATACATAACTCAATATGAACAATATTCTCCAAGCCATCTACTCCCCTATACAACCTATCAGTGATCCCACTAGGATATAATAGTAAACAATAGTCACATCACTTCCACACATACTAGCAGTAATTAAAGTGCCTCAAATGAGAAAATTAAAGAAGTAAAGCAAACTCATAAATTAAACCTCAATAAGGTAGAAGAAAAATAAAAATAATAATAATAATAGTAATAATAAATCATAGAAGAAGTGGAGATCAAATAATAATCATTGCATTATCCCAAGTGAATCCAAGAACATGTCCTTGAGGTAAAAGGACTAACTCACACATAAAAATGGCCAATTAACCCAAAGTAACAAAACATTGCTGGCTTGCAAGCAAAATATTCAACACCTAAACAAATAATCCAATAATCTCTTAGAAATTTGCACATTACAAACATAATTTGACCTTGCATCAAGGTCACCTAAGGGGAGGAGGGGAATCATACAGTGGTCTCTAACCACATAAGATAATAGCATGCAATATCGTGGTGGTCTCATACCATAGAATAATATGGTGGTTCTCAAACCACATAATAGTATGGTGGCCACAAAATAGTATGGTGGGTTTCAAACCACAAAATGGTATGGTGGTTCTCTAACCATAGAATAGCATGGTGGTTCTCAAACCACAAAATAATATAGTGGTTCTCTAACCATAGAATAGTATGGTGGTTCTCAAACTATAGAATAATATGGTGGTTCTCTAACCAAAGAATAGTATGGTGGTTCTCAAACCATAGAATAATAGGGTGGTTCTCTAACCATAGAATAGTATGGTGGTTCTCAAACCACATAATGATCAATAAAGAATTTACCATATCATAATAGGTGTGCCACACAATCTAAAATGGTCTGAACATATATCTGCATGACGAATCCACATGAATAGGCATATACCAACATACCAAGGTCCACTGACATTATTCCAAATAGAGAACAATAAACCTCATACTTATACTGATGGCCACAACAAAAGTTATATCATTCCTATATCATAGTATCATTCACTATTATCACATTACACACAATTGTCACTTCATCAAGCTACCATCCCAAATACCTGAAATCCCTGATGAAATCAATATAACTGCCATGTCTCTGTATCTAGAACTGAGTATATGTTCAGGGTACATTATGGTCCATCCTAAACCCCTGGAACAAAGGGATAGGGGAAATGGGTTATCCACCTACATGTACAAATATCACAAGGGCATATCTTATATCACATACTGGAGGCATGACTACAATGTTAATTGTCATTTACACATCACAACACATATCCCCATTACACATGCATAACATTACAACATCACAACATTGTCTAGGATAATTAGTCAAGTGACTGTGAGGGAATACCCTCAATTAGGGGTGACATTAAGACATCACAAAATTCACTAGTATTCACACATCTCAACACATATTAGATTACACATACTTATGACATTGTACCTCATGAATAAGAACTCACAAATTTCACTTACTCCTACTAGGTTCATTTCTTAAGCAGTTGAGTAGGTTTATTTATTTTTATAACAACCTTATAATGCAATAATTATCTCATTTTCAATCATACACTAATTTGTCTTGTAATTATAGCTTATCTTTGTACCATGCACTACACTTCCTATGTTCCACTAGGTCTTTACTCATATAATTTAACATTGTACTATTGTTTCAAAAGGGAAATATTAGGTAAATGATTGCTTCCAACATTTTATCCCAGTTTCATTTCTTTCCCTAGCATAACTAAGTTTTCTATGCTTCCAAGTTTTGTCTATGTCTTCATGTGATTTTCTAATACTCAAGGAAAGATGCAAGGAAGTCCTAATTTCCAAAAATAAATGCTTTATAAATCAATCCTAATTAGGTACATTCTACAAATATGCAATACTAGAAGGGGATACATCATTAAGGATGACACAAGCAACTATTTGATTCCCTAGCTACAAATGAATGTCTTACATTTATATACTTACTTTGACTAGATTATCGAGCACATTTTACAACCATCTTTTCACATCTAAATTTCTTCAATAGCCATGAATGCAAGTACATACACATAAGAGAATGATTCCCCAAGTATGATCTAACTCTTGACCAACATAGACTCATATAGTGGCCACTCACAAAAGGTTTATATACTTAAATGCTAGGAAATGTAAGAATTTAAAACAAAATATTGATTGAATTTCACTAAACATGTTGCATTCATTACTGTCTATTTTATTTTATTATTATTATTATTATTTTTAATCCATATTTAAACCTACTCTTAAATGTTTAATTCCAATAATTTCCATTACTCAATTATAAAGTAGTGAAGTATAAGCATAAATATATTCTATCGAACCTCAAAATCTACAAGGACAAGATTCACTTATTCATAGAAATTATGCAATTGCACATTTCCTACCCCTAATCTATTTAGACAATTCCTCATTTATATAGATTTAAGCCTCTTAAGAATACAATCAAAGATTTGGAATCAATTTGATTTACCAACTAAGTAAGCATACTATAAAACATTTAAAGAACATACAATTAAGGGGGTGTCACATTAGGACTATAAAAAAAATTGCAAGTTTAAGATTCAGGGGAGGCATACAAGATCAATTCTAAAATGCTCGAGTTTCAAATATGATAATGACTCTAACCTAGCACCTTAAGTCTGATTATGTTCTTTTAAAAGATCAAATAAGTCACATTCTAAAAGTGACGATACTTAATAACAAGTATTTATTTAAGGTGAAGGAAAATGTACTATCACATTTACTAATTTAACATTAAGAAGCTATAATGATCTACACAATTTCAACTATTCAATTTGTTTTTTTTTTTTTACAATGAAGAATTTGAATTATATGCCCATTCTAAAATATTCAATAACCATATTATACAAAATCATGATTACCTAAAGAAAAGAAACCAAATTACACTTTGAACTAATGTTTTCACTAACCAATTGTATTTTTTTTATTATCACATCTACCCTATTATAATGCTAATAAGAAGATAACACAATAAAAAAACTAATAGTTGTATGTTGCTACACATAAATAAATCTTTGAATACTTATAATGATTAATTTCATTCATATGTTCTACTTGTGGTTTACACATTAGGTATGAGGAACGTATATCTATAATATGATACATATATCTGTAATATGATTCCAATGACAAAAAGAAATTCATAAAAAAAATATTGTTTACTTCAAAGTGATAAAACTAATTCAGCATGCAATGATATACAAACAATGAACTCACTCGACAATCTAAGACCCAACTAATTCCCAGAGCTCCCAGTGTCACTAAACTTGGGTCTGATACCTATGTAATACCCGCCAAAACACAAGTAAAATAGGACACAAACTCAATTTTTTTTTTAGAAAATTGCCAATGTTGGCGCTAAGAGAAAACTAAGTGCCTAACAATACAATTATTTATAAAAGGATCAATAAATATGCTCTCTTAAAAATTCATAATTATACTTTTACCTAGAGTAAATGAAAATTAGGATAAATCAATTGGAGTGCCTCATTAGAGAACCCCAAAAGGAACAATGAACAATAGTCCTCATTAATTAAATCAAACACACGAGTAAGCTAATAAAGTAAACTATGTTAAATAATTCTTTTTTTTTTTTACTTACAAAACACTTGAAATTATTCTTAAGTAAATAAAATAACTCTTAGGTAAATGAAATAATTATTCTTAAGTAAATAAAACAACTCCTAGGTAAATAAATAAAATAATTCTTAGGTAACTAAAATAAAACATTTTGCTGCACAAAAGTATGAATATTCTTATCTTTTATTTATAATCCTAAACTTAACAATGATCATATTGCAAGAATGTTATTTATTTATTTAATATTTGTCACGGAAATCACTTATTTCTAATTTACTAATGGTATCATATGGGTAATTATTTGTTTCCAATTCTCTCAATAACAATATTTCTTACTAATGTAATATAATCTAATTAATAAAAGAGCAATTTAGATTATGGATAATTAACCATAATTACAAAGAAAAAAACATACAATATCCTACTCCTTAGAAATATTAAGAGATATGTCAATAGGAACTGCCCAAGAGTTCAAATTTTTTTACCAATGTAATATATAGATATATTTTACAACAGTATTCACATTTCTATTAAAATTGCATATTTGACCATTTCTTTATTCCCATTGTACTCATTTAAGTTTATGAAAATTAACTTACTTCTTAGAATATTCATCATGTCTCTTTTAATATAGGGTGTATTTTATAATAATAATGTGACGCCCCATACAATACACTACACAAAACGGAACAAAAATGATTTTTTTTTGTCTAAACTCAAATATATGACAGTCACCACCTTAAGAATTTATTTTACTGTGTGTGATTAAGATAACCAATAATTAAGTTATTTTGTTTTATTTAACAAACCCCCTCTTCATGATTCTACAAGAAGGAGAAAATGCACAATTTTAGTTATGCATTATTGTATTGACTATATTCAAATTATTATTTTCAACAAGAATGTTAAACAATTAATAGTTTAAATGCAACTTAAATGATTGATGACGAGACTAATAATAGACACTAGAATAGAAATATTTACTATGGAAAATGTTATTCTACATGAGATAGAAAATGCAATTATTAAGCCTAACTATGGGTTCAAGGAAATTTGATAGCTACACACTCCACTTTCAATACCTTAGCATTATGCAAATTACACCTGAAAGGAATGCGAGCCTAGTTTTTTTTCTAGTGAGAAGAATATAGGATTAAATATCTAGAATGGTATTTCCACTACAAGTGGTAAGGTTATTCCAATCAATCACAATGTTTAACATGACAAATAAAAAGAAACTTACATTTTCTTATTTCTTTTGTTCTTATCCGTCCTTATTGGGTGTGGGTTGCCCAACCCTAAAAGAGTTATTGCCCTAACTTAATAGCAAAAGCATTTTGAGCTCTTTTGTTTTTGGTCAATAGGGTAACCCTTGGCGACAGCAAGGGAGCCAGGGGAATATGATTCATATGCTATAGAAGGTCGGCTGAGGCAACAAATGAGGTCTCAATCTCAAGCTGGTTGTAGATTTTCTTTCTGAATGAATGCATTTACCTTTCCTTAGTCATGAATTTGTTTTAACTATTTCATTATTATTATTATTATTATTATTATTATTATTATTATTATTCTCTTTCTTTCTTGAAGTGTATCTTTCGTATGACAGGTTGCTTGGTTATCTTTGACCCTCTTACTGATCTTGGCATCATTTGACTACAATATGGTTCAGTCTGCAATAGTAGCAACAATGTCTACAGGATACAAGAAGAGTTGGGTAGTTTTCTTATGGCCACGGCCCTATTGACTTCTTTCGAAGGCATAAGGTTCCTAGTTTGTAACAAGTCTCTAGCTTAGCATGGAGGACATTATAGAATATGCAAAAATCTACAAGTGAAAGATAAAGCATTTCCTTTGAGCTAAGAGTTGCAGACAAAATATCTATCCAGAGATGCTCTTAAAATTTTAAACTAGGAGAGTAAATATGCAGATTCAAACTTCAGTCCATACCACGTCTTAATGCTAAATATTGTTCCTCTCCTTTTTTTTTTCTTTTCCCAGAATGGTAGTGTGGTGATTAAGTTTTATAAAAGATGTATGGTATGAGCATATGCTATGAAAAAAATATTGCTATCAGGTTTCTAACCACATAGCTACAATTGATTTAAGCTCAAGAAAATAATTTCCATGTTTGTCTCTAGGTAAAAGAAGGCAGCAAAAGATATGATTCCTCTATGTAAAATAGGGTAAAAAAATAGTAAATAACCTGGCATTCCTCTTGCTACTAAGTGTATGATGAGGGAGAGAAATTATTTGCAAATCATTTCATTTATACAGTCAATCTAAATGCTTCCCAGTAGAAAAGGGTATTTCTATTTTAGGGAGATTTGTCCATTGTTGTATAGAAATAATTCTGATTATTTAACTCTAGAAGAAACTAATCATGAGATATCGACTAAGAGGATATAGATAAAGAGCAATTTAATATTCTTGACAAAGGGAATTTAAAATCTAAGGAACACAGGGATACTTGGGTTGCAGTAGCATAAAGTGACTATTGATCTAAATCTTTTTTTTTCTTTTATATATACAGGTGCATGACAAGGAACAATATACACAATAAATTACTTCTATGCATTTTCCAGATACAAGCATGGTCTTTTTCTTTGACAGAACAGAGATTAAACATGTTTCGTTTTAACAGCCAAACTTCATATAAAATATTTTCCATAATAGTATTTCTTAACGTTGATCACTCCTTGATTTCTTCCAGGTTTATAGGTTCTCCCATTCAACATTTATTATCTAAGTTACTTTCTGTTCACTAGATGCCTTTTTCTTTCCTACAACCTTGCTACACCTACACATAAACTCAAGTTCTATGGATTTAACCAGTGGGCTGCTCACCTCCCAACCTAGGGCAGTAGCTGCCCACCCCCGAGCTAGGGGAAAACACCAGGACACCAAGGTTTCTAAGACCATGCATATTTTTTTACCCACATAAACAAATACACCTTTCATGGACATAACATACTGACCCATTAAACATTTAGCATTTACAGGTTCCAAACAAGTTGCAAGAAGTATCCTGTTGACAACTTCAATAAGGGAAAAAAAGTAGGATGGCTCCCTATAGAAGATAAGCAAAGTCATGTAGGAAACTTCTTATATGGGGTACTCTTACCCTTCATATGCTCTTGTTAGGGGGTACTCTTACCCACAAAAATTTTCTCCACATAATCACATGGGTACTCTTACCCACAAAAATTTTCTATACATAATCACATGGGTACTCATACGCATAATTTCTTGAGAAGACAATTACAGGGGTGCTCTCACCCATAAAATGAATTATTCACTAGATCTAGGGCATTCTTACCCAACTCATCCTTCCCACATGAACCATCCCTGACTTGACCCCATACAAAACTATTATACACAAATTCCTCCCCACTAATGCACATAGACATTAAACCATTCTTAATAATTTTCACACAAACATAACAAATCAGCACAGTTAAAAAAAAAATAACATGACACATAATTTCCAATTATAAAAGTAAATGTACATAAGCATTTTCTTTCTTATTTTCCTTTCTTTCCTATAACCATTATATAATTTCACTCTTATAATAGATTAGTATGTGTTAACAATAAATTTTTCCATTCTATTTTCTATTAACATTTGTTCCTTTTTAGCAAGGAATTTCACCTACTTACCTGGACTATTCAACAACTTCTATGGATTGGTTCAGCTCCACATGCAGCTCCCTTCTTACGCCCCAGTCCTCTGCCCCCAATTTTTTTTTCTAGAATTCCCCCAGGAATTACGGTTGTTAGAAATTTTTTTCAGTGGCTAGAGAAATTACAGCCAGGTTACATATGTCCTTAAGTGAAGCATGTGTCTCCCCTAAGTGGTCAACATGTGTCCAAATGTGGACAATATGTTGTCACCTTGGGTGGACATGTGTCCTTACCATAGACCCCTTTTCAACAATTAAGAAAAAAGTATTCCCATCCAAGTTGAAAATAATAATAAAAAGATGCCCAAAAATCATTTTTTTTTCCTTAATCTTATTATATTTCTTTAGCGGGGCCCACCTAGGTCTAGGACAAGGGTGCATATTTTATTTTTTATCTTCTTATTTTAAAAAAAGAAAGAGTATTAATTTTAATTAAATAGAGTGTGATCAGACCATAATTTTAATCCTTATTTCAACACAAGTCTTTCACATTAAAACTAGCTGATATACAATGGGTCACATTGATAACCAAAATTCACACATGGATTGACATACACAACACTATCATGAGCACAATGACATAATGAAAACAAGGACCCACACACTAGACATTGATGCCCAACACATGACTATAAAAGTGACCTAAGTCTCTCCATAAAGGCTAGGTTGGCTAACTAGGGAACCACATTGGGTCTCCAAGTGTTTTCCCTCATTTCCACTGGCTCAATCTGCACACTTGTTTCACATTGTTAGTTACAATATCTATAGCCGAAGCAAATTACAATTAACCATCCACCACTTCATATACATATATCTAATCATTCTTGTAATATAAAATAAAATCAATTTCAATGCACATGAGAGATTGTACATATATATATATATATATATATATATATATCAAATAGAGTCTAGATCAATGAGTCACATCATTCATAACAAGGTATACGAATTCACACAATATAATCCATGGAATCATTTATTGCCCTATCTCAATAAGCAACATAGTCTACTAAAATAAGATACAAGGCAGGATCTAAGAAGCATCACATATTGTTAAATGAGGATGTGCTAATATATTTAAGCATATACAAACCTTAGTCCAAGTCAAAATCATACATCTCAATCAAGTATATAACCATTCCCATGATCAATAACTAGGAGAACCAACATATAATATCACATCATAGAACTATAATGGCAAAATGTAAGATCACTTCCCGTCATAATGGTGGGTACCGAGGAGGGGTCCTACACTGCACCAAACGCTAGTGCAAATTTGTCCTTGAATTCAATCACATCTTTCATTATCCATATTTTTCCCATCTCTTTCTTGGTTTCAACCGGATCAACCTTTTCCTTTCCCTTATCATTCCTCTATTCTGTATTTTTCCTTTTTGGAAAGTTGTTCCTTTTCATATTTTTGTTTCTGCAGAATTTTGCAACGTGTCCAGGTCTATTGTAGTTATAACACACAATATTCCTCTGTCCTTGACTCCTTCCATTGAATGGATTCATCATTGATCAGCATTGTTTAGCCACATGCCCAAATCTATTGCACACAAAACACTTTCCATTGAAGAATTGAGTATTCCTTGCATTGTTAAAACCATTCCTTACCAGACTTTTGCATTCATTTGATTTATGACCAATTTTCTTACAATTGAAATATTGACTAGAGAATGATGGAACATTCTAATTCATTCTCTAGTGCCCCTCGTAGGCACCCAAGAAACAAGAGCCCAAAAAGGGCACAACAATTTTTTTTCTTAAAAACATTAAGATAAATATATAAATATATCAATACTCTAAACTGACTGAAAACATGAAGTGCAACATCATCTCATCTCCAAGATAGATAACGTGAGTGGAAGATTATCAAATTACATGTATTATAGAAGAGTAAACCAAGCTCTAATTACAAGGACCTCCAAAATAGGAGTGCCTCATAAAATAAATTATATTAATACATGATTACATTACATATTCTTGGATTATTGAGTTGTACAATGCATAAGAGAATATATCCAGGAAACCAGATAGAAGAATATCTGGATCCCTAATGGTGGGTGCAACACCACCCTACCATGTGGAACCTCAAGGGTCCACCCCCTATGCTCAGAGATGATCACATGGCGATACACAAGCATAACAACAATAGGGACAAGGAGGCATGTATACTCAGCCACATAAGATATACCACAAGTCTCATAACTCACATGAACACATCACAAACACATGGTTCATGGAAGACATACATAAGGCACCTACTAATTATGCCAAAGAAACACTACTCAGATGAGGAAGGGTGAGGGGATAGGGGCAACGAAATGAAGTAGCTAAAGAAATGTACTCAACTCATAAATACAAGCTTTGCACAAAACACATAATTCATTTTTCCTCCAATGGGCCTCCAAGTGAGCACTCTTTCTCAATGCCGCATTGGGAACTACTTCCATGCCTACCCTATCATCTACACTCAATGCCAACCGGATCAACATGCATTCATAAGTAATGAACAAGAACATAAGGCTCACCAGACCTAAAACACAATGAAATTTCCCAACACTAATCTCAATCAATTCAACTATACTTATGGATGAATTACATCAGCAACATCCATAGACAAATGGCAATGATAACCAGAAGTTCACAGCACTGCCCTCTGTGATGTAGTCCTACGGTCAAGACAAGATAACATAATCATTTGACAGTGTTGGCAAGTAATGACTATACTCACAATTCAGTGCCATGGCACAAGACATTCATGGAAATCAAGGCAACAGTGACATCTATGCCCTTGCAAGAAAACTACATATGGTCACAAAGGGATATGTTTATTCTTGCATATTTGCAATCTCTTCTAAACGAATAGATCAACATTTTTATAAAATCTCTCCCTAAGCAAGGTACTTAAAATAAACTTTTTTGAATTTATTAGTAGGGTTAGCCCATAACACTTCTTGAAAGAAGATGTCCAAGTAGAATTAGCCCTCAAATTCTTATTTTCAAAGTCTCATTTCTGTCCTAATTTTTTACTTATTGAATTCTTCTCCAAACCTTAGAATTCTGCTCTGAATTTCTGATTTTATTTTCAGACTTAAACACATTCATAGGTAGCCAATAAACATGCATCTAGTCATCATAAAATACATACCAAACATATATAATCATCAACCAAGATATCTATCATGTAATTCAATCATCAAAAGGGCCAAACACATGTAAGACAAATATGATTTATGGATTGTTGACTCTGCTGCTACAAATCAGAACTTCTGGAAATGTAATTATACCCAAATACATTGGCCAAACATGCCAAAATTCCAATCAGATCTCTGCTATCTCAAATCAGACCTTCTCTGGCACTTTGCAATCCTAGATAATGATTCTACAATCATACTAATTTAAAAGCAATGTATAGGTATTCCAAAAGTTTTTATCAGTAATGTAAAGTTAAAGTTTTTTTTAAAAAAGGCCTGCAGATTTAGGTAAATGTTTTTCCATTTTTTGGAAAACTAGATTTACATAAACATTGGCTATATTGTTTAAAATATTTTCTGGGTGTTGAGTTCAGCAGTGAGACTTGAATTATTCAAAAGCTAAACAACCTACACAACCTATTTGAGAAGATTATTTTAAAAGAATACACACCTACCAAACTTCTCTCCAATATTGTTTCCATAGAAATTGTTGTGAGAGATGCCAATCATTTCCATCATTCTAAAGAGGGACAATTTTTTTGTGGAGATTATTGGTGATGCTAAATGTAGCAATCTAAAAAATAGGCTTGCACTATATTAATGTGCATAGTATCATATCTCTAACAAAAAGAGTGTGAATCCATTCAAGCATATTGGCAGGGGAAAATTTGCCAAACGTTGAAGTTGTAGGTGTCCTGGTAACCACATAGGCACATAAACTGCTTGATAAAGTATCAAACAAAGAAACATGCTCTTATTGACTGAAATGATCTTAGGATATGCACAAAATGGATTTGACTAAAAGGCTTTAGAAACTTTCAAGAAAAAAGTGACTAGCAGGTGTAAATCCAAATTCCACAACCTTGACAGCATGCTCCATGCCTCTGCTAAAAATAATGGAGTTTTGGAACATGGTATGGACATCCATCAAAACATTACGGAAGGGAAATTTTTGTTAGATGTTGTAATTGCAAATTCCTCGGTAGGCATGTATGCAGAAAGTGGAGCATAGATGAGGTACATGAACTATTTGATAGAATGCCTCAAAAAGGCGTTATCACATGGAAGGCAATGACTGCAAGTTTGGCATGAAATGGATTTGTTGAAAAGTCTTTAGAAACATTTAAGCTAAATGTGATTGGTAGGAGTAAATCTAAAAATTGTAATCTTTGACCACATCCTCCCTATCTATGCCTAAAGGCAGTTTTGTCACAGGGTAAGGACATCCATCAAAGCAGATCAAAAGGGGAATTTCTGTTAGATATTTAAGTTGCAAGTGCATTGGTAGAAATGTATGCAAGTTACGAAAGTTTAGACAAAGCCCGTAAATTGTCCTACAAAATGTCTGAAAGAGATGATATCTCTTTGAATATGATGGTTTGAGGATATGTACAAAATGGATTTGTTAAACAAGATGTAGAAAACTTAGCTAAGATTGTGATTTACTGGGGATAAAGGATCATGTCGCTTCTCTTCCCTCTCATGTCCAAACCCTCATTGTTTCTCCTTTTTTTTCCCAAAATTTTTTTCTCGGCATCGCCCAATGTAAGAATCTCTTAGAATGTAAATGATGGAAAGAGAGAGAACAAGCAGTGGAAGATACGTGGCTCCCCAAGAAAAATATGTGATGTCTAAAAACCTTTTCACCTCCTCCATTTCTTCCCCAAAATTTTCAGCATGAGTCTCCGTCATGTCCCAAAATGAGAATGGGAAGATAAAATAAAAAGGAAGTATATCCTCCTTTTCTTTCCCTAAGTGCATAAAAGCCACAATAATATTATTTTTGGGTTTATATATTAAATAGTTGACCATAGGCTTAAGAAATAACCATCTCAAGACCCCCATATAGAAACTATCCACTCGGCCAACTCACTGACACAATGCCTCAAAAAGTAACAAATAGATGAACACATGCACATGAAGGAAATACACAAGGTTCTGGTCCCAACATCAACATCACGTAAGTCTGGCTCATAGAAGAATATCACAATCAAATAGTAACCAGATGGTGTCCGAGGTAAGACATGACATTAGAAACTCATCTCAACATAGAGACAATTACGAGGCTAAGGTATATGGCCAATGTGTCATCTCCAACTGACCGCCATTGTGGCATTAGGCACGCTCAAACCTATGAAGCCAAGTGGAGTTGGTTCTTGGTACTTGCAACACTCAAAACACATTATAACATCTATATATACATGTTATATAATAGCTAAAGCAAGAATAGTCCACATCAGAGGATTCCAACATCTGTGATCATTCGCATAGTATGCCAATGTCAAGGTGTCATCCTCTCCACATGTACACCAAATCTAAACATGAAATCTAACATAACAAAATGTCAGTAACACAATATCATATAAAGCTTGAATTTTATACATCAGTGTCACCTCGATTAGGCCAGGACTAGGGAGGCACTACATGCTCAGCCCCAAGAGAATGACTTACTCTTGGAAGTCACAATGCTAAAATACAGCCATAACACACATTAGTCCAAAAAAATTCAAGACAATTATAAAATTTAGACTGTCACATTCCCCCTGGTACACAAAATTACATGTGATAATTTCTAGTACATAGGTGAGGAAGAGGCAAGGCACTCAATTTCATACAAAATATACATTATCATGTAACCATTTCCTCTAATAAAATAAAGAATGGGCCATAATAATCAATATTTTTTTTCAAGCATTCACTATCTCAAACAACCTACTAGTTGCTCACAACCATCAATTTGCACATTTATACTAGTATAAACCACATAATTTTCTCTTGAATGCAGCAAATTGCACTTTTCAATATACAAAATTTTCAATTATCTAACTTTTGACATGCAGACATCTTTAAAATGGAGCACACAACACACACACACACACACATATATATATATGCACATTTACATGATTTCAACCTCTACTTTCATAGCATGCATGACCTCTCTATCATATAATGCAGTAATTTGTCACTTTACTGGGCATAGTGAAACATTTTACTTCTAATATGCAACCACAAACATGAAAAATTTTACAACTTACACATAGATGATCTTTCATATCACCAGGAATTCACATCACTAGGCTACATTAAGAGGGGTATTACGAGAGGACAACACTGATAGGCCACTGAGCAATCCATAGTGCCATAGAGCTGAATGATCAATGAGTGAATAACCATGTCATGTAGAATACCACTGTGCCAAGTAGCAGATCATGAAGGATGGTCTTAGGGTCCTCTCTAGGAGCCCTCCATACATAACTCAGCATGTACAAGATTCCCCAGGCCATCTACTCCCCTAAATGACCTATCCGTGATCCGTTTAGGATATGATAGTATACAATAGTCACAAAACTCCACACATACCAGCAGTTGTAACATTAAAGTTCCCCAAACTAGAAAATTACAGAAGTAAACCAAACTCATAAATTAAACCTCAATAAAGTAGAAGTAAACAAATATAATGAATCATAAAAGAAGTAGAAATCAAATAACAATCTTTGTATTATCCCAAGTTTATTAGAGAACACGTCCTTGAGGCAAAAGGACTAACTCAAACATAAAAATGATTAATTAGTCCAAAGTAACAAAACACTGCTGGCTTGCAAGCAAAATATTCCAACAATCTCTTAGAAATTTGCACATTACGAACATCATGCGACCTTGCAAAAAGGTCACCTAAGGGAAGGAGGGGAATCATATAGTGGTCTCAAACCACATAAGATAATAGCATGCAATATCATGGTGGTCTCATACCACAAAATAATATGGTGGTTCTCAAACCACAGAATAGTATGGTGGCCATAGAATAGTATGGTGGTTCTCTAACCATAGAATATTATGGTGGTTCTCTAACTAGACAATAGTATGGTGGTTCTCAAACCACAAAATAGTATGGTGGTTCTCAAACCATATAATGATCAATGAAGAATTTACCATATCATAATGAGTGTGTCCCACACAATCCGGAATAGTTTGATCATATATCTATGTGATGAATCCACATGTGTAGGCACCTACCATCATACCAAGGTCCATTGAGATTTGCACAAACGAGTCGTCTATAGGATCTAACATCAACCTCACAAGAGGAAACCCACAAGCCTGTATGGTTATCATGTATCGTGAGTCTGAGATATCGTGTATGTATAATGTCATCTAAAATTATTCCAAGTAGAGAGAAATACACCTCATAATCATACTGACAACCACATCAAAAGTCATATCATCCATGTATCATAGTATCATTCACTATTATCTCATTACACACAACTGTCACTTCATCAAGCTATCATCCCAAATACTAGAAATTCATGATGACATCAATATAACTGCCATGTGTCTATAGTTAGAACTGAGTATATGCTCAGGGCACATTATGGTCCATCCTCAATGCTCCACACATATGAGCAATTGGAACATTAAATTGACTCAAATTAGAAAATTAGAGAAGTAAAGTAAACTCATAAATTAAACCTCAATAAAGTAGAAGAAAACAAATATAATGAATCATAAACAAAGTACAGATCAAATAAAAATCTTTGTATTATCCCAAGTTTATCCAAGAACATGTCCTTGAGGTAAAAGGACTAACTCAAACATAAAAATGGCCAATAAGCCCAAAGTAACAAAACATTGCTAGCTTGCAAGCAAAATATTCAACACATAAATAAATATTCCAACAATCTCTTAGAAATTTGCACATTACGAACACCATGTGACCTTGCAACAAGGTCACCTAAGGGGAGGAGGGGAATTGTACAATGGTCTCAAACCACATACAATAATAGCATGCAATGTCATGGTGATCTCATACCACAGAATAATATGGTGGTTCTCAAACCACAGAATAGTATGGTGGTTCTCTAACCATAGAATATTATGGTGGTTCTCTTACCACATAATAGTATGGTGATTCTCAAACCATAGAATAATATGGTGTATCTCAAACCATATAATGATCAATGAACAATTTACCATATCATAATAAGTGTGTCCCACACAATCTGGAATAGTCTAATCATATATCTGTGTGACGAATCCACATGAATAGGCACCTACCATCATACCAAGGTCCATTGACATTTGTCACAAATGATTCATCTATAGGATCTGACATCCACCTCACGAGAGTAAACCCACAAGCCTGTATGGTTATCATGTATCGTGAGTCTAATATATCACATATGTGTAAGCCCATCTAAAATTATTCCAAGTAGAGAGAAATACACCTCATACTCATATTGAAGGCCACATCAAAATTCATATCATCCCCATATAACAGTATCATTCACTATTATCTCATTACACACAACTGTCACTTCATCAAGCTACCATCCCAAATACCAAAAATCCATGATGACATCTATATAACTACCATGTGTCTGTAACTAGAACTAAGTATATGCTCAGGGCACATTATGGTCCATCCTCATCCCATGGAACAAATGGTTAGGGAAAATGGGTTATCCACCCACATGTACAAACATCACAAGAGCATATCTTATATCACATACTTAAGGCATGACTACAATGTTAACTGTTATTTACACATGACAACACATATCCCCATTACACTCGCATAACATTATAGTATCACAACATTGTCTAGGATAATTACTCAAGTGACCATTGATAATCACAACAAGAAACATAATTCCATTATTCCTTTTTCTAGTTCACTACTTAATATTGAAACCATTTTTTAAAAATTAATTATGCAATTGGTACTCATTTCAAGGAATTTTCAATAGGTCATAATGTAATATCAACTAAACCAAAAATCTATTTCAAGGCAATAAATTTCTAATTACTATGCCATACATAATCAACTTATCTAAAAAATTCCACCAAAATCATTCTCAAGGGCACTCACATTTAACTAACAATCAAATTCCAATTACAAGTTGTCTAAAGCATCACCAATTTAGCTAAATACTTTCTATGTATGCGAGAGCAATACATTTGTGAAGTTACTAAACACACTAACAACTAGTCTAACAATCAAGTAGATAAGAGAATAAATTAAGACATGAAAACAAGTAACATTAGCTTTATCATCTAATAACTGATAAAAATATGATTCTCTAGTCGAAAATAATGAAATCTAAACACTGTCAAATTACCTAGTCAATTTATCACTTTAATTTGTATCCTCCTTTGTGACCTTTAAAAGAGTAGATTCACAATATATCATATATTCCATATATACTAGATATAAGACAAAAAAATGGTAAACCATATAGCTACCCTTGACATCATGCAAAGCATGTCGAGAAACATAAGGAGACAACTTGATCTTCTTATCTAATTACCATCTTATCTACTACATACCCAGTAGATGCACAAGGTTAGAGCAAGGAATGTGCCTCATCCATCCACATGTTATGGTTCAAAAACTACTCACGAACATATTCACAACTCCTGAGAAGATAAACCATCATCCTAGTCTACAACTATCAAGTTGAAACTTACAGAAAACTATTAGTTTTCATGACATGCACAAATGAAAGGTTAGACCCAACAAACACTCCCTAGAGTTCCCAGAGTTGTAAAACCTAGGTGCTCTGATACCTATGTAATGCCCCACTCGGGAACCTAAGAAACAAGAGCCCAAAAAGGGTACAACAATTTTTTTTCTTAAAAACATTAAGATAAATATATAAATATATCGATACTCTAAATTGACTCAAAACATGGAGTGCAACATCATCCTGTCACCAAGATAGATAACATGAGTGGAAGATTATCACAATACATCTATTATAGAAGAGTACAACAAGCTCTAATTACAAGGACCTCCAAAATAAGAGTGCCTCACAAAACAAATTACATTAATACATGATTATAATACATAATCTCAGATTACTGAGTTGTACAATGCATAAGAGAATATATCTAGGAAAGCAGAGAGAAGAATGGAGTAGCCCTTGCCGATGTCATCACCAAAACTAATGTTGATATATGGATCCCCAATAGTGGGTGCAACACCATCCTACCATGTGGAACCTCAAGGATCCATCCCCTGTGCTTGAAGATGATCACATGGCCATACACAAGCATACCAACAATAGGGATAAGGAGGCATGTATACTCAGCCACAAAAGAGATACCACAAGTCTCATAACTCATGAACATATCACAAACACATGGTTTATGGAAGGCATACATAAGGCACATGGTAATCATGTCAAAGAAACACTACTCAGATGAGGAGGGGTGAGGGGATAGGGGCAGCAGAAGTAAGTAGCTAAACAAATGTACTTGTCTCAAAAATACAAGCTTGGCACAAAACAGAATTTGTTTTTCCTCCAATGGGCCTCCAAGTGGGAACTCTTGCTCAATGCCACATTGGGAACTACTTCCATGCCTACCCTATCATCTACACTCAATTCCAACAGGTTCAACATGCATTCATAAGTAATGAACAAGCACATAAAGCTCACCAGACCTAAAACATATTGAAATTTCCCAACACTGATCTCAATTAATTCAACTATACTTATGGCTGAATTACAACAGAAACATCCATAGACAAATGGAAATGATAACAAGAAGTTCATAGCACTGCCCTCTGTGATGCAGTCCTACGGTCAAGACAAGATAACATAATCATTTGACAGTGTTGCCAAGTAACATCTATACTCACAATTCAGCACCGTGGCACAAGACATTCATGGAAATTGAGGCAATAGTAGCATCTATGCCCTTGCAAGAAAAATACATATGGTCATGAAGGGATATGTTTATTCTTGCATATTTGTAATCTCATCTGAATGAATACATCGGCATTTCTATAAATCTCTCCCTAAGCAGGGTACTTAAAATAAACTTTTCTAAATTTACTAGTGCGGTTAGCCCATAACACTTCTTGAAAGAAGATGTCCGAGTAGAATCTACCCTAAAATTCTGATTTTCAAAGTCTGATTTCTGCCCTAATTTTCTGCTTCTTGAATTCTTCTCCAAACCTTAGAATTCTGCTCTGAATTTCTGATTTTATTTTTAGACTTAAAGACATTCATAGGCAGCCAATAAACATGCCTCTAGACATCATACAATACATACCAAACATATATAATCATCAACCAAGATATCTATCATGTAATTCAATCATCAAAAGGGCCAAACACATGTAAGATAAATCTGATTTCTAGATTATTCACTTTGCTGCTACAAATCAGAACTTCTAGAAATGCAATTATACCCAAATACATTGGCCAAACATGCCAAAATTCCAATCAGATCTTTGCTGTTACAAATCAGACCTTCTTTGGCACTTTGCAATCCTAGATAATGATTCTATAATCATACTAATTTAAAAGTAATGTACAAGTATTCCAAAAGTTTGTATCAGTAATGTAAAGTTAAAGTTTTTTTTTAAAAAAGGACTACAGATTCAGGGAAATGTCTTTCCATTTTCTGGAAAACTAGATTTACATAAACTTTGGCTATATTGTTTGAAATGTTTTCTAGGTGATGGGTTCAGCAGTGAGACTTGAATTATTCAAAACCTAAACAAACTACACAACCTATATGAGAAGATTATTGTAAAAGAATACACACTTACCAAACTTCTCTCCAATATTGTTGCCATAGAAATTTTTGTGAGAGATGCCAATCATTTCCATCATTTTCAAGTGGGACAATTTTCTTGTGGAGATTATTGGTGATGCTAAATGCAGTAATATGAAAAATAGGCTTGTGCTATATTAATGCACACATTATCATGTCTCTAACAAAAAGAGTGTGAATCCATTCAAACATGTTGGTAGGGGAAATTTTGCCAAATGTTGAAGTTGTAGGTGACCTGGTAACCACACAGGCATAGGAACTATTTGATAAAGTATCAAACAAAGAAACATGGTCTTATTGACTGAAATGATCTTAGGATATGCACAAAATGGATTTGATGAAAAGGCTTTAGAAACTTTCAAGAAAAAAGTGACTGGCAGGTGTAAATCCGAATTCCACAACCTTGACAGTATTCTCTATGCCTCGGCTAAAAATAATGGAGTTTTCGAACAGGGTATGGACATCCATCAAAACATTACGGAAGGGAAATTTTTGTTAGATGTTGTAACTTCAAATACCATGGCAGGTGTGTATGTAGAAAGTGGAGCATAGATGAGGCACATGAACTATTTGATAGAATGCCTTAAAGAGGCATCATCACATTGAAGGCAATGACTGCAGGTTTTGCACAAAATGGATTTTTTGAAAAGTCTTTAGAAACTTTCAAGCTAAATGTGAATGGTAGGAGTAAAGCTAGAATCCACAACCTTTGACCACATCCTCCCTATCTGCACCTAAAGGTAGTTTTCTCATGAGGTAAGGACATCGATCAAAACATATCGAAAGGGGAATTTATGTCAGATATTTAAGTTGCAAGTGCACTGGTAGAAATGTATGCAAGTTATGGAAGTTTAAACAAAGCCCGCAAACTATTCTATAGAATGTATGAAAGAGATGACATCTCTTCGAATACAATGGTTTCAGGATATGTACAAAATGGGTTTTTTAAACAAGTTGTTGAAAACTTATCTAAGATTGTGATTTGCAGGGAATAAAGGCTCTTGTTTCTGTCCTCCCCTCTCCTATCCAAACCCTCGTTGTTTCTCCTTTGTTTTTTCTTCCCCAAATTTTTTTCTCAGCATCCCCCAACATAAGAAGCTCCTAGAATGTAAATGGTGGAAAGAGAGATAACAGGCAGTGGAAGATACGTGGTTTCCTAGGAAAAATATGCGATGTCTAAAGACCTTTTTATGTCTTCCATTTCTTCTCCAAAATTTCCAACATGAGTCTCCGTTGTGTCCCAAAATGAGAATGGGAAGATAAAATAAAAAGGAAGTATATCCTCCTTTTCTTTCCCTAAGTCCACGAAACCCACAATAATATTATTTTTGGGTTTATATATTAAATAGATGATGACATGCTTAAGAAATAACCATCTCAAGACCCCCATATAGAAACTATCCCCTAGGCTAACTCACTGACACAACGCCCCAAAAAGTAATAAATAGATGAACACACACAGATGAAGGCAATACACAAGGGTCTGGTCCACAAAATAATATCACAATTAGATAGTAACGAGATGGTGTCTAAGGTAAGACATGACATCAGAAACTCATCTCAACATAGAGACAATGACAAGGCTAAGGTATATGGCCAATGTGTCATGTCCAACTCGCCACCATTGGGGCATTAGGCATGCTCAGACCTGTGAAGCCAAGTGGAGTTAGTGCCTAGTACCTACACCACTCAAAACACATTATAACATCTGCATATACATATCATATAATAGTTGAAGTAAGAATAGTTCAAATAAGAGGATTCCAACATCTGTGATCATTCGCATAGTATGCCAATGTCAAGGTGTCATCCTCTCCACATGTACACCCAATCTAATTATAAAATCTAACATAACAAAATCTTAGTAACACAACATCATATAAATCTTGAATTTCATACCTTGGTGCCACCTCGATTAGGCTAGGACTAGGGAGGCACTACACATTCTACTCCTACATTGAGTAGCCTTATGACCAAACTTATTGTAATTAAAACAATGGCCATTAAAAGATGGGTACATTTGAGCATTTGGCTGCCTGACTAGAGGTCTTCTAGGTCTTCTTCTCTAATTCTGGAACTGGTTGCCTTTGTTTTTCTTAAACTCAGTGTTTGCTTGGCCTGATTTTGAACTTTCTCCTTTTTCCAATCCCAAGACTTTCTTGTCATCTGAACTCTTCTGACTTTCAATCA
The DNA here is from genome assembly GCA_027924645.1 of Cunninghamia lanceolata. Taxonomy (NCBI): domain Eukaryota; kingdom Viridiplantae; phylum Streptophyta; class Pinopsida; order Cupressales; family Cupressaceae; genus Cunninghamia; species Cunninghamia lanceolata. Next base: position 3,038,518 of record BSBN01000334.1, on the reverse strand, counting down.
ATTCTTCAAGCTTTTCAAAGCTTATTTTAAATTTTTCTTTATAGCTATTAGTTGCTTCCAAATCAAACATCAAAAGTAACACATCTTTAGCCAATTTTTCACAATCCTCAGACTTATCATTTACAACTTGATTCAGATGCCTTTCAACCTCCTCTTTCTCTTCAACTTCCCATGTTAAATTATTTAGAGTTTCATGTGCTTCATTTAATTGATCACTTAATGCCTTGCTTTTCTCTTTAAACTTATTGACTTGCTCTCTTAGCTTTAGCATGCATTCATCAACTTCTTGGACATTAGACTTCAAATCCCTGATTTCTCCTTTAGATTTTTTAAGATCAATAAGAGCTGCTTTTAGTTCATCATTGCTCTCATATGAGCAATTCCCAAATCTTCTCACTGCCATGAGTACACTATCCTAGATCTTCCTCAAGTTGTTAAGCCTCTTCCAAGGAACCTTGCTCTGATACCAATTGCTGAATACAAAGAATACTGAGAGGGGGGGTGAATCAGTGTTCTAAAAAACTTTTCATTCACACATTTATTAATCCGTGTACCAAATTCAATAGCATGAAGGAAAAGTAAACACAAGAAGAGAAGCCACAAATACATAACACATGGACACTAGGATTTTACATGGAAAACCTAAAAAGGGAAAAAAACATGGTGAGTGTTAGCTCACAATATATTATGATAGCAATACCGAATTACATAAGGCTCACTACCCAAAGAAATGCTCACTACAAGTGGACTCACTGTCCACTAAGAAAGAAGGATAAAAGAGAGTAGAAAATTGGTTCACTACTAGTAGTGAACTATTTCAAATGCATCTACCATATACTAGATTATAGTTCCATTGAAGGCTCAATACACAGATTCAAAAGTCTTCATTTTTTTTTCCCTGCTTTTTTGCTCTGCTACACATACTCTATTTTCTACCCTTATTGTCTTTTTCTACTTTGCAAACTACTTTAGGTCATGCACACATCGAATTCACACTTTATCCATCATATTTCATCTCTCTAACACTGAAATCCATTGTGTATATATATATATATAGATATATATATCTGCAACAAGATTCATCTTGCAATTAGGTCGTCCAACCAGACATGAAATGTGTATACAATTGTTATACCTTGTCATCTTAATCTTGCACACAAATAGGAATGCAGAACCAAACAAACATACAATAGTCTTCATATAGGTCAGCATCAATCATTCAATCACTTGGATAAATTCTTCAAACAATATATCCTCACCGCATATAGATCTAACTTTCCTATCGGCTTATCTCTTAAGTACATACTTGACCAGTTCAACTGTCATACCAAAACTTCCAATGTTGACCATATGAGACTTTCAAAAACATGGATAAAATTCATTATGGATCTCTTAGCATACCTTCAGAACTGTAAAACATAACATTTAGCTACTGATAAATGTGGATCTCAGAACTGTCACTCTGTCACTGTGAAACATTGTTAGACTACAAGGCAATAAAGAACTTGTAGAATGTGATCAAAAAAACTTTAGAAGTTATAACTCTGGATTTAGGTAATCATGATATGTATCTTTGCTACTTCAAAACCACAAGACAAAATATGTAACTGTGGAGGAATGCGTGCCCTTTTACTCTGGCACTGTGCACTGTTCCTCTCTTAACTCTATTCACCCAGACTTAGACACTTCACCATATAACTTCTAGAGGAAGTTAGAACTTGAACATTGGATCATGTGATCTCTAGGTAGCTATGAACAACATACCTAAGTCACATACAAATGTCTTTAACTACGGAGGCATACCATCTCAAGTTCACTGTCACTTACTTTGTATAATGTATACTACCCATACTTAGTCAAATATTCTTCCAGAGTAAAGTCTATTTGCCATGCCGGTAGAAACCCTTTGCCTTGTTTCCATCAATGACAACATTCAACATTCATCGGAGTAGTGTCTCTTGCCAACAAACACTTCTCTTCACATGACCATTAGTGACAGAGAAAGCTAGCGTCAGAGTCATGTACCTTGTTTATATGTTTGTTTGTTATATATATTTTTTGAACTTGTATTTCCTTAATGATTCCATGTGTTTTGTGTGTCTTCATCATGCTTTGCATGTATTTTCTATGTATACTTTATGCCTTATGTGTATGCTTTGTATCAAGCGCATATGCATTATGTATAGCCTATATTCTTATGTAATCTTTTAGTACACTATGAATTATGTTGCAATGTCTTGTTTGTTTGAAAATCTCTTTACTTATGTTTTTTTAAGCTTAAAAGTCTAAGCTTGGGGGCTACTAATAGTCCACAAATTAGCATAATGCTTTGGCTTCTATGTTTTTGTGTTTGAAATATGTCTTCTCCTTACATTAGTATGAGTTAAAATGTAAGTTCATACCGACTCTAAAGTGGGTGCTAAATGTTTTGCAAAAAAGTGTGTACACTTGTTAATTAGGACCTATCTTAATACCGTTTTGAAAATTAAATGATTAAATCTCGATCCCTATGAATAAACCCAACAAAATAAAGTTAGGAAAGGTCTAAGCCCACTTAAATGGATATTGTCTAGAGTTTGTGGGGCTAAATGACTAGGGTGCCTAGTGCCCTAGTCTCGAATGTTCTCCCTAGTCCTATTTTTGTGGTGATGGTTTAGAACACCTCCTTAGCTTTTACATGTCGGCCCCATTTTGGTTTTATTCATCATTAGTGAGTTGGAATGCATATATAAAGGAGATTTAAAATTCATTTTATGCACTAGATGACAAGAGAAGAATTAGAATTTCTTACATGATTAATCTCCTATACTCAAGTGCTCTTCATACATGGAATTGCTACATGCTTATGGATGTTATGATACTCACTTGTAGGTCTTGAACGAAGTTCAAGCTATCTTTATCTATCTCCTTGTTGGTTCATGATCTTGAATTATCTATTCCCACTAGGGTTTCACATATTATGATAATCTTTATCATTTCATTCATACTTTCATCATATATTGTTGATCTTGCCTCTATCCTCCTAGGACATGCACTCTTGGATCGCTAGCCATCATTGTAGTGGATGTGGAAAGACCAAAAAAGGATTGACTAAGGCAAGCTCCTAAACACAATGCAACATTTTCCCTCTTTGCTTGTGTGCAAGTTGCAGTTATAGGTTTTGGAAGATAAGATCTTGGAAGAAGGAAGGTTTTACAAGTACATGTTTGGTGAAGCTTAGAGATTTTGTAAAACCCTAATTAGGGTTTAGGGCTCCTAACATCCTTTTCTTTCTATCCTCCCAAACTCAAAGCCAAGTTCTTCTCTATCTCTTGATCTCTGTTGCACTTACAGAATTTCTATTTCTATTTCTAATAGTCGTATATTTGCAGATCTAGGTCAACTAGGGTTTCATCCTTTTCCCTAGTTTGGTTGGTTAGTTTTGGTTGAATTTTGTTGACACTCTTCTATACAACAAAGGGAAAAAAACCTTGTAGTTTGGCTCTCCTTCATGGGTAGAATCTAAGCTTGGTTTGTATCTCAATGTTAAATGGAAGAGGGTTTGACCTAGTTTAACCTTTTAGGCTAGATCTGTCTTTTCCATTAAATAGGGAGAAAGTTGGTGTGTGTAATTTTCATGTTTTTAGCTGCCCCTTGGGTACACACTCCTTCAAAGAAATGCAAGGATTTAGAATGTCAAAGCTAGCCTTGCATCTTTATAGGATATCATGATGGTGTCAAGGCATATCAACTCTTGGATCCCAAGATGCATGAACTCTTCATTGAGAGGAGTGTTCACTTTGAGGAGATCTCTCCTAACTTGGCCTCTCATCCTCCTCATCCTTACTCCATAGTAGATTCATATACCAGTGACTCAGATGACTCTACCTCACATCCACCTTGTATCTTTTAATAATCTTCAAAGGGTTCACATCTTGAGGCTCAGGATTCTCCATCTTCTACATTGCCTTGATGGGCTCATCAAAATCTATAGTTAGCAATAACAATTTTGGGGATCCTTCAGACACTCATAGAACTTGGTCATAACATCAACATATTCCACATGTATACATTAGTACAGCTTCATATCCAAATTCTTTTAAGGAAGCATCAAAAATTACTAAGTGAGATTCAAGAATGGAGGAAGAGTATAACTCTTTGATTAGGAACAACACATGGGACCTTGTTCCACTTCCTTAGTGAAGAAAACTAGTTCGGTGTAAGTGGATCTATCAAACCAAATTTGTATTGGATCAAACTATTGACAAGTACATAGCACAACATGTGTCTAAAGGTTTCTCATAGGTTCCTAGTGTTCAATACACTAATACCTTTGCCCCCATCACCAAGATGAAGTCCATTCACCTGACTCTTTCTATTATTGTAGCTCATGGCTAGGATGTACATTACATGGATGTGAAGATTGTGTTTCTTCATAGGTATCTACATGAGGAGATATCCATGGAACAACCATAGTTGTTTGTTCATGATTCTTAACTAGTTTGTCAATTAAGGAAGTCTCTCTGTGGCCTCAAATATGACCCACAAGGTTGGTATGCCAAGATGGACTTCTTTTTATCTTAGTTTGATTCTCTAGATGCAAGCTAGATTTGAATGTATATGTTTTCATATAAGAGGATGCTCTTCTTTTCTTGGTTCTATATGTTGATAATTTGGTTGTCTCAGGGAGCACCTCATCCATTCTCACCATAGTCAAGATTACTTTCAATGATAATTTTTCCATCACCAACTTAGGTCTCTTTCACTCCTTTCTTAGGATTGAGATCATTCAAAACTCTTTAGGGATCTCTCTTGCACAACCGAGTATGCTCTTTATCTACTTGCTTAGTTTCATATGGTTGATTGTAATCCTACACTGACTCCCTTTTTCTCAAGAGTCAAAATTGAGGTGAAGTGTTACACACCACTTGTTGGTAGCCTCATCTAATTTACTCTTATGACCTGATATCTCGTTTGCAATTGGCATGGTTTCACGCTTCATGATGGATCCACATGAGATTCATTGGAAGGAATCCCAAAACATTCTATACTAGACATAGGGTACTCCCTATAATGGGATTCATTAAGTAGTAGGCACAAGTTTAGATTTGATTGCATATACAAACTTTGATTGGGTTGGTGATCTTGATGATTGCAAGTCCACATCTAGCTACATCCTTATCCTTCATTCTAGTCCCATTTGTTAGTAGAGAAAGAAATAGCATGTCATTGCACTTTATTTGACTGAGGCTGAGCATCAAGGGGTTGTTAATACCACCACTAAGGGTATTTGTCTTCAAATAACCTCACTAAACTTGGCATCACTTTTTAGAACCCATCAGTAATCTACTATGACAACCCGAGTCCCATTTAGACATTGAAGAATCTAGTTTATCATCATTTGACTGAACACATCAAGATCCACGTGTATTTTATCAGGGAGTTGATTTAGGAGAATGTCATTGATTTGTGGTATTGTCTGACAGTATAGTAGGTTACAGATATCTTCACCAAGCCCTTCACTAAGAGTAAGTACCATCACTTGCAAGTTGTCTTAGGGGTGTGGGACATTTCATTAGGGGGGTCACTTGACCTTCTCTCTTCATTCTAACTTATGGGGGGAACATTTTCATCACTGAGTTTTTCTCCCTCTTATACATTCAAGAGCATCTTTCATGTTTTTTATTTTCTTTCTTTTGGGGAGTAGTTTTTCCCATGAGTTTTTCTCCTTTTCTCCACTCATGAGTGATTGTTTGTACATGGGTACCTCATCATGCCTTTATTTCTAAGACCCATCTTTTCATCTTTGAATTTTTCCTTTTTCCCCTAAGTTGCTCTTAAGGGGGTTGTTGGTGTGAATAGGGTTATTTCCCTAAGTGGATTCACCGTTGGGTCCATTTTACACCTTTTCACTTAAGTTTACTTATGGCACTATTAGGGAATTTTCACTTTGTGTCTCATTTCATAATATTAAGACACTTGTCATAATATTATGTTGTCATATTTCTCACCTTGGCATATATAACCATGGGTTTTTCTTGTACCATATCCACTATTTGTGTTCATTTATAGGAATACATTTTATACTTGTGACATTGATCTTCTCATTTATTTGTGCTTTTTATTATGCTTCTAGATCGTGGGTGGCTATCTTCATTGCCAAATATTACATGAGGTAGTATAATAGGGGTGTCACTAAGAATGGACATGAAAAATAACATGGAAGCAAGAACAATTGACATGAAGAAACACTAATAAATCCACATGCTTGAGTCAATATAGATATAATGGAATGACTAATATGAAGGGACAAAGATGAAACTGTCATCATCCTCCAAGTATGTAGAACAACAAGAAAATAGGAAGAATGGCATATAAAAGGGAAACAAATAAATTTTTTGAGTCAACATGGAAGAGACCTAAATGTCTCAATGCTTTGCATCATCCCCAAAATGTCAAGGAAATCAATGCAGCACAACAAATAGAATAAATTAGGTACACATAGAAGAATGTCATGAGATTTTGTTTCCCCTATATCCATGTCCCTAGGGGGTAAAATAGATCCTCCATGACAAACAAAAAAATACACATCAAACAAGCATACGAGGATAACAAGATAGTTATGAAAACAACATATATACATATAAACAAATGCAACTAGGATGTTGCAACTCAATATCACAGACTAGTAGATCATCCCCTTCCCATTCTTTATTATCATAGGGGGAGGAGGTTGATAGGCCAGTGGGATCACAACTAAAGTAGTATTAGGAGAAGATCCACCATCAAGATGTGGAAGGGTAGTCATAGGAACAATGCCCTCCACAACATCCTCAGATGAGGAAAGGGTTTATAATTTGTGAAAATGAATGACAGGAGAGGAACATCTATGGTGGCATAAAACATAAATCCCTTATGAGATGAAGGTGTTGGAACCATTCCTTCATGAGGGAAAATATACTATTACTCAATACTAACATCATGAATGAGATCCACAAAGCAATATATGCAGGTGGAGATAGAGCTTCCACTGAATTAAGATTGGATGAAAAAGATCCTTAAGATGAAGGTTGAATGCTAGTCTTTGGTTTGTAATATGGGGGAGTGAGATAATACTCCTGCTTATGTTTAGGTTGAGGGTGTGGAATGTCTATGTTAAGCATGGAAGGATGAAGGTTAGGGAAGATATGGTGACATGAGAATTGAAAAGGCACTAAAGAATCCAATGTTTCCTTAGATATGATGGAAACATTAGGCATCTTGAGTGGCTTAGAAAAGAGTGACTAGTCCAGTATGATGGGAATGATTGGAGGATAATGGGAAGGAGCCAATATGACTTGAAATTTCTTGTTGATCAACTATCTTGTGTCCTAGGGTTGTTTATTAGATGTGGGCTCACCATCCTAGGATTTGTCTAGAGTACACCAATGATTCTTGCATTCTCACACAAGTTGGTTGTGCCAAGTGTGGGATGAAGGTTTAGGATGGTCTATCTACATGTCACTTTTCCCCAACTCTCATTGTTATAGAGGATGAATAAAAAGTAGAAACCAAGGGCTGAGTGGCCTCAAGAGTAGGATGGGTTTTACATTAGAATGGTATTTTTCCCCTAGCCATGGTATAGGAAGTAGGATGAAGAACTACCAAATACTAGTGAGACTCATAGGAATGAGGAGATTCACTCAATGTAAACTACTTTCATTTAAGTAATGATGAGGTAGGAGGAGGAACTGAAGAAACCACTAGATGTTGGGAGACCTCTAGGGTAGACGTCCAAAAAGATTGGGCTTAGGAGTGGAAGGATCAGGCTCAAAAGGAAGATGAGCACTAGAACCATGATGACTCACCTTATATCATGAATAGTATTTAAATAATAAATCTACTCAAGGTTTAAGTGGTTTGGTGGGGTTTAGCCAAAAATGGTCTAAGGAAAAATTACCCCACTACTAGAGTGGCTAAAATTCACCATGGGAAATTGTGTATACAACTCTATTATGTAGAAACTTAAGGCATTTGTGGATTGGTGAAGAGACCACTTTCATTATAGTGAGCCATAGTTTCCCCAACAAGACACGAAAGTGGTCTAACATAGGTATGATAGAAAATAAGACAACTACAGTCTTTGGTTCTTCCTAAATTGAGAAGGTAAGTGAACCCAAGGTGGGAAGGTGCGTACCATCATAAGTCTAGATGAAAAGGTCAAATGGGTCATATGTGTGCTTGTGAAGTTGATTAATGTAAAGAAACTACTATATAACAACATTAACAACACTAACAAGGTTAATCAAAATGTCATAAATGACATTCAAATTGACTTGAGTGGAAATTTTTTAAGAGGACCATCTAGTGTATTTGGAATAATGTCAACTAGAGAAAATTTGATGACATGTTCGATGATGAGGTTTTTTTGTGTTCGAGGTTGGGCTTCCACTACTCCTACTATGGCCCACATAAATAAGAGGTGGATGGACTAGATTCCTCTTCCAATTTGCATGGTGAAGAGTCTAGATCAAAAAAGTTGGAAGATTTTGGATGGAATGGATTTGTGTATATTTCAAGGTTCTAGTTTAGTTTAGCTACTAACTTGTTCGATTTATCACCTTCCCTAGAGACTAGAATAGTGTTCAAGTTGATTAATTCTTCAACAATGTGTTTAAGATGCATACATAAATATGTTCTATGTTTTGGTACTTGATGAAATTGGCATAATATTGTTGCATAATAATTATTCGAGAGTGCATATTTGGGATCAAGTGGTCTAACAGGGAGTAGTTGCACTAAGCTGTGGGTAAGGAGCTACTACAACATTAGCTGAAGGGAATTGGACAAAGGATTGAATTGTCTAAATATTTGTTTTCTCAAACTCATAAGAGCCATAGCCTTATATACATGTGTGGAGACTATATTTTTGTTAGTGATGGAAGAAGATGTGATTTTAAAATAGTTTGTAGCACCCTCCTTCAAATTTTTTTAGAGTAGTCAAAGATATAGTAAGAGTCGATGAAGTAGAGGATGACTCAAATTGGTCAATGGATTGCTGGTAATCTTTATGAGTAGTGCGCAATGAAGAAAAGAAGGGTAACAGATGACCAAGATCTTCTCCCTAAGTGTAGGTTGGAGGTTTCCAATAAAGACTTTGTACACATCAGAGTCAAGAAGAGGATATGGTATATGCAAAAATAATGATTGTATTGATATATGAAATCACTAACCTTCTCTTGCACCTTTTGTTACAATAGACTAAGTTGGTGAATGTTGTTTGGGGGTCCATGTTTGTTTGAAAGTGTTGTAAAAATGGGTTGACAATTTGATTGATGGAACTTATTAAAAGATTAGCAATGAGCATAAACAATCCAACATGTTGTCTTTCAATGAGTGTGTGAAAATTTTCACTAGAAACACATACTAGAAGATAAAATTACTGCATACATTGGTAAAAGTAGATACATCAATTTAAAGGTCCCTTTTCCTAATGTATTTCTCAAATTGAGGTACTTCCAAAACCTATGGCCAATGTGATGGAAAGAATGTGTAATGACAATGGACTATGACAAACATATGGTGATAAGATGTGTTGTGAAGAGGTAGTTGTAACTGAATCTAGCTACTATTCAAAATTAATAATTCTTTGCATAAGTTAGTTAACAACAAGATCTGTAATGTGAAGAGTTGGTGGAGTGGTGGTGAGTATAGTAATACCAGATGAAGGTGTGAGGGTTGTAGTATGAGAAAGAAATGTTTTCACAACAACAAATTGTGAAGTAGTGGTGTATCCACTGATAGAACTAAATGAGAATGGTGGAGAAGGGGCAATGAATCCATATGAGTTCATAGGGCTCATTATTGTTCCCAATGGCAGAATGATCACTTGTGTAGGTGTCAACTTGAGGATACTAGGGATGGGCATTAACATACAAAGTTGGGTGTGAGTTCTATGATGATGAGAGCCCTAAGTAGTTCCATGAGAATTCTCTAAAGAAGGCACATTTCTATGAATGATGTGGGTGAGTCCACACAATAAGTCAAGGCCTTCAAGGTGAGTTGTCAATGTCTTCCTAAGTGTCTCTATAATAGAAGTAGAGATATCAAATGTAGCCTCATGGGTCAAGAATGTTTGAAATTATTGAAAGTGTTAATCTAAATTTTTTATTTGAGTATGTGAAGGCATCTACAAGGTACTCTTGTGATCAAATTCCAACCCTGTGTTATATGATGCTATGATTGATAGAGGTGGTATCCTAGATTTTTGTGGAAGAAATGTTTCTAGGATAGGTGGAAATTTAGTTGAAGTGATTTGGGTCATAGAAGTGTGAGACATAGACATGTTACACTTTTTGTAACTCCTACACACAATGCTATTAGAATGTGAATATGGCTCATGAAAATCATACGTGTAACATGCCTTCTCGTATTACTTCAAAAATTTACTCATACAATTTACTAAGAAAGAAAAACAAACAAGATAAACATGAGTGAAATCTTTTTTTTTAATACACAAATAAATTAAAGCATATCTTTTCTAAATATTTTCAACCTTGAAATTACAACATACTCCACGATAGAATCATAGTGAATTCATTTCACTTTACATTTACAATACATAATTTGTACTTGGCAATCAAAATAGTTTTTCATCATAAGTAATGAATGTTGCATTTAAAATATTGATATCATTCACTCAAGTCTTCACGAGTCTTTTTCTATAGAGGGAGAGTATCATCTGAGCACTTTACCTCCAACCATAAACTAGCGGTCCCCTGCTACCCTTCCTTCCTGGAAGTGGCCTTACCCTTCATGAAGAGTATAGAAATATGGAATTAAAAAGGTTTTCCATCTAAGTACTAGTGTTTTGTCCTACGTAACACATTCAACCATAAAACTCTAAACAATTCTTCTAGCTAAGTATGATCATCCTAATGAGTTATGCCATCTAGACACTTGTGAACTAACTAATGCATGTAGAGACAAGAATATCACTTTGGCCAAAGCTTCTATATAGATAAATGTTTGCAATAAATGTACTCATATGTTCACACACCTCTAACTTGACTTGGGGACAATCTCATCATACAGTTTGTCTTGTTTAGCTAAAGATAGTATAATTATAATGTCTAGACTATGCTTTATTCCTAGTCAATCTAACATAGAATTTAACCTTATACTCTAGGTTATCCATTTATACAATGTATAAGTTTAGAAGATTTAACTCTTCAATAAATTCTTAGTTGCATTCTTGCAACCCTAGGATTCTATCAATTCCTAGCATTCTACTCAAAACTCATGGTTTAAACATTCTATGAACTATAAGTCTTGTTTTGAATCTAACATTAAATTTCATCAAAGAGCTTCTCATACTCTTAATAATAACATCATATTTTGTGGTTTCTCAAACTTATTTGTTGACCATACAATAGAATAATATAGTGTCATAATCAGACTTAAGAGATTCTAAGATCTCTAAATTCATCTGAGTTGGTTCTAGGGTTTAAATTCTTCTAACCCACTATGTCAAAATGTTAAAATTAACAATCTCCAAATAATAGATTATAAAAATATCCACTAGTCTACTCTTGACCTCTTGAACATTGTAATATTTACATATCATGTATCATGAAAAGACACCTCATTCGAGATTTATCCTCTTCATAAAATATTATCATTTTCATAACTATACTCTAAACTTATTCAATCTTTCTCTTTGATAAGTTCAAGTCTACAGTAGCATTATTGACCTCATGGTCTTCATGAATTTTTTGACTTGAAATAAGGAATAGATTTGTTTCCACAAATAACTTCTTTAGAGATACTACAACTCTATCCTTATGTGATTCCAAAGATGTCATTATCTTCTAGATATCTTAGAAATAAAAGAATAACTTATCATAGAATAATCTATTTGCCATTAATAGAACTATGCATGTGAGACTTACAGAGATATAAATATTTCTATCTCTATCATCTAACTCTTAGTGACTCCAATCTTGGAATGCAAGAAACAAAAATGATCTCATTTCTAATTTTATTAACATAGCATTAGACTGAGTTGGTTCAAAGGATGACTACTCCATCATACCATGGTTTTACATCGACTTTAACTTTGACTTATAATAGAGACCCAAGTATAAATAAGGTTTGACCTTATATGGAGTTTTTAAATACCATCTATCGGGCTAATTGTTTAACTAAACTTGGTGTATTCTTCATCTGATAACCTTGGCCTTTCAGTCTATATGTGTTCTACTCAATAGAAACAACATACTAGAATATTATTGGCCTTTTGGCCTACATAGAAAGAGTACTAAAATATCATATGCTGCTACTATTATATGAAGAGATGATCTATGCTTATCAACTTAAGCACACAACTATTTCCTCTATTAGGTGAGCTTAAGAAAAATCATAGACTGGAGATCATAAAACACAGGAAACTCTTGGTAACTTGACCATAGTTACTCAGATAAATTGTTTTAAGTATATCAACCTTGGATGGGTGTAGAAATATGCTAGCATGACAACTTTAAAATACTCAGTAATAGGTTAGGGATGTCAGCTCTAGATAAGCACAATGATATACTAAACATGATGGCACTCAGTAACATGTTTAAATATAATGGCTTAAATATACGCAAAACTACATTAAGCATGTCATCTCTTAGGAATACACAGAAGTATAATAAGCACATCAGCTCTATGTATACGCAACAGTATAATGAGCATGTTGGATCTATGTACACAAAACAATATAATGAGCATGTCAGCTCTATGTGTTACACATCAATAGTGGTCTTAAACTTTATAAAAACACAATGGTACACCTAGATGTAAAAAGTGCAGAAAAGAACACAACTTAGTAAACTAGAATCTTTAGCTGCTTAGTTAATGTCAAATACACATAAAGTATTTACAAATTTTAATAAAATTTACTTAAAATAGGAAAGAACCTAAGAGATCGAAGGAGTGAGTAGGCTTCCTTTGATCTTTCTATAATCTCTCTTTCTTTCTTTCCTCAATGAGCTTCAAAACTCTCTCTCGTGTCGTCACTGCCCACAAAGCTTAACACATAGAGCTCTTTTTGCCTCCCTTCTAGTTATCTGAGTCAAGAGAATCTCTCCTCGTGATAAATAGAACTTGCCTCTATTGATCACCTTCTCCTCTCTAAAATGATGCCTCAATGATTTCCATGAAGACACCATAATAAATGGAATTTATTGTCATAAAAGACCACTTCCCATAATTAGTCATAAAGCACCTCTACTTCTATAGTTTACAGTTAGAGAATGAAAAGGGGATCAAACAACCTCATAATTAAACATGGAATCATTTCCCACTTTCATAGAAAATATTCTCAACCACCTCACTAGGCCTTCTCCTTAAACTTTAATTATATATATATATAAACATCTCCAAGGATACGAGAATAGGTCGATGTTATCTCCCCTATCTATCTTGCAAAATATCAAAGAATGGTTATGTTTGCAAAATAGATGACTTAATAGAAATCATCATTAATTAGAATAATTAACCTCTAATTTAAATCATTATAATAACATAACAATAATCATAGTGTATAGGGAAAACAATAGCTATCAACCATATCTTGTCGATGGTTATTTTTATCTCGACTTGGTTTTGACAAAACCAACACTAATGGATCTTGACATCAAATCAACAACCGTCAAGTGAAAACCCAAACTCTTGACCAAAAAGAACGATTACAACTCACCAATTCTTGACATTGGTTCACTAATCAATAAGTCCAAGACTTAGATGACAACAACTTGTTCCTTCTCATACATCTATTCACTTCTCTCCGATGATGCTCTCCCTCTCTTTCTTGGAGAGCGGAAACATGTTTCCTGATTACAACTTGCATTCACCAAACTAGGATTAGTGCATCATTAGTCAATCCATAAATCTTATAAATAAATAATCTTGACATCATATGATCATATGTCTCAATTCTCATGCATTTTAATTCAAACCCATAAAATCATTGATTCAGCTTGACATTTTCACTAAAGTTTGAATCATTAATCCATGCAAAATCATCTACTAATCACATATAAGTAAAAAGTAAAACATAGCCAAAGTTAGGGATGTGACATATCTTCCTCCATTAGATTCATTGTCCTGGATGTTCCAATGCATCCAAAATAAAAATATAATTTTTTTGTGTTCAACTTTGAAATACATAAAACAAATGAGGAAATATCTGATAAAAGTCATGATAATCTTCCCATGTGGCAGTATCCTATGCATACTTCTCCCACTACACCTTGCACTGAGTAGCCTCTCTGTTACGCAAGTAGAGCTTACAAACTTCAAGCACTTTGAGAGGTTTGATCATGACCACTCTTGGGTCCTGTACCTATAAAAAATTCCAATCAATAATGTGATTATCTCATGTTATATACTTTTTCACGTATAAAAAATGAATAACATTATGCATCCTGGTAAGAGCTAGTGGTAGACCAAATTTGTAGGCAACCAGATTGATCACTTCGAGACCTTCAAAGGGTCCTACATATCTAGGAGCTAGTTCGGAAGACTTTCCAAACTTTAAGGAATTTTTCTAAGTATTGACCCTCAAAGGATCTTTTTATCCAACTAAGAATTGCCTTGGGGTATGCTTAGCATTAGTGTAACTTTTCTGTCTATCATTTGCTTTCACCAATATTTTTCTGATCAACTTAACTTGTTCTTTGATTTCTACCAACATCTCAGGACCAATGGTAATCCTATCTTCTATCTTATCCCATCTTATAAGAGTTTGACATCTTCTTCCATACAATTCTTTGAATGGAGCCATCTTGACAATAGAATTGTAGGAATTTTTATAAGAAAACTCCACAAGCGGAAGACACTCTTCCCACTTGTATTTCTAATCCATGCAATACATTCTCAAAAACTCTTCTAGAACTTGATTTACCCTCTCAGTCGGACCATCTGTCTTAGGGTGATAAGCCAATCTTATATTAAGTTGAGTTCCTAGTGCTAAAAACAAAGTACCTTGATGTCATGCACACATCTCTATTTGAGATAATCTTCTCAGGAACTCCATGTAATCTAAACACTTCCTAGATAAACTTTCAATCTAAAACTAGTGCTCCATCTATTAAATTTATAGGTATAAAGTTAGCTACCTTGGTGAGTTTATCCACCACCACTAAAAAAGTATCATGTGTATTCCAAGACATTGGAATCTTACCTTGTACAAAATCCATGCTAATAACCTACCACTTCCACTCTGGAATATCATACGAACACATAAATCTTGCCAGATGTTGATGCTCAACCTTGACTCTCTAGCACTCTAAGCAACTTGCTACAAATTTTGCAGCATCATTCTTCATTCCTTTCCAAAAATAAAGAGGTTTTACATCAGCTAGGAGTTTGGTTACTCCTAGATGTCTTGAATATGGTGTTGAATGCACTTCATTCCAAACTAGGTTTCTCAATTATGTCAAATCTAGAATATACATCCTTTGTATCTTTAAAAACCATCTGGTTACAAAATAGAACCCATCATACCTTGAGTCTTGAGGATTTACAGAGAGAGCCTGCTTAACTTGCTCATAGAATTCATCACCTACAGAAATTTGCAATACTTTATCCTTAAAGTTTGAGTGAATAGAGAGAATTCACGAGATATGTCTCCATTGACTCACAACATCTACTACTTGATTCTCTTTTCCCTTGATATAATTTATCTCAAAGTCATAGCCAGATATCAACTCCAACCATCTTCTTTGTTGAGCATTTAAATGTAGTTGGGAAAATATGTATCTAAGACCATGATAATCTGACTTTAGTTCAAAAGGATTTCCTCACATATAGTGTCGCCACAACTTTTGCTAACTCTAAGTCATGAGGAGCATAATTCTACTCATGTGCTCTTAGTTTCCTAGATTTGTAGGCTACTACTTGCCCATTTTGCATAAGCACTCCACCTATGGCTTCTCTTGAGGCATTAGTGATTACAACAAATTGACTTTCCAAGTTTGGAACTTTCAATATTGATGCAGTCGTTAACCTCTCTTTTAACTATTTAAATACCTCCTTGTGTTTTTATAACCAGTCAAAATGCTTTCCTTTTCTCTGAAGAGAGGTGATTGGGCTTGCAATCTTAGAAAATTTCAAAAAAACCTTTTTATAATATCCTGCTAACCCCATGAAACTGCACACTTCATGCATATTCTTTGGTACAAGTGACTCCAGTATAGCTTTAATCTTAGAAAGGTCTACTAAAGTTCCATCAATGGATATTATGTGTCCTAAATAGTGTATTTCTTTCTTGAAGAAAGTACACTTTGAAAGCTTCCCAAACAACTTATGCTCTCTTAGTCATTGCAGAACTAACCACAGATGTTGCAAGTGTTCTTCCTCATTCTTAGAATAAATAAGAATGTCATCTAAAAATACTAGAACTAATTTATCCAGAAAATCTCAAAAAAACATTATTCATAGGTTTCATGAAGGCTGTAGGGGCATTTGTAAGTCCAAAAGATAGAACCGTGAACTCATAATGTCCATACCTTGTTCTGAAAGCTATTTTATGAATATCCTCATCCTTTATTCTCAGTTGATGGTATCCAGATTACAAATCAATCTTTGGGAACAATGTAGTGTCACATATTTGATCGAAAAGATCATCAGTACATGGTAAAGGGTACTTATTCTTTATCATTGCTTTTTTAAGCATACAATAGTCTATACATAGACGCAAAGTTCCATCCTTTTTTTTAACAAAGATTACAGGTGCTCCCCAAGGAGATACACTTAGTCTAATCAACCATTTTGCCAATAGCTCTTGAAGTTGGGCTTTCAATTCCATCAACTCTGTAGTAGTCATACGATATGACACCGTTGAAATTAGCTTAGGTCATGGTATTACATCAATTGAGAAATCAAAAGTTCTTATTCAAGGAAATCTTAGAAGTTCATCTGGGAAAACATCCTAAAAATCCCTAAGGAAAGGATAGTTCTCCAAAGATACACTTTGATTACTGGGATCTTAGTTGCATTGCAGAGATTGGTCTGATCTTGGCTTCTCTTTGAGTGCCTTGCAAAAAGGCTTTGTTACCTACATCGTCTAGACACTCTACTATTTTAGTAATGTTGATGCTTAAATTTGTAGATTAATCACCAACATGGGAAATTCTGAGAATGTGGGATTGACTCTCAGAATAACCTCCAAACCTTAAAGTGTTAAGAATTACATGTAGAAGATATCAATTAAATGCAAATAAATATTAAACAAAGGAATGAAGAATACACAAAAATAATAACAATGAGAGACAATTTTTAACATGGCTCACCTAAACTCGGGCTACATCCACCAACAGAGAGTCCAATATTATTATCCAGTAATCAAACCAATTACAACCAACAATCCTTGCAACTCAATACTGCTACAAATGCTACAATACAATATCTCAACGGAAACCCTAACCCTTAGCCATTTTTATCAAGACTTATGTCGGTTACAAATAGGGTATTTTTATGTTGGCCAGTAAAAAATAACTCCTAACACCTTTATAAATAATAAAAATCATTTGACCCTGCAAGGGGCACTACCCCTTGACCTCGTCTTGGGGGCACTGCCCCCAAACCCCTATTAAAAAATTTGGGGGCAAACCGTGCCGATAAAAGTGGGGAAAATTTAACCTCCAGGTTTGATTAGACTCCATATAACAACAATAAGAAGTTGGTTCTTCTCTCTGCTTTGTGAGGAAAAGGGAAGAAAGAACAAGATTGCAAACAAAATACCTAATCTGCTAAGGCGATGCACTAGACATTACCTACCCAACAGCACAATGATCAAACCCTAAAAGATTCACTAGTAAAACTAAAGACCAGAATGCATGATTAATAATCCAGCATATGAAATAGATTTATTAGAGGCTAAGAACAGAAAGAAAGAAGAAGCAAGAATCAAAAACAAATTTAGATTTGCACAAAGTACCACTTTATATACATGATAGTGTTTTCTATTTCCGTCATGTATTTTAAAGTGAACTCACTAACATAGCTTACATCTCGGAAGTTGTTATACTTTAGTCTATCTCTTGGAAGCAATATTGCTTTCATCTAATCCTTCTTATGCACTACCCCACTTGTAACAAAGGGATCTCTTTAAAATACATGTTATAGTTGTACTCATGTGCTTCTCATACCTAGTGTATTATCTTCAATGTACTTGTTATTATCTTTGGCTACAAATTAGTTTAGAAATCCACCCTCCATGGTCTCTTAGATTCCCACAACTTAGATTTTATAATTTGTTAGCAAGTTATTATTAAGCATTTGAATAAACTTATATACATGATAGTGTTTTCTATTCTTGATTTTTTAAATAAGTATTACTAGGTAAATACTTTAGTCTAACTTTCTTCTTCAAATATTGCATCACTCTTGCATTTTGTAAGACTCAATCTAAATGAATATTGGTTATAGAAAGTAATTCATTAACATTCAGAATTATAATTTAGAATTAAATTCAATAACTTGAAAAAATTAATGAAAGGCTCACAAAGTACATGATTATATTATTTCTAAAGTTATTAAAATCTTGCCTTTAAGCTTAGCTTTACCTAATAAAGGTAATTTTATTTGCACCAACTTCTAATATAATAGAAATACATATCACAACATACATAAAATGGTCTATTTAAAATTACATATTATTTTAACAATTTTATTTGCTCCATTTGAGTTTTTCAAAGCCCCCCCAAAAC
This sequence comes from Cunninghamia lanceolata, assembly GCA_027924645.1. Lineage (NCBI taxonomy): Eukaryota > Viridiplantae > Streptophyta > Pinopsida > Cupressales > Cupressaceae > Cunninghamia > Cunninghamia lanceolata. The sequence goes on along the minus strand of BSBN01000334.1, from coordinate 3,019,802 downwards.
ATATACCATTATACTCGCCTTTTGTAAATAACGGGCATGTTGTTGTGCTGGCTCTTTAAAAAGTTTCAACCCTAACCTGCTTGTTTCAAGTGAAACAACTTTACTGACTGCTCTGTTTATGCATGTATAGATGTAATCAACTTTTAGTCAATGTTATTTCAACTATTGTCAAATTTACAACTCACCGACTAGATAAGCTCTTCCCATTAGACTATACCATTGGTCAATGGACTTCAAAACATTGTAGCTGAAATATGAATGTCAAAAAAAATTCTTTTAGAATAAAATGACCATGTTTTTACATTTTACAGGTCAATCACATTTCAATCTATTTAAATACCACATAAACAAAGGTCAAACAATTAATAGTAATTTTACACCTCATCATGTTAAAATTTCAATACGGTAAATAATTGTCCTACTTTTATTAACTAAAATTTACATTTAACCATTGAAGTGAACAATATTTTAGAATAACCCTACATCCTACATTCAAGTACAAGTCCATGCAGATACTGCAAGTAATGGGCTACCTTTCCACCCAATTATAATGGCAGATCCATTGGCCTCAAGAGTATAACATTCTCCGTGAGAAAATTGTTTCAGCAATAAGCTGGCCTGATACCAGGCTTGATAGCTGAAGGTCATTTCACTGAATCCCTCGTTTGTAAAAAAACTTCTCCACACATCAGTTCTAACACGTCTAACCGTCCTATCGTTCCCCTCGCAGGCTAACATATTTCTTATATTGTTGCCATAGAATACTTCTTCAAACTTGACCCTTCCACTATCATGTCTGTCTGGTAAGATCACATCCATGAAATCAAAATAAGTGCTGCTAGAGAAAAGTACCTCAATGAATCGGTTGTCAAAACAAGGAGAATTGTTGTCAGCTTCAATTTCTGTACTCACCATTATACGGGGCCTTAGTTTCTTTATAACAATCAGAACACTCTCCAGAAGAATCGGCTTATATAGCAGAGTATTGAAAACATAGGGAGCATACACTGCGACTGCCTCGTCAGGTTTAACGTTGAATAAACCTTCGTGGATCTCCTCCATACTTGAGATCTCTACCATCCTGTACAAAAATGGAACCGCCAAGGACTTAGCGAACTCGTGAAGTCTTCTTCCGCTCTCTCTCAGTTCTTCGCCATTCATTCCAACTGCTGTGATCTTGAGAAGCTCGAGCGAAGAAGGAGCTCCAAGGGCAAGATTCTGTATTAGGACTGTCCATTGGCAGCCGGTTGCAATCCAGAGATCTATCACATGAATTTTCCTTGCATTTCCCACGGCCTCTATGATTGCCTGCACAGACGTCAATTGCAGCATTTTCACATAGGGTAGCACTGCAGCATAATAAGCCATAATGCCATAAAGTTCGGTTTTATTGCAACCGCTATCGAAATTGTACGCGAAATCGAGGGCTGGTTTTGGAGGCTTCTTTAACTCATCGCAAGTCTGGCATTGGATTCTCTCCTGCAGAGCCCCGGAGAAATAATAGCAGATCCTCTGTATGGGGTTTCCCCACTGTGAAGAGAAGTTGCGACACTGCATCAACAGCCTGGAGGCTTTATCATATTGCTTGTTGCTTATCATGTCTGCAGAGGCGAACAGAAGCTGAGCGAATTCTAGTCCGTCCTCATCTTCCCTTGCCAGAGCAGGAATGGCAAAGCAAGTGTCGAAGCCACCATAAGCTGAGCCCCTTATGTACCGCGTGCCCGCCAATTTTATGATTTCTTCAGACGACAGAACCGTTTTGTTTGTGGGTATGTCGCTGCCGAGTTTAGTCGGCAGCTCGTTAGAAACATTATCTTGCACTAATAATTCATCAAACTTCCCTGACATTATATAATTAGGCATACCTTTATTCAGCTCGGTTTCCTTTCCCTTGTAGACTTTTGAACATAGAAACTTTTGATCAGCTCGGTCTCCTGAAATTCCAAAATACTCCGCCATGGTCGCCTTCGCCTGGTGCTCAAATTCCGGAGTCCTGTTTTCCTCTCACAGAAAAGAATTCAGACTATGATATCACAGAAGCGGACGAGGAAATCAATGATTAACTACTGTTCTTTCTTTCTCTGCAAACTTGGTGCTCTTTGTTTTCAAGATATAATACCAATGTTTGTCGGTATTGGGACGCGTTGCAGGCAGAGGGAATGTAAGGATCGCCGTCCTTTCGAATCCATACAAACAACAAAGTACAAATGTTTATTTAAAACCTATTAAATTCATTTGATCGACTTGGGGAAGACGTCCGTAAGATAATGTAAGAGATTCCGTCGGTTCGGCTGTTGCGGGTGAAATAGCCTTTTCTAGAGTTAGTCTCATTTTAACCGTCGTCCACGCACTTCTCTATTTCTAAAATACAGTCTTTTCTCCAACGCCATACTTGCACCACCAAACATTTTCGAAAACGATATCCAATATCATAAAAATATGTGGAGGCCATGAAAGAATTTAAAGAAGCTTCACGTAAGCAATATAATCTATATCTATTCTTTTTGTTGCATACCATGCTTTTTCTGCAATTTAACATTATTAAAACTATTTTTCATAGTTTGGGGGATTCAAAAGGCTGCATAATCTGATAGAAAAAAGTTCTACTCAATTCCTATTCAATACTTAATAAAGTTGATTTGCTACTAGATTAAAAAAGTTTAAAATTAACCTTCGTTTACAAGCAATAGGCTGATGTGACTGATTTTACAGATTTAAAAGAGCTCTACTCAATTCTTATTCAACACTTAACAAACTTGATTGCCACTAGATTAAAAAAATTAAAATTAACCAGAGTTTACAAATAATAGGCTGATGTGACTGATTTTACAGATTTATGAAAAATAGAACAATTGAATCACAGAGAGAAAATTAGAAAGAAAAAAGGTATGAAAATCAGAACTTGGCTTGAAATCTGGGAGTCTCAACTTAGAATACTAACGATCTACATGGATGTTTGCACTTTATGTTATCATCTTTACCGAATAGTACAATTCTCAAATGTATTTTACTTCATTTTGTGTCTTCTCAACGAGCTTCAGTTTAACCATTTTGTGTCTTCTCAACGAGCTTCAGTTTAACCAATGTATTTTTTAGGTAACCCTACTCAGCAAAAATAGAGAAAGAAGCAAGCGTAATACCCCTAAATAATGCAAATAAATTAAAGGAGAAGTGAATCGTCAAATCTACTAAAATGATGAACAAATAATAGCAAACCTCTGAGTCGTTTACCACCTTTGATTATCTTTCCGTTGAGAGAAGATAATGTTGAGGTTGCTAAGGTGTATGTTAAGGTGTATGTCAAGAGTGGTCAATCCCACAGTTTGGCCTTTCGATCTCCACGAACAACCAAATGATAAAAGAGAATATGGTGCTTCTATTGACTTTTACCAAAGAAATAGAAACAATGATCCGATGCCAAACTAGGAGTATCTTTCTGGTCTGTGGGGAATGGATTGGGTAACAAAGATAGTGAATGGTAAAAGGGAATAGGATTGGATAAATGGACGTGAATTACATCGACAAAAAAACTTGGTGGAATGGTTAGTAAAGAAATAGAACTTTACCAAGAATTCAATTCTAGTGCTTATAAAAAATACATTATCGAATTCTTATGAAAATTTATAGAGAAATCTTAGAGAGCAATTGCGGTTTCTATTTACTAAAATGTTTAATGAGGATTGAATTTAGAGAATAGAGTGAGCATAATAGAGGATTCTTTGGTAGAATCTCCTATCTTTAAGCCTTTTTCACAAGATATTCCTTCCTTGAGTGATGCCTACAAAAAGGATGCTAATGGAGGCATGCAACGGGAAGCATTGTGAAAAGCTATGGAGTCACCTCAAAGCCAAACTTGTAGCATGAAAAGCTCAAGGAGTTGTATCCAAAGAAAGTACTCAGAAAACTCTTGAAGGACTTCTTCATGTCTCTCTGTATTTAACCAAAAACCTTGCATTTTTAATCTCTCCTAGTAACTAATGCACCTTTCTAATTTCTTAGATTCCTTTGAATTTCTTTCAATAAAACATGCTAAAAATAGTTGAGCGCATTTGTGGGGACATTACAACTACTAGAAGTCATTATGAGGTAGCAACATGCAAGTGTAACTTACACTTTGAGGAGGTATATAGGAAAGGACACTAGCGCATTGTGCAGATGTTTGTGCATTGCATTATCATCTTGAGGAAATGGACTAAAATTTGGTATTTGCGTTTAGAAGACTTCTGAGGTTAATGCTCCAGTATAGATTCTAAAAAAATTGATTGATAGATAAACATAGGTTGAGCTACATGAAGGGACACTAAGGTGGGTGTAAGACATAACATGAAATTGCAAGGTATACAATTTTTGACATTACATTTTGTGTCCACTTTAGCAAGCTAATAATATTGGGTGATAAACATGCTAAAGTTCATAAACAAAATATTAATATGGAAAAACATTAATGGATACCCTTAAAAATAATATTGCATAGGCTATTGAGATTCTTCAAATGGAAGGTGAAATATCCCTAATCAGGAAGCTACAAAACCATAGTATTAGAGACAACAAGTCTTACAAAATCATAGTTTTAGAAAATAATAATATGTAAGCCTACAAGAGATAAGAAGAGAAGATTAGATTCAACATGATTCACATAGCAAGAATATTAACAAAACCATATGATCTAGCATAAACCATATAGAACATGCAAACATAAAGACAAACATACACACATAAAAGGAACAATAATAAGTAAATGCCTTAGGGGATGAAAAGCCTAAAAAATTTCAAGAAGTAGAAAGTGTTGCAGGGAGAAAAGATAAATGATTTGAGCAGTAAATGTTTTAGGGACCAATGATAAACACTTAAGGGAGTGGTAAGTGTTTCTTTAGGGAGTGAGGCCACCAATGTGCTTTGTATGAGGTGTTGGTGTGAATAGGGTTATTTCCCTAACTAGTTTCACTTTTGGGTCCTTTTCACACCTTTTCACTGAAGTTTACTTAGGGAACTATTAGGGCATTTTCACTTTATCTCTCATGTCATAAGATTTAGACACTTGTCTAAAATGATAATTAGTTAATGTTACATCATAAAATGTCCCCATAGGACTTTTACCTCCTAAGGTTTAGCTCTTGGGTCCCTTAGATTTAATCATGCATGTTCATTTAATCTCCCGATGTAAAATCCCTGAAAACCCATGTCAAATGGGGCTAAGGGGGCATTGTTAGACTTGATCCTACCTTAAAAATAGGGCCTAGGGCTTGGGCGCTCGCGCCCTAGTCCTGCCTTATCTTATCATGATCTAAATTTTAAATGAAGACAATGTGACCATTAAAGGTCCCCCCTTGTCGGCATCTCAAGTTTGAATTACGAAATTAAAGCAGGAATGCATATATAAGCATGTTTAGAGTTTCATTTGTAAACTAGAAGATGATTATGAGATTTTGGCAAACTTATGATTTTTGAGCATTCAAGATACTCATTGTGTTGGAGAGCATAGTCTTTTTGTTGTGTTTGTTATTGTAGATTTGGCTTCATCTTCTCATGTGTTTAAGGATCTTCATCCATTTGAGAGCTACACCTCTGAAGTGATATCTATTTGTGTTTGAACCAATCATTTATCAATTTGTTTTTACCTCTTTCCTATAAGGACACACTCTCTATCTAACAATGGTGTTGGAAGGCTTGAATGCCATTCCAGGGCTTGACCAAGGCAAGCTCCTAAACACCACAACCCCCAACCCCATTCCTTGTGATTGTAGACGATAGGTGTCGTATCTTGTAGAGTGGAGTTGCAGAAGGCTATGACAGAGTGTGTAGATTCTAGATATGAGGAGAAAAGTACTGCAAGGGCTTGGGTGCCCCCTAGCAGACAACTTCCAGAAATCCATGAAGAAATTCCTACCTTGGGCTTGGGTGCCTACTCTTTAGCCCCCAACTTTTTTGCATCTTAAATCTTGAAATCTAGTATGTATCTAGTCTGAATATAACATCTCTATGTGCGAGCATCTTTCAGGATTCATCTATTTACTTGTGATTTTACAGAATTAAAGTTTTGAGCATAATCGGGCTTAAGTTAACATATTAATCAGAAAATTCTAAGTTTCCTCTTCATTCCAAGTGACAACCAACTTGTAACTAAATCCTCTTTCAAGAGAAGTGATTCTACTCAGTTGAATGTCCTTGAATGTATGTAGTGAAAGGAGGATCTAACTACACCTTACATCGAATTGAAAACCCCTCTTTTTCTACATTACATTTTGGTGAACCCATGTTTTTCTGAGCATTGCAACTTTCTGACTATTATACATCAGATTTTCATTCATACATTTCATTTTAATTCATTTTACATTCATATATCTTTTAAAAAATTGAAATTTTTTGAAAAAATTGGCGTTCTAGGCTTGCATTAAGGTATAGTTTGCATCAATTTTCATTGCATTTCATATAATCTTTGATTTCTACATCAGATCTAATATAATTTATAGAAATTAATCTTCTTACAATCTTTGGAATCACATTTTCATGTTAAAATTGCTAGGGTTTGCTTGAAATTTTGCAGTTTTCTCATAACCTAGTGATTTTAAAAATTAGGGTTTGTAGCTAAAATCTTGTTTCAGATTTTACTACTCATCATAGGCACTCATACAAATCTCATTTTGTTTGTATTTTTGCATTCTTGTATGTTTTTGCATTCATATCTCAAAAATTTGCATTTACACATATAATTTCAACAAAAACTAGCATTATTCATTCATTCATCCTTAAATTTACACTTGCATTGAGCATTGTAAGAATTTAACATCATTTTCTGAGTGCACATCATAAATCTGATTAGAATTCATTCATATATCATTTTGCACATATTCATGCCTTAATTTCACAATTAGGGTTTTAAAACCTTGCATTTTCATTAGATTCTGACTCATCATCCATCTAGTTTCACATTATAGGTGTGTTGTGAAGAATATTGCTGAATTATTGGACTGTTATAAAGGTTTTTATTCACTACCCCTTATCAATTTCCTTACAACACTTCATTTTTTAGGCATTTGCATTGAAAAAAGTGGAAAAATCAGCATTTTAGGTCATAAATACATATAGTTTTGCACTTACTTCCTCACATTCATATCAAAAATCTATTAAAATCAGGTCTTGCATCCATTTGAAAATATAAAATTGACATCATTTGATATCCTTGTGTTGAAATTTTGCATTATCTCAATTATACGTTGTGTATTTCAACACCAAGGGTTATATACATTTTCTTTGAACAAAACATGCAAATTTTGCCTTGTTGTGATTGCATTACTTCACTTTACCCACTTTTGTTTGTTGTGGATCTTGTGTGTCCTTTTACAACCCATTTTCCCTCAAACAAGTGTTTAAAGGGTGAACTAATCTTGCATACATGGCTTCTAATAGCAACAATAACACTAGGTTTCCTCCTAGACCCTATATGAAAAAAAGTTCCTAAACCTAAAATTGTATTTACACCTAATGATAGAACAATTGGAGAAACTAAATGACCTCTTTATATCACAGTGAGTATAATGGAAAGTCATGTGGATGGAACACTTGTAGATCCTAATTGCATGACTAATGTGGCAACATAAGAGTTCCTTTATTCACATGGTTTAATACAAGTTTCCTATGACCCTTGAGACATGATGATTAAGGCACATAATGGAGCTTTCATACCTAGTTTTGGTAAGATCTCTCTATTAGTCATGGTATTTGAAAAAATATGTAGAATAATTATTTGATGTCATCCCTATATCTGATCTTTCCGCATAAAATTAGGACACCCATGGCTAAAAGCTATGAATGTTATCCCTTCAACAATTCATAACTGTGTAAAATTTCCTTTGAATGGACAAGTGCATACTATTCCTTGCAATAGATATAAACCTTTGGTTAAACAACAACACTTCAACCTTGATTATTTCTGGCCATGATCTAATCAAGAACTGGAGCCATGAAGAGATTATAATTTCTTGGGATATAGATGATATAAAATCAAAATTACTACATCGAGTGTCTGGTCCTTCTATTCAAGAAACAATAAATGAAGAACAACCTACATTACAAGAACCTGTTAGGTTGAAAGGAAAAGGAGTATATTCTGAGGTTCCTCCTCCATCATCCCTACAAGGATTGGGAGGTACCCATGGGAAACAATACAATGCATCACCTTGAATTACTTATCCATCCACTTCCTCCTCTGAGATTAAAAAAACTAATGGAAAAACATGACAGTGTGTTAAAAGAAATAAACAAGCAAGAGAAAGGAGGAAGAGAAATAGACAAGCAATAGAAAGGAGGAAGAGAAGACAGGCTTTTGCACAATGAAATGCACTTGAACAAGAAAACATTCCACCATCTAACACCGAAACAAACAAGACATTAAAGAAAAAGATTTTAAGAACAAGGACAAAGAGTTGGCAATTGTACCTTATTGTTGGTATAATAGTTAGTATTACATTGTTAATTACATTTACAATGTTACCGTTATAAATTGGTTATACAAACTGTAACGACAAACTTGTATGACAGTCATTATGAACTGCATCATCCTTGTATAAAACCACTGCTTTCTATCATTTCAAATTGATCAATAAAGTCATTGCCCCTTTTTCATATGGTATCAGAGTGATGGTGTTGTTGATCTGGCCTGCGTGAGGATCTTGTGTATGACACTAAAGTTTGCAATGTGAAGGAGCATGGATCTCCCGTGTATCATGGAGTTGTCTATAGAGGAAGACGCCAAGATTGCAATCAAAGGAAGTTGAATCCAATGATGGAGTATTTGAAAAGGAGCAAGTTTATTCCCGTGCCTATATGTTAAAAATTGGAGATTGAAGAATTAAATAGTGAAGTTTGGTGGAAGCCCATTAAGTGTTTCACCATAGGAAAGAACAAGACAACGCCTACTGGAAACAATATCTATTGCAGTGTATAGCCTCTCAATGCAATCTTAGAATCTAAGTGGAATTTGGAAGCATAGACAAGGCGTGTGAAGAATTATTAGGGCACAATGACTCCAAGGCAATGTGTAGTGATAATATACTTGCTGAAGGACATTGATGTTTAGTTAATAATTAATTTTCCAACGTGCCATTGATATAAGTGATCTTCTTGAAAAAGGTATGGGTATTGTTTTATTTTTATGGTCAAGCATGTAAAAGAGCATAAAGGTGCTTTGCAAATCTTGATTTAATGAAGAAGTCCACAGTAGGATAGAAAGGTGTTTTGCAGATTTAATGAATAGCATAGGAGGAAGATTAAACAAAACATTGAGATAAGCCATGTAAGGTGCATTTTTATTCCAACCTGGATGAACTGGAGGAAATGGCTATGTAAAGGAAGAGGTTTCCAAAATAAACCCTAAATCTTAATCAAAAGTATTGTTCTATTTTGGCATAAACATTATCAATTGATGCATGGTTGATAGGAGTAATGATATCAAAGTTTGTGGTATTAACTGTGTGGAGTTCAACAAAATTGCATGTAAATCTGCCTAGTATAGTTGATTTATGATCTTCAAATCATAGTTCAAAAATGTGCAGTCATTTCAATGGTGTATGGGAAAGTTGGTTATTTGAAAAACACTTGAAGTTATGTGATTGTGAATTCAAAATTTAAGTGTACATTGTTAGTGTAATTATTACATTGTTTAGTAACTTGTTTAGTAACTACATTGCATAGTTATATCAGTTCTATCTGCAGTTACACCTGTGCATAACTGTCAACTACTGTTATATATACACTTGATGTATTCTCCAACATCATCAAATAATATATATCTTTCTTCTGCCTACCATCAAATGGTATCAGAGCCAATCTGATTGCTGGGGCATTGAGTTTTGGCGTTGTTCCAGTCTGCGGCAATGTAGATAGGTGATGGGGTCTTCAAAACCTGCGATGGAGTGCTGATGCTACCGGCCAAACAATAGAAGGAAGAAATATTTGTTGGTGTCTGCAGTCTATAGTCTATCTCCCCACATGAAGAAGACTAGGAGGCTGAAAGGAGGTCGTGGGTTTCTGAAGCAGTGTTGGTGTGCAGGAATGTGGCTGCGGTGAGAGTAGAACACAAGATATGTTCTTTGTTTCTATCCCACTCCCAGTCTGATGCTGTAGAGTTCGTTCTTCTACCTTTCATTTAAAAACTACTAGACTGAAGTTGCAATCTACATGGAGGAGGAGACTAGAAGGCTTTGGCACAGATTGCAAGCCGAAAGTGGATGTCCACCACACCCGATGCCAGCAGTGTGGCCAGCAATCATGCTAATGAGCCACCTCGAGGCGGACGTGCTGTTTCAGAAAGCTCGGGCTTCTACTTTGCACTTCTAGATGCCCTGCAAAACACTGGTAATCTCCAATTCGATGAATTGTTTAGGCAAGGATTGCTAGATTACTTTCTATTTGATATACAATGTCAAGCAAGGAAGATTAGAGCAAAACTAGATGAGGGTTATGATGCTGATGATGAAGATGAGGTAGAACACACACCAAAGCGTCCCCATCTCACAGTACAGGCCTATCGTGCTCATCTCCATGCCACTATTTCCTCTTCAAAGTGAATGTACTGTCAAATAAAATAATAATAATTTTGTTGTCTAGATTATTTTGTTTTTTGAAAATGTCTGCCCCGAAATTGTTTCTTTCCGATGCTCAACTTTTGAAAGGGCCAAATTATGCCGCATGGAAGACAAAGATGCGGACTATTCTCATTTTTGAGGAGCTATGGGGAATTGTCAATGGTGACATAACCAGACCAACAGACCCAGATGAAAGGTAGAAGTTTGACAAGGCTGATGCCAAAGCATTGATTTTGATAACACTCGGCATCACTGATGAAGTTCAACCTCACATTCGGGATGCAGCAACATCAAAGGCAGCATGGGATTCTCTCTCCACAATCTACCAAGCGAAGAACCAGACGAAGATCCTCCATCTATAGTCCAAGCTACATACACTCAGTATGCATGCCAGTGAGAAAGTTGAGGAATTCTTACAGCGGGTATCTGAACTGCGAGCTGAGCTTGTTGCACTTGGAGAAAAGGTGGAGGACAAACTACTTGTCCCAATTACGCTGAGAGCACTGCCATCTTAGTTCAAAATCTTTGTCACCACGCTGAACATCACCAAGAAAGATGTTTCATATGATGAATTGGTGAATCTGTTGCAGCAAGAAGAAGCCATTCAATCTGTTCAAGGTGAACTGGAAGATAAGGCCCTAACCTCTAGACAATCAAAAGGTCAGAAGTTTCATGGAAAGCAGCCACAAAAACAACAAGAACATCAACAGTCGAAGCCTCCAAAGGCAAACCGATGGTGTCATATATGCAACAAGAACAATCATGACACTATCAACTGTTGGTACAATGCCTTAACAAAAGGCAATTCAAGCAAAGAAGGCTTTTCTAGTTGCAGTGATACTCAGCCATCCAAACACCGTCATCATCGCAGAAGGCACAAAGGAAATGTAGCGGCCCAACAAGATGATGCATCAGACAAAGATGAACCAGAAACAACCAACTGCAGCACTCATCACAATCTAGTCCTTGTCTCCCAAACCTCGCAGCCCACGAGGGATATTTGGTTGATAGACTCGGGTGCTAGCAAGCATATGACAGGCAATCGTGAGCTGTTCGATGCACTGATAGAATAACCTACTAGAGATAGAGTTCAAATTGCTGACAATAAGGAGTATGTTGCAGAGGGTATAGGCAAGGTCATAATTCCTCTTGGGACAAGTTGTTGTACCCTCACCAAGGTGCTGTATGTTCCTGGTTTGACAACAAACCTGCTCTCTGTCAGTCAGCTTCTGAACCACAAACTGAAAGTTGAGTTCCAGGTGAAGGATGGGGTCAAGACCTGTCTAATCTCAAGAGAAGGTATGATACTTGCTAGAGCATTTATGTAGGATAGACTGTTTGCATTAGATGCTGTCTCCTCCCCTACAGTAGCTTTATCAGCCTCCACAATAGAATCTACGGGACTTTGGCACTATTACTATGGGCACCTTTCAGTCAGCTCCTTGCATCAGCTCAGCTCCAAACAAATGGTAAGAGGTCTTCCTCCAATTTCAAATTCATTTCCTATATGTCCTAGATGCCTTGCAGGTAAACAACACCAGGATCCGTTCGAGGCTAGTAGCTTCCATGCTACACATCGCCTTGAGTTGGTACATACCGATCTATGCGGACCCATGCCTACTTCATTTTCAGGGCATAAGTACTTCTAGTTGTTCGTGGATGACTTCTCCCAAAAGACCTGGGTGTATTTTCTCAAGAAGAAAGATGAAGCCTTTGCCAACTTTCAGCACTTTCACAAGCAAGTTGTCAAAGAAGCCGGTCAATCTCTTCTTGTCCTCCGGTCAGATCGAGGGGGGGAATTCACATCCAAGGAGTTTGTGGCATACCTGAAGCATCATGGCATCAAGAAGCACCTCACTACTCCCTATACACCCCAACAGAATGGAGTTGTAGAACGTCGCAATCAGACTATCATGGAGATGGCTCGATGCATGCTCTCCACAGCCAAGTTGGAGGAAAGATTTTGGGCAGAAGCAGTACGGACAGCTGTATACCTCATCAATAGGGCACCAACAAAGATTCTACAACACAAGACACCGAAAGAGGTATGGACTGGACAAAAGCCTTCAATTTCTCATCTAAGGGTGTTTGGTTGCACTGCATACATGCATGTCCCTGCCAATAGGAGAAAGAAGACTAATCCTAAGACACTTCAGTGTATATTGTTGGGATATAGTATTACATCAAAAGCTTATCGTCTCATAGATCCTAAGACAATGAAGATACATGAGAGTCGAGATGTGGTATGTGATGAATCGTCATTCAATTCCTTATCACAGAAAGAAGAGCAACAGCCTCCTACTTCTCATAAATTGCTCTCACAATCAGATGATGAGCATATGGACGACTCTCATAGAGACAATGAACTACAAGGAGAGTTGTATGTTGATCTGGGCCCTCTAGAAAACATTCCACACCAGCAGCAGCACAGTCAACCTCCAAAGTGGGTCCAAAGTACAATCAGGGACTCTAACCTGCACACTCTTCCAGACACTTCGTCAGGAGTCAGAACCAGGAGTCAGACAAGAAATGAAGTGAATCTTGCACTCATGAGTACTGTTGTTGACAGCACTGAACCTGACACAGTTCGAGAGGCCTTAAACCAACCTTAGTGGAAGAAGGCTATGGATGCAGAGTATGATTCTCTGATGCAAAATCATACTTGGGAAATTGTCGATCTGCCTGAAGGGAAGAAATCCATTGGCTGCAAATGGATCTTCAAAATAAAGTACAAGGTAGATGGATCTATCGACAAGTACAAAGCACGACTTGTAGCAAAGGGATATGCTCAACAGGAAGGCATTGATTATGAAGAGACCTTTGCACCCACTGCGAAGATCAAAACTATCAGAATGGTCTGTGCATTGGTAGCGCAGAAGGGATGGAAGCTTCAGCACATTTGTATGTATTGGAGTGATAAGGAAAATAAGGATTGGAGGTAAATGAGTCCATCATTGATCAAAATTGATACCATTATTTTTAAATGGTCACACATTATGTTCGTGGTTTCGATGCCATTTAATAGAAATTTGAGATACTTGCATGCTTGTGCTATTGAAGAGTCTAAAGCAAATGGATAGAGTGTAAGCATATTATATTGGAGGCAGGCGGCATCAGAGGATGGAGGATTTTCCATCATCTCAAGTTAGCTTCTCGCTTTGAGATGATGATTTGCATGAGAAGCATTTTTGGTTTTGGTTGTTTTGCTTTTCTTTGTTGTTGCCGATGGATTTGAAGAATGTATGTTTTGTGAAGATTTTGTTTTGGAGACAAGTTTGGGATTTGGTGTTGAGTTCAATATGGATTGTTGTCCAGTGATCTTCAAAGAGTATATGATCAAGAATTATACCCTTTCGCGGTCACTAGACAATGGTAGAGATATGTCGTATCTCTTAGGGTTCATTGTCGAATAATTCAAGACTCTGTGATTTGACAGCTTGGGACTAAAGAGCTCAAGAACATAGCTCAAAGCTACGCCTTTCTGAGGGTAGATGAGATAGCATGATGGAGCCTTGCTTGGTTCAAGATTTGTTCTTTGAGAGAAGATCTTCTATAAAATATGTATTCATATTATGTAATTAGCTTTGTTGAGTATTTTAGCATTCAGGGGGGTACCTTGTTACTATTGTAGGAACAATGTAATAAGGGGGGGAATGTTGGCATAATGGTTAGTATTACATTGTTAATTACATTTACAATGTTACAGTTATAAATTAGTTATACAAGCTATAATGACAAACTGGAACGACAGTCATTATGAACTGCATCATCCTTGTATAAAACCACTGCCCCTTTTTCACTTATGTACCTCTTTCCTCTAACATTCAAGATTGGGAAGAGGATGATTTGTTTGTTGACAATTTTTGGCATGGGTATGCCTATAGGTAAGTATTTCTAACCCTTCTCTCCATGTTGTGATCCCCTCGTGATGTGTTATATGTTGTTTAGGCCTCCTAGGATGACCCTTGCTACTCTTTTAAGGTCAAGGATAATAGGAGACCACCTTTGTTGTGACCATTCTTCTATTTGTATCATTATTCTTCTATATTTCTCCTCTCCTCTATTTTATTGTTGTGTGCCGTGTCTTAGGGGCATAGTGTTGCGGTTGGTGACCTAGGGGCACCTTCCTACGTGACAACCCTAAGGCACTTGTTCTCCTCTCTTGATTTATTTGTAAATTATTTGTAACATGCGTTATCATATTACTTAGAAATACACAAACAATTTACTAAGAAAGTAAAAGAACATGATAATCATTAGTGGATTCTTTTATATAAATATAAATCATTTGCATAATAAAAGCATATCTTTTCTTCAAATATTTTCAACCTTTAAATTACAACATATGCAAAGATAGAATCATAGTGAAATCTTTTCACTTTACATTTACAAATAATTTACACTTGAAAAAAGAATAATTTTACATCATAAGTCATAACATGAAGTATAGTGTATCTGGAATCAGGATATCTATCTCACAAGTCTCAGAGAGTCTTCTGGTATAGAGGGAGAGCATCATCCAAGTGCTTTACATCCAACCACAGACCGGCAATCCCCTACACACCTTCCTTCCTAGAAGTGGCCCTAACCTTTACGAAGAGTATAGACATAAAGAACTAATAGGTTGCCATCTAAGTCCTAGTGCTGTTAACTACGTAACTCAATCGACCATACAACTCTAGATAGTCTTCTAGCTAAGTATGATCATTCTGACTGGTCACGCCATCTAGACACTATGAACCGACTAATGCATGCAGAGACAAAAACATCACTTTGTCCAAAACTTCTATATAAATAAATGTTTACAATAAACGTAGTCATGTGTTCACACACCTCTAACTCGACTTGGAAACTATCTTATCCTAGATCAACTCTAGACATAAATTGTCTGAACTATATTCAAAATCTTAGTCAATCTAACTTAGGACTAATCCTTAATCTAGGATATACATAAAATATATAGGTTTAGGTAATTCTAACCTTTTAGAGAGTACCTCTTTGCATACTTGCAATTTCTAGTGTCTATGACTTCCTATCATTCTACTCACTGACTCAAATATCAAACACTCTTGTGTAATATAACAAGTTTCATCTCTATCATAGAATCACTTAAATTTGTTAAAGTACTACTTAGACTCTTTTCTGTCTGACTCTATGGTTTTCTCAACCATTCATTGTTGACCACAATATATACAAACAATGTCATATCTGACTTAAAAGTTTTGAGTTTTCTAAACCCTTATGGGTTGATTTTAGGGTTTAACTTCTCTAACCCAATACATGGAAACGTCAATACCCTTGTTTTCTAAAGATAATAAGATATAATAATATAACATGGAAATAAATACCTCTAGTCTTCCCTAGACCACTTGGCATTGTTCAAATTCACATTTCACATAACATGAATAAACATGGTATACAAGGTATATCCTCATTCATATAATATCTTAATAAATACTATCATTTTCATAACTAGTCTTTTGACCAAGTTCAATATTTTAACCTAAAGAGGTTTAAGTCATAAAAGATAATAAAATACTTTCAACCTCTTGGTCTTCTTAAGTCTATCATCTTTCGATATAAGTTGGATTATGAATTCATATAGATAACATCCTTTGCATATATTCCACATAAACCCTTATCAACAATCTTAAGTACAACAATCATGTGGGGTCGAGTTTCGAATCTCCCAACATGCCCCAACTTGGAATAAATCATATCAGGGATATCCAACTTGGGTTAAGTTTGTCTTTTGTGCCCTTAGCACTAAAATAAATTCTATTAAACATATATTATGAGAACTATAACTACCCATCTCCTAGTATGCATATACCCTTGAGATGGTTTAATAGTTTCAATCTTGAACCACAGGACAAGTTAAATATGTCTCCTAGCTTACTTTTTCTCGAGATATTTTAACATAAGTAACAATTGCTAATCAAAAGGTTATCTAGTTTTTGCCTTTCTTGGTTCACCCATTTTCTAGGATTGTATTATAATATGACAGGAAGAACTCAATTTCATATAAGAATATCTATATCCATGACGTGACATTGTTACTTTAATACTATAATGATATTTTTTCACTAAAATCTCCATTAAGATAAATAGTGATTATATGCTTCCAAATGTAAGAATACATCTATGAAACTATCATAGTCTTTGTCCTAGATATTCACTTAAGACTTTAAATGTTGTCAATACGTGTATAAAACATATAAATTCCCAAGCATCCCTTAATGCAATTCTCCCCTTAAAGGATAGACTGCACTTGTAGCATATAATCCAATGCTATAGCTCAGTGATGTATCAATGATAGTAAAATGATATACCAATCTTAATTTTCTAAGTGTATTAATATCGTACTTATTGCAGGTCCTTAGTAGTATGTTGGGAAAGAGAGCTTGAATTCCCAATATCATATATGTTGCTTCTAGATCATTGATTAAAGTCACTTAAGAAACCTTCTCTAGGAAAAATAGTTTCCTTTGTTTTCTATTTGTTCTTGTCCCTGACCTTGCTTGATTTCTTACAATGTAGAATTTCTATCAAAAACACTACCTTGAAACTTTCTACAAAACCTCCTCATAACTCCTATGTTTCAAACTGAGTTTCTAAGGTTCAAGCACAAATGTTGATCATATATTCATCCAAAACTTGAATCTAACTAAGCAACAAAGCTCTCTATAGTTTCAAGAACACTATATAATCAACATGAATGATAACTTCTATAGCTTCTCAAATATACATAGATTCCCTTTATGGTTTAACCACTGCATTTTATGCTAATGTTCAAAGACTTCATATCTACAAATAGGAATCCTTTAGAATAACAATGATACTCCAAACCTTGTAATCATATAAGGTTTTTACCAAAAGAAAAGTTGACTACCTGTTTACACTATGAACTTAATGACACAATGGCAATGTTATAAAGAGTTTACATCTGTGTTTTAATAGACTACATAATCCTCTATAAGTTTGAAGACTTGAAACAATGGATAGAAGGTATTTTATAAAGTATCCTATCGTTATGTTATGTTGTATAATAGCTATAATGATATCCCTTAACATGATTTCGAACTCTTAAGTTTCTTGCACTTCGAGAGCTATTTTGAATCATAACAAAAGGGTACAACTTTAATCAAATCAAACTATGCTTCCATAGCCGCAAGAACCTAATCTCTTTTCTTGGATAATTCTAAATGAAACTGCGTAGAATCTTCCATGCTAGTTTATAAGAGATTGATTTATTGTAAAGAAATAAAGAAACAAAGTTTTGGAAGTATGAGTGCTTACCTCATATGTTATATTTCCTACTACTAGCTGAGAAATAAGCTCTTGATTTTCTCTTTCAACATTGCTCGCTAAGTATGATTCCATGAACAATATCACAATGCTCATTGAGAATGTGTCAAGTGGATGAATTCACTGTCCTTACTATGTATGCTTCTCGCATATACTTTCATAGTCTTTACTATTGTTCGATGCTCCCTTTCTTATTCTTCTGCACTATTAAGCCCCCCAATATCATAGTCTAATCCCCTCCCTTAACTTCAATGGTATAGCCTTGTTAAACGCTCCGCCTATAAGACGGCGAACTAGGTAGCATTATTGCCTAACAATACTCTCAAGCATTATGCAAACATTGATGGAGTTACCGGTCATTTAAGACCACTCCCATTAGTTATAACTTCTCCCTCTCTATTCATCATGGAGATTGTGAGTCAAAAGACCACGAGAGGAAGTGGTGATTAAAATTAATTACCACATTTTCATAATGCTCATTGTCATTAAAAACAAAAAGGGTTTAACTCTTTATGATATAGTCTTTTTAAGACTTCAACATTCCACCTTCCCGTGGAGCTTATGGTAGACTACTTGCCTAAAAATGTGTTTTACTTGCATGCAAACATCTTAGACTAGTTGGTCTTCTTGACCACTCTCATACTCTTCCATTTGTGAGTGCAATCTTTATAACCCATGTAAAGCATGCAGTGGATCAAAATAAATGTCACTTTACCACGATGCTATGTGGCTTTTGACAATATTTAACATACATTTAAACTTATAAATAATACCTAAATAGATATAAACAATATAATGTAAGTATATCTGGAACATATACTTACGTTGTTCGTATCTCTTGACAAGATTATGAGAATGGGGTCGAGATATTCTCCCCCTCTCGATCTTGTGTAAACACAAATAAATACATGTTATCAACGAAAAACATATCAGAAAACACCGACAATGAATTAGTTTATCCACTAATAATATTATCTCTTGAATATAAACTATATTCATATCAAACAAGGACTAATGACTATCGACCATTTCTGTGTCAATGGTCAAACTACTTGACTTGGTTTATGAAAAAACATAAACTTAGTGGACCTTGTCGACAAATCGTTGACTGTCAAATCTACACCAAACATAAACTAGTTGGATCAAACAAAACTTACCAAACTTGATGATGGTTCACTAAACTATAAAAGCACAAGACTAAGATGACAACAAACTATTCTTTTCCATATGTCTATTAATTTGTCTCCAATGATGCTCTTCCTCTCTTTCTCGGAGGGTGAAAACATGTTTCCTGAATACAATTTGAATCAACAAACTAGGATAATTGTATCATTAGTTAATCCATAAACCTTATGAGTAAATAATCATGACATCAAATAATCCCATGTCAATTGTGATCATATAAACAGAACCTCATGAAATCATTGATTTTTCCTGACATTTTCTCTGAATGTCAAATCATTAAGTCGTGTATAATCATCTACTAATTGCATGCAAGTAAAGAGTAAAACATAGTCAAAATTAGGCATATGACACAACCTCTTCACTTATTTCTATACACATTATTGTTCATAGAGCACACTGATTATATGATTATTTATTTAATCATCTTTCGTCTCATTTGTTCTTGCTTGCTCCATTTTGTGATCAATATTCTCTCAGTCAATCCTAGTTCTAACACTTATCCATCATCAATGTGTAGAATTTAAAGACTTAAATGGATGTTTCAAGATATATTATTCAATACTTTAGTACTAATATGCGAAATTGTTAATTTTTAGAATATTGTCTTTATTACATTTTAAGAGTCTCCTTTCTCTTCCCTCTATATTTATAAACCTTTTTTTAAATAATAATAATTATATTACCATAAAATTACAATTGTATGCTAGCAAGTTGGTTGTATGGTTCTTCACATAGAATTATTTTTTTGTGTTTTATCTCAACAATCCTTCCTCATTCCATATTGCATTCACCATCAAGTGATATTCAAGTTTACCCTTAAATAGAGTTTCTGAACTTCATTATAAATGAAATCAATAAAATTGAAAAGAACATAAAACAACCACAAAATTCCTCTATCCTTACTGATTTAATGACATATTTAAAATTTTCAATGAGCATTGTGAACAGTAAATTTAAAACATTTAACTCTTTCAACCATAACATCTAACTTCATACCTTTCTGATTTAATGGCATATTTAAATTTTCAATAATGAGCATTGTCGGCAGTAAATTTAAAACATCTTAACTCTTTCAACCATTATATCTAACTTCATACCATGACCTATGGATTTGAAGAAGACGACTTTTCGATGACCTACCTAGTGAAGCAGTCGGCGGAGAAAGCTAGAATTCAAACAAACTATTCAAAACGCAAAAAACAATGATCTCATATTTAGCTTAGATATTGTCGTCGCCCTTTCACAAATGCAACGAACCAAGTACAAATTTCATAGAATTTATAGAACTGATTTGAACAGCTTCGAGAGCTTAGTCAAATCGACTTTGGAAAAGATTTTTTATTGATCATACTGCATTATGGGGGCAATGTGTCTCCAGTATTTTGTATCGACAACACGCGTGATGGATTGCGTCAGCTAATCAGACCAGGGAATCCATTAATATCATCGGTGTGAGTAAATTTGGACTAGTTCGCGCTAAATATAAATATTGAGCCCAATAATAGAATTGCAAAGACGCGTAGGATAAATACGGTAGGAAAAGGAAAGAATGGGTATCGTATGGCATACATGGAAATTGTCGGCAGAAAATAAAAAGTGATTTTCATTAGAAAACATCTCAATGTATTTTAAATTCATAAAAACAAATATGATCTTTTTAATCTATTTGTTAATTTTTAAATTTTAATATAGATATCCTAAATACATTTTATAATATCAATTGGGTGTTATTTTATTTATTTAAGAGTTATTTTATTTAAATTTAAAACAAATATAAATTTTAATTTTTAGTTAAGAATCATTTTATTTTATTGCATTATTTATTTTATTTGAAGAACTATTTTTATTTTATTTAAGAACTAATTTATATTGAAGAGTTACTTCATTTTTTTATTTATTTTTAAATAAATGTTGGAAATGTTTTAGTTTTTATTTATATTTATATGGCTTCTATAATGTTACTAAATAGCACTTCTCATCATGACAAATTGTATTGTTGACCCTAAAATTCTTTTGAGGATAGTTTTACAGTTGTTTTAAATTGCTGATATTCTAAAATTATATTTTAAAAAATCACATTTATTTTCTTATAGGCTTTTATGTGTCTATCGAAATTGTTATCGTTTAACTAATTTTATTATTAATATTAGTTCATTATTATTAGTACAAAATATGTTTTTCATATAATTAATTAATAATCTTCATTTATATATTGACCCCAAAAAAAAATCTTTATTTATATATAAATGAGTAATAATTTTCAAACGAATTTTTTACATTTATTGAACCTTTATTTATATTTGGAAGTTTCATATGAAGCGATTTAAAAAAATGTTGGATTGGTTAGTGGGAATGAAGTATCCTATAATGTTCCTCCTTTCTCACTCAAAACAAGTTTTCATGGTTCTAGGTGTATAAGAGCAATGATGAACAAATTCATTTTAGACTAATTTTTAAAAAATGGTGATAATGGTGCAAAATCTTCGTTTGATTTCTTTATCATAGATATAAAATGGATAGTATCTCTTCCATCCTTTGTCAAAATGATGGACTACACATAAACCTACTAACATCATGAAGATATTCTATGATCACTAAAATTAACTCTTCATAAATGATATTGATAACAACCTAGTCAAGAAGATGTTAAAAATGTTGTGGGACATTACAACCCAATGAAAATAATGGTGAATTTTAGCTCTACATTGACATCTCCTCATTCTCAAATAATTTATTCTTTCCCATTAACTATGGTCTAATGTGAAAATCCTAGAAGTGGATAATCTCTTGACCAAGTACTTCAAAATTGTGCGAGATTATGTTAATGAAGATTAAAATAATGTATACTTACATGAAAATCCCTTCTCTTGTATGACATTCTCTCCTCAAAAAACTTTCTAGTTTCTTTCCATGCAACTTCCTCAAAGATTATAGATGTAATCTTTTAAAGGTAGCTAGTTTGCTTACCTCCCTCTTAAGTACATTACATAATACCACTTAATCAACATCTTAATTGAAATATGAATATTCTCTCCCCAATTCCAAATGGATGAAGCTTAGTGCTTCCTTCTAACTCAAAAACTTAGCTTGTACCTTGGAAGTTGTTGTACTTTGATCCTTCCCTTAAAATCCATCTTGCATTCATCTAAGCTTTCCTATCCACTACCTCACTTGTAATAAATGAGTTTCTTTTAAATACATGTTATAGTTGTACTCATTTACTTGTCATACCTAGTTTGTTGTCTTCAATAAACTTATTATTATTTTTGGCTACAACTTGTTTTAGAAATCTGCCCTCCATGGTCTCTTAGTCTCTGACACCTCAGTTTTTATAACTTGTTAGCAAATTATTATTAAGCATTCCAATAAAATTAGATACATGGTTGATTTCTATTCTAGAATTTTTGAATAGGGTTACCAAGTAAATAATTTAACTTTTTCTTTCAAATATTGAATCTCTCTTGCCTTTTGTAAGATTCAATCTAAATACATATGGATTTGAGAAAGTAATTCATTAACATTCAAAATTAAATTTAATAACCTGAAAAAATTAATGAAGGGCTCACAAAGTATGTCATTATATTATTTTAAAAATTATTAAACTCTCTCCTATAAGCTTGGCTTTACATGATAAAGAGAATTTTAATTACATCAACTTCTAATATAATAGAATTATATATAACAAAGAGTTGGAACCAATGCCCCTATCATGAATGGGATGCTTTGCTCTTGTTCTCTGTAGTTTCTTTGTTGTGTCTCTTATTATAATAAGATGTATGTTTATTAATATTTTTAAAATATATATTATTTTAATAATTTTATCTGCTCCATTTATGAGTTTTTTTAAGCCCCTCCAGAACATAAACAAAAGAAGTATATCTATAGTATTATATTAAATCATTCGTGAATGGACTTCAAAACATTGTAACTGAAATTTGAATGTCAAGAGTTTTCATTTAGAATAAAATGATAAGTTTTTACATGTTGCAAGTCAGTCACATTTCAATCTATTTAAGTTTTCATTTAGAATAAAATGACAAAGTTTTTACATGTTAAGTACAGTTAGGCTTAAACAACACACACTAAGCTTTGACTTTCTTAAGTGGCTGGTAGGCCCCTTCTCTTATTGACACATTAACATGACAGAGTAAGAGAAAGGCCCACCAGCCACCTAAACAAGTCAAAGCTTAGTGTGTGCTGTTTAAGCCCAGCGGTTAAGTACCAGTCCATCCAGATACTGTAAGTAATGGGGTACCTTTCCACCCAATTAGTATAGCAGATCCATTGGCCTCAAGAGTATAACATTCTCCGTGAGAAAATTGTTTTAGCAATAACCTGGCCTGATACCAGGCTTGATAGCTGAAGGCCATTTCCCTGAATCCCGCGTGTCTAAAAAAACTTCTCCACACATCAGTTCGAACATGTCTAACCCTCCTATCCTTCCCCTCACAGGCTATCATATTTCTTATCTGGCTCACACAGAATACTTCTTCAAATTTGACCCTTCCACTATCATGTCTGTCTGGTAAGATCACAACCAAGAAGTCAAAACAAGTGCTGACATAGAGAAGTACCTCAATGAATCGGTTGTCAAAACAAGGAGAATTGTGGTCAGCTTCAATTTCTGTACACACCATTACCCGGGGCCTTAGTTTCTTTATAACATTCACAACACTCTCCAGAAGAATAGGCTTATACAGCAGACTTCTGAAAACAGAGGGAGCATACACTGCAACTATCTCGTCAGGTTTAACGTTGAATAAGCCTTCGCGAATCTCCTTCATACTTGAGACCACCACCATACGGTACGAAAACGGAACCGCCAAGGGCTTTGCGAACTCGTGAAGTCTTCTTCCGCTCTCTCTCAGTTCTTCGCCATCCATTCCAACTGCTGTGATCTTGAGAAGCTCGAGCGAAGAAGAAGGAGCTCCCAGGGCAATACTCTTTATCAGCACTGTCCATTGGCACCCGGTTCGAATCCCCAGATCTATCACATGGATTTTACTTGCATTTCCCACGGCGTCTCTGATTGCCTGCACAGACGTCAATTGCAGCATTTTCATATAAGGGAGCACTGTAGTATAATAAGCCACAATCCCATGAAATTCGGTTTTATTACAACCACTATCGAAATTGTAGGCGAAATCGAGGGCTCGTTTTGGAGGCTTCTTTAACTCAACGTGGGTCTGGCGTTGGATTCTCTCCTGCAGAGTCCCGGAGAAATAATAGCAGATCCTCTGTATGGGGTGTCCCCCCTGGGAAGAGAAGTTGCGACACTGCATCAACAGCCTGGAGGCTTCATCATATTGCTCGTTGCTAATCATGTCTGCAGAGGCGAACAGAAGATGAGCCAATTCTATTCCGTTCTCGTCTTCCCTTGCCAGAGCAGGAATGACAAAGCAAGAATCGACGCCACCATAAGCTGAGCCCCTTATGTACCGCGTGCCCGCCAATTTTATGATTTCTTCAGACGACAGAAGCGTTTTTGTTTGTCGCTGCCGAATTTAGTCGGGGGCTCGGTAGAAACATTCTATGGCACTAATAATTCATTAAACTTATGCGTACCTTTTTTCAGCTCGGTCTCCTTCATGGTCGCCTTCGCCTGCTGCTCAATTTCCGCAGTCGTGTTTTCCCCCTGTTTTCCCCTGGCACTAATAATTCAGAGTATGATATCACAGAAACGGAGGAGGAAATCAATCATTAACTACTGTTATTTTCTTCCTTTGCAAACTTGGTGCACTTTGCTTTCAAGATATAATAACAATGTTTGTGGGGGATGGGACGCGTTGCAGGCAGAGGGAATATACGGATCGCTGTCGTTTCGGATCCATACAAACAACAAAGTACAAATGTTTATTTAAAACCTATTAAATTGATTTGATCCGCTTGGGGAAGACGTCCGTAAGCTAATGTGAGAGATTCCGTCGTTTCGGCTGTCGCTGGCGAAACAGCCTTATCTAGAGTTAGTCTCATTTTTAGGCCTTGGACGCTAGCGATTTGCTCAGTGTTGTCGTCGGTACCGAATAGTACGGTTCTCAGATGTGTCTTCTCGGCAAGATTCAGTTTAACCAATGTGTTTTCTAGGTAACACTACACAACAAAAATAGAGAAAGAAGCGAACAATAAAATCTACTGGAAAGGTGAACAAATACTAGGAAACCTCGAAGTGTTTGACCACCTTTGATTAACTTGTCGCTGAGAATAGAGAATGTTGAGGTTGCTAAGAAGCATGTCCAATCCTGCAGTTTGATCTCTCGACATCCATGAACAACCAAACGATAAAAGAGAATACGGTGCTTCTATTCTATGTGTGCCAAAGAAACAGAAACAATAATCAGATACCAAACTAAGAGTATCATTGTGGTCTACGGGAATGATACTAGGCCCAGTGCACTAATTGGGTAACAAGGATAGAGAATGGGGAAATGGATCACTATTCGATAAATGGACGCGAACTGTAGTTCCAACAAAATATGAAGGAATGCTTAGTGAAGAAATAGAACATTACCAAGAATTCACTTCTAGTGCTTATGAAGAATGCATTATAGGATACAGAGGTCTTGGTGAGCACAATCCTTATGAAATTTATAGAGAAAACATAGAGAGCAATTGTGGTTGCTATTTACTAAAATGTTTAATGAGGATTGACTTTAGAGAATGGAGGGAGAAACTTAGAGGAATCTTTGGGAGAAATTCCAATCTTTAAGGCTCTTCTACAAGCTATTCCTTCCTTGAGTGACACCTACATAAAGGATGCTAATGGAGGCATGCAACAAGAAGGATCAGGGAAAACTATGGAGTCACCTCAAAGCGAAACTTGTAGCATGCAGAACTCAAGGTGTTGTAGCCGAGGAAAGTACTTAGAAAACTCTTGAAGGACTTTTGTGTGTCTAGCTAGAGTTAACAAGAAACCATGCATTTTCAAGAATAGCTGAGATATTTATAAGGATGTTACAACTGCTAGAAGTCATTATGAGGTGGTAGCGTGCAAGTGTAACATACATTTTGAGGAGCTGTATGGCAGGGGACACCAGTGTATCACATAGATGTTTGTGCATTGCACTATCATCTTGAGGAAATGGGCTAAAATTTGGCATTTGTGTTTATGACCTTAAAGATTAGATTTGAGGTTTCTGTGAAGACTTTTCTTTTTATCCTTGCACATGTGCCTTGTTATAGGCTTCTAGGGTGATCCAACATGGCAATGCATACCTCTCTTAGAAACATTATCCCAAACATTTTAGGGGTTTCTCACTCCTGACAGTGGTGAGAGAATCTAAGAAAGATGACACGGACTGTAGATTTCACAACTCTTCATAGTATTTTTATGAGCACAAATACTCCTTGAAAGAGATTCAAGGTCATTTAGTGGGTATCATACCAGAGAGAATGCAACTTTATAGATTCTTGACTGCCCTATTACAAACTTCTAACACCTTTGTAACTTTCATTGAGTAGTGAGAAAAATTTTCTATTTTGGGATAGTCCCTTTATATATCCTCAAATCTGCATATATCTTCTATTCTTGTTTTATAGGGTATTTCACTGTATATCATTGCCGACCATGTTATCTCTTCATCAGACCTATCTTAAGTCTCTATCCACTCTCTACAATGATTCCTTCACAGTCTTTGCATATATGTATTGGAGATTTCCCCCTAAAATGATCCTCTACTTGCAAATGAAGTGCCATACACCTACTCCTCTCTGAAAATAATAGTTGAAATTTTATGTGCATGAATACTTATTCAGCAAGCTCAATCAGATTGGACATCTATGTTCTCTGCCCTGTTTATTTAGGTGAAAAGTAGTGGAAGCCTTCATCAGGATGCATGTGTTTCATGGTGAATTTGGGTGGGGATGATGACTGCACTCTACACTTCAGAGGAACCTACAAAAATTGTAGAAATTTACAGACAATTGTCACAACACTAGTTCTATAAGTTCCTATATGCCCTTTGCAAGATGCTTGAATACCATCCATTTATGCAACCAACTTAAGGATGGGTAGTTAAGATACCAAACCTCCTGCATGCCCTTTCATACAAGTAGAAACCTTTTTTCGGGGACTCTTCTTACCACCTCTAATGCCACATTCTTTAATAGAAAGAACAACAATAATCAGGTGCCTTGTAAAATATATCATCTATAATTGTCACTAATAAAACTTACCCTTCCAACAAAGCATTAATAGCAAGGCAACTCTAAACAACAGTACCATAACCTAGAAGTGCTACTCAATCACCTTCTACTAGAACTCTACCTTCCTAAACCTTCAATGGCACTTATTTATTACTAGATGGTGATGACAGACCTACTCCATTGCCTCATGGATCTCGGAGACAACTAGACCAACCATCTACAACATACATCCATGCATGGTGCTACCAAGTTACCAGGGTTATGTTCATGGTTTGTTGGCCTATTAACTTCCTTATACGATAAGATCTGATGCAGATTCTTCACAACTGATGGAGGAGTTAAAACTGATGAAATAAAAATCTCTATGAAGGTAGAAACTCTTTCTATATCCCTTTTATATCCCTTTACACTTTAGTGATAGCTCTGTTCTTCTTCACAAATCCATTTTCACCCTTATCTCTGCTTTCATGAGGAAAATCCACCATACTGTTGATTACTCCTACATCTTTGCTTCCCCGGACCACTATCAATACATTCTTTTTCTTTTGTCAAGTTCATGCATTCACATCTCTATCTACTTTGATCATTTCATGTTATCTTTGCCAAAGCCTAACTGTAGACTGTCCTACTGTTAGGCTTTAACTTGAAAGAACTTTCCATGATATAAGAGACCTCACTATGCCTTTTCTTCAATCCCCAATGTTCTTTTTAGGTGAATGGAGGTTATGATCTTTCTTCAATGGTGTCTTCCTTTCTTCTTTGTGTTAGACCTCATGCTAACAATACTAAATTAAGTAGACCTCTCAAGACATTTAGCAGATCCTGCTTTCCTACATTCTCACTGTCTCTCTGCTCAAAACTTCTTGAAACTTCAGTCTAGTATGTCATATACACCATTCCATGAGTTTAAAAGACTCTTATGATCATTGTCACAAGCTTCTAGATCTCTGCACTGTGCATTGTTCCTAATCATGGAGTGTAGAGACTTTTAAAGAGATCCATACCTCACCTTAATATTGGCTAGCAGTCCTCATCTAATTTACAAATCCACCCTCATTCTATCATAGACCTCTAATAGGTCTAGTAGAAGGCAATCCTCACAAGGCTTTATAGACTTATATCATTTCGTATGATCTCTAAGAATACATGACAGTCTACCAAGGCTTCTATAGTGATATTATAGAAATGATTGACTCTTGTTTAGCTCAACAACTTGCCAATCCTTTAACTAGGTATCAAAATCATAAACAAACCTTAAATCATTAACAAGGGAAAGAAATGCTTATGGTTTTAAAACAAGACCATACATTAAAATGATTCATCAATTTACACACTGTCAAACTCATGGTCACTATTCTTTAAGGCTTTGTCCTCTTCTTCTTATTGTTTCATGTCCTCCTCATTGTTACCTTGAACTTTGAAAGCACTGCCAAAATTCTTTCTCGTGTTCTTTTCTCTTCATTGTCATAATGTGAAATAGGTTTAGAACATCTAGACAACTCCTATTTGGAAGGTCCAGACCTCACTATAAGTTTCTTACAAGGTATACAAACCTTTTAACTACCTATGAAAAACCTTTCTTCCATTACAACCTTAGATCAACTGTTACATCCCCAATTTTTGTCTTGCTTTACTTTTATTATTTACTTGGATATAAGTAAATTGATTATGATGTTTGGATTGGTGACAAGGATTATATTAAATGTCATTTATTGAAATCATAGAAATGATTATGTTATTATCAATTTAATATTTGTATTATGAGATTTGATTTATTAGTTGAATTAATTGAATAATAATGCACTGATCACATATTGTTTGATGACAAGTGAAACAGGATTACAGGTTATCAAATGACTCTCAGGGAAAAGAGAGAGAGTATCTTTCTAGGAGAGAGATATAGACCTCAGGTTATGAGTGATTTATTTGCCAAACTATGGTGTCATGAGAGGTAAGCTTTGTCTTGTCGGTTTACTTCTGAACTTAATCAACAGGTAGTCGATATTGTTTTCAAATATTTCTAAGTTGTATTAAGTCGTCATAGTTGTTAATAACATTAACAACGTCATTTGTGATTGATTTATAACTATTTAGGCTTAACATAAATATTATGACATTTTTGTCATCAAATGATAGTCTTATTACAACTATTAAGATATTTGATGTGTTATAAATGATTCTTAAATGATAAGACATTATTGTCAAAGTTATTATTATGTGATTATTGTCAATGGATTATGATGGGGAGACAAGCTCAACCCAATCAAAATATCTGTAAACCATGGTTGAATAATATGTTATTATTGAATAAACTATATCTATCTAATGCAATAGGCAATGTTATGAAAATTATAATTGATGTAATCAATATATATAAATTGATGCCTTAGCATCAAATGATGATAATACCTCCCATTGAGTCGACTACATTGAAGACGCTGTAACCTAAAATATAGTAGTCTTTATAATTGATAGTAGTGGATCGAACCACATGAAATAGTGGATCAAACCACATGTAATGATCATTAATAGATCAGTTTATATTTCTTTAAAGTGTCAGCCTCATCCTTATGAGGATGACTGTGGTTTTTAACTGCCACAACCGTCAAAGCATGAAGCAGTAATTTCCCATCGACATGTGGGATTTACACATAAATATTGGTTGTCAGTTTTGATTTAACCATTTTAAAACTATTAAGCTTTGAATGAAGATGGTAACTGAATGTAGAGGAGAGAATAATGAGGCGTTGTGCCTCTACCTTTATGTCTAATGACTCAAAGGAGTCGTGATGGTTTTTATTAAGCATGTTTAGAACTTGTTGTTAACATGGAGGAGAATAGAAGTGATAGGGGAATAGAATGCAGTAGCTATGTTAGTGGAGGAATACACAGTCCAGTGGCATCGACCTGGTGAAATATTCACCTATTCTAGCCAGTTTAAGTTTATATACTATTAGGTATTCCTTACTACATGTTTTATTAATTCATGAGTAAATTGTTTAGCTCATCTAAAAATGGTATATTGTAGTATTGTAGGCGATTGAATGAGCTTGCCAATAGGAAATTATCTTCTGAATTATGATGTGATAGTCGATATCTATTATGTATCAATTTAGAAATGCCAGTTAACATTTTAAGTAAGCCATTTAGAGTTACTTTCTGGTAGTCGTTAAAGATAACGAATGCTACTTATATGGTTTATAATCGATCACGCCAATAAGGTTACTGTTATAATAGACTAAGTTGACCTATTTCTTAGTATTTAAAAAACTATTGCTCATACCCGATTAGGGAATGAAAGATAAATGAATATCTTAGTAGGAGAAATACATAAGTTGTTATTAGCTTAAACTTATAGTTTCCTTATTGAATTAAGTCTGCAACAAGTTAATGCAGAGTATGAGAATAACCATGTGATAGACTCAAGAATGGATGAACTATGTTTTATTACTCTCAGTTTTGAGCTATATAGTAATGAGGTTATAAAGAGTTAACTTTATTGTATTGTATAGGTTATATACATATGCATCATGAATAGTGTTATCTACCAAGAGAACTAGAATCATTTGAATTGTTAATAAACTTTAGGGTCATATCTAAATATAGTAACTTAGAGATATTAGGGAAGATGGGAATAAGGTTATTATAAGAATCCCATTCAAAGCTATTTGTCATTGTTGTTCATAAAGAGATCCAAAACAATGGATTAGGCTAAGTATACTAGAGAACAACCTTGTAAGTATATTTAAACATAAGGTATGTTTTGTTTATAAACATTATCAAAATTATCTCATGATTCCTTTGTATAGGAGACAATATCTTTTGAGAATTATAATATTATTAACTTGGGTTAAGTTAATCAAGGGTTATTTTCTGAATCCAAAACTCCAAGATATAACATATGGATATATTGTTATGTCGTAGTAGCAAGGAACATTAGGGTATCCCTAGAGTCGACCATAAACCAATGGAGTGGTTATGTCATAAAGACTTACTCAAGTCTTTAAGTATTATTTTCATGACTCTTAGTTTAAACTATTGCATGAATAGGGTTGATAAGATATATAAACTGCGTGAATAAGATAGTATCCAAGTTGAGTAGGGGTGGGTGAACACAACGACTATGTTCTTTATGAACATTATTGAAATTAAAAACTTTGGCCAAAGTAATGCATTTGTTTTCTGCATGCATTGTTGGTTCACTGTATTTAGAATTGCTCATCCTATCATAAATCATACTTGGCTAGAGGGTATCTAGGGTTGTATGGTTGATAGAGTTGAGTAGAATACAACACTATGTACTCGGGAATGGTAAATTACCACTAGTCACCTAAGGTCTATATTCCTCATGAAGGGAAGGGCCACTTCCTATGTGGAAGATGTGTGGGAGACCACTAGTTTGTGGTTGGAGGTAAATCACTGGAAAGATGCTCTCTCTCTGAGCAGGAAACATGCTAAGACTTGTGATAAAGATGTCAGATATAAATAGATGCAGTATTGATTCCAAATTGGTATATGTAATGCTTTTACATATGTAAACTTTTTAAATGAAAAGACAATATGGGTATATTGTATTTTGTAAAATAAATCTTGTAATTGCAGTTACTTGATTATTTGTTAAATAAAAGAAAAAATTTCTCTATCTAATTTTTACCTTGTTGAGTTACTCTATAGTGAATTTTGGATTTTTTCTATGTTTTTAGAACGTGGATGTTACATCAACAAGATAGGCCACGAATGGTCTATAGAGTTTGACCCTAACCTGCAGATCTAGTGGGATAAAGCTTTAAGCAACATGATGTGTCTTAAAATTACTTGAGCTTTCATTTGTTTTTGATGGAGTATTGACAGAGATCTCCCTTTTCACATCCTTATTTCTTCAACATTCTACAAATCATTCCATTTCCCCTCATACTTTATAAGACTTTCTCAGTTAATCTCATGATACAATTAAGCTTTATTAATCTCATTCATACACCAAGCTTCCTGATAGCTTTGTGTAACACATATGGGGTCTCAAAATGATGACAATCTCCTAAGATTTGATAGAATTCTTTTGGGAGATGGGTTCTGTCTATTGTGAAAAGACTCTTCAAGATATGGATGTTGTTTTCTTGTCTGCATATCATCTCCTATTCTAAATTAACCCCTCTGATCTATGTAAATCATTTTGAGTGTCTAACAGCATGTAGAAAAGTAATTTTCTTTAGATTTTCAAAGACCTTGCAAATATTTGAACTTCTTCACACATGATATACATTGCAGGTTCTACTAGATTCTTAACTATTCATCTCAAGAGCTTGCAACATAACCATACAAGTCCCATTTTCACAAAATCTAAGAAGATAGACCTTCAAAACCTTTGTATGGGCTCCTTGAACCTAATTTTTTTAATACTACTTGAACCATTCATTTCTCTATCCCACTATACACTATGACCATCTTTTGGTGATAGTAATAGACCTTTTGCTGAAGACAATAGCTATGTAAATATTGTGGAATTGTAGATAGGAATATACCTACTATCAATAGGAATGAATCACTATGGATGAGAGGTATATCTTGCAGACAATTCCCCTTAAAAATTTAATAGCTTCCTCTAAGATCTTGTGATGGGATGCAACTAATATGAGGATTCAAAATATAGTGAAACATTCTCATGGTAACACCATGTAACCTTTCCTTCCATATACCCATTTCTATGCCCACTTTCTCACCATTATAAATGGTATTGGCAAACTGTTTATACCCCATATGCATCATCATAGTTTCCTCTATTTCATCTTTTGCATTTGTAGAGCAATGATAATGGTGATGATTGTTCATTTTTTTGATTGAAAACTCATAAGTTAGAAAGAGTCCCAAATGCCTAATCAATCCGTCTATGAGATGGAGTTTGCAAACAATAAGGAGCCCTAGAAAACCTATTGAAAACCCTAAAGGACTTCCAACATAACCCTAATACATGACCTAACTCAGCCTCCTCGACCTAAGACCTGGTTAAAACATGATATAACTTTGAAGAATTATTCCCTCTAAATATTGTACAAGGTAGTTTTGGAAGAATAAGGATTGTTTTGATTGATATAAGTCACTTTTGACAATATTAAGGTAATCTTGGTATCTTAAGATTGATATTGAACCTTATTTCCCTTTTGAAAAAATAGTAATAAACTCATTAAAAAACATTGATATAATCATTTAGGAGAAAACTTAAGACTTTATTGACATTTACTTTATCAAACTCATAAATCAGGACACGAGACCTATAAACAATACCAAGGCACCTTTATTGAAACATTATAACAAGGAGACACCCAAAAAAATAACATGAATGAAATGCAATACATTCTGTGACATCTATATTATTGTCATCAAACTCTATCCTAAACCTTCATCCTGATGTTTGTACCTGGACCTCCAAATCTCTACTAAATTCTTCATAACTCCCCTAGATGATTCCAAATGATTGTGAATGACATATATATAGCAATATTGAACCTCTAAAATAATATATGATAGCTTCAAGGTGGCACAAAGTTTAGTGCTTCTAGAAGGGTGTAGTTAGCGAGTGTAAACAAGTTCTTTAATCAAAATAGTGATAATAGAATGGGGAATCTAGGTGATGATCCACATTTATTCTTATGAGACTAATGAATCTTCATTTATATACTTCTTTTCTAGAAAAAACTCTAAATAATGTAGCATAAATAGAAAAAGTTACAACTATGCAAATCTATTAGCTTGGTATAGATATTTACAAACAAAATTTTTCCCTTATCATAATTTAGTTCTCCTCAAGTGTGGACATAGCATCCATATATCATTGTAAAGCACTCTCAAAATCATAATACCAAATATCAACTTATAATGAAATGCAGTGGCTTCTCCAAATTATTGGTAAATGAAAACCTGCAAATAAAATAAATAGAGTGAAAGAAAAGAATTTTGGGTTGATGCAAGATTGATCTTGTTTCCTACGATGCTCCTATATCATATAGGGTACTAATCTAATCACATTTACACCTTACACTTCTTGCTTGTCAACCTAATCGGATCAAATTCTAAAGTAAAACATTAATTTATGTTTTATGAATAGTAAAACATAACACTTACATATGAGTCTATAAACATAGAAAGATCTATAATCCAAATTGTCATTATCATTAAAATAGAAGCATGAATTACCTATCTTAAAAACACACCCTTTATGTTAAAAACAACTATACATAGGTCCTCTATTTTATACTCCTCATATGATTATGATTAATTTAAGTAACTCAAAAGTTACAACTTGTAATATTATAGAGAAGATGGTAGAATAAGAATACTTTATACAAATTAGAAGGCTGAAGTGATTAATAACTCCTAGGCTGATTTGAAGGGCCCATTCCAATTGTACTAAAGCATAAGAATTACTAGGAATTGTCTCTATCAAGTTTCCTACTTCTAGTAACTTATTTTTGGGATTAGTTGAGAACAACAAACAAGAGTACAACCACAAGCTAGTTGCACACAACAAGCCTATCTAGGAGGTGACAAGGTCATACTCAACCACTGACTAACCTCTAAAAGATGTGACACTTGTGAGCAAGGTTACAAACTGTGCTCATGCAAGTGGCAATCCAACATGCAATAGGTGTCTCACAAAGGTGAATACACATGTCTTCACAACATGATGTGAGATAAAGTCTAAAAAACTTAAGTAAACATAAGCTAGTGTGAATAGGTCAATTCTGGATAAAACTGTTAACCTTACTAGATACATAAAGACCTTATTTACACTAACACCCCTGTAAGTGCTACTTGATGCTAATACCCCCTCAAAATAAAAACCATTGTATCCTTCTCTTCATGTTGATTCCAATGAGTGGTTGGAAGGCTAGGTTTATCTCGTCAGATTGCATTTTTTTAATGTTTTGGTGTAGTTTTATTAAATAGGCCGTATATACGAGAAATTGATTTTGTCATAACTTTTGATTAGTAGCTCAAAATTGAGCACCATTTTTTGCAAAAGTTAACTTTTTTTCATTGGTGTTGTTTTCATTGTAAAATGCACTAAGTTATAAAGTGCCATGAATCTAGGGGTGACCTAATACCTAAT
Organism: Cunninghamia lanceolata; assembly: GCA_027924645.1. Classification (NCBI taxonomy): domain Eukaryota; kingdom Viridiplantae; phylum Streptophyta; class Pinopsida; order Cupressales; family Cupressaceae; genus Cunninghamia; species Cunninghamia lanceolata. The sequence goes on along the minus strand of BSBN01000334.1, from coordinate 2,984,480 downwards.
CAAAGGAATGTATGGAGTCATGCCAAGAACACTTCTAAGTTGTGCCAAGAGCACATACATAGAGTTGTCTCAAGAGCAATTCCTTGAGTCATGTCCAAAACACTTCCACACTTCTTTTTGCATTTTTAGTTAAGGGGTTTAATCAAGTTATTTGGGGGTTATACACACACTCAACTTATAAAGTACCACAAATCTTAAAGGGGATAAAAATATTGAATTATGTGGGGTTCAAAGAGTTGTGTCAAGAGCATTTCCAAGTTGTACAAAGAGCACTTCCACTACTCCATCATCCTTCAATATTTTTTTCCGTATTGTATTGAGATGTGTGAGTGAAAAATTCCACATCACCATCACCTGATGCTACATGTGAATCCAAAGTTGATTCTTATAGAAATCTCGGTTAGCAGGGTACAGTGCACAAAGGAGAGCTGACTGAAGGTGACTACACAATATGCAGAGGTTGTAGCCAACAGGAAACACATCCCTAGATGTAATAGATGTAGTATATATATAGATATAGGATATGATGATAACATAGAGGAGAATAGGAGGATGACAGAGTATGTATTCTGATGTAAGAATGACATAGAAGTCATGAGTGTAACTACTGAGGTAGAGACTCAGACCTATCAAAGGATAGACAAATGATGTATGCATTTAATGAACTATTAATATATATGGAGGTCTATCATTACTAGGTATTTCTGAGTTGTCTTACTTTATTGGGTATGTGATGTTGTGTTTTGTTATTCTTTAGGTTTTGCTGTCAATCTCTAGCTACCTGACTGGGCTTTAAACTGACTACAAATACTTGATCAAGAATTAGATCTCTGGATCGATATCTCCTCTACATTTCTTGGTAACATTTGGTTCCATTTATAGGATCTTAGAAGAAGGTAGTTAAATATTGAAAGGGAGAAACATCCAAATAAGTAGCGTAGAGTTTCAGAAAGGATAGAAGGTGAGATTGGCAAGAAAAAAATTTAAATCATGGAGGGATTCAAGTATCCTTAAGTTTCTACCTCTATGAGAGGGGCATGCACTTAAGGAGATGACGAGTGGAAAAGAGGTAAGGTCTAAAAGGACCTTTCAAATGATGTGACTCTTCAAATAAGAATTCCATGGGATATAAGAGGACTAATGGAACACCAGATCAAGAAAACTGATGCAGAAAGGGAGAAGCAGAGAAAAAGAGAGATCTATGAAGAAATCAAAACATGTATGGAGATATGTAGAGAGGAAAGATTGAAGAAAACTCATGAATGACAAGAACATTACCGTAGAATAATGGAAACGGCACAAGAGATGGAGTAAGGATGGATAGCAAAAGTTACAAAAGAAAAGGAAGAAGAATTTGAAGAGCATGCCACTACAGGTGTTGTTGAAAGGAAGGAAAAAGACAAGCATGTCATGAACGATGTTGCTAAGCATGACAAGGAGGGTGTTGTTGGAGAAAGGAGGCCAAAAGGTAAAATGATAGAGGATATTATGGAGGATACTGCTAAGCATGCCACTATGGGCATTGCCAGAGAGGAATGTAGAAAGGAAAATGAAGAAACAGGTGAATTAGTGCTCATGTTCTAGGCTATCAACAAAGTTGAATTAACAACAAAAATTAAGAAGATGAATGAGGAATATATAGAGGAACCCATTTGTTGAAGCATAAAGGAGATAAGAGGAGGAGACGATGCGGTAAACATTGAAGGAAGTTTGGAGGCTTTTGAAAGGTTATTTCAATCATCATTGGATGCCAACATTATGTCATTTCCAAATGGAAGAGTTTCCCTAACTTGAAGAGATACTACAAAGAGACAACCCGTGGACCATGAGTTACCCCTAGTGCCATATAAAGTCAAGAGAATTTTAATAGAGAAGGAAGATATTCAATCAAACATGGAAGCAGAAAAATACTTAGTATAGATCCGGAGTAATTTTTTAGAGGTTTTAGGAGAGGAGTACTTTGATATCCAACTACAAAGAGATAAGGGAAGAGAAGTGAAGGGAATTGAGAGAAGATAGCATAATAGAAGGATATGACTAGAAGGAACTAACCGCAGAGTGCCAGAGATTTTGAGAAGATCAATCATGGATATTCCTATCAAGCTGCCAATCTTTGAGAAGGACACTACTGAAGCAGCTGAACACATTTTTGTGTTGGAGTCAATTTGGAACCAAAAAGGAGTAACAAAAGATGATTTCAAGTTGTTTGACTTCATAGGCACCTTGCAGAATGAAGGATTGAAGTGGTATAGGAAGACATGCCCAAATAGTGACAAGGCTTGGGATGAGATCAAGAAGGCATTTCTAGAGAATTTTGGAGTTCTTGATGTTCTGATAGAGGGGTAAGCAAGATGAGAGATTTGATGCATTTGGACTTGTAAGAATCAATAAAGTACTTTGATAGAAGATTCAAGGAGATCAAGGCCAAAAGAGTCAACTTCGTAGGATGGGAAGAACATATAGAGAATGGAAGGTAAAACCACTTATGGTGGATGCTCACATCAATCAGAGGAAGGTCTAGAATGTCATGATAGATCTAGGAGCAGATGTCAACATGATCACAAAGAAGTTGTGGCTGACAAAGACAACTTACAATATTATTCTAGTAGATGGATCTAATATGCAGACAATGGGAACATGGAACCAAGTGGAAGTTAACCTAATGGGGGTCAAACAAGTCCTAGATTTCATTGTTGTATCCATGAAGGAACAAGGATAAGCTTTCAATGCATTGTTAGGGTTGAGATGGTTTGTGGATGAACACAGTATCATAGACAGCCAAAAATAAGAAATATCATTTTCTAATTCTTACAAGATTTTCAATATCCCTCTAGAATCATCAATGGAGGAAGCATACATAGAAGAAGCCAATCAAACTAAAGATAGTGATAAGGATGCCAAGAATCTCTGCACAATTTCAAGGTTGAATAAGGAAGAGGCAATAGAAAAGCCTAACTCTGAAGGAGAAATGGAGATATAATAGTCACTGTAGCACATATAGTGAGGAGATTTTAGAATCTTGGATGAGAGAATAATCAGAACTAAAAACAAGCAAAATATTGTGCTACCAGAGCATATGCATGATTAGGACTAACAAGGAAAACATAGCACAATCCTCCGCAATTAATCAACACCCACCAAAAACATCTTATGGCATAGTAGGGACAGACAAGAATCTTATATCTCAAAAAGATCAGCAAATGGAGCAAAGCAACAGAGAAATCAACATACCAAGGTGACTGGTTTACTAGAGATACACGCAAAACAGTCACAATTGAAGAGGAAGAAAAAGGGAAAAAGAATGCAAGAAAAACATTAGGGAGAGGTTTTTTAAGATACTAAATCACTGAATCATCAATCTCCAGAACAAAGAAATTGATTACGGAAGGATTCCACCATGACAACACATTGTCTCAAATCCTAGCCACTAAAAGGGAGAATAACTTAAGTCATAAGGAGAAAAGAAATAAGTAATGAAGAAAAAGAATAAAAAAGATAAGTGGGAGAATTAGGGCAAAAAGGAAAGGTATGTAACCCTAATCTTGCCCATGGAACTTCACTTTACACTCATACTTTGGTGAACTCCAAACTCTAAGAGAAGAAGCAATTAGTAAACATAGCAGTGAAGAGTAGAAGAACATTGGAAACCAATAAATACACAATTATAAACCCTAAGCTAATTGACATCACACACAAGCCGCAACTAAAGTTTAAGAAATATACCCAGAAAACCCTAGAGGTGCTTTCAGACAACACATTCTTGAATGTGTTGGCAGATGTCTAGTGTATACAGAGGATGTAAGGAAATACATTCATAACACTTTGGTGGAGATCAACCACATGAAATTTGAAGAAATGAGGGACACACTATTGGGAGATACAGGGTATCTACCTGAATATGCAAACATTCCGCCAAAGAAATTGGATATATAAAAAGACTCCCCAACTTCACAGATGCCCACGAATGGGTAAGGATCATTCTAAGTAGAGCTCATTATGAGTTTCTATATCTAGACAAACCCTATAGAATAATAAAGGTCATTAGGGAAGTAATAGGGTTAAGTATTGTAGGGCTCCTACTGGCAATGAAGGCTATCAAAACATATTAAGTGAGAGAACTAACCAAAGCTACAACAAACGGGAGAAATATGCATGTCAAGGACATCACATATTTGGGGGTGAAATATGTCACCATGGGCATTGCATACAAGGTTGACTATGCTAACCAGGAGGGTTCAGTTATAGCCACTACAATTCATACAACCTGCCAGATGGTGAAGGAGGGTAATGATTATGACCTTTGTGAGGTGATGTGCCAACAACTCCTGGGGAACCTACAAAAGAGTAAAGACTCAAACTACAATTTCTAGTATGGTAGCATAATCATTTGTCTTACATTCTATTATATGAATGATCTATTGGGGCATGAAGGGAAACGATGACAATAGAATATACTGGTAGAGTTAGAGGTTAAAAGACATATAGCTGAATTTTTTGACACCATACCATTTAGTGCCACATATTGGGGCTTTATTACAACCCTACAAGAAGAGATGAGAGTAAGGGATAGAATCGCTAATGGAATAGTGAAACAATACATCAAAGATATCACATTTTTGGTCAATAAGGACTTCATATACATGAAGGTAGTGGAGCCAAGAACACCATGGGTACCTCAATTACCTTATGAGATAACTGTAGTAGAAGCTAATGCCTATTCTCAAAACTTGTTCAACAAACCCAAGGACAGAAGTGTAGAAAGATATTACACTTACTCAGAAGTGATGGCAAGACAACACAAAAAAATAGTCTGAGGAACACCTAGATAAAAGTAGAGGGAAGCTATATAAAAAGTGGGGAGTTCTAGGAAAAGGAACCACATCAACTGCAAAACTAGCCACCTCATCTCCCCTACCTACCAAGGAGGCTCTGGAAGTGACAAGATCTGAGAGAACAACATCACAAGCACCATCAACTTCCACCATGTCATCCAGAGAGAGAGTAGCATCAAAAGTATTGTCTGGAATGTAGAAAAACACAGAGAGGAAGGATCACCGATTGAAGCAGTGCTCAGGAAAAGAAAAAAGAACTCAAGAAGTGTTAGAGGTTATTGAGTCATAAGAAGGGGAGGAGAAAGAGTCCAAGTTAAATAAAAGGAATAAGGAATAATAGAAACTAGAGGAAAAACTGGTAGAACAAGCATTGGAGTAATCAACACAAGAACTGTACAACCTAGATGCACTGCTCAATGCTATGGAAAACGTCAGTATGTTGAAAGAAATTGATATTTTGTATAAAGATAATCACCACTATAAGTCATTCATTGAAAGAAAAACCATCCACAACAATTAACTTAAATAAATTTCCAATCACTTAAATATAGAAGTGCAAGCTAATAAGTTGACAACATATTAAACATAAGAAGAATAAACATTCATCCACCATAACACAATGTTTATGATTTTTGAATTCAAACTCACCAACTTTCATTGATATATTAAGTGTAACTGAAAAATAGCATAACACCAAAATTGACCTTCCATAGCATAAAGTTTGCCAAAAGATCCCTATGCATCAACAAGCTTAGAATATATATAGTCTTGTCAATAATAATTGTCTTTCAAACTAATGACTTCTTAAAGATAGCCGATTAAAAGATAATTAATAAGTCTTTAAACATTATAGTTTTTTAGAGAAAATCATTTTTAAAGGAAAAACATAAAAACACATGAAAAGTCATCATGTGATAGTTGTCTCGCCCTCCAGCTGTAGTTGGGTCCGCATGTGCTTCCTGTGCTCTTAACATTTCCTTGTATGTCTTATACCTGGTGATAGTAGGAGTTAACACCTTGCCACTTGTGCTACTAGTAATATGAGCTTGAAGCTTTCTTTTACTTATCATTCTGTCTGCATCATCCAATTTTGTATGTATTTCATCAATTTCATTTTTGCAAGTTTTGAGATATAATGCTACATTCCCAAGTTTTCCCACTAATTCACCAGTCACTATATCAATACCAACAAGTTCTTTGGTAAGCATTTTCTTGAAGCTTTGCTTTACCTCTTTGATATTGAGCAAGTTCTCTCCACTCTCATTTGAAATCTCTAACTCCTAGATTGTGCAATTACTTTTGAGGTCATTTAGGTCAAAATGATATTTGCTCAGTGTTCTTATTTCATGATCAAGTTCTCCTAGAACAGACGTTTTCCACTCAAGTGTATCTAACCAAGACATAAACCCATTTTCTTTAAAATCATTCAAAATCTTTTCAGCTGTAGGGACACTTGTATCAATCTTTGTCATATCCTGTAATTCTCTAAACACCGTCAATAGATTGTTATGATCCTTTTTGATATTCTATAACTTCATGATCAACACTTTTCTTTTATCAGAAATAAGGGTTTGTAGTTTCAAGGGCTCCTTAATATATAAGAAACCATCAAAAGTGATTTTTTCCACCCACTACTAAGTGGCTTTAGCTATAGCTTGGTACCTCTTAATTTGTTAAAATATATTGGGATCTATGTCATCCATAGTTATTTTATGTGTTGCATTTGAAGACTGAGCAATAATTTTTAAAATATATTGAATAAAGAAAGTTAGAGTATTCACATGGGCCTGCAATTTGGCATTCTCTTGTTGTTTGGCTTTGACACTTTTTGCTAGCATGCTTACAGAAAATTTAGCATGGTAAATGTCATGATAAAAAATTGAGGGACCCCTATCAATTATGCTCATATCAAAATCCTACTCAGTGACCTCATTTACATTATTGTCACCAATTACATCTATAATTTCTAAAATACGATGTCCAAAAGAAGGATCTACAACCATCCTTGACATTTTCTTGGCCCTCATGGGCTTAGGTGTCTCTTGCAGCAACTTCGCTATAGTCTCTATATTCATTTCAATCATTGGAGTATATCTCTTGTTCTTTTCAACCACTTTCTTTAACCATGAAGGTGATGGTGATACATAAGTACTAGCATTAGCACACAAAACAATATTATCTGACTGATTAGGGGGATTATGTATAGAGGTTCCATCCAACACAAGAGAATTTGGATTATCAAACAAAGAATGATCTTAAGACACTATCTTCACCAATTTGATGAAAAATTAAAGAGTCACTATCAGGCATAAGAGAATTAGGAGAGGCCACATGGTATGCTTGTAACTACTATAAGACATCCATTTTCTTTTCTATCCCTACTTTTGTAGACACAGGTTGGCCATCCTACTCGCATGCACTCTTCAGCCTCCTTTTGTCCTCAATCTGTCCTCCATCTCCTCCAAATCATGAACCAACTTTAAGAAGACTTGTCTCCACATTGATTGTAGCTCTTGGAGTATTAGAAGCCTGGGATGTGCCATGTTCTTTTGTTACAGACTCTTTCTACACAGAGGAACCAACATGTTCTCTTATTCTCCTTTCAAGCCATCTTTTAGTTTTATACAACACAAAGGAAGATCGAATTATAACATCAGTGATCTCCTTATCAAACCAATGTATCTGGGGTAGGGGTTCAAAGGCAACATTCTAATAACCTTCATCTAATATCTCATAATTATCATCTACATCATCTAGAATTTGCAAGGGCAGATTGAAGGCCCAGACTTGATCTATTGTCAACCTCATACAATCCATTCTCTGGACTTCCCTTTCATAGGCACAGTTATCCCAATCATCTTCCAGTTGAGGTTGATATTCATAGAGACTTCCCACATGGAAATTCCTCTTGCCATAATGTTTACTGTTGAAAAGAGGCTGCATAGATAAAGGATGAAAATTGTATTAAGCTAAAATCTTCTCAATATTTTTAGCATTGTCATTGTTCTTGCAAACAAAGAAAGATAGTGTCATAAGGAAAGAATACCCGTTCTTCTTCATACCATGATATTTACTATTCATAGTCACCATCTGACAACAAACCTCTAAAAGAAGAAGATAATATGAGGTGTACCTTGGCAATTTCAATGGGGCATTTTCATAACCCCTAATTCATAGATAGGTAAATCTATAGAATTGAATATAAAAATTTATGTACCTCATAACCAACACCACTACTTTGGGAGAAATTCTCCTTTTAGGTGAAACTTCAATTCTTTTCACAGACAACATAAGAAAGGCATTATTCACATGGTGATAATATTTCATTCCATTTTCCTTTTGCAACTGAGGGAAATAATTATACACAGGTGTATCTAGTGTAAGAGACCTTTAAGTCTTTAGACCATCCCAGACAACCTCTTTACGAGCTAAGATGTAAATTAGATAAGACCACATATCAAAGGGCACTTTCTCATGAAAATTTGCCAACTGCTCATTCATATGATCACTTATTAATTTAACCCACTCAATGAACTGGGATTCACTACAAACTACCAATATGAACTTGTACAACCAATTTTCAAATGAATCAGACTCAACACTCTCGACAACATGATGCAACAAGGTGATTAGTGACCTATTTTCCTCTATCTAGTGTCAAATAGCCCAACTCAAAAATCTTGTTGAAATCCCTTTTGAAATTTGACCGTGTAGGCCTAGAATCCTTCAAATGTTAGTGTTTACCTTGTAAAAATCCATGACAATTCATCTGGGGAATCCTTGCAAAAAAACTAGAAAAACCCAAAAAAATTGAATCTTTTGCCTCATTTTTTGCCCTTGTTTTGGCCTTTATTAGTAAAGTTTTAGTTTCCTGAGCTAAAAAAAATGGCTAAGGCATGGAGGAATCTTCCTCCCTTATTGGAAAAAATAAGGTTTTATGAGCTCTTCAAAAGTTTGATTTTTCACAAGTTTGCCACTTGGGCAATTTGCCAATTAAAGGAAAGGGCGTCAGCCTTTTCAAAAAATTGTCTAGGGAAAAAGAGGGATAAAGGAAGGCTTGTCGGTAAGGTGTATATAGAGAAAAGTTTCCATAAGTTCAAAATTTTTGCAGTTCTCTGACAGGGCAAATCACCGATAAATGGAAAAGATAAAGAAGCGGCTAAGGAGAAAGGTTGGACAAAATTGCTTTTTACTAATAAGCTGGGCCTAGTAAACAAAAGACCATTTTGCCGACAAGGAAAAATAGAAATCATATTTTTGGCTAAATAAAGGATGATATCCCCTTTATCGGTGAAGTAAGAAAACTGTGAACCTTTCAAAGATTCAAAAATCTTCTAGTTTGCTAACATGGATTTTTGCCAATAAGGTGGGGAGGCTGAGTGAAAGGTTCAATAAAAGGAAAGTGGCTCGATAAGGTATTTTAACTAGGGCGTTGATGGTTCAAAAGTTGGTGATTTTGCCAATAGGGAAAAATAGGAAGCAAGAAAATTGGTTATGTAAAGGAGAGAAAAGAAGGCCTTATCAATGAATTGGCATAATGTCAAACTTCTCAAAGGGTTCAAGGTTGCTCTAGTTCACCAATGGGACATTTTGCTGATAAGGAAAAATGTATAAAGATGAAGCAAGGGCCAAGGTTTTCCATGGACAACTTTTGCCGACAAGGAAAAATGGCTAAGTCAAATGGTTCAACAAAAGTGATTTTTGCCAAGAAAGAAAAAAGCAAGGCCAAAAGTCAAAGTTCATGAAGGTGAACTTTTTTTGATAAAGTGGTAAAAGTTGGCCCCAGGCTTGGTTCTAGATATGATGAAATCATCGACAAAAGAACCAAGAAAGAAGGTTCACCCCAAATAGGTTTTACCAATAAAGGGAAAATGTAGCCCAAAGGGGAAAAATATTTGAAAGCAAACTTTGGTTGATAAAAAGGTAAAAGTGGGAAAGGTTTACCCAAGACAAGATTTGCCAACAAGGGAAAAAGAGACAAAGCAAGAAGAGTTCAAGAAAAGAAGATTTTTCCGATAAGCCCAAATAGAGATAAGGAAGAAAGATAGAGACATGAGATGGTTTGGAAATGGATTGTTTTGCTAATAAGACAAAAATAGAGATGAAGGAGACAACCAACAAAAGTTAAGAAGAATGAATTTTTTCTGATAAGGCAAAAGTATGCAAAAACGAAATAATAGAACAGAGTTTAGAAACAAGCAAAATTGCTGACTAAAAATAAAACATGCAGAGAGCATAAAGAGTGCTTCAGAAAAGATAGATTTTGCCAATAGGGCAAAATTTAGGCCAGAATTTCTAGAAAATTCATAAATCAAACAAAAGAATAGAGAATTGTGAAGAATTGTAAACTTTAAATATTTGAATGTAGATATTTGAAATGTTATAAAGGCTTTGTAAAAAAGGGATTTTGGAGGGAAAATATTTTTGATTTTCCTCATCTACCATTAATGTGGAATCGATCTACTCAACTACTCCATTTTAGATATATTTGCATATATTGTTTCTAGTGATGAATCAATTGGGGAATTGAAGAGGAAAATATCTCCCAGCTACTCCATGATCCAATATATTTTCTCCATTGAATTCTTGTAGGCAGACATCCGTTCTAGCAAGGATATTTTTTGATAGGCCCATGGGGGTGAATTAATTGATGAAATGAATGAGGTCAATGTAAATCAAATGCTATATATGCATATTTGAAAGATGTATTGAGGGTTGGATACAGAGACATTTTTGTACTCCGAAAAGAGCCCTCCTCTATTGTAGTCATGCCTTTTGATGAAGTACACACTATGTTTTTACCTTTTCTACTATTTTAGCTCTATGTAATTCAGAATTGATTGTCTATGAATGTTTATTTCCTCTCAATCTTGTTCATGTCTTTAACTATGCTAAGAATTTGTTATATTTGTATGGATGATCAGCTGTATTTCTTTATTTTGTACATTTTCTCATTCTATGAGAGCTTTTATATTCAAACCTGGTGTATTACCTCCACTAATTTACAGGTTTATCCTCCTCCCTCTTTCCATACATGGTGGATTGATTAGGTTTAGTCTTAGAAATAGCTGAATCTCTTATTCAACGAAGGAACCAGTCTCTCCCTGGAGATTTGGCCTTGTTGTAGGGTCACAGACCTGGAGGTCATCTCAATGTTTTGCTGGATTGTTGAAGATCACTAAACTTATCTAACACAAGGTACAAATCCATGTGAAAATAGTTTATGGCATGCTCAGTGTGACCTAGTTTGATGATCCATATCATCCAATGAAGAGTTTTGGTGTTCTCTTAATTGCATCTTGTCACTCAGGGCAGTCTCTCTAACACCATGGTGACTCTACTGATTAGATATGTTGGTGAAGTAGTCCCAAGTGTTAGGGATTGCATGTAGAAGATATCAATTAAATGAAAATAAAGATTAAATAAAGGAATGAAAATACATAGAAATAATAATAGCAATAGACAAGTTTTAATGCGGTTCACCCAAACTCGGGCTACATCCACCAACAAAGAGCTTAATATTATTATCTAGTAAATAAAACTGATTACAACTAGTAATCCTTGCAATTCAATACCATTGCAAAATGCTATAATACATCAATAGAAACCTAACCCTTAGCTACTTTTATCAAGCCTTATGTCAGTTACAAAATAGGGTTTTTTTATGTCAGCCAATAGAAAAATAACTCCCAACGCCTTTATAAAATAATAAAATTCATTTGAGGTCAATTGGACCCTGCAAGGGACACTGTCCCTTGACCTCGTCTTGGGGGAGTTGCCCCCAAACCCCCGCAAGGGGCGCTGCCCCTTGACCCCATTAAATAATTTGGGGGAAACAATACCAATAAAAGTGGGGTAAATTTAACCTCCAAGTCTAATTAAGCTCCATATAACAACACTAATTGCCTAAATATCTTCAAGAACTAGGATTTCAGTGGTATTCCTGGTTTAATGTGCCATTAGAAGCATTTCAATCACTTGACAACTCCCTGGTATTTATGCATTTCTCTAAAGGGCATACACATTTGCTCTTACTTTTCATGATTGTCTGAATGTTTCTTGTTTCTTAATGCTTCAAAATATCAAATTTTTATGGGAGTTATGATTACTCCCCTCCACCAAGCCAAAATCCAAATTATATGCCTCCACACCAATGATATTAGGCCCAAGATACCTCTAGTTTCACACCGTATTGTCTTCTTTCATCAGAATATTAGCATCCTTACAATGTGTATCTCCCACCCCCTACTATGTCTTCTTGGAAGCCTAATTGTTCTTATTATCAACCCCAAGAAGACTGTTTTGATCCTATCCAATGTGGCTACCCTTCTAATTAGTTCTCAAATGTTGACTATGTGAACACTAATGCATTCAATGAGCTCATGGGCATGTTCCTAGAGTTGGATAGATGTTTGGATGATAAAAAAGAGAAAGAGGGTACATTTGGCCTCTGTGGAATTATGATCTCAAATTCAAAACATTGGTGATCTAAAGGAGCCAATGATGGAGCTAGTAAGAGAGTCTCAAGGAATGATAGAGCATTATCGACAGCAAGAGGCACAAGAAAGGGTTTTTCAAGAAAACCTTGGTATGAGGATTGTGGTTCAAGAGCAATAAATGAGGCAAGCAACCCAATTGGCTCCATCCTCTCCCAGCTTCAGGAAGCTCCTTTCTTCTACCCAAGTTTAGCCTGTATAAGAGTAGCCTCAAATTCACAAGTTCCAAGGTTTCAAAGACTCTCTTCCCCCATAAGACCCTATTCATGTCCAAACCCAGTTTATCACTCCCTAGAATCAAATTTTCCCAGAACCCTCTCCCCTCCAAGAAATTCAAGAAAATATCTAGCCATCTTTCCTTGATACTATTTCAATTTTCAAGGGTGGACCTGTTGTCTACCAAGCTAATTGGAAGGATGAGCTAAGAAGGGAGATAATTGCAACTAACAAAGAGCTGCTTGCAGATGATGAAACCTTATGCACCATTAAAACTAAAAATTTAGACCAAGTTAAGCCCAGTCTGATGGAGCAACAATGCATTTAGCATATTAGGGTTATTACTAATTTAGAGGCAGAGTTGAGTCCTCTAGAGTTTGGATCATTCCAACAATTTTCCCATGCTTTGAACAAGAAGAATGAAAGCAAAATGCAAAGGGATCATTGTGAAAAGGTACAGTTGCAAAGATAGCCCAAATAATTAAATCCTGTGGAGTTGCAGTCAAATGATGAGGGTATTAAGGATGAGGATGTCATAGAGATCACTCTAGAGACTGATGATGCCACTCTATTTCATGAATTTCCTAGTTGCATTGATGAAAAAGATGGCATGCAAATGTCAACATTAGTTGCAATTCTAGAACAACATGGAGACAATGAAAGTGATGGTGAGTTGCTTGCTTGTGAAGAGGTGCAAGTAGGCAGCCCTATAATGAAAATTATAGAGGTTGATAATTTAGACCTATTAGAGGATGTCTCATATTTTATTGAAAACAATGATGAGGAGATCAAACATGGGAATGAAAAAATTAAAGATTTGTTCCTGATTATTTAGTAGGGATATCAACTTCTTGGTGGGGAAGGTTTCTCTATTGAGCATGTACATGGCTCATTTTCAGAACCTAATTTAGAAAATTAGGAGCATCATGATTGAAAGGTGGAGGCAACCTTATTTCTAATTGAGCCACAAGAACCAAAACATTCAAACCAACATCAGAAGGTTACAGAATTAGAGCATAAACATATATGCAACAGTGATGGCTTGCATACAATTTTAGTGGGATGCCCTATCAGGCATTTGGCCTAGCTAGAGACATATTAGGAGTACCTACCTCATGCTTTCTTCAAAGCATGAAGTTGAGCATCAAAGAGAGCTAGATCAGCCCAATTATCCACTTCCAAGTAGCTACATTTCTAATCAATATAAGTGGATAGGTGAGTTTTTCTTTGTTTGTGGGGAAGTTTTTCATTACCTTGTTATATGTGCATCCCTTCCCACCTTTTTTTAACTACCCAGATGCATGATAAGAATTGTAAATTGTTAAGAAAGGGCCGTTACTTTCAAGAGCTTGTTAATGGCTTTGTTTGAGGTTATTTCCTTTGTTGTTAGCTTAGGATTAGAGTAGGTTTTATTTTAGTTTTAGGTTTACTTTCCCTAAGTGGTCTTGCACAAGAGGCATTGTCATTAGGAGAATACAGGCCTTGTCCATTTTTGGTATTGTTTTGAAGGTAGGGTTTCTATTATTTTGACCTATTGGAATCACATTTTGCCTCCATGCCGAATGGATGCTTAAGGCCACTGGTCTATTTGTTTAGTAGGTAAACATCCTCGAGAGGTTGCTGAAATGTTGACTTATTTTCCTCTATCCAAAGTCAAATAGACCAACTCAAAAATCTTGTTGAAATCCCTTGAGAAACTTGACTTCGTAGGCCTAAAATCCTTCAAATCTTAGTGTTTACCTTATAAAAATCCCTGAAAATTCATCTAGGGAATCCTTGTAAAAAACCCAGAAAAAAACCCATAAAATTTGAAGCTTTTACCTCATTTTTTGCCCGCTTTTTAGCCCTTACTAGCAAAGTTTTAGTTTCTTGAACTAACAAAAAATGGCTAGGGCATGGATGGCTCTTCCTCCCTTATCGACAAAATTTAGGTTTTATTAAATCTTCAAGAGTTTAATTTTTCTTAAGGGTGATTTGCTAATTGAAGGAGAAGGCATTAGCCTTTTCAAAAAATTGTCTGAGGCAAAAGAGGGATAAAGAAAGGCTTGTTGGCAAGGTGTATAAAGAGTGAACTGTCCATAAGTTCAAATTTTCCATGGTTAACCAACAGGGAAAATCATCGATAAAGGGTGAAGATAAAGAAGTGGCTAAGGAGTAAGGTTCAGCAAAATTGATTTTTGCTGACAAGGTGGACCCGGTAAACAAAAGACAATTTTTTCCAACAAGGTAAAATAGATATCATATATTTTGCTAAATAAAGGATGTTTTCCCCTTTATTGGCAAAGTAAGAAAACAACGAACCTTTCAAAGGTTCAAAAATATTCTAGTTCACCGACATGGCTTTTTGTCAATAAGGTAGGGAGGCTAAGTGAAAGGTTCAATAAAAGCAAGTGGTCCGACAAGGAATTTTGGCTAGGGTGTTGATGGTTCAGAAGTTGGTGATTTTGTCAACAAGGAAAATTAGGAAGTAAGAAAATTGGTTAAGTAAAGGAGAGAAAAGAAGGCCTTATCCGTGAATCAGCATAATGCCAAACTTCTCAAAAGGTTCAAGGTTGATCTAGTTTGCTGATCGGACATTTTCCTGATAAGCCAAAGTGTATAAAGATGAAGCAAGGGCCAAGTTTTGCCCTAGGAAAATTTTGCCGACAAGGCAAAATGGCTAAGTCAAATGGTTCAGCAAAAGCAATTTTGTTTTCGATAGAGAGAAAAGTAAGGCCAAAAGGCAAAGTTTGTGAAGGCAAACTTTTGCAGATAAAGAGGTAAAAGCTAGCCCCAAGATTAGTTTATGATATGATGAAATCACCCACAAAAGAGCTAAGAAAGAAGGTTCGCCCCATACAAGTTTTGTTGATAAAGGGCAAAAGTGGCCCGAAGGGGAAAATTTCGCTAAAAAAAACTTTTACCAATAAAAGGGTAAAAGTGGGCAAGGTTCGCCTAAGACAAGATTTGTTGACAAGGGAAAAAGAGAAAAAGAAAGAAGAGTTTGAAAAAAGAAGATTTTTCTGATAAGGCAAAATAGATATAAGGAAGAAAGATAGAGACATGGAATGGTTCAAAATGGATGGTTTTTTCGATAAGACAAAATTAGAGATGAAAGAGACAACCAACAAAAGTTTAAAAGAATGACTATTTACTGATAAGGCCAAAGTATACAAAATAAAACAACAGAGCAGAGTTTTGAAACAGGCAAAATTGTCAACTGAAAATAAAAGATGCAGAGAGCAGAACAGAGTGGTTCAAAAAAGATAAGTTTTGCCGATAGGGCAAAATTCAGGCCAGAATTTCCAAAAAATTTAGAAATAAAAGAAAGAACAAAGAATTGTGAAGAATTGTAAACTTTAAATATTTGAATGTAGATATTTGAAATGTTGTAAAAGATCTGTAAGAAAGGGATTTTGGAGGGAAAACATTTTTTATTTTCCACATCTACCATTAATCCAAATATGATATGCTCAACTACTCCATTTTAGATATTTTTGCATTTATTGTTGTAGGTGATGAACCAGCTGGTACATTGAAGAGGAAAAATATCTCCCAGCTGCTTCATGATCCAAGATATTTAGAACAACATTGAATTCTTGCAGGTAGACATCCCTTCAGGCAGTAATATTTTTCTAACAGGCCCATGGGGCGAATTAATTGATGAAATGACTAAGGTCAATGTAAATCAAAAGATATATATGTTGAAATGCACCAGACAATTGAGAGGCGGGGGTGAATTAGTTGTCCTAAAAACTCAAACACTTATACACTTAAACATTAATCACTTGTCCACAGTTATTATTATTAAATAATGAATACATGAAACTAGAAACTTCAACATAGATGCAACATTAAACACAAGAGACACCAAGTTTTTACATGGAAAACCCCAAGGTGTGGAAAAACCACGGATTAGCTCTCAAAATATATTGCAATCTTTGAAAAATGTGTTGATAACTGAGAGGGGGGGTGAATTAGTTATCCTAATTATTTCTACTTTGTGAACTTTCTTATCAATCAATGCAATATTAATTTAAATATGCAAACATAACCATGAAATGGAAATACACATGACACAATATTTTGACGTGGAAACCCTATTAAGGGAGAAAACCATGGGGTGATTAACCCAAGATTGTATTCTCTGTTAGAAGAATGGAAATACAAAATGGCACTTGCCAATTAGGGCTCACTGCCTGAGCACACTGCTCACAAGAGGCACACTGTCTACAATTTATAAAGAGTGTAATACAATACTTGAATCGGTAAGGAGCATCTACATATGCTAGAGTTCAGTTTCGGTTAGGCTCAGTACACTGATCTGCTTCACTTCATCTTTCTTCTTCTTTTGTGCTGCTCTTCTTTCACATACCAGACCTTTTTTATTACTTTCACTTTGCTCTACTACTTTTCTTCGCACTCTCTCATGACAACTACTTTTCTCATAACTAAATCCATCTTGTATATATATCCACACAAGTGATTTCATCACCTTTCTAGTCGACATCCGAAATAGTCAATCTTTTCCACAAACTCTGACCTGTCGGCCAAACATAACTTAAGCCTTAAGATCCTTTTCCATCATCAGTAACATGTCCGGAATGATGTCTGATGTTCTGCCAGTCAGTTCTTCCTTTGTCCACAATGTCAATCAGGAACCTGATACTCAAGTATTCATATCTTTTTCTTTATCTACCACCGGAGGCTAAATCCTTGGAATCTATCAATCAAGGTAGTCCTCTTGACTTCCCTAGATCCACACTTCACCAAGATACTTCCTCTGAGAGATCTGGACCTGACTGTCAGACCTCGCCACATGCTCTATTCTTGCTTACCGGACCACAACATTCTTCACTCTGACTTCCAGTAGAGACACACCATGCCCTGCAGATGTGTGGGATGAACTTTGTTGCCATCAATGACAACAATCATGAATCCATATGGTGTCTCTTGCCAACAATCTCCCCCTTTGGTATTAATTGCAACACTTAGTGAAAAATGACTAAGTGTTTACACTAAGCTCCCCCTTGGCTGATGCTCTATTTTTATATACATTTTTCAGAGCTCTTCCTTAGTTGAATTCCTCATTTTTCACTACTCTTCACTCCCCCTTTGACATCAATGGCAAAGGGTGGGGTCTGCACACCAAAAAGATTAAAAACACTTCTATACTTAGCCACATAAGTATTTATACATGCTATACTTTACATAAACTGAAGGATATCTACAAAAGATGTCTTCAACTGGACAAATTTAGTTGCCCAACTCTGCTTCATTTTGTCCAAAATTACGATGTTACCACTCAACAGGAATGCATAAGCTTCAGCCTTTTTTAGATCTGTCAGATCATTTGTTCTAGCTATAGTTAGAGCATCACTTAAAGCCTTATGCATGGCCTCCAACTTAGGGATAATTATTCCACTAATTTCATTCAACCTGTTGATTCTATTTTTCTTCTCTTTTTCAAGCTTTTTAATTTCATTCAAGATTGCAATCGTCTGACATTCTTGATTTATTATGGATGTGGAAAGTGGATCAAAATTTTGAGAAAGTTTAGTTAGTTTGTCCTCCTGTTCTTTCACTTTCTTCTACTTCTTCATTTTCTTTATCTCCTCATCTGATTCAGTTTCTTCGTCATCATTCTGACTGGCATAAGCCCTTGTGGCTTTTGTCTTTGTTCTTTTCTCTCCTTTCTCAGATAGTTTTGCTTCAGGTTTTGATGGCCTTGAGCTTTTGGTAGTGGTAGGTGCAGATCTCTTTGATGATCTAGTCTGGGTGGAGGATTTTACCAGAACACTTTCCTCACTTTTCTTTTTTGCCTTTTTCTTCTCTTCCTCTGCCCTTTCCACCTTTTCCCTGTTGGCATCAAGTGCCTCCTTTGATATGCCGAAGCCTTTTGCAACATCTTCAACTTCTTTTCTTACCTTCCTCTTGGTCTCTAGTTGTCTGAGTTCGACATGAATCTTTACACTCATCTCCTCAAAGGTTCCAAACCTTTCTTCCTTTGGATCCTTTGGCTGACTTAGCATGTGTTGAACATGCAGCTCCACAATTTGTTCAACTTCATACCCCATAGGCATGATCCATACAATTCTTGGTTCTACTGCCTCCATTAGGCACTGATCAATCTCTACCATAAAGCATACTGTGTCTTTATATTTCTCAACAAGAGACTGGGGAATTCTTTCTCTTGCTTGCATCATGTTCTAAAAATTCTTGAAATATCCCCACAGGGCTGTATTTCTTGCTTTAGCATCTGCAAGCCCATGCAAATAGTCTCTGATTTGGATGGCAACTGGTCTGTCATTCTACCATACCCAGCCATTGGATCCGGGAAGCTCATTCATGTAATAAAAGAATAGGCAGAGTATTAAGGCACCATACTTGAAGGAGTTCTTCTTATCCTTCTTAATCTTTTGCAGATTTTCCAAAAGTTGACTTAGAAGAAGATCACACAGATTATAGTCAGCATTTTCTTTTAGCATTTGATAGGCTGTGTAAACTATAGTTCCCGGTACTAATTTTCCCTACTGGATTGATAAATCTTGTAACCAATTATCATGGATGCAAATTTGACATCCGGTTCAGTGATGTCTTCAATTGTCATAGCTCTCTTGTCAAATTTTGATCCGGTTGCATCACTTACTGTCTGATTCTTGACAGATTTGAGAACAGGTATTCTACTAGATGAGTGCAGACCGGTTACTGCCCTAATTGCATCTTTGGTGATCTTAAATGGTTTATTCAACCATAAGAAATTGTCATGCACTCTACTCAACACATACCGAACCCATTCATCTTCTTCAAAATAGGGGAAATGAATGCACTGAGCAAAATGCTTATCCTGGATGGCTTTATACTGAGGTTTAATCTCAAAAGCATCATCTATTAACTGTTTGTGATAGATATCCACTAACTTTGATTCGCCAAATTCTTCAATATTTACTTGTATGTAAACCTTAATGTCCTCTGTATGCAACACACCATGCAGAACACTGGAAAATGCTCCTAGGGGATCTACTTCCAAAGATTTGTATAGATGTTTTTTGAATTTTGGACAAGGCCTATCAGAGATTTTTACAATATTTGGAGTACCCATCATTCAAGGATTTATAGAGAGATATTTGATAACGGAGAATACCTTTTGTGCCTTTTGGTTTCACGGAGTTAGCCGGATCGATTTCTAGATGAATTGACTTCTGCAAAGGATCTTTGATGAGCTTTGAGGAATTTTGTTGCAGAGCTTCACTTTTCATTTCTTCTTGAATGTAGAATGATCAAATGCTTAATGAGGAAACCCTTATATTGCTCCGTAAACCCTAATGTCAGGTTGCAATAAATGCTCGACTAAGTTATTCCAGTTTGCCTTATTCTAATGACTTGAAGAACTGGAGCAATCCTGATCTTTTAAACATCTTGCGGATCTTCAAAATCTTAACCATAGTTTATTTGGATGTT
Organism: Cunninghamia lanceolata; assembly: GCA_027924645.1. Taxonomy (NCBI): domain Eukaryota; kingdom Viridiplantae; phylum Streptophyta; class Pinopsida; order Cupressales; family Cupressaceae; genus Cunninghamia; species Cunninghamia lanceolata. Next base: position 2,964,496 of record BSBN01000334.1, on the reverse strand, counting down.
TCCCTTATGAACCCTTTAATCCGCAACTCTTCTTGTTCTAGTTCTAGAACCAATTGACTGGCTGGGGGAACAAGGTTTTCTTTGTGTCTCCCCCTAAGCTAGATCTCACCTTTTTAATTTCCAGAAGGAATATCAGCACTAGAGTTTGGTGTGAATCCATGCCCTTCATTCTCTATACTTTTCTTCACCCAAATCTTATTCATCTCCCTTTGAACTTCATCCACATTCACTTTTTGTTTTCCTTTATCTTAATTCTGATTATGATGTACCGGACCTCTTTTGTCCTGATTCTTACTTCTACAGAATTTTGCAATATGATTGGATCTATTACAAATTTGGAAAACAACATTTCTTTGCATATTTGATTGATATCCTTTTGATCTGCATTGATTAGCCATCTGACCTATTCTATTGCATGCAAAGCATCTACATTGAATGACTTGTTTATTTGCATATTTCTGTATTCATGAGATTTGTGACCATACCTTTTGTAGTTGAAACGCTGTCTGGAGAAGGATGAATTAGTCTGATTCATTCTCTTTCTACACTGACTAACTTTATGACCAAAGTTATTGTAGCTGTGGCAGTATCCATTGAAGGATGGATATCTTTGAGCATTAGGCTGCCTTACTAGAGGTCTTCTAGGCCTGTTCCTTGGATTATCTGATCCAAAATTCTTTTGACCAGATTCGGAGCTTTCTCCTTTCTCATATCCCAAACCACACTTGTCATCTACCCTCTTTTGACTTTCAAGAAGAACTTCAACTTGAGCAAAAATTATCTTGAATTTTTCTTTATATTCATTTGTTGTTTGAAGATCCCTTTTAAGAGAGACAATTTGATCCTCAAGTTTTTCTTCATTATCTTTAGCATCTTCAAGATTAGATTCAAGGTGTCTGATTATTCTATCCATCTTGTGGCAGTATTCTAATTTCTCCTTGAGAGATTGTCTTAGATCATCTTCAGTCTTTCTTTTCTCTTCAATTTCTTGGGTAAACTTCATAACTCCTGATTCCATCCAATGTCTTACCATGATGATCTCTTTTGATAACTTTTCACACAACTTGGTTTTCTCCTTCAGATCTCCACTTGTATCATTGGCTTCACTTTGATTTGCCAATTACTGAAGGTGCTCTTTTCTCTTTTTCATAGAGAGACTCAGTTTCCCTTTTAGTTCATTTATGAAATCATCAGCCTATTTGAGTCTTTCCTTCAATTCATTGACTTCAGAATTTGACTACTCAAGATCATCTAGGGCAGACTTAAGTTGCTCCCTCATACCATACACATCCATTTGAATTCCTAGATCTTCCTCAAGCTATTAGGCTCTATTGGGAGGAACTTGGCTCTGATACCAATTGTTGATATCTGAGAGGGGGGGTGAATCAGTTATCCTAATTATTTCTACTTTGTGAACTTTCTTATCAATCAATGCAGCATTAATTTAAATATGCAAACATAACCATGAAATGGAAATACACATGACACAATATTTTGATGTGGAAACCCTATTAAGGGAGAAAACCACGGGGTGATTAACCCAAGATTGTATTCTCTTTTAGAAGAATGGAAATACAAAATGGCACTTGCCAATTAGGGCTCACTGCCCGAGTACACTACTCACAAGAGGCACACTACCTACAAGAGACACACTGTCTACAATTTATAAAGAGTGTAATACAATACTTGAACTGGTAAGCAGCATCTACATATGCTAGAGTTTAGTTCTGGTTAGGCTCAGTACACTGATCTGCTGCACTTCATCTTTCTTCTTCTTTTGTGCTGCTCTTCTTTCACATACTAGACCTTTTTTATTGCTTTCACTTTGCTCTACTGCTTTTCTTCACACTCTCTCATGATAATTACTTTTCTCATAACTAAATCCATCTTGTATATATATCCACACAAGTGATTTCATCACCTTTCTAGTCAGCATCCGGAATAGTCAATCTTTTCCACAAACTCTGACCTGTCGACTGAATCCTTGCTTACCAAGTAATGCGGATCAAGCATATACTTGTAGAAGTCATCTACCATGTTGGCCAAACATAACTTAAGCCTTAAGAACCTTTTCCATCATCAGTAACACATCCAGAATGATGTCTGATGTTCTGCCAGTCAGTTCTTCCTCTGTCCACACTGTCAATCAGGAACCCGATACTCAAGTATTCATATCTTTTTCTTTATCTACCACCGGAGGCTAAATCCTTGGAATCTATTAGTCAAGGTAGTCCTCTTGACTTCCCCAAATCCGTACTTCACCAAGATACTTCCTTTGAGAGATCTGGACCTGACTGTCAGACCTCGCCACATGCTCTGTTCTTGCTTACCGGACCACAACATTCTTCACTCTGACTTCTAGTAGAGACACACCATGTCCTGCGGATGTGTGGGATGAACTTTGTTTCCATCAATGACAACAATCATGAATCCATATGGTGTCTCTTTCCAACAAAATGATGTTTAGGCTTGCTCACTCCACAGGCCTAGAACATACTGGCTCACTGCCATGAAGTTCAACTAGGTCTAGCATGCTTACTGCCTCAACTCTAAACCTAGAAAGATTACAATGAGGGCTATTAAACCCTAAGGGTTGTTAAACCCCACTGGTGGCACATTGTCAGGGTCACTGCCAAGATCATCATCTTCTTCATGTATGAGATTACCACATTGAAGTACAATAGTTCCTATGCTCTACTCTACCTTTCCACTTCTTTTCCTTATTTTCTCATCTTCACACAAGGATACCTTTTCTATGACTCAATTACAAGAATTTATACACTTTATCAACCTTGGAATAATCATCAAGGTTGGTACTACTACAATCATCAACCATTGGAACAATCTCCAAGGTCAGCATTACAAACATTTACAAAATAGGTCTTGACCTAATACAAAAATATGCTAAGGATTTGTAGTATAGATGTATGTGGATCATGCCACACCTTAGCTAGGAATCAAACATGATCTTCCATGCCACAACACACTTCCATAATCTTCAAGGGATCTCTATAATCACTGGAATTAACCAAGTTGGCTAAGACTGGTTACATGCTACGTTATCTAGGAATAATCTTCAAACATGATCTCAAATCCTTAATGTAGACAAATCTAAAGGTAGGAACATGACCAGGAGGTATCCACAAGCACATTAAAATCACTAGGAGCAACTACACAAACTCAAACCATTTTATCCATGAGATTCTTCACACTGGTGCACATGAACTTTACTATCTTCAACTTTCATAAAAGAAATATAGCTTGTAGACCACCAAAACATGAACCATGGCAATTGTAGGCACTTATTATCATCCCAGACTTCCCTCTAGAACTACAGAGCCAAACACTTTAATGCAAAGGAATGCGGAGCAAAATACTTTCTCTCAGGCACCAGTGAATAATAAGAAAAATTAGGTTTTACTCTAGTGAATGTAACTCACTCAAATCTTCATACTGGAGGCTTAAACTTAGGATTTAGCATCTTCATCCATGCTTCTAAGTAACTTCCAATCTGTAGACCAAGATCTTCAATTAGCAAGAAATGTAGAGCAATCTTTTGAATTGTTGTTCAATATGTAGCTCATTATCTTCACTATGATTCACTATTTACTTTCTGATTCTTTCGGAGGGGCTACTTTTCTCAATATCCTCAACATTTAAATCTTCTCAACAAATAAAAAAATAGGATACAGTTGACACCAATGACAACAAAGATATGTTGACATCAATGACAACATTGAATAGGCACATACTTGCAATAATCTCCCCCTTTGTCATTGATGGCAACATATGATGTGAAAAACTACAACAACTATCAAGACAGGATTCTTCCCCTATCTCTTTACACATCTGTGTTGTGATATTCACAACACGCCCCATTTTGCTCTTTAGCAAAATAGGGACCCCTGCTATGGCTTTGCTTTTTGCTTCTTTTTTTGTGGGTCTGTCTTTGGTGGTAAGGGAAAAGAGAGTGAAATTTAAAAACCTTGATAAATTAGTGAGAAAATGCATTTTGAGTGCCAGTGCATGGTATGGTTGGATTCCTTGTCAAAAATGAGCTAGGGTTGCTTTTTGAATCATCTAAAAATTTGCCATATTTTACAAGTTATGCCCATTTTGGTAAAATGCACTATCAGGGTTTAAATAGTGCAAGGTTTCAAATGTTTCGTAAAAATTCCTAAGTGTTTCAAATAGCTACGCGGAGCGTGCCACGTGTCACAATCCACATGAGTCTCATAGCATTGCAAAAAAGACCAATGTTGAACCCCGAGTAGTTTCTTATTGTTTCTAAAAAGTTTCTAGAGTCACGCGGAGCGCGCCACTTGTCGCCTTCCGCAGCAAAGCCCCTTTAAAGATTTAAAACTCTTCGTGGGATGCTAAAAGTATCTTAACAGTTTCAATGATTTGTGGAAGATGCCACGTGTCGCCTTCTATAGTAGTCCCTTAAAAGTTTCAACAGCAGCGCGAAGTGTGCCATGTGTCACTCTCCATAGAGCCCCTTAAAGTTTCTTAAAAGTTTCAAGAGCTCCGCGGAGTGTGCCATGTGTCACCTTCCGTAGGGTCCCTTCAAAGTTTCAAACAGTTTCAAAAGTTATGTAGAAGATGCCATGTGGTGCCTTCCGAAGGCGTTTCCAAAAGTTTCTCAAAAGTTTCTAACAGTTGCGCGGAAGACGCCACTTGGCGCCTTCCGCAAAGGTCCCTTAATAGTTTCTAAATCCCACAGAGTGTCCCTTTTGTTTCACATAGTTGCATGGAGACTGCCACTTGTCACCTTCTGCCATAGCCCCTAAAAGTTTCAAAAGCTGCGCGGAAGACGACACGTGTCACCTTCCGCAATGGTTTCTTTAAGTTTCAAAGGTTGCACAGAAGATGCCACCTGGCACCTTCCGCGAAGGTTTCTTAAAGTTTCAAGGGCTCCGCAGAGAGTGACAAGTGTCACACTCCGAAGGATGACCCACCGAGCCCCAAGTACCTTAACAGCTGCACGGAAGACACCACGTGGCGCCTTCCACGAACAAGTTTCAACATGCCCCAATAGTTTCTTAAAAGTTGCAATGATCGTGCGGATAGTGACAAGTGTCGCTTTCTGTGAGAGTCTCAAGGTTTTTGGAATAGTTTCTAGGAAGCGCGGGTGGTGACACGTGTCACATTCCGCAGTGGTTTCAATAGCCCCTTTAGTTTTGTAAATGGTGCGTGCAGGTAGCGACACGTGTCTCACACAGGAATCAGAGTTTCAAAAGGTAATCAAGGTGTCCCTGGGGTAGTTTCACAACAATTTTTTAGTATCTTGAGAGTCCTGTGGAAGCTACCACACGTCGCCTTCTGCATAAGGCAAAAGTTTTAAAGCCCCTCGCGTGGAGTGTGCCACGTGTAACTCTCCGCGGCGCCGTTTCAAGTAAAAGGGAGATAAGGGGCCATTTTTCGGCCAAACACAAGAGGTCTGTGGGCAATCTTTAGGGCCCACCGATGTGTTTATTTGGTGCTGATAGGTGACAGGCATTTAGTGATAGGATTTTTAGGGTTTTTGACACACTTTGTATGCATCATTTCTAGTCTGCAATGGTTGACCCGGTAAGTTTTTTGACATAGTATGCGCAGTATGAATGCATTTTTTGCAGATTTTGACCCGATAGCCACAATTTTGCTCAGCCCCACTTGGATCTAACAGGTGTTTTGAAAGTGGTTGTTTAATAATCAATGGTACTTATTGCTGATCTATTTTTGCAGGTTTACAGCTGAGGAGGGAGCTGAAACTTGATGGAAATGACGTCCTGGAAGGAGAATCCAATTTCAGAAGCAAAGAGAAGATGAGGATAAAAGGGCAGAAAGTCAAGGGACATCAATGAGAAGACCTAAAATGCAGATAAAACATGATGACGGTAGGTTTCAGAATTTACTTCTGAACTGCTAGGGTTTCAGAAAGGGGCATATTTTTGCCCAGATTTGACACATATTTGGAGATATTTTTGGGAAAATGGTTCTGCACCATTTAATGCTGTAACCTAGGGTTTGAACCATTGCTTAACCATTAGGGTTTTGGACTATATTGAGGACAATCATAAATTCTATATATTGTGCCTCTATACACTGTAAAACATTACACAGGGGCTACATAGAGATTTGTAGCAGCAGGAATTTGTAGAGGTAACATTTAGAATAGAGGGACCTTTTAGTTTAGAAGTAGAAGAAGGAGGTCGCCTATGTGTGTAGTAAGGAGTGCGTGGAACATCTAGCTTCCTTATTGTATCTGTAAAGCTTGTAAGTTCTCCGTAATTTGATCAATGAAACTAAGAGTCATTCCAACATTGTAAATCATGTATGACTGTTTGTTTCTAATACAATAGAATCTAGAGTTCTGCATCTATCTTCTGAGTGTTCTCCTACTCTTCTTTGTGTTTTGAAATATTTTCTTTGAGAGCTTGCAATTTTAAATGTATGTTTGTGAAAATGCTCAGAACTTACATTTAAGGTTTTTTACTATGGATTTGATCAAATTACTGTATGATTTACATAGTGCATAACAGAACAATTAGATCCTTCAGTAGAGTAAATGAGATTTAGATTAAATCTTTCTAACTTTTCCCAACCCATCTGAAATATTTAGCTAAAAACGTAGAAATTTGAAGAAAATTTGTCTCATATTTGAAGAAGCATGAACAACAGAGTTAAAAGTAGACAAGTTTTCATAAATATATAAAGAGGAAGGCTGCAATAATTCAAGACAACCATCTAAAGCTTTGCAGCACAGTAACACTTTTACGCAAAGGAATGAAAAGGTATTGACATATCTCATGATCTTTTGCATAGTTTGAGTCCAGTAAACCAAAGAGAAACACTAAACTACGTAAGGCCCCTTGAACATTACAACTTCACATTGACCAACTGAATTTGACCAACAGGTCAAGACCTAACCATTGTAGACTTGGGATTAAGTGAATCTTAAATGATTCCTTCTTATCTTTCAAGTATAGTTTCAGTTCATTATATGTGAATTTCAACTTATTGTTATGATTGCATCAAAACAATCACCAACAATTTTCTGGCGCTAGAAGGAGGGCCTGACTTGAGTTACGGTTTGTTTCAAACTGGCTAATAATAGTGATAGAGTGACCAGGTCTAGATCTAGTTCAGGAGATATATTTATGCAACTACCTAATATAAGGTGAAGTACAAACCCTTTGATTTGGAATCCTAAAATATCACAAGTAGGAAGTTCATCTGGAACACCTCCTAAGTCACCTTTTAACATCCATAGTATTGTGCATCTTGATAGATCACAATTCAGATCTTTAAATCTTGATTCAGGCACTCCTGGAGGTCCTAATCCTCCTAGAAATCCTATCCCACCAATCAATCCTGGTATTTCTACAAGTTCAGGTCAAGCTCAAACACCTGCAATGGCTTATTTCAATGTTCATTCTCCTATTTTCTTCAATGATTATCATGAGATGCCCAAAAATCTAGAAAAGATATGTCCCAAGTACCAGTTGCATCAGGATCCAGAGGATCATATTAGAATATTTAAGGAAGCATGTTTTAGGGCTATGTTAGAGCACGAGGATGTTGTGTGTAGATTGTTTCCCTACACCTTTAATGAACAAGCCTCTAACTGGTATGTAAACTTACCCAACGGTTACATTTCTTCCTGGTCACTTATGGAAGAGGTATTTCTGTCAAGATTTAGGGGACCCATCGACCCTTGCGCTTTGTATCATAAATTGGCTGCTATAAAATGAGGTGAGGGAGAGCTGATTGATAATTTCAATGACAGATTCCAAAAGGCCTACTCTAGGCTAGTAGCCCCTTATACCGTGGATGATGATCCCTTGTTGGCTATGTACTATGTAGCCTTGGATCCTCTAACTGCCATGTTTGTCAAAAGAAAACCTGACATAGATTCAATATCCAAAGCCTACAAAGAGGCAGCCTCAGCGAACCAAGAGATGAGGCATACGACTTATAGCTCATTTGTTAATGGAGGGAATTTTAGGGTGTAGAATCAAGCACAACCATGGAATGGAGCCCCTATGCATCACACTCCATTATTAAATCTGGTTCCTTCTTACACACATGTGTATAGTCCTACCCCAATCCAAGCTATAACTCCTTACACGGGTAGCACTTCCAATAACAGTCAAAATAATGGTCAGCCTTTCTTCCAACCTCCTAGGGATACAATTGTGACAAAAGTACAGGAGGATAGGGAAGAGATCAAAGAGATCACTACACATTTGAAAAGGTTAACCACCGAAGTGACACAACTAAGAAACGAGAGCCTCTATGGAAGAGGCAACCAAAACTACAATCAACATCAGAATCACAACCAAGGCCAAAATCAGAACTATAGTTTCAATCAAAATCAGCAGTACAACCAGAACCAAAACTATAATCAGCATCAAGGCCCCAACCATGGGCAACCAATGCAAAATAGAGGGCCAGTGATAGATAATAGGACCTGGGGCAATAATAACAGAAATCAGAATCAACCTAGGCCACCCAAGACATGGAACACTGGGTCCAACAACGGTACTCTAGCTTCTCCTTTTGAGAACATAGATAATCATGATGCAAAACAAACCGCTGGCATCCAAATGGCCAGTACAGCACCTAAAAATTGGTGCAGATTTCACAATACCAATGCCCATGCTGAGCACGACTGTCCACAGTTCCACTTAGCAGCCATCATTTTTAGTATAGATGTCCAGCCTCCTACCTCTGAATTTCTCATTCCCAAGGGTAATGAGGTAGTACCCTCAGGATATGACATAGAATTAGTCTTAGAAACATTTACCTTTGTAACTACAAAAGAGAAAGGGGATGAATTGCTAGAAGATGGACCATACTATTGTGAAAATCTTTATCCTGAATCAGCCTTTGTGTTAAATGCTTTTCAGTTTCCCTTTGAATCTGAAAATGAGGTATTAACTGAAACAAAAGAGGTGCAGGCCTTTCAACAGATGAATAAAAACCACACCTACAATTTGAGGAACAACCCTAGGCCAGGAGGAGCTTTCACCACTTCCATTCCCCCGAATAACTTCAATACACCCCCAGATCAGAATGCCAGCAATAATCCTGCCATACTTAAAGCTAATCAGCACACAAATAACAGAACAACAGTAAAAAAGGATCAAACAAGTAAAACTGAAACAATAGAGACAACAAGATTAATAAGTTACTTGTCAGAGGAAATAAAAGAAATTAAGGTCAGTATACCTCTAAATAAATTATTGAAGACCCCAGGGATCAGAAATACTTTTATAAAATCTCTGGATGCATCCATGACAGATGAGGTTTCTGCTGATATAACTGTTCCTAATAGAGATTCACCGCCTAAAGAGAAAAATAAAAAAGTTGAGCACCCTTCCAATACAAATGTAGTAATACATGCGGATAAGAGGGATACTCCCCCTTTCTTGTTAACTGTTAGATTGTGTGGGAAGAATATACACAACTGCATGGTAGATTCTGGTGCCTCAGCCAACGTAATGCCCTTAGGAATATGTGAAACTCTCAGGCTGACTCCCACCAAATCTGCCAAGGTTGTCACACAATTAGATAAGACTAAGGTTAGCGTGATAGGAGAACTCATGAACATTCAAATGCAATTAGATTCAGACCCTAGGGTAAGCCAAATCATTGATATTCAAGTAGTGGATATACCCGTAAATTATGGAATGTTGCTGAGTAGGGATTGGTCCAAGACATTAAATGGATATATGGCCACTGACTTTTCACATATGTGGCTACCTTGGAGAGGTGTCCCAAACCAGATTAGAATAGAGGTAGAGCCCAGGATGAAACACATGATAACAGAGTATAATCAAACTAATGAAATATTATATGCTACTGTTGAACCTGGTATCTATAGAATTACCAACAATGGGGTGCAGATTGAAGAGATCATGATGTTAAACATTAGAAAAAAATATGTCAGCAATAGGACAGCATTATTCATTGAGTCTAATGGAAATTCTTCAGATGAAGAAAACAATGCAATAGACAAATTTGGTCATGCCATTAGACAAGAGGTGGAAGAGTGCCTTAAACACAATCTGCCGGTCCAATGTAAATTGTATAAAAATAGGTGTAGAGTCCATGATAGGCAACATTCTGACGAGAGTTGTGAAATATGCAAAGACATCATTGAATATGAATACAAAAAATGCATAGGGAGGGTAGAGTTACAAGAGGAAAATGAGAATCCTGATCAAACATAGAAGTACGTTTAGGATGATGTAGATGCCTTGATTCCAGATTTAGGAGAAGAAATAAGGGACAAGGGTAGTTGTCTTTCTGATTTACCAGATGGAAATACACATATGCAAGTTGACCAAATAGAAATGCCCATGAGTAAACAGGACAACACCCTGCAGGCGATAAAAGAGACAAAGCATGCCAGGATAAAAGGTCAGAAAAGTAAAGATGGTATGTGGACATTAAAATGTGATGGGTCCAAATCAAAACAGGGCACGGGTGCAGGTGTTGAACTCATAGATCCTTAGGGTAAATGACATCTGGCAGCATATAGATTACAATTTTCCTGTACTAACAATATTATTGAATATGAGGCCCTAATTTTAGGACTTATCATGGCCATCAAGAAAAGGGTGAAAATAATTAGAGTATTTTTATACTCTGAATTAGTAGTCAGACAAGTGAGGAAACTATATGCCTGCAATTACAAGAAAATGATTAGTTATAGACATAGGGTATGGGGTTTAATAGATGCGTTTGATGCTTTCAACTTAGAGCATATCCCCAAAGAGTTAAATCATAGGCCAGATGCACTAGCAGTTGCTGCTAGCACACTAGAACCATTGACATTGTCAGGATTGAGACGATTTGCTGTTGAGCTAGTTAATGTGCCTAGTATACCAGACAACGTTACACACTTTTAGGTATTTGGGGGGGATCAGCAAATTATTGATTTTCTGACTAGTAATGAGGCATTTGAGGCTCAAATCATTGATGAGCAAGAAAGGCCTGAAATAACATGGGACGAAGAGGATATAATCAACTTGAAGAGCAACTTCTTACCCAAAGGAGTAATTGAATTAGAACATATCTTTGACTTCGATGGAGTAATGAGACAGAAGGACTTGCCCAAAACAGAAGGGGGTAAGTGCAATTTACATAACTTAGGGATAGAGCAAAATCCACAAAATGTACTAATCGGAAAGGCTTGCTCTGAGAAAATTAGAAAAGAAGTTTTAGATGCTCTAAAAGATTATAAACACGTAATAGCATGGACATATGAAGACTTGAAAACATTTGATGAGTCCATCATAACTCACGTAATACCTTTAAGACCAGAGGTTAAGCCATTTAGGTAGAAACAAAGGCCTGTGAATGCCATTCTGGAGCCTTTAATCTTTGAGGAAGTTAAGAAATTGCTGTCTGCTGGAATAATTTTCCCAATCAGACATTCAGTTTGGGTAGCTAACTTAGTACCAGTGAGGAAGAAAAATGGAGACATCAGGTTATGCGTAGACTTTAGAAATTTAAACAAAGCATCTGAAAAGGATAATTATCCTCTGCCTCCAATAGATGAAGTGCTGCAAGCAGTAAATGGGGCAAAGATGATGTCTTTTTAAGATGGTTTTTCAGGTTATAACCAGGTCTTAATTGATAGAGAAGATAGACTAAAAACCACCTTCACTTGTAAATGGGGAAATTATGCATATAGAAGAATGCCTTTTGGTCTGATCAATGCAGGTGCCACTTTTCAGAGAGCCATGGACATTGCATTCCATGGATTATCAGGTAAGTGCATTGTTGTGTATATGGATGATTTGACTGTGTATTCCAAGGATGCATCAACTCACGCTGAAGATCTCAGGAAAATACTCAAGCGATGTGAAAGGTATGGGATTTCCCTTAATCCTAAGAAATGTATATTTGGCATAACTAAAGGTAAATTATTAGGCCACGTCATTTTTGAAGATGGAATTTTGATTGATCCGGATAGAATAGAATCCATAAAAAATTTGTAAATGCCAAACAGTAGGAAAGAGTTGAAATCATTTTTTGGTAAAATTAACTTTGTTCGGAAGTTTATCACGGGTTTTGCAGAGATCATGCAGCCGTTAAATGCCATGTTGAAGAAGGATGCATAGATGGAATGGACGCCTGTGGCTAGGGCTGCATTTGAAGATATCAAGGAGGCAATTTCTAATGCTCCTGTATTGGCAAGTCCAGACTACACAAGCCCATTTTACATCTACTCCTTTGCATCTTCTCATTCAGTCGCAGCTGCCTTGACATAGAAAGGTGAAAACAATGAAGAGAGGCCCATCGCATTTATGAGCGCGCCTCTAACGGATGCACAGCTGAGGTATCTAGACATCAAGAGACAAGCATTTGCATTAACGAGGGCTGTGAAAAAATTTAGACACTACATTCTGCGTAGCCAGGTCAAAGCCATAGTGCCAGATGCAGCAGTAAAGATGTTGCTGATGTAGAATGAACCTGGAGAAAAGAGAGCCAAATGGATCACCACGCTGCAGGAGTTCGACATGGAAATCATTCCCATGAAGCTGGTCAGAGGGCAGGTGTTGGTACAAACGATAGCAAATATGGATCCAGATTTGATAAAATAGCAGTATGTATTGAATTCCCAGAATGCATCAGACTGGTATGATGATTTAAACACCTTTTTGATAGCTGGAAAGTACCCAAATAGAATGAAAGCTTCTTAGAGGAGAGCTTTGAAGGTTAAAGCACAAAAATATATGGTGCAAGGAGGTCTTCTATTTAGGAAGAACCATGATGGAATTTATCTGAGATGCCTAAACAGAGCTGAAGTAGATAAAGTGTTGACATAACTACATGACAAGTATGGAACCGGCCATGGTTCCCATCTAGCTACAACACACAAATTACTGAGGGTGGGCTATTACTAGCCCACGATGTTCAAAGATACTGAGAGTCACATCAGAAGTTGCCACACCTGTCAGACTGCAGTAGATAAAGGGAGAAATCAGGCCAATCCACTACAACCTGTGATTGAATCAAGACCGTTTGCACAGTGGGGCTTGGATTTTATTGGAGTCATCAATCCCCCATCTTTTGTAGGACACAAATTTATACTGACGGTAACAGACTATTGTACAAGGTGGACTGAGGCTACATGCTGCAAATTCTCCACAACTGAGGTAGTTATCAAGTTTCTGGAAGAAAACATCATCACCAGGTTTGGAACTCCCTATTCATTGGTATGTGATAATGGCCCTGCTTTCTCTTCTTTAAAGTTTTCTAAATGGGCATTTGAATACGGGATCATTTTAAGGTTTTCTTCAAATTATTACCCTCAAGGAAATGGATTGGCTGAATCAACAAACAAAATCTTATTAGACATAATCAAAAGGTTGATTGCAAAGAGTCCTAGAGAGTGGAATACCCTGTTCAGATATGCATTATGGGTAGATAGGACCAAGTTTAAGACAGCTTTAGGTAGCACACCTTATCATTTAGTTTATGGGACTGATCCCATACTTCTAGTAAATCTGAGAATACCAACCTGGAAGTTTACCAATGAATATCTAGGCTTTGATGACCATAGGGAAGCCATAATAGTACAAATGCTACAATTAGATGAGAAAAGAGGTCAAGCTATCGAGAAGTTTGCCAAACACCAAGCGGTTGTTAAGAGGTGGTTTGAAAAAAGGGCAAGAGTCAAAACATTTAGGATATCAGACTTAGTGCTGTGCTGGGACAAAGCACATGAAAAGAAAGGAAGCCATGGAAAATTTGATAAACTATGGCTAGGTCCATTACAAGTCTCAAAGATAATAGGAGACAATACATTTAGACTTAAGACCTTGACTGGAGAAGACATATCATTACTAGTTAATGGCCAACATCTGAAACACTAATTCCAGGCCTGAGGTAAAGGGCAGTCCATTTTGGTGTAATATAGTGTAAGTAATGTCTGGTTCTTCTTTTGCTATTTTCTTTTTTGGGTTGGCTATTTGTATAGTTTTGTTTTATGTTTGTTGTTTTGTTTCTGTTTGTACAGTGTTGTTTGTAGAGCCTGTTTGTACAGTTTTTTTCTACTTTATACTTTTTGTACAGTCTATTTGGTTGGTTTGTTTGTTCTCTCCTCAGTAGGGATCTTTATTTTACCTTAGAGTATTAAGGGGAAAGCCAGCAACCATTGAAAACAACATAAAATTTAGGATATTCAGGTTAATTATCTACAATTTGTGCATAACCTTGTTGTGACTGTCATGAATGTAGAGAGTTATTTATCTTCTAAAATTTCGTATTCAATAAATGTGATTGAGAATTCGAAGCAAGTTTCTCATGATGACACACCTAAAATCCTTGGGTTTGTTGAACCTACCAGTGTAGATATTAGGTGAAAAATCAGAGGTCACCCTTGCTACCATTACAATTCTCAGCTTAATTTCAGCAAGTGTCCACTCCTTGCATCATGAAGCTACAAATTGCTATATCTTGTGAAATCTCTTTCAAAATCAGAAAATAAAAAATAAAAATAAATAAAGCAGATTATACTGAAAATCTAGATTAAGCCATCTAAGTAACTCTACCGGGGCTATAGACGCTCGCTGGCAGTGGGGCTCTACTTAGGAGAATTGTAACGATAACCTTGCCAGGGCTATCGACGCTCGCTGGCAGCAAGGCTCTATCCGGTTGGCTATGAGGGAATATCCTCACCTACATAGGCTAATATCAGTCATTGGTTTGTTCAACCAATCTTCAAGATGAGGCTTATTGATCACGTGCACATAATTAAACTGAAAATAAAAATTCATGCACCCTTATTGAATGCCTTAGGTCTCAAGTTGAATAATAATTTACAAGATGGATAGTTGGAAGTTATGCATTTATCTCATTTAGTTTTCTTGAATGCCTTGAATTTAGATGTTTTGTTTAGTGGATAGTTGTTGTGATATTCACAACACGCCCCATTTTACTCCTTAGCAAAATAGGGACCCCTGCTGTGGCTTTGCTTTTTGCTTCTATTTTTGTGGGTCTATCTTTGGTGGTAAGGGAAAAGAGAGTGAAATTTGCAAACCTTGATAAATTAGTGAGAAAATGCATTTTGAGTGCCAGTGCATGGTATAGTTGGATTCCTTATCAAAAATGAGCTAGGGTTGCTTTTTGAATCATCTGAAAATTTGCCATATTTTGCAAGTTATGCCTATTTTGGTAAAATGCACTATTAGGGTTTAAATAGTGCAAGGTTTCAAATGTTTCATAAAAATTCCTAAGTGTTTCAAATAGCTACGCGGAGCGTGCCACGTGTCACACTCCGCATGAGTCTCATAGCATTGCAAAAAAGACCAACGTTAAACCCCGAGTAGTTTCTTATTGTTTCTAAAAAGTTTCCAGAGTCACACGGAGCATGCCACTTGTCGCCTTCCACAGCAGAGTCCCTTTAAAGATTTAAAACTCTCCGTGGGCCTCTAAAAGTTTCTTAACAGTTTCAATGATGTGCAGAAGATGCCACGTGGCACCTTTCGCAGTAGTCCCTTAAAAGTTTCAACAGCAGCGCAGAGTGTGCCATGTGTCACTCTTCGCAGAGCCCCTTAAAGTTTCTTAAAAGTTTCAAGAGCTCTGCAGAGTGTGCCATGTGTCACCCTCCGCAGGGTCCCTTCAAAGTTTCAAACAGTTTCAAAAGTTGCGCGGAAGATGCCATGTGGCACCTTCCGAAGGCATTTCCAAAAGTTTCTCAAAAGTTTCTAACAGTTCCGCAGAAGACGCCACTTGGCGCCTTCCACAAAGGTCCCTTAATAGTTTCTAAATCTTGTGGAGTATCACTTTTGTTTCACATAGTTGTGCAGAAAATGCTACTTGTCACCTTCTGCCGTAGCCCCGAAAAGTTTCAAAAGCTGCGTGGAAGACGACACGTGTCACCTTCTGCAATGGTTTCTTTAAGTTTCAAAGGTTGTGCGGAAGACGCCATGTGGTGCCTTCCGCGAAGGTTTCTTAAAGTTTCAAGGGCTCCACAGAGAGTGACAAGTGTCACACTCTGAAGGATGACCCACCGAGCCCCAAGTACCTTAAGAGCTGCGTGGAAGACGCCACATGGCGCCTTCCGCGAACAAGTTTCAAAGTGCCCCAATAGTTTGTTAAAAGTTACAACGATTGTTCAGATAGTGACAAGTGTCACTTTTCATGAGAGTCTCAAGGTTTTGGGAATAGTTTCTAGGAAGCGCAGGTGGTGACACGTGTCACATTCCGCAGTGGTTTCAACAGCCCCTTTAGTTTTTTAAACGGAGCGCGCGGGTAGCGACACGTGTCTCGCGCAGGAATCAGAGTTTCAAAAGGTAATCAAGGTGTCCCTAGGGCAGTTTCACAACAATTTTTTAGTATCTTGAGAGTCCCGCGGAAGCTGCCACACGTCGCCTTCTGCATAAGGCAAAAGTTTCAAAGCCCCTCGCGTGGAGCGTGCCACGTGTAACTCTCCGTGGTGCCATTTCAAGTAAAAGGGAGATAAGGGGCCATTTTTCAGCTAAACACAAGAGGTCTGTGGGCAATCTTTAGGGCCCGCCGATGTGTTTTTTGGTGCCGATAGGTGACAGGAATTTAGCGATAGGATTTTTAGGGTTTTTGACACACTTTGACCCTGCATATGCATCATTTTTGGTCTGCAATGGTTGACCGGGTAAGTTTTTTGACACAGTATGTGCAGTATGAACACGTTTTTTGCAGATTTTGACCCGATAGCCGCAATTTTACTCAGCCCCACTTGGATCTAACAGGTGTTTTGAAAGTGGTTGTTTAATAATCAATGGTACTTATTGCTAATCTATTTTTGCAGGTTTGCAGCTGAGGAGGGAGATAAAACTTGATGGCAGTGACGTCCTAGAAGGAGAATCTGATTTCAGAAGCAAAGAGAAGATGAGGATAAAAGGGTAGAAAATCAAGGGACATCAATGAAAAGACCCAAAATGCAGATAAAACATGATGATGGTAGGTTTTAGAATTTACTTCTGAATTGCTAGGGTTTCAGAAAGGGGCATATTTTCACCCAGATTTGACACATATTGGAGATATTTTTGGGAAAATGGTTATGCACCATTTGTTGGCAAGAGACACTATATGGATTCATGGTTGTTGTCATTGATGGCAACAAAAGTCATCCCACATATCTGCAAGTCATGGTGTGTCTCTACCAGAAGTCAGAATGAAGATTGTTGTGGTCCGGTGAACAAGAACAGAGCATGTGGCAAGGTCCGACAGATTGGTCCGGATCTCTCAGAGGAAGTGTCTTGGTGCAGTGCAGATTTGGGGAAGTCAAGCAGACTACCTTGAGTAGTATATTCCAAGGATTTAGCCTCCGGTGATGAACAAAGAAAAAGATATGAATAGTTGAGTACCAGATTCCTGAGAGACAGTGAGAATAGAGGAAGAACTGACTGACAGAGTATCAGACTATTTTCCGGATGTGTTATTGTTGATGGTAAAGGTTGTGAAGGCATGAATCATGTTTGGCCGACATGATTAATGATATCTACAAGTATATGCTTGATCCGCATTGCTTGGTGAGCAAGGATTCAGCCGACAGAACAGAGTTTGTAAGAAACTAGACTGTTCCGGATGCCAACTAGAAAGGTGATGAAATTACTTGTGCGGATATATATAGAGGATGGATTTAGTTGTGAAGTGTGTAATTGTGTGATGGTGTATGTGAATAAGTGCAGAACAGAGCAGAAGCAGTAAGAAAGATCCGGTATGTGAAAGGATAGCAGAATAAAGAATAGAGGAAAGATGAAGTGCAGTAGATCAGTGTACTGAGCCTAACCGGAACTGAACTCCAGCATATATAGATGCTTCCAATCAGTTCAAGACTGTGATTCTTATCACTTTGTAGACAGTGTGTCTCCTTGTAGGCAGTGGGCCTCTTTGTGAGCAGTGTGCTCGGGCAGTGAGCCCTAATTGGCAAGTGCCATTTTGTAATTCCTTATTCTTCTAACAGAGAATAATCTTTGGGTTAATCACCCCGTGGTTTTCTCCCTTAATAGGGTTTCCACGTCAAAAAAATTGTGTCATGTGTTTTTCATTTCATGGTAATGTTTGTTTGTTTGATTCAATGCTGCATTGATTAATAAGAAAGTTCAAAAGAAGAAATAATTAGGATAACTGATTCACCCCCCCCCTCTCAGTTATTAACAATTGGTATCAGAGCTAAGTTCCTCCTAATAGAGCCTAATAGCTTAAGGAAGATCTGGGAGTTCAAATGGATGCATATGGTTTAAGGGAGCAACTCAAGACTGCCCTTGAGGATCTTGAACAGTCAAATTCTGAAGTCAATGAATTAAAGGAAAGACTCAAACAGGCTGATGAATTCATGAGAGAATTAAAGGACAAATTAAGTCTCTCTATGAAAAAGAGAAAGGAGCTGCTCCAACAATTGGCAAGACAAACTGAAGAAAGCAATACAAATGAAGAATTGACTGAGAAAACCAAGTTATGTGAAAAGTTATCAAAAGAAGCCATTATGTTAAGACATGAAATGGAATCAGGAACTATAAAGTTTACTCAAGAGATTGAAGAGAAAAGAAAAACTGAAGACAATCTAAGACAATCTCTTAAGGAGAAATCAGAAGAATGCCTTCAGATGGACAGAATTATCAGACATCTTGAATCTGATCTTGAAGATGCCAAAGATAATGAAGAAAAACTTGAGGATCAAATTGTCTCTCTCAAAAGAGACCTTCAAACAGCAAATGAATATAAAGAGAAATTCAAGATAAGTTCTGCTCAACTTGAAGTTCTTCTTGGTAGTCAAAAGAGGACAGATGACAAGTATGGTTTGGGATATGAGAAAGGAGAAAGCTCCGGATCCGGTCAAAAGAATTTTGGATCAGAAAATCCAAGGAATAGGCCTAGAAGACCTCCGGTAAGACAGCCTAATGCTCAAAGATATCCATCTTTCAATGGATACTGCCACAGCTGCAATCACTTTGGTCACAAAGCTAATCAGTGCAGAAAAAGGATGAATCAAACTAATCCATCCTTCTCCAGACAGTGCTTTAACAGCAAAAGGTATGGACACAAGTCTCATGAATGCAGAAATATGCAAGTAAACAAATCATTCAATGGTAGATGTTTTACATGCAATAGAGTAGGTCATATGGCTAATCAATGCAGATCAAGAGGTTATCAGTCAAATATGCAAAGAAATGCTATTTGCGAAATCTGTAATAGGTCTGGTCATAATGCTAAAGTCTGCAGAAGCAAGAATCAGGACAAAAGAGGTCCGGTGTATAATCAGAATCAAGACAAGGGTAAACAAAAGATGAATGCGGATGAAGTTAGGAATCAGATGAACAAGATTTGGGTGAAGAAAAGTTTAGAGAATGTAGAGGTTGGATCCGCACCAGACTCTGGTGCTGATATTTCTTCCAGAAATTAAAAGGTGAGCTCTAGCTCAGGGGGAGACTCAAAGAAAAACCTGTTCCCCCAGCCAATCAAGTGGTGCTGGATGTGACACAAGATGCGGAGTAAAGGGTTTGAAGATACCAGTCCTGAGATGATCCAGACAAGATTTCAGAGGTCCGCATGAAGATATAAAGAAGTTGTGATCGATCAAGTAAAGACCTGTTCCGGGAGATGCTCCGGAATGACAGAGGACTACAAAAGGGTCCGGAGAGATCCGGAAGTACATTATTTTACTCTGCGGACTGGACAGAATGTTTGGGATGTTCTTGTAATGTGTCATCTCGACTTATTCATGATTGAAAGATCCGCATGATGTTCATAGATCAGGACTGATCCGGGATACTCCAAGCTATCCGGACAAGGCAAACCGGAATAATATAGGTGAAGCATTTATTGCAAACAGATATTAGGGTTTGCGAAACGATATAAGGGATTTCTCAACAATCACTTGATCATTCCACATCCAAGAAGAAGTGAAAAGCGGAGCTCTGCAACAAAATTCATCAAGTTCACCGAAGATCTCCTACCGAAGTCATTACATATAGAAATCAATCCAGCTACTCCGTGCAACTGAAGATGCAAAAGGTATTTTCCACTTTCGATATCTTGCTACAAATCTGTTGAAGAAATGGCTACTCCAAATATAGTAAAAATCTCAGATAGGCCCCGACCTGAATTTAAGAAACATCCATACAAGTCATTGGAAGTAGATCCGTTAGGAGCATTTTCCAGTGTTCCTCACGGAGTTTTACACATAGAAGACATTAGGGTTTACATACATGCAAGCATTGAGGAATTTGGGAAATTCAAATTGAGAGATCTCTATCACAAACAACTGATAGACAATGCTTTTGAGCTTAAACCAGAGTATAAGGGTATCTAGAAGAAACAATTTTATCAATTCATTCATTTCCCCTGCTTTGAAGAAGATGAATGGGTCTGGTATGTACTGAGCAGGATGCATGACAACTTCCTATGGCTGGATAGACCCTGCAAGATCACAAAAGAGGCAATTAGAGCAGTAACTGGTCTATACTCTTCCGGAGGGATACCTATCCTCAAATCTGTCAAAAATAACATTGTAACTGAGGCCACCGGATCAAAATTTGATAAGAGGGCAATGACCATTGAAGATATTTCTGATCCGGATATCAAGTACGCATCCATGATAATAGGATACAAGATCTATCACTCCAGCAGGGAGAATTCTGTATCCGAAACTGCAGTATATACTGCCTATGAAATGCTAAGGAAGAATGCAGAATATGATCTCTGTGAACTGCTCTTAAGCCAATTAATGGAAAATATACAGAAAATCAAGAAGGACAAGAAGAATTCCTTTAAGTATGGTACTCTTATATTATGTCTATTCTTCGACTTCATGAATGAGTTGCCCGGATCAAGTGGATGGGCATGGCAGAATGACAAACCTGTTGCAGTCCAAATAAGAGACTATCTACATGGGCTTGGGGATGCCAAAGCAAGAAATACAGCCCTATGGGGATACTTCAAAAACTTCCAAAGCATGATGCAAGCAAGAGAAAGAATTCCCCAGTCTCTTGTTGAAAAATACAAAGACTCAGTGTGCTTTATGGTGGACACTGATCAGTGCCTAATGGAGGCAGTGGAGCCAAGGACTGTCTGGATCATGCCCATGGGGTATGAAGTGGATGAACAGATAGTGGAGCTGCATGTTCAACACATGCTAAGTCAGCCCAAAGATCCAAAGGAAGAAAGGTTTGGAACCTTTGAGGAGCTGAGTGTAAAGATCCATGTAGAACTCAGGGAACCTGAGATAAAGAGGAAGGTGAGAAAAGAAGTAGAGCACATTGCTCAAGGCCTAGGCATCTCAAAAGAGGCACTTGATGCCAGCTGGGAAAAGAGAAGAAAATATGAGGAAGAAAAGAAAGAGGCAGAAAAGAAAAGTAAAGAAAGTGTTCTGGTTGAAACTTCCACCTGGACCAGATCATCAAAAAGATCTGCACCTCCCACAACCAAAAGTTCAAAACCAGAAGTCCAGGCATCCAGTAAAATATCTAAGACAAAAGCCACAAGGGCTTATGAAAGCCAAAAGGATGAAGAGGAAACTGAGTCAGATGAGGGAGTAAAAGAAATAAAGAAGCAGAAGAAGAAAGGATCCAGGAAACCCTCCACAGGCCAAGACAAGGAAGAAATGGCAGAAGAATTTGCTGAAAAGCCCACTCTATCCCTAGACAGTGTAGTCAAATCAGTCACTGTGGATGGGAACCTTCAACTGGTGGCTGAATTTTATGATGACTACAATGAGGCAGATCAAAAGATCCTGCAAGAAGCTATAATAATGTACTTGAACATCTACAATAAAGCTTTTATTGAGATTATCTCTGAAATCCCTAAAAGCCTAGAAAAGGAATTAGAAATAAGAAAGAATAATGCTCAGGCAAAAGATCTTGAGATCCAGGAGCAGATAGCTATTCAGCTATATCCTCAAATTGATCCCAAGACAATGAACATAATATTCAAAGACTGCAAAGATGAGTTCAAAAGTAAAGCTAGGATGAATCAACTCATGCTTGGTGAGACTGACAAGGTGGCCAAAGAGACAGAAGAGATCCTCCGGAAGGCCTTCAAAAGGTTCAATCTTCCTGTTGTAGAGGACTTAGGTGCAGAAACAGCTGTGGACTTGGAACCCTCTGCTCCAGAAGAAGTGACCTATGAATAGGCTAGCATCTCTCCTCCGGTTTCCCCTACAGTCTCTGGATCCAAAGAAGAAGAGAAATTATAGGAGCAGGAAGCAGTGGTGAAAGATAAAGAGGCTGACAGTACCAAGGGTGCAGAGAAAGAGAAGACTCCATCAGAGAAGACCATGACTGATAGTGGCAAGAATGTGGAAGGAGAGAAAATCCCAAAGGACAGTTCCAAGACTGCAGAAGAAAAGAAACATCTATCTCCAGCAAGAGACACTGCACAAACTGTTCAACAATTTTTGAGCAAAGAAATAATAGAGATCGATGAATTGGAGCTACTATAAGGCCCATTCAACTTTGATTCCCTCTCTCCGGTGCAGACAATGAAGATAGCCTCATTTACAAATGCTAAGGCAAATGAAAAGCTCCTAAAGTCTCATATGGAAGACTGTGAGTTGATAGAGGCTGCTTCCGGAGTGCTTGAGAAGATTATGCCATCGGTCCAGATAGATCCGGCAGCCTCCTCTTCCGGTAATCTCAAAACCTTAGTCAGCAGTGTTAATACACATTTTGAATCTTTAGAAAAATCAGCTGAAGAAAAGGTCCGGAAGGAGTTTTTGGATAAAAGGTTCTCTGAGGTTCAGGGTTTGATCATTAATGATAGGAGAAACATGAACATTGGGATAAAGAGCTTAGAAAATGCTCTTAAGGATGGCGGTGAAATATACAAATTTTTTATCTCCTGGTCCAAGGTAACAGTGGACATTGAGAAGAAAATAAAAGTGCAAGAGGACACACTACTGAGCTTGTCTCAAAGTTTTGATCCTCTTTCTTCCTCTATAACAAATCAAGAATGTCAAACTATTGCAGTCTTGAGTAAAATCAAGAAATTGGAGAAGGAAAGGAAAAATAGAATAAGCAGGTTGAGTGAGCTCAGGGGGTTAATTTTCCCTAAGCTAGAGGCCATGCATGAGGCCATAGCAGAAGCTCAAATCACAGCCCAGACAAGTGATCCGAAAGATCTAAAAAGGGCAGATGCATTTGC
Organism: Cunninghamia lanceolata; assembly: GCA_027924645.1. Classification (NCBI taxonomy): domain Eukaryota; kingdom Viridiplantae; phylum Streptophyta; class Pinopsida; order Cupressales; family Cupressaceae; genus Cunninghamia; species Cunninghamia lanceolata. The sequence continues at coordinate 2,941,369 of BSBN01000334.1, read as the reverse complement.
ATTTTTGTTGAGTGGTCACATTTCAATTTTTAATAGAATGAAGCAAAGTTGGGCTACAGAACTGATCCAACTGAAGACATCTTTTGCAGACATTCTTTAGTATATGTGAGTATGTAAATATGCGGCTATGTATAGAAATTTTTTGAAAATTTTGGTGTGCGGACCCTACCCTTTGCCATTGATGTCAAAGGGGGAGTGAGGAGCAGTGAAAAATGAGGAATCCAACTAAGGGGGAGTTCCAGAAATTGTATATAGAGCATCAGCCAAGGGGGAGCGTAGTATAAACACTTAGTCATTTTTCACTAAGTGTTGCCATCAATGCCAAAGGGGGAGATTGTTGGCAAGAGACACTATATGGATTCATGGTTGTTGTCATTGATGGCGACAAAAGTCATCCCACATATCCGCAAGTCATGGTGTGTCTCTACCGGAAGTCAGAATGAAGATTGTTGTGGTCCGGTGAACAAGAACAGAGCATGTGGCAAGGTCCAACAGATTGGTCCGGATCTCTCAGAGGAAGTGTCTTGGTGCAGTGTGGATTTGGGGAAGTCAAGAGGACTACCTTGAGTAGTATATTCCAAGGATTTAGCCTCCGGTGATGAACAAAGAAAAAGATATAAATAGTTGAGTACCGGATTCCTGACAGACAGTGAGAACAGAGGAAGAACTGACTGACAGAGTATCAGACTATTTTCTGGATGTGTTACTGTTGATGGTAAAGGTTGTGAAGGCATGAATCATGTTTGGCCGACATGATTAATGATATCTACAAGTATATGCTTGATCCGCATTGCTTGGTGAGCAAGGATTCAGCCGACAGAACAGAGTTTGTAAGAAACTAGACTGTTCCGGATGCCGACTAGAAAGGTGATGAAATTACTTGTGCGGATATATATAGAGGATGGATTTAGTTGTGAAGTGTGTAATTGTGTGATGGTGTATGCGAATAAGTGCAGAACAGAGCAGAAGCAGTAAGAAAGATCCGGTATGTGAAAGGATAGCAGAATAAAGAACAGAGGAAAGATGAAGTGCAGCAGATCAGTGTACTGAGCCTAACCGGAACTGAACTCCAGCATATATAGATGCTTCCAATCAGTTCAAGACTGTGATTCTTATCACTTTGTAGACAGTGTGTCTCCTTGTAGGCAGTGGGCCTCTTTGTGAGCAGTGTGCTCGGGCAGTGAGCCCTAATTGGCAAGTGCCATTTTGTAATTCCTTATTCTTCTAACAGAGAATAATCTTTGGGCTAATCACCCCGTGGTTTTCTCCCTTAACAGGGTTTCCACATCAAAAAAACTGTGTCATGTGTTTTTCATTTCATGGTAATGTTTGTTTGTTTGATTCAATGTTGCATTGATTAATAAGAAAGTTCAAAAGAAGAAATAATTAGGATAACTGATTCACCCCCCCCTCTCAGTTATCAACACCATTTAATGTTGTAACCTAGCGTTTGAACCATTGCTTAACCATTAGGGTTTTGGGCTGTATTGAGGACAATCAAAAATTCTATATATTGTGCCTCTATACACTGTAAAACATTACATAGGGGCTACATAGAGATTTGTAGCAGAAAGAATTTATAGAGGTAACATTTAGAATAGAGGGACCTTTTAGTTTAGAAGTAGAAGAAGGAGGTCGCTTGTGTCTGTAGTAAGGAGTGCGTGGAACATCTGGCTTCCTTATTGTATCTGTAAAGCTTGTAAGTTCTCTGTAATTTGATCAATGAAACTAAGAGTCATTCCAACATTGTAAATCATGTATGACTGTTTGTTTCTAATACAATAGAATCTAGAGTTCTACATCTATCTTCTGAGTGTTCTCCTGCTCTTCTTTGTGTTTTGAAATATTTTCTTTGAGAGATTGCAATTTTAAATGTATGTTTGTGAAAATGCTCAGAACTTACATTTAATGTTTTTTACTATGGATTTGATCAAATTGCTGTATGATTTACATAGTGCATAACAGAACAATTAGATCCTTCGGTAGAGTAAATGAGATTTAAATTAAATCTTTCTAACTTTTCCCAACCCATCTGAAATATTTAGCTAAAAACGTATAAATTTGAAGGAAATTTGTCTCATATTTGAAGAAGCATGAACAACAAAGTTAAAAGTAGACAAGTTTTCATAAATATATAAAGAGCAAGGCTGCAATAATTTAAGACAACCATCTAAAGCTTTGCAGCACAGTAACACTTTTACGCAAACGAATGAAAAGGTATTGACATATCTCATGATCTTTTACATAGTTTGAGTCCAGTAAACCAAAGAGAAACCCTAAACTACATAAGGCCCCTTCAACATTACAGCTTCACATTGACCAACTGAATTTGACCAACAGGTCAAGACCTGACCATTGTAGACTTGGGATTAAGTGAATCTTAAACGATTCCTTCTTATCTTTCAAGTATAGTTTCAATTCATTATATGTGAATTTTAACTTATTGTTATGATAGCATCAAAATAATCACCAACAATCTGTACTCTTTCCCTATGAGTTTTTTACATGATTTCTCTCCCCCTTTGACATCAATGGAAAAGGGCACATACTTGTACTCTTCTGCTCTGATCCAATCTCTCTTCTGAACTCTTTGACTACTCCCCCTGAGAAGTAGCCCTAAAATCATCAATCTAGATCTAAAGAAGGGACTCTAACCACCATCAAGTTGATGCAATCTTGTGCATCTTAGTTTAGAGAAGGAGGGGTAATAACCCCTAAAGTTTTTTTGAGATACTCAAAAGTATCCTTAGGTAGAGATTTGGTGAAAATGTCTGCAATCCGGTCTTTTGTAGATACATATTCAAACTTGAATTCATTCTCTGTCACCTTTTTCCTTAGAAAGTGATATCTTATGGATATGTACTTTGTCCTTGAATGCATTACTAGATTCTTTGATATGTTTATGGCACTTGTATTGTCACAAAAGACTGCAATTAGATCTTCATACCTAACTTTGATGTCCTTCAATGTCTGCTTCATCCATAACACTTGAGTACAACTATAAGCTATTGCAATATATTCTACTTTTGTAGTGGACAAAGATATTGAATCTTGTTTCTTTCTTATCCAAGATACCATCCTTTCTCCCAAAAGGAATGCACCTCCACTTGTACTTTTTCTATCATCCACATCTCTGGCCCAATCTGCATCAGTGTATGCACTGAGAGTGAAATCATTATCCTTTGGATACCACAAACTATAATCCATTGTGCCTTTCAAATATCTCAGAATTCTCTTGACTGCTATGACATGTGACTCTTTAGGTTCTTCTTGAAATCTTGCCACAAGACAAACTGCATGCATTATGTTAGGTCTGGTTTGAGTGAGATAAAGTAATCCTCTAATCATAGATCTATACCTTTTCTGATCTACCATAGGTGACTCATCATTTTTGCTCAACTTACAACTACTTATCATGGGAGTATTTACTAGTTTAGAGTCTTCCATCACAAACTTCTTTAGCAACTCTTTCACATACTTAGACTGAGAAATGAAGATACCTTTATTTGATTGATTTATTTGCAGACTTAAAAAGAAATTCATCTCACCAAACATGGACATTTCAAATTCACTTTGCATTTCTCCAACAAAAACTATGCACATAACTTCATTGCCTCCATAGATAATGTCATCAACAAAGACTCCAACAATTAGGATTTGTTCATTATTGATCTTTAAATAGAGATTATTGTCGACAGTACCCTTGCTAAATCTTAACTGCATCAGATACTTATCCAGCCTAGCATACTAGGCCCTAGGGGCTTGTTTTAACCCATACAATGCCTTCTTCAATCTACATACAATGTCACCCTAATGTGATGACTGGAATCCTTCTAGTTGTTCAATATAGAATTTTTCTTCCAAGTCTCCATTCAGGAATGCAAACTTTACATCCATCTGATATACCTTAAAATCTTTGTAGGTTGCAAATACCAAAAACATTCTTATAGCTTCAATCCTTACCACTAGTGCAAATGTTTCCTCAAAATCTATTCCTTCAATGTGAGAGTATCCTTTGCAGACCAACCTTGCTTTGTTTCTTACTACCTCACCATTCTCATTCATCTTATTTCTGAAGACCCACTTGGTGCCAATTACGTTTTTATCTGTTGGTCTGGGAACAAGATCCCAAGTCTGATTCTTCTCTATCTACATCAATTCTTCTTTCATATCCTTTACCCAATTCTCAGCATTGCAAGCTTCATTCACAATCTTAGGTTTAATTTTGGAAATTAGATAGAAATTTACTTGTTCTTCTGCAGCTCTTCTTCTACTCAAGATTCCTTTGCTCTTATCTCCTATGATTTGATCTTTAGAATGATTAAGTTTTACAAACCTTGGTGTCTTGGTAGCACTTTCTAGAGCTTGTTCCTCTTTATCTCAGTTATCTTCATGATGTACCACTTCTGAAGCATATGGTTTATCTAATTCATATCCAATTAATTCTGGAAACCTCTCCTTGATTTCATCGACTTTGAAATTGACACTCTCAATGATCCTATTTAGCCTCTTATTACAATACTAGTAGGCGGTTCTCTTGGTGGAATAACCAAGGAAGATTCCTTCATCACACCTAGCATCAAACTTGCCTAGATCTTCTTCTCTTTTGATATAACATTTGCTACCAAAAACTTTGAGATATTTCAGAGTAGGAACTTTACCATACCACGATTCATAAGGAGTCTTAGAACTATTGCCTTTGACTTGGGCTCTATTTAGGATATATGCAATAGTGTGAATTACCTCTCTCCAATATACTTCTGGTAGATTAGCTTCCTTCATCATGGTTCTAGAAGCTTCTTGAATTGTTCTATTTTTTCTTTCAACAAATCTATTTTGTTGTGGAGTTCTAGGTGCAAATAACTGTCTCTTTCTCCCATGTTCTTCATAAAAGAAATTAAATTTATTTAATGTAAACTCTCCTCCTCTATCAGACCCTACACATTTGATCTTCAAATCCATCTCATTTTCAACCATTTCTTTAAATGCCTTGAACTTATCTAGAGCTTCTGCTTTTTCTTTCGAGAAGGTAACCCAAGTCATTCTAGAATAATCATCAATGAGCAACATGAAATACCTATCTCCTTGCAAAATTCTTATTCTGGTAGGTCCAAACAAATCTGTATGCACTAGTTCCAGTATTCCATCAACTGATTTGTCCTTGCTTTTGAAACTTGTTCTTGTTTGTTTCCCAAATTGACACTCCTTGTAAATAGGATTAGCAGGCTTCACAATCTTAGGAAAATCTCTAACAGCCTATGTAGTACTTATCTTCATAATGTTATTAAAATTCATCTGACACAACCTTCTATGCCATTGCCAAGTCTCATCAGTCTGAGCCAACAAACAATAATTATCAGTTCCTTTCAAGTGCTAGATATTACCTCTAGTCTTCTTACGAGTTACAATGACTATTCCGGAGCTTTCCCTATTCTTGCATCCATTATCCTTGAAGCTTAAATCATAGCCTTTGTCACACATATGACCCACACTCAAAAGATTTTACTTTAATCCTTTTAAATACAAGACATTTTCAGTATTATGCTTGCCATCAAAAGAAATAGATCCTTTTCCACAAATCTTACTAGCTGTATCATCTCCAAACCTAACCAGTCCACCATCATATCTCTCCAAACTCACAAACTTACTTTTGCCACCGGTCATCTGGTGACAGTAGCCACTATCAATAATGTTGCAAGTATGGGACTAACCAGTGTTGTCCTTGATGTCAACATACTCCTGTTGTATTGATGATAAGGATTGGATGAGCTGTGTACTGAGGATATTAAGAAAAGTAGTCCTAATCAGGAACATAGAAGAACAGTGAAGATAGTGAGCTAAAGATCCTAGCTAAGATGAATATCAGAGGATGCATTTCAAAGGGTTTGTAGATATGTGTCTTAAGATGATCCAGTAAAAATTTTAGAGGTCCATATGAAGATTTGAAGAAGTTGTGGACGCTCAAGTAAAACCAGTTCTAGCAGGTGTTCAGAGGTGACAAAGTGATACAGATAGGTCTGGTGAGATCCAGAAATGCAATATCCTATTCTACAGATTTGGTGGAGTGTTTAAGAAGTCAATGTGAATTGACAACTCAATTGGTTTGTGGTCTAGAGGTCTACAAGCATCTATTCCATTGTGACAGTGATGATAGACTATGTTCTTGAGGTTCCAGATGAAGGAGATAAGGATTTCAGTAAGCAAATGTAGTGTGGATGTTCTTGGTGATTCAGGCAAGCTTGTGGAGGTCTTTGGATTGTGTCCAGTTCATGTTGGTGGTCCGCATTGGAGTTTGAGCTTGCAATTAAAGAATAACTTCTGGATGATGGTGTTCTTCCTAAGTCTGGCTAACCAGATGAGTTACAAATCTTGCGAATGATCTTGAAGATGTTATGTGAAGATTGGCATGTTCCTAAATGAATATTGAAGTCTCAGATCTGTGTGGCGGATAGTGTGTTGATCCATGTGAAGTCTTTTTGTAAATAGTCATGTTATATTTATGTATTTTCTCTGTAATGTTTGCTGACATAGATGATCATTCCTAAGTTGATTTCTTGTATAAATAAGGAATTGTAGAGTCATTCTAAAGTGTGTCTTGTGGAGATGAGAGTGTGGTAGAGAGGAGAAGTGTGAAAGGCAGAGCAGAAGTATTGGGCTTAAATGGAACTAACTCAAGCATGGTGAAGATGCTATTCTTCAGTCCAAGTATGTAATACTTATTATTTTGTAGACAGTGTGTCTCCTGTAGGTAGTGGGCCTCTTGTGAGCAGTGTGCTTGGGCGGTGAGCCCTAATTGGCATGTGCCATTTTGTTCTTTCTATTCTTCTAACAAAGAATACAATCTTGGGTTAATCACCCCGTGGTTTTTCCCTTAATGGGGTTTTCCATGCCAAAATCTTGGTGTCTCATGTGTTAATGTGTTTCTGCTCTTGATTTAATGCATTGTATTTCCATGATTGATTTATTATTATGCTGCTGAATTACAAAGTGGATTTAAGTGTTTAATTGAAAGAAAGTTTTGGACAACTGATTCACCCCTCCTCTTAGTTGTCTGTCCTAAATCTAAGAATTGGTATCAGAGCAAGGTTCCTGTCTAAGAGCTTAACTACTTGAGGAGATCCAGGATGTCATCATATAAGAAGGATAGTCTGAAGTTTGATGGAACCAATTTCACTCTTTGGAAAAGTCGCATGGAATGTCACTTACAATGTATGGGAATGCAGTATTGGGCCATGGATTCAAAAAAAGTATACTCCTCCACAGAATGGTCCAAGATCTGTTGATGAAATCAGAGATGCTAAAGATAATCTACAGACTAAAGAAGCTCTTCTAAGTGCCTTATCTGATTCAGAACTGACAAATATTGTTGATCTAAAAAATGCATATGAGATTTGGTAAAAATTGGAATTTCTGCATGAAGGAGACAAGTATGTGAAATGCGCCAAGCTACAGAGTCTAAAAGGAAAATTCAAAAACCTGAAGATGAGAGAAGATGAAAATATCACTACATTTTTGCCTAGAGTAAATAATCTTATGTGTGGCATTAGATGTGCTGGTGGAGTCTTGGATGAAGATGAAATTGTTGGAAAAGTTCTCAGATCTCTTCCCGATTCTTACAAATATAAGGTTGCTACCATTGAAGAATTCAGAGCCCATTCAGGTGTCACAAGAGATTAATTGGTTGGTAAATTGGCTGCATTTGAATTGACCAAGTTTGGAGATGCCCCTCCCAAGACTGAATCTACATTCAATGCCAATGCCTCTGTGAAAGGAAAACAAAGGTTTGATCTGGGGGAAAACTCTTCAAGGAAACTATCATGGTATGAAAAAACAAGAAAAGACCTAGAAGAAGAAGCAGAAGCTACTCAACTTGAAGCACTTATTGAAAAAATACTACCAAGAGGATCTAGTAATTATGAAGGGAAATTGCCTTTTAAGTGTTTTAACTGCAATAAGATTAGTCATTTTGCCTCAAGGTGTCCGAAAAGATTTTCAAGACCAAACCCTAACAGATCAAGGTTCCAGAAGAATTGTTACTATGTTCATGAAGATGATGACAATGGAGTAACAAATGATGAATCAGAAACAGGAAATAAATCTGGAAGTGACTGGGTGTTTATTGCCATCAAAGAAGAAGATTCGATGCCCTCTGAATCTGTCAATCATAAAGTGGTAGAAAGAGCTCTGTCTGCCCAAGTTGAAGAAAAGGATGATTGGGTCATTAACAGTGGATGCTCCCACCATATGACAGATGACAAAAATAAGTTCATAGATTTGGAAAGGTATGAAGGAAGAGTGGTAAAATTTGGTGATAATTCTGCTGGTAGAATCAGAGGTAGAGGAACTATTTCTTTTGATGGAAAGAACAAAACTGGTAATGTACTGTATGTTGAAGGTTTGAAGGACAATCTTCTCAGTGTTGGATAGTTGGTGGACAAAGGCTATGATCTCTGATTCAAGAATGGAAAATGTAAGATCTTTGAAAATTTTAGAATAGAGATTGCATCTGGTACTCAAACAAAAGGTAATATCTTCCACTTGGTTGGTACTGGTAAAAGTTGCTTATTTGTGCAAGTTGATCAAAGTTGGTAGTGGCATAGGAGAATGTGTCATGTGAATTTTGATAATATCATCAAGATAAGTAACACTCAGGCTATAAGAGATCTTCCAAGACTTGTGAAACCTACTAATAGTTTGTGCAAAGAATGTCAGTTGGGTAAGCTGAGCAAAGTCACATTCAAAAGTAAGGAACAGTCTTCTACCGGATTACTGGACTTAGTTCATACTGTGGTCCAGCAAGAATCAGAAGTGTGCAAGGTGATAGATACTTCATGCTATTAATTGATGACTACTCTCGAATGATGTGGGTGACTTTTCTGAAAGAGAAATCAGAAGCTCTTGAGAAGTTCAAAATATTCAAGGCTATGGTAGAGAATAAAACCGGATTGAACATAAAATGTCTAAGGTCTGATAGAGGTAGAGAATTCACATCCGGTGAGTTCATAAAATTATGTGAGAAGCATGGAATAAGAAGACAATTGTCTACTCCTAGGACTCCACAGCAGAATGGAGTAGTGGAAAGAAAGAACTGGACCATCCAAGAAGCATCTAGAACCATGATGTTGGAAGAAAATGTTCCTCAGATCTATTAGAGAGAAGTTGTGAGCACTACAGTCTACACTCTTAATCAAGTTCAAATCAGAAGCAATACTGGTAAAACTCCTTGTGAACTCTAATTTGACATCACTCCTACTGTGAAGTATTTCAGATTTTTTGGTAGCAAGTGTTACATTAAAAGAGATGAAGATCTAGGCAAGTTTGATGCTAGAAGTGATGAAGGAATATTCTTGGGTTATTCTACTCAAAGCAAAGCATACCGATGTTATAACAAGAGATTGAGAAAGATTATAGAAAGTACAAATGTGAAGGTTGATGAAGGGATTGAAAAATCCTCAAGGTTTTATGAATGTGATGAAGATGATCAGAATGGTTTTTTGATTGAAGAAGTCCAAGCCCCTTCTAACATTCAGATTCAGACTGATCTAGTGAATCAGGTAGAAGAGATGAGTCTGAATGAGCCTGTTTAAGAATCAGAAGTGCAAGAAACTCCCAAAGTTCCTAGGTATGTAAGACTGAATCACTCTGAAGATTAGATCATAGGTAATAAAAGCAATGGTGTACAAACAAGAAGAAGGATTGTTCAAGATTCAGAAAAGTATTGTTTGATTTCAAAAGTTAAACCTAAGACAATGAATGAAGCTTGCAATGAGGAAAACTAGACTAAAGCAATGGAGGAAGAGCTAATGCAAATTGAGAAGAAACACACATGGGATCTTGTTCCCATACCTAAAAACAAGAATGTGATTGGAACCAAATGGGTCTTCCGGAACAAAGCCAGATTGATCTGCAAGGGTTAATGTCAAATAGAAGGAGTTGATTTTGAAGAAACTTTTGCTCCGGTGGCAAGAATTGAAGCAGTCAGATTATTTCTTGCTTTTGCTACCTTCAAGGATTTCAAAGTATATCAGATGGATGTCAAGTCTACCTTCCTAAATGGTGACTTAAAAGAAGAAGTTTACATTGAGCAACTAGATGGATTTCAATTGTCTGATCATGGTGATATGGTCTGCAAGTTGAAGAAAGCACTGTATGGACTCAAGCAAGCCCCAAGAGCCTAGTATGAAAGATTGGATAAGCATCTTTTGAAGATTGGTTTCAACAAAGGTACTGCTGACAGTAATCTGTACTTCAAAATTGATCATGAAAATATCTTGATTATTGAAGTATTTGTTGATGATATCATTTTTGAAGGAAGAGATAGTATGTGTAAAACTTTTGCAAATCAAATGAAAAGTGAATTTGAGATGTCCATGCTTGGGGAAATGAATTTCTTCTTGGGTCTACAAATCATTCAAACTAAGAAAGGAATCTTCATTTCTCAAACCAAATATGTGAAAGAATTGTTGAAGAAATTTGGGATGGAACAATCAAAACCAATGAGTACTCCCATGGCAATTAGATGTAAATTGAGAAAAGATGATGACTCTCCTAAGACTGATCAGAAAAAGTATAGGTTAATGATTGGAGGATTGTTGTATCTCACTCAAACTAGACCTAACATTATGAATGTTGTTGGTCTTGTTGCTAGTTTCCAAGTTGATCCTAGAGAATCTCATGTCATGGCAATCAAGAAGATTTTTAGTTGAGTATGGTTTGTGGTATCCTAGAGCTCATAATTTCTCTCTTCATGCATATACAGATGCGTATTGGGCAGGAGATATGGATGACCAGAAGAGTACCAGTGGTGGAGCATTTTTTTTCAGAAAGAGATTGTTTTCTTGGTTGAGCAAGAAACAAGAGGCAATATCTCTATCCACTGTAGAAGTAGAATATATTGCAGCAGCAGGTAGTTGCACTCAAGTTTTGTGGATGAAGCAAATGCTAAGAGACATTGGAGTGGAGTATGAGGAGCCTATCACAATCTTCTGTGATAATTTAAGTGCAATAAATATATCTAAGAATCTAGTGTTGCATTCAAAGACTAAACATATATCCATCAAGTTTCACTTTTTGAGAAAGCATGTGAACAAGAATGAGGCCAGATTAGAGTTTGTGCCTTCCAAGGATCAGATTGCAGATATCTTTACTAAACCTCTACCTAAGGACTCTTTTGAGTATCTCAGGGAGAAGTTGGGGGTTATTACCCCTCTGGTAATGAACTAAGGTGCACTGATGCGCATCAGTCTGGTGGATATCACAGTCATATCTTGTGGTCCGGATTGATGATGGGGAGCTACTACTTAGGAGGAGCAGCTGGTATGATTCTGAAGTGTTGGAGTTGCAAGTATGTGCCCTTTGCCATTGATCTCAAAGGGGGAGAGAAGACATGTGAAAAATAAGTGGTTGCTAATCAAAGGAGGAGCAATAAAGGAAGAGAAGACATGTGAATGGTTGTTGTTAATAGGGGGAGTTGTGTCAGTAAGAAAAAGTTCTTGTCTTGATGGTCAAAATAGTTTTTCACATCATATGTTGCCATCAATGACAAAGGGGGAGATTGTTGAAAGTATGGGACTAACCGATGTTGTCATTGATGTCAACATACTCCTGTTGCATTGATGATATAGATTGGATGAGCTGTGTGCTGAGGATATTAGGAAAAGTAGTCCTAATCAGGAATAGAGAAAAATAGTGAAGATAGTGAGCTAAAGATCCTAGCTAAGTTGAAGATTAGAGGATGCGCTTCAAAGGGTTTGTAGATATGTGTCTTAAGATGATCAAGTAAATATTTTAGAGGTCCACATGAATATCTGAAGAAGTTGTGGCCGCTCAAGTAAAACTGGTTCTAGCAGGTGTTTAGAGGTGACAGAGTGATATAGATAGGTCCGGTGAGATCCAGAAATGCAATATCCTATTCTGCGGATTTGGTGGAGTGTTTAGGAATTCAATGTGAATTCACAACTCAATTGGTTTGTGGTCTAGAGGTCTGCAAACATCTATTCCATTGTGACAGTGATGACAGACTGTGTTCTTGACATTGTAGATGAAGGAGATAAGGATTTCAGTAAGCAGATGTAGTGTGGATGTCCTTGGTGATTCAGGCAAGCTTGTGGAGGTCTTTGGATCATGTCTAGTTTGTGTTGGTGGTCCGCATTGGAGTTTGAGCTTGCAATTGAAGAATAACTTCTGGATGATGGTGTTCTTCCTAAGTCTAGCTGACTAGATGAGTTCCACATCCTGCTGATGATCTTGAAGATGTTATGTGAAGTTTGGTGTGTTCCTAAATGAATATTGAAGTCTCAGATATGTGTGGTTGACAGTGTGTTGATCCACGTGAAGTGTTTTTGTAATTAGTCATGTTATATTTATGTATTTTCTCTGTAATGTTTGCCGACATAGATGATCATTCCTAAGTTGATGTCTTGTATAAATAAGGAATTGTAAAGTCATTCCAAAGTGTGTCTTGTGGAGATGAGAGTGTACTAGAGAGGAGAAGTGCAAAAGGAAGAGCAGAAGTATTAGGCTTAAATGGAACTGACTCAAGCATGGTGAAGATGCTATTCTTCAGTTCAAGTATGTAATACTTATTATTTTGTAGACAGTGTGTCTCCTATAGGTAGTGGGCCTCTTGTGAGCAGTGTGCTCGAGCAGTGAGCCCTAATTGGCATGTTCCATTTTGTTCTTTCTATTCTTCTAATAGAGAATACAATCTTTGGTTAGTCACCCTATGGTTTTTTGCTTAACTAGGTTTTGCACATCAAAATCTTGGTGTCTCATGTGTTAATGTGTTTTTCTCTTGATTAAATGCATTGTATTTCCATGATTGATTTATTATTATGCTGCTGAATTATAAAGTGGATTTAAGTGTTTAATTGAAAGAAAGTTTTGTACAACTATTCACCCCCCTCTCAGTTGTCTGTCCTAAATCTAACAAATAACCCATTCATCTTTGTCTTCAACAACCTGAGAAGCCAAAGCACTTTCCACTGGTTTTTCCTCCTTCACACAGCTAGTATGATTAGTAGACATAGGTTCTTCCTTAATAGGAAGAAGCAATCATTCATTACCAAAAGTACTAGCATTATCCGGTTCACCATTATTTGATATTCCTTCATCATCATCAAAATCTTCAACATAATAACATTTCTTTTGGATCCTAGGCCTATTCTCATATCTTTTTCTATTTCTTTCAATTCTTTCAGAACATTTAGAAGCATAGTGGCCTACTTTACCATAGGAAAACATTTAAAAGGTAATTTACCTTTAAACTTATTGGATCCCCTTTGTAGTCTATCCACAAAGTTGGCTTTAATTTCATCAAACTCATCATCAAATTCTACCTTGTACTTTTTTGATCTAGAGGTTTTCCCAGAAGTACTGGCTTTGAACGCAGTTTCAAATTTTGGTAGGGCATCACCAAACTCTCTCATTTCAAAAGCAGTAATCTTACTGTTGATGTATAAAATTGTGTAGGTTCCAATACCAACATGGTAAGTTTAAAAAATGTGGGACTTGACACTTGAAACAACCTCCAGATTTTATAGAAGTTGGCTCTTCCTATTTCAATGGGGTTTTAGGGTAAAGGAAAGAAAGAAACAGGATTACAGATACAATAAAAGAAACTTCTAATTCTATGGCAATATGCCTAATTCAGATGTATTTCATTAACTCAACACAGTGAACAAATTCTTGAGATTTAGCTATGTCAAAGAGCAAATACTGCATGATCAATATAAATAGATTGTAAATGAATTAAAGGATCAAAGGCTAAACTCAGAAATTAATGTAGAGACACAGATAATATCATCAATGGCATAGAACATAGCTCCTTTCATTAATAATTTGGCAAATACAAAAGACATAGAGACATGCACAGGTATAATAGCTTCTTTATCAAAAATAGCTAAATAAAGGAAAAATGATATATCTGATCACAACAAGATCTATGAATTCTCAATCAAAATATTGTATATGTCTGTGTTACAAAACTCCTCCATTCATAGCCATAAAATTTGATTCAAGATCGCCACTAACTGCCAGGATCCCAATGGTTGAAACAGAACTAGGACTCGAACATTCCACTTGAATTGACACTGAGAATCTCTTCAAATCCGCAACCGCCTTTTCCTGCACACTCATTGGACAAGTAATGAAAAATGTGACACTGTAACTCTTAGTCCTATTACAACACGTGACAACACCCACAACTATTCAAACGACTTCAAAAATACCACGCAGCAACATCCACACAAAACTTATCTTCTTTACCCTCAAAAAGAAATACATAGGATAGTGCCATTTGTCGCCATCTACCATATTTGAAAAATGACTGAGACACTTGGCATACTCCGCTGATCTTAAAGTTTTTTTACGTTTATCCCCAAGCATCTCTGGTAATGACATTTGTCACCTTCTACACTATTTAGAAACTGTGACCTTATTACATGGGACACACCATATGTTTCTTGGCCTTTTCAAAAGGAGACATAACATTGTGACACATGGTGCACACCACTTAAAGCAATAACAGAAACGTGGTACTCTCTAGCAATATTTAAAACTTGATAAAAGAGTCTTCAGGAGCCCCATGGAGACAACACTTGTCACTCTTCACTTAAACTTGAAACTTGACAAAAGAAATAAGTGGCGACAACTGGATGCTTCAACAATGAAACAAGACTTAGCCTCCGCAAATGACACATGGCGACAACCGCATAAAACTAAAACTGTGTCAAAATAACACTTGGGCCTATTGGGACTGAAATTCCCAAGCTACTTTTTGGCAAATATTAAGTTTCAATCATCCAAATATTTCAGTATGTGAGCATATATGGAAAGATCTACAGTTGTTTTCAAGCAGAAATTAACAATTAAGTTGATAGAAATATTTGGATTTGATCTATTCTGATTCCTAAAGACCTAATATAACATGGTTGAAGTGCTCATTTAAGATGAACCGTGAACAAGGAAGTGAGAAGTTACAAACCTAGTTGAAAATAAAGGAAAAATGGCATTAAGTACTAGAGATAAACATAGGTGGATTCCTTGCCAAAAATGAATAGGGGTTGCTTTTTGAACCATCTTAAAATTCCCTGTATTTTACAAGTTATGTGTGTTTTGGGTAAAATGCATTCTGGTATGGGTTTGTATGTTTGTATATACAAAGTCATTTGTATATACAAAGTCTCTCGTATACAAAGTGGTTTGTATGTTGTGTCATTATATGATGCATATGTGAAGTCCCTTGTATATTGGGTCGTGGTATGGTTGCATAAAGGAGTCATCAGGTTGATGCATTGTTCTAACATTTTATTATTAGATACAAGGTGGACCCGATGAGGTTAAAAGTTGAAATATATTTTCTGTCAGGTCCGCTGCTTGTATGTTATGTTTGTATGTTTGGCAAAATGCAACATACATTGCGATATATACAAGGTGATATGCATTGATCGGAACTAAAAAAATTATGAATTAACGTTAAGTCTTTGTATGTCTGCGATTTGTATGTATGTTGCGGTATACACACATTGTGTTACATACAAGGTGAATATGCATACCGCGGAATTGAAAGATTATGAATATGGTAAAATCGTTGTATATTTCACGTATTGTATGTTTCAGGTTATACAAGGCTAATATACATACCATGGATTCAAAAAAGTATGAAATGAAGTTAAGTTGTTGTATGTATCACGCTTTGTATATGTATGCTTTCAGAGACATACATTCTAGTATACATACATTGCGATATGCATTGCACTTATACAAATGACGGAACCGAAAGCGGTATTAAAATTGGTTTTATCCTTGTATGTTTTGGGCCTTGTATGTATGTTTTGAATAGATACATTGTGGTACATACAAGCTGAAACTGAGGGAAGATTAGAATCTGATATATAGGATTTATCTTGACTCATTGTATAGCAGAATATACATTGCACTATATGCATAAGCACGGAACTGAAATGTTACGAAATACAGTCTTATTGTTGTATGTTTCGGGACATACAAAGTAAAATATACAAGGCTACATACAACGTGGAATCCAAGAAAGATTAAAGTTTAGTTAAACCAATGCATCATGACTTAAAGTATATCGGAGGATGAATATATAAGTCAGAATTGAAAGGGGCTACATAATGTGATTTATAAATAAGAAATCTGAAAGGAAGATACAATTGAATTTGTATGTATCAGGCATTATTTATGAAGGTTGGATACAAGTAGTGGGTTCCGCCGCTTGCACATTTGTCTTGTATAACAACAATGTATATCTTCGATATGCCAAACTATTGTATATACAAGACATGACTTGTCATCACCAGTTCTCTTTACCGTTTCTAATGGTCACCTCTTGTATCCAACACTCACATACATTCTTAAAGATACATTTGCAATATACATTCGCATTACACCTTATGCCGATACAAAATACAGAAACCCTAAAATGACATTTAATCCGAATGGTTAAGATATTTTTCTGACATTTGAAAAATGGGTTTTTTGCAAGATATACACATTGGGGATCAAGTTATATAAACACCCATGAAAGGATCTTGAGGAGCTAAATAAAATATCGATAAGGGAAGTAATTACTTAAGTAAATGCATATGTTTAAATTTGTTTTGATTATTTGATCAGAAATTAATTTGTGTTTTATTTCATCTTTTAGGAATAATAAAGAAATCCTTGAAGGAGATTAAGCAGCACTACAGTTAAAGATCTTTGTTTGATCTTGAAATGGTTATCCATTTGATGATTAATGACGAGTACTAAATTTCCTGAATTTGTTTTAATAAAACAAATATTGTTGTTCGATTATCAACCATCACAACTATTGTAACTGGTTTGAAGCTTGTATGCTGCTCTTTATAAGAGATGACCAAGACCAGAGAGATATGAGATATAAGATAATATAGAAGAGGATAGAATAGAAGATAGAAAGATTATAGAATAGAATAGGGGATACTATAGATTAGAATTGAACAACAATGCTAGTTCACTTTTAATATATTTTATTTCTGGTAGACCATGTGCAAGCATTCTCTGATGAAGTGAAGTCTATGAACATGAAGCAATAACTGTAGATTTTGGTATCAACTATCTATTAAATTTATTCAATTATATGACTGTCTCCTTTCAAAGTTTTCTCTGTTATTCAATTTGAGTTATCAAGTATATCTTCAAGTTGTCTATGCACATTTGCTGTTATAGTGTGATAAGATTGATTGTTTTCTTCTTTTAGAATTAAATCCTTTAAATCTGTCACAATAACTCTGAAGACATTGTCATGGATCTGTAAGAAGAGTCATATAGTTAGGGTTTATATTCTATCTCCAATTTTTGATAAATCTGTTACAATTGTAGTATCACTCTGATAGGTTCCTTCAAGTAGGGATTAAATCCTTTTAGATGAATGCAGGTAATTTGATTTTGTCAATTGGATATATATAAGTATGGAATATTAACTACTTCCTTGCAGGGTTGTACAAGTTACATACCTATTCTTTCATGCTAGATAGTTTGAGTTTTTACCAAATAAACAGTCATTTATTTCATGATCATACAGACTCTATATTCAATAAGACACTGGTCTAATATTTTCATTATCACTTATCCAAATTCATTTTAGATTTACTTAGTTAGATCGCATTATTGTTTTAGCATTACAATTTAGATTATTTAGAATTAACTTGCTATCTTTTTATTTGTTTTATAATTTGTGCCATTATCAAAAGTTAGATTAATTCTGATTAAAGTAGTGATCATCTCTTTATCTACTTTATCAATTAGAGGTTTACCCACCTAGGTCTGGCAGAGCCTGAAGTGAAGGCGGTTTAGCCATATCTACCTTGTGTCAGTTAGCCAAAAATGTCAAGAGAGCCTTGCACCCTCGTAGGGTTAATGACCTATGTTTTTGAGACGTAACAGAATTGGTGACTCTACTGGGGAGTCAAGTGAAAGTATTAGCCAAAAATTCTTAAGTTTTTCCCATCCGAGTCGTAACAGAATTGGCGACTCTACTGGGGAAAAAACATAGAGAAACCTAGTGGTAGACAATGTTATTAGAGTCAGAGAATTAAAAGGCATAACTCTGCTGGTGGAAAGAAAAACCCAGAAGATTGATTAGTCCTCTAAATAGAGGTGGCGACTCTACACAAAACTCAAATTAGTTTTTTGATAAAAGTATCATAATGGATGGTAGGGGATCTAAAGCTGATGGTAAAAAATTGCAATCATCCCCAGCTTTAAGGGCTCCTACTAAGAAGACTGGGATATCAAGTCAGTCTCATAGTACTAATAACCAAATCTCTCTAGAGAATACCTCAGAATAGCCAATAACAACTCATAACAGCTTCACTCGCTTGCATGAATCAAAAGAATTCCAATCCAACAATCAGTATAGTCATCCTGATCATGACAAATCTGATGATGTCCTTGGCCGGTATAGACCTTCCCTTCAGGAACAGATTGAGCATCAGGCTTAGATTATGACAGAGATAGACCAAAATCAAGTAGAACATGACTACCAAGTGTCACTACAACAGGGTGAAGAAGCTCAAGATAAATTCGTAGATCAGATAACATCCACACAAATCCTTAATAGTCAGCCAGAAGACATGAGAACTGAGGATCAGATGCAGTAAGAGTTACTTAAATTATAGGAAGAGCTTGAGTGGGCTAGATTAGAAGAAGAGGAGGTAAAGATGAAATGAGAACTACAACAAATAAGGTCTAGAACTAACGTAACCAGTTCAATGTATGTGCCTCCCCATAGGCAGGGTGGACATGTTTAGATAAGCAGCCAAATGGGGTTACATCAGAATGCAAGTAGTTCACATGCTTCAGCAATGCCACATGTTAGCCATGCCCAACAAAATATTCCACCACAAAATCCAAAACCATCCAATGCACACAACTCATCTCAGCATATAGCTAATCCTTATCCACCACCTGGTTATCACCATATTCCACCTCACCATCAAAATGTAAACATGGCACGCCACAATACATACAATAATCCTCCTCCGCAAAATAGGCAAATGCAAAGACCTCCACCTGCAAATACTGGGAATGTGCACCAACAACATCCACCACTAGGGCATGGACATAATAATCAATATCAGCAATATGCCCAACCCAATATGTATCCACAACCTCCATTTGGATATCAGTATTATATGCCATACCCAAATATACCACCTCCTAATCCTACAAGTATGGCTAGACAATTTGATTTGACAAGATATCAGCTATAGCCTTATCCCATGGATAATAGTTGGAGGAACAATGTGCCTAAGTTTACAAGAAGTAGTGAATTGACTGCTGAAGAACATATCAAATGATTCAATGCTTTTATACAGGACATTGGTAACAAAAATGAAGATATAAAAATGAAACTATTTATGATATCTCTTACTAATGAAGCAAGAGGCTGGGTAAATAGCTTACCGGATGCTTCAATATATTCCTTGAGAGACTTCCATGATCAATTTTTAGAACAATTCAGAAATCAATGTGCCCCAGAATTTGCTCTTCATAAACTAATAACTACAAAAGTATCAAAATGAATAGATGTATGATTTTAATTTGAGATTCACTAAACTGTATAACAAGGTTCCACAAGAATCCAAATTAAACAACCAATCAGCCCTTAGCATATACTTGAAAGCATTTGACCTGAAGATAGGTTAGGAACTCAGGGGCAAAGGTCCTAGAACTTTGGCAGAAGCACAAAAAATGGCTCTCACTATTGAAAACAATAAAAAGGCTGCTGGGATGATCGGAAAAAGAGACAATATAAGAGTTCCTCAAAATCCTAATCCTCCTGTGAACAAGCAAGAATACTCACATAAGAATGAAAGACCAAGACTCCATGATATGCCATATCATACAAACTAGAAAGATGGAAAGCCCGTGGATACTAACAGGAGACATAACTATGGAAAAGACACCCCTGGCCCTTTGAAGAAAAGTGGAATCCATGTGATAGAAAATAGTCCATGGTGTATGCCCTATAATCTACCACACTCTCCTGATTATTGTGTGGTAGCACAATCAATACAAAAAGATGAGACATCTTATAACCCTGAGATGGATCATCACACTATAAATATGTTGGGTATCACACCTTTCACTATTGAAGAAGATTATTTGTCCAGCGAGGAAGCAGGGTATGAATATGATGTAGGAGCACAAAAATATAATGTAAACATAGGAGAACAAGAAGTATTTTCTGACCATGAAGAAGACTTAGGAAATTGTGGATATGACCTTAATGCAACACAAAGCTACAATTGGCGAAAACCTTTTGAGGAAGAGAGAAAATCTTTAACAATGGCTGCAGTAGCACAAGCCAAGAGTAGTTACGACCTGAGAAACAGAACAATCAATGCTGAACAAGGTACTCCCAGAAGTGTGTTTATCAAAAATCAAGTCTCCAGTAAAAATGATAAAAGTAAAGCTGAGAAAACACCTCATGATATACCTCCTGTTGACACACTGAACAAAAAGAAGGACAGCACAAAAACTAAGGAAAAGGGGCAAACAAAAGTTGATAGGTCGGAACTAAACATAAATCCCTCATTTGATATTGCTCAAGCTATTTCTCAAGTGAAAATATCTGTGCCATTCCTAGAAATGATGAAGGTGGAAAAATATAAAAATATAGTGGTGAAAATGATATCAAATATATTAGAAAAAAGACCTGAACAACATAGTCCTAAAATAAATGTGCAACAAGAGTCTATCAAAGTAACTGAGATATACCTAGGTGAAACCTTAATGAAAAATCCATCTCAAGTAGATCCATTCTGTATTACCTTGCTGATAAACAACAAATTAGTCAGGAATTGTATGCTTGATTCAGGAGCAGCAATAAACATAATGCCCGTGGCTGTTATGAAAGAGTTAGGAATGTAGGTGGATACTACATTCAGTAAATGTTATGCAATGGATAACAGATCTGTCCCTGTTGTTGGAATCATGAAAGATATTGAGATAAAATTAGCATCTCATCCTGAAGCCTCTTATAAAATTGATATCAATGTGGTAGATATCCCACCTAACTATGGAATGTCGTTATCTAGACAATGGACTGCCATGGTAGGGGGAAGTGTGCAATTAGATTTATCTTATGCTACTATCCCATTGGGAACATAGGTAGTTAAACTCTATAGGAATCCAAGGTATGAAAATATTATAGAGAAAATTGATCCAAATCAAATGATTTGTTTCTGTGACATAGACTTTAGTACATTTAGGGTGGAAGAACAGTCTAAATTGTGTAACACATATCCAATTTACTACGAAGCCAAAATTGATGAAAATGAAGTTTGGACCATGTATTTCGATGGCGCATGTAGTAAGATAGGAAATGGAGCTGGGGTGTTGTTTATATCACCATTAGGAAAAACATTCAAATATTCCTTTTCTCTAAATTTTGAGTGCACAAAAAACATAGCTGAATATGAAGCACTTTTAATTGGGTAAACAGTGCTAGAAAACACAAGATCAAGTTGTTGGCAATGTATGGAGACTCTGAATTGATTGTGTCATAAGTCAAAGGAAAATATTCCTCAAAAAACAAAAGACTGAAACAATACCGAAATGCAGTTCTGGATGATATAGAATTATTTGATGCTTTTTCAATAAGTTGGATAGATAGGTCAAAAAATATAATTGCTGACTTCCTTGCAAACATAGCTATGAAAAAGGATGATATTACCCTGACAGGAATTTTAGAAGTTGAGTGCAAAACTAGACCAACTATCCCAGACAACATATATAACTAGTAGGTTTTTGATAGTGATGTTGATTTACTCAAATTTTTGCATTGTATAGATCAGTATGAGAATCAAGAGATTGATCTTAATGCTTTTGTTGAGGAGATTGATGGCAAAGAAATTGTCCAACTTAAAACCAATAAAATTCCAAAGGGTTTAGTAGCATTAGAGAGAGTTTTTGATGCAAATAATTGATCCATTTCCAAAGAAGTAATAGTAAAGGAGGATGATGTGGAAGAAATAAATTTGGGAACTAAATTGTCACCTAAAAAAGTCTACATTGGAAAGAAAATAGCTCCTGCAATCAGAAGCATGTTAATTACATTATTGAGGAAATATAAACATGTATTTGCTTGGTCTTATAATGATCTTAAAGCTTATAGGAAAGATTTGTTCCAGCACGAAATCCCACTGAAGCTAGATGCTAAGCCTTATAGACAAAAGCAAAGACCCATCAACCCTGTGTTAGAACCAAAGATGTATGAAGAACTCATGAAACTTAGGGAGGCTGGCATCATAAAACCAATTAGGCATTCTTCATGGGTTTCAAATTTAGTCCCTGTTAGGAAGAAGAATGGGGATATTAGACTTTGTGTTGACTTTAGGCACTTAAACATATCCTCCCTCAAAGATAATTATCCATTGCCTAACATGGAAATTTTGTTGCAGAGGGTTACTGGCTATGAGTTGGTATCCATGATGGATGGTTTTTCCGGTTACAACCAAGTAAAGGTTAAAGAGTTTGAATAGTATAAAATAGCCTTTACAACCCCATGGGGAACATATGTATATGTAAGGATGCCATTTGGCCTTACAAATGCTGGAGATACATTCCAGAGGGCAATGGACATTGCTTTTGCAGGTTTGATAAATGAAATCATGGTTGTATATTAGGATGACCTCACTGCATATTCAAAAAAGGTCGAAGATCATGTGAATCACCTTGAGAAGATATTTATCAGAGCATTAGAATATGGTGCTTCCTTGAACCCCCAAAAATGTAAATTTGTAGTCATAGAGGGGAAATTGCTTGGGCACATAGTATCCAAAGATGGAGTCAAGATTGACCGCGAAAGAGTAGATGCAATAGATAGAGTTCCTATCCTAAAGACAATCAAGGCCATACAATCATTCTTTGGACAAATGAACTTTGTGAGAAGGTTTATACCAAATTTTGCAGAAATAATTAACCCTATATCTAGAATGTTGAAGAAAAATGTAAAGGTTAATTGGACAGCTGAATGTGTAGAAGCTTTCGCATCCATAAAAAAGGAAATTAAAGAATCTCTAGTGCTAAAGTCTCCCAATTTTAGTAAACCTTTCTAGATCTTTTCATTTGCATCTTTTCATATAGTAGCAGCAGTAATGCTACAAAAGAATAGTGAGGGTTATGAGCAGCCTATTTCCTTTCTCAGCAAATCACTCCAACATGCAGAACTTAACTATGACATCACTGAAAAACAAGCCTATGCATTGGTGAAAGCAGTTAAGGCATTTAGATCTTACCTGGTTGGGGCTCAGGTGATAGCTTATGTCCCAAATGTAGCAGTCAAAGATGTGTTTATGCAGAATGAGGTAACTGGCAAGAGATGTAGGTGGATAAACTGACTCCAAGAGTTTGATATAGAAATTCAAGTCACAAAACTAGTAAGGGGACAAGGGTTAGCAAAACTAATGACTGAAATAAACCTTGAGGCTGCCCAAGTATGTAACATTTAAAATGAAGAGGACATGGTAACAAGTATTGAAAAAACTCATTGGTATACTGACATAGTATATTACCTCAAGCACATGAAATGCCCTAATGGATTTGATGATAATAAGGAAAGAACTTTAAAATTACATGCTTCAAAATATGTGCTTATAGAGGGAGATCTTTATTGGAAAAACAAAGATAGTATCTTATTATTCTATTTAGATGAAAAGCAAGAAAAATCTGCCTTAAAAGAGATGCATCAGGGAGTGTGTGGTGGCCATTTCTTAGTTAAAACCATAGCACACAAGATATTAAGGGTTGGATACTATTGGTCCAAGGTTTTCAATGATGCTTATAGTTTTACCAGGAAGTGTGAGGCCTGTTAAAGATTCTCAAGAAAGCTAAAATATCAATGGGCATTACCCTTAAGACCTATGCAAGTTGATGCCCCATTTCATCAATGGGGAATTGATTTTATAGGAGAGATTATGGAGAAATCAAGTGGTGATCACAAATAGATATTAGTAGCCACTGACTATTTCATGAAATGGGTAGAAGCAGTGCCCACTAAACAAGCAACCAACAAGGTTGTGATCAATTTCCTATTGGAAAACATTTTAACTAGATTTGGGGTACCTTTGAAGCTTATAACTGACAATGGAATGTGTTTTAGATTGGATGAGTTTAATTTTTTTTGTAAATCTTATGGCATTATGATCTCATATTCTTCTCCCTACCACCCACAAGGTAATGAGTAGGCTAAGTCTAGCTATAAGAGTATTTTGAAGATTGTAAAAAAAATGTTGGATAATAACAAGAAAACCTGGGATTCTAAGTTGAGATTAGCATTATGGGCTGATAGGACCACAGTAAAGAAAGCAATTGGCAAGTCACCATTTGAACTGGTATATGGAGCCCATGCCAGACTCCCAATACATATCCTGCTGCCAGTGTGTAAGTTTATCCTCCAAGAGGATTGGGATGTCCCAGAACCGATGGAGGAAAGGATAGAACAACTAATGGAATTAAACAAAATGAGGGAACAAGCAATACAGTAGAATAAAAAAATGCAAATGCAGATGAAGTACCTATATGACAAAAAAGCAACATTCAGAAAATTTGAGATAGGTGATATAGTGCTTATTTGGAATGCCAGAAATCAAGAAAAAGGGAAGCATGCAAAATTCGATGCCCTATGGATTGGACCTTTTGTCATCAATGGTAAGGCAGGGGAGGATTCATATCATGTATAGAACATGTTTGGTGAGGAGCAAGAACTGTCAGTACATGGGCAGTTTTTGAAACATTTTTTCTCTTAAAAAGAACCTGAGAGAAAAGAATTGCCAATGCATGGGCAATTCTGGTTAAACTCTCTAAATGATCTTTTCCATGCATGGTAGGTTAGAAGAGTTAAATAACTTGCTTAAAGAGCTCTCTTATTAGGAAATAAAAGTTTTTCATAAATCAATAACCCAGGATCTTCACCCTTCATATTTCACCCATCGTCAAATGAAGAAGGCATTAGTATGCTCCTTTAGAAATCTGGGATCTTGCTATGCACACAAGGGGCATACATCCCTAGAAAGAGCCACTATTGGGACTGAAATTCCCAAGCTACTTTTTGGCAAATATTAATTTTCAATCATCAAAAGATTTTAGTATGTGAGCATATATGGAAAGATCCACAGTTGTTTTCAAGTAGAAATTAACAATTAAGTTGATAGAAATATTTGGATTTGATCTATTCTGATTCCTAAAGACCTAATATAACATGGTTGAAGTACTCATTTAAGATGAACCGTGAACAAGGAAGTGAGAAGTTACAAACCTTGTTGAAAATAAAGGAAAAATGACATTAAGTACCAGAGCTAAATATAGGTGGATTCCTTGCCAAAAATGAATAGGGGTTGCTTTTTGAACCATCTTAAAATTCCCTATATTTTGCAAGTTATGTGTGTTTTTGGTAAAATGCATTCTGGTATGGGTTTGTATGTTTGTATATACAAAGTCTCTTGTATACAAAGTGGTTTATATGTTGTGTCATTGTATGATGCATATGTGAAGTCCCTTGTATATCGAGTTGTGGTATGGTTGCATAAAGGAGTCATCGGGTTGATGCATTGTTCTAACGTTTTATTATTACATACAAGGTGGACCCGACGACGTTAAAAGTTGAAATGTATTTTCTGTTGAGTCCACTACTTGTATGTTATGTTTGTATGTTTGGTAGAACGCAACATACATTGCGGTATATACAAGGCAATATGCATTGACCAGAACTGAAACAATTATGAATTAACGTTAAGTCTTTGTATGTATGTTGTGGTATACATACATTGCGTTACATACAAGGTGAATATGCATACTGCGGAACTGAAAGATTATGAAATATGGTAAAATCATTGTATATTTCACATATTGTATGTTTCAGGTTATACAAGGCTAATATACATACCGTGGATTTGAAAAAGTATGAAATGAAGTTAAGTTTTTGTATGTATTGTGCTTTGTATATGTATGCTTTCAGAGACATACATTCTAGTATACATACATTGCGATATGCATTGAACTTATATAAATGGCGGAACTGAAAGCGGTATTAAAATTGGTTTTATCCTTGTATGTATGTTTCAAATACATACATTGCGGTACATACAAGCTGGAACTGAGGGAAGATTAAAATCTGATGTATAGCATGTATCCTGACTCATTGTATATTGGAATATACATTGCACTATATGCATAAGCGTGGAACTGAAATGTTATGAAATATGGTCTTATTGTTGTATGTTTCGGGACATACAAAGTAAAATATACAAGGCTACATACAATGCAAAATCCAAGAAAGATTAAAGTTTAGTTAAACCAATCAATCAGGACTTAAAGTATATCGGAGGACGCATATACAAGTCAGAATCAAAAGGGGCTACATAATGCGATTTATAAAATAAGAAGTCCGAAAGGAAGATAAAATTGAATTTGTATGTATCGGACATTATTTATGAAGGTTGGATACAAGTAGTGGGTCCTGCCGCTTGCACATTTGGCTTGTATAACAAAAATGTATATCTTCGATATGCCAAACTATTGTATATACAAGACATGACTTGTCATCACCGGTTCTCTTTACCATTTCTAACGGTCACCTCTTGTATCCAACACTTACATACATTCTTAAAGATACATTTGCGATATACATTCGCATTACACCTTATGCCGATACAAAATACAGAAACCCTAAAACAACATTTAATCCGAATGGTTAAGATTTTTTTCTGACATTTGAAAAATGGGTTTTTTGCAGGATATACACAGCGGGGATCAAGTTATATAAACACCCATGAAAGGATCTTGAGGAGCTAAATAAAATATTGATAAGGGAAGTAATTACTTAAGTAAATACATATGTTTAAATTTGTTTTGATTATTTGATCAGAAATTAATTTGTGTTTTATTTCATCTTTAAGGAATAATAAAGAAATCTTTGAAGGAGATTAAGCAGCACTACAGTTAATGATCATTGTTTGATCTTGAAATGGTTATCCATTTGACGATTAATGGCGAGTATTAAACTTCTTGCATTTTTTTTAGTAAAACAAATACTGTTGTTCGGTTATCAACCATCACAACTATTGTAACTGGTCTAAAGCTTGTATGCTGCTCTTTATAAGAGATGACCAAGACCAGAGAGATATGAGATATAAGATAATATAGAAGAGGATAGAATAGAAGATAGAAAGATTATAGAATAGAACAGGGGATACTATAGATTAGAATTGAACAGTAATGCTAGTTCACTTTTAATATATTTTATTTATGGTAGACCATGTACAAGCATTCTCTGATGAAGTAAAGTCTATGAACATGAAGCAGTAACTGCAGATTTCAGTATCAACTATCTGTTAAATTTATTCAATTATATGACTGTCTCCTTTCAAAGTTTTCTTTGTTATTCAATTTGAGTTATCAAGTATATCTTCAAGTTGTCTATGCACATTTGCTGTTATAGTGTGATAAGATTGATTGGTTTCTGCTTTCATAATTAAATCCTTTAAATCTGTCACAATAACTCTGAAGACATTGTCATGGATCTGTAAGAAGAGTCATATAGTTATGGTTTATATTCTGTCTCTAGTTTTTGATAAATCTATTACAATTATAGTATCACTCTGATAGGTTCCTTCAAGCATGGATTAAATCCTATTAAATGAATGCAGGTAATTTGATTTTGACAATTGCATATATATAAGTATGGAATATTAACTACTTCCTTGCAGGTTTGTATAAGTTACATACCTATTCTTTCATGCCAGATAGTTCAAGTTTTTACCAAATAAATAGTCAGTTATTTCATGATCATACTGAATCTATATTCAATAAGGCACTGGTCTAATATTTTCATTGTCACTTATCCAAATTTGTTTTAGATTTACTTAGATTGTATTATTGTTTTAGCATTACAATTTAGATTATTTAGAATTAACTTGTTGTCTTTTTATCTGTTTTATAATTTGTGCCATTATCAAAACTTAGATTAATTTTGATTAAAGTAGTGATCATCTCTTTATCTGCTTTATTAATTAGAGGTTTACCCGCGTAGGTCTAGTAGAGCCTAAAGTGAAGGGGGTTTAGCCATATCTACCCTCTGTTAGTTAGCTAAAAACGTTAAGAGAGCCTGGCACCCTCTTAGGGTTAACGACCTAACAGGGCCCACCATATGCTTCTCGGTGCCTGGAACTTAATAAAAGGGAACACGTGGCAATGTCCACTACAAGCTGAAAAGGACACATGGTGACATCTGCTAAAAAGTTGAAACTTGAGAAACTTTACCAAAGTTGTCGTGAAGTGACACGTGGTTCACTCTACAGTCAAGAAACAATTTGAAACACTGGGACTGTGAAGCACAAAGAGGCATATGTAGAGACATACAGAAACATAGAGAACACTTAGAAACTATAGAAATAAATGTAGAAACTAGCATGATACTAAGAAACTGGAAACAATGAGCCACAACTAATATAAAAATGAAACATAGTGTTAGACTCTACAATTCTTGGCGATCACATGGACTTCTGGGCCTGTTCAGAAAGAACTCCATAATTAACAAAATTTCAAAATTGCACCACCACTGTAAAAGAATCATAGCTTCTGTAATGTGGCCTAATAAATAGACCATTCTGAATCTAATAACCCTTGTCTACTTTGCAAGTCTTGAAATGCAAAATCTAAATTAATGATGTCTCTATGAGAAAAAGACTACAAAATTTGCACCACAATGTGTAACTAGTACTTAAGCTGGACCAATGGAACCAATACTACTTCTAGCTCTTTGACAATGGAGGAATCATTTAAACCCTAAAAAATAGCCTGATCATTTTGCTTAGTCAACAAAAGAGCCTTTATAGCATCAGTCATTAACATTGTACTGTCATCAAGAAAAGGGAAGGGTAACCCTAATTGGACAAATGCTTCAATATGTATTTTCATATCTTTTACACCCTCTTTGACTTTATCCAAAAGTTGCTTACAATTCATGGTAGCAAAATTACAACTTAAGACTTCATCTACCCTTTTGGTAGTAACCATTCTATCACTTACACCAGCTGCAGACAAGGTCTCATCAAATGTGTCATAAAGCTTCTATAACATGAGTTGGGAGTCTGAAACTCTCAATGAAACAATAGATAATGTTGCCTCAACAGAAGACTCTACCTTCTCACAAAGTTGCTGGGCATTTAGCAAAAAGGTGAGGGATGGCTTAAGCTGAATAATCTCCTTAGATATTCTTCCCCATGTAGATGCATAAATCTCGTTTACCATATTTAAAATTCCTGCATTTTGTGGCCTCTATGCCAACTCAATTGTCAATTGCTTTGTCTTTTCTTGCTCAGCCATAAATTAGGCTTGAGTGGCACTACTTAGATTCTCCTTTGAAAGGGCCTATTGTAATTGTGAGGCCTCTTGCAACTTATCTTGATACTTCTTTTTTACAGTAGCCTTCTCCTGTCTTAGTATAGTAATAGCAGCTTTCTCCTATTATAACTCAACTTTCAAGGCTGCAACTTGCGCCCGTGCTGCTTGATGAACAATAGACTATAACTCTATGTTTAAAGTGTCAATTTCTTTCACCTTGGCTTGTATTTATAAAGTCAAGATACTATTAGTAGCTTTCTCTTATGCCAAATCAGCCTCAACCTTCTGCAATCTTTTGGACACCTTCAAGTAATTAGTGGCAACTACTGAAGCAGTTTCATTCATTAATTCTACTTTGTCTTGTGGTCTAAAAAGAGACAGATCCATAGCCACTGCATTCATTGAATAATCCTGTGGCTGCATTTTCTCATTAGGTTTGATCACATTAGGAGCCAAATGTGTAATAGTCAAATACTGTTGAATGGCATCAAATAAAGATTTGATGTTAGCTATAGCAGGGCTCTTATTCTCTTTCTTTCTTTTCTTCTCCATTCGAGCCTCTCTTACTTTTCTTGTTGTGTTAGCTTGTGCCTAAAAAGTAGGAGGTGAAGCAATGTGCCCACCAACAAATGGATAACCTTGAGGTAGGCCATAAGGAATGGTAGTCATTTGTTGGCTAGGATCAAATTGTGGTAAAGCCCACTTGGGCATGGATGGGGAAAATGGAGGTAAGGAAATGGCCTGTGATGTCATGGCCAATGAACTAACAATTTGGGAAAAAGTTTGCAAAAATGCAGCAAAAGTGGTAGGAGACATGGAAAGTTGGGTCAACTAGGTTGCCACCCCTAAATGAGAAGAAATAGGAGGGGAAAAAAAGTACCTACCTGAGCCACCAATGAGATGATAGGAGCTTGTTGTTGCTGTGACATCAATGCCTCTTCTTCTGAACTCTCTTCTTGTAATACCATCCTACGAATTTTCTTCTGAGGCCTATATGATGCCTCCTCTGGGTCTTCTTCATCAATATTAATTAATGTTTGTTGCAAAGGAACTGCTCTGAGACACCTAGATGCTGAAGTTGTTTGGGTCTTAAGAGGTGGCAATGATACAATCTCCTTTTGTTTCTATAGGGCACTAAGAGATGGAGGCCATTGAGCTCTAGGAGCTGAAGTTGATGCTTGCCCTATTTCTTGAACATACCGCTCCTCTATTCTTTCTACTGCTTCTAGAGAGTCTCTTGGAATATTACTTGTGTTAGGGTTAGAAATTGGGGTCATATGAAAATCATGCCACATAGTTTCCCACTCTTCATCAGTCTCAACATTCCCAAAAATATGAGTAGTTTCAGATATCTCTTGTCTGTATTTCCAGTAAGCTGCAATCTTCTTTGCACTCCAGTCTTTCTTCCTCAAGGTAGCTTTGAGGCCTGGTGTCATTGAAGTTTTAGGGTCATATTCCTATATATTCTTATAAAAGGTTTCCCATGGCCGAGGACCTTCATCCAGCAAATCTTTTAATTCAACATAAATTGTAGGATCATCTTGCTTAGGTGATCTCCTATTCTCCCAAAAGGGCATTTCTCATGAATAAACTTCGCAGAAACTTTATTACTGACAATCCAAGAAGCTAAGAAACTATCAAGATCATATTTCCACTTATCTTCAACAATCAAGAAACCATAAGCATCTAACTTCCTCGACAGAAGATTATCAGTTTCTCTTCGCTCAATTGTTATTTTCTCCTGGGTCCAAGGAACATCATAGATTTTCTTCTTTCTCTTCTTATACCCAAAATCATTATCAATGACAAATATCTGTCGAGCTACTTCTAAAAAGGTAACCCTAGGAGTCAAAATCTTTGGGAGAAGGATAGGCTTTCTAGCAAAGCCATGAAGTCTTATAGTAGTTGTATGTGCTCCAAATAAATAGTCACAAGGAACTCTCAGATTCAATAAGAAACCCCTGAGCCCTTCTGCCATTCTATTTTGTACAGGTTTAGAACTTAACTGACAAAAAGCGGGTGCAACAAAACACTCTGCAAATTGATATGAGTCTAAGGTAGCTGACAGAACATGGGTCCATGCAGACACTGAATTATTCTATTCCTACCAGATTCAAGGTCATACATATTCAAGGGCATGTATTACAGAAAGAGACCAAAATTTTGATATAGCATTAAATGAAACAAGTATGTCGAGTACCTAAAAATATGGTCTTGAGAAAAGTTTACAAGCTGGTCCACCATAGTAGCAGAGATTTGTTCTGCAAAGTCAAGACGGTACTCTTGAGACTTGTCTACAGTCTTAACCCTAAAAATCACTGCAAGCTACCAATCATGCACCATTGAGTCATCATATTGACCAAAGATAAAATCCAGCATAGCAAGAGCATCTTGAACGTCAGGACTAAACTAAGCTCTACCTATAGGCAGTGAAGGCAACTAGGTATTTTCATCTCTTAGACGCATTTAAGCATTTAGAAACTTCACCTTACTGTGGATATTTCCCCATGTTGCTTGTAACTTAGGAATATTAGGAAATATGACTGTCTTGTCATGCTGTAAAGCCAGCATATCCCAAATTGCTTTGGGAGTTATTTGGACCACGAAAGGGACATGTTGAATAGTTGCAGATGGGGGGTGAAACAAATTTGCACATAGGTCAATCAATTCTAGGTATGGGTGAACATTAGGGACTACAAACTGTGCCAATTGGGACATCTGTATTCTCATCCTAAAAGTCTTTGACTACCCTTTTGATGCATGAATAGGACACCTTTGATGAGCTCCCTCCTGAAGAGTCTTGGTGTTCTTTTGCATGCGTGTGTCAAAAATGACATTTGCATAGTCTGTTACCTGCGTTGAGTCTGAACTCACCCCTCTTTTCAGGACCCTTGTCCTTGGATAGCTTGTTTTCGGCTGCGCTGGTGGAGATGCATAAGGCTTGATGTTCATTAATTTATCATATTGTTCAAAGAGTCCTAGCCCTTCTTATGGAGACTGTGGCTCTGACATTTTCTATATTTCTTGTAAAAGCCTTGGAAACTCTTGACATAGAAAGAAGAAACTGGAGCTATAAACAAACCTAAACTTAGCTAGATTTGTAGGCAAGGAAAGATGCTTAGATGTAGAAAGTAGAGCTCAAGGAATACAAACTGAAAATAGAAAATGCAAGAAACTAAGGGACTCAAAACTTAGCTCAGTGAGGCATAATGAAACAATTAATGACACATATGTCTTATTAATGGCATTAATGCCAAAAGACAGTTAGTGTATCTTTTGAAAAATCTGTATCGGACAGAGAGTCAGATCTATATTAAAAGCAGTGATCTTCTCAGAAGATAGGTACCTTTTCTTGAAGTTTTAAGGAATTGCTAGAATGGCCTTCATAAATGTGATTTCTAATGAAAGAGACCTCTGTGCAATGGACACGTGTTCTTAGAACACTTATTTAAAAGGGAAAAAGCAGGAAAGCAAGACAAAAGTAGGAAAAGAAATAAAAGCATCTAACTAACCATGATACCTAGAGAGTTCAAGACTTAAGTAAAATGTTTCAAGAAGATCCCATTTATAGGAATCTCTTCAGTCTCTCCATCCATAGTCTCTAACTCAAATGCATTTTTCTGCTTACAAGATTGAATCTTAAAAGGTCTTGTCCATAATGAATCAAACTTACTATGCTGGCCTGGTTTAGCAGCTCTCTCATCCCATTTGAGAACAAGTGACCCAACTTCAAATCTATATTGGAGGTCTTCCTATCAAACTAGTTCTTTACAATATGCTGACGCTTTATCAGTGACTTATGTGCCTTTTCTCTCTTCTCTTGACCCCTAGTAACTCAGCAAGTTTGACTTGCATCAAGCCATTTTCTTCTATCTCCAACTTTTTCAACAACTGTAAGGCAAGAACTTATATACTTAGTGGCATCACTGCATGTTTACCATAGACTAACTCATATGGAGACACCATAGTTACTTGTTTTGGTGTGATTCTATCTGCCCATAGTGCTGTATTAAGAGATTTTTGCCAGTCCCTCTGATGTTCAGCTCCCATTCTCTTTATGAGTTTAATCAGATTCTTATTGGTAGACTCCACCAAACCATTGCCTTGTGGATAGTAATTAGAAGAAGTCTTCAGATATATTCCATTTTTAAATGCAAACTCTAATAGTCTAGTTCCTAAAAATGCCTTAGCATTATCTGATATGATAGTGCACAGAGGGCCAAACTGGGTAGTTATCCCTTCTAGAAACTCTAAGACTACTTTTTCAGTAGCGTCCTTGAGTGGCACTGCTTCACTCCACCTTGTAAAGTAATCTGTTGTAGTGAGGATCCACTTGTACCCCATATTTGATACCAGATTGATCATGCCAATAAAATCTAAACCCCATTGAGAAAAGGGTTCATCCACTATTATGGGACTTAAAGGCAATGCAACATTTCTTCTTCTACCAGTATAAAACTGACAAGCCTAACATTCTTTGACCAGCTGATAGCAATCTAAAAACAATGTTGGCCAAAAGTAACCAACTTGTGCCACTCTAATTGCAGTAGTTCTTGCTGAAAAGTGCCTCTTGAGGTTCCATGATGAAACTCAAGTAGTATCTTTTGGGGTTCATCTTCCTCTACACATCTTAACAATATTCCATCAATATTCTTTCTGAATGAAACATGCAAAGGTTCCCCACTTTGTAGTGAATGTTGTCTTATGTCAGTCTTCATCATTGAAACAGATCTAATTGTATCTTGAAAAACCATCAAGCAAGGAAAACCTTTCTGATCTAGCTACAGTTTGCAAAATTTGCTCCATGGATGGCAGGAGGTAATGATCTTTCAATGATGCTTTATTCAGGTCTCTGAAGTCTACACAGAGCATGATGTCTCCATTCTTTTTCCCTACAGGCACCAAGTTAGACACCCAAGTTGAGTGTTTAATTAGGAAAATAATCTTAGATTCTAAAAGCTTTTGCAGTTCATCTACCATTAAAGGCTCAATTCTAGGATTCACTGGTCTTTGTTTCTGATAGACTAGTTTTGACCCTTTAACAAGTTCTATAGTGTGTTGAATGATGTCCCTATTATAGCCATGAAGATCATCATAAGTCCAAGCAATCACTCTATCATACTTATTTCAAAAAGAGATCAGTTTATCCATTTCGTCTTGGGTAGTAGCATTGCCTACCTTTTGCTTTCTTCCTTCACTAACTTGTATTTCAGAATAATCATCTTTACTTTCCTTAAACTTCCTCTTGTCTAGGCTTACATCATCAGGGTCAAACACATTTTCTAGTGTGATCAATCCTTTTGAGAGCTTATTAGACTTTAGCTGGATAATTTGGTCACCATAAGCTTCTTCAATCATAGGTTGTAATTGGTCAGCGAATTCTCTTGATTGCTAAAGAAATGAAAGTACCTTGAGATCATTATCGAAGACCTACCAGTTCTAGTCATTGTCTTGGATTACCAGTCTCACTATCACTTTTACTACCTCATTGTTTATGAGTAGGTCGCTTCTTGGGTCAAATTGGGAACTAATTTCTGCCATTCTATTTGCTTCAGTGTTTTGGGTTCTAGGGACAACTTCTATGTTAAAAGCATCAAAACCATCTATTAAATCCCAAATTCTATGGTGATAAGACCTCATCCTTACATTCTTTGCCATAGCTTTCTCTTTGATTTGTTTCACAACTAGTTCTGAATCTTCTTTGACTATCAAATTCTTAATCCCTTTCTTCTTGGTCAACATAAGACCATGGACCAAAGACTCATACTCAGCATCATTATTAGTACAAGAAAACTAAAAGAGTATGGCTCTAATAATTTTCTCACCCTTTAGGGAAGTGAGACTTACACCTACTCCAGCACCACTTTTGCTTTTAGCCCCATCAAAATTCAAGGTCCAGATTTCTGAGTTTCTCTCAAGTTCTTCTTTTTCAGATACTTCTTTTCTCATAACATTTGGTATTTATTGGCCTTCTTCAAAAATAACATAAGTGTCCAAAATAGTGGAGTCATAATTTCCATAAGGTTCACTTTGCATCATGGTCATCAACTAACTATTTTCTTCTTCCTGCTGATCATGTTCAGTCCAGTCACCTAATTCGTCAACAAAACTCTCTCTTCTTTATTCATCATGGCATGGGATGCTTCAATTCTTGGGTTTGGTTCATTTGTAATATGATCTTTGGATAAAGGTTCAGACAATACCTTCATCTTTGTGCCATACTTAGTTCTCAAAATTAGATGTGGCCAATCAAGTGACATGTATCCTCCTATTTTAGCTATAAAGTCTCTAGATACGCATAAACCGAAAGTAGGGGGAATATCTATGACCACTACATCTTGTTTGACATTTATGTTTGCGCAGGTATATAGCTGTAATGGGAGTTGTTTAATCCTTCCTATGGTTTGGATAGATTTCCCAACTAATTGCATGACTCCTCTATCAAGTGGCTCATATTTTATCTTTAAAGCATCTGCTATCTATTTTGGCATAACGGTAGTACTTGCCCCAGAATCAATCATTGAGTTATGCAATAATTTTTTCCCCACTATTAGAGTTAGATAAAATGGATCTAGCTTAGATTTGCTTACCTCTGGTGTAACATTCAATAGAGAAGCTATTTGCAGAGGTGAAGTATCCTTATTTTGAGCCTTTTCTTGGTTGGTACCTCCTTTTGTATTGATAGGTTTAGGATCAATCTGAATCTGCAGTACCTCTTTTAACAGTGTCTGTTGCTCAGGAATGGCTAGCATATCCCAGATTGATACATGCACAGGGGTTTTTTTTAGCTTATCTACCACATTTATGGGTCCTAATGCTTGTGTCTTTGGGTAATAAGGATACCTCGCTCTTTCCAGCACTTAGTTAGAAGTTACTTGATTCTGAACTAGCTGAGATACTTCTTGCCTTGGAGCTAGATTATATTGAGTCTGGAAAGGGGGAGCCCCAGTAGCTTCATTATTGGAAACTTTAGGTTGTTCCATCATCCTTCTCCTTGATCTGGTATAATAATTAGATTATACTAAGGGTTTCTTGGAAGTAGATGCTTCATTCAAGAACATTGAATCTTCATCTTCAATCCATGAGAACAAAGCATGTTCTAGGGCAATTTCTTCTTCTTGCTAAATATACATTTCCTGCATTTGAGCCACCATTACTGCATTCTAGACACTAGGTGACTGATATGAAGGAGCATTAGACACTATGGCTTGAGTTTCCATCCTTCTCTGTTCTGCTATCTTTTGTTGCAAATTGCCTCTAGGGCAATCTCTGGGCATATGAGCATTATTACAAGGAAAACACCAAGCATTGGCATCTTTTCCTAGATTATTTTGTCCAGGAACCATTTCTCTACCTTGGTTAGGATGGACAACCTACAAGGGTGTAAGAATTGTGACCAACTGGTGTGGTTGATATGGGGTTCTATTTCCTAGGAATCCTTGGTAAGGAGGCTTTGAGTAAGAAGTCTTTTGCCTTTTGAGATTAATAATCTCATTTGAAAAAGTCCTAAGGATGTTCTTGACATCATCCATTTCAGATGGAGGGGCAAAGGGTACTATCACAGTGGGTTGTTGAGATGCTGGGAAGGTGTACATAGATATAGGTACTGATGGTGAATTAGGAACTTCTTGAGGTAATGGGATAGAAATTTCTAGGAACATAGGCATAGGAGGCCTTGGAGGCAATTTTCTAGCATCTATTAGATTATTTTCAGCCCTTACAACCAATTCATATGCACCTGGTAGGGTCTGCCCTCCTATGGACTGAATCATCACAGTGATATTAGAATTGAAATCTTTGAGGTAAAATACAATAGCCATACCTGATGGTGGCCTAGCTGTAGCAGGGATTCTGTCCTAGGTTTTTTGAAACCTAGTGTTGAAATCTATTATAGCTTCTTGTGGTGCCCTCTTTATAGTGATCAACTACTACAATAGGGAAGATTTGTCACCCTTTTCACTGAATCTTGCAAAGAACGCGTGCCCAAGTTGGTCTCAAGTAGATATTGAATTTGGGGTCAAGGATCTATACCAATCTAGAGCTTTCCCTTTGAAAGAGACCACGAAAAACCTGATAGCCACATTTTGTTTAATAATAACATGTACTACACACATCTAACACATCTTGAAGATGTTCCCCTGGTGTCTTAAAATCTTCTCCACTGAACTTGGGCAAAGCCTTCAAAGCATTAGTTGGAACTGGGTCCCAAGTAACTGGTGGTATCGTAAGAATGAGAGGACTACCATTATTCCAATTTGCATAGTTTCTTAGAGGTACAGGTGCTCCCATGTTTACTCCTGATGCTACTGCAACTTGATTTATCCTTCTTCTTGGAGTGGCAACTAATGGTGGCAATAAAATCCCTAGATTAGCAGCTGACTGAGCTCTCATTGTTGGTCCACAACTCTAACTCCTTGATGCTCTCTGGTTCATAGGATCTTGATCAGAATTCAAAAAAGGTCCCACCGGGCATGCCAAAAACTGTTGATGTATAAAATTGTGCAGGTTCCAACACCAACATGGGAAGTTTCAAGAATGTGGCACTTGACAATTGAAACAACCTCCAGATTTTATAGAAGCTGGCTCTTCCTATTTCAATGGGGTTTTAGGATAAAGGAAAGAAAGAAATAGGATTACAGATATAATAAAAGAAACTTTTAATTCTATGGTGATACGCCTAATTCAGATGTATTTTGGTAAATTGGCACAGTGAACAAATTCTCAAGATTTAGCTATATTAAAGATCAAATATTGCATGATCAATATGAACAGATTGCAAATGAATTAAACGATCAAAGGCAAAACTCAAAAATTAATGTAGAGACACAAATAATATCATCAATGGCATAGAACAGAGCTCCTCTCATTAATAATTTGACAAATATAAAAGGCACAGAGACATGCACAGGTATAATAGCTTCCTTATCAAAAATAGCTAAACAAAGGCAAAATGATATATCTGATCACAATAAAATCTCTGAATTCTCAATCAAAATATTGTATATGTCTGGTTACAAAACTCCATTTCTAAACACAAAATTTGATTCAAGATCGCCACTAACTGCTAGGATCCCAATGGCTGAAATAGAACTAGGACTCAAACTGCCACTTGAATCAACACTGAAAATCTCTTCAAATCTACATCCGCCTTTTCCTATATGCTCATTAGATGAGTGATGAAAAATGTGACACTGTAACTCTTAGTCCTATTACAACACGTGGCAACACCCGCAACTATTCAAATAGTTTTAAAAATACCACGCGGCAACGTCCACACAGAACTTAGCTTCTTTACCTTCAAAAAGAAATACACAGGATAGCGCCATTTGTTGCCATCCACCATATTTGAAAAATGACTGAGATAGTTGGCATACTCCACTAATCTTGAAGTCTTTTCACTTTTATCCCTGAGTATCTCTGGTAATGACACTTGTCACCTTCTGCACTATTTAAAAACTGTGACATTATTACATGGAACTCGGCATATGTTTCTTGGCCTTTTCTAAAGGAGACATAACATTGTGACACATGGCGCACACCGCTTAAAGCAATAATAGAAATGCGACTCTTTGGCAATATTTAAAACTTGATAAAAGAGTCTTCGAGAGCCCTACAGAGACAACACTTGTCACTCTCCACTTAAAATTGAAACTTGACAAAAGATATACGTGGTGATATCCGGCAGCTTCAATAATGAAACAAGACTTAGCCTCTGTAAACAACATGTGGCGATAGCCGCATAAAACTAAAATTCTGTCAAAATAATCCTTAGGCCCACCATATGCTTCTCGGTGCCTGAAACTTAATAAAAGGGAACACATGGTAACGTCTGCTACAAGTTGAAAAGGACATGTGGTGACATCTGCTAAAAACATGAAACTTTTGAAACTTTACCAAAGCCGCTATGAAGTGACATGTGGTTCACTCCATGTTTAAGAAACAATTTGAAACACTGGGACTACGAAGCACAGAGAGGCATATGTAGAAACATACAGAAACATAGAGAACACTTAGAAACTATAGAAACAAATGTAGAAACTAGCATGATACTGAGAAACTAGAAATAATGAGCCACAACTAATATAAAAATGAAATGTAGAGTTAGACTCTACACTTACCAACTAACTGATCTCTGTCAATAGCTTTTGCTTCCATAAATTCTTCAATTGAAGCTACCTTGTGACTATAGGACTTTGGTAGTGATTTGAGAATTTTCATCACAAATTCCTTATCACCGAGAGTTCCCCCTATACCTTTTATTCTGGGGACAAGTTCATCAACTCTTTGCACAAAGACTATTATGTTTTCATCTTCATTGATCTTCAAACCCTCATATTTTACTTTTAGACTTTGTAGCTTGGCCTCTTTCATAGAATCATCTCCTTCATACAGATTTTTCATCTTCTCCCATACTTCATTTGTAGTTTCAAGATCCACTACTTTTGTCAATACTGAGTCATTTAATGAACTTAATAGAGCATCTTTTGCCTTGATAGCCACCTCATATTCTTTGATTTCATCTTCAGTTGTCAAACCATTTTGAGGCATGCTGGATTTTGTTTCTACAACTTTCCATACTTTGTAACCAAGACAAAGAAGATGTCTTTTCTTTTGTACCTTCCAAACAACATAGTCTGTCCCATCAAAATGTGATGCTTCCTTCCTATAAGACATTTTGGATCTTCCTAAAGCTGTTAAACTTTCTTCAAAGGAACCTTGCTCTAATACCAATTGTTGAAATGCACCAGACAACTGAGAGGGTGGTGGTGAATCAGTTGTCCCAAAAACTCAAACACTTCTGCAATTAAACATTAATCACTTGTCCACGGTTATTATGATTAAACAATGAATGCATGAAATCAAAAACTTAAACATAGATGCAACATTAAACACAAGAGACACCATATTTTTATGTGGAAAATCCCAAGGTGGGGAAAAACCATGGAGAGGATTAGTTCTCAAAATATATTGCAATCTTTGAAAAATTATGTTCAGGCTTGGTCACTCCACGGACCTAGAACATACTGGCACACTACCACGAAGTATAGCTAGGTCTAGCAGGCTCACTGCCTCAACCCTAAACCTAGAAAGATTACAACGAGGGTTGTTAAACCCTACTGGCAGCTCACTACTAGCCTCACTACCAAGATCATCATCTTCTTCATGTTTGAGATTAGCACATTGAAGTACAATAGTTCTTCTACTCTACTCTGCCTTTCAACTTCTTTTCCTTATCTTCCCATATTCACACAAGGACACCTTTTCTATGACTCAATTACAAGTATTTATACACTTCATCATCCTTAGAATGATCATCAAGGTCGGCACTACTACAATCATCAACCATTGGAACAATCTCCAAGGTCAAGATTATAAGCATTTACAAAATAGGTCTTGACCTAATACAAAATTATCCTAAGGATTTGTAGTATAGATGTATGTGGATCACACCATGCCTTAGTTGGGACTCAAACATAATCTTCCATGCCACAACATGCTTCCATAATCTTCAAGGGATCTCCTCAATCACTGGAATTAACCAAGTTAGCTAAGACTAGTTACATGCTACATTATTTCAGAACAATCTTCAAACACGATCTCAAATCCTTAACGCAGACCAATGTAAAGGTAGGAACTTGATTAGGAGGTATCCACAAGAACATTGAAATCACCAAGAGAAACCACACAAACTCAAACCAATTTATCCATGAGATTCTTCACACCAGAGCACATGTACTTCACTGTCTTCAACTGTCATAAAAGAAAGATAGCTTGCAGAATGCCAAAACATGAACCATTGCAATTGTAGGTACTTATCATCATCCCAAACTTCCCTCTAGAACTACAAAGCAAAACTTATTAATGTGGAGGAATGCGGAGAAAAATACTTTCTCTTAGGCACTAGTGAATAATCAGAAAAAGTAGGTTTTACTCTAGTAAATGTAACTCACTCAAATCTTCATACTGGAGCCTTAAACATAGGATTTAGCATCTTCAACCATGCTTCTAAATAACTTCCAATCCGTAGACCAAGATCTTTAGTTATCAAGAAATGTAGAGCAATCTTTTGGACTGTTGTTTAGTATGCAACTCACTATCTTCACTATGATAGACTGTTTACTTTATGATTCTTTAGGAGGGGCTAATTTTCTCAATATCCTCAACATGTAAAGCTTCTAAACAAATAACAAAATAGGATACAGTTGACTCCTATGATAATAAGGATATGTTGACATCAATGACAACACCGATTAGGCACATACTTGCAACAATATATGCATATTTGAAAGATGTATTGAGGGTTCGATATAGAGACATTTTTGTACTCCAAACAGAGCCCTCCTCTACTATAGCCTTTCCTTTTGATGAAATACACACTGTGTTTTTACTATTTATGTTGTTTTAGCTCTGTGTAATTCAGAACTTATTATCTGTGAATGTTTATTTCCTCTTAGTCTTGTTCATTTATTTACCTCTACTAAGAATTTGTTAGATTTTTGTGGATGATCAACTATATTTCTTTATTTTGTGCATTTTCTTAGTTCTGTGAGAGATTTTATATTCAAACCTGGTGTATCACCTCCACTAATATACAGTTTTATCCTTCTCCCTCTTTTCCTAAATGGTGGATAGAT
This sequence comes from Cunninghamia lanceolata, assembly GCA_027924645.1. Classification (NCBI taxonomy): domain Eukaryota; kingdom Viridiplantae; phylum Streptophyta; class Pinopsida; order Cupressales; family Cupressaceae; genus Cunninghamia; species Cunninghamia lanceolata. Next base: position 2,899,343 of record BSBN01000334.1, on the reverse strand, counting down.
TAGGTTTAGTCTTAGGAATAAATGAATCTCTTGTTCAGCAAAGTAAGCTTGACCTCTCGCTAGAGATTTGGCCTTGTTGCAGGGTCCCACACCTGGAGGTCATCTCAATGTTTTACTGGATTGTTGAAGACCATTAAACCTCTCCAACACATGGTGCAAATCCATGTGATAATAGTGATCATATCATAGATTTCTTCTTTAAAATGTGCTCTTTTCAAATTGGTGGGAATTTGAGATTTGCCTTTCTTTACAAATTTTAGCCATTTTTCAGCAATATTGTTCAAACACTAGTCTTTCTTATCCCAAAAATAGCCCCACCCTGCGGTAATAGACATTTCAAAAAATTCCTCCCAGTCTGGTAACCTTAATGCATGAGAAATAGCCTCAGCATCAACCTTAGTAATCATAGAGCCATCAAAAGCTTACATCTCCTGAGAATGAGGTTAGTAATTCTTTGCATAGGAAATGACCAAGTTTGGGCATGATATAGTAGGTCAAAAACCCCAGTATGAGTTAACCCGCTACTCACAATCTTTTCTACAATGGAAGTTCTGGGGTCCTGCAGCATTCTAACCCAAAAATGACCCAAACCTATTTGTTTGAGATCAATGTCACTTACTTTGGCCAAACCATTTTCTAATATAGAAGCAACTGAGAAACCCTGGGACTTGTACTTCTTTTAACTTTTTTTAGAAACTAGAAAATAAAAGCCTTTCTGATTGTAGAGGCACCAAATAAATCCATAAAATATTTGGAGAATACTGACAGCCTAGAATCATGAAAGAAAATTTGTTCTTATTCACCCAATAATTCAAAGAATTCAAATTAACACAATAGGAAACAGGAAATAACAAGAAAAATGAGCCAATTGGCTAACCTAGTTGTGAATATCTGTATACATTCTTAGTGGGTGATTAAGTTTGGAGTTCCTTCAAAATATGCCTGTCACAATGTAGAATAAGTCATTTCTGCAAAGGTGTTAGCCTTTATAAAAATGGATCATTAGTTTTCATTAAATTTTGGTAGCATGTACTTCTATATAATTTGTAATGAATCACCTTAATTTCCCTTCAAATATTGTGCAATCACACCTTCCAATACATTCCCAATTTATTGCAAAAATGATAGGTGTCACTCTATCATGCATGTCTATAATTAAAAAGATAGCTCCTTGAAAAGTGAACTGTGCGTCCAGTCGGAGCATCGACAACTTTTTGAATGTGAACCTTTAATCAGGAGTTCAGAAGTTTCAAGAACTTCAAACTCACCAACCACAAAGGACTTTAAGAATGAGCTGACACAAGACTGATAAAAAAGAATAAGACACTGACTTTGAAGATAGAGTTGGGGAATTGGAGGGCTTCATAACTTAAGAACTTGGCGGTTAAGGTTCGGAAAAACATAAAATTGCCAACTAAGTGTGAAAAAATCTTAAGTAAAGGTCATGGCTTTGTGAAGTGAATGAAATAATAAAGAATGAGAAAGGGGAATTGGACCCAACACACATAAATGACAAAAAAATTGAACATCAGGTAATAACAGGCTCTAAAAGGGGATAAGTATTAAACATGACCTAGATAATCCAGGTAAACTTGGCATAAAGCCTTATTCCAAAGGGCAATACAATCACATAAAAACCACAACAATGACAACAACACACAAAAAAAACATGAAAGGAGACCATTGTACAAAGAGGGACTTTATAGAGCATTACTAGTTGTGTAACTTGAGATCTTGCCCATTGTAGGCAAGAGGCATTGGAGTTCCATCTGGATATGCTAAAATAAAAGTGTTTTCTCCGATCACTTGTCTGACTGTAAATGGCCCTATCCAGAGAGAATCAAATTTATTTTGAGCCCCTTTAGGCTCTCTCCTTCTATATCACAACAATACAACATCTCCAACTATAAACTTCCTCTATTTTGCTTTACTATCAAAGATCTTTTTCACTACTTGTTGATGCCTTGCTATTTTTTCTATCACTTCATTTTATTGCTCCTCAAGTTTGGTTAGATACATAATCCTCTTTTCCAAAGACAACTGAAATTGTTCATTCTCAATGGCCTTTTGTAAATTTAGTGTAGATAATTCCAAAGGATTAGAAAGAGTGCTTTCAATCCCATACACCAATTGGAAAGTAGACATTTCAATTTCTCTTTCATAACTTACCTTGTCTGCCTACAAAGATTCATAAAGGCTTTTATGCCACCCTCTCTGGATTTCATCTACTAATTTCTTGACAATTGAAATCAGATTATTATTACTTGATTCAACTTGCCCATTGCATTTAAGATAGTAATCAGAAGAGTGAGCAAGATTGATTCTATAGTCATAACAGAACAAGGAAAACTCAAAAGAGGAAAAACTACTAGCATTGTCAGCAACAATTTTATTAGGGATACCAAATCTAACCAAAATATTCTCCTTTAAGAAATTGCAAACAACCTTAGAAGTGGTGTGCTTCACTAGAATGACTTCTACCCATTTAATAAAATAATCAGTAGCAGTTAAAATGTGAGTGCGTCCAACACTAGAATTAGGATTAAAGGGTCCAATAAATCTAATCCCCACTATTGAAAAGGTTCATCAATTACTATGGGTCTTAGGGGTAGTGTAGCTAGATGAGGCCTACTGGTGAATCTCAAGCATTTTTCACATTTAGATATCCATTCATAAGAATCATTAAACATACTTGGCTAGTAGAAGTATTGTTGTAGGATTTTGAAAGCTATCACTAAATAAGAAAAATGCACTCTATGGGCTTCATTGTGAAAAGTTTCTAGCATCTTCTTTTATTTTTCCCTATCTACACATCTTAGGAAAGTACCATCCACTTCCTTTTTGTAGATATTTCCTTCTCAGAGAACATACTTACTAGCCTTCTATTTTAAATTCCTCTTATCCTTGGTAGATAAGTGAGATGGGAATTCACCATAAGTCAACAAATAAGAAACATTTAAAAACCATTCATTAGTAGTACTCATGAATAGAACTAGTGGTAGATCTTCATCCTCAACAGGTTTGTTTTTGTCAATCATTTTGTATAGGTATTTGCCTCTAGCGAGATTATTAGGCTTAAGATAAATATCATATTCCTATACCTTCACCACTCAAGCTCCCCTCTTATTACAACCAATCTCTCATTGAGTTAGAATGCTCTTAACAGTGGGGTCAAGGAAAAATACAATAGCATGAGAATGCAAGACATAAAATCTGAAATGCTTCAAAGCCTTTACTACTACATAAGTGTGTTTCTATAGAGGAGAGTACAAGTTAATTCTTGCTTCTTCAAAGGCACACTCATAAAGGCAATATGGGCTTCAATTCCCTATTCATTTTTTTGCAACAAAATACCTGACAAAGTATGCTTACATGCATAGTAGTAAATAATGAAATCTTTCCCAAAATTTAGATGCACTAGAGTAGGAGAATTAGCAATTGCTAACTTGATGTATTTGAATGATTTCTTACCTTCCTTGCCACATTTGAAGACTGCATCATTCTTCATCATCTCTATGATGTGCCTAGTCAATTTAGCAATGTCAGAGATGAATATCCTCAAGAAATTGAATTGACTAAAGAATGATCTGGTATTACTTTTTGATTTGGGAAGAATCAATTGCTTAATTGATTTGACTCTTTCTAGATTGATCTTTATACCATCTTTAGAGACAATGTGGCCTAACAATTTACCTTCAGTCACTACAAATATAGACCTCTTAGGATTCAAAGAGATGCCATGATATCTGCATCAATGCATCACCACTTCTAAATTGTCAAGATGATCGGATCTTTAAAAGACTATTAGGTCATCAAGGTAGATAATGATAAATTTTTTCTTCAAATCCTCAAATGTCAAGCCCATTTCTCTTTGAAAAGTGGCCCCAACATTTATAAGGCTGAAGGGCATCCTATTGTAAGAAAATACACAATTGGGAGTGGTAAACATAGTTTTATGTTGGTATTTAGGGGCTACTTCCATCTAGTTGTATCTTAAAAAACTATCTAGTATGGAGATCATTGCTTAATAAGACATAGTTTACAAGATGTGGTCCATTACTGGTAAAGGATAGTTATCTTTTAGAGATGCTTGATTTAGATTTTGGAAATCAACACAAATTCTTATCTCCCCATTTTTCTTCCTAACTAGTACAATATTAGCAATCCACATAGAATGATGAATAAGGTAGGTAATCTTAGCTTTCAACATTTTATCAATTTCACTAAAAAATAGCCTTGGCAACTTTAGGCTTGTATTTTCTCTATTTCTGTCTGGATGGAGATGTGTTGGCCTTTAGTGAGATGTGGTGTTGTATCTCTCCATTTCTAAACTTTTTCAGATTTGTATAACACCACAAAAAAGCATCCTTCTATTGAATCATCAAAGAAATTAAATGCTTTCTTTCCTTAGGAGAGAAACATTTTCCAATATCGAGAAATTTAGGATCTTGTTTAGTCCCTATATTGACACAATCGTACTTAACAGATGTCTTGGTGGAAATTGTACTCTTCTATTTAATATATGGATCATGTCTATTGAAAAGGTCTTTGAGGAAGAGCAAACCCTTAGGGATTTTGTTCTTGTTCAGTTGTATCATTTCAGTTCGTTGACCATTTTGGGAACTGACTTCACCTTCAAGAGTGTCACCACTCTCTATAGTACTTCCTTCAAGGAATACATTGGCAAAATATTTATCTTTCTCTAGAAAAGAAATTATTTGTTGATCATTGTTGAACACTTGCCAATGGTTAACATTATGAGGCATACTAGGCCTGTATATTACCTCTACCCTATATGATTCATCTTTGAAATTGAGATGGGGTAGGAAAAAAGATGTTGAGACAACCAAGGAATCCTCCTTGGTGTTTTGATCTATAGGTACAACTTCTATTGAAAAAGGATCAAAATCCTCAATACAATCCCAAACCCTATTTCTATAATGCTTTAACCTTCCATTCTTAACTAAATAAACATTCATCACCTACTTCACTATGAGTTCACCATCTACTCTTGCCTTTAATATTTGATTCCCTTTGTTTTGGCCACTGCTAACCCTGGGAGCAAGGCCTCATATTTAGTCTATTGTTAGTGTTTTTAAAATCTAGCTTATAAGCAAAAGGAAACATGTTGTCATCTAGAGAAATAAGAACAACACCAACACCTGATCTATAAGTGGAACAACTTCTATCAAAATCTAGAGTCCATACCTCATTAGACAAATCAGAGCTGATCATGTCTAAACTTTCTTCATTGTTAGACGTAAACATATAAGTGCCTGGACAAATCTCCACATACAATATCTCCACTCTTGGATCCCCAAACTTCAATAATGTGAACTTTGTTTTTCATTTAGGATTCAAGTGGACCTTTTTACCCTCCATAAGTATCAGTGTATGAGACCAATCCATTTGTATTTCCCCATTTAAGTCTTTGAAGAAACTTCTACTTAGGAGATTTCCATAGCTAGCTAGAATATCAGCCACAAAAATGGTTAGTTTCAACCTCTTATTTGGGTATGCTTCCAGAGAAACTTGTGCATCTTTAATTTGAGCTAAAATAGGTTCCTATGTGGATTCCATAGAATAGAATTTACCATGGGAGGAAGTGAGTGACAAGCCGAGAGCTTTGGCTGCTTGGGCGAGCATGACATTGTCAGAGGCCCCATAGTCTATGACATAGTTGCTTAGTTTGTAAACAATAATGTACAAGGATACATAGAAAAACTCCAATTTCTCAAATAAATTTTTAGAATGGGAGGTTTTAGATTGAGAATTTGAGCAATTTTGTGTTTCATCATTAGCAGTAACTTCATTAGACACTTGTGCATTAAAATGAGAAGGGGAGGGTTCTTGTTTAACATATCTAACAACCCTATCCAATTTAGAAGGATTGAGCCTAAGATATTTAGCTTGAGATATCTGAATTTTAGTGCTTTTGTATGATTCTACTATATAAAAAGAATTAGAAACAACATCTCTAAAGGAGGAAGTAGAAGGTACCTCTATAGCATAGCCTTAGAAATAATAGGCTCTACCTTTTTGGAGCTGGTATTTGCATGTCTTGACAAAATGTACTTCAAGGTAGGAGAAGGATTACTGGGCTAGCCTTTAGATTCAAGCCCTTTCTTTTGTGCATGTTGTCCCCTAGTGAATACTACACACTTCTTTATTCATTGGGGATAATTGGACCATGAGGGTATGTTCATTCTTTATTGTTTTAAATCTACTTTCAAACTTAGTCCTTATAGTTGCCCAATTATTGATTGATGCATTGGGTAAATGATTGAACCATTCATCTATTGCATCTTCTAGAGATTCCACAAATAATCTAATAGATACATCCTCATGTTGGACACCCAAAATAGAATAGGCTATAAAGAAAGCATTGATATGCTCATCCCCTCTAAACTTGGGTATTATCTTACCTCATCCTCTAGGTAACTCATGCAATTGTATTCCTAAGTTTAGAGGACCTATAGCTACTCCCCATGGAATAGGAAGTTTATGAGCCATATTAACTAGATTATGAATTGGGAAATTAACTTGTAATGGTAAGACAGTCCCGTCAAAGATGAGGGATTGACAAGAGGAACTAATAATTATCCCTTCTTAGAGAAGCAAAAGATGGTCTACTAGAAGACTTGACTTTACGAGTGGGAGGAAAAGTAGAGAAATTTAAAGATTGTAACAATTTAAAATTTGAATCAGAAATACCCTTCATTCTATCATCTCTAGTATATCTCTTTGAAGCCAATTTTTAAAAATAAATAGTATCAAATAACAGAGTCGCTAACCACTTATTGGTTATTCTGAGGATAGTTTTATTGGTTGTTCACATGATTCCTCAGATTGTTTCCTTGGTTCATTAGTTTGTTATTAGGAACCACATGTATTTGGAAAGGTCTCTCTCTTCGAGGCACTGTGACCATGTCTTCTATAAGATAGATTTCTTGAGATTCACCAAAATACCTAGCATTTTCTGTTACGATATCTCCAAGTTCTTCTTCAGTCTCAAGAACGTCGTTCACTTGGTGAAACTATTGGTTTGTTCTTCTATTTTCCTAGGCTAAATTTCATAGCCCAGTAATAATATCCTCTCATTCTCTGGTGAGCCAATCTATGTTAGGCTAGAGAACTAGTGTAATTCTTGCTCAGAGAACCATAAAGACCAATGATAAAACAACTTCATACATATAAAGTAGTTCCCTAGTAGAGTCACCAAAAATCTATTGGTATACAGATTTACCACTTAACTCTATTTTCTTTCACCCATACAAATGACAATTGAACCAATAGTTGAGCCAATTGCAATGATATTTTTCAATGACTCTACTTTTTTTACAAGGTGAAGCTACCTTCTAATTATATATAATGAATGAAAACAATGTATGCTTTTAAATAAAAAGTAGAAAATGTGGTGCTTTTAACAAGAAAGCAGTAAAGGCAATGAATCACAATACAACTTAGAATACTAACAAGCACAGCCTTCTAATACCACAACCATAAACTTATCATTAATCATATAATCACCATTGTAAATCATTCATCAAAAGAAAAATTATCCACAACAATGAACTTAAATAAATTTCCAATCACTTCAATACAAAATTGCAAGCTAATAAGTTGACAACATATTCCCATAAAAAGAATAAACATTCATCCATCATAACACAAAGTTTACGATTTCTGAATTGAACTTCACGAAATTTCATTCATATATTAAGAGTAATTAAAAAATAGCATAACATGAAAAATGACCTTCCACAACACAAAGTTTGCCAAAAGATCACTATGCATTGATAGACTTAGAATATATATAGCCTTGTTAATAATAACTATCTTAAAAAATAATAACGGCTTCATGAAGATAGCTAATCAAAAGATATTTAATAAGTCTCTAATCATAATAGTTTTCCAAAGCAAATTATTTTTAAAAGAAACAACATAAAAACATATGAAAATTCATCATGTGACAGTTGTCAAGTCTTCCTCTAGTAACACTTCACTCACCTTGTCTTGTCCTCCACCTATTGTTGGGTCCACCTGTACCACCTGTGCTCTTAACTTCGCCTTGTATGTCTTGTACCTGGTGATAATAGGAGTTAACACCTTGCCACTTTGGTTACTAGTAATATGAGCTCGAGGATTTCATTTACTTATCATTCTATCTACATCAGCCAATATTTTATGGATTTCATCGATTTCATTTTTGAAAGTTCTGAGATATAATGCTACATTTCCAAGCTTTCCCACCAATTCACCAGTTACTGTATCAGTAGAAACAAGTTCTTTGGTAAGCATTTTTTTGAAGATTTTTTTACCTCTTCGATATCAAGCAAGTTCTCTCCATTCTCATATGAATTATCTAATTCCAAGATTGTACAATTACTTTTGATGCCATTTAGGTTAGAATGATATTGGCTCAGTATTATTTCACCATCTACTTCTCCTAGCACAGACATTTTCCACTCAAGTGTATCTAACCAAGACACAAACCCATTTTCTTTAGGATCATTCAAAATCTTTTTAGTTACGAGGACACTTATATCAATCTTTGTCATTTCTTGTACTTCTCTAAACACCATCAATAGATTGTTATTATCCTTTTTGATATTGTGTAACTCCACAATGAACACTTTTCTTTTGTTAGAAATAAGGGTGTACAATTTCATACCCTTCTAAATATATAACAAACCATCAAAAGTGATTTTCTCCATCCTTTTCTTAGTATCTTTAGCTATGGCTTGGTACCTCTTAATTTGTTGCAATATATTGGGATCTATACAATCCATATTTATGCTAAGTGTTTCATCTGAAGAATGAGTAGTAATTTTTAAAATAGATAGAATAAATGAAGTTAGAGTATTCACTTAGGCCTGCAATTTGGTGTTCTCTTGTTGTTTGGCTTTGACCCTTTTTGATAGCATGCTTACAAAAAATTTAGCATAGTAAATGTCACCTTCAATAGTTCAGGGACCCATATCAATTCTACTCATATTGAAATATGACTCAACAACCTCATTTTCATTCTTGTTGCCAATTGGATCTATAACTTCCAAAATACAATGCCCAAAAGACAGATCTGCAACCATCCTTGACATCCTCTTGGCCCTCTTGGGCTTAGCTGTCTCCTATAGTAAACTGGCTATAATGTCTATATTCGTGTCAATCATTGGAGTATATCTCTTCTTCTTTTCTACCAATTTCTTTAACCATGAAGGTGATGGTGATATACAAGTACTAGAATCAACACCCAAAACAATATTATCCAGCTGATTAAGGGGATTATGTATAGAGGTTCCATCCAACAAAGGAGAATTTGGATTCTCAAACAAAGAATGAAAGACACTATCCTCACCAATTTGATGAAAAATCAAAGAGTCACTATCAGGCATAGGAGAATTAGGAGAGGCCACATGGTCTGCTTATAACTGTTGTAAGTTATTCATTTTCATTTTTGTTCATGCTTTTGTAGACATAGGTTGGTCATCCTTCTTCCATGTACTCTTCAACCTCCTGTTGTCCTCAGGTTGTTCTCCATCTCATGGAGACTGTAAACCAATTCTATGAAGAGTTGTCTCCACATTGATTGTAGCTCTTGGAGTATTATAATCCTAGGATGTGCCGTATTATTTTTTTATAGACTCTTTCTGCATAGAGGAATCAACATGTTGTCTTATTCTCCTTTCAAGCCATTCAACACAAAGGAAGATTGAATCTTAACATCAATGATCTCCTTATTAGACCAATGTATCTAGGATAGGGGTTTAAAGGTAGCATTTGATAACCTTCATCCACAATCTCAGAATTATCATCTACATCATCCAGAATTTGCACAGGCAGATTGAAGGCTTGGACTTGGTCTATTGTCAACCTCATCCAATCCCTTCTCTAGACTTCCCTTTCATCAGCATAGTCCTCCCAATAGTTTTCTAGTTGAGGTTGATGTTCATAGAGAATTCCCCCATGCTAATTCCTCTTGACATAATTTTTACTGTTGAAACGTAGCCGCACAGGAAAAGGATGAAAATTGTATTCAACTAAAATCTTCTCAATATTTTTTTCATTGGCATTGCTCTTGCAAACAAAAAATGATAGTGACACATGCAAAGAATACCCTTTCTTCTTCATACCATGATATTTTACTATTCACAGTCACCATCTAGCAACAAACCTTCAAAATAACAAGATAATCTGAGGTGTATCTTGGTAATTTCAATGGGGCATTTTCATAACCCCCAATTCGTAGATAGATGAATCTATCAAATTGAATGTAAATATTTTTGTACCTCATCACTAACCCCACTACTTTGAGAAAAATTCTCCTTTCAGGTGACCCTTCAATTCTTTTCATAGACAAGATAAGAAAGGCATCATTCACATGGCGATAATCTTTCATTTCATTTTCCTTTTGCAACTGAGGGAAATAATTATATAGAGGTGTATCTAGTGTAAGAGATCCTTGAGTCTTCTAACCAGCCCAAACAACCTCTTTACTGGATAAGGTGTAAATTAGATAAGAGCACATATAAAAGAACACCTTCTAATGAAAATTTACTAACTACTCATTCATATGATCACTTATTACTTTATCCCAATCAATGTACTGGCTGTGCTAAAAATTGCAATAAGGTGATCATATCAAATATTTCTTCTTTAAAATGTCCTCTTTTCAAATTGGCACGAATTTAAGATTTGCCTTTCTTTTCAAATTTTAGCCAATTTTTAGCAATAATGTGGAAACACCGGTCCTTCTTATCAAAAAAATAGCCCCACCCTATGGTAATAGACATTTCAAGAAATTCCTTCTAGTCTGGTACCCTCAATGCATGAGAAATAGCCTTAGCATCAACCTTAGTAATCACGGATCCATCAAAATAGCATATCTGCTAAGAGTTAGGGTAGTAATTATTTGCACAGGAAATGACCAAGTCTGGGCACAACACAGCAAGTGGAAAACTCCTAGTGCAAGCTAACATGCTACTCACAATCTTTTCTGTAATGTAAGGTCTGGGGTCCTACTGCATTCTAACCCAAAAATCACCCAAATCTATGTGCCCAAGATCCCAGTGTCTCTTACTTTGGCCAAACCATTTTCTACTATAGAGTCAACTAGGAAACCCTGGTACTTGTACTTCATTTTAGTTTGTTTCAAAAACTAGAAAATAAAAGCCTCTTTGATTGTTGGGGGCACCAGATAAATCCATAAAACATTTAGAGAATACTGAGAACTCAAACTCATGAAAAGACATTTATTCTTCTTCACCAGAATAATTCAAAGGATTCAACTTATCACAGTAGGAAAGAAAACAAAAAGAGCCAATTAGCTAATTTGGTCATGAATATCTCTATACACTCTCAGCAGGTGATGAAGTTTGGAGCTCCTTTGAAATATGCCAGTCTCAATGCAGAATAAGTCATTTCCATAAAGATGGTAGCCTATATAAAAATGGCTCAATAATTTTCATTAAATTTTGGCAGCATGTACTTTTGTACAATTCATAATGAATCACCTCAATTTCCCTTTAAAAAATACACAATCACACCTTCTAATACGTTCCCAATTTATTGCAAAATGATAGGTGTCACTCAATCATTATGTCCATAATTGAAAAGATAGCTCCTTGAAAAGAGAATCATAATTTGGTAAGCGTTTTTTTGAAGATTTTTTTACCTCTTCGATATCAAGCAAGTTCTCTCCATTCTCATATGAATTATCTAATTCCAAGATTGTACAATTACTTTTGATGCCATTTAGGTTCGAATGATATTGGCTCAGTATTATTTCACCATCTACTTCTCCTAGCACAGACATTTTCCACTCAAGTGTATCTAACCAAGACACAAACCTGTTTTCTTTAGGATCATTCAAAATCTTTTTAGTTACGAGGACACTTATATCAATCTTTGTCATTTCTTGTACTTCTCTAAACATCATCAATAGATTGTTATTATCCTTTTTGATATTGTGTAACTCCACAATGAACACTTTTCTTTTGTTAGAAATAAGGGTGTACAATTTCATACCCTTCTCAATATATAACAAACCATCAAAAGTGATTTTCTCCATCCTTTTCTTAATATCTTTAGCTATGGCTTGGTACCTCTTAATTTGTTGCAATATATTGGGATCTATACAATCCATATTTATGCTAAGTGTTTCATCTGAAGAATGAGCAGTAATTTTTAAAATAGATAGAATAAATGAAGTCAGAGTATTCACTTAGGCCTACAATTTGGTGTTCTCTTGTTGTTTGGCTTTGACCCTTTTTGATAGCATGCTTACAAAAAATTTAGCATAGTAAATGTCACCTTCAATAGTTAAGGGACCCATATAAATTCTGCTCATATTGAAATATAACTCAATGACCTCATTTTCATTCTTCTTGCCAATTGGATCTATAACTTCCAAAATACAATGCCCAAAAGACAGATCTGCAACCATCCTTGACATCCTCTTGGCCCTCTTGGGCTTAGCTGTCTCCTATAGTAAACTGGCTACAATGTCTATATTCGTGTCAATCATTGGAGTATATATCTTCTTCTTTTCTACCAATTTCTTTAACCATGAAGGTGATGGTGATATACAAGTACTAGAATCAACACCCAAAACAATATTATCCAGCTGATTAGGGGGATTATGTATAGAGGTTCTATCCAACATAGGAGAATTTGGATTCCCAAACAAAGAATGAAAGACACTATCCTCACCAATTTGATGAAAAATCAAAGAGTCACTATCAGGCATAGGAGAATTAGGAGAGGCCACATGGTCTGCTTATAACTGTTGTAAGTTATTCATTTTCATTTTTGTTCATGCTTTTGTAGACATAGGTTGGTCATCCTTCTTCCATGTACTCTTCAACCTCCTGTTGTCCTCAGGTTGTTCTGCATCTCATGGAGATTGTAAACCAATTCTATGAAGAGTTGTCTCCACATTGATTGTAGCTCTTGGAGTATTATAATCCTAGGATGTGCCGTATTATTTTTTACAGACTCTTTCTGCATAGAGGAATCAACATGTTCTCTTATTCTCCTTTCAATCCATTCAACACAAAGGAAGATCGAATCTTAACATCAATGATCTCCTTATTAGACCAATATATCTAGGATAGGGGTTTAAAGGTAGCATTTGATAACCTTCATCCACAATCTCAGAATTATCATCTACATCATCCAGAATTTGCACAGGCAGATTGAAGGCTTGGACTTGGTCTATTGTCAACATCATCCAATCCCTTCTCTAGACTTCCCTTTCATCAGCATAGTCCTCCCAATAGTTTTCTAGTTGAGGTTGATGTTCATAGAGACTTCCCCCATGCTAATTCCTCTTGACGTAATTTTTACTGTTGAAAAGCAGCTGCACAGGTAAAGGATGAAAATTGCATTCAACTAAAATCTTCTCAATATTTTTTTCATTGGCATTGCTCTTGCAAACAAAGAAAGATAGTGACACATGCAAAGAATACCCTTTCTTCTTCATACCATGATATTTTACTATTCACAGTCGCCATCTAGCAACAAACCTTCAAAATAACAAGATAATCTGAGGTGTATCTTGGTAATTTCAATGGGGCATTTTCATAACCCCCAATTCATAGATAGATGAATCTATCAAATTGAATGTAAAAATTTTTGTACCTCATCACCAACACCACTGCTTTGAGAGAAATTCTCCTTTCAGGTGACCCTTCAATTCTTTTCACAGACAAGATAAGAAAGGCATCATTCACATGGCGATAATCTTTCATTTCATTTTCCTTTTGCAACTGAGGGAAATAATTATATAGAGGTTATCTAGTGTAAGAGATTCTTGAGTCTTCTAACCAGCCCAAACAACCTCTTTACTAGATAAGGTGTAAATTAGATAAGAGCACATATAAAAGAACACCTTCTATTGAAAATTTACTAACTACTCATTCATATGATCACTTATTACTTTATCCCAGTCAATGTACTGGCCGTGCTAAAAATTGCAATAAGGTGATCATATCAAATATTTCTTCTTTAAAATGTCCTCTTTTCAAATTGGCACAAATTTAAGGTTTGCCTTTCTTTTCAAATTTTAGCCAATTTTTAGCAATAATGTGCAAACACCAGTCCTTCTTATCAAAAAAATAGCCCCACCCTATGGTAATAGACATTTCAACAAATTCCTCCTAGTCTGGTATCCTCAATGCATGAGAAATAGTCTCAGCATCAACCTTAGTAATCATGGATCCATCAAAAGATCATATTTGCTAAGAGTTAGGGTAGTAATTATTTGCACAGGAAATGACCAAGTCTTGGCACAACACAGCAAGTGGAAAAATCCTAGTGCAAGCTAACATGCTACTCACAATCTTTTTTGTAATGTAAGGTCTGGGGTCCTACTGCATTCTAACCCAAAAATCACCCAAATCTATGTGCCCAAGATCCCAGTGTCTCTTACTTTGGCCAAACCATTTTCTATTATAGAGTCAACTGGTAAACCCTGGTACTTGTACTTCATTTTAACTTGTTTCAAAAACTAGAAAATAAAAGCCTCTTTGATTGTTGGGGGCACCAAATAAATCCATAAAACATTTAGAGAATACTGAGAACCCAAACTCATCAAAAGACATTTATTCTTCTTCACTAGAATAATTCAAAGGATTCAACTTATCACAGTAGGAAAGAAAACAAAAAGAGCCAATTAGCTAGTTTGGTCATGAATATCTCTGTACACTCTCAGTAGGTGATGAAGTTTGGAGCTCCTTTGAAATATGCCAGTCTTAATGCAGAATAAGTCATTTCCATAAAGATGGTAGCCTATATAAAAATATCTCATTAATTTTCATTAAATTTTTGTGGCATGTACTTTTGTACAATTCGTAATGAATCACCTTAATTTCCCTTTAAAAAATACATAATCACACCTTCTAATACGTTCCCAATTTATTGCAAAATGATAGGTGTCACTCAATCATCATGTCCATAATTGAAAAGATAGCTCCTTGAAAAGAGAATCATGCGTTTAGTTAGGGCATCGACAACTTTTTGAAATTGTGAACCTTCAATTGGGAGTTTGGAAGTTTCAAGAACTTCTGACTCACCAAACACAAAGGAATTTAACAATGAGCTAACACAAGACCAATAACAAAGACTTAGATGCTGACTTTGAAGTTATAGTAAGGGAATCAAAGGGTTTCATACCTTAAGAACTTACCAACTAAGGTTCGAAAAAACATAAAATCGCTGACTAAGTGTGAAAAATTCTTAAGTGAAGGCCTTGACTTTGTGAATTGAATGAAACAATAAAGAATGAGAAAGGGGACTTAGACCCAACACACATGAATGACAAAAATTTTGAACATTATGTTAACACACAGAACAACAAATAGAGAATCTAGAGGATAAAGAGAAAGGAAGAGAGGATAACACAAAGAAAGAAAAGGAATCAGAACAAATTGATATTCCAGAGGTCTCATCATCTTCAATTTATTCAATCAAAGAATTTTTGGAGCAACAGAAACAAATAATGCCCATTTTGACTCCACAGTTGCTATAGAACTATGAACTGTGGAAGGCCAAATAAACCTTGTCAGGATATCCTCGCTATAGAAGCTACAATTGGGAGATGGGTTTCATTCCTCTGCTAGAGTAGAAATTTTTAAGCAACATGTGGAAGGGAGTGAACTCCTACAGGATGCAGTGGAGACATTGGCTAAGGAGATTCCAGAGACATTGAGAGATACTACCTTACCCTTGTCGGAGTAACTGAAACAATTAACATAGGGATTTAAGGAGTACTCGTGCCAGCTGGAGAAGAAGGTAATGAAACAATTAAATAAGAAAAGATTAGCAGAAATGACAAATAAGTGTGCCAAGGCACACACTCAACTAGAGATACAAATTAAGAACATATAACAAAGCATTGCCGAGGCCAATATCCTATATTAGTTTTGATTAAAATGGCCATAGTCCACAAAAGCACTAAAAGATCAAATGGATGCTTTAAAATTTTAGATCACAAGTGTGGTTGTCAAATATGACCCTCTGGAGGATAAGGATGGAGTGATAAGGGTACAAGTGGACACATTGGATAACTAGCACCAACAACTCCAAGATCAAAGGGATTAGATAAAGGACCAAATAAAACAATTGAGGGAAGCGGTCAACTAAGACTAGCTAACCTAACCGACATTTTTTTAGAAGCCAAACAAACTACATAGACCATAAATATACCAACAAGTATAGGAGAAAAAGAGGAGACATACATAAACGTAAAAAAGAAAATAGCTATGGGCAGTGGGACACTAGCCTAACACAACTAAAGCAAATCTATAAGACTGTCCTACCAAGCAGCTGATTTTACATGTCTTGGGGACAAGACATAATTTTGTCGGGGGGGGATGATGTTAGTAGGGTATAGAGCACACATGACAGCTAACTGGAGGAGACTACATAATATGTAGAGGTCATATCCAACAGGAAACACATTCCTAGATGTAATATATATATATATTCTGATGTAAGGATGACATAGAATTCATGAGTATAACTATTCAGGTAGAGACTCAGACTTGCCAGAGGATGGATAGATGATGTATGCATTTGATGAACTATATATATATGGAGGTCTACCAATACCGAGTAATTTTGTGTTGTCTTACTTTATTGGGTATGTGATTCTTTGTTTTGTTATTCTTTATGTTTTGTTGTCAATCTCTAGCTACCTGACCAGGGTATAAACTAACTACAAAGACTTCACAAAGGACCGGATCTCTGGACCATCGTATCTCCTCTCCATTTCTTGCTAACACTTCCAAAGATTCATCACAAAAGAAGATTGATATTAGTTCCTTTGCTTCTATAGATTTCAGATTTGCTTCACAAAACGCTTCCAAAGAATCTTCAAAGTAGGACTTCATTGTAGCCACATGGCATGCAATTTTTCACATTTATCTTTTGCAGGAAAGTTTTTCTCATGAGGTTTTCTTTCTTTCTCCGCCTTATGAGAGATGCATTAGTACATTGATACCTCATGAGGCCTAGTAGTTGGGACCCATCTTTATTGTGCCCAACTAAGTTATACTTAAGGGAGGTGTTAGTGTAGAAATACTAATGTTATTACTTATTATTTAATAATTAATTATACATATATTTCAAAAATTGATTTAAGCCACCCCTAGGTGATTATGTGTTGACTTGGAGAGTCCATCAAACTCAGCCATGATACTTCTCGACACTCCTTTGGCACTTGGTGAAAACTTTCTTGCCACCTCTCATTGAGTGCCATCATCAATGTATAGAATTTAAAGACTTAAATGAATGTTTCTAAATATATTATTCAATACTATAGTACTAATATGAGAAATTGTTAGTTTTTAGAATATTATCTTTATTACATTCTAAGAGTCCCCTTTCTCTTCCCTCTATATTTATAAACATTTTTTTTAATAATAATGATTATATTACCATAGAGTTACAATGGTATGCTAGCAAGTTTGTTGTATGGTTCTTCACATAGAATATTTTTTTGTGTTTTACTTCAACAATCCTTCCTCATTCCATATTGCATTCACCATCAAGTGATATTCAAGTTTACCCTTTACCATATGCTCATTCTAACTCAATTTCCCAATAGATTTGTGGACTACAAGTACTAGAAAGACCCAAAATAGAAATATTTTATTGTCATCCTTAAATGGAGTTTCTGAACTTCATTATACAAATGAAACCAATAAAATTAAAAGGAACATATTACAAAGACCATACGACACCCACAAAATTCCACTATCCTTTCTGATTTAATGGCATATTTAAATTTTCATTGAGCATTGTGGGCAGTAAATTTAAAACATCTTACCATTTCAACCATAACATCTAACTTCATACCTTCCCTATCTTCTATGCTTTGATTGACAGTAAAGGAACAACGGTAATTTCAAACATAGGCAGTAATTTTGAACATATCCAATTAGGGTTGGAAACGTTTATTATGCGACTTTGGCAAGGTAATGAAAACGTCACTATATCCTTCTTAACTACCATGTTCATGGTCTCGATGAGCTGGCAATGCAAAGGTGTGATCGATGGTCACGACAAGATATTGCTCATGTCCAGTACCTTGATAATCAGAGCGAAATAGAGGAGAATCTTGATTCTTCTGCATGCTTGTTGCAATGGCTTTCAATACGCGTTCTATGGATTTGAAGAATAGGACTTTACAATGACCTAGTGAAGCAGTCGGCGGAGAAAGGTAGAATTCAAACATACTATTCAAAACGGAAAAAGCAATGATCTCATATTTTGCAAAGATATTGTCGTCGCCCTTTCACAAATACAACGAACCAAGTACAAATTTCATATAATTTATAGAACTGATTTGAACAGCATCGAGAGCTTAGTCAAATCGAATTTCGAAAAGATTTTTTATTGATCATAGTGCGCTATGGGGGCAATGTGTCTGCAGTTTGCTGGATCGACAATATGCGTGATGGGTTGCGTCAGCTAATCAGACGAGGGAATCCATTAATATCACATCAGCGTGAGTAAATTTGCACTAGTTCGCGCTAATTATAATTATTGAGCCCAATAAGAGAATTGCAGAGACGCGTAGGATAAATACAGTACGAACAGGAAATAATGGGGATGGTATTGTATGGCATACTCGGAAATTGTCGGCAGAAAATCAGCAGTTATATTCCGTAGAAAACATCTCAATGTATTTTAAATTCATGAAAACAAATATGACCTTTTTAATCTATTTTTTAATATTTAAATTTTAATATAGATATCCTATATACATTTTATAATATCAATTGAGAGTTAATTGGAATTATTTTATTTAAATTTAGAATAAATATAAATTTTAATTTTTAGTTAAGAATCATTTTATTTTTATTTTATTTAAGAACTATTTTATATTTAAGAGTTATTTAATATTTTTATTTATTTTTAAATATATGTCGGAAATGCTTTAGTTTTTATTTATATTTATATGGACTCTATAATTGCACTAAATAACACTTCTCATCAAGATAAATTGTATTGTTGACCCTAAATCTCTTTTGAGGATAGTTTTAATGTTGTTTTAAATTGCTTATATTTTAAAATTATATTATAATAAATCGCACTTATTTTCTTGTAGGCTTTTTTGATATGCCTCCCTCTTAAGTACATTACATAAACTTTGTCCCAAAAGTACCACTTAATTGACATCTTAATTGAAATATAAATATTCTCTCCCCAACTCCAAGTGGATGAAGCTTAGTGCTTCCCTCTTGCATTTTAGACTCAAGTCACAAACTTAGCTTGTACCTTGGAAGCTTTTGTACTTTGATCTTTCTCTTAGAAGCCATCTTGCTTTCATCTAATCCTTCCTATCCACTACTTCACTTGTAACAAATGGGTCTGTTTAAAATACATGTTATAGTTGTACTCATTTGCTTGTTGTACCTAGTTTGTCTTCAATAAACTTATTATTATCTTTGGCTACAACTTGTTTTAGAAATCTGCCCTCCATGGTCTCTTAGTCTCTGACACCTCAGTTTTTATAACTTGTTAGCAAATTATTATTATCAAGCATTCAAATAAAATTAGATACATGGTTGTTTTCTATTCTTGAAATTTTGAATAGGGTTAAACCAAGTAAATAATTTAACTTTTTCCTTCAAAACTTGAATCTCTCTTGCCTTTTGCAAGACTCAATCTAAATAAATATGGATTTGAGAAAATAATTCACTAATATTTAGAATTAAATTTAATAACCTGAAATAATTAATGAAGGGTTCACAAAGTAAGTGATTATATTATTTTCAAAATTATTAAACTCTCTCCTATAAGCTTTGCTTTACATGATAAAAGCAATTTGAACTCCACCAACTTCTAATATAATAGAAATACATATCACAACATACAAAAGTATGGCCTAACAAAGAGTTGGAACCAATGTGGCAATGTCCCTATCATGAAATGGGATGCTTTACTCTTGTTCTTTGTAGTTGTTTTGTTGCGTCTCTTATAATAACATGTTGTTTTATTAATATTTTTAAAATATATATTATTTTAATAATTTATCGGCTCCATTTATGAGTTCTTTTAACCCCTCCAAAACATGAGCAAAAGACATATTTATATATTATACTATACCTTTGGTGAATGGACTTCAAAACATTGTAACTGAAATTTGAATGCCAAAAAGTTTTCATTTAGAAAAAAATGATAAATTTTTTACATATTACGAGTCAATCACATTTCAATATATTTAAGTTTTCAATTAGAATTAAATGACTAATTTTTACATGTTACAAGTCAAGTACAAGCCCATGCAGGTACTGCAAGTACAGTAACCCCACATTCAAGTACAAGTCCATGCAGATACTGCAAGTAATGGGATACCTTTCCACCCAAGTATTAGGGCAGATCCATTGGCCTCAAGATTATAACATTCTCCGTGAGAAAATTGTTTTAGCAATAACCTGGCCTGATACCAGGCTTGATAGCTGAAGGTCATTTCCCTGAATCCCGCGTGTCTAAAAAAACTTCTCCACACATCAGTTCTAACATGTCTAACCGTCCTATCATTCCCCTCACAGGCTATCATATTTCTTATATTGTTGCCACAGAATACTTCTTCAAACTTGACCCTTCGACTATCGTGTCTGTCTGGCAAGACCACATCCAAGAAATCAAAATAAGTGCTGTTATAGAAAAGTACCTCAATGAATCGGTTGTCAAAACAAGGAGAATTGTGGTCAGCTTCAATTTCTGAACACACCATTATACGGGGCCTTAGTTTCTTTATAACATTCACAACACTCTCCAGAAGAATCGGCTTATATAGCAGATTTTTGAAAACATAGGGAGCATACACTGCGACTGCCTCGTCAGGATTAGCGTTGAATAAACCTTCGTGGATCTCCTCCATACTTGAGATCTCTACCCTGTACAAAAATGGAACCGCCAAGGACTTAGCGAACTCGTGAAGTCTTCTTCCGCTCTCTCTCAGTTCTTCGCCATTCATTCCAACTGCTGTGATCGTGAGAAGCTCAAGCGAAGAAGGAGCTCTGAGGGCAAGATTCTGTATCAGCACTGTCCATTGGCATCCGGTTCCAATCCACAGATCTATCACATGAATTTTACTTGCCTTTCCCACGGCCTCTATGATTGCCTGCACAGACGTCAATTGCAGCATTTTCACATAGGGTATCACTGTAGTATAATAAGCCATAATGCCATAAAGTTCTGTTTTATTACAACCACTATCGAAATTGTACGCAAGATCGAGGGCTGGTTCTGGAGGCTTCTTTAACTCATCGCGGGTCTGGCCCTCGATTCTCTCCTGCAGAGCCCGGGAGAAATAATAGCAGATCCTCTGTAAGGGGTTTCCCCACTGCGAAGAGAAGTTGCGACACTGCATCAACAGCCTGGAGGCTTGATCATATTGCTTGTTGCTTATCATCTCTGCAGAGGCGAACAGAAGATGAGCCAATTCTAGTCCATTCTGGTCTTCCCTTGCCAGAGCAGCAATGGCAAAGCAAGAGTCGAAGCCACCATGAGCTGAGCCGCTTATGTACCGCATGCCCGCCAATTTTATGATTTCTTCAGACGACAGAACCGTTTTAATTGTGGGGATGTTGCTGCCGAATTTAGGCGGCAGCTCGGTAAAAACATTCTTTGGTACTAATAATTCATCAAACTTCCCTGACATTATATAATTAGGCGTACCTTTATTCAGCTCGGTCTCCTGGACCTCGTAGACTTTTGAACATAGAAAGTTTTGATACCCGGTCGTTGCAAAACACTCGGGCATGGTCGCCTTCGCCTGGTGCTCAATTTCCTCTTACAGAGAAGAATTCAGAGTATGATATCACAGAAACGGAGGAGGAAATCAATTACTAACTACTGTTATTTTCTTTCTCTGCAAACTTCGTGCACTTTGCTTTCAAGATATAATAATATTGTTTGTGGGTAATGGGACGCGTTGCAGGCAGAGCGAATCTAAGGAGCGTTGTCCTTTCGAATCCATACAAACAACAAAGTACAAATGTTTATTTAAAATCTATTAAATTGATTTGATCCGCTTGGAGAAGACGTCCGTAAGCTAGGTGATAGTGAGAGATTATGTCGGTTCGGCTGTCGCCGGCGAAACAGCCTTTTCTAGAATTAGTCTGATTTTACCGTCGTCTAGGCACTTGTCTATATTTAAAATACACAGTTTTTTCTTGGTGAAACAGACCTTTCTAGAGTTAGTCTCATTTTTACAGTCGTCTACGCACTTGTCTATATTAAAACACAGTTCTTTCTCGGCGAAACAGCGCTTTCTAGAGTTAATCTCATTTTTACCGTTGTCTACGCACTTGTCTATTTCTAAAATACACAGTTTTTTATCCGGCGAAACAGCCTTTTATAGAGTTAGTCTCATTTTTACCTGCAGGAACGTCTTAACCAGCCGGTGCATTGTAAGCGACCGTCTGGTCGACATTCGTACGGCCCCCATAAACCGTCGAAAAATGCAGTATGGACAGGTCGAAATTTGCAGTCGATTAGGGTATTATGTTTTGTCGACTAAAACTCGTAGTCGACCATCATACAGCCGGTGAGTTGTACGTGAGGCGATACCTGCACCTCCAGACCTTTTCGAAAACGACATCCAATATCATAAAAATATGTAGAGGGCATGAACAAATTTAAAGAAGCTTCACGAAAGCAATACAATCTATATGTATTTTTTTTTTGGTTGTATACCATGCTTTCTCTAGACAATTTAACATCATTACAACTGGTTTCCATGGACGCTAGCGATCTATTCTTTTCCTTCTATGCCATGCTTTGTCTAGACAATTTAAAATCATTAAAATTGTTTTTCATAGTCTTGGGATTCAAATGGCTGCAGGGAAAAAGAGTTCTACTCAATTCCTATTCAATACTTATTTAAGTTGATTTGCTATTAGATTAAAAAAATTAAAATTAACCTTCGATTACAAGTAATAGGCTGATGTGACTGATTTTACAGATTTGAAAGATCTTTACACAATTCCTATTCAACACTTAATAAACTTGATTTGCCACTAGATAAAAAAAATTTAAGATCAATCCGAGTTTACAAATAATAGGTTGATGTAACTGATTTTACGGATTTCTGAAAACATAGAACAATTGAATCACAAAAAGGAAATTAGAAAGAAAAATGGTATGAAAATCAGAACTTGGAGTTGAAATTTGGGAGTCTCAGCCTCGAACACTAGCGATCTGCACGACGTTTGCACTTCATGTTATTGTCTGTACCGAATAGTACAGTTCTCAAATGTATTTTACTTCATATTGTGTCTTCTTAACTAGCTTCTGTTTAACCAATGTGTTTTCTAGGTAACCCTACCCAACAAAAACAGAGAAAGAAGCAAGCGTAATACCCCCAAATAATGCAAATAAATTAAAGGAGAAGCAAATAGTCAGATCTACTAAAATGATGAACAAATACTAGCAAACCTCTATGTGTTTGACCACCTTTGATTAACTTGCCATTGGGAGAAGATAATGTTGAGGCTTTTAAGGTGTATGCCAAGAGTGGTCAATCCCACAGTTTGATCTTTCGACCTCCACGAACAATCAAATGATAAAAGAGAATATGGTGCTTCTATTGTACGTGTACCAAAGAAATAGAAACAATGATCAGATGCCAATCTACGAGTATCTTTCTAGTCTATGGGGAATGATACTAGGCCTAGTGCACTGATTGGATAACAAGGATAGTGAATGGTAAAATGGAATAGGATTGGATAAATGGATGTGAATTACATCAACAACAAAACTTCGAGGAATGCTTAGTGAAGAAATAGAACTTCACTAGGAATTCACTTCTCATTCTTATAAAAAAGCATTATCGAATAAAGAGGTCTTGGGGAGTTCAATTCTTATGAAATTTATAGCAAAATCTTAGAGATCAATTGTGGTTGCTATTTACTATTTTTTTTTTAATAAAGATTGACTTTAGGGAACAGAGTGAGTAGCATAGAGGAATCTTTTGGAGAAGCTCCAATCTTTAAACCTCTTTCACAAGCTATTCCTTCCTTGAGTAATGCCTACAGAAAGGATGCTAATGGATGCATGAAGTGAGAAGCATTGTGAAAAACTATGGAGTCACCTCAAAGCCAAACTTGTAGCATGAAAACTTCAAGGTGTTGTAGCAAAGAAAACTACTCATAAAACTCTTGAAGGACTTCTTTGTGTCTCTTTGGATTTAACTAGAAACCATGCATTTTCAGTCTCTCCCAGTAACTAATGCAACTTTCTAATTTCTTAGATTCCTTTGAATTTGTTTCAATAAAACATGCTAAAAATAGTTGAGCGCATTTGTGGGGACATTATGACTACTAGAAGTCATTATGAGGTGGCATTGTGCAAGTGTAACATACATCTTGAGGAGCTATATAGAAAGGACACTAGTCCATTACACAGTTGTCTGTGCATGGCATTGTTATCTTGAGGAAATGGGCTGAAATTTGGTATTTGTGTTTAGAAGACTGGTGAGGTTAATGTTCCAATATAGATTCTAGAAAAAAACATATTCATAGATAAACTTAGGTTTAGTTACATAAAGGGACACTAAGGTGGGTGTAAGACATAACATGAAATTGCAAGCTATGCAATTTTTGACATTACATTTTGTCTCCACTTTAGCAAGATAATAATACTGAGTGATAAACATGCTAAAGTTCATAAACAAAATACTGAAATGGAATAAGATTAATGGATACACATAAAAGGAATATTGCATAGGTCATTGAGATTCTAGAAATGGAAGGTGAAATGCTCCTAATCTAGAAGCTGCAAAACCATAGTATTAGAGACATCAAGTCTTGCAAAATCATAATTTTAGAAAATACTAATATGTAATTCTACAAGACAAAAGAAGAGAAGATTAGATTCAACATGATTTGCAAAACAAGAATATTAGCAAAACCATATGATCTAGCATAAAACATATAGAACATGCAAACGTAAAGAAAAAGATACACACATATAAGGAACAATAAAAATCAAATGCCTCAGGGGATGAAAAACATAAAAAAATTCAAGGAGTAGAAAGTGTTGTAGGGAGCAAAGATTAATGCTTTAGTAGTAAATGTTCTAGGGACCAATGATAAACACTTAAGGTAGTGGTAAATTTTGCAAGGAGCAATGATAAATGCTTTAGGGAGCGAGGCCACAAATGTGTTTGGTATGAGGTGTTGGTGTGAATAGGGTTATATTTCCCTAACTGGTTTCACTTTCGAGTCCTTTTCACTTAAGTTTACTTAGGGCACTATTAGGTAATTTTCACTTTATGTGTCATGTCATAAGATTTAGACACTTTTCATAATGCTATGTTGTCCTATCTCTCACCTTCGTCTATATAACAAAGGGTTTCTCTTGTATCATATACATTATTTACATTCTTTGATAGGAATATAGTTTATTCTTGTCATATTGATCTTTTCATTTCTTTGTGCTTTCCATTAGGCCTCTAGATCTTGGGTGGTTATCTCCATAGCCAAATATTACATGGTATTAGAGTTTTTCGAGTGTCTTTGGTTAGTATTTTTGGAGGTCTTTCCTATAAGCATTGAGTATGTTCTTCTCTTGCATCCTTGGATGATCTAGAGAATTGGAAAGATGTGACAGAAATACCATACTCTAGGGGGTTAATATTGGGGCTTTGTATTTTAGGTACATTTGGGAGATTGGTGGATCAAATCTAAGCTCACCATTATGTCCAGAGTGCTTGTGAAGATTAGAGTTTCCTCTTGTTCCAGATCCTAGTTGGACATTGGAGGCCAAATCTACAAGGATTTGAAGTTGGGAGGCGATTACCAGATCTAGGAGATAACTATATTTTTTTGAGTATTTTGAGTCAAATATGACTTGACAATCATATCTAGGGGGCCCAAAAACTTAAAGATCAATTGTCAATTCATTAGATTCTGAGAACTTTGCACCAGGCCCTCAGAAAAAATTCACTCATTGTTGTATGGATTGGAATATTCTGTAAAATATTCCCTATAGAAATTTATTACATAGATCCACCAAATTTGGTGTGGATTTTGATGATTTTTTCCATATTTGTTGGCTTTCACTTAGATCTGCCAACTTTGATGAGACTTCTAGTGACACCACTAGATTTAACAACTTTAATAGTGGCTCCTCTAGGTTAGCAGAACCTCTAAATTTAGTAGAGTTTCTAGATTTGGCAAAGCTCTAGATTTAATAAGAAGACCTCTAGATTTGGCAGTTTCTTAATTTCTGATGGTAGTTCTACTAAAATTAGCAGCAAGTTCATTTGAAAATCAGACCTCTCTATTGACAATTTCAATTTTGTAGACCAACTTTGAAGGCCTATAACATTGGCTCAGAACTTCCTTTTTCAGAGCAATTTTTTTTATTTGGGCTGATTTTTCACTCTATGTGTTGGTATAGATGGATTTTAATTTTGGTGCATGTTTTTTCTAGAAATTATAGATTTTCACATGTATTTCTACACAGTTCACATTTTGGAAACTTTTGAGGCTCCATTTATGCTCATGCAAGCTCCTTTTTTTGGTGATTTTTTTTAAAAGTGTATACTTTTTCATGTGCTTCATAGTGGTGCTATCAAAATGTACTCATTGCAATAAAAAAAAATTTACTTTCAAGACAAGGCCTTATTTTGGGAAGTTGTAAATCATTGAAATCAAAGACCATTTTGTATTTTTACTTGTGGCAATTGTAACTGTAATGTCAAAAATTGCATACACTTGCAATTTCACACTATGTTCTGCACTCACTTTGTGTTCGGTCCCCTAGTATGTTTTTAGGTTCACTTTTTCCTTTCCTTAGCCTTTTCACATAACCACACATATGTTTTTATGTTATGTCTATTTGACCCCCTGTGATCATTTTTGATAAATTGTATTTTAGTATTTGGTTTATCTCATCATCCTATGTTGTTTCATGTGACCAGGAGCTAGAGTCACTTGGATGCTAAAACTTAGTGTGGACGTATGAGCACCATAATAACATCCCTATAAGCACTAAAAATGCACATGGGCCTACATGGTAATCTGACGATGAGCTATAGTCCTAAACACGTACATGTAAGTGTGTAAGTAAGACCTCTCAGTAGAATTCTTCTTGGTGACACATGGATTGGATTTATTCATCTTATTTATACCTCCCCTATCGCCTAGCTAACCTCCTAAGGTCTTGTGTATTAACCATTCACCCTTTGTCGACAAGGAATTTTGTTGATTTATAACCTTGTCGATTTGACCTATAGACATCACAAGATGAGAAATTCATCTTCCCTAAGACCATTTCAATTATTTCAACCTTCTAAAGGCTTCCAATCAACCTCCCAAATCATTCCCCATCATTAATTTTATCACCCAATTCTTCCTTTCTATTCCCCCATATTGTCTCTAGGTCCTGAAGTGATCTTTAGCACCTTCTGACCAATATTAGCCCCTAAAACCACCTACAGAAGCCATTCTTCTTGGGTCCCCCATATTGACTTCCAAAACTCCCCTGGGTGACCCTATCATTTAAGTGAAACTCCTCTAGGTGACTTTCACTATCAAACTGGGTGACCCACTCTTGTTTAAGCATGCAAGTTTATCTTCAGTTTAGGCCCAAATTAGCTTCATTTTTGCTCCAGTTTGCACCGTAGTTCAACCCTAACTGAGCCTAGACTATTTTTAACTCATTGTTTACTCCCAAATAGTCTATTCTTAGCTCCAAATGAGCTATTCTTATCTCTCCATCAACCCCATGCTAACTCTATTCCTCTCTCAGTGATAATCTTTTAAGGTCTATTCACTCTTCGATCAATCTTGTTAACTCATCCATCAAATGAGTTAATTCTACCAAAGTCTACCAAAGTGTAGAGTACTAACAAGAATGCTAGATTCTCAGCTTAATTCTTTGATTTAGATTGCTCACAGTCCCACCAAGCATGCCAAAAATTGTTGTCACTTGGGTTTGTACCATGTGTTGAATGCTTTTAGGGCTCCAATAATCTAGTGAAACATTGAAATAATCTCTAGGTGTGGGACCTTGCAAGGACATCAAATCTCCAGAGAGAGGATGGTTCCTTTGCTGAATTAGAGATTTATCTATTCTTAAGACTAAACCTAATTTATCCACCATTTATGAAAAGAGGAAGAGGGATAAACCTAGAAATTAATGGAGTTAATACACCAAGTTTGAATATGGAGCTCTCAATGTACTGAGAATGCACAAAATAACCAAATACAACTAATAAACTTACACAGATCTAGTAGATTCTAACAGAGATAAGGTGCAGAATAAAATTGTAAGGAACAAAGCATTCACATACAAATTTATCCTAATTTACATAGTGCTAAAAAACAAGCATGAAGAGGTAAAACATGGTGTGTATTTCATCAAAAAGGCAAGGTTAAAACAGAGGACTCTATTTGAAAATTTAGAAGAAAACCAAAAATTCAACTAACTTGTAACTGTTTTCCAACATTCATTGCATCTTTTTGATATGCATATATAACATTTGATTTACATTTAGCCTTAGTCATCTGTCGCAATAAATTCACCCCCATAGGTTGTAAGAAAAATATCCCTATCAAAGGGAATGTCTATTTGCAAAAATTTAATATAGAAAATATCCTCTTGGATCATGGAGTAGATGAGTAGATATTTGTATCTTTAATGAAAGCAGCTGATTCATCAACTTGCAACAGTTAATGCAAAAATATCTAGAGATGGGGTAGTTGAGCAGAATAGATCTGCATTAATGGTTGATGAAGAAATTTAAATGAATTTCCCTCCAAAATCCCTTTTTTATAGAGCTTTTACAACAATTCAAATATCTACATTCAGATATTTAAAGTTTACAATACATTTTTAGGCTATTTTTTTCTTCATTTCTGAATTTTCTCAATTTCTTGAAATATTGACCTAAATTTTGCCTTGTCGGCAAAATTTGCATTTTTTTAGACCATTCTATCTTGCTCTCTACATTTTTCTATTTTCACTCAACAAACTCTAAAATTTCAAAACTGTGGCATGTTACTTCATTTCTGCATACTTTTGCCCTATTGGCAAAAGGTCAATTTTCTAAACTTTCACTGGTTGTCTGCTTCATTTCTGTTTTCCCTTATAGGAAAAAATATCTTTTTTTGAACTATTCTCTCTTTGTCACTTTTTGCCCTTATCGGCAAAATATTCAATCTTTGAACTATGCTTGATTTGTCCTTTCTATCGACAAAAGTCCCTTATCGGCGAACTCCTCTTTCTTCATCACTTTTGCCCTTGTCGGCAAAATCTTTTTTTTAACCATTTGGGCTTGCCTTTTTCGTTATCAACAAAAGTAACTTTTTATGAACATGGGCCTCTTTATCAACAAAAGCTCCTTTTGTCAAACTCTTGTCTTTTGCTCCATCCTTTGCCTTATTAGCAATTTATGCTATTGGCAAACTTTTGGAACTTTGAACTTTTCCTTAAGTTTTGCTTCTTACCGTTTCACCGATACAACCTTCCTTTTTCATCTTTACTTAGCCTTTTTTCATGTTTCCATTTTGCTTTAACGACAAAAGTGGTCTTTTCTGAACTGGACTCACCTTGTTGGCAAAATCTTGTTTCGCCGAACCTTTACTTTGCCAATACATTGCTCTTAGTTCACCTTATCAACAAAATGCCCCGTCAGTGAACTTGAACAACTTTCAACCATCAATGCCTTAGCTGATTTTCCTCCATCCACTCATTTACCTTTTCTTGAACCTCCTCCCCTGGCCTTCCTACCTTATTAGTGAAAAGCCATATCAGCGAACTTGGAGATTTTTGACCCTTTGAATGGTTCATGATTTATGCACTCTGCTAACAAGCCTTCCTTTATCCCTCTTTTGCCTTAGACTATTTTTCAAGAAGCACACCCCTATGCCACTTTCTCGACAAGTTGTCAAGTTGGCGAACTGGTGGAAAAGTGAGCCTTTGGAAAGTTTGTGTTTGATAGACTTTGCCGATAAAGGAAAAAATATCCTTTACTTAGCCAAGTTTCTTGGGCTTTCTTCCCACTTTATCGGCAAAGCGGCCAGTCAGAGAACTTATGAAAAACAAACCTTTCACAAGTTCATAAATCCTAAAATTTGCCAATAAAGGGGAAGGAAATATTCCATGCCTTAGTCAAATTTTGTTATTCTTGGAAACTAAAAGTTTGCTGATAAAGGCCAAAAGTGGAGCAAAAAATGAGGTAAAAGCTTCAAATTTTCTGGGTTTTTCTGGGATTTTTGCAAGGATTCTCTTGATGAATTTTTTGAGAATTTTACCAGGTAGAACATTGGAATTTGAAGGCTTTAGGATTTTTAGAGCTAGATTTTAAGGGATTTGAATAAGAATTTGAAGTTGGGCTATTTGACTCTAAGCAGAGGAAAATAGGCCAACAATTCCACAAATCTCAACGGGGATAAAAATATTGAATTATAGGGGATTCAAAGAGTTGTGTCATGAGCATTTCCAAGTTGTGCCAAGACCACTTCCACAGAGATATGTCAAGACCACTTCCACTACTCCATCATCCTTCAACTTTTTTTCCGCATTGTATTGATATGTGTCAAGAGTACTTCCACATCACCATCCCCATCACCTAATGCTACATGTGAATCTAGAGTTCATTCTTAGGGATCTCCCAAAGATTTATCACAACGGAAGATTGATATCCATTCCTTTTCTTCTATAAATTTTAGAGTTGCTTTATAGAAGGCTTCCAGAGAATCTTCAAAGCAGGGCTTCATTGTAGCCACATGCAATGCAATTTTTCACATTTCTCTTTTGGAGGAAAGTTCTTTTCCACAGGGTTTTCTTTCTCTATCTTATGAGGATGAATTTTTACATGGATATCTCATCAGGCCTAGTAGCCAAGACCCATCTTTATTGTGCCCACCTAAGCTATACTTAACGGGGGTGTTACTGTAGAAATACTAATATTATTATTTACTATTTAATAAGTAATTATACATATAATTCACATATGGCTTTCAGCCACCTTAGGTGGTTATGTGTCGACTTGGAGAGTCCATCAAACTCATCGAAGATACTTGTCAACAATCCTTTGCCACTTGGTGGAAACCTTCTTGTCACCTTTAGTTGAGTGTTGTAGTTGACTTCTGAGTCGAAACAACCTCTTCATCTATTTATGTACAGCTTATTGTTCATAGAACACACTGATTATGTGATTATCTAATTAATCATCTTTCATGTCTTTTTTCTTGTTTGTTCCATTTTGTGATCAGTATTCTCTTAGTCAATCCTAGTTCTAACACTTATCCATCATCAATGGATAGAATTTAAAGACTTAAATGGATGTTTCTATATATATTATTCAATACTTTAGCACTAATATGAGAAATTGTTAGTTTTTAGGATATTATCTTTATTACATTTTAAGAGCCCCTTTTCTCTTCCCTCTATCTTTATAAACCTTTTCTTTTAATACGAATAATTATATTACCATAGAGTTCCAATGGTATGCTAGCAAGTTGGTTGTATGGTTCTTCACATAGAATTTTTTTTTGTGTTTTACTTGAACAATCATTCCTCACTCCATATTGCATTCACCATCAAGTGATATTCAAGTTTACCCTTTCCAATATGCTCATTCTAACTCAATTTCCCAATAGATTTGTCGGCTACAAGTACTATAAAAATCCAAAATAAAAATATTTTATTTCTATCGTTAAATGGAGTTTCTGAACTTCTGTACATAGAAATGTAATCAATAAAATTAAAAAGAACATATTAAGAAGAGCATAAGACAACCACCAAATTCCTCTATCCTTTCTGATTTAATGGCATATTTGAATTTTCAATGAACATTGTGGGCAGTAAATTTAAAACATCTTACTCTTTCAACCCTAACATCTAACTTCCTACCTTCCCTATTTTATATGCTTTGTTAGGGTTGACAGATTTATTTAAAACTGGCTTAAACATTTGTCCACTAGAACAAAAAGATGGTGCAAACGATCTACACCCAAGACTTTCACAATTGCAGCGTGACGAAGTCATTAGTGGCAAGGATTAACAAAGGAAAATTTCAAATTTCTGTATGCAAAATGAACAAATGTTTATTATGCGACTAGTTCACGCTAAATATAAATATTGGGCCCAATAATAGAATTGCTGAGACGGGTAGGATAAATAATAGAATTGCAGAGACGTGTAGGATAAATACAGTACGAAAAGGAAAGAGTGGGTATTGTATGGCATACTCGGAAGTTGTCGACAGAAAACATAAAGTTATTTTCCATAGAAAACATCTCAATGCATTTTAAATTCATATAAACAAATACGACCTTTTTAATCTATTTGTTACACTTTAAATTTTAATATAGATATTTTAAATATATTTTATATATCAATGGGAGTTATTTTATTTATTTAAAAGTTATTTTATTTACATGTATCTATAAATTTTAATTTTTAGTTAAGAATCATTTAATTGCATTATTTATTTTATTTGAAAAAGTATTTTTATTTTATTTAAGAAATATTTTATATTTAAGAGTTACTTAATATTTTTATTTATTTTGAAATATATGTTGGATATGCTTTAGTTTTTATTTATATTTACAAGGACTCTATAATGTCACTAAACAGCACTTCTTATCATGATAAATTGTATTGTTGACTCTAAAATTGTTTTGAGGATAGTTTTATGATTGTTTTAAATTACTAATATTCTAAAACTATATTATAAAAAGTCACACTTATTTTTATGATTTGCTATTAGATTAAAAAAATTAAAATTAACCTTTGATTACAAGTAATAGGCTGATGTGACTGATTTTACAGATTTAAAAGATCTTTACACAATTCCTATTCAACACTTAATAAACTTGATTTGCCACTAGATAAAAAAAATTTAAGATTAATCTGAGTTTACAAATAATAGGTTGATGTAACTGATTTTACAGATTTCTGAAAAAATAGAACAATTGAATCACAAAAAGGAAATTAGAAAGAAAAATGGTATGAAAATCAGAACTTGGAGTTGAAATTTGGGAGTCTCAGCCTCGAACACTAGCTATCTGCATGACGTTTGCACTTCATGTTATTGTCTGTACCGAATAGTACAGTTCTCAAATGTATTTTACTTCATTTTATGTCTTCTCAACAAGCTTCAGTTTAACCAACGTGCTTTCTAGGTGACCCTACACAACAAAAACAGAGAAAGAAGCAAGTGTAATACCCCCAAATAATGCAAATAAATTAAAGGAGAAGCAAATAGTCAGATCTACTAAAATGATGAACAAATACTAGCAAACCTCTATGTGTTTGACCACTTTGATTACCTTGCCATTGGGAGAGGATAATGTTGAGGTTTTTAAGGTGTATGTCAAGAGTGGTCAATCCCACAGTTTGATCTTTCGACCTCCATGAACAACCAAATGATAAAAGAGAATATGGTACTTCTATTGTATGTGTACCAAAGAAATAGAAACAATGATCATATGCCAATCTAGGAGTATGTTTCTAGTCTATGGGGAATGATACTAGGCCCAGTGCACTGATTGGATAACAAGGATAGTGAATGGTAAAAGGGAATAGGATTGGATAAATGGATGTGAATTACATCAACAACAAAACTTGGAGGAACGCTTAGTGACAAAATAGAACTTCACTAGGAATTCACTTCTCATTCTTATAAAAAATGCTTTATTGAATAAAGAGGTCTTGGGGAGTTCAATTCTTATGAAAATTATAGTGAAATCTTAGAGACCAATTGTGGTTGCTATTTACTAACTTTTTTTTTAATAAAGATTGACTTTAGGGAATAGAGTGAGTAGCATAGAGGAATCTTTTGGAGAAGCTCCAATCTTTAAACCTCTTTCACAAGCTATTCCTTCCTTGAGTAATGCCTACAGAAAGGATGCTAATGGATGCATGAAGTGAGAAGCATTGTGAAAAACTATGGAGTCACCTCAAATCCAAACTTGTAGCATGAAAACTTCAAGGTGTTGTAGCAAAGAAAAGTACTCATAAAACTCTTGAAGGACTTCTTTGTGTCTCTTTGGATTTAACTAGAAACCATGCATTTTTAGTCTCTCCCAGTAACTAATGCAACTTTCTAATTTCTTAGATTCCTTTGAATTTGTTTCAATAAAACATGCTAAAAATAGTTGAGCGCATTTGTGGGGACATTACGACTACTAGAAGTCATTATGAGGTGGCGTCATGCAAGTGTAACATACATATTGAGGAGCTATATAGAAAAGGACACTAGTCCATTACATAGTTGTATGTGCATTGCATTGTTATCTTGAGGAAATGGGCTGAAATTTGGTATTTGTGTTTAGAAGACTAGTGAGGTTAATGTTCCAATATAGATTCTAGAAAAAAAACTTATTCATAGATAAACTTAGGTTTAGTTACATAAAGGGACACTAAGGTGGGTGTAAAACATAACATGAAATTGCAAGGTATGTAATTTTTGACATTACATTTTGTCTCCACTTTAGTAAGATAATAATACTGAGTGATAAACATGCTAAAGTTCATAAACAAAATACTGAAATGGAATAAGATTAATGGATACGCATAAAAGGAATATGCATAGGTCATTGAGATTCTTGAAATGGAAGGTGAAATGCTCCTAATCTAGAAGCTGCAAAACCATAGTATTAGAGACATCAACTCTTTCAAAATCATAATTTTAGAAAATAATAATATGTGATCCTACAAGATAAAAGAAGAGAAGATTAGATGCAACATGATTCGCAAAATAAGAGTATTAACAAAACCATATGATCTAGCATAAAACATATAGAACATGCAAACGTAAAGAAAAACATACACACATATAAGGAACAATAAAAATCAAATGCCTCAGGGGATGAAAAACATAAAAAAATTCAAGGAATAGAAAGTGTTGTAGGGAGCAAAGATTAATGCTTTTAGTAGTAAATGTTGTAGGGACCAATGATAAACACTTAAGGGAGTGGTAAATTTTGCAAGGAGCAATGATAAATGCTTCAGGAAGCAAGGCCACAAATGTGTTTGGTATGACATGTTGGTGTGAATAGGGTTATTTCCCTAACTAGTTTCACTTTCAAGTCTTTTTCACACCTTTTCACTTAAGTTTACTTAGGGCACTATTAGGGAATTTTTAGTTTATGTCTCATGTCATAAGATTTAGACACTTTTCATAATCCTATGTTGTCCTATCTCTCACCTTGGTCTATATAACAAAGGGTTTCTCTTGTATCATATACATTATTTACATTCTTTGATAGGAATATAGTTTATTCTTGTCATATTGATCTTTTCATTTCTTTGTGCTTTCCATTAGGCCTCTAGATCTTGGGTGGCTGTCTCCATAGCCAAATATTACATGATATCAGAGTTTTTAGAGTGTCTTTGGTTAGTATTTTGGGAGATTTTTCATGTAGATTTTATATTTTCTTAAAGCATTCAGTATGTTCTTCTCTTGGATCCTTGGATGATCTAGAGAATTGGAAAGGTGTCATAGAAATACCATATTCTGGGGGGTTTCTATTGGGGCTTTGTATTTTAGGTACATTTGGGAGATTGGTGGATCAAATCCAAGCTCACCATTATGTCTAGTGTGCTTGTGAAGATTACAGTTTCCTCTTGTTCCAGATCCTAGTTGGACATTGGAAGCCAAATCTACAAGGATTTGAAGTTGGGAGGCGGTTACTTGATCTAGGAGGTAACTATATTTTTTGAGTATTTTGAGTCAAATATGACTTGACAATCATATCTAGGGGGCCCAAGAACTTAAAGATCAATTGTCAATTCATTAGATTCTGAGAACTTTGCACTAGGCCCTTAGAAAAAATTCACTCTCATTGTTGTATGGATTGGAATATTTTGCAAAATATTCCTTGTAGAAATTTATTACATGGATCCACCAAATTTGGTGTGGATTTTGATGATTTTTTCCATATTTGTTGGATTTCACTTAGATCTACCAACTTTGGTGAGACTTTTGGTGACACCACTAGATTTAACAACTTTAATAGTGGCTCCTCTAGGTTAGTAGAGCCTCTAAATTTAGTAGAGTTTCTGATTTGGCAAAGCTCTAGATTTAATAAGAAGACCTCCACATTTGGCAAATTCTTAATTTTTGATGGTAGTTCTACTAAATTTAGCAGCAGGTTCACTTGAAAATCAGACCTCTCTATTGACAATTTCATTTTTGTAGACCAACTTTGAAGGCCTATAACATGGGCTCAAAACTTCCTTTTTCAGAGAAATTTCTTTTTTTTGGGCTGATTTTTCACACTCTATGTGTTGGTATAAATAGATTTTAATTTTGGTGCATGTTTTTTCTAGAAATTATAGATATTCACATGTATTTCTACATAGTTCACATTTTGGAAACTTTTGAGGCTTTGTTTATGCTCATGGAAGCTCCTTTTTTGGGTGATTTTTTTTGAAAGTGTATACTTTTTCATGTGCTTCATAGTGGTGCTATCAAAATGTACTCATTGCAATAAAAAAAATTTACTTTCAAGACAAGGCCTTATTTTGGGAAGTTGCAAATCATTGAAATCAAAGACCATTTTGTATTTTTACTTGTGGCAATTGTAACTATAATGTCAAAAATTATATACACTTGCAATTTCACACTATGTTCTGCACTCACTTTGTTGTTCGTATTGAAAATGGTAGACCAAACACACAGATTAAACCATTACTACACAAGAATATCAAAGCATAAAATATATTATATTAATGTCATTGGATGATTTTTACATTGCATTACATTAGCTTTATAAAAACCTCTTTCCTTTAACTATTTGATAACTACCTCCATACGAGAATGTAACTCCCACAAAATAACTGACTATCTATTGCTTTATTTACTAACATTTATTTAACTAACAATGTAATACCATTATGACTATTATGCCAACATTCCCCCCTTATTACATTGTTCCTGCAATAGTACCAAGGCACCCCGCATGAATGCTAAAATAATCGACAAAACTGATTACATAATATGAATACATATTTTATAGAAGATATTCTCCCAAAGAACAAATCCTAAACCAAGTGGGGCTCCATCATGCTGTCTCATCTACCCTCAGAAAGGCATAGCTTTGAGCTGTGTTCTTGAGCTCTTTAGTCTTGAACTCTCAAATCACAAAGTCTTGAATTATTCGACAATGAACCCTAAGAGATACGATAGATCTCTGTCATTGCCTAGTGACCGTGAAAGGGTATAATTCTCAATCATATACTCTTTGAAGCTCATTGGACAACAATCCATATTAAGCTCAATAACAAATCCCAAACCTGTCTCCAAAACAAAATCTTCACAAAACATACATTCTTCAAATCTGTTAGCATCAACAAAGAAAAGAAAAACAACCAAAACCAAAAATGCTTCTCATGCAAAGCATCATCTCAAAGTGGCAAGCTAACTTGAGATGATGGAAAATCCTCCATCCTCTGATGCCACTGGCTTCCAATATGACCCTGTTACACTTTAACCGACTAATGTCTTGGATGAGTCTTTGGAGGCCTCATCAGGTGTAGAAAAGATGGCCTTGAAAGCTATTTTTGACATATGTGCATGGTTCCAATGGTGGCTAGAGTGTAAACTATGTTTCAGGATACTGGAGCAAGAGTGAATGCCTTCAATCAAGCACCTTGTATCAAACAGCAGATGTAGATTTTTGCGCCTATCATCAAACAACTTCCCAAAAAAAAAAAGAATCTTCAAATACCTTTCTATTCCATGTTTGGAATTCCACATCCAAAAAATTTTACACTAGCCCTCCTCCATGCACAGCAAGTCTCCATATTGAGTAGAGAACTCTCAAACAATTTCTTCAATCACAGGGGCACAAGAAAACACACTACTTCTTCAATCACATGTGCACATAATTATTAATGCTCTGATACCATATTGAAAATGGTAGAGCAAACACACAAATTAAACCATTACTGCACATGAATATCAAAGCATAAAATATATTATATTAATGTCATCGAATGATTTTTACATTGCATTATATTGGCTTTATAAAAGCCTCTTCCCTTTAACTATTTGATAACTACCTCCATACGGGAATGTAACTCCCACAAACAAACCAACTAACTATTGTTTTATTTACTAACATTTATTTCACTAACAATGTAATACCATTATGACTATTATGCCAATAGTTCAGTCCCCTAGTATGTTTTTAGGTTCACTTTTCCCTTTCCTTAGCCTTTTTGCATAACCACACATATGTTTTTGTGTTATGTCTATTAGACCCCCTATGATCATTTTTGATAAATTGTATTTTAGTGTTTGGTTTATCTCATCACCCTATGTTGTTTCATGTGACCAGGAGCTAGAGTCACTTGGATGCTAGAACATAGTGTGGACGTATGCACACCATAATAACATCCCTATAAGCACTAAAAATGCACATGGGCCTACATGGTAATCTAATGATGAGCTATAGTCCTAAACACGTACATGTCAGTGTATAAGTTAGACCTCTCAGTAGCATTCTTCTTAGTGGCACATGGATTGGATTTACTCATCTTATTTATACCTCCCCTATCCCCTAGCTAACCTCCTAAGGTCTTGTGTATTCACCATTCACCCTTTGTCGACAAGGAATTTTGTTGATTTATAACCTTGTCAATTTGACCTATAGACATCACAAGATGAGAACTTCATCTTCTCTAAGCCCATTTCAATTATTTCAACCTTCTAAAGGCTTCCAATCAACCTCCCAAATCATTCCCCATCATCAATTTTATCACCCAATTCTTCCTTTCTGTTCCCCCATATTGACCCCTAGAACTCCCTTGGGTGACTCTGCAACTGAGGTGGATCTCCCCTAGGCAACCTTTCCTAGAAAACTAGGTGACTGACCCTCTTCAAGTCTAACAACTTGTCTCCAGGTCCGGAAGTGATCTTTAGCCCCTTCTGACCAATTTTAGCCCCTAAAACCACCTACAAAACCCATTCTTCCTGGGTCCCCCATATTGACTTCCAAAAC
The DNA here is from genome assembly GCA_027924645.1 of Cunninghamia lanceolata. Taxonomy (NCBI): domain Eukaryota; kingdom Viridiplantae; phylum Streptophyta; class Pinopsida; order Cupressales; family Cupressaceae; genus Cunninghamia; species Cunninghamia lanceolata. Next base: position 2,860,359 of record BSBN01000334.1, on the reverse strand, counting down.
TCCCCTGGGCGACCCTATAATTTAAGTGAAACTCCTCTAAGTGACTTTCCTTATCAAACTGGGTTACCTGCTTGTGTTTAAACTTGCAAGTTTATCTTCAGTTTAGGCATAAATTAGCTTCATTTTTCTCTAATTTGCATCGTAGTTCAACCCTAACTGAGCCTAGACTATTTTTAACTCATTCTTTACTCCCAAATAGTCTATTCTTAGCTCCAAATGAGCTATTATCTCTCCATCAACCCCATGCTAACTCTATTCCTATCTCAGTAATAATCTTTTAAGGTCTATTCACTCCTCGATCAAACCGGTCCAATCTTCAATCAATCCTATTAACTAATCAATCAAATGAGTTAATTCTGCCAAAGTCTACCAAAGTGTAGAGTACTAACAAGAATGCTAGATTCTCAACTTAACTCTTTGATTTAGATTGCTCATAGTCCCACCGGGCATGCCAAAAACTGTTGTCACTTGGATTTGCACCATGTGTTGAAGGATTTTAGGGCTCCAATAATCCAATGAAACATTGAAATAATCTCTAGGTGTGGGACCTTACAGGGAGATCAAATCTCTAGAGAGAGAGGATGGTTCCTTTGCTAAATCAGAGATTCAGATATTCTTAAGACTAAACCTAATTTATCCACTATTTATGAAAAGAGGAAGAGGGGTAAACTTAGAAATTAATGGAGGTGATACACCAAGTTTGAATATGGAGCTCTCAATGTATTGAGAATACACAAAATAACCAAATAAAACTAATAAACTTACATAGATCTAGTTGATTCTAACAGAGGTATGGAGTAGAATAAAATTGTAAGGAACAAAGCATTCACATACAAATTAATCCTTATTTACACAGTGCTAAAAAACAAGCATGAAGACGTAAAATATGGTGTGTATTTCATCAAAAAGGCAAGGTTATAATAGAGGGCTTTGTTTGAAAATACAGAAGAGAACCAAAAATTCAACTAACTTGCAACTATTTTCCAACATTCATTGCATCTTTTTGATAGCCATATATAGCATTTGATTTACATTTGACCTCAATCATCTGTCACAATAAATTCACCTCCATGGGTTGTTAGAAAAATATCCCTATTAAAGGGAATGTCTATTTGCAAAAATGTAATGCATAAAATATCCTCTTGGATCATGGAGTAGATGAGCAGATATTTGTATCTTTAATGAAAGCAGCTGATTCATCAACTTGCAACAATTAATGCAAAAATATCTAGAGATGGGCTAGTTGAGTAGATCAGATCTACATTAATGGTCGATGAAGAAATTTAAATGAATTTCCCTCCAAAATCTATTTTTTACAGAACTTTTACAACACTTCAAATATCTACATTCAAATATTTAAAGTTTATAATACATTTTTAGGCTCTTTTTTCTTCATTCCTTCATTTTCTCAATTTCTAGAAATATTGACATGAATTTTGCCTTGTCGGCAAAATTTGCATTTTTCAAACCATTTTGTCTTGCTCTCTGCATTTTTCTATTTTCAGTCAGCAAACTCTAAAATTTTAAAATTGTGGTCTGTTACTTCATTTCTGCATACTTTTGCCCTATTGGCAAAAGGTCAATTTTTTGAACTTTCACTGGTTGTCTCCTTCATTTCTATTTTTCGTTATCAGCAAAAATATCTTTTTCTAAACTATTCTCTCTTTGTCACTTTTTGCCCTTATCGGCAAAATATTCAATCTTTGAACTATGCTTGGTTTGTCCTTTCTATCGGCAAAAGTCCGTTATCGGCAAACTCCTCTTTCTTCATCACTTTTTCCCTTGTCAACAAAATCTTTTTTTAACCATTTGGGTTTGCCTTTTTCCTTATCGACAAAGTAACTTTCTGTGAACATGGGCCTCTTTATCAACAAAAGCTCCTTTTGTCGAACTCTTGTCTTTTGCTCCATCCTTTGCCTTATCAGCAATTTATGCTATTAGCAAACTTTAGAACTTTAACTTTTCCTTAAGTTCTAATTCTTATCGATTCACTGATATAGCATTCCTTTTTCATCTTTACTTATCCTTTTTTTCATGTTTCCATTTTGCCTTAACGACAAAAGTGGTCTTTTGTGAATTGGGCTCACTTTGTTGGCAAAATCTTGTTTTGCTAAACCTTTACTTTGTCGATACATTGCTCTTAGTTCGCCTTATCGACAAAATGCCCCATCGGTGAACTTGAAGAACTTTGATCCATCAATGCCTCAGATGATTTTCCTCCATCAGCTCATTTACCTTTTCTTGAACCTCCTCCCTTGGCCTTCCTACCTTATCAGTGAAAAGCCATGTCGGCGAACTTGGAGATTTTGGAACCTTTGAATGGTTCGCAATTTATGCACTCTACTAACAAGACTTCATTTATCCCTCTTTTGCCTTAGACTATTTTGCAAGAAGCACGCCCCTATGCCACTTTTTCGGGAAAATGCCAAGTTGGCGAACTGGTGGAAAAGTGAATCTTTGGAAAGTTCACATTTGATAGACTTCATTGATAAAGGAAAAACATCCTTTACTTAGCCAATTTTCTTGGGCTCTCTTCCTGCTTTGTCAACAAAGCAGCCAGTCAGAGAACTTATGAAAAATGAACCTCACAAGTTCATAAAACCTAAAATTTGCTGATAAAGGGGAAGGAAATATTCCATGCCTTAGTCAAATTTTGTTAGTTCTAGAAACTGAAAGTTTGCTGATAAAGGCCAAAAGTGGGCCAAAAATGAGGTAAAAGCTTCAAATTTTCTAGGTTTTTTTGGGATTTTTGCAAGGATTTTCTTGATGAGTTTTTTTGGGATTTTTACCAGGTAGAACATTGGAATTTGAAGGTTTTATTCTTTGTATAGCTAGATTTCAAGGGATTTGAACAAGATTTTGAAGTTGGGCTATTTGACTATGAGCAGAGGAAAATAGGTCAACAATTCCACAAATCTCAAAGAAGATAAAAATATTGAATTATGGGGGATTCAAAGAGTTGTGTCAAGAGCATTTCCATGTTGTGCCAAGACCACTTCCATAGAGATATGTCAAGAGCACTTCCACTACTCCATCATCCTTCAACTTTTTTCCCGCATTGTATTGATATGTGTCAAGAGTACTTCCACATCACCATCACCTAATGCTACATGTGAATCCAGAGTTGATTCTTAGGGAACTTCTAAAGATTTATCACAACGGAAGATTGATATCGATTCCTTTGCTTCTATAAATTTTAGAGTTGTTTCATAGAAGGCTTCTAGAGAATCTTCAAAGCAAGGCTTCATTGTAGCCACATGGCATGCAATTTTTCACATTTCTCTTTTGGAGGAAAGTTTTTTTCGACAAGGTTTTCTTTCTTTCTCCATCTTATGAGAGATGCATTTTTACATGGATACCTCATCAGGCCTAGTAGCCGGGACCCATCTTTATTGTACCCACCTAATCTATGCTTAAGGGGGGTGTTAGTGTAGAAATACTAATGTTATTATTTACTATTTAATAAGTAATTATTCATATATTTCACACATGGATTTAAGCCACCTTAGGTGGTTATATGTCAACTTGGAGAGTCCATCAAACTCATCAAAGATACTTGTCGACAATCCTTTGCCACCTGGTGGAAACCTTCTTGTCACCTTTAATTGAGTGTTGTAGTCGACTTCTGAGTGGACACTACCTCTTCATCTATTTATGTATAGCTTATTGTTCATAGAACACACTGATTATGTGATTATCTAATTAATCATCTTTCATGTCTTTTTTCTTGTTTGCTCTATTTTGTGATCAGTATTCTCTCAGTCAATCCTAGTTCTAACACTTATCCATCATCAATGTATAGAATTTAAAGACTTAAATGGATGTTTCTAAATATATTATTCAATACTTTAGCACTAATATGGGAAATTGTTAGTTTTTAGGATATTATTTTTATTACATTTTAAGAGCCCCCTTTCTCTTCCCTCTATCTTTATAAACCTTTTCTTTTAATACGAATAATTATATTACCATAGAGTTACAATGGTATGCTAGCAAGTTGGTTGTATGATTCTTCACATAGAATAATATTTTTGTGTTTTACCTCAACAATCATTCCTCATTCCATATTGCATTCACCATCAAGTGATATTCAAGTTTACCCTTTACAATATGCTCATTCTAACTCAATTTCCCAATAGATTTGTGGGCTACAAGTACCATAAAAACCCAAAATAGAAATATTTTATTGCTATCGTTAAATGGAGTTTCTGAACTTCTGTACATACAAATGAAATCAATAAAATTAAAAAGAACATATTAAGAAGAGCATAAGACAACCACCAAATTCCTCTATCCTTTCTGATTTAATGGCATATTTAAATTTTCAATGAGCATTGTGGGCAGTAAATTTAAAACATCTTACTCTTTCAACCCTAACATCTAACTTCATACCTTCCCTATTTTCTATGCTTTGTTAGGGTTGACATATTTGTTTAAAAATGGCTTAAACATTTGTCCACTAGAACAAAAAGATGGTGCAAATGATCTACACCCAAGACTTTCACAATTGCAGCGTGACGAAGTCATTAGTGGCAGAGGATTAACAAAGGAAAATTTCAAATTTCTCTATGCAAAATGAACAAATGTTTATTATGCGACTAGTTCGCGCTAAATATAAATATTGGGCCCAATAATAGAATTGCTGAGACGCGTAGGATAAATAATAGAATTGCAGAGACGTGTAGGATAAATACATTACAAAAAGGAAAAAGTGGGTATTGTATGGCATACTCGGAAGTTGTCGGCAGAAAATATGAAGTTATTTTCCATAGAAAACATTTCAATGCATTTTAAATTCATATAAACAAATATGACCTTTTTAATCTATTTGTTAAACTTTAAATTTTAATATAGATATCTTAAATATATTTTATATATCAATTAAGAGTTATTTTATTTATTTAAAAGTTATTTTATTTATTTAAAAATTATTTTATTTAAATTTAGAACTTTTTTATTTACATGAACATATAAATTTTAATTTTTAATTAAGAATCATTTTATTGCATTATTTATTTTATTTGAAAAACTATTTTTATTTTATTTAAGAATTATTTTATATTTAAGAGTTATTTAATATTTTTATTTATTTTGAAATATAGGTTGGATATGCTTTAGTTTTTATTTATATTTACATGGACTCTATAATGTCACTAAATAACACATCTCATCATGATAAATTGTATTATTGACCTTAAAATTGTTTTGAGGATAGTTTTATTCGTTGTTTTAAATTGCTGATATTCTAAAATTATATTATAAAAAGTCACACTTACTTTCTTGTAGGCTTTTATGTGTCTATAGAAATCATTATCATTTAACTAATTTTATTATTAATATTAGTTCATTATTATTAATATAAAATATGTTTTTCATTAAATTGATTAATAATCTTCATTTATATATAAATGAATAATAATTTTCAAACGAAATTTTTACATTCATTGAACCTTTATTTATATTTGGAAGTTTCATATGAAGCACCTTAAAAAAATGTTGGATTGGTTAGAGGGAATGAAGTATCTTATAATGTACCTCCTTTCTCACTCAAAACAAGTTTTCGTGGTTCTAGGTTTATAAGAGCAATGATGTCCAAATCCGTTTTAAACTAAACTAGTTCAAAAATGGTGATAAGGGTGTGTGATAAGGGTGCGAGATCTTCCTTTTATTTCTTTATCATAGATATAAAATGGATAGCATCTCTTCCATCCTTGGTCAAGATGATGGATTACATATTAAATCTAGTGACATCATGAAGATCTTCTATGATCACTAAAACTAACTCTTCATAAATGATACTGATAACAACCTAGTCAAGAAGATGTTGAAAATGTTGTGGGACACTACAACCCAATGAATATGATGGTGAATTTTAACTCTAGATTGACATCTCCTCATTCTCAAATAATTTGATGCTTTCCCATTAACTATGGCCTAATGTGAAAATCCTAGAAGTGGATAATCTCTTGACCAAGTTCTTCAAAATTTCGTGAGATTATATTAATGAAGATTAAAATAATGTATACTTATGTGAAAATCCCTTCTCTTTTATCACATTCTCTCCTCACAAAACTATCTAGTTTCTTCCCATGCAACTTCTTCAAACATTATAGATATAATCTTTTAATGGTAGCTAGTTTTCTTGTCTCCCTCTTAAGTACATTACATAACCTTTGTACCAAAAGTACCACTTAATCGACATCTTAATTGAAATATAAATATTCTCTCCCTATTTCCAAGTGGATGAAGCTTAGTGCTTCCCTCTTGTATTTTAAGCTCAACTCACAAACTTAGCTTGTACCTTGGAAGTTTTTCTAGTTTGATCTTTCTCTTAGAAGCCATCTTGCTTTCATCTAATCCATCCTATCAGCTACCTCACTTGTAACAAATGGGTCTATCAAAAATATATGTTATGGTTGTAGTCATTTGCTTGTCGTACTTATTTTATTGTCTTCAATTAACTTATTATTATCTTTGGCTACAACTTGTTTTAGAAATCTTCCCTCCATGGTTTCTTAGTCTCCACTCTACTTAAATATCATCCACTTCAATGGTCAAACAACCAATAACAATTTTACATCTCATTAACAATAAAAAGTGGTAAATATTTGTCCTTTTTATTGGGCATACTTGAACTTTGACTGTTGAAATGGATGATATTTAAGAACAGCCTTAGTCTCTCACAACTCAGTTTTTATCTTGTTAGCAAATTATTATTAAGCATTCAAATAAACATAGATACATGGTTGTTTTCTATTCTTGCTTTTTTAAATAGGATTACCAAATAAATAATTTAACTTTTTTCTTCAAATATTGAATCTCTATTGCCTTTGTAAGACTCAATCTAAATAGATATGGATTAGAGAATGTAATTCACTAACATTCAGAATTAAATTTAATAACCTGAAAAAATTAAAAAAGGGTTCACAAAATATGTGATTATATTATTTTCAAAATTATTAAACTCTCTCCTATAAGTTTGGCTTTACATTATAAGTTTGGCTTTACATGATAAAGGCAGATTTAATTACACGAACTTCTAATATAATAGAAATACACATCAGAACATTAAAAAAATGGCCTACCAAATAGTTAGAACCAATGCAGCTATCATGAAATGAAATGCTTTGTTCTTGTTTCTTGAAGTAGCTTTGTTGTGTCTCTTGTAATATCTAGTTTTATTAATATTTTTAAAATATATATTATTTTAATAATTTTATCTGCTCCATTTATAAGTTTTGTTAAAGCCGCTCGAAAACATTAGGGACATATTTATAGTATTATACTATACCATTGGTGGTTGGAATTCAAAACATTGTAACTGAAATTTGAAAGTCAAAAAGTTTTCATTTCGAATAAAATGATAAGTTTTTACATCTTACAAGTCAATCACATTTCAATCTATTTAAGTTTTCGTTTAGAATAAAATGTCCAAGTGTTTGCATGTTACAAGTTAAGTACAAGTCCATGCAGATACTGCATATAATTGGGTACCTTTCCACCCAATTAGTATAGCAGATCCATTGGCCTCAAGAGTATAACATTCTCCATGAGAAAATTGCTCTAGCAATAATCTGGCCTGATACCAGGCCTGATAGCTGAAGTTCATTTCCCTGAATCCGGCGTGTGTAAAAAAACTTCTCCACACATCAGTTCTAACATGTCTAACCCTCCTATCGTTTCCCTCACAGGCTATCATATTTCTTATCTGGCTCACACAGAATACTTCTTCAAACTTGACCCTTCCAGCATCATGTCTGTCTGGCAAGATCACATCCAAGAAATCAAAATAAGTGCTAACATAGAAAAGTACCTCAATGAATCGGTTGTCAAAACAAGGAGAATTGTGGTCAGCTTCAATTTCTGTACACACCATTACCCGGGGCCTTAGATTCTTTATAACATTCATAACACTCTCCAGAAGAATCGGCTTATACAGCAGACTTCTGAAAACAGAGGGAGCATACACTGCAACTACCTCGTCAGGTTTAACGTTGAATAAACCTTCGTGAATCTCCTCCATACTTGAGATCTCCACCAATCTGTACGAAAACGGAACCCCCAAGGGCTTTGCGAACTCGTGAAGTCTTCTTCCGCTTTCTTTAAGTTCTTCGCCATTCATGCCAACTGCTGTGATCTTGAGAAGCTCGAGCGAAGAAGAAGGAGCTCCGGCCAGGGCAAGACTCTGTATCAGCACTGTCCATTGGCACCCGGTTCGAATCCCCAGATCTATCACATGAATTTTACTTGCATATCCCACGGAGTCTATGATTGCCTGCACAGACGTCAATTGCAGCATTTTCATATAAGGGAGCACTGTAGTATAATAAGCCACAATGCCATAAAGTTCGGTTCTATTACAACCACTATCGAAATTGTAGGCAAAATCGAGGGCTGGATTTTGAGGCTTCTTTAACTCATCGCGGGTCTGGCGTTCGATTCTCTCCTGCAGAGCCCCGGAGAAATAATAGCAGATCCTCTGCATGGGGTCTCCCCACTGCGAAGAGAAGTTGCGACACTGCTTCAACAGCCTGGAGGCTTCATCATATTGCTTGTTGCTTATCATGTCTGCAGAGGCGAACAGAAGATGAGCCAATTCTAGTTCGTTCTCGTCTTCCCTTGCGCGAGCAGGAGTGGCAAAGCAAGAATCGAAGCCAACATACGCTGAGCCCTTTATGTACCGGGTGCCCGCCAATTTTATGATTTCTTGAGACGACAGAAGCGTATTGTTTGTGGGTATGTCGTTGCCGAATTTAGTCGGCAGCTCGGTAGAAACATTCTCTGGCACTAATAATTCATCAAACTTCCCTGACATTTTATAATTAGGCGTACCTATTTTTCAGCTCGGTCTCCTGGTCGCCTTCGCCTGGTGCTCAATTTCCGGAGTCGTGTTTTCCTCTTATAGAGAAGAATTAATCATTAACTACTGTTAATCATTAAGAATTAATCATTAACTTCTGTTATTTGCTTTCAAGATATGATAACAATGTTTGTGGGTGATGAGACGCGTTGCAGGCAGAGGGAATATACGGATCGCTGTCCTTTCGGATCCATACAAACAACAAAATACAAATATTTATTTAAAACGTAATAAATTAATTTGATCTGCTTGGGGAGGACGTCCGTAATCTAATGTGAGAGACTCCGTCGTGTTCGGCTGTCGCTGGCGAAACAGCCTTATCTAGTCTCATTTTTACCGTCGTCTAGGCACTTGTTTATTTCTAAAATACACAGTTTTTCTCCGGTGAAACAGCCCTTTCTAGAGTTGGTCTCATTTTTTTCAAATAGACAGTTTTTTCTTCCGCGGAGAAGCCTTTTCTAGACTTAGTCTCATTTTTAGAGTCGTCTAGTCACTTTTTTTTATTCAACATGGGTAAACGCTTTTGACTGGAGCTATGAACCGGACTTACAATATTAGGTGTGTAGGGGGAGATTGGACCTCGTGACCTTGTGCCTACCACAGGAAGCTCTAGTCAATCAAGCCAGTTCCCCTACCAGAGTCATCTAGTCACTTGTCTATTTCTAAAATACAGAGTTTTTTCTCGGTAAAACAACTCTTTCTAGAGTTAGTCTCATTTTTACCATTGTCTAGGCGCTTGTCTATTTCTAAAATACACAGTTTTTTCTCCGTGAAACAACCTTTACTAGAGTTGGTCTTATTTTTACTATCGTCTGGGCACTTGTCTATTTTTAAAATACATACTGTTTTCTCCAATGCCATACTTGCACCTCCAAACTTTTTTGAGAACGACATCCAATATCATAAAAATATGTGGAGACCATAAAAGAATTTAAAGAAGCTTCATGAAAGCAGTATAATCTATTTCTATTTTTTTATTCAAATTCAGATTGGGCAGGTGATTCTTAGAATTGCAAGTCTAGTTCAGGTTATAGCTTCTCACTTGGTTTAAGTCTCATTTGTTGGTCAAGCAAGAAGGTGTCTTCTATTTCTCTATCTTCTACTGATGCTGAGTATCAGAAGGTTGTGAATGTTGCCAATAATCTTTTCACTAAGTTTGGTATCTAGATCAGATGACCATCCGTCATATTTTGTGACAACTAGAGTGCCATTCAAATCTCATGGAATCCGGTCCATCATCATCAGACCAAACACATTGAGATCCACATGCACTACATCTAAGAGCTCATCCATGGCCACATCATCGACCTTCACTACTATCTGACTTCGGAGTAGGTTGCTGATATCTTCGCCAAACCCTTCACTTACAACAAGTTCTTTCATTTGTGAGCTTTGCAGGGGGTGCATGAGGCTTCATTTTTGTAGGGGATTCATCCTCTCACTCAGAGTTTTGACTCTTTCTACTCTAGGGGGTCTATTCTCTGTCTATTTTAGGGTGACGGGGCGGGCGGCTATTCTCTCTTTTTTGGGGGGAGGCTTCTTCTCTTTCAAAGAGATTTTTATGTACATGGGTACCTCATCAGGCTTGATTTTTCCGGACCCATCTTTTTAGCCACTTAACTGCGCTTAAGGGGGGTGTTAGTGTAGGTTTTTATTTCTCAGTTGAGATATTTATTTTCTTTTATTCCTAGGTTTTTCCTACACCTTTTATTAATCTTGCTTAGGTTCATAAAGCATGTTTAATTAAGTGAGTGGGTTATGAGGTGTCATCATCCTACAAGGGAGCACCCATTAGCTATCTTGAGAAGATACTTTCCTATGTTTAGATCGATAGATGGTTGCTTCCTATTTGTTGGTGTTACCACCTCCACCCTCTCCCTTTTCTACATAAACATGCTACCTATCTTGTAGTAGGCATCTTTACTTTTGCATCCTCATAATGTTATTTTTGTTCTAGCATTTGCATTACTCTCGTGGAGACTAACTCTATGTTGTTATTTTGATCTTATATCATTTGCTTTCACAATTTAATATCTATTCGTTTGCACTAGTTTTTTGGATTATTCATCTTTTTAGATTCTAACAGTTGTACTTTGATCTTTCTCTTAGAATCCATTTTGCTTTCATCTAATCCTGCCTATCCACTACCTCACTTGTAATAAATGGGTTTATTTAAAATACATGTTATAGTTGTACTCATTTGCCTGTCATACCTAGTTTATTTTCTTCAATGAAATTATTATCTTTGGCTACAACTTGTTTTAGAAATCTTCCCTCCATGGTCTCTTAGTCTCTCACAAATTAGTTTTTATAACTTATTAGCAAATTATTATTAAGTATTAAAATAAACTTAGATACATGGCGGTGTTTTATATTCTTGAATTTTTAAATATGGTTACCAAGTAAATAATTTCATATTTAGAATTAAATTTAATAACCTGAAAAAAATAATAAAGCACTCACAAACATGATAAAGGCAATTTTAATTACACCAACTTCTAATATAATAGAAATACATATCACAACATGCATAAAATGGCCTTTGGAACCAATGCCCCTATCATGAAATGGGATGCTTTGCTCTTGTTCTTTGTAATTACTTTGTTGTGTCTCTTACAATAACATGTAGTTTTATTAATATTTTTAAAATATATATTATTTTTAGCTGATAGGCTTCATTATGTAAGCTTTTGCTCCATTTTTAGCTGTTTACTGTTGAGGAGTTTCCCCCAAACAATTCAGTATGTCGAGAAACTACCTCCATTTTCTTAGCCAATGGTTTCCCTGTTTCGGTATTCCCAGAAAGGGATTTTTAGATTTCGTTTACTTTATTCACATGTGGCCGTTATTGGAAAAATCAATGACTATTTTTTTTTAATGTTTTTTATTTGAAGCGTGAGAAGTAGGATTACTCATTGCAATGAAATATAAAACCTACTACATAGATATTTGATGCTCATAAATTGGATAGTCCATATGACAATAAGTCTACATACACGAGTTAGGTTTAGAAATTCATACATATTGGTAAATTATATTATAAACAATATAATAAATGATAAATTATTGTTTTGGCTAAAATGTTATATTACATTTCCAGTGATGTTATTGTACATGTTATTGTTCTATATATTTAATTTTTAAATAATTACTTATAAAACTATAAATATCAAAAAAACACAACACTAGCATGTGCTTGTTTAGGACAAGTTGGCGGTGTTCAGGCTAGATGCGTGCCTTTTGTGTGTCACGGTACTGGGAGGTGCTTGGCGAGTAGCATTTAGATTTCAGAGAGATTTACCTTAAGCATTTACGGATAGCAGAACTTTTCAAATGGAGAAAAAATAATTACAGTGAACAATTCATCTTCCCTTCTGCAGCTCATTTTCATTGTAATTTTTTGCTGGTAATTAAACCTCATTTTCATTGTAATTTTCTGTTGGTAATTGAACCTAATGTTTTCCTTTGTTTACTATCACTTTTGCATTCCTTCGGATGATAGAATCTCTGTATTTTTTTAGGAACATTCTAGAATCTTTGGATTTTTTCAGCAACATTCTATAGAGTTCTCCCATCATAAACTAGTCACTTACTCTGTTATTAAGGACTATAATTCATATAAACAGTGAGTAATTTTGCATTCCCAGCTAGATTTAGTCATTCTAACATAGTTTAGGATTAATTTTGGTGTCTATTTTTGTTTTCTCTTAGAAGAGGAAAAATTATGATTGGAACCTTGTGAATTTTATAATTGAAAAGAAGAGTGGTGGTTCATTCTTTTGCTATTTAAAATGGAACTTATCAAATGAAATTTTTATTGCAAGTCAAAATTGTCTACTTACAACTAGCTTGCCAAGCAACCCATAATAATTGGCTTTTCGAATAACCAATAAACCTTTTCCAGTTTTAAACCATAAATGGCTTCCCAAAAATTGTTTGGAAGTGTTCTCATCAAAAAGTAGGACAAATTTTATCATGATCCACTCAAATGTTTTGCCACCTTCACAATTAGAGGGATTCTACAAAAGAAAATGATAGAGGGCATCCTAGAATAGGATGCATGTAAATACTTAAAGGAACAATATTTCACATGCATTCTTTAGCTAGAAATGAATGGAACAACTATAGAATATGTCCCCTTTGTCATAGATGTGCAACTAGAAAGAAGCTAGCTAAAGACTAAATTATATATTTTTTAATTTGAAAACAAAGAACCCATGGCTTCAAATATCAGTATTGTTTTCAACTTTGGCAAATCTTTTGAAGAGAAACCAAAACCCCGTTGTACACTAGTTGAAAACACAAAGGAAGGCAAAATGTAAGTTGTTTTAAGCTTCTCAGTCATATATGCAGTTACACTTTCCAATACCAAATATGTGTTGTATCTTCATTCTCAGAATACTGTATAAATTTTAAGTTAAAACATTGAGTAGAAAGGCTATAGCACTGAATATAAGTTGCCAGGAGGCTTAAACATAGTTTCCTTTCTGATACCTAGAAGGTTGGGATTTGGCACTACAATTCTTCACATAATTTCATATGCTTGTACAATATGAAAAATTAAAACGCCAAATCACTCTTCTCTAAAACAAAAATTAAAACCCAAATCCATTGTTCATTTATCCAATTTCCTTCAGAACATTGATTAGCACTTTCCATCATCCATTTGAAGCTTAAAAAAAAGTTGTGAATTAATAAAGGAGGGCATGCAATTACTAGCCAAATGCAACTGTGAGGGCAACTATCAGATGTGTAGGTTTTGCATGCACTAAACAAAACACATGGGCTTTTTTATTGTCTCAACAACTTATAAACCATAGTGGTGTATTTCAATTATACCAAGAGGCACTTGTTTTAATTCCTTTTTTAAGTCCTTATAGCTTCGGCTTAACATGGGCCACCTTTTTTGTTATATAAAAAAATTTACTATCACTTTTCTTTCACTTTTTATTTTGTTTTCATTTATTTATTTCTATTTTTAATGATATTCTATTTGTTTTTTTATCTGTATATTTTTTAATATGGTTTATCTAGTGATATTCATTTATATATAAATAAACCATATATTTAACTTATACCATGGGGCACTTGTTTTAATTCCCTTTTTAAGTCCTTGTAGCTTTGGCTTAACATGGCCCACCCTTTTCGTTATATTAAAAAAATTACCATTGCTTTTCTTTCACTTTTATTTTGTTTTCGTTTATTTATTTCTATTTTTTAATGATATTCTATTTGTTTTTTATTTGTATATTTTTTATATGGTTTATCTAGTGATATTGATTTTCATTTATATATAAATAAACCATATTCTATTTCTATTTTGAAATGGAAATAGAAATGTAATCCTTTTATAGTCTACGGTATTGGATGATTTGGTTTCGGTTTAAAAGGGGTTTATAGCATATGAAACTACCTCGTACTCTTATATGAGGAGGTGCCTGCTTCGATTGCTTAAATGAGCTATACATACTCTACCCCTTTAGAATTTGAATTTGTGACCTTTCTTTTGAAAGAAAAAGTTCTTCATCATTAGGCTAACATAGTAGGTTTGAATTAAACTGATTTATTGTACTTAACTACCTAGGTGTACTTCACCTGTAGGAACAAAACTTAAAATCTAGTTATTTATTGCTAATTTGTTTAAATCTATAAAATTATATTAAAATAAAAAAATGAGGTTTTGATTATTTTTATAGTTAAATTTAGAAAAATGATTGAGATTTATAAAGGAAATACTTTAATTATAATATTGCAAAATGCTTTTATTAGGAATAAAAATTAGTTTTAATTTTTACTTTTTTCCAATTAAAAAGAAATACGAGAGAATTACAAATTATAGATATCTGTTCCTATTCTCAATATTGTTGTAAATTTTGTGATACTCTACTTTTGTGCATATTGTTGGGAATTAAGATGTCTCGACCTTGGTAATTCCTTGCATTAGTTTGATTGTATTTATTTATTCATTGCCTATGATGTAAATTAATTGTAAATTATATATTATCATTTTGTGGGATGTGGCACGGTGATGTGTCATCCTACATGGAAGATGACAACATGTAATTTTGTCCTCACATGAGGAGATAGGTGTCCCACTTTGTGGTAGGAGCATTTTTCCATGTGTTGGCATCTTGGATGTTGTGTAAGGGAATATTGACCAAAATGGTTATGACGGATTCCTATGATGAAGTTATGATATGTAAGAGTCAAAAATAGAAACTTGTAAGATAGGTGAAGACATGTGTCGAAGAGCATCTTTAAAAAATACATCTTTGGGTGCCCCAAAGTGGACTCTAACATGTTGTAAGAGAATATGCTATTTATAGCCTATGTATGATAGATTCTCTTACAGCTCTAAGTTGTAACTACTATGATAGATTTTATGACTATTATAAGGGTCATAAGAGCATCTGTCATAGCCCATTTTGGAAACAGGTGACCTCTTTAAGATGGGAGCTGTGGACAAGTGTCAGATACATTCTACAATGTTGACCAAGTGTCCATAGGCATGGGTTTTGGTCTATGAGGCCAAGTTGGATGCCCATCCCAAGATAGAGCCAATTCTACCTTGTATATTCTATATAAACAGGTGCTTGGAGGAGTTGTAGTATGTGATTGACAGGTACAATTATGTTGCCAGATTGACTCCAGACATGAGTGTCGAAGACTATTGAATCTTGCATTGCAAGTGTATTGTAAACCATTTTCAGTTTTGATAATACATTGTGCAGGTTTCTGAGTGTGGGGTTTTTCACCCGATAAGCATTTTCCCCACGATATATATTGTCTCTCATCCTTTGTCTTCATTTTGTTTCTATGTGTATTGTTGCAATATCTCTGTTATATGTTTCATATTTCTGTAATTGTAAAGATTAAATTGAATTTGCATAGCTCTCCCCTCATTAGATTAGTGTAGGAAGTGATTTCCGCACACCTATCTTCCTTTCAGTTGGTATCAGAGCTTGATCACCTTTGGTCCTAATTGTTGGGTAGGGGTTTTTTTAGCTGATCTTAAGTTGAGTGGGAGTCTGTGCAGAGTATTCTAAATCTTATTGCAGAAAGGAGATGGAAAGCACATCTGGAAGGATAGAGGTGGAGAAATTTAATGGCACTAATTTCGAGCTGTGGAAGCTCAAGATGGAAGACATGCTTGTTGATCGAGACCTCTGAGAAACTATCAGTGACACAAAACTAGCTGCAATGTCACAAGATGATTAGGATCTCAAGGATCGAAAGGCTAAGGGTCTCATAAGACATAGTCTTGTTGATTCTATCCTATTAAATGTCCATGAGGAGGTTACTGCAAACTTGATTTGGAAGAAATTCAGAGATGTGTATCAAGCCAAATCCCTAGTTAACAAACTTTTTCTAGAAAGAAGTTGTATTCTCTTCGAATGGAGGATGGAGGATCTGTTGCAGAACATATGAATGCTTTCAACATGTTGGTTGCACAATTGACATCTATTTGTGTGAAGATGGAGGAGGAGGATCGATGTATGACCTTGCTTTGTTCTTTGCCGGACTTGTGGGATCATCTTGTCATGGCTATTAGAAGCACCACATCCACATTCAAAATGGATGAAGTGGTTTCTTCGTTGTTGTCTGAAGAGATGCAAAGAAAGTCTTCTGAGGTAGCCAAAGAGGCTCTTGCAGTTCATGGAAGACCCAAGGAGAAAGGGATAAGAGATTTGGTCACATTGGTGAGAAGGGTCTTAGAACCCTGAAAAATAAAAACCTTGTTGAGGGGTTAGATGATTGTGATCTTGAGTTCAACTTTTGTGAACATTGCATATATAGAAAACAAAACCATGTTTAATTTTATTCTAGCTCTCATATGTCTTCTAGTGTGTTGGACCTTGTTCATTCTAATGTATTTGGTCCTGTTAATGTTCCTTCATTATCAAAATCTGCATATTTTGTATCCTTCATAGATGACTACAATAGGACATAAATTTATTTTCTCAGAAGAAAATCTGAAGTCTATAGTAAGTTTAAGAAGTTTAAGGCCTTTCCTAAAAATTAGACTGGTAAAAGGATTAAATGTTTGAGAACTAACAACGGTGGTGAGTTCTATTCTATGGAATTCAACAAATATTGCAAGGAATTTTAGATTGAAAGACATAAGACAACTCCATATACCCCGCAACAAAATTGAGTTGCAGACACAATGAATAGGACACTGATGGAGAAGGCTAGGAGTATGCTTAGTGGAGCTGGCCTAGAACAAAAGGTTTGGGTTGAAACTATTGCCACTGCTTGCATTCTGGTAAACATATCTACTACATCAGCTCTTGTTGGTAAGACACCCATGGAGGTGTGGTCTGGTAGAAAGCCTTCAGTAAGGCATCTTTGTGTTTTTGGTTGAGGCATATGCACATGTGCCTAGGGAGAAGTGGTCAAAATTGGAGAACAAGGATGTTAAGTGTATCTTCATTGGCTATGGTGTCAGTGTGAAAGGATACAAGCTTTGGGATCCTGTTGCTGAAAAAGTGTTGTATAGCAGAAGTGTCATCTTCAGAGAGCTTACACCTTCTTCCACTATTTTACAACTAGAAGAAAAAAAAGAAAGAGGATGTTGTTCAATTTCTTGTTACCCCTGAGAAGATTGAACAAAAAGACAATGTTGGACCTGATGATGAGGAGAGCTCTAGCAGCTCTGAAAGATCGGAAGAAGAAGCTGAACCTCAACCTCAGCCATTGAGGAGGTCTACACGAATAAGAAAGCAACTTGAGAGGTTTGGTTATACATTACTTAATTCTAGTTGTGCTTATGCTTTGATTACTAATAGTGATGAACCTAGAATTATATCAGAGGATATGGATATGAAAGATGTGGGTTCCTGGAAGGAGGCGATGGAGGATGTGATGGCTTCTTTGGAAAAGAATCAAACTTGGGACTTGGTGCCTTTGCCTCCTAGATGGAAACCTATTGGATGCAAATGGGTGTTCAAGAAGAAATTTGGTGCAGATGGTAGTGTTGAGAAGAAATTTGGTGCTAGATTGGTTGCGAAGGGGTATTCACAAGTGGAGGGTATAGATTATGGTGAGATCTTCTCTCCCGTTGCAAAGCTAACATCCATTCGATTCATATTATCTCTTGCAGCAACTTATGACTTAGAGGTGGAGCAGATTGATGTGAAGACAACTTTTCTTTGTGGTGATTTGGAGGAAGAAATCTACATGTCACAGCCAGAGCATTACATGGTGAAAGGTAAAGAAAATTTGGTTTGCAAGTTAAAGAAGTCTTTTTATGGTTTGAAGCAGTGTCCTAGGAGGTGGTACTTGAAGTTTGAAGCCTTTGTGTTGTCAATTAGATTTGTGAGATCAAAATTGGATCATTGGGTGTATTATAAGTTTGATGGTGATCGTGTTCTCATTGTTGCACTATATGTTGATGATATGTTGCTGATTGGGAAGGGTAAAAATATGATTTCTAATTTTAAATCTCAGTTGTCAGCACAGTTTGAAATGAAAGATTTAGGGGACAGCTAGGTACATTTTAGGAATGGAAATTAGAAGAGACAGAGCCAACAAAAAACTTTGGTTAAGATAGAGTAAGTATGTGAAGACCGTGTTGGATAGGTTTAGCATGGTATATTGTAGACCATTGTGTGTTCCTGTTTCTTTGGGTACAAAGTTGTCTGTTAATGATTGTCCAAAATCTCCTAGTGAGGTAGAGAACATGAGCAAAGTACCTTATGCTAGTGTTGTTGGTAGTTTGATGTTTGCTATGGCCTGCATAAGACCAGACATTGCCCAAGTAGTGGGAGTCCTTAGTCGATTTATGGCTAATCTTGGATGGCTTCATTGGGATGCAATTAAGTGAGTGTTCAGATATTTGAGGGGTACTTCTGAGTATTCCATATGCTATCATGGTAATGTTATAGGACCTCTGCATTCTATTGATATTCATGGATTTGTGGATTTAGATTAGGTAGGTGACATTGATAGTAGGAGATCCACCAGTGCTTATGTGTTTACACTATTTGGTGGTGCTATTAGTTAGATGAGTAAGTGACAACCTGTGGTTGCTTTGTCCAGGATAGAAGATGAGTACATGGCAGCAACTCATACTTGTAAGGAAGTCAATTGTCTTAAGAGATTGTGTTTAGATATTGGTGTTGATGCAGGTCAGATTACGATCAGTTGTAATAGTTAGAGTGCAATTTTCCTTGCAAAGAGTCTAACTTTTCATGCCAGAACAAAGCATATTAATGTACAGTTTCACTTTGTAAAAGACATGGTAGAGGATGGGAAGGTAAATTTGGAGAAGGTAGATACTTTGAAGAATGTTGCAGATGCATTGACAAAGCCAGTGAGCATGGAGAAGTTTAGATGGTGTTTGAAGTCTATGGGCCTCTCAGTCTATAGTAGTTAAATCATGTTTTTCTAGTGGCTCCTACAAGGTGTTCGACAAGTGGGAGAATGTTGGGAATTAAGATGTCTCAAATTTGGTAATTCCTTGCATTATTTTGATTGTATTTATTTATTCATTTCCTATGATGTAAATTAATTGTAAACTCCATATTGTCATTTTGTGGGATGTGGCATGGTGATGTGTCATCCTACATGGAAAGATGACAACTTGTAATTTTGTCCTCACATGAGGAGATAGGCATCCCACTTTGTGGTAGGAGCATTTTGCCATGTGTCAGCATCTTGGATGTTGTGTAAGGGAATATTGACCAAAACGGTTATGACATATTCCTATGATGAAGTTATGACATGTAAGAGTTAGAAATAGAAGCTTGTAAGATAGTTGAAGACATGTGTCGAAGAGCATCTTTGAAAAAGGTATCTTTGGGCTCCCCAAGGTGGACTATGACATGTTGTAAGAGAATATGCTATTTATATCCTGTATATTATAGATTCTCTTATAGCTGTAAGTTGTAATAGTTATGACAGATTCTATGACGGTCGTAAGGGTCATAAGAGCATCTGTCATAGCCCATTTTAGAAATAGGTGACCTCTTTGGGATGGGAGCTATGGACAAGTGTTAGATAAATTCTACAATATTGACTAAGTGTCCATAGGCATGGATTTTGGGCCATGAGGCCAAGTTGGAGGCCCATCCCAAGATAGAGCCAATTCTGCCTTGTATATTCTATATAAACAGGTGCTTGGAGGAGGAGTTGTAGTATGTGATTGATAGGTACTATTATGCTACCAGATTGACTCCAGACATGAGTGTCAAAGACTATTGAAACTTACATTGCAAGTGTATTGTAAACTATTTTCAGTTTTGATAATACATTGTGTAGGTTTCTGAGTGGGGTTTTTCACCTGATAAGGGTTTTCCCCATGATATATCTTGTCTCTCTTCTTCGATCTTCTTTCTCCTTCTATGTGTATTGCTTCAATATCTTTGTTATATGTTTTATGTTGATGTAATTATAAATATTAAATTGAATTTGCATAGCTCTCTCCTCATTAGATTAGTGCAGGAAGTAATTTCCACACACTTAGCTTCATTTCACATGTTGAATTTGTACATGATATATTTTATTTGAACTTTGCTTATTAGTTTTCTTCTTGCAAATTGAAAACCAATGTTTTGTCCTTACTAGAAAATGGAACCAAAACTAACTCCAAACACAAATCAAATGATAAGTGTTAGGGATGTGCTTACATCTCCACAACTTCAAATTGTATCTTTCCAAAAGCTCCTCACTCTTGGCCAAGTACCTGAGTGGTATAAAGTTGTACTCTCTGATGAGGTTCACTTGCATGTGGCCATGCTTCCAGGAATGTTTAGCCAGTGCCTTTTTCCAAAACCATAATGATTGGTTCTATAGTGAGTCTCACGCATTATGTCTACAATATTAGTAGAGATACAAGGTAGGCTAATATTGTTATTTACAATGTATTTTAATAATATTGCAGAAATACACTACATGTTGCATAGTATTTAAACATGTTTTTTGCTCCTACCCTTATAGGACAATAGTAATATCTAATATGGATGTTTCCCACACTGACCATAGGGTAATTGGGGAGCCTAAATTTCTCTTTAGATCACATGAGTAGCAAATGGAGTCACCTACACAAAGCCTACCAGTTCACTAAAACCTTGCATTTGGGATAAATATGCCTACATGACAAGAAGTTGTTTCTAAATGCATAACTCCTATTAAGGGGTTGAATCCATATCAGGGGAGATGGACAACAAAGGGTCATGTGACAGCTAAAAACAAATGCACAAGTTTAATACAGTGAGAAGTAATGGACAAGTTTTCATTTTTGACATGATGGATAACAAATGAACTAAAGTTTGTGTAACTTGTTTCAATGATATAGTGGAGATGCACTATGGTAGGGTACATATAGGTTCAGTTTTATTAATTTCTAGAGGTGTAGTCCATGATGCAAACAAGGCCTACAACAAATTGAACAGTCGTATAGAGATTACATTTGATTAGGGTTCAGTTCTTCAGTTATGCGAAGTTGACCTCTCACTTCTAGCATAGACCTTCCAGTTCATAACTCTAGCTACACTTAAGGAAAAAGAGAAAAATATTCTTATTGATTCCATTGGGGTTGTCTTGCATGTTAGTGACACTTCAACAATTAATGCAAAGGGATGGGATAGAGGTACTTCATCATAGTGTCAGTCTACAAGACATGTTAGGTTGTACCATTGATGTTAACTTGTGAGGTCATGTTTTCCAAAAAGAGGGGGATGAGCTCAAAAAATTAAAGGACTCTCAAAAAATTATTGTTGTTGCGATTAGGAATGCTCATGTTTATGAATTTAATGGAAAAGTCCTTAATACTACTTTCACAACTGTGTTTCTTGTAGAACCTCAAATTATAGAGGCAAATGCCCTAAGGCATTGAATAGATGCAGAAGGGATAAATATTGCTTCCTCATCGATGAGTTCTCCATTGCTATCCAACTTGCCCAAGAGGATGTTAATTTAATCATTTTTGCAACATTTTGAGTCATCTGCACAACCTCTTCAATCCATTGTCAAGGCAACAATAATATATGTAAAATCAAGTGCCTACTATTATCTAGCCTATCCATTTACAATTAATGGTAAGGAGTGCAAAAAAAATCCTTCAAAATGATTATGGCACTTGGTATTGTGCAGCGTGCAAGGTTTCACTTCAAGACTACAATTATTGGTACTTTCTCTAACAACAAATTGAAGACCACACTAGAAGTATTTGAGTTGTTGCTGTAGACACCTTAAAATGTCTTTTACCATCAAACTGACTCCCGACATCCCTAAACATACCAATTTTTATTCTAACCAATTAATTAAATTTTTATTTAATTAATTTATCCATTCATCACCTAATTTTACACCATTTTATCCCCAAAAATTGAATTAATTCTATTAATTCAATAGTTCAAACTTTAGCCAATTGATTTAATAAATATGCGATATTTATTTAGTCGATTTCCCACTCCTCTCTAAATCTAATTAATTAGCTAAATCATGTTTAACTAATTAATTCAACCTATTAATTGACCTATCCTTACCCTAGGTAATTAAATAGCTATTATTTAATTGCCTACCCTAGCCTACCTCATCCTAGCCCTAGGATTAATTAAATACAACCTTATTTAATTAATCTTAAACCTCTTATTAAGATGGTCAAATCCTTCTTAACACCTTTCCCTACATCCTCCAAATAAAAAAATGGAATATATCCACATAAGTCAATTTTTTATTTAAATAAGTCCCACATCACAATTAATTCCTCTTACAACCCCTTACCTATGCCATGCCTCATTTATCTCCACTTATCCCCAAATGAATTTTTAATTCATTTACCATTCCCCATATGAATTTTTAATTCATACATATTCCATCTCACCCAACCTCATTTAATTCTTCCTTTTCCCAAAATGAATAAAAAATTTACTTTTATTCCTAGCCCTTCATTCCTCCAAGAGCAAATCTGGGCCCTCCACATCACTTTCATCCTCCACCATTGATCTTCCAAACCAATCTCCACCCTTGGATCAAAATCCCTCCAAAAAACCTATAAATAAAACCTCTCCAAAGCCATTTGGAGATCCAATCTTTAAGTAATGTTACCATGTCCAAATGTCCATTGAGCTAGCATTGTGAGTTGCAATTGAGATAGAATATTTCACATTTTATTCATCCATTAGGGTATATCTTGTCTAGGAGCTCTTGGGTGCAAAGCTTCATTCCCTTTTTGATGAGATTGGGTTTTCATGTCTATGTATAACTATTTATTTTGATTATGCATTTGGTTTGTGTTTTTACCAATGAATTGTAGACACCTAAAAATATCTTTTACCATCAAACCAACTCCCGACATCCCTAAACATACCAATTTCCCTTCTAACCAATTAATTAAATTTTTATTTAATTAATTTATCCATTCATCACCTAATTTTACACCATTTTATCCCCAACAATTGAATTAATTCTATTAATTCAATAGTTCAAACTTTAGCCAATTGATTTAATAAATATGCAATATTTATTTAGTCAATTTCCCCCTCCTCTCTAAATCCAATTAATTAGCTAAATCATGTTTAACTAATTAATTTAGCCTATTAATTGACCTATCCTTACCCTAGGTAATTAAATAGCTATTATTTAATCGCCTACCCTAGCCTACCTCATCCTAGCCCTAGGATTAATTAAATAAAACCTTATTTAATTAATCTTAAACCTCTCATTAAGATGGTCAAATCCAGATTAACATCTTTACTCACATCCTCTAAATTAAAAAATGGAATATATCCACATAAGTCAATTTTTTATTTAAATAAGTCCCACATCACAATTAATTCCTCTTACAACCCCTTACCTATGCCATGCCTCATTTATCTCCACTTATCCCCAAATGAATTTATAATTCATTTACCGTTCTCCATATGAATTTTTAATTCATACATATTCCATCTCACCCAACCTCATTTAATTCTTCCTTTTCCTAAAATGAATAAAAGATTTACTTTTATTCCTAGCCCTCCATTCCTCCAAGATCAAATCTAGGCCCTCCACATCACTTTCATCATCTACTATTGATCTTTCAAACCAATCTCCACCCTTGGATCAAAATCCCTCTGAAAAATCTATAAATAGAACTTCTCCGAAGCCATTTGGGGATCCAATCTTCAAGTAATGTTACCATGTCCAAATGTCCATTGAGCTAGCATTGTGAGTTGCAATTGAGATAGAGCATTTCACATTTTATTCATCCATTAGGGTATATCTTGTCTAGGAGCTCTTTGGTGCAAAGCTTCATTCCCTTTTTGATGAGATTGGGTTTTCATGTCTAGGTATAACTATTTGTTTTGATTATGTATTTGGTTTGTGTTTTTACCTTTGATTTGATTCACCTAATCACATTGGCATGCCCAATGGGACCTACAAGGTCTATATATAATCAAATTTTGTGAGTTTTTATGGTTGAGACGTGCTTTTACAGGTGCAGCGCTATCTACTATGCATAGTGGCACTATCTTTAGTGAGTATTGGTGCTATTTATTGTTCTAGTACTATTTTGTAGAGCATTTTTCTCTCTCAACTCTCACTCACAAATCCATCTAATCTCTGGTCTTCCTATGGTTTTTTAGGGTTATCTGCTCTCTATTTTGCAGGAATCTTAAATAGAAGAAGGGGATGTCATGCAAATTTTTTTTTAAAGACTAAACATGCACTTTAGCTTTCATTTGGTCTTGGCTTTTCATTTGCTATACTAACAAGACTAACAAGCCCTTGGTCTATGCAGTTAGATCCTCTGTTTCAGTCAGGAAAAGCTCCATTTTGCAGGGCAGACACATTCAAGCACGTATTGGCGCTATTAGCACCCAGCGCAGCACTATTCACAACTGTGAGCAGACCACTTGACAATGTGCGCAGTGGCACCTTATTATACCCATATTGGCACTATTTCATATTTTGACGCCTTCTATATCTCATTGTAGCGCAATATTCTATTCTAGCACCTTCTGTATAATGTTGTAGTGTGATCTTCTAGTTTGGCGCATTCTGTATCTGATACTAGCGCTATTTGTTGAATCAGTGCTATATGTATTGTAAATCAGTGCCATTTGTCTAGATTGTAAGGTTTTTCTATCATTTCTGTCAGTAGCGCCATTGCTATCCGCAGTGGCGCCATTAGGTCTCTGTTTTAACACTATCTTTAGAGACTGAGTTTGCGTTCTGTGTAGGGACTGACAAGTGGTTTGTAGGTCATCAACATCATTTTGCGGACACTAACAAGTTTTTGCAGGGTGTTTATCTTTAGTTTAGCAAACACTTTATTTGGGGAATTAAAAAGAACCCTTGCATGTTAGCTTAAACAACATTTTGATTTGGTGCAATAAAAAATTGATCAACAACCAACAAACAAATCTTTGTGTGTGTGCCTTAGTTTAGAACAAATATTTGAATTTGGTGTTCTAAAATTCACAAGTGTGTGCCAACAACTCTATCAAAATATTTCAATTTTGGGCTTTAAAAAGAACCACAAAGTGCATCAATAAACTCATTGGATTAAAAATAACAACAATCTGCATTCTTCACTCATATAAACAAGAAAACCAATCTAATTTGTGTGAAATGTTTTTCATAATTTTGTTGGTAATGTGAAAAGTGTATGCTCTTCCCTCGCACCATTGGTGACATTGGGAATCAAAAGCTTTTCACAACACTTGCACAAATCACCCCCAACATAATCCAAAGAACTAAAATGAACCTTGTTTAGTGTGATACAAGCACAAAGAATACGTATGCTCCCCCCTTGCATCTTTGTATGAACTTGGGGATCAAAAGTACTTTCTTGGTTGTGTTGCTTTTGTTAATCCTTAGAGAGCCTACCACCTTGCTTCGAAAGGTGGGAATGACCCAAGCAGCAACAAGCAAAAGCCAAGCTCTTTCAAGCTGCTATATAAAATAATGTGTTTGTGATGAAAGTCACAAACAATAGGTGTTGTTGTGTCATACCAGCAGCCAACCTCCCCCAAACCCTCAAAGGCATAACCCTTGGAGGTTGGGAGACTCCATAATGGAGAGTAGCATTGTCACATGTATGGCCACCTGAACGAATGCACTTACTACGAACCTTTGTTTAGCAAGCCAAAAACCTTCTATTTATTGACGCATAAGGGAAACCTTTGAAGCGGCCCTGATTCATGCAGTTCTTAGCTGAGGTAGCAGGGAGAAGCCTTCGTGGAAACCTAGATCTTGGTATGCATGAGAAGTGTGTGCAATTGTAAGGAGGAGATGGTGCTACCAAGATCCTAGAGCTACTCTCTTTGAATAGGCGCAGCTAGGGTATTCAACAAATATTGTCATATCTTCACCTTAGGTTGTGCAAAGTGCTTGTTTAACAAAAAATCACATCTTTTCACAAACAAAATCTTGGTTATTGTGTGTTAATGTGCTTAATTTGTCTTTCAAAACACTTGCCAAGAGATAATAAAAATCATTTGATCAAACTTCATATCAAAACAAATCCAAATTTGACATCAAAATCTATCTTTTTCAGAGCCTCGACCAACACTGCCCTATTTTAGCACCATCTCTGTTTGCTTTTGGCACCATTTCACCTATGAATTGGCACTATTTGCAGATTGACTTTCCTGAAACTGAGACCAATTCCATTGTGATCTTTAGGACTTGCTTTACCATAATCCATATTTTATCTTTCAAAAAATCCATCAGTACCCCATCCATTTTCTCCTCAAATTTTCTAAATCATACCTTCATTTTGACCTTAGAGAATCAATCATTATCATTATTGGACCCTTCGCTATATCAAATCCACTCAATTTCGTATCCATTCATCTTCATTGATCTTTGCATACCTTTTTGGACCAAAACAAAAAAATCCTTGTCACAAGAAATCATTCCAAAATCCAAAAACGTATCCAAAATCTTCCAAATCAAAACACCCATAAAAAAGTCTCATCAAAATCCAAAACTCGTCATCCCTTTGAGCTAAGGCTAGATCTAGATTTCATCTTTTACATCATATTTTTCTTGAAAAGTCATTAGTCAACCTTTCAAGTGAAATAATCATCCTTCTTTGTGTAAGGTCATTAGTCTACCCCAAACAAAGAGAAACATCCATTTATGCGACACAAATCTAGATCTTACTTGAACTCATTCGTTGACCATCAAATCCTTTTGAAAAACATCATCCTAATCTCTCATATCGAACATCAAAATTGAAACATCAAAAATCTCTTCCATCAAACCACCCTCAAGCAAACATCATCCATCATCTACCCTTTGGTCCAAATTTGTGCAAAGGTCAATACCGTCCATTCTTATCATCCTTAGATTAACACCTTTTGAAGACTTATCGATCTTTCATCACACTACAATCATCTCTTCATCTTCTTCTCTACTCCATCTCACTACCACATCCATCTTTAGGTCCAACAATTTAATCCAAATTCTCTAAGGTCTCCATCCCCATTTCACTCCATCTCCAAAATCAAATCCATACACTTGCATGCCCATAACTAGATCACAACACAAGAAAAATCAAGCAATGGCAGAACAATATAAGGGCATAGGAATGCCTAATACCAATGACAACAACATACCAATCAACCAAACATACAATCTACCTATGGTCTTTCAAATCCTAACATATAATCCCAATGACCCTTCTATTTCTTACAACAACCACCGCCACCAACACAAAATGTCCCCACCATGTCCCAAGATGATCTAGATGTCTTGAACTTTACACAAGATGTTGATAGCATGGACCTACTCAACAAAATCTTAAGGTCTGATCCAAATAGATATCTCGATTATCTCCTCAAAATTGGTGCTCAACCACCCCACAACACGACATCGTCCCAACCATCCACCTCTAATGTCAATCCTACCACATCCTCCCAACCATCTACATCAAACACCCAACCTATCATCTCACAAATCTCAACTCCTACCATAGCTACCACCACCACAAGCTCTAATGTCACCACATCTACAATCCCCGCAAGTGTCTCCAATCCTACCACCTCCCAACCCGTCATCACATCCACTACCACAACTACCATAAACTCTTCTATTCCACAAGTCACCTTGGGCATACAATGGAACCTCACACACACAAGTGCTTCCACAAGTGTGCCTCCACTTAACCCACAAACCATAGCTTACCTAAGACACTTCTCTTCACAACTACCTTAGAATACGACCAACTCATCCAACGCCCACCCATCTAACGTCAATCCGTCCAATGTCACATATCCACATAACCCCATAGCATCATCAACACAACATAACCCCAATCCCCAAATACATCCACATATTCTCCAACAAACCCATGCCTATCAACAACAACTCGCACAACTCAACTAAAACACCACCCACAGTACCAAAATGCAACCTCCCAAAACCTCCAACATCAAACCCCACCTAATCTCCAACACCTCATCCATCAACAAATCTACACACCCCAACCACAATCAACACTGGATCTCACAACTGTTGTACATGCCTTGATGCAAAAGGTAGACGATATGTAAACTGGGGGTAAGCACAAGCACTATTCCTTTGAGGATATTTGCCCCTATCCATTTGATCAGACATTGTACATGCCCCCTTTCCCCAAGAATTTTGAAACGCCAAAATTTGACAAATACAAGGGAAAGGGAGACCCTAGGGATCATCTTAGGGAGTTTTACCTCACTTGCTTAGAAGTCTCAAACAACGATACATACCTAATGAGACTATTTCCAAGAAGCCTCAGTGATCAAGCTGTGGAGTGGTTCACACATCTTCCCCCGGGCATTAGGTCTTTCCCTGAGCTCACAGAAAAATTTGTGAATCATTTCTCCTATAACTTTGAGCATGAAATATCTATGACTAACCTTTGCAACACAAAACAAAAAAGCAGAGAATCCTTTGCTTCTTTCTTGCAGAGGTGGAGAAGCTTAGCAAGCAAACTCTCTTGGCCAATTCCTAAAAAACAACTTGTCACCATGTTTGTGTCTAACCTCAATAAGGAAATAGGGTTCCATTTACAAATCCTTTGTGCATCTACCTTTGAAGAAGTCATCGACAAAGGTACAACCATCAAACAGGCCCTCATCACCAAGGGCTCGATCAAATTATATGACTACAAGTCCAACAACAACAGCAACAACAACAACAACAGCAAACTCAACATCAACATCCACAATACAAATAACAACAACAAACTCAACATCAACGTCCACAATACAAACAACAACAACAACACGCAATAAAATGACAAGCCACGCCATTGGGGGAAGAATAAGAACACTTTAAATGACGGTGTCATGGATGTGAAAGCCGTCCAACATGTACAAAATCAAACACTTGCACATACCTATACCACCAATGTAAATAACCCAAGGGGGCAAAATAAACAAAACAAACCTCGAAGGCAATTTACACCCTTAGGGGAACCCATCGAGGACATCCTCGATAGATGTCTCAAGAAAGGTTTGATAACACTCCCACCTGTTAGACCCTGTCAAGAGAATGAGCTCAAAGCCACATGGTACAATGAAAATGATTATTGTGACTACCACTGCATTGTGGACCACAAAACCACTGACTGCATGAAACTAAAGCATTACGTCCAAGATCTCATAGATCAAAATCAAGTCAGCCTTGATTAAAGCAACCAACCACTCAGAGTTTACAAGGATCCACTACCCAACCATAATCAACGCTCCTCATCCAATCAAGCATACAACATCACCCCAGCACCCGCATCCTATGACTCTATCGTAGGGCTAATAGAGCCATCATCTCACCATGTCAACATAATCACCATTCAGGCACAAGCACCTGATTGCGCTGTTGCAACCCGTCGTGGCCATGTATCCATCTGCACAGCCCCTACCATGGAACAAATGCCTACATCCACATCAGATTCCCTACCCCCTCATCCAACCACACGTCCATCACCTACCAATCAGTACAACCTCCTAGAGCATCTAGGAAAGACCCCTACAAAAATATCCATACTTGAGCTGCTCCGCACATCACCCCTTTACAAAGACATCCTTAACAAAGCACTCTTGGAAACTCAAGTTCTCGCCAACTTGAATGTGACTGAATTCCAAGCCATGGTAGGACATATCGCCGCACCTCACCATCTCACATTTTTAGAAAAGGATCTTCCTGCTTCTGAACGCTTACACAATGATGCCTTACACATTGAAGTCCGTATCCACAAGCACATCATCAAAAGAGTCTTAATAGATGGTGGCTCCGGCCTAAACATATGCACTCTTAAATTATTAAAACACTTGGGATACTTAGATATGGTTGTAGACACCAGTGAGTGCATCACAATCAAAGGATATAATGACACCGAATGGCTATCTGAAGGCACCATCAAGCTCCCTATTCAAGTGGGATAGAAAATACTGGAAACAAAATGTCAGGTCCTTGATCTTGACCTCCCCATACAACATTCTTCTTGACCGACCATCTATCCCTGCCATGCAAGTGGTCCCATCTACATTCCATCAATGCCTCAAGTTCCCTCACAATGGCACGGAGGTGACCATCTACGCCAACCCCCACCCCTTCCAATACTGCAGTTTCTTGGAAGGCCATGACCACACCTTCTTCCCATACAACAAAGCCACCACCAAAACCAATCCAACAACTTTCGCCTCATACATCGACCCCACCAACATTGCCACCACTTCATCCCAAACACCACCACCACCTGAGGTTAAGATCAAGCTCACTGACATGGGATGTGGGGAATATGACCTACACGGTACCTTTTGTGTGGGCTCATTACCCAACCCTAAAATGTTTGGCATCCCAAAAATAGAAGCAACCAACACAATAGTCATCAAGTGTAAACCATCACCCATCTTTGAAAAGAAACATCTCCTAGATCAGGACGTGCACAAAGATATCTCATCATGGCTATATAAGGACGAAGAATCTGAGCAGGAAGCTCCTACCATACCAACAGAAATCTATGGTAAAGGGTCTGAAATTGTCAAAAACATGGGCTATAAAGGACAAGGTGGTATCGGCCTTCATAAATAGAGGATTGTGGAACCAGTCCAAGTGACAAGAAATCCCTATGCACAAGGGTTAGGATGTGGTCAAAGACAATGTATCCTCACTACCGGTGAATGTATCTTAGCCAAGGTTGCTACAGTTTCCCTTGAAGTCGATAGCATCAATGAAATGAGCCATCAAGACTCCTTTAGTGACTTTGCTAATTTCTTTGACCCATCCATATGCACCATCTACATAGTCACCACCCTAGCTTTATCATCCAATGACTTACCACTTGTATAACCGGACCTCATAGACTAGGACCAACAAGGACATCATGTCTTTAACATAGCACCAAACGATGAGGCCATCGCTGAAATGATGGGGGTTAGAGATCACTTCCCCCTAGGAGATCACAGAGAAGGATACATCATGGAACTTGATACGCATGCCTATTTCAGGGAGACAACCCCTGCTTCCAGTCATAAAAACATAAAAATTAAACATGGATTTGATGGTGAAAACTATTCTGTGGCAGTGTCAGATCCCAAAAGAGAAAAAAGAAAAGACATATCTCCTAGTGAAAACCTCCACGAGGCGCTAGGAGATGAAACCATGGGCCTTCCTGAGATAGACAAGGTTTATCTAGATAGGTCACTGTCCTAGTAGAGCCAGCCCAAGAGATGAATCTTGGGATAGAAGAAGAGCCGAAAATCACTTTCAGGGTAGAATCTCTCAGCACAGTAGAGCAAGAAAACTTCCTAGCATTCTTCAAACGTAGAAATCACAATTTTGCGTGGACCTATGCAGACATGCCAGGGCTTGATCTCGCTTTGGTAATCCATCACTTGGCAGTAAACCCTGATGCGAAACCAGTAAAGCAGAAGCTTAGAAAATTTAATCCTTAGGTGGCCCTCTTAGTCAAAGCAGAGCTAAAGAAACTACTGGATGTTGGGTTCATTTGTCCAATTGATTATCTCGAATGGGTTTCCAACTTAGTACTAGTAGCCAAACCTGATGGCCAAATCTGCTGTTGCACCAACTTCTGAGATCTCAACAAAGCCTACCCAAAGGATGAATTCCCGTTGCCTAACATTGACATGATAGTGGATCTCACGGCAAGACATGAGATTCTATCCCTAATGGATGGCTTTTCAAGGTACAGCCAAATCTGGATCACAGAAGAGGACCAACATAAGACAACCTTCATATGTCCATGGGGGATGTACTACTGGGTGGTAATGCCATTCAGTCTAAAGAATGCTGGAGCCACATATCAAAGAGCCATGACTGTCATCTTCCATGATCTTTTCCACCACATCATGGAAGACTATGTCAATGACTTACTAGGGAAATAGAAGACAAGGGAAGAACACCTAGATGTATTGGCAAAAATCTTTGACTGATTAGAGCAATACAATGTTCACCTAAATCCAAAGAAGTGTGTCTTTGCAGTCACCTCTGGAAAACATTTGGGATACATAGTCTCTAGAAGAGGAATTGAGGTAGATCCTGCAAAAGTCAAGGCCATCACTGAAATACCTCCTCCAAAAACACTAAAACAGCTAAGAAGTCTATAGGGGAAACTCCAGTCCATTCGTCGATTCATTGCTCAACTTGTCGATAAATGCCAACCATTCCAACATCTACTCTAAAAAGATACAACTTTTGTATGGAACACTTAGTGTCAGGCTACTTTCGACCAGCTAAAAGATTACCTAGCCAATCCCCTTGTTCCAACTCCATCGAGGCAAAGAGAACCCCTCCTGTTATATATCTCAGCAACAGAGACAGCTATCGGAGCCTTACTAGCACAACACGATGAACAAGGGAAGGAAAGAGCCATCTATTACATCAACCGCACCCTGATCTCATATGAGTTAAACTATACACAAATTGAACGAGCATGTCTGGCCCTAGTATTTACTACACAAAAACTAAGACACTACATGCTAAATCACAAGACCAAGCTCATCGCCAAGATCGATCCACTAAAATATCTACTAAACAGAGCTGCACTTACTGGGAGAAGGGCAAAGTGGGTCATGATCCTCACTGAATTCGACATCGAATATACTGAGTGAAAAGCCATAAAAGGACAGGTTATCGCTGATCAGCTGGCTGAAGCACCCATTCCTACAGAATATCCTACACTGGCAGAATTCCCTAATGAAGCCATCTTGACCATAGCACTGGCAACAGAAACATGGAAAATGTACTTTGATGGATCATACACACATAGAGGCTCAGGGGCAGGCATCCTATTTGTTACCCCTCAAGGCGACAACATCCCTAAGTCCTTCAAAATCACATTCCCATGTACCAACAACGTGACATAATATGAGGCCCTTATCACAGGTCTCTAAATGGCAATCAAATGATGAATTGAGAAGTTGACGGTGTATGGAGTCTCTCAACTGGTCATCTGGAAGGTAAACAATGAGTACAAGACCAAGGATGATAAGCTCCTGCCTTATAAAAAGATGGTCGATGACTTCAAAGACCACTTCGATGACATCCACTTTGAGCAAATCCCAAGGTTAAACAACAAATCTATAGACACCATGGCCACCATCAGATCCTTGCTCAACATGAAGAAAGACAGCAAGAAGTGTGAGTTCCTAATAGAACTCCCTATCCCAGCATATGATGTTCCTCAATCGGAGCTAGTATGCAAAGTCATTGGTCCCCTATCCTTGTGGTATCAAGAAACCTACCTATACCTCCACGATAATATCATCCCCCCTAACCTATCCACCTCACAACGAAAATCTTTCATCCACCGAGCCTCCTGCTTCATCCTTGTAGGAGATACCCTATACAAAAGGAGTCTTGATGGCAGACTTTTACGATGTTTAGACTCTAGGGAAGCTAAAGCGGCCTTGCAAGAGGTACATGTAGGTATGTGTGGGGCACATTCAAGTGGACCCGCTTTTGCTAAAAAGATTTTGAGGATTGGATACTATTGGCCAACCATGGAATGGGATGCCTATCGGTTTATCAAAAAATGCCTACATGTCAACAGCATGGAGATCTCATTCATGCACCAACATAGGAATTGCAACCCATCACGACGCCATGGATTTTCTCACAGTGGGGACTCGACGTCGTAGGGAAAATACATCCCCCATCCTCCAATGGCCATTAGTTCATAATCACTGCTACCGAGTACTTCACTAAGTGGGTGGAAGCAATACCACTCACCTTCACCACTGGAACCTAGATATGCAAATTCATCCTCCATTATATTATCTGTCGCTATGGTATCCCTCATTCCATTGTCACCAAAAATGGAAAACCATTCAAGAATCAGGAAGTTTGCACTTTGTGCAAAAAATTTCAAATCCAACACCACTTCTCCACTCCATATTACCCTCAAGAAAATGGTCAAGCTGAAGCTTCAAATAAAACCATCCTACGCATCCTAAAGAAGACAGTTAATGAAGCTGGCCATGACTGGCACCTCCAACCCAACCCCACCCTATGGGCCTATGGCACAAGCATTCGCACCCCCACAGGAGCCACTCCATTTTCCCTAGTATTCGGATCTGAAGCCATTTTACCTATTAAGGTCAAGCTCCCATCCCTAAGAGTATCCCTGCAAAACATAATCAATGATGAGGAATACCGAGTCACACGGTTGCATCAGCTAGAATTACTAGATGAGAAATGTATAGAATGCATTGAACGACCTGCAGGCCTATCAAAATTGCCTCAGAAGAAGCTACAACAAGAGGATCAAAAACCAAAAATTTGACGTAGGTGACCTTGTCCTTATGGAAAATCAGAAGAACTTGCAAGAGCTTCCTAAGAAAGGAAAGTTTGAACCCAATTAGCTAGGACCTTATGTCATCACAACCACCTATGGATCAAGAGCATACCAGCTTGCAACACCTGAGGGGCAGCCTCTGGATGAGCCTATGAACATCCTACATCTAAAGAAATCTACGTATAACCCATTGGATACCCCAATCAAAAAATTGAAAAATTGAAGAAAATCAAGAAAAACTTGAGTGCAATAAAAACTTCCAATGGTGAAAATCACCTTGGTGATGCCTTGGATAAGTACCATGGTGAAAACGTGTTTCACATGCCATGTGTAGTGGTTGGTTCTACCATCTAATAAGTCCTCTTTCTGTCACAATACTCTATATCACACACATCCCATGGCTTGGAATTCTAAAACATCAAGTCCTATCACCCATCCCACACTATCCCATCCAAAGGTTAATCCATGGAATGGGGATCCTTGTAAGCTTCCCTTTGTACAGTGTAAAAATCAAAAAATCCCAAAACAACACAAAATCAAAAAATCCCAAAACAACACAAAATCAAAAAATCCCAAAACAACACAAAATCAGAAAATCCAAAAAACAATACAAAATCAAAAAATCCAAAAATAATGCAAAATTAGAAAATCCAAAAACAATACAATTCACCGCAAATCACCCCATACATTGATCTCACTGTAACTCGCAACCACGTACATCTATCAATCCTCACCATCACAACCATCCTAAACCATTTCCACATCATCAAGTCATACTAGAACTACATATTCATTTCGCCTGCATCTTGAAAGTACCTTCATCCCATGGACACAGGGTATGTAGGCAGTCTGGAATACAAAGGAAGTTTCCAGTACTCAGGTACCTATGATGCACCCATCCAACCCCTTTGGATGGACCCCATTCATTGAGCTTGCTGAACCCAATAAAGGATACACACGCTAAGTATACGCTTGAAGCATGTTCCCTAATGCAAAAATCATCAATCAACATACCAACTATAATCCCACACATAGCCTGACTATCCTTTTGCGTACCTTTCAAAAATTATCCAACAAAATCCAACTGATTTGTGTCCTAGGATATATCATTCCTACAATGGACAAGAATCTGTCATCCTATCAACATGTATCTTGGTAAGAATACACAAAGGCTATTTGTATCCTTTTTGTTGGTCTTTTTGATTATTGATTTTTATCTTTTTGTCTCACTCTAGGCCATCTCCAAAGCTACCTTGATCTCATTATATCATGGCAAGTGGCGGACAACACCTAGAGTTGACATGGTCATTGCTTCTGTATGCTGTGCTTGTGGGTCGATTCCATTACTCCAAGAATAGTATTCATATCTTGAAGCCTGGGTCAGTTCTAGCATGATGTGTCCCATTTGCATATACATGCTTCAAAACCTTATATGTACTATTCACACTCATCGCTATGAGTCCCCTTCCTAGGCTAGGCAAGGTTATACTACCTTGGGCACGCATGAAATAACCCTATTGTTTGTGGGTCTAGTCCATGCAATCGTGGGATATATATCATCACCTAGGTCATTTCATACCTTTGTGAACTGTATCCTACATTGCTATAGTAAACTAAGAAATTCTCTCAATTAATGTTATGCAACTACTATTACTAGCTCAAATCATCATCCTAATCAATTATACCATCTGGGCCTAGATTTCATAACCACCTACCCCCCTCACCTTACCAAATCCCCTCACTAATCCCACTCCTCTAACTAACTCTCACTCAACACATCATGAACCAAACCATATCCCCCCTCAATGATGTGGTGTTCATGACCTCACAATTCCCTCATTCCACCGCTCCCAATCCTATCTGTACCCCATCCATCCACCCTTATCCTCTCCCCACCGATGCCTCTATCGCACAGCCCCACCACCAAGGGTCCAACAACGAACATCATGTGTATCAAGACTTAATCATCTCACACATTACCTAGCTTGCATCTCACATATCATAATCATTTAATATGCATTCAATTAGGTTCAGTTGCATATCATCTCATTAGGTTCATTTTAGAATCTTGTAGTTGCATATCATCTCATCAGGTTCATTTATAAATATCATTTAGTTTACAATCATTTTGTTACATTGCATAATCATAATAAAAAAATATTTAGCTACATATCCATACATAACATGTGTTTATAAGGATAAACATACATTTCCATTACATCACATTTGACATCCATAATAAATGTTTATTAATCTGAACATTTATTTTGCATTATACATCATAGGCCAATAGATCACAAATATGCATATATCACAATAAGTAAACCATCATTACATCCATCATACTACATCAATAGGTACATCCATAACATCAACATAATGCATTGCATTGCATAAACACAACATATCTATAGCATATAATCCATAAAACATACTGTATTAATCATCATAGAGCATCATCATAATCATATAATATCATCATATCATATATCATCATCGCAAAAAAAGTACATCACTCGTATATATACATAAAAAAAATATAATGTCGTGATACAATGCCTCTAAGGGCTAACATGATACAACTATCACATAGAGGATCCTCTCTCTGATGCACTGGGAGAGCCTGGCCTTGGTGGTGGTTGCGGTCCTATCGGTGGCCATGGCTGTGACTGCAGCCGAACTTGTACCTATGGAACCTGTTGGGGCACGTGTGATGGGGGACCCATCAACTACTTCATGGACTGAATAGATCTAGATCTATGTGACCTGGATGCCCTCAATCCACTGACCTGACTATAACTCAGTGCATGCTGATCTGCCGGCACTATCGCGTAATAGAGGCCCCGATAATACTCCATCCACCATCTGGCCTTTGCCAACACCCCTTATGCCTAAGACAGCTGCCCCTGTACCTGAGACAACTGTACTTGTACCTGATATAACTATGACTGTGCCTGAGATACCTGCGTCTGCATCAATGTCAAAACTGGGGCCATACTAGCACCTGAAGCCTACAAGCTACCCACTGTAGCCTCTACCTGCTATGCCCTCACAAGTGCCACATCCCTCTCTCTAGTCAAAACCACTAAATAACCCTGAGCTTGTGCTAACTACGCCTGCAATGCAACCACCTGTCCATCTGAACCATCCAGTAAAGCCACTGTCCCCCACAGCTGCACCAACTCTACCTCACAGCTCTCTAATGCCTCCTGCAGGCTGGCCACCTATGCTTGCAAAGTCTTAATCTCCTCCTCCCCACCTTGAGCCCACCAACAGGATGCCGACCTTTCAACTTCTACCTCTTCACCTGCCCCTGAAGGGCCTGCCTCTGCCTGCTGCCTTGCTGTGAGAACCTACTGCTACGCTACCTGTGGTGGGGGTAGACCCCCCTATCCACCCTCGGCTATCCCCTACACTGTCAAGGCCCTCTATTCCGTTGCACCACCCCAATATGAACCTGCTCAATAGGCACCTGCTGTATAGATGCCTGCTATCTCACCTGCTGTTGGGGCACCTGTCTAGTTGCTGCTGCGGCTAGCACATCCATCGGTTGCCCATCCCTCCCAACCACCCTCTCCTCTCCATCCCCTCCAAACTCCATGATGTAGTCTACAATGATCTCCTCCCCCTCCTCCAAGAAATCATCTCCATCAGAATCATCATCCCCATCATCCTCCGAATCATCATCCCCTGAACCCGCTGCCTCCTCCGGAGGGACTACCTCCTCTAATGGATCAGTGAATCACATCAGCCACCACATCTGCCACCATGTACCATATGTAGGAGTAGTGCCTGCATCCCTAAATGTGCTCTGCCAATCCCACTGCAATGGCCACAAAGCTACAAAATCCTCCAAAGTGACCTGGGGCTATATGGCTGCAGGCCAAAAATGTGCATCCCGATGGGTCCGTGCAAAGATAGCCATCTGCTACGGTGTATCCTGCCGTAACCCAAACTGTCGCATCACTCACAATGGTAGATACATGTCTATAATATGGTCTCCTCGACCTATCAGGTATTGCTGCTTAAAAGTAAAAGGCATGTGGACATCATCATTTGACCATGGCTCTACTCTGATGTACGGTCGCCAGGTCACCCAAAGAACATCATCCAGCATCCATCTCCAATACCGAGCTTATCCAGTATAGGTGTACTCGACATCCTGATATAAGAATACAAAGGCCTCAAATGGACGGCGATAGTACCCACATATCGGCTGTGTAACTACAATGTGCTCCCAAATCCATGTGTAACAGAGTAGCCTTGGTTGATAGAGCTGAATCATAGTGATAAACGACTATGTACATCTCATGATATAGCTGTGCTAGCATTGACAGTCCCCAGGCATATATGGTCTTATGAATGACCATCCCCCCGATCATCTCCCCACAACCAACTGGAAATCCCCTGCCCCTCTTATTAGGCATCACTACCCCTCCAATCAATGCACACAGGAATAAGGCAAAGGGATCTACACCCACTGCTAGTGTCCCCTCATAACTCATCTCCCTCCCATCTGCTGATAAAATAATATGATCCTGGCCAAATACTCTAATCAAGGCCCTCCGTCCTCTCCTTGTGTGGTATCTCACCCGACAGCCATGAATAGGTAGCTTGAGGATGCGATAAACATCCTCAAAAGTGATAGTAATCTCACTAGTCAACAACAAAAAGGTGCACATCTTCGGCCGATGCCACTCCACTACTGCTGTCATCAGAGCTCTATGAGCTCGCAACACTGGCATCGACGCCATTGTCAAGAGCCCCAACCTAGCAAGTCCAGCCTGAGTGGCATCATCAAACTGATTGAATAATGTCATCACTGATGGCACGCGTCACTCCCACGAGGACACTATGAACGACCTCGTCTCCTTCATCCACAACATTCTAGTAAAAAATCTACCTATCTTTTTTCCAAATCACCCCCTTTCTTCTAAAGTTGAATGCCAAAATCATTTGGCACCAAAACAAACCATGCTTCACGCATTTTAAAAATAGCACTACCACATCTCCCTAAGGCGCTATTACAGATAATAGTGCCACTGTACAAGACACTTCGCGCCACTTTCAAAAATAGTGCTATTGCGCAAGATACCTTGTGCCATTTCACAAAATGGTACCACCCTAACATTTGGTGCTAATCTAAGGAATAGCGCCAATTCTTCCAAATGCACATATATCACATATTGCACTAATTCCCTACATAGCGTTAAAATAAAATATAGCGCTACTACTCACAATAGCGCTAGTCGAGAACATAGCTCTACCCTTGTACCCATTTGGCACTAAAACGCCAAACCCTAACCACTTTCAAACATTGCACTACTACAGATGATAGTGCTAAAATGCTAAGTACATGGTGACAAACCACCTCTAATCTACCCTAGCGGATAGCGCCAATCCAGAGGATGATGCTAATCCGTGTTCTTTTGCCATTGCATGACCTTATGATAGCGCCACCATTGCAAAACCTAATTCCTGAACCCAAAAAATGTGACAAAATAAAAAATTCACAAAGCCAAGGTTAGGCCCTACCTGGGGGCCAGCCTTCGGTGCCCAGCCAAATGATTGGAACTGCTCAGAAATGTCTCGAAGTCACAGGACTTGGGTGTTGCGCTCTTCCATCTCTCCTCTGCTCCTTCTCACCAAGTCAATATGTGCAAATGTGGCACTCTTAGGGCCCACTTGTCCTAATATAGCATGCCATATCATCCCCCCGCCCACTCTTTTTCCCCTCCAGGGTGCAGATCCCAACCTTTTTCCTCTGTTTTTCTTCCTATCATCTTCTTTTTCCATCTTCTATCCAAACATCGCTCCTGTCACGTCATTTCGAGAGCTTGCATGACAATTTTTTGTTTCTTCGGCAACCTCTTAAGAGGGCATCCCTCACCCATCTTATTCCTTCCCGGTAGCTGGGGCAAATTCTTTCTTTGACCTGACACAACTTCCCTGCTAGGTCCTGATGCCACATCAAAGAGGGGCAAATGTAGACACCTAAAAATATCTTTTACCATCAAACTGATTCCCGACATCGCTAAACATACCAATTTCCCTTCTAACCAATTAATTAATTTTTTATTTAATTAATTTATCCATTCATCACCTAATTTTACACCATTTTATCCCTAACAATTGAATTAATTCTATTAATTCAATAGTTCAAACTTTAGCCAATTGATTTAATAAATATGCAATATTTATTTAGTCAATTTCACCCTCCTCTCTAAATCTAATTAATTAGCTAAATCATGTCTAACTAATTAATTCATCTTATTAATTGACCTATCCTTACCCTAGGTAATTAAATAGCTATTATTTAATTGTCTACCCTAGCCTACCTCATCCTAGCCCTAGGATTAATTAAATACAACATTATTTAATTAATCTTAAACCTCTTGTTAAGATGGTCAAATCTAGCTCAACATCTTTCCCCATATCCTCCAAATAAAAACTTGGAATATATCCACATAAGTCAATTTTTTATTTAAATAAGTCCCACATCACAATTAATTCCTTTTACAACCCCTTACCTATGCCATGCCTCATTTATCTCCACTTATCCCCAAACCAATTTAAGTGATTTACCATTCCCCATGTGAATTTTTAATTCATACATATTCCATCTCACCCAACCTCATTTAATTCTTTCTTTTCCCAAAATGAATAAAAGATTTACTTTTATTCCTAGCCCTCTATTCCTCTAGGATCAAATTTGGGCCCTCCACATCACTTTCATCCTCCACCATTGATCTTCCAAACCAATCTCCACTCTTGGATCAAAATCCTTGAAAAAATCTATAAATAGAACTTTTTTTCTCCATTTTTCTTCCTGTCATCTTCTTTTCCCATCTTCTATCAAACCTTCTCTCCCGTCGCATCCTTTTGAGAGCTTGCTTGAAAATTTTTTATTTCTTCGGTGACCTCTCGAGGGGACATCCCTCACCCAGCTTATTCCTTCCTGATAGCTAGGGCAAATTCTTTCTTTGGCTTGACACCGCATCAAAGAGGGGCAAATGTAGACACCTAAAAATATCTTTCACCATCAAATTGACTCACGACATCCCTAAACATACCAATTTCCCTTCTAACCAATTAATTAAATTATTATTTAATTAATTTATCCATTCATCACCGAATTTTACACCATTTTATCCCTAACAATTGAATTAATTCTATTAATTCAATAGTTTAAACTTTAGCCAATTGATTTAATAAATATGTAATATTTATTTAGTCAATTTCTCCCTCCTCTCTAAATCCAATTAATTAGCTAAATCATGTTTAACTAATTAATTCAGCCTAATAATTGATATATCCTTACCCTAGGTAATTAAATAGCTATTATTTAATTGCCTACCCTAGCCTAGCTCATCCTAGCCCTAGGATTAATTAAATACAACTTTATTTAATTAATCTTAAACCTCTTATTAAGATGGTCAAATCCAGCTTAACACCTTTCCCCACATCCTCCAAATAAAAAATTGGAATATATCCACATAAGTCAATTTTTTATTTAAATAAGTCCCACATCACAATTAATTCCTCTTACAACCCCTTACCTATGCCATGCCTCATTTATCTCCACTTATCCCCAAATGAATTTTTAATTCATTTACCATTCCCCATATGAATTTTTAATTCATACATATTCCATCTCACCCAACCTCATTTAATTCTTCATTTTCCCAAAATGAATAAAAGATTTACTTTTATTCCTAGCCCTCCATTCCTCCAAAATCAAATATGGGCCCTCCACGTCACTTTCATTCTCCACCATTGATCTTCCAAACCAATCTCTACACTTGGATCAAAATCCCTCCAAAAAATTTATAAATAGAACCTTTTTCCTCCTTTTTTCTTCCTGTCATCTTCTTTTCCCACCTTCTATCCAACCTTCACTCCCATCACGTCCTTTTGAGAGCTCGCCTGAAAATTTTTTATTTCTTCAGTGACCTCTTGAGGGGGCATCCCTCACCCATCTTATTCCTTCCTAGCAGCTGGGGCAAATTCTTTCTTTGACCTAACACCACTTCCCTGCTAGGTCCTGATGCCACGTCAAAGAGGGGCAAATGTAGACACCTAAAAATGTCTTTTACCATGAAACTAACTCCCAACATCCCTAAACATACCAATTTCCCTTCTAGCCAATTAATTAAATTTTTATTTAATTAATTTATCCATTCATCACCTAATTTTACAATATTTTATCCCTAATAATTGAATTAATTCTATTAATTCAATAGTTCAAACTTTAGCCAATTGATTTAATAGATATGCAATATTTATTTAGTCAATTTCCCCCTCCTCTCTAAATCTAATTAATTAGCTAAATCGTGTTTAACTAATTAATTCAGCCTAATAATTGACCTATCCTTACCCTACGTAATTAAATAACTATTATTTAATTACCTACCCTAGCCTACCTCATCCTAGCCCTAGGATTAATTAAATACAACCTTATTTAATTAATCTTAAACCTCTCATTAAGATGATCAAATCTAGCTTAACGCCTTTCCCCACATCCTCCAAATAAAAAAATTGGAATATATCCACATAAGTCAATTTTTTATTTAAATAAGTCCCACATCACAATTAATTCCTCTTACAACCCCTTACCTATGCCATGCCTCATTTATCTCCACTTATCCCTTTTAATTCATTTACCATTCCCCGTATAAATTTTTAATTCATACATATTCCATCTCACCCAACCTCATTTAATTCTTCTTTTTCCCAAAATGAATAAAAGATTTACTTTTATTCCTAGCCCTCTATTCTTCCAAGATCAAATATGGGCCCTCCACATCACTTTCATCCTCTACCATTGATCCTCCAAACCAATCTCCACCCTTGGATCAAAATCCCTCCAGAAAATTTATAAATAGAACCTTTTTCCTCCTTTTTCTTCCTGTCATCTTCTTTTCCCATCTTCTATCCAACCTTCGCTCCCGTCACGTCCTTTTGAGAGCTCACCTGAAATTTTTTTATTTCTTTGGCGACCT
This sequence comes from Cunninghamia lanceolata, assembly GCA_027924645.1. NCBI lineage: Eukaryota > Viridiplantae > Streptophyta > Pinopsida > Cupressales > Cupressaceae > Cunninghamia > Cunninghamia lanceolata. The sequence continues at coordinate 2,816,762 of BSBN01000334.1, read as the reverse complement.
CTCGAGGGGACATCCCTCACCCATCTTATTCCTTCCTGGCAGCTGGGGTAAATTCTTTTTTTGACCTGACACCACTTCCATGCTAGGTCCTGATGCCATGTCAAAGAGGGACAAATGTAAACACCTAAAAATATATTTTTCCATCAAACTGACTCCCGACATCCCTAAACATACCAATTTCTCTTCTAACCAATTAATTAAATTTTTATTTAATTAATTTATCCATTCATCACCTAATTTTACACTATTTTATCCCCAACAACTGAATTAATTCTATTAATTCAATAGTTCAAACTTTAGCCAATTCATTTAATAAATATGTAATATTTATTTAGTGAATTTTCTCCTCCTCTCTAAATCTAATTAATTAGCTAAATCATATTTAACTAATTAATTCAGCCTATTAACTAACCTATCCTTACCCTAGGTAATTAAATAGCTATTATTTAATTGCCTACCCTAGCCTACCTCATCCTAGCCCTAGGATTAATTAAATACAACCTTATTTAATTAATCTTAAACATCTCATTAAGATGGTCAAATCCATCTTAACACCTTTCCCCACATCCAAATAAAAAATTAGAATATATCCACATAAGTCAATTTTTTATTTAAATAAGTCCCACATCACAATTAATTTCTCTTACAACCCCTTACCTATGCCATGCCTCATTTATCTCCACTCATCCTCAAATAAATTTTTAATTCATTTACTATTCCGCATATAAATTTTTAATTCATACATATTCCATCTCACCCAACCTCATTTAATTCTTCCTTTTCCTAAAATGAATAAAAGATTTACTTTTATTCCTAGCCCTCCATTCCTCCAAGATCAAATCTGGGCCCTCCACATCACTTTCATCCTCCACCATTGATCTTCCAAACCAATCTCCACCCTTGGATCAAAATCCCTCCAAAAAATCTATAAATAGAACCTTTTACCTCCTTTTTTCTTCCTGTCATCTTCTTTTCCCATCTTCTATCCAACCTTCACTCCTGTCACATCCTTTTGAGAGCTCACCTAAAAAATTTTTATTTCTTTGGCAACCTCTCGAGGGGGCATCCCTCACCCATCTTATTCCTTCCTAGCAGTTGGAGCAAATTTTTTCTTTGACCTGACACCACTTCCCTGCTAGGTCCTGACGCCATGTCAAAGAGGGGTAAATGTAGACACCTAAAAATGTCTTTTACCATCAAACCAACTCCTGACATCCCTAAACATACCAATTTCCCTTCTAACCAATTAATTAAATTTTTATTTAATTAATTTATCCATTCATCACTTAATTTTACACCATTTTATCCCCAACAGTTGAATTAATTCTATTAATTCAATAGTTCAAACTTTAGCCAATTGATTTAATAAATATGCAATTTATTTAGTCAATTTCTCCCTCCTCTCTAAATCTAATTAATTAGTTAAATCATGTTTAACTAATTAATTTAGCTTATTAATTAACCTATTCTTACCTTAGGTAATTAAATAGCTATTATTTAATTACCTACCCTAGCCTACCTCATCCTAGCCCTAGGATTACTTAAATACAACCTTATTTAGTTAATCTTAAACCTCTTATTAAGATGGTCAAATTCAGCTTAACACCTTTCCCCACATCCTTCAAATAAAAAATTGGAATATATCCACATAAGTCAATTTTTTATTTAAATAAGGCCCACATCACAATTAATTCCTTTTACAACCCCTTACCTATGCCAAGCCTCATTTATCTCCACTTATCCCCAAATGAATTTTTAATTCATACATATTCCATCTAGCCCAACCTCATTTAATTCTTCTTTTTCCTAAAATGAATAAAAGATTTACTTTTATTCCTAGCCTCCATTCCTCCAAGATCAAATCTAGGCCCTCCACATCACTTTCATCCTCCACCATTGTTTTTCCAAACCAATCTCCACCCTTAGATCAAAATCCCTCCAAAAAATTTATAAATAGAACCTCTCCCATGCCATTTGGGGATCTAATCTTCAAGTAATGTTACCATGTCCAAATGTCCATTGAGCTAGCATTGTGAGTTGGAATTGAGATAGAGCATTTCACATTTTATTCATCCATTAGGTTATATCTTGTTTAGGAGCTCTTGGGCGCAAAGCTTCACTCCCTTTTTGATGAGATTGGGTTTTCATGTCTAGGTATAACTATTTGTTTTGATTATGCATTTGGTTTGTGTTTTTACCTTTGATTTGGTTCACCTAATCACAGTTGCTTTTGATGATGCAGCAAATGCACTATTGCAAATTTCTGTAAAGGACCTTTACATGCTCCAGTATAATGTTAATGTAGATCAAAGTCCCAATGTTATTATTAATAGTATTGATTTAAAGCAATTTATTTTCAGATTATCAACTAGGAATGAACTGTTCAACTTTGAATCAAGCGTTAAGTCAACAATTTTCAAATTTGTAAAAATTGATTACCAGTCTAAATGCACGTACTTGCTCTTTCAGATATTAGAAATGTCCATACATGCATAAACCAGCTATCATTTTTGTGTTGTAATTACAACTTAACGATAAATGTTTTCTGGCCACATGTATATAAGTTGTATATATTTTTGTTGTCCATCACTACCTCCGACTACTTCTTTCTGCAGTCCATTTTTGCTTTTGTGTTGTACTTGGAACTTAAAGATATTTCTACTTCCCAACTAGTTCTTTCTAAAGTCCATTTTTTATTTTAAAAATGTTATATTCTTTGCTTAAATGCACTCAATCTTATTTCCTTGGTTTGTTTTCCAATCTTTCTTACTACGTTGGCTTGCTTTTCCGTTGTTCCCCTACATGTCATCATCAGGAAAAAGTGCAATCAGATGTATATATGTGGTACATATATTCACTATTCATCTATACTTTCGACTGTTTATTTCTGCAGTCTAGTTTTGCTTTTGTGTTGTGCTTGGAACTTAAGTATATGTACTCGTTATTTTTGAAGTCCCTTTTTTTTTTAGAAAAATGTTATGTTCTTTGTTTAAATGCACTCAATCTTAATTCCTTAGTTTATATTTCTATCTTCCTTACTGATTTGGCTTGTTAATTCATTTGTTTTCTTTCCTAGCTTACTTATTATGTTGGTTTGATTTTTTATTGTTCCTAGGCATGTCGTCATCAAGAAGCAATGACAATGAAAGTTATCTATGTGAACAACATCATAGAAATTAGTTTGACATAACTACTGATATGTTGGTGACCCAAGCCAGAGATGTGTTAACTGAGTCTAGGAGCTTACACCAAATGTTTTACTAGTATGATAGATGCACATTCACCTACACATCCCCAGTTGATGATAGTGATGTTCACAAAATTAAAGATGTACAAGACAAGATTTCTAAAGCAATCAATGCCTTGACAATTGTGAAAGAAAGCTTGGATAGAACATATTTCTTGCTGTGAGACAAGTTTTATGCTAACTACTATAGAAGCAACATGCATCCCTGCATGTTTTGATTTATCATCGCATAGCATATTAGCACCATGACAATTTTTCTTTGTATATGTGTAAATGAAGAACTATAGAAAAAAAATGGTTTGTATATATTGCTTTGCCTTTGAAAAATATAGTTGCATTCCTAGTTGGCAAATGTAATGGCTATTCTGTGACTAAATTGTACATAATTTATATTGACTTGTGCATTTCTATTCATACAATATATTATTCAAAACACCCAATAATTTATTGGTATATGTGTGCATTCTAGGCTCACTTTGGGTTCAATTTTTCTTCTATTTACCTATACTAGAAATGAACTAGTTAATATCCAGTGAAATGCTGGTAATGGCAAAGAGTTTTGAGCATCTTATTGTCTCTATGTTTTCTTCACTATTCACTACTTCCTGAGAAATTGTAAACCCAGTTGGAAAATGTGATTGATGTTTTGTAATTAAACTATGCAACATTTGTATTGTCTTGTGTGTTTCTATTAGTAGAATAGTGGATTTGTTTCATATGCTTCAACCTGTAAACTACTGACCTTCCTATATGGCTGCACTTTGCTTTGTTTTTATCAAATACTCAGTTGATGGACATTTACTGAAATAAGCTAGCCTTTTCTCTTTCTTAAGACTCTATAAAATTACATTGCTTTTTGAACATTAATCAAATGATAATAAAAATAGAGACAAATAATTTTACCCTGCTAAGAAAATTGTTTGAAATTTCTGATACATAAAACCAGAGTAGGGACTAGATGCATCTGCTTCCCTTGTTTCAAGAAAAACACCTTCATTCAATGTTATTGGAGACTTAGAAGATTTTTTTATGACATGGGATTACATGAAAAATCATGAATACCCAAAAAAAAATTCTGATTTTATTCTAATGATTGGTGATGCTTAATACACATCAACTGGGATGTGAATGAATCGAAAAGTTTACCCTAGGGATTATGCCCATGCAAAGAGTGTAACTAAATAACACATTCTTTCTGAATGTCAATAATATGGGTCAATTGGGGCTTGATTTTCTATTTTTATTTAAAGGAGATATCCTCCTTGTAAAGATCCTTGTTTTTGTGACACAACAGGTAATCAAAAGTCTATGTTGAAGCTTGTAGACTTTAAACTAAAAGAAATTCAATAGAAAAAGAATATAGCCATTTCACGTGATTGAGGTTAGGGAGTATTTCTATGCCCACAAATTAGTTGATGTGTATTTAGGCCACGATCTGAGTTGTATTCTTCATGTCGATGGATAGTCATGGCAAATGCGTGGTTTGTTATGTGCACTTGTCAACTATTCTTTAGTTCATCCAAGCACCAAAAATTCTAAAGTGGAACATTTGAATCCGAAGAGTAGGTCCAATAAGTGTTCAGAATTAATAAAGTGGCTTGCTTTTGAGATGTATTACTATTTATTATGTAGGCAAATGGTATGGATATAAATCAGTAGTCTGGAAAGTATCTTAATATATTTTTAATCAGAGTTCTGTATACTATTTTTAATTAGAAAAAGGGTAAAATCTATGTTAATGTTGGGGTAGTTGGGCGGTTTAGGATAGGACATGGGGCTCTCCAATGTCAACATATCTAACAAAGTGTCACTAATGCTCTTTCTATCCCATGTGGACCCTTGTTATTGTAATTTGGATTTGGCTATATTTGCTCACCACCCTATGCTTCCATCCTACTGGTGGCACCTACCCTCTTCTTAGATTAACCCTTCAAATGGCTAGAAGGCATTGAATGAGGCATTCATTTCCTTCCCTTGGGGATTTTCGAGGGATCTCCTTTCATGTCCACATGCCTTCCATCCTTGAAGATAATCAACATTCTTCTTGACTCATTTTTGTCCCTACAAGACATCCCGAACATTCCCTTCACATGCCTTTAGTTGTCCTATCTCATCCCAGGCTCCAAGGTATACCACCACCACACAATACAGTCTTCTCCTTGTAGGGTCATTTAAAAGAGGGAGATGGTGCAGCTATTTTTATGGGGGATGAATGGCGTCATTCATCCATGCCCCATTAACTGTAGCCTTTAATTCACATGAATTGGAAGAGCTGCTTCTCATCTTTAATAACTTGTCTCCTCTTTTCGAGACATCCTTTGTCTCTCTCACTTGCTTATGTGTTTCTCTATGTTAGCTCTCGAGTCTTTGTGCAGATTTTGGTTTTGCGGGTTTAGCTTCCATGGAGGGCAAGGTAGCAAATCTTAGAGTCTTCTTCCCCCCTTTCCAATGGGAGCCGACTATCAAAGGAAGTGTGGGTATCGTAGACTTGAACATTATTTTTTGACTTAATTACACCCTTGCTTAATTTGTTGTTCAGACAATTTGCAACCAGAAATGGCTACAAGGCACTCCAAAGCGGGAGATAAAATGGTCTGAGGTGGTTTCAATTTTTCTCTCTAACCTCATGGATGTAGTGCAGGACACCCACTTTATCCTCCCCATAGCAATGGGCATTATCAACCACCATCTATTTAGCGTGGAAAGGTAGAATGAGATGGTGGCCAATTACGACATCATGGTAGGTGATGCCTAGGTTGGTGGTTTGTTTCCCTTAGAAAAACTTTGCACTAGAAGGTCCTATTAGTGCATCTACTAGAAAATGCAACATGGTCTCAGCTGCAGGTGCATTTTTCTATTGGAAAGAGCCCTCAAAGGGTACACTCACTCTGTTCCAAAGGTGGGTAGGTAGAGATGCAAGGACCTCTTCATTGCTATAAGGTTCCTTAGGTTCCATGCAGTTGACTTGGACTAACACCACCATAGACTCTTTGAAGAGGTTGAGGATGCTTCAGAAGCGGAGGCGAAGGATCTCCCAGACCAGATAGAAGATGAAGAGATGTCTATTGTGGAGAGTGGGGTCCTGGGAGCGGTGGTCGGTGTTGAACATTAAAGATGTTATTTGTGTTTCAAGGTGTCAGTGGCATTAAGGAGGTGAAAGGTGATGTTTTTTGGTGGTAGTCTTTATATTTACTGCTTTCTATGTCTTTTTGAGTAGTTTTTCTCCATATATCCATTGTGAGGGGCAAGAAAATACTGATACCCCCTCTTACTATATCTACTTTTATACTTATAATACAAATATATTTAGTCTAGGGTTATACCCCTTTTTTTAAAAAAAACAAAAAATCTATGTTAATGTATAAGAAAAAATATAGCATAGTCCATGACAGATAAGTCCTAGATCTAGAAGATTTCATGTTTGAGAAAGCATTCTCAAGTCTTAACATGGCCATAAATCTAGATGAGCAGTGACATTCAAATCAATAAAACTTAAATACTTTCATAAATGACATGGACATATACACCAACTAAATGCCCGACACAAATTCTTGATATTCTTGATATTTTATATATATATATATATAAAGAGATGCCATTGAATTCAGTGTTGAAAATCTCGGTTAGGGTTTTTAGAGTTTCTATACAATAAGTTTGTAGCTGTACAACAATTTTTCCTTAGTTTTAATATAAATGGCCTCTTGCTCGTCGAGAATTTATGCTCCCCCTCAAGGGACAATGTATAGGTAGGTGTTGTAGCTTTTATGTAAACCAAATCCCTCCATCCATTTTTTGTTGTATGCCTATTAATCTTCATCTTTTTTCTATTCTCTTACAACAGTATGTTTGTAACATTTTCCTTAATAGTAATATATAGTGAAATGAAGTTTTTTTATCTTCTTGTATAGATTGATTGAAGCTTAGGAAAGAGGAGCCATGTAGGGACTCTTAGTAAGATTCTTCTTTCAGGTTATGGTGGTTTAATTGAAGTAAGAATAGGATCTAGGGATCCACTATTGAAGCCATTGTTATGTGAGAAGAAGGGATTCTCCTAAAGAAGTGTGGAAACTAATGGCCAGGAGTTGCAGAGGGATTAATCTTCCCAATTACACTCCCACCTCTATAAGACTATATGACTTAAGCAAGTAAAATTTAACCAATTATAGCTTAAAGGATCCCCTTTACAATGTGTTTCAATGGACAAAATATCTTGCCATCCTTTTCTTTGTCCATAGGATTTGTTTTTTTATCTCGTGATGGCTTTGGCTATAGACAAAACCTTCTTGGATGCGTATACTAATTAGTGGTGTTCTCAATCACAACCAATAGTTCAAACTTTGACACTTTCAGCTGGGGTCAAAAGCATCCATGATACTTCATTTCCATAATTTTGAAAGTCCTCTTAGTGTTTGAATTTCTATACCTATTTTGATTTTCTCATTTTTCTGTAACCTTGTGTTGGTTTGGATGTGTCAATGTATTCATAACGATATGGATGACATTGTAGCTCCCAACAATGTCTCACTTAATTTGCAAGTGGATCTTCACAACTACATCTCAAACTTGTGTTCTCTATTAGAGATTTAAGATTTTGCTTGCATAGAGGGTTGCATAAACACTGATAAGATTGTGTATTAGCCATACAGATGGATGGATTAGTACTTATGAAAACAGCTTCTGTAACAACCACCATCCCTTGTTGCATAGAGTCAACAAAGTCAGTTTTTTATAATACTTTATTTCAACTCCATCCCATTCCACATAATGACCCCTTTGAGAAGTTGGTGAGGGAGTTTATAGCTGCAAAAAAATCTGAAGGGAATTTAATGCAAGAGGAAGAAATATATGCTGAGTGGGTGACCGATCGAAGGAGGATAAGGATATGAGAAAATATCTCTTGGAAAGTCAGTCAACACATTTTGGGAGGATAAGAGAGGGCAGAGGTAGAAAGACTAGAGGGAATAAAAAGATACAAAGAAAATTTAGAAGGGAGTGAACGCATTTTGTAGAAGAAAGCAGAGGGTTAAAACACAGAAAAAAATTGAAGGAAAAAAGGGAGAAGACAGAGAGAATGGTAGATAGAGGAGAAAAGCAATGAAGGGAAGAGGAAATCACTCAAGAAGCATACCAAATTGTAGTTAGAGGTGTACTGAAGGTGAGCACGGCCAGGATAGAGGTATTTTCCTCAATTCATTGTTTCCCTAGCACAAAAACTAAAATACCATTGCTGCACTTCTTCCTTTAGTACAAATAAAATTGAAACCCCATTACTGCCATAGGAAAAATTTATGCCAGAAATATTTATTTCATTGCAAGATATTTAGATTTTCTCCATTCATAAATTTATTTTCTTTGTGTAGATCAATTCCCTTAGTATTTAGATTAATGGGTTTTAATGAAGGATCATGTGTCTTTTGATTTATAATTTTTAGAAAGAAAAACAAGATAACGTGGTTTTTGATTTATAAATTGTAGTGAAAACAAAAGGGGTTCAATTTTACTAAGATTATATTGAGGGCAACCATACAACAAAAACTGGGATGTAATGATAGAGTGAAGAGATCTGACTCCCAGGAAACCTTTTTGCTATATGATGGCTTCTCTGAAAGAGATTTCCATTATAACTCTTCTTAAGTTTATTGAGTGGCTTTTGTTTTGGTCATTTTGGTCAGTCAAGGTGTATGGCTTTGGAAGGAACTATGGGAGAAATAAGAGGAATTGATTCCTCATATTATAGTCATTGGAGACTATAGTACTAGCTGCTAGTCTTTATAGATATTGATCATGGTGGGGAGGAGGAACGTGAGTTTCCTTAGAGGGTTTTAGAAGTAGTCATTTCTTTCTTTAAGCAATTTTGGACCCTTAAATTAGACTTAATAAATTTTATATCTTCAGGTCTGAGATTAGAATGGTGTTTCAAGCTTAACCACCTCTTATGTACTACAGAATATCTAATTTTTGAGTTGAATAGTTTATTTTGGGTCTGTTGCAGCAATTTATAGCCAATTTTATTGATAAATGTTAGAAGTCTTCAAGCTCTTAGTACCAGCTCAGCACACACGGTTAGATATTCAATATTTTCAGTTTGTATACAACCATCATACATAGTTGCATATGTATTAAAACTAGCCTTGTGGAAACCGTCATCTTTGAGTTAAAGAATGAAATGACACTAAAAGACCTTAGAATAATCTACATGTGTTTGTGCATTAAAATTGGTCACATAAACTCTTTTTGGGAATAAAATCTATCACTCAACCCAAGGATCTAGGGAACTACTATAGGAGGGAAAATTGAGAATTCCATTTTGTAAGTCCTTTTAACATTTTATTTTACTATGTTAAATATGGCAGTCATTATGTAAATATTTGGCTGTGAGGAGGCTTGCAATGCCATTTGCCATATTTTTATTTTATCTATGCATACCTCTTATGAATCGTGACCAAATTGGGGTCACTAGAGTTATTACACAACTGATCTAATTGGCAGAAGACCATTGTCAACAAATTACACTGTTCACTAGAGTTTGGGTCTTGTAGATCATATTTTTCATCTTGACTATTTTGAATTTATATGTTAGTGTTTTAGTCTTATTGTATGCCTTGTTTAGTCAAACGATATGAACAAGGTCTAGATATTAGAGTGGTCGTCTAGAGTGGCTCTCTATGGGCCTAGGGCCCGCAAGTGGTTGCTAGGGGAACTAGTAGTAGAGTTACATTAATAAGTGATAACTAAAACTAAAACATTGGGGTAAAAACACTAATAAGATAATTAAACCTCGTGCATGGCCTTGAGCACTTGTAAAGGCTAAGGATACAATGAGAAGGCCTATCCATCTATGGGGCGTTGAGTCATTCGTTTACGGGGTGTGGATTTAAGCACGATTAAGTCTCCTCATCTGTATGAGAGGTACTTGGTCCCGTGTGTGCTATCCCTTCGAGCACACATGATGACACTCCATATAATTACACTGTAGTATCTAGCACCTTAGCGGTCATGAGTAGTACCCGACTTATGACTTAGATGAGTACACCTATATTATGACTTTAACTGTAAGCACTATTCTCTGTGTCTGCTCTGTGTCTAATGTGAGTATTGGCCATCTTTTATCCCCTTGTTGTTCATTTGTTTGGGCCTTGTGACTATCTCCGAGCAGAGTGGAGTGGTCTCTTAGGAGTCCACATGGTTGGGAGGCATTGCCATCACCATTGGGGACTAGAAAATAGGTTTTGGAGCACCAGTTTGAGATGATCTCTCTTTCCATTAGTTCATTCAACTATTCTAACCGTTCAGCCCTTGTATCATACTCAGGACTATGTTATTAGACTTGTATCATATTCTGGAATATATCATTGTAATTGTATATGCAGTTATGTAATTGAACTATTTTCGGAGAGATGTTGTAATCATTGTATTTAATGAGAGGAAATGTGATGTTCCTTTATTGCTTTACGGATTCCGGTGTGGGTATCGGATCTGCATATTTTTTATGCTTATGGATTCATGTTTTTTATCAGATAGGACTAGGAACATTTGCTTTGGTTTTTAAAATGAATTGTATCAATCTATCGAATTAATAGCTAAACCTATGTATGTTGTTTACTTATGTCAAAAAAAATATATTTATCTTGTCTCCTTTTGGCTCTTACCTTCGAGGTTACGTAGCAGGATGTTACATCTAGTATCAAAGCTAGGTTCACGCACTAGGAGCTTTGGCGTACTTGAGCCTTCTATGTTTTGTTGTGTTTGATGTGTGTGGCATGAGCTTGTTATATTGTTCTATAGTCATGTTGTTATGCTTTCATGCCTTAGTATGGTGATTAGGTCATCTTTGTGATGATCTATTTTGATGTGTTCTTTGTTCCTTTAGGATACCTCCTAGGAGTAGAGCCAAAGGCAGAATTAGAGGTATAGCCACTAATCTTTGACATAGCACCCGGCATGATGCCAATCAGGGTGAATGTCAAGAGGAATCACGTGTTGAGAATCAAGCTGAAGGGCTCAGGGGTGCTCATGTTTTAGCTATTTTATAGTAGATTTTGGACTGATTAGGACCTCGTCAGGAGGTATCTCATGAGGCAGAGTCACAACCTTCTCGTCAAGATGGTCAGGATGCTGGAGGTGAGCATGAGCGTTCTCGTAGTCCAGATCATTTGAGAGTAGTTGTTGTGAGGGATAGGGTGGATGGAGACAGTGTTACTGCAGGTCACATGAGGGATCTTCTTAGGCTCATCCCCCTACTTTTGATGGTTCTGGTACAGGTACCGAGTCAGAGACTTGGTTGATCTATCTCGATCGATGCTTTGCTATGCATCCTTAAAATACTAGAGCTCGATGTGCCGTTATGCATCTACATGGTGGAGAGTAGAGGAGCAGAAGCTTCACCTAGATATTGCTTCCATGTCATGGGGACTATTCTTAGAGAGGTTTCATGCATGATTTCTTTCAGACTACTATCGACAGAGATGTGCTGATGAGTTCCATGAACTTCGTCAGTTGACTATGACAGTAGATTAGTATGAGCACTGCTTCTTTGAGCTAAAGCAATATGCTAGCATTTCTGATGATGAACCAATGTTAGTACAACATTTCATCAGGGGCTTGAATGCCTGTATCAGTGGTGGTGTCCGTGTGTTTGAGCCGAAGACCTTAGAGGTTATCGTGGAGAAGGCGAGGTTGATAGAGGAAAATTCAACTAGAGGTTTTGGTGGTCAGGCAGGTGTTCAGATTGGTAGTGCCCCTCCTTCAAGATTAGTTTCTTAGGATACACAGTCTTAGGGAGCTGGACCATCTAGATCTCATACTACACCTCCTAGACACGGTTAGCGATAGAGGCATAGGCCTACTCAATCTTAGCAGAGTGGGCAGAATCTTGGTACTCCATTTTCTAGAGATCGTTCATGTGATCTCTCTCGAAGTAGGCAACAGAGTGGTCCATCATAGAGTTTTCAAAGTACTCAGTAGAGTTCTAGGGGTGGTGGATCCCAGTAGTCACATGCACCATTTTTAGGCCGAGGTTTTGGCAAGGGTGGTTGTTATGCTTGTGGGCAGCATGGTCATATAGTTGCTCAGTGTCATCAGAGATCAGTGGCTAGAGGTAGTCAGATATAGGCTACTTCAGAACCTACAGTAGGTGAGGCTAGCAGATCACATAGAGTTTTTGCGGTGGTTGATAACTGTCAAGCTAAGCATCAGGGCACCATAGTCGAGTATTCAGGTGTGTTATGTGGGATTACCACATCTATCTTGTTTGATTCAGGATCTTCAGATTCTTTCATTTCTCCTTCTCTCATTGAGCATTGTGGACTCATGGTGGTAAGGAAAGACATTTGATGGTAGGTTGAGTTAGCTACTGGATCCAAGGTGGTTGTAGACCCCCTTATTCATGGTTGTGTGTTGGATTTGGGTACCTTCACTACCACAGTGGATCTTCATGTGTTGCCTTTGGTGTCCTACGGGATTGTTCTAGGCATGGATTGGTTGGAGACCCACCTAGCTAGTATAGATTGTCGGCGTAAGTCAGTTCAGTGTGTTGATGATGTTGGGGAGTGTGTTTATTTAGTTGGGGTTCAGAGATCCATTTCTCTCTGTGTGATTTCATCTATGCAGCTAAAGCATGCCATGCAGAAAGGTTGTCAAATGTTTGCTATTTTAGTTAGTGATCTTGTTGAGGGTGGGATTCAGGAGGTATCACTTGATGATCATCCTATTCTTTAGAAGTTTGTAGATGTCTTTCTAAGTGATATTCTAGGTATGCCACCTAAGTGTGACATAGACTTCCGTATCGATCTCATTCCTGGTGCGGAGCCTATTTCTCAAGCACCGTATCACATGACTACTCAGAAGTTGGGTGAGTTGCAATTGTAGTTAGAGGAGTTACTGGAGAAGGGTTTCATTCATCCTAGTGTATCCCCTTGGGGAGCACCTATCATCTTCGTGAAGAAGAAAGATGGATCTCTTTGCTTGTGCATTGATAATCACCAGTTGAAAAAAGTGATGGTGAAGAATCGATACCTGTTGCCTCGGATAGATGATTTGTTCGATCAGATGAGGGGAGCCAAGGTGTTCTCCAAGATAGATCTAAAGTCAGGATACCATTAGTTTCACATTCATGAGGCAGACATTCATCAGACAGCATTTCATACATTCTATGGGCATTATGAGTTCACGGTTGTCCCTTTTGGGTTGACCAATGCTCCATCAATTTTCATGAGTTTGATGAATGGGGTGTTTCGCACCTATCTTGACCAGTTTGTTCTCATGTTCCTTGATGATATTTTGATTTATTTGATGACTATGGAGGAGCATGAAGGCCATTTGTAGCAAGTGTTGCAGTGCTTGCATGATAATCAATTGTTTGGCAATTTGGCCAAGTGTGAGTTCTTCTAGACTAAGGCGAGATATTTGGGTCACATCATCTAAGGAGAAGGTATCTTAGTGGATCTTTCTAAGATTCAGGCTATTGTGGATTAGCCAGCACCAATGAATGTGACCGAGGTTCGTAGTTTCATGGGATTGGCAAGTTACTATCACTGATTTGTGAGAGATTTGTCTCGGGTAGCCCGTCCCATCACTTCTCTTCAGCGGAAAGGGAAGAAGTTTGTGTGGTCAGATCAGTGTGAGTCAGTGTTTCAGGATCTTAAGGAGTGGCTAACTAGTCCACCTATCCTAGTAGTGCCAGATCCTACATGTGATTTTGTAGTGTGCACTGATGCTTCATTGGAGGGTGTGGGGATAGTTCTCATGCAGGATGGACGAGTGGTTGCATATGAGTCCTGTAAGATCAAGGATCATGAGCTGAACTACCCCACCATGATTTGAAGTTAGTGGCTATCATCCATGCACTTATGCGTTGGAGACATTTCCTTTTGGGACATCAGTTTGAGTTGCATAGTGATCATCGCAGTTTGCAGTATATCTTCACTCAGCCAAATTTGAATGCTCGACAGTGCTGTTAGATGGAGTTCCTCTATGAGTATGACTTCAAAGTTCACTACATTTAAGGTAAGGAGACTGTTGTTGTGGATGTCTTGAGCAGGAGGAGACATGAGATTTCAATTTTGTCTCTTGGAGTGGATTTACGGAGCCATATTTTGGAGTCACTTCCTAGTGATACTTGGTATCAGGAGGTGAGAGCGAAGATTGAGTCTAGGAGAGTCCTTGAGGGTAGGTTTGTAGGGTTCTCTCTTGAGCCTGATGGACTTTTGTGACATCTTGATTGTATTTATGTTCTAGATTCTAGTGATCTTCGTTCCTTGGTTTTATCAGAAGCCCATCGTGCACCCTATTCAACTCATCCGGGTGTCACGAAGATGCATGCCGATCTTCAATAGTTGTATCATTAGGTAGGTTTGTGATGAGATATTGCTAATTTTATGGCTCGGTGTCTTAAGTGTCAGTGGGTGAAGATAGAGCATCAACACCCAGCTAGACTGTTGCAACCTCATTCAATCCTTGGATGGAAGTTGGATACGATATCTTTGGATTTCATAGTGGGGCTACCTATGTCTTCGCATCATCATGATGCTATTATGGTCACAGTGGACAAGTTGTCCAAGGTGGCACACTTCTCACCCATGAGATCTTCCTACACTGTAGCATCTATAGCTCGAGTGTTTACTTCAACTTTGTGGACTTCTCTACAGCATGCTTTGGGAGCTCAGCTTAATTTCAGCTCTGCATACCATCCTAAGACTGACGGACAGACGAAGCGGGTTAATTAGGTCTTAGAGGATATGCTTCAGATGTATGTTATGGATCAACAGTCTTGTTGGGAGGACTATTTGTACCTAGTAGAGTTTGCTTATAACAATGGGTATCACAGTTCTCTCAATATGTCTCCCTTCTAGGCCTTGTATGGTAGGCCATGCTGCACTCCATTGAGTTAGGATCGCTTAGAGGATTGAGTTATTTTGGGTCCAGAGATGCTTTAGGATATGGAGCAATAGGTAGTGTAGATCAGAGAGCAGTTGGCTACATCTTAGGATTAGCAAAGCAAGTATGTTGATGCCCATAGGTTGGATCGCCACTTCTGGGTAGGTGACCGTGTGTTTTTGAGAGTTCATCCGTGGAAGAGCCCCATCCATTATGGGAAAGGCTTGTAGCTGGCACCTCATTTTATTGGACCTTTTGAGATCCTTGAGAGGATTGGTCCTATTGCCTATCACCTTGCATTACCACCAAATGTATCACGCATCCACAATGTGTTCCATGTTTTAGTTCTTAGATAGTATATTCCTGATGTGACCCATGTTCTTGATTGGACTGCTTTATAGGTCGAGGTGAATGAGCAAATTTCTTTGGAACCCATATGCATCCTTTAGCATCGGAGGTTGACCCTTAGGGGTTGGGACATAGAGCAGGTAAGGGTCTAGTGGGATCCTGATGGTGAGTCCTCAACATCTCGGGAAGATGCAGCAAGGATGAAAGACCTTTATCCATATCTTTTTGCAGACTTCTAGGGGATGTAATGACCCCTGTGTTCGTATTATGTTTTTCTTATCTTGATGGACTTGGATGACTATATAGCTTATTTTGGATTACGCATCTTATTATTATTTTGTATTAGCACCGGTGATGTGCAATCTTGATACTATTATGACGTGGGCATTATTATTACTTATGATGGATTTCATGCTTACATGATTGTTGTTGCTTCGGCTATATGATGTATATATATATGCACAAGTACCTTGACATGTGCTTGGAGTGTTGCAGGTACTAAGTATCAACTCTGCCTGGATTCACAGGCCTGAGCATACTCTTATTATCCCCGATGGTGGTTACTAGAGATAGTCACAGGCTCTATTCCCTATAACCTACCCTATCCCACTACACTCGGTTAGAGTAGAGTTCCTCTGTTGTGGTCTTACCATCTGGATTTCCTTATGGTCATGTCTACTTTGCCAATCCATTTGTTGAGACTTTTCTCCTTGGACTCCTTTGATTGTATCAAGTTTCTTGGACTAGTGTGTGTGCCATGGCTACATCTTAGCATTTGCAAGCTTCCAGGAATAAGCCTAGTCCTAGGGGGTTGGATGTAACAACCACCGCCCCTTGCTGCATAGAGTCAACAAAGTCAATTTTTTATAATACTTTTTTTCAACTCCATCCCATGCCATGCGATGACCCCTTTGAGAAATTGGTGTGGGAGTTTATAGCTATAGAAAAATCTAAAGGGAATTTAATGCAAGAGGAAGAAATATTTGCCAAGTGGGTGATCGATGGAAGGAGGATTAGGATCCAAGAAAATATCTCTTGGAAACTCAGTCAATGCATTTTGGGAGGATAAGAGAGGACGGAGGCAGAAAGAAGATTTAGAAGGGATTGGAAGGGAGTGAGTGCATTTTATAGAAGAAAGCAGAGGGTTAAAACACAGAAAAAAAATTAAAGGAAAAAAGGGAGAAGACATAGAGAATGACAGATAGAGGAGAAAAGCAGCAAAGGGAAGAGGAAATCACTGAAGAAGCATACCAAATTAGAGTTAAAGGTGTATTGAAGGTGAGCATAGCCAGGATAGAGGTATTTTCCTCAGTTCATTGTTTCCCCAGCACAAAAACTAAAATACCTTTGCTGCACTTCTTCCTTTAGCACAAATAAAACTGGAACCCCATTACTGCCTTAGGAAAAATTTATGCCAGAAATATATATTTCATTGCAATATATTTACATTTCCTCCATCCATGAATTTATTTTCTTTGTGTAGATTGATTCCCTTAGTATTTAGATTAATGGGTTTCAATGAAGGATCATGTGTCTTTTGATTTATAATTTTTAGAAAGAAAAACAAGATCACGTGGTTTTTGATTTCTAAATTGTAGTGAAAACAAAATGGGTTCAATTTTACTGAGATTATATTGATGACAACCATACAACAAAAACTAGGATGTAATGATAGAGTGAAGAGATCTAACTCCCAGGAAACCTTTTTTCTATATGATGGCTTCTCTGAAAGAGATTTCCATTATAACTCTTCTTAAGTTTATTGAGTGGCTTTTGTTTTGGTCATTTTGGTCAGTCAGGGTGTATGGCTTTGGAAGGAACTATGGGAGAAATAAGAGGAATTGATTTCTCATATTATAGTCATTGGAGACTATATTACTAGCCACTAGCCTTTATAGATATTGATTATGGTGGGGAGGAGGAACATGACGTTGCTTAGAGGGTTTTGGAAGTAGTCATTGCTTTCTTTAAGCGATTTTGGACCCTTAAATTAGACTTAATAAATTTTATATCTTCAGGTCTAACATTAGAATGGTGTTTCAAGCTTAACCACCTCCTATGTACTACAAAATATCTAATTTTTGAGTTGAATAGTTTATTTTGGGTCTATTTCAGCAGCTTATAGTAAATTTTATTGATAAATGTTAGAAGTCTTCAAGCTCTTAGTACCAGCTGAGCACACATGGTTAGATATTCAATATTTTCAGTCTGTATACAACCGTCATACATAGTTGCATATGTATTAAAACTAGCCTTGTGGAAACTGTCATCTTTGAGTTAAAGAATGAAATGGCACTAAAAGACCTTAGAATCATCTACCTCTGTTTATGAATTAAAATTGGTCACATAAACTCTTTTTGGGAATAAAATCTGTCACTCAACCCAAGGATCTAGCGAACTACTGTAGGAGGGAAATTTGAGAATTCCATTTTGTAAGTCCTTTTAATATTTTATTTTACTATGTTAAATATGGCAGTCATTATGTAAATATTTGGCTGTGAGGAGGCTTGCATTGCCATTTGCTATATTTTTATTTTATTTGTGCATACCTTTTGTGAATCATGACCAAATTGGGGTCACTAGAGTTATTACACAACTAATCTAACTGGTAGAAGACCATTTTCAACAAATTAGATTGTTCATGAGAGTTTGGGTCTTGTAGATCATATTTTTCATCTTGACTATTTTAAATTTATATTTCAGTGTTTTAGTCTTTTTGTATGCCTCATTTAGTCAAACGAGATGAACAAGGTCTAGGCATTAGAGTGGTCGTCTGGAGTGGCTCTCTATGGGCTCGGGGCTCGCAAGCGGTTGCCAGGGGAACTAGTAGTAGAGTTACATTAATAAGTGATAACTAAAACTAAAACAGTGGGGTAAAAACACTAATAAGATAATTAAACCTCGTGCATGGCCTTGAGCACTTGTAAATGCTAAGGATGTAATGAGAAGGCCTATCCGTCTGCGAGGCGTTGAGTCATCCTTCTGCGGGACATGGATTTGGGCATGATTGAGTCTCCTCGTCTGTATGAGAGGTACTTGGTCCCGTGTGTGCCATCCCTTCGAGCACACATGATGACACTCCATATGAGTACACTCTATTATCTAGCACCTTAGCAATCATGAGTAGTACCTGACTTATGACTTAGATGAGTACACCTATATTATGACTTTGACTGTAAGCATTGCTCTCCGTGTCTACTCTGTGTCTGATGTGAATGTTGGGCATCTTTTATCCCCTTGTTGTTGTTCATCCATTTGGGCCTTATGATTATCTCTGAGCATGGTGGGGTGGTCTCTTAGGAGTCCACATGGTTGGGAGGTGTTGCCACTACCATTGGGGACCGGCGAATAGGTTTTGGAGCACCAGTTTGATATGATCTCTCTTTTCATTACTTCATTCAACTATTGTAACCATTCAACCCTTGTATCATACTCATGACTATGTTATTATATTTGTATCATATTCTCAAATATATCATTGTAATTGTATATGCAGTTATGTAATTGAACTCTTTTCAGAGAGAAGTTGTAATCATTGTATTTAATGAGAGGAAATGTGATGTTCCTTTATTTCTTTATGGATTCCAGTGTGGGTATCGGATCCACCTATATTTTATGCTTATGGATTCATGTTTTTTATTATATAGGATTAGGAACATTTGCTTTGGTGTTTAAAATAAATGGTATCAATCTATCGAATTGATAGCTGACCCTGTGTATGTTGTTTACTTATGTCAAAAAAAAAATTATCTTGTCCCCTTTTGGCTCTTACCCTTCAGAGTTACGTAGCGGGATGTTACAACTTCTTAAGAACTTAGTGTAGTCTCTTTACATGTTGATTCTCAAATTAGCCAACACAACATGAAAATAACCGTGCACATATAACATTTGAGTCAAGATGAACACTATAAGGGTTATTATGCTTATTAATCATAACATAACTGTTAATTCTCACATTAGTGAACATAACATGAAGATAACCATGCACATATAATATTTGAGTCAAGATGACTACTATAAGGGTTATTATTTTTGTTAATCATAGCATGACATTCCCTGAAACCACATAATTTTTAGGCATTTTGTGAAGTAAAACTCACGAGTATTTTACACTGTATTGTTTCATTTTGTCTTGTTTTAGGAAATTTTGTTGATGTAGATTTAGAGTATAATCTTCCAATGTACAACCTTTGATCCTATATTTTTGTAGATTTGATGTGTTTTTTTTTTTGTAATCATGAAATTATGTTGAAACTGTTTTGATCAGTCAGCTTACACTAAATGATGATTATTTTTTGAGTAATATTGCATAGAAGACAAACTTGATATTAAACTAAATTAAGAAAAATTAGCTATGCTTAACCATTGTAACCCCATACAATTAAACATTACCATTTGGATCCTCCATAGATCATAGATATGCAGGCCCAAATGAAAGATGCTGAAAAAAAAAAAAGAGAAAGGAACAAAACAGAGTCTACTACAACAAGTTCACAAAGAACAAATCTTGACTCTTCGTCATGAAAGGCATGTACAAGAGGGCAATATTCAAATTCCAAATATGTTTCCAAACATAGAACACGTAATATAAAGCCCACTTTTAATTTGTATCCACACACCACCTACTATCCAAAGTACAAGGACACCAATAGATGTGCACATAAAAAAGCAAAAAACACATGAAGTAGTCTTTTTATTTAATTGTTCAAAGCACAAATCTTCCCAAACTACAATGCCACTAGAGACATTTAATCCAATGCAACATTCCCCACAAAAAATACCTATAGGGAAAGACGTACTAGTAACATCCACTCTCACTACCCCACTTACAACCAACACACAACAAATGTCGTGTACTCTACTCTCAACAATCTCTAGCGACCAAAGATATGTGCCTCAAGAAGAATCGATGGATGTATCTATAAATGTACAGACAAACAAAGGAAAACAAAAACAAACAAATGACTTGTTTCATAGCCAGAACAGAAAGGCGACTTCTTCTTCTAGGCATACATTAGATGCATGACAACAAACTATAGTTTTCACAAATTTATCTTCAACACTTGATGGAATTATACATAACATAAACCTTACTACTCAAGAAACCACATTTTCTCAAACTTTGTACTCCTAACATGGTTGAACTAAAACAACATTTGAAACATCGCGAAACTTTAGAAAAAAAAATACTTCCTCAAAACTACTTAGAGGCAATCGGATGCTTCCGCCAGAGGGTAGATGCACTGTCAAACAATTAAACATGATTGATTTGTAAAGAGAGATACGTAGGTATGTGCACATGTGTACAAAATGAAAGTACATTTTGTACTAGATGCTTATTGAAAAAAGGTATGCATCATTTCTCTGTAGAAAATAACTTGGACCTAGGTGAACATCCAAAGGTATTAAAGGTTCTTAGTCAAGTAGAAGAAATTCTTATAGCTCGACTAATACACTTTTATAGGTTACACACGTGAATAGGGGGAAGTACAAATATAGTGTTCACACTATAAGCTTCCTTTAGGATATCACGACAATAGTGAAGGTACTCCCTAGAAGGTTGGAGGATCTTGAATACTTGATAATTAGAAACTCAAATGATGTGGGAGGCACTATGACTACTATGTTAGTAGAGAACATGTGATGAATGCTCTTAAATATAAAATTCAACATGACCCATACTACAAGGATGTTCGCCTAGACATTGATTCGTTAAACTTCTTACCCAAGACAAGCACAGATGTTTCCGATAGGCTCTGTACTTTTGAAGAAGATACTAAACAAAGGCCAATGTCATATGGTAGGTGTGTTGAAGTTGATGACTACAATAATGAATTTGACTATTCATCATCATTTGTTAGAAAATGACCAAACCAACAATGAGAACTACAAGCCATAAAAGAAATGTTGCAATTACAAAACTCCCACTATCACACTATCACATGGCCTGAGATTAGTTAGTCCCCAATATATGAATACAATACTAAGGGGCTATTGGATATGACCTTTTCAACTTTGTTCCCAAATGGATCTTGCTTACCTCTTCAGGATAGAATGAGGAAACTGCATATGCATGAATATGCAAACATCTCATGAGATACCATGATAATAGGTTCAATCAACATGTTAGATTTTGATATTTCATTTACAACCTGATAATGCATTATCATAGCCAACTTGCAACATTTTTTGTGAAAAAAAACCTTGAAGACAACCTTCCTATAACCATTCAAGGACTTCAACAACATTTGCATGATGCCTCTAACACCTAGATAGTTGATAAACTCTTACGTTTTGGAAATACTTTACAAGGCATGTGCTCTTATTGGAATATGTATCGCAATGAGATAACAAACATGAATAACCAATTGGGAACTCCCACCCTATTTTTCACTTTAAGTACAGTTGATACAAAATGGCCCAACCTCCACAAGTTGTTTTCAAGCAATAATATGTCACCGATACAACACTCACAAAAACACTTTACTATAAATGTTATTCAGAACTATCACACAACATCGCTATACCTACACCAGTGATTTTTGATATTTTATGAAGAGATCATAGACAAATTATTAAAAGTAAAAGACTATTGGTATAAATACAAGTGTAAACATCAAGGTTCTGCTCATGTACATGGTTTTCTATGGCTTGAAGGTGCACCAAACATGGACACACTTAATTGGACTAATCATGCTAAAGTGCATAGGGCTAGATGCTTTTTTGATAGATACATTTCTATTTGGAATCCTCGTCAACAATTTGAAAGAAATAACATGATACATATATCTCAGTTGGATGACCCATGCTTGTTGAATAGCTCATAGATTCTAGATATGGATACCTTGAGGGATTATGAGGAGTTACTCAATACTGTACAAAGACACGCTAAATGTACTAAGGATACATGTTTGCAAAAAAAGGGACATGACATTACATGTTGTTACAAAGCCCCTAGGTAGAGCACATTTACTCTGAACTAAAATATGATTAGGGAAACAAGTCGTATGATCTTGTGTGAAATGATGATAGAATAAATATCCATAATCCCTAGATTCTTATGATGTGGAGGGAAAACATAGATTGCTAGCTAGTTGCTTCATGAAAACTTGTTCTCAAATATATTGTAAAATACGCATCAAAGGCTGAGAGAAAATCTGCAAACTATGTACAAATGTTAACAAGAATAGTACATATAGGAAAGTGTCAAGAAAGAGCTTTAGTAGCTTATCAAAAACTTATGTCAGAAATAGTTATGGATCATGACATAGGATCTCAAGAGACATGCAACATGCTTCAAAATTTTTGTTTTGTCTCTTGTAGTTGATCATTCATGTCATTGAACATTGGAAGAAAAGTACTTCAACATCTAACAAAAACTACAGATGAATCTAAGCTAGCCGATAGTTATATAAACTCTTATATACAATAACCTCTTGAATTTGAAAATCTCTCTCTAATATAGTTAGAAAAGATGTACACATTTAACACTCTTCAGAAAGGAAACAAAAGGAAGAGACAAAATGAAAACACAGTTGTTATTGTGAACCCTTGATTCTATAGTATCTCGCTAGTGGAGAGTGAACTATATGAGACATTTTGTTGGAGTGAGCTACTCTTGTACAAAATTTTTTGACACATACCGATTGACATAGCTGTCACAAAAGAAGAGATCATCACAAACTGGAAACACATGAAGGCAAACAAGTTTTTTCCTTGGCATATTGATCAAACAACATAGATGGATTCTGAAGAGGAGGATGAGGAAGAGCATGAGGAAACATGCATTGATGATGACATGTACACGTATGAGTGGGAGTTACTATCACAAATGGGCATTAACAATAAGCTCAAAATTGATGAATTAGATATGCTTGGTAGATGACACTTTGACATGAACCACCCATGGAATAGAACCAATGTTCTACCACAATTGCATGAAACTACTACTCATTTCATTTCACCCAATAGACTGTTAGACAAACAACATGCATCCTATTCTTTAGCGATGGATGCAACAAGCCACAAACTAGCTCCAAAACAATAACTTACACTAGACATAATTACGTAACACTTCAGGGATCCATCCTTAAAATATCCTTTACAAGTGATCATTCAAGGAATGACAGGCACTGGAAAATAGTATTTGATAGAGTACATCAGACATACTTTAAACGGTCCAAACTATAACAACCAAAAAATATTGCTTGCACTTACACCTATAGGAGATGCTACATATAACATATGAGCCACAACAATACGTACATGTCTTAGGATTCCTATTAGAGAGATGCATCCTTTGCAAGGTAAAGCACTTACAATATTTCAAGAAGCCATGCAACACATCAGATACATCTGTTGCAAGTATGTGCTTAACCAGTGTTTTCATTGATGTCAACATATCACTATTGTTATTAGCGTCAACTATAATCTTATATTGTTACTTGCTTGTAATAAGTTAGAAGCTTTGTATTCACCCATATAATTGATTTTGATGTTGAGGATATTGAGAAAATTTGCTCCTTTGATAGAAATAGTGAGTTGCAGTGGAAACAGTGTATTGCATATAGAAAAACAATCTAGATGAATCCTCTACATTTTCTGTAGATTGAATATCTTTGTCTGTGGACTGGAAGTTATTTATAAGTCCATCTAAAGATGCCTTGTTCCAAGTTTGATCCTCCAGTATAAGGAATTGAGTGAGCTATGTTCACCAAAGTGAAAACAACCTTTTCTATATGTTTGGCAAAGACATGGAGAAAGTGTTATGCTTTGTATTCCTCTGCATTGAAGTATTTTGATCTATAGTTCTAGAGATCAGTCTAAGATAGTGTTTAGTGCCTTCAACTCCAATGGTTCATGATTAGGTGGTCCACAAGGTATCCTTTGTTTGTGACAGTAGTTGACAGTGTTGTTCTTCTGCTCCAATTTGAAGAATCTTCTTGACAAAGTGGCTAAAGATCATGTGGTTGTTCTTGGTGATTACAATGTGCTTGTGGATGTCTCCTGATCATGTTCCTACCTTTGGATTGGTTCACAAAGAGAAGTGTGTATCGTGAAAGAAGAATGTTCTGAGAAAACATAGTGTCAACTCCAGTCTTGGCTGACTTGGTTGATTTCACTATTTGCGGAGATGCATTGAAGATTGTAGAAGTGTGTTGTGGCATGGAGGATTGCGTTTGAGTCCCAGCTAAGGTATAGCATGTTCACCATACTTCTCTACATCTTTCTTAGCTAAATTTTGTAATAGGTCTAGACCTATTTCTATGTATGTTTTGTAATGCCGACCTTGGAGATTATTTCAATGGTTGATGAATATAATGCCAACCTTGATAAACCATCCAAGATTGATAAATTATATAAAAGCATATAATAGAGTAGCAAAAATGTGTGAGTGTGAAAATATGAAGAGATAAGTGTGAAAGTGCGATGGAGCAGAGCATAGAAGTTTTATTGTGCTTCAAAGGAATTGAACCCAGGCATGGATTAGATGCTACTTAATTAGTTCACCATTTTGGCAATGAGCCAACCCTTGGTAGTGAGCCACCCTTTAGCAGTGAGTCATTCTTTGCAATGAGCAATTTGGGTAGTGAGCCTCTATTTTCAGTATTGTTATAACTCATATATTTCTATGGGATAACACCCACCGTGGTTTTTCACTTTTAGGGTTTTCCACATAAAAATCTAGCGTCTACTGTGTTGGATGTTTGTTTGTGATTAAGTTTATGGTTTCATGGTTTCATTCTTTCATGGTTAAATCTAATTATAAGGAATTAAGTTGTTGATGGTTTGATGTTCATATGAAGCTAAGTTTTTGTGACAACTAATTTACCCCCCCTCCCCTCTGAGTTGTCTGGTGTATTTCAACAATTGGTATCAAAGCTAATTTCCTCGGAGGTAAGGCTAATAGCTTGAGGTTGATCCGGTATCTCACACCAGGATAAATTTTTTTAATTGTTTCAAGTGTAGTGAAGCTGGACACTATGAATCCAGATGTCCAAAAAGAAACTCAACAATTTATGATAAAGAAGGCAATAGCAGAAAATCCAAGACAACTTTTTATCATATTCAAGATGATGACTATTGTTCCAACTCAAAGAATGACAATTACAAAGATGATGAAAATTTTATCCAGAGGTAAGTATTGACAACGAAGATATAAAAAATGTTGGTTTATTGACAATAGTTGCTCAAATCATATGATTGGTGATAAAGGCAAGTTTATGAATCTTGTGAAAAATGAAGAAGGATTATTTAGATTTGGAGATGACCGTACTGCTAAAATTTGTGGAAACGATTAAATCAATTTTGATGGAAGACAACACATAGATAATGTTCTCTATGTCGAAAGACTAAAACAAAATCTCCTAAGTGTTGGACAATTGTGCAGAGAAAGATACAGTTTCATATTTCAGAATGATACCTTTGAAATTAGAGACAAATTTGGAGCTGTAATAGCTGATGGAAAAAGGATAGAGGGAAATCTCTACCATCTTAGAGAAGGCAACATTATTCAAAATCATGAAAGTTGGCTTTGGCATAAAAAATGTGTCACATCAATCCTCATGATCTAGCAAGGATAAACTCAACATGAGTTGTGAAAGATCTTCCAAAGAGGATACATTTTAGCAACATCACCTGTAATAAGTGTCAAATTGAGAAGCAAGCAAGAAGAAGTCCATAGGATGAAGAAAGATTCTCAACTGGATTGATGGAATTAGTTCATACAAACCTTTGTGGACCTACAAGAGTAAAAAATCACCCAGATGATAGGTGCTTTATCTTCTTTGTTGGTGATTATTCTAGAATGACTTGGGTAAGTTTTCTCAAAGAAATATCAGAAGCCCCAGATGTATTTAAAGCCTTCAAAACAATGGTTGAAGATGAACTAAATGTCAAATTCAGATGTCTAAAGTCTAAAAGAAGAGAAGAGTTTACCTCTGATATATTCAATATGTGGTGTGGGACCCATAGAATAAAAAGTCAGTTATCCAGAGAGAATAAAGTAATGGAAATAACAAGCAAGTCTATTCAAGAAGCTACAAAGACAATGTTAGAGGAAGATGACCTACTAGAAGCATATTGGAAAGAAGCTATACATACTATTGTCTATATTCAAAACAGAGTTCAAGTCAAAGGTAACGATACTAAAACTCCTTACGAATTGTGGTATGGAAGAATACCCTTAGTAAAATATTTCAAAGTGTTTGAAAGAAAATGTTATATTAAAAGAGAAGAAGAGCTAAGCAAGTTTGATGCTAAGTATGATGAAGGAACCTTCCTTGGATACTCTATTGAGAGTAAGGCCTACCAGTGTTACAATAAAAGATTGAAAAAGATCATTGAGAGTGTAAATGTCAGGGTTGATGAAGACATACAGAAGCATATATAAATGATTAATCAAGCATCTAATTCAAATAGACTTCCTTACAATAAAAAAAAGAGAAAAGGTATTCACCAAGGAAGAAGATGTTACTTAAGAAAAGTAAACAAAGAAAGATCAAATGAATTGGCGTTTGATTGCCAATACTGAATCATGCAATAATATAAATCCCTCTTAAGATGAACATCTATCCACTGAAGAATTCAAAATTGCTCTTGAAAATCTTGAGAAACCTGAAGAAGAAGACATAAACTTGAAAGTAAGTACAATACAAGCAAATGAATGCATCAAAGAGTTAAAAAGGCAAATCAAAGAGCTTATGCAAAGACTTGAGGATAGTAGTAAAGACTTGAAATTAGAAAATGATGAAAAAGCAAAAATTGAAGAATGCTTGAAAGCAAAACAAATGATTGCTTGAATCTTGAAGAAGTTGTGGATTTGAAGGCTGATCTGAAACATGCATGGGTTCAACAAGACAAACTTAGTACAAGTGCAACTAGATTTGATAAACTAATGGCTGAAGTAAGTCAGAAAAATCCTAATGACATAAATAGTATATTTGTGAAAGATAAAAGTTTTAGAACAGATCAAGTAAAGAATTCTAAAGTTAGGGAGGACAAAGGCAAACTAATTCAGGACCAAAGGAACACACCAAGAAGATCTCCGATCAAGTAACCAAATGCACAAAGGTATCCATCTTTCAATGGTTATTGTTACTCATGTAGTAAATTTGGTCATAGGGCTACTCAATGTAAAAGTAAAATGAACCAAGATGTTCCAATTTTCTCTAGTCAATGTTTCAACTGCAAAAGAACTGGTCACATAGCAAGTGAATGTAGGGGTATGACAAGAAATGACTTCAACAATGCAAGGAAAACTCAATCTTTCAATGGAAAGTGTTTTTCCTGCAATAGACTTGGGCACATGTCTAATCAATGCAGATCAAGGATAAATTCATTGAGAGGGAGAAATCAAGGGCAAGGAAGTATTGTGTGCTATGATTGCAACAAACTTGGACATATGGAAAAGTTTTGTAGAAGAAAGGATGTGAAAACAAACTACTATCTTGAAGAAAGGTAAATAGAGCAGAGAAATGATAAGGGAAAGGAAAAAGTTGATCCAATTAAAACTTAGAAAGAAATCAACAAGATCTGGATCAAGAGAGATGTGATTGAAGTCAAGGATGGATCTATACTAGCTTCTGGTGTAGATATTTCCTCCGAGAAGTAAATTAGGAGCTCTAGCTCAGGGGGAGTCTTACTGAAAATATTTCCTCCCTGATCAAAATATTGATGCTAATAACTCAGCATAAAAAGACAATGTCAAGGATCAACAGAAAAAGTCTAAGTCAGGACTAGGACTATATTTTAGAAGGATAAAAGAAGAATTGTGCATAAAGGTTTGTGCTCATTATTCCCTACACAGAGCAAGTTCTCATGATGGTTGGCAGTACTTAATGAACTCTGAGGAGAATGGATATGAACCAGTTGTGTCTTCATGAAGCAATGAAGATAAATGAAAGAAAGTACAGGATGAAGAAACTCCAGAAAGCATTTCTAAGACCCATAGGATTTGTACAAGAGCATCACACTGAAGATCAAATCATTGGTGTCTGACAAGAATAAGGGTTACTGAAGAACACACTAAGAAGAATCAGACTTGGGAACATATTCCTATGACTGCGGATAAGAATGTATTTAGAATTAAGTGAAATGAAATTGAAAAGTGACTTAAAAAAGTCATTGTCTTACCTAGGCCAATAAAGGCTACCTCTTGGGGGGAGTAGTTAGATGTACCGATAACAGTTCAGTTGGATCAGAGCAGCAAAATGCAAGTATGTGCCCTTTTCCATTGATGTCAAAGGAGGAGAGAAATCATGTGAAAAACTTAGAAGTAGAAAGAATGCATATGTTTAAAGAGAAAGGGAGAGAATCTTGTCTTGATGGTCTTTTCAATTTTTCACATCATATGTGGCCATCAATGATAAAGGGGGAGATTGTTGCAAGTATGTGCTTAACCAATGTTTTCATTGATGTCATCATATCACTGTTGTCATGGTGTCAACTATACCCTTATCTTGTTACTTCATTGTAATAAGTTAGATGCTTTGTATTCACCCATGTAATTGATTCTAATGTTGAGGATATTGAGAAAATTTGCTCCTTCGGTAGAAATACTGAGTTGCAGTGGAAACAATGTATTGCATATAGAAATATAGTCTAGAAGAATGCTTTGCATTTTCTGTAGAATGAATATCTTTGTCTACAGATTGGAAGTTATTTAGAAGTCCATCTGAAGATTCCTTGTTTCACGTTTCAACATCCGATATGAAGAATTGAGTGAGTTATGTTCACTAGAGTGAAAACAACCTTTTCTATATGTTTGGAAAAGATAGGGAGAAAGTGTTATGCTCTGCATTCCTCCGCATTGAAGTATTTTGATCTATGGTTCTAGAGATAAGTTTGAAATATTGTTTAGTGCCTTCAACTCCAATGGTTCATGATTTGGTGGTCTACAAGCTATCCTTTGTTTGTGACAATAGCTGATAGTGTTGTTCATGTGCCCCTGTTTCAAGAATCTTCTTGATAGAGTAGTTAAAGATCGTGCGGTTGTTCCTAGTGATTACAATGTGCTTGTGGATGTCTCCTGATCGTGTTCCTACCTTTAGATTGGTCTGCAAAGAGAAGTGTGGATCGTGAAAGAAGAATGTTCTTAGAAAACCTAGTGTCATCTCTAGTCTTGGCAAACCTAGTTGATTTCACTATTTGCAGAGATGCATTGAAGATTGTAGAAGCATGTTGTGGTGTGGAGGATTGTGTTTGAGTCCCAGCTAAGGCATGGTGGCTCATCATACTTCTCTACATCATTTCTTAGCTAAATTTTGTAATAGGTCTAGACCTATTTCTTTGTATGTTTTGTAATGCCGACCTTGGAGATTGTTCCAATGGTTGATGAATGTAATGAAAACCTCGATGAACATTCCAAGGTTGACGGATTGTATAAAAACATGTAATAGAGTAGCAAAAATGTTTGAGTGTGAAAAGATGAAGAGATAAGTGCGAAGGTGTGAAGGAGAAGAGCAAAGAAGTTTTATTGTACTTCAAAGGAACTGAACCCAGGCATGGAGTAAATGCTACTTAATCAGTTCACCATTTTGGCAGTGAGCCAACCCTTGGCAGTGAGCTATTCTTTGCAGTGAATAATTTGGGCAGTGAGCCTCTATTTTTAGTATTGTTATAACTCATATATTTCTGTGGGCTAACACCCACCATGGTTTTTCCCTTTTAGGGTTTTCCACGTAAAAAATATGGTGTCTACTGTGTTGGATGTTTGTTTGTGATTAAGTTTATGGTTTCATGCTTTCATGGTTAAATTTGATTATAAGCAATTAAGTTGTTGATGGTTTTATGTTCATATGAAGCTATGTTTTTGTGACAACTAATTCTCCCCCCCTCTTAGTTGTCCAGTGTATTTCAACAACATCCTCATAGATGAGATGAGTTTCGTAGGGCCTAAATTGTTCCTAAAAATAGATAGTCATTTATGTGAGGCTTTCCCCTATACACAACAAGAAACTTTTGGTGGTGTATCCATCATACTTATTGGTGACCTAGGCATGTTTCCCCCTATCATAGATAAGCCCATATACATAGCAGACTCAAATGTACTGATTTTGTGGTAAACTTTTAACTTGGTAATTACATTAGATTGTATTTTCTGCCAAAAAGGTGATAATACTTGTCAAAAACAATTTCAAAGCATATTGCAAAATATACAAAATTCTCAACCATTGCAAAAGGAGTGGGAAACACTTATGGGATGGACAAACAATATGCTTACTATAGCAGAAACACAAGAGTTTGATCAAAACATGAATTTATTTGCGACCAACAACCTAACTGCATTACATAACAAGAAGATGCTGAAACTTTTAAATCTTCCTATTGCAATCAACCCTGCCCAAAACATGTGACATAAAACAATTGAACTTACTGAAGAATATCAACTACATGAAGAAGTTCTATTGTTCATAGATGAGAGGACTATGTTGGCAATGAACTTGTGGATTGAAACTAGTCTTGTGAACGAGTCATTAGGACAAGTTGTGTCTATTGATGATAAAAATGACTGCAAACCTCCAGATTTGCCACATTATGTGATAATTTGATTTGGCAACTACACTAAGCCACCATGGGATATAGAAAACCCAAAAGATATCCCTATTACACCCATAATACATGGTAATCATAGATAATTCCCCTTAACCATGGCTTGGGCCATTATGATCCACAAATCCCAAGGTTTAACATTAGACAAAGCAACCGTAAACATAAGCGACACCGAGAGATAGGGGCTAACATTTACAGCTCTTTCCAGAGTCGGGTCCATAGAGAGTCTCCACATCGATCATGCATTCTCTTTTCAGTGATACTCTAAAATGCAAAATAATCCTTACACTATAATCAGAAAAAAAAAGGAAAAGGCTTATCTGCAATTTATTTCCTTACAGTACAATCAGTTATACATTCATATTTTCACTTTTTGCTTTAAATTCATGTTTTATATGGAACATTAATATTAAATAATTTGTTGGCTTATATGTAGGCCATCTTAGAGCATGCATATCTCAAAGCAACTGGTGGTCTCCAGGCATGTTCTAGCTCTATCTTCTAGCCAATCTAGTCCACATCAAAAAAGTAAACCTACCCCCATGTACTCTAACTCCTATTATAGTTGCAAACTTTATATGATATGAAATTATGGAAAAAAAACTTGTTTTTAAAACATTTGTGTCTAATGTCTTTCTTCCCTATCCTATAGGTAAAGATAAACAATTTCTTTGTACCAAGAAAAAAGACATTTTACAGAATTATGGACTGCATCCTGGCTTAAAAATTACTGTCTACTTCCGGAACAAGTCATCTTCAAAATAATGGAGCTACAAATTCCATACATCCCTAGAGCTAAAATGTCAAGGAGACTACATGGGTATACACAACATATATTGCCCATGTATTACACTAAACTGTTTGATTTCAAACACAAGCATAAAGTTAGATTAGTTCCTAACAATCGAACTGGATGAGTAAAAATATACATATGTCATTTCTTGGGATGGTCTTATGATTTATATCAAGAGCTTCATGATCTATTTCTCTCAAACTACATGGACAAGATTCTTAAAATATATATCCACTTGTTATGCTTAATTACGACTTAACTGGACAACTTAGTTTACGATTCATACAATTAGTAAGATTAGATGAATGCAAAGGAAATCAAATCATAAAAACATAGCAGTGTCTCAAATACCACATCCATTCAAGCCAACATATAGAAATTTTTATTTACTCTGTGAAACCAACATTTACATATTCCCACACCAACTTTCGAACTCGAGTTCTTCAAGCAGTTCATTCTATAGTCTCTATTAAAACTTGGTAGTGAATTCCTCTAAATGATATGTGCTCCTTATAAAAATTGTGTTAGAATTGTATAGAAAATCTATTCTAAATTTTTTTTGTTTCCAAAAATGTACAAGCAACATTTTTTGGGCAATTTTTGTGCCTATTTGATTGTAATGGAATCATCGATGCTTGGAACTTTTCATCTCTGGTATGAAAAAAAAAGATTTGTGTCATGATTGTAAAGGCATTATAATATAATTTTAAGTTCGTTTAATCATCCTTACAATGTCTTTGCAAGTAATCATCTGCTATAATATACTTTTTGATGATTTTTGCATATTTATGTTTAGAGTTGTGGTGTACATTCCTCGAAGAGAAGGAGATGTTATCAGATTGCCAAATTCATAATAGGGATAGGGGGAAATGTGAATAGTCTTCTACACTTTATATATTTGGTTTTGCAAACCTAAAAATTATATTTTCGTCTACATTTGTACCCTTAATATAGGAGTGCTTCACCTACACTCTCTTATAGTAAAAAATAAATATAAATTGATTCAAAATAAGCAGTTCAAGGAGTTAAAAGAGATCCAAGTAGAAGTATATATTACAATCTTATAGAATTAGATTTCAACAGATCAATTCTCAAGACTCCATTGAAGAAACAACAAATTTTGCAATTAACATTTAGAGCTAAAACTCTACATTTAATTCTAGTGGCAGTATATATTTCAGTAGCTTATATTTGTGACTATGTTTTTCCTATGTGTTTCTATGCGTGGATCGTGCCATGTGTTTGAAGCGACAGCCAAAGCAGCAGTATCAAGCTTTCAACAAACTTCGCTGTGTGTTTCTTCTTTCCTTCTAGTTGATGTAGCAGAGTGTGCCACGTAGCTATAGTAGTGTTCTTTTACTAAGTTTCATATTTACTGCATGCTTCGCCACATGTTGATACTAGAGGCAGTTCTAAAAGTTTCTTTTTGTGCCACTTTTCTGTGGGTGTTGCCGTGTGTCTTTTTGAGGTTTTAGCGGACGACACCATGTATATCTTCTTTTATTTGAGACTCCTTAGTGACAGCATATATATGGTGGGCCACAGTTTTAAGACATAGTTTATTACTTGTTTTAGAGGGCACCACGTGGCGACAATGGATGAGGGAATTTCTTTTATTTCAAAACTCTTGGATAAGGACATGTTATGATTTTTAGTTGCACTAGAGCGCGACAAGTGTCAATTTCTACAGGATCATTTAGAATTTATTTCATAAGCTATGGTTTTGCAGATGGCACCACGTGTCTAATGTTTCTTCATTCAGAGGATGCCATGTGTCCCAGTTTTATTTTTCTGTGCAGATAGTAAAGTAGCACATGCAGTGAGTCCCATACATAATTCTATCTTAGTTTCTAAGTAAAGCAGAGAGTGCCAAATGTCTTAGCGATGAGTTGCTCAGGCATAAAGATATAGTTTTAAGTGCTCAGTGAAGAGAGACACGTATCAGTTCCACGATCTAGTGGATAGCGACAAGTGTCTTTTTTCTGTGTGTTTCTTCTTTAAGGTAAGGAGGTTATAAGTAAAGCAAACACTGCCATGTGTTACATTTTTAAGCTTTAAAGCTGGCAGGTGTCACCATGTGTCTTAACAGGAATGTAGTTGGAGTGCCACATATTTTGGTTCCTTAGCCAATGAGTGTGCGGGATAAAGTAGTTGCAGATTCAGATGATCTTAATGGTTGAGGACCTCCAGTTAGCTCCAGTTCTATTTTTTTGTTGAAGATTTGGGTTGTTATAGGTGATCTTAGGGCAAATTTCTGACTATATATATAGTAATTGTAATTGATAAGAGGATCAAAGAATTTTGATGAGTTGTATCAATAATTAAGTAGAGAATTCAGAGACTTTGCTATGACCAGATTGTATCATTTGCCTTAAATTTATTATTTTTGATAAGAAAGTTAATATACTTGTGCATGTTACTGTGCCTTTTGTATTTGCTGAATATTAATGAAAGGAACTCTATTCTATGCCCTTACTGATATCATCTATGTCTTCATAAATTTGTCTAAGTTTAACCTTTGGTCTTATTTAGTCACAATCTATTTGTATTAATCATGCAAATGTTTGCTCTTTAATATAGCTAAATCTTAAGGATTGGTTCACTGTACTAATTGAGGAAATACATTGCATTCAGGTGCATCACCATAGATTTGGATTTTTACTTATTGTATCTATAATCCTATTTCTTTCTCTGCCCTTTACTCAAAACCCCATTAAAATAAGAAGAGCCAACTTCTTTAAAATCTAGAGGTTGTTTCAAGTAGTAAGTCCCACATTCTTGAAACTTCCCATGTTGGTGTTGGAACCTACGCAATTTTACACATCAACAATTTTTGGTACGCCTAGTGAGACCTTTCTTGAAGTTCTTATCAAGATCATATGAGCCAGAGAGTGACAAGGAGTCAAAGCTGTGGACCTACAACAAGAGCTCAATCTACTGTTAATCCAGGTATTCTATTGCCACCATTAGTTATGACTCCAAGAAGAAGAGTGAATCAAATTGCACTAACAAAAGGAGTAAATATGGGAGCACCTGTACCCCCAAGAAACTATGTAAATTGGAACACTGGTAGTCCCCTCATTCTTCCAGTACCACTGGCTAGTTGGGATCCAATTCTAGCCAATATTTTGAAGGCTTTACCTAAATTCAATGGAGAAGATTTTAAGACACCAGGGGAGCATCTACAAGATGTGTTAGATGTGTGTGCAGTACATGTCATTACTATACAGAATGTAGCAATCGGATTGTTAACAGCTTCTTTCAAAGGGAAGGCTTTGGATTGGTATAGATCTCTGACCTGAGATATAATAACTACTTGGGATCAGCTTGGTGATGCTTTCTTTGCAAGATTTAGTGAGAAGGGCAGCAAATCTTCCCTGCTACAACAATTAATCACCATAAAGAGGGCACCACAAGAAGCTATAGCTAATTTCAACACTAGGTTTCAAAAGACCTGGGACATAATTCCTTCTACAATGAGGCCACCATCAGGTATGACAATCATGTTCTACCTTAAAGCTTTAAATTCTGATATATCAGTAATGATTCAATTCCTGGGAGGTTAGACACTGCCAGAAGCATATGAATTAGCTATTAAGGCTGAGAATAACCTGATAGATGCTGGAAAGTTGCATCCAAGGCCTCATATACCCATGTTCCCAAAGATTTCCATACCCTTGCCACAAGAAGCCCCTAACCTTACAGCTACACCTGTGTCTATGTATACATTCCCAACACCCCAACAACCTACTGTAGCAACACCCTCTGCTCAACCATCTGAAATGGATGATGTCAAGAACATCCTCAAGACCTTTTCAAATGAAATAATTAATCTTAAAAGGCAACAAACTTCCTATCTGAAGCCTTCTTATCAAGGTTTCCAAGGGAATAGATCCCCATATCAATCAAATCAATATCAAGGACCTCAAAGGCAAAATAACCCTCAATCATCAAATCAGTTGGTCATAGTTTCCACATCTTTATAGGTTGTCCCTCATAATCCTAATAGAGAAATAGTCCCAGGATAAAATAATTTAGTAGAAGATACCAATGCTTGGTGCTTTCCTGGCAATAATGCCCATATGCCCAGGGATTGTCCTAGAGGCAACTTACAGCAAAAGATAGCAAAATAGAGAAGGGTAGAGGGACAAGTCCTGATGTCTAATGCTCTTCCATATTAGTCACCCAGTCTCCAGAATGCAGTAATGGTGGATTAGATGCAGGGGATGTCTATCCAGCAAGAACAAGAAATTGCCCCTGAGCATGCTTTATTTTCATGGATTGAAGATGAAGATTTAGTGTTCTTGAATGAAGCATCCACTTCAAAGAAACCCTTAGTGTAGTCTGATTATTATACCAGATCAAAGAGAAGAATGATGGAACAGCCTAAGGCCACAAATAATGAGATTGCTAGAGCTCCTCCTTTCAAAAATTGTTTTAATCCAGTTTCCAGGCAAGAAGTACCTCATCCAGTTCAGAATCAAGTAGTCTCTAGTCAAATGCTAGAAAAAATAAGATATCCTTACTACCCAAAGACACAAGCATTAGGACCTATGAACATGGTAGATCAGCTGAAGAAGACCCTAGCACATGTGTCAATATGGGATATGCTGGCTATTCCTGAACAAAAGACTCTATTACAAGAAGCACCACAAAGCCAGGTGGGCTCTAAATATGTGAGTGCTAAAGAAAGAGTTGCTGATAAAGGAAAGGCTCAATAAAAGGACACTACACCTTTAAAGACAGTAGCTCTGTTGAACAATGCGCCAGAGGTAGGTAAACTTAAGCCAGATCCATTTTATCTGACTTTAATAGTGGGAAAGAAATTGTTGCATAACTCAATGATAGATTCTGGAGCTAGTACTACAGTCATGCCAAAGTAGATAGCAGATGCTTTAAAGATAAAATACGAGCCACTTACTAGAGGAGTCATACAATTAGATGAAAAATTTGTCCAAACTATAGGAAAGATCAAATAAATCCCATTGCAGTTGTATACTTGCCCCAATATAATTGTTAAACAAGCTATAGTAGTCATAGATATTCCCCCTATGTTTGGTTTATGCCTATCTAGGGATTTCACAACCAAGAGAGGAGGATGCATGTCCATGGATTGGTTGCATCTAATTTTGAGAACCAAGTATGGAACAAAGATGAAAGTGTTATCTGAACCTTTGTCTAAAGATCATATCACTGATAAACCAACCCCAAGGATAGAAGCATCCCATGCCATGATGAATAAGGAAGAGAGAGTCTTTGTTGAAGAATTGGGTGACTGGACTGAACATGATCAACAAGAAGAGGAAAATGGTCAATTGATGTCCATGATGTAGAGTGATCTTTATGGAAATTATGACTCTACCAACTTGGGCACTTATGTTATTTTTGAGGAAGGCCAAGAAATTCCAAATGTTATGAGAAGAGAGGTATCTAAAAAAGAAGAACCTAAAAGAAACACTGAAATATGGATGTTAAATTTTGACGGGGCTAGGAGCAAAAATGGTGTTGGAGTAGGTAGTTGCCTCACTGCCCCAAATGGTGAGAAGATTCTAAGAGCTATACACTTTTAGTTTGTTTGCACTAATAATGATGTTGAATATGAATCTTTGGTGCATGGCCTTATGTTGGCCAAGAAGAGAGGAATCAAGAATTTGATGGTTAGGGGGGACTTAGAATTAGTGGTGAAACAAATCAAGGAGAAAGCAGTAGCAAAGAATGTAAGAATGAGATCCTAACATCATAGAATTTGGGATCTGATAGATGATTTTGACTCTTTCAACATTAAGGTTGTCCCTTGAACTCAAAACACAGAAGCAAACAAAATGGCACAAATTGGTTCTCAATTTGACCCAGCAAGTGACCTACTTGTTAATAGTGAGTTAGTTAAAGTTATAGTGAGACCAGCAATCCCAGACAATGACCAAAATAGGCAGGTTTTTGATAATGATCTTCAAGTACTCTTGTTTCTGCAATAGTCAAGAGAGTTTGCTAATTAGTTATAGCTCAAGATTGAAGAAGCTTATGGTGATCAAATTATTCAATTGAAGTCAAATAAGCTCCCGAAAGGACTGATCACTCTAGAGAATCTATTTGACCCTGAAGATGTAACCCTAGACAAAAGGAAGTTTAAGGCAAGTAAAGATGATTATTCTGAAATTCAGGTTAGTGAAGGAAGGAAGTTAAAGATAGGCAATGCTACTACCCAAGAAGAAAAAGACAAGCTAATCTCTTTGTGTAACAAGTATGATAGGGTGATTTCTTGGACCTATGAAGATCTTCATGGCTATAATAGGGACATCATTCAACATACCATAGAGCTTGCTAAATGATCAAAACCAATCTGACAGAAGCAAAGACCAATAAATCTTAGAATTTAGCCACTAATTGTAGGTGAACTACAAAAGCTTCTAGAATCAAAGATCATTTTTCCAACTAAGCATTCAACCTGGGTGTCTAATTTAGTACTTGTAAGGAAAAAGAATGGTGACATAAGACTCTGTGTGGATTTTAGAGACCTGAATAAAGCATCATTAAAAGTCCACTACCCCTACCTTCTATGGAGCAGATTCTGCAAATTGTGGCTGGATCAGAGAGGTTTTCTTTGGTTGATGGTTTCTCAAGATACAATCAGATCTAGTTAGCAAATGAAGACCAACACAAGACAACATTCACACAAAGTGGGGAACATTTTCATATGCCAAAATGCCCTTTGGTATTTCAAATGCTGGAGCCACTTTTCAGCATGCCATGGATGTAGCATTTGGGGAACTTATAAATAAGATTATTTTGATTTGTCTAGACCTAACTACATTTACCAATGATGCCAAAGATCATTTTGAACACTTAGAAGTTGTTTTCCAGAGATGTCAAGAATTTGAAATCTCCCTAAATCATAAGAAGTGTATCTTTGTTGTGCCTTAGGGGAAACTTTTGGGACACATTGTTTCAAAGGATGGGATTTCCATTGATCCAGAGAGAGTCACATCAATAATGAATCTATCTTTTCTAGTTAACAAGAAGGCAGTTCAGTCCTTTTTAGGAAAGATAAATTTTGTTAGTCTCTTTATAACTGATTTTGCAGGGCTAGTCAGGCCCATTATTCTGTTGCTGAAGAAAGATTTGTTTTTCAAGTGGACAACAGAAGCAAGACATGCTTTTGAAGAAATTAAGAAAGCTATTTCAACTGCGCCAGTAGTGAGAAACCTAGATTTCTCTAAGCCTTTTATAATGTATGTGTATGGAGGAGAACATAGTGTTGTAGTTATTCTAACTCAGAAAGATGACCAAGAAGGGGAACATCCAATAGCATTCTTCTCCAAAACATTAAGAGAGTATGAATCAAGGTATAATTTTGTTGAAAAGAAAACTTATGCTATGGTAAAAGCCCTTAAGAAATTTAGGCACTTAGTAACAGGGAATAAGATTCTGATACTAGTAGCCCACCCTAGTGTAAAGGAATACATCATGGAGGGTGAGATCACTGAAAAACGGCCAATTGGATAACTATGATTTTAGAGTATGATGTGGAGGTAAGGCCTACCAAATTGGTTAGAGGCAAAGGACTATGTCAATATATGACCCAAGACATAGAAAAATCAATGTCTAAAGAAGAAGAAATTAAAAAGGTGTTGAGACTCCAAGAGATTGACCAAGACTCTTGGGGGAGAGACAAAATATAGTTCATGAGAACTGGTGTGTTCCTGAATGAACTCCCTCCTGATAAGAAAAGGTACTATAGGCAGCAAGAAGTTCATTTTATATTAATTGATCATGTTTTATTTAGAAAGAACATTGATAGAATACTTTTAAGATGTGTAGAGAGAGATGAGGTCCAAAAAGTATTACATGAATTTCATCATAGAACTTCAAGGGGACATTTTTTAGCAAAGACTACTACAATTAAAGTGACACAAGCTGGCTACTTCTGGCCTACACTATTTGCAAATTTCTATCAAATGGTCAAAGAATATCAAACTTGCCAGTTCTATACTGGGAAGAAAAGGAATGCAACATAATAGTGGATGAACCCTTTTCTTAATGGAGTCTAGATTTTATTGGCATGATCAATCCAATATCAAGTATGGGATACAAGTGGATTCTTACTACAACAGATTACTTTACAAGATGGAGTGAAGCAGTACCACTCAAGGAAGCTATTGAAAAGGTGATCCTAGAATTCTTAGAAGGGATAACTACTCAGTTTGTCCCTCCTCGCACTATCATATCAGATAATGTTAAAGCATTTTTAGGGACTAGATTGTCTAGGTTTGCCTTAAAGAATGGAATATGTCTGAAAACTTCTTCTAATTACTATCCACAAAGTAATGGATTGGCAGAGTCCACAAATAAGAACCTGATTAGACTCATAAAAAGAATGGGAGCTGATCATTAGAGAGAGTGGCACAAATCACCTAACACAACACTATGGGTTAATAGGATCACACCAAAGAAAGTGATAAAAATGTCTCCCTATGAGTTAGTCTATAGCAAACATGCAGTGATGCCACTAAGTATAGAAATTCATGGTTTGCAGTTGTTGAAACAGTTTGAAATTGAGGAAAATGGCTTAATGCAAGTCAGACTCGCTGAGTTGCTAGAAGTACAAGAAAAGAGAGAAAAAGCACATGAATCAGTTTTGAAACATCAGCAGATGGTTAAAAACTGGTTTGACAAGAAATCTTCCAATCTAAATTTTGAAGTTGGGTCTCTGGTGTTAAAATGGCATGAGGAAGCTGCCAAGCCAAGTCGGCACAATAAATTTAAAGCACTATGGATAGGACCTTTTAAGATCCATTCCTGTAAGCAACAAAATGCATTTGAATTAGAGACTATGGATGGAGAACCTGAAGAGATTCCAGTAAATGGGATCTTCTTGAAACACTTTACTTAAGTCTTAGACCTACTATGTATCATAGTTAGTTAGTTGCTTTTAAATTTATTTCCCACTTTCATCTTACATTTCTCGCTTTAATCTTGGTTTCCCGCTTTCATCTTAGTTTCCCGCTTTCATCTTGCTTTCTTGCTTTTCCCTTTTAATAAGTGTTCTAAGAACACGTGTCAGTAGCACAGAGGTTCCTTTTTCATTAGTAGTTTCATTTATTAAGGTTGTTTGGCAATTCCTTGATTTCAAGAAAGTACCTATCTTTTCAAAAGATCACCACTCTTCGTACAGATCTAACACTCCGTCCAATATGGATTTCAAAAGATAAACTAACTATCTCTTGGCATTAATGTGATTAATACGACAAGATGTGTCATTTATTGTTTGATGATGCCCCACTAAGCTAAGTTTTAGTTCCTTCGAGAGTTGCGTTTGCTATTATCATTCTGTATTCCTAAAATTGTTGTTGCATGCAAGCTCCATTCCCCACAAGCATTTCAAGCTAAGTGCAATTTCTTTTATAATCCTTTCGATCTTCTGTTCCAAAAGTTTGCAATTAACAACAAATTTTACAATTAACGTGTAGAGCTAAAACTCTACATTTTATTTCTAGTTACAGTATATATTTCAGCGGCTTATATTTGTGACTGTGTTTTTCCTGTGTTTTTTTGTGTGCAAATCGTGCCATGTGTCTGAAGCAATAGCCAAAGCAGCAGTATCAATCTTTCAACGGACTTCACCACGTGTTTCTTCTTTCTTTCCAATTGATGCAGTGGAGTGTGCCACAAAGCTATACCAATGTTATTTTATTAAGTTTCATATTTTCTGTGGGCTTTGCCATGTGTTGATACTGGAGGCAGTTCTAAAAGTTCCTTTTTGTGTCACTTTTCCATGGGTGTTGCCATGTGTCTTTTTGAGTTTTCAGCGGACGGCTCCGCGTGTATCTTCTTTTATTTGAGACTTGTTAATGTCAGCATATATATGGTGGGACATAATTTTAAGACATGGTTTATTGCTTGCTTCGGAGGGCACCACGTGGCGACAGCAAAGGAGGGAATTTCTTTTATTTCAAAACTCTCAGATAAGGACACATTATGATGTTCAGTTGCACAAGAGTGTGACAAGTGTCAGTTTCCATGGGATCCTTCAGAGTTTATTTCATAAGCTATGGTTTTGCGGACAGCACCGCGTGTCTAATGTTGCTTCACTCGGAGGGCACCATGTGTCCTAGTTTTATTTCTCTATGCAGATAGTAAAGTAGCACATGCAGTGGGTCCCATACATAATTGTGTCTTATTTTCTAAGTAAAGCAGAGAGTGCCAAATGTCATAGCAACGAGTTGCTCAGGCATAAAGATATAGTTTTAAGTTCTTAGTGGAGAGAGACATGTATCAGTTCCACGATCCAACAGATAGCAACAAGTGTCATTATCTGTGTGTTTATTTTTGAAGGTAAGGAGATTCTAAGTAAAGTGGATGCTACCATGTATTACATTTTTAAGCTTTAAAGCCCACAGGTGTCGCTATGTGTCTTAACAGGAATGCAGTTGGAGTGCCACATATTTTGGTTCCTCAGCCAATGAGTGTGTGAGATAAAGCAGTTACAGATTCAAAAGATCTTAACAGTTGAGGACCTCCAATTAGCTCCAGTTCTATTTTGCCGTTGAAGATTTGGGTTGTTACAGGTGATTTTGGGACAAAATTGTGGCTATATATATAGTAATTTTAATTGATAAGAGGATCCAAGAATTTTGATAAGTTTTATCTAGAATTAAGTAGAGAATTCAAAGACTTTGTTGTGACTAGATTGTATCATTTGCCTTAATTTTGTTATTTTTGATAAGAAAGTTAATATACCTGTGCATGTTACTGTACCTTTTCTATTTGTTGAATATTAATGAAAGGAACTCTATTATGTGCCCTTGCTGATATCATCTGTGTCTTCATAAATTTGTCTGAGTTTAGCCTTTGGTCTTATTCATTCACAATCTATTTGTATTAATCATGCAAATGTTTGCTCTTTTATATAGTTGCATCTTAAGGATTGGTTCACTATACTAATTGAGGGAATACATTTCATTCAGTGCATCGCCATAGATTTAGATTTTTACTTATTGTATCTGTAATCCTATTTCTTTCTCTGCCCTTTACTCAAAACCCCATTAAAATAGGAAGAGCCAGCTTCTTTAAAATTTGGAGGTTGTTTCAAGTAGCAAGTCCCACATTCTTGAAACTTTCCATGTTGGTGTTAGAACCTGCACAATTTTACACATCAACATAACGTATAGCATAAGAAATAATAGTTTCAAACAAATGTTTATTAAATCCACAAGTTTTTTCTCTCAAAGTATCATAAATGTTCATTTATAACTTTTGACCATGGTTTGCCATTAAGATAACAGAAGTTATTGGAGTATGTGGACGATTATATAGACTTTGTGATTGCAGATGTAGAGATGGAATAACAAGATTGAGAAGGTCACTCAAATTGCTGATATCCATGCGGCTATCCATAAATGTATGGAATTATTAACTATTTTTTAGCTTATTTTGTATGTAACTATAGAGGCCTGTTTTTGTATCTCTATGCATTCTTACACTTGATTTCCTATAAAAATAAGTCTGTTTGATATTGAAGATAGAAACTGAACCTCTAAATTGCCCAAGATTATCCAAATGTGGTTATCTTTATTGATAAAAATACATATGTACTGGTATAAGCTTTCTCAGAGGCATTGATGGCCTGGTGTTTGATTATGATACTGGTATAAGCATTAACCAACCTCTTAAGAATTGTGATTAATAGTTGTAGTAATCATGTATGGTTATTCATTCTGAAACATACCAATAATTTGTTTTCTACAACACTGCCACTATTTGGTTCTGTAATGCAACACAAATAATGTTCTATTTATGATCATTTACAGTTGGTGCTTGTGGGATGCTATGGTATCACTTTAGGTATTTTATTAAAACAAACTACTAACTAAAAGTATGAATCTCTAGCTTTTACTTATGTAAAAATCATGATTGGTGTAAATGAACTCATCTTTATCATTAAACTTTTCTTAGTAGACTTCAAATGTCACGCATTGGAATGGAACAAGAAAATCTGCCAACTCTTCCTACCAATGTTATAGATTTATTGGTTTCCTATTGGCTTACAAATAGATGGATCAAAAGATTTCAAACTTTCATATACAATGCTTGGCACTTCAATATTGAAACATACAACCATACAATTTTGGCAACACTGGACCTATAAGATGCACCCTTTACTATTCATGTAGTAAAAGACCATTTTGTTGATATTGTTGTTCTCCATGTATCTCCACAAAGGTGGACAACAAGAATCAAGGACACAATTTTAAGGCTTTGTTCCATGGGCGTGGTAAATAGTATGTATTTTGCAAGGTATCCTTTAGTTTCTCATGTAATGCATTATGGATCTTTCTTAGAAGATGAAATGTCTGTATTTTTGGACCAGATTGAAAAAGGCTTCTCAGATTGACTTGGACGATATTTACAAGACTACCTCATAGACCATAACTGCTATTACTTGCCCAGATTTGAGTTTGACCCCCTCTGTCAGAATTATTCTTCTAAAATCAAAATAAAACATGCT
The DNA here is from genome assembly GCA_027924645.1 of Cunninghamia lanceolata. Lineage (NCBI taxonomy): Eukaryota > Viridiplantae > Streptophyta > Pinopsida > Cupressales > Cupressaceae > Cunninghamia > Cunninghamia lanceolata. The sequence goes on along the minus strand of BSBN01000334.1, from coordinate 2,772,443 downwards.
TGAGTAACCGTAACACGTGCTAAGATGGATTGATAGTTCCATGAAGATCTGATTATAAATGATGTGTTGCATCACAGAAGTGCACACAAAACAATTGCATAACTTTCATACTATTTTGTAATCATACAATGTAAAATTCTGTGCTACTGTCTACCTGTGTTACTATGAAATTTCTAATTATGTTGTCACATTTAATTAAAGATCGGATATGTCATGATGTTGCTCTTGAATACAAAGAGTGGTTCATTTTTGTGTTTTATTGCATTTTTTTTTTAATACTACACTACCACACTATGTATGGGAACGCCTATCAGCATATCCGTTGCACACATACTGTGCAACTACTAGTAATAATTTTATCTGCTCCATTTATGAGTTTTTTAAAGCCTCTCCAAAATATGAGCAAAAGACATATTTATAGTATTGTACTATATCATTGGTGAACGGACTTCATACATCATTTAACTAAAATTTGAATGTCAAAAAGTTTTCATTTAGAATAAAATGATCAAGTTTGTACATGTTACAACTCAATCACATTTCAATATATTTAAGCTTTCAGTTAGAACTAAATGACCAAGTTTTTACATGTTACATATCAAGTACAAGTCCATGCAGATACTGCAAGTAATGGGGTACCTTTCTACCCAATTATTATGGCAGATCCATCGGCCTCAAGACTATAACATTCTCCGTGAGAAAATTGTTTCAGCAATAATCTGGCCTGATACTAGGCTTGATAGCTGAAGGTCATTTCCCTGAATCCTGCGTGTCTAAAAAGACTTCTCCACACATCAGTTCTAACATGTCTAACCCTCCTATCATTCCCCTCACAGGCTATCATATTTCTTATCTAGCTCACACAGAATACTTCTTCCAACTTGACCCTTCCACTATCATGTCTGTCTGGCAATATCACATCCAAGAAATCAAAATAAGTGCTGACATAGAAAAGTACCTCAATGAATCAGTTATCAAAACAAGGAGAATTGTGGTTAGCTTCAATTTCTGTACACACCATTATCCGGGGCCTTAGATTCTTTATAACATTCACAACACTCTCCAGAAGAACAGGCTTATACGGCAGACTTCTGAAAACCTTAGGAGCATAGACTACAAGTACCTCGTCAGGTTTAACATTGAATAAACCTTCACAAATCTCTTCCATACTTGAGATCTCCACCATACTGTACAAAAACGGAACCCCGAAGGGCTTAGCGAACTCGTGAAGTCTTCTTCCGCTCTCTCTCAGTTCTTCACCATTCATTCCAAGTGTTGTGATCTTGAGAAGCTCAATCAAAGAAGGAGCTTGAAGGGCAAGATTCTGTATTAGCACCGTCCATTGGCACCCGGTTCGAACCCCCAGATCTATCACATGAATTTTACTTGCATTTCCCACAGCGTCTATGATTGCCTGCACAGACGTCAATTGCAACATTTTCACATAAGGGAGCATTCTAGTATAATAAGCCACAGTGCCATAAAGTTTCATCTTATTACAACCACTATCGAAAATGTACGGGAAATCGAGGGCTAGTTTGGAGGCTTATTTAACTCATGGCAGGTCTGGCGCTCGATTCTCTCCTGCAGAGCCCCGGAGAAATAATAGCAGATCCTCTGTATGGGGTGATAGAATAGGCCTGGCTCTGATACCATGGTATCAAAGCCATGCCTATTCTATCATGGTATCAGAGCTTGTTCTTTCATGGTATCAGAGCTGGGTTATGGGTTCGAATCCCCTTGGGTAATGCTGAGGGGATTGTTGGGAAAAAAAAGATTCAGTTAGAGGATCAGCCCAAGTTCAGCTAGAGTTTCAACTAGGTTCAACTAGAATGTTTTCCTGGTTTAGCTAGAATGTTTTCCAGGTTCAGCTAGAGGACCATCAAGAGGTTCAGCTAGAATGTTTTCCAATTCAGCTAGAGGTTCAGCTAGAAGTGTATTGCTAGAGTGATTTGTTTGCAGGGCAAAGATATTGTTGGAGTGATTTGTTTGCAGGGCTGAGATATTGCTGGAGTGATTTGTTTGTAGGGCTAATATATTGCTAGAGTGATTTTTCTTTGTAGACAAAAGATAATGAGTGTTGAAGGCTTAAAGTTTCAATCTCATATGAGCAAGCTAGAGGAAAGAAAGAATGAGAGCCTCTGGATGGTTGTTGGATACAGCATTCAGATTGCTATTAGATATAGCATCTGGATAGTTGTAGACACAGCATGTTGGATGAAATATAATTCAAGTTAGATAAATGTTTTTCTGAGTTATCTAACTCTATTTTGCCTTGCGTTTGATATGTTCTTTGCTGTTATGTTTTGCCCTATTTGCCCTATCTTTTGGTGTTTATTGGGCCTGTTCTCACATGGTCTCAGAGCTTGTTCTTTCATGGGGTTTCCCCACTGCGAAGAGAAGTTGCGACACTGCATCAACAACCTGGAGGCTTGATTATATTGCTTGTTGCTTATCATCTCTGCAGAGGCGAACAGAAGATGAGCCAATTCTATTCCATTCTCGTCTTCCCTTGCTAGAGTAGGAATGGCAAAGCAAGAATCGAAGCCATCATAAGCTGAGCCCCTTAAGTACAGCGTGCTCACCAATTTTATGATTTCTTCAGACGACATAACCATTTTGTTTGTGGGTATGTCGCTACTGAATTCATCAAACGTCCCTGACATTATATAATTAGGCGTACCTATTTTCAGCTCAGTCTCCTGGTCGCCTTCGCTTGGCGCTCAATTACAGAGAAGAATTAATCTTTAACTACTGCTAGTTTCTTTCTCTGCGAACTTGGTGCACTTTGCTTTCAAGATATAATAACAACGTTTGTGGGTGATGGGATGCATTGTAGGCAGAGGAATCTAAGGATCGCTGTCCTTTCGGATCCATACCAACAAAAAAGTGCAAATGTTTATTTAAAACCTATTAAATTGATTTGATCTGCCTAGGTAAGACGTCCGTAAGCTAATGTGAGAGATTCCGTTGGTTCGGCTGTCGCTGGCGAAACAGCCTTATCTAGAGGTAGTCTCATTTTTACCGTCGTCTAGGCACTTATCTATATCTAAAAAACACAGTTTTTATATCTAAAATACAGTTTTTCCTCGGTGAAACAGCTCTTTCTAGAGTTACTCTCATTTTTACTGTTGTCTACGCACTTGTCTATTTCTAAAATACACAGTTTTTTCTCCGGCGAAATAGCCTTTCCTAGAATTATGTGAGAAATCTATTGTAGCTACTGATTATTAATTTCCTATCTTATAAGATTATTTGGCTGCCAAAAAATTAATTAATTTACAGCAAATATTAAATAATAACACAGCTGCAACTTCACAGAAAAATCATGGAGACAGAAAAATAAAATCAACACAACATTTTGGACAAATTGTCCCTGGAAAAACCCCGAAGGGAAAACCAGTACTGCAGATGAGGAACTTTATTAAATCAAATCAAGAGATACATAGACTGCTTGCCTCTTACTGGTAGAGCTCTGGCAATGATCTCCTCCAGAAATTCTTCTCCCAATTTCTCCTATAGAAATTCCACTACTGCTGTCTTGAACGCTATCGCTGCGCCCTTGCTCTCACTGCAAATCAATTTGCTATCACTGCAAATTTATTTATTTGCTATCACTACAAATACTTCTCAGATCTGTGTTCTCCAAATGCCTATTGATCCTCTTTTATAATCCCCTCATTGGAAACCAATGGCCATGATTTAATCTTAATCAATGGCTAGGATTAATTAGACTCTAAACCCTAATATCTAGAAGTCTCTCAAGAAATCAATTATCTAGGTATGGAGATAATTATTCCAGCTATGTTTCTAGCCTCGTAATCACCACCCGAGACTAGAACACCTATCCAAGCTACATAAAAATTAACACTCCCTCTTAGTGAGGAAGGTGTTCTGCATAACACCCAACTTACCTCTAAAGAAGATGAATTTCGCCTTCCCCAATGCCTTTGTCAAAATGTCTGCTACCTGCTGATCTGTAGGTATATACTGTAGCTGAACAACCCTCCGCTGTACAAAATCCTTGATGAAATGATATCTGATGTCTATATGCTTAGACCTATCATGAAACACTGGATTCTCAGATACTCTGATGCAACTCTGATTATCACAGTGTATCACTGTAGTCTCAACCCTCTGACCAAACAAGGCTACCAGCAACTTCTGAAGCCATATAGCCTCACACATTGCCATGCTAGCTGCTATGTATTCTGCTTCTGTAGAACTCAGAGCCACGGACTTTTGCTTCCTGCTATACCAAGAGACAACTCCTGATCCCAAACTAAAGCAGCACCCTGAAGTGCTTTTCCTGTCCACCGCACTACCTACCCAATCTGCATCAGTATAGCCTATCAACTTGATATCATCACCTCGAGCATATCTGATCCCATACTTGATTGTACCACGCAAATACTGCAATACATGCTTTGCCGCTATCTAATGCACTCTCTTCGGCTCAACCATGGACTGACTAAGAGAGTTTACTGCAAAGGATATATCTAGCCTAGTGTTGACCAAATACATGAGAGATCCAATCAACATCCTGTATAAGGTGGGGTCTACATCCTTTTCCTTGGATGCGTCTACCTTCTTCCAATTCGTGATCATAGGTGTAGACATGGCTCTGCAATCTTGCATCTCAAACCTCTTCAAGATTTCAATGCAGTATTTCCCTTGTCCAAGGAAAATCTCTCCATCTGTCTGCCACACTTCCATGCCTAGAAAGTAGTGCATAAGCCCCAAATCCTTCATCTCAAACTCTGCTGCAAGGTCCCTCTTGCACTCCTCTATAAGCCCCAGTGAACCTGTTAAAAACAAGTCGTCCACATATAGAACAAGAATGAGAATTTCACCCCCAACCACCAAGTAGTAGAGGTTAGCATCCGCCTCACTCTTCATAAAGCCTATTCCCTGCAAGTATCTATCAATGCGCTCATACCATGCCCTGGGAGCCTGCTTGAGTCCATACAAAGCTTTCTTCAATCTGCACACGTGGGTTTCGCTGCTGTGTGCTACAAAGCCCTCTAGTTGTTCTATGTATACCTCTTTTAACAATTCACCATTAAGAAATGCCGTCTTGACATCCATTTGATGGATCTGCCATCCCATATGCGCTGCAAGTGAGATTACGGCTCGTATAGAAGTATACCTGGCCACTGGAGCGAATGTCTCCTCATAGTCTATTCCCTCCTTTTGAGAGAACCCCTTGGCCACGAACCTTGCCTTGTATTTTTTGATGCTACCATCTGCACCATGCTTAATCTTATAGATCCAGCGTGATCCAACCACTGCCCTATCTGTCCGTCTAGGAACAACCTCCCACACATCATTCTGCATTATTGAGGTATATTCCTCAACCATCACATCTTGCCACACCTGTTGCTGTGCAACCTTCTGATAGCTAGAAGGCTCACTATCTACCAATTGACTAACCAATGCCACATATTCATTATACCTAGCAGGTTGTTTCCGCTGTCTATTACTCATCCTAGGAGCTCCCACAAACTCCTGAGTATCCTTATGTGTCTATTGAACCTCACGGTTCCTCCTGTCAACTATAGAGGATGAAATATCAAACTCCATATCTTCTTGATGCATCTCTTGGATTTGCTGTATCTGTTGCTCCATACTCTGCAAACTCTCAGCACCTGAGCCTGTGCTTGTACTAGTAACTGTACTCGTGCTTCGCTGCCCCTGTTCTGGTTGAATAATCCTTGGAGCTTCTGTTGGCTGCTCATTCTGATCATCTGCTGGCAAATCTTTGGACATCCTATATGCCTTGTCCTCCATGAATTTGACATCACGCCTGACTATAATCCTCCTGGTCCCTGGAATAAATATCTGATATGCCTTTGAGGTCTCGCTGTACCCCACAAAGTACCCTCTCTCTGCAGTCTGATCTAACTTGGAACGTGTAGCCCCTGGAATGTGACAAAATGCCAAACTCCCAAATATCCTGAAGTGACTGACATCTAGCTTCTTCCCTGAGAATGCCTCCTCTGGTGTCATCTTGCCCAATACCTTATGTGGAACCCTGTTCTGTATCTATACTGTTGTACTGCATGCCTCTGCCCATAAGTATCGTGGCATATCTTGGTCATACAACATAGCCCTTGCTGCCTCTGATATAGAACGATTCTTCCTCTCAGCAACCCCATTCTGCTGCGGGTTGTAAGGAACGGTCCACTCTCTCTTGATTCCTTCCCTGGTACAGAACTCCTGGAACTCTTTCCCTTTGTACTCGCCTCCATTGTCTGACCGAAGAACCTTTACCTTTCTGCCTGTCGAATTCTCCACAAGAGCTTTGAACTCCTGGAAGTGACTGAAGACCTCATCCTTGGTCTTCAAGAAGTATATCCAGGTCTTCCTAGAGAAATCATCAATAAAAGTAACAAAGTACTCATATCCTCTGAGAGACTTCATTGACATTGATCCACATATATCTAAATGTACTAGATCAAGAACCCCCTTGGATCTGATGTCACTCCTTGGAAAAGCTACTTTCACAAACTTCCCCAATACACATCCCTTACATACATCATCATGCTCTGTGCTCACGTCTGGAACACCTATCACTGTCTCACGAAGTAATTTAAGTGCTCCATGATGTTTATGGCCCATCCTTCTATGCCATAGCTCTCCTTGATCTCTAGGATTACTGCTACTCACTAGTGCCTTAGGAGTATCAAACTGCAACCTATAAAGTCGGCCGCTCCTAACTCCAATAGCTATGGGTGATTTCCAATCCTTATGCTTGATTAAAACATGCGCCCCTCTAAAGAGTACATTGTAGCCTTTATCCTGAAGGACAGATACAAAAATTAGATTCATGCCCAAGACTGGCACATACAACACATCATGAATGGAAATAGGCTTGCCATTCTCCCTCTGAAATAGAACAGTCCCTCTCCCAACTAGATTGCACTTGGACTTGTTCCCCATCTGAATCTAGAATTTGATGTCCTCCTCCTTGTATCTGGAGAAGTACTCCCTAACTCCTGTCATATGAAATGATGCCCCACTGTCTATATACCAAACACCCTGTGAGGTTGAGCTAGTCAGGCAAGCTATGAGTGCAAACTCCTCCTCCATTCTACTAGAAAGCTCATCTACACTTGCTGAAGCTGCCGTCTGCTTCTTGCCCTTCTTTTCATTTTTCTTCCTTTGTGGGCAATCGCTGACATGGTGGCTGAACTCGTGACAGCCATAGCATTTGATCTTAGATAAGTCCTTCTTCTTCTCACTTTTTGGATTTGATCCTTTGCCAGACCCCTTCTTCGCTTTCCCTTTTCCTGCTAGGGCAACGTTTTCCTGTTCCACCTCACTTTTCTGACTATCACTGTTGGTTCCATTGACAAGACTTAGTCTAAGATCCTCCTGAGTGAAGTCACTCCATAGTCGATCCTAACTCGGTAAGGTGTCTCGTCCATTAATAACTTGAACAAAGACATCCCACTACTTAGTAAACCCATTCAGGGCTATTCGTACTAGCTCATCATCCTTTGGTTTGTCTCCAACAGCTACCAATTCATCCTTGACAAGTCTAAGTTTGGTGAGGTAACTTGTGACGTCTCCTCCCTTATTCATCTGGGTATTCCTTAACTTTTCTCTAAGAATCAGCTTTCGGTTAAGGGTAGCATTCTGGTATAGATTCATAATGGCGTCCCACATCGTCTTTGCTGTATCTAACTCTGCAATATGCAGAACAGTATGATCCTTAACACCGTCAAGAATCAGCCTCCTTGCCTTGGCATCTTCCTTCTTATATGCTAAGAGCTATGTTGCATCTGTATGTATAGGTACAACAGTGGTCACATAATCCTTGATACCATTCTCTTCCAGCAATAAAGAAATTCTGGCTTTCTAGACACCAAAATTTGAGGCTCCATCCAATCTGCCTGATCTCTTAAACCTGCTGAGGCCATCTCAAAAGAAAATAATAATTTGAAGAGGTCAAACTGGGTTTTATAAACCCTAGATTTTTATTTAATATTTTTCCTTTCTCCCTGTGCCTGTTCTGCCCTTAGATCCGCTCTAATACCATGTGAAAAATCTATTGTAGCTACTGATTATTAATTTCCTATCTTATAAGATTATTTGGCTGCCGAAAAATAATTAATTTACAGCAAATATTAAATAATAACACAGCTGCAACTTCACGGAAAAATCATGGAGACAGAAAAATAAAATCAACACAACATTTTGGACAAATTGTCCCTGGAAAAACCCCGAAGGGAAAACCAGTACTGCAGATGAGGAACTTTATTAAATCAAATCAAGAGATACATAGACTGCTAGCCTCTTACTGGCAGAGCTCCGGCAATGATCTCCTCCGGAAATTCTTCTCCCAATTTCTCCTATAGAAATTCCACTACTGCTGTTTTGAACGCTATCGCTGCGCCCTTGCTCTCACTGCAAATTAATTTGCTATCACTGCAAATTTATTTATTTGCTATCGCTGCAAATACTTCTCGGATCTGTGTTCTCCAAATGCCTATTGATCCTCTTTTATAATCCCCTCATTGGAAACCAATGGCCATGATTTAATCTTAATCAATTGCTAGCATTAATTAGACTCTAAACCCTAATATCTAGAAGTCTCTCGAGAAATCAATTATCTAGGTATGGAGATAATTATTCCAGCTGTGTTTCCAGCCTCGTAATCACCACCCGAGACTAGAACACCTGTCCAAGCTACATAAAAATTAACAAATTAGTCTCATTTTTACTGTCGTCTAGGCACTTTTACCGTCGTCTAGGCACTTGTCTATTTCTAGACTACACAGTATTTCCTCGGTGAAACAGCCCTTCCTAGAGTTAGTCTAATTTTTACCGTTGTGTAGGAACTTGTTTGTTTCTAACGTACACAGATTTTTCTCTGGCGAAACAGCCTTCTCCAGAGTTGGTCTCATTTTTACCGTCGTCCAGGCACTTGTCTATTTCTAAAATACACAGCTCTTTCTTCAACGCCATACTTGCACCTCCATAACTTTTTGAAAACGAAATCCAATATCATAAAAATATGTTGAGGCCACGAAAGAATTTTAAGAAGCTTCACGGAAGCAATATAATCTATATCTACTTTTTTTTTTCTTGTATACCATACTTTGTCTAGACAATTTAACGTCATTAAACTGTTTTTCATAGTCTCAGGATTCAAATGGCTGCACAATTAAGTAGATTTTTTTTTAAAAAAATTAATGTGAGTTTACAACTAATAGGCTGATGTGACTGATTTTACAGACTTTTAGAACATAGAACATTTGAATCACAAAGAGGAATTAGAAAGAAAAATAATATGAAAATCAGAACCTAATGTTGAAATTTGGGGGTCTCAGCCTTGGATGCTAGCGATTTGCATGGACATTTGTGTTCCGTGTTGTCGTCCGTACCAAATAGTATGGTTCTCAGATGAATTTTACTTCATTTGTGTCTTCTCGGCTGTTAGCCTAATTTAAACTTTCTAAGTCAAATCGATAGGCGTCACTAAGTGAAGTCGTCATCCTGAGCATATGGTCGCAAAACATTGGTGTCGCATTGTTTACCTTGCCAGTTATCGTAATTCCCTATCCCAGTAATGCTCAAAGTAGTCACACTCCTTCAAGTTAATTGAATCAACGTATAAGGTGTTGTGCATCAGTTTGAAAGAGAATCACACATCATTTCACTTGAAACCCTCGAACCAGTTATGTTACTCGACTTGGTGTAAAACAATTAAATTTGAAGTTTCGTAAAAGTTGAGACAAAATCGTTTTACAAGGATGTTCCTCATTGTATTTCACCTAATGTAGCAGGTTTTCAGATGAAAACGCCTTCCAGATTAGCAGATACTAAAATTTCGAGTTTTCAACAGGTAGCTTGCGGAAATGATTAAATTGGGAGATTTATAGGAACCAGAGAAAAACGGTCTGATAGAGAAGTTTGTGGAGTCATTATCTACGTGGGGGCCAAGTTTCAAGGCAAAATACGCCTCCAGTCAAGTGTTATCGTCTCCCATACTTTCTTGGCATGTTATGTTAATGTTTCAAACTCATCATCGTTATAAGTTCTCATTATGTCAAATACAAAAGTTTGGTTGTTACCCATAAAGTGTTTTGCCACACAAAAGAATGGGTGTCTCGCGAGATAGGATTATCGAGATGGATAGAATACATGGTTCTATAATCATCTTCGAAGGCTAGTGAGGTTTTCAAACCTATCGCTCTACAACCTCTGCAGCATGAGCCGATAATAATTTGTCAAAGCAGAAGTCACAACTCAAATGTTATTAATTAAGGTTGTGAACTAGTCATGTAATGCCGACTTAAGATTATGAACTCCTCATCAACCTTTTATATAAAGTTGTGAAACTATGTTCTAATACTCGTAAAGGTTGCAAACTCATATTCAAATGTCAAACCAAAGTTATGATCTCATGTGTTAAGTACGGATGCAATTTTTGAAAGCCACCTTTGTAATTATTACGAATCCTAAAAAAAGGGGTTCGTGAAAAGCATAAGCTACGAGTTATAAACTACTTATGAAAAGTGGTTGTGAAGGACAATTCAAACTTCGACAAAGAAAATTTGCATGTAAACGTTACTGCCACCTCCTCCGTATGCCAAACAAAGAAATTTCTTCTAATTTCAGAGGTTGAGATTACTTTTGAATGTGCCATAAACCTCCGATAATGTTTTAGAAGCCTTCTAAGTACCTGATAAAAGTTGTGAATTATAGTTGTGAAGTCAATTAAAAGTACCATGAAGTCTTTTCCAATGCGCGTGAAGGTTTGTACAAAGCATAAGTTTTGAACTTAAATATATGCGAGTTGTGGTTGTGAAGAGCATTCAAAGAACTAATGACAAAAATGAAAAGTAGTTATTGTAACTACTTGGGAACTGCAAGACATGCGTGAAATGGATTAGTTGTAAAGATGTTTGGGAATTTTGAAAAAAATTGCATTTTCTAGGTGTAAAGTCCAACTCCATAACCTACACCAGCATCCTCTCGGCCTATGCATGTGGGAGCTTTTGTACAAGGTATGGATGTTCATAAATGGTTTTTCGGTTGGAGTCCCCTAGTAAAAATGTATATGGATGATGTGGAAGCATAGACAAGGCATAAGAGTCACTTTCGAAACTTTCAAGCAAATTCAACCACCTATTATAAAGTTGTGGTCCACAACCTTTTGCTAGCATGTTCAGTTTCACATACGTTACCTAATGTTGTCACTAGTGTGGTTGTCATTGATGTTAACACTCAGTTTCAGCTGTCATTGATGTTTATGTTGATGGTATGAGTATACTATGATGGTCTGGTAACAATGATGTTGTTGATGTTCATGATTGGTACTATTGAGTACGTTTGTTGTTAGCAGAAATGATATCATGTTATTATATTAAGATAAGAATTAGAAGCACTAAGATGAGGATATTTTTGTCAGTAGAGATGATATCATGTTGATATATTAAGATGAGAATTACAAGCACTAAGATGAGGATTTTATTGTTAGCAGAGATGAGATCATATTGATATATTAAAATGAGAATTAGAAGCACTAAGATGAGAATTATATAAGTAATGCTGATGTTGGAGAGATTTTACTGATGGTTTGCTCTCTCCTCTTATTCCTAAGGAAGTATGTGTTGCTACAAGGAGGCTTTGGTCTTCGGATGTTGGTAAAGCTTTCTGCTATAGAAAGTTGGCTTGAAGACTACCTGGGAGAATGCTCCGCATTCCTCCGTGTTTGTAGATATGGTCTTGTGGTTTAGAAGGTAAGTTTAGTGTGTTGTGAAGGTGCTATATCCAAAGTCTCATATCATTTGTTCGTCCATTGAAAATGTTGTAAGTGACAAAGTGCAAGACTGTATTGTCTAGTGGCTAGTTTTAGTATCTGTTGGCTTGCACCAACTTGTTGCCGTATGAAGTGGTGAATTGGATCTGATGGAGAATGATACTGAGGATCTTGTGATGTTTCCTATTGCTCTACAAAGTATTTTCGAGTATCTCTGAAATAGGCAGTGGTCTAGAATGAAGATATTACTGGGTTATGCTTTTTCCTGGCCGACAGAGGTATGTTGAAGGTGTGTACCACAAAGTCTTTGTTGTACAGAGTTCAAGGAGTGTTCGGAGATGTTGTATGGGTCATGCCAACTCATTTGGGAGAAGCACAAGTAATGTTTAATCTTTCATGAGTATCGCCAAGTTTTAATGGCCAACATGCTACAAGCTTCATATTTTCTTGCTTAAGGCCAACCTATTTCAAATGTACGAAGTGTACAGATCTTATTCTTTGAAGGCTGATAATGTGAAGGTTGTTTAGGACTAGGTTAAGTGTGTTTTAGAATCCGCAAGGTGTGTTCCTCTTCGTTGTGTTACATGTAGTTCATTTTAGGGTTTGCCCTCTACACATTTCATGTTGTTTGATCTTTGGCCGACATTTAAAGTAATCAATGTAATATCATGTATATATTGTGAACCTAGTTGATCTAGGTGAGGTGTGATTGTGAGTGTGAGTGCAAGAAGTTGAATGTGGATGTGTAATGCATTATGATGTGCGACTGAAAGAGAAAGAGTAAAAGTAATAGATCTTATCAGGATTCATCTTAATAATATTTTTGAGACAGAAGGGAAGTGAAGAGTGTGCCTAACTGATTGCTATAGGTAGTGAGTGAAAGGAAAAACTTATTAGAGGTTGAAAGCAATGAGTTAGTAAGCTGCAAAGAAGACATTTGAAGTACCAGAAGTTGTTAAAGAAGAATTGCAATCATCAAAAGGATTGAGCGTCATTGTCAGATTTAGATAGTAGAAGGACTGTCATGCTATAATCTTTTTCTGAGTTTGTTCTTAGTTTAGGGAGTACTTGCTTCCTTGGGTTGAAGCCCTAAAAAAGGTCTGCATGGAGTTGTAGCTTCCTTGGGAGTGACCCTAAAAACTTTCTAAAGGGAGTAGTAGCTTCCTCGGGTTGTAGACCTAAAACAAAGTTGTAACTGTGATTCTTTTGTGAGGCTACATTAGGATAGTTGCTCCTAGTAGCTTTTCTCACTGTGGTTTTTCCCCTTTGGCATTTTCCACGTATATCTAGTATTATGTGGTGTTGTGCATTGTGTTGATCTTTTATGTTTCTGTTAATGTTGTAAAGGTTAAGTTTCATTTTGCTTTGAAGGGTTTGAGATTTACTTAAATACTGATTTACCCCCCCTCTCAGTATTCTTGTGTATGTTCAACAATTGATATCAAAGCCAAGTTCCTCAAAAGGAGCTTAACTGCTTAAGGAAGGTCTGAGATGACACATGATGGATATTACAAGGCACCTAAGTTTGATAGAACAAATTGCACCTTTTGGAAGTTAAGGATGGAAGGCTATCTGTCCTCTCTAGTGTTTGGTGTTTAGCAATCTCTCAACATTGGTTACACTACTCCTGGTGCTACTCCTATAGATCTAGCTGAGATTAGGTTGTATGACAACAATGCCAAGGCAAAGAATGCTATTATGGGTGGGCTAGCTAATTCAAAACTTCTGAAGATAATGAACTACAGCTTTGCTAAGGATGTTTGGGTAAAACTTAGAAGCATTTATGAAGGAGAAAACAAACTAAAGCAAGCAAAGATGCAAATCTGTAAGAGAAAATTTGAGACCGTGAGGATGGCAGAAGATTGAAGACATTGCTAGTTATATGCTCCAGGTGGATGAAGTAGTTAATGGCATTAGAGATCTTGGTGGAGAAGTGAAAGAAGATGAGATTGTGAAGAAGGTTCTGAGATCTCTCCCTAAATCTTATAGTAATAAGGTATTTATAATTGAGGAGTCTCGGGACTTGGATCACTATTTAATAGATCAATTGTTTGGTACTCTCACAACCTATGAAATGAGAGAATTTGACAAAGATGATCCAAAGAAGGAAGCAACATTCAAAGTCAGTAAGAAGGAAGAAGATGAAACTTCTAATCAAGATGGTGACCTTGATGAGGTAGAGGTGAACTTTGTTAGAAGATTGAAGAAGGGTACCAGAAAATACAAAGATTAGTTACTTTTCAAGTGCTTCAATTGTGGGAGAATTGGTCAATTTGCCTCTAAATGTCCTTTTAAAGAATCAGAGAATAGCAACAAATGAGAGAAGTCCAAAATAATTCTTTATTCCATGGACAATAGATGTTCTTTAGAAGGTGAGGATCATGATGATTCAAATGATAAAACACTTTTCATGGCCTTGAAAGTTGGTGACAAAAATGGTGATATTGGAAAATGTAAGAAGTTTGGTACATTGCAGGCTAGCAAAGATAATGAAAAGTCTATGGTTGTGTGGACTACTTTTCATGCAAGAGAAGAAGAAAATGCTTGGGTTATTGTGTCCAGTGGTTGCTCTAACCACATGATTGGCAACAAGGGGAACTTCATCATCCTTGAGAAGTGGAATGGTGGAGCTGTCAAGTTTGGTAGTGATGAGTCAACTCAAATTTGTGGAAAGGGTGCTATAACCATTGATGGAAAGAACAAGACTAAGGATGTCCTCTATGTCAAAGGGCTGAAGTACAATCTCCTCAGTCAGTCAGATGTGCAGTAAAGGATACAATATTACATTTCATGCCAAATGTTGTGAGATCAGGAAAGCAGGATCCGGAAGATTAGTTATAGAAGGCACTAGTACATATGGAAAATGTCTATCATCTAAAGGAGGCAAATCAAATAACATGTTTATTGGCTGAATCCAGTGAGTTTTGGTTGTGGCACAAGCATAAGGGACACATCAACTTTGACAATATGGTGAAGATCAGCTCTACTCATGCAGTGAGAGATATCCCTAAGATAACCAAGCCTGCAAACACATTATGCAAGGAATGTCAAATGGGAAAGAAAACAAAGACAAATTTCAAGAGCACAGAGTGTTCTTTTACAATGCCATTAGAGATGATTCACACTAACCTATGCAAACCTAAAAGAACAAAGAGTCAACAAGGTGAAAGGTATTTCATGTTGCTTATTGATGATTACTCTTGAATGCCTTGGGTTACTTTTTAAGAGAAAAATTAGAAGACTTTGATAAGTTTAAGATTTTCAAAGAAAAAGTTGAGAATGAAATGAATTCTAAGATAATATGCTTAAGATCTAATAGATGAGGTGAATTTACTTCAAATAAATTTGAAAAGTTTTGTGAAGATCATGGTATTAGGAGACATATGTCTGCTCCTAGGATGCCTCAGTAGAATGGGGCAGTGGAGAGGAAGAATAGGATTGTCCAAGAGATGGCTAGGGAAATGATGAAAGATACAGATCTACCTAATATGTATTGGAAGGAAGCAGTTCACACTAGTGTCTACCTGCTTGACAAAGTACAATTAATGGTCAATAGCACTAAGACCCCTTATGAGCTATGGTATGGAAGACCTCCCATTATTAGATACTATAGGATCTTTGGTAGCAAATGCTACATTAGGAGAGATGAAGAAGACCTTGGAAAGTTTGATTCAAGGTGTGATGAAGGGATGTTTCTTGGTTACTCAACCAAAAGCAAGGACTATAGATGTTACAACAAGAGATTGGGAAAGATGATTGAAAACACAAGTGTTAAGGTAGATGAAGATTTGTGTCAGATCTCACAACAACTAGAGGTTCATGGATCTGATAGATCTCCCTCCATTGAAGAAGAAGAAGATGAGGAGAAGGAAGAGAAGGAACAAGAATAAGAAATGACCCCTAAGACTCTAGTAAGGTATGTTCATAGGAACCATTCAATAGATCAGATCATTGGAGATAGGAATGAAGGTGTGTAGACCAGAAGAAGGCTTGCAAAAGTAAGTGAGCAAGTGAATTTGTGCTTATTGTCAAAGGTAGAGCCCAAAACCTTTACTAATGTTAGAAAAGATGAAGGATAGCTGAAGGTAGTGGAAGAAGAATTAAATCAAATAGAAAAGAATCAGACATGGGAATTGGTTCCTAAACCAACTGATATGAATGTTATAAGAACAAAGTGGGTGTTCCAGAACAAACTGAATGAACATGGTGAAGTTGTGAGGAACAAAGAAAGATTGGTGTGTAAGGGTTATTCATAAGTTGAGGGTATTGAATTTGAGGAGACTTTTGCTGTAATAGCTATAATGGAGGCAATCAGGATGTTTCTTCCCTTTGCTACTCACAAGAAATTCAATGTCTATCAGATGGATGTCAAGTTAGCCTTCTTGAATAGTGATTTAGAGGAAGAGGTGTACAATGAGAAACCAGATGGTTACCAGCTATCAGAAGATCCAGACATGGTGTATAGACTCAAGAAAGCTTTGTATGGAATCAAACAAGCTCCTAGAACTTGGTATGCTCAATTGGATAAGTACTTACTTCAGTAAGGTTTCATGAAAGGTACATCAGATAGTAATCTTTACATTAAGCTAGAGGAAGATAATATTTTAATAGTTGTTGTATAAGTTGATGACATCATCTTTGGTGGAGATGATACTATGTGTAAGAGGTTTGCAGAAGAGATACAGAAAGAATTTGAGATGTCTATGATTGGTGAGTTGTCTTTCTTCCTTGGGCTTCAAATTGTTCAACTAGATGATGATATCTTTATTTCTCAAGCTAAGTATGTTAGAAAGATGTTGAATAAATTTAGCATGGAGGATTTCAAACCACTAAGTACTCGTATGGTTACTGGTTATCACTTGAACAAGGCTGATGAGTCACCTAAAGTAGATCAGACTCTTTATAGGTCTATGATTGGAGGATTATTATACTTGACTACTTCTATACCCGATATTATGCATGCAATATGTTTGGTTTCTAGATATCAAGCTAATCCTATGCAAACTCATGAGAAGGTAGTAAAGGAGTATATTCAGATATTTGAAGGGAACTCTAGATTATGGTCTATGGTATAAGAAGGATGATAATTTTTCTTTGACTAGCTATACTAATGTTGATTGGGTAGGATGTGTGGATGACCGGAGAAGCACCAATGGAAATGCATTTTTCTTAGGAGATAGATTGGTCTGTGGATTTAGTAAGAAACAAGACTCAGTGTCTTTATCCATAGTAGAAGCTGAGTATATTGCTATAGCATCTTGCTGCACCCAAGTGCTTTGGATGAAGCAGACTTTGAAGGATATAAATGTGGTGTATGATGAACCCATTCCCATATTATGTGATAATACTAGTGCAATAAACATTTCCAAGAATCTGGTGATGCATTCAAGACCAAACATATTTCTATCCGATAAGAATTTCTAAGAGAGAAGGTTGTAGAACAAGAAGTTAGATTGGAGTATGTTCCTACTAAGGATTAGATTGCAAATATTTTCACAAAGGCTCTTGCAAAGGATTCTTTTGAACATCTCTGGCAGAAGTTAGGGGTAATTGTCCCTCCTTCTTGCTAGATGAATGGTTGGTGCATCTATCCAAGGGGGGTAATTCATGCTATATCTTTTTCCTGGACTGAAGGTGGCTACCTCTCAGGGGGAGCAGGTAGTGGTTGTTGCTGACAGGGGAAGCCTGTTAGTTGCTTGAAGGAGTGTATGTACATCAAAGAGAGAGAAGGTTGAAAAGGAGAAAATATGCACCGTACAGGGAGAATTTGTGCCCTAAGGGGGAGTAGTTGCCCTTTGTCCTTGATGTCAAAGGAAGAGAATGAGAAAATGTGTGTTGCCATCAATGCCAAAGGGGGAGATTGTTTCACATATGTTACCTAAGGCTGTCATTGGTGTGTTTGTCATTGATGTCAAAATATAGTTTGGGTTACCATTGATGCTTATGTTGATGGTATAAGTATACTATGATGGTGTGGTAATAGTAATGTTGTTGATGTTCATGATTGGTAGTATTGAGTATATTTGTTGTTAGCAAAAATGACATCATATTGATGTATTAAGATGAGAATTAGAAGCACTAATATGAGGATTTAGTTTTTAGCAGAGATGATATCATGTTGATATATTAAGATGAGAATTAGAAGCACTAAGATGAGGATTTTGTTATCAGCAGAGATGATATCATATTGATATATTAAGATGAGAATTAGAAGCATTAAGATGAGGATTAGAAGTAATGCTGATGTTGAGGAGATGTTGCTGATGGTCTGCTATCTCCTATTGTTCCTATGAAAGTATGTGTTGCTACAAGGAGGCTCTGGTCTCCAGATGTTGGTGAAGGTTTCTACTACAGAAAGTTGCCTTGAAGACTGACTGTGAGAATGCTCTACATTCCTCTATGTTTGTAGATATGATCTTTTGGTTTAGAAGGTAAGTTCAATGCGTTTTGAAGGTGCTATATCCAAACTTTCATATCATTTATCCCTCCGCAAAGAAAGTTGTAAGTGACAGGGTGTAGGACTGTATTGTCCAGTGGCTAGTTTTAGTATCCGATGGCTTGCACCAACTTGTTGCTATATGAAGTGGTGAATTGGATGATGGAGAATAATCTTAAGGATCTTGTGACATTTCTTGTTGCTCCATAAGGTGTTTTCTAGTTTCTCTGGAATAGGCAGTGGTCTGGAATGAAGGTGTTGTTGGGTTATGCTTTTGCTTGGCTGACTGAGGTATGTTGAAGGTGTATGCCACAAAGTCTTTGTTGTGTTGAGTTCAACGAGTGTTTGGAGATGTTTTATGGGTCATACTAACTCATCTGGGAGAAGTGCAAGTAATGTTTAATCTTTCATGAGTACCGCCAAGTTGTAATGGCTAACATGCTACAAGCTTCATATTTTCTTACTTAAGGATGACCTATTTCAAATGTGTAAAGTGTGCGGATGTTATTCCTTGAAGGTAGATGATGTGAAGGATGTTTAGGACTAAGTTAAGCGTGTGTTGGAATCTACAAGACATGTTCCTCTTCCTAGTCTTACGTGTAGTTCATTTTAGGGCTTTCCCTCTACACATTTCATGGTGTTTGATCTTTGGCTAACATGTAAAGTAATCAATATAAAATCATGTATATATTGAAAACCTAGTTGATCTAGGTGAGGTGTGATTGCAAGTGTGAGTGTAAGAAGTTGAATGTGGATGTGTAATGCATTATGATATGCGAATGAGAGAGAAAGATCAGAAGTAATAGATCCTGTTCAGATTCATCTTAAAGATATTTTTGAGATATAAGAGAAGTGAAGAGTGTGCCTAACTAATTGCTGGAGGTAGTGAGCCAAATGTAAAACTTCTTGAAGGCTGAAAGCAGCAGGTCAGTAAGATGCAAAGTAGACATTCGAAGAGTTATAGAATTTGTCAAAGCAGAATTGCAATCATCAAAAGGATTGAGCTTCATTGTCAAATTTAGATAGTACAAGGACTGTCATGCTGTAATCTTTTTTGCATTTGTCCTCAGTTCAGGGAGTAGCTACTTCCTTGGGTTGAAGCCTTAAAACAAAGTCTGCAAAGAGTTGTAGGTTCTTTGGGAGTGATGTTAAAACCTTTCTACGGGGAGTAGTAGCTTCCTTGGGTTGTAGCCCTAAAAATGTTGTAACTGTGATTCTTTTGTGAGGCTGGATTAGGACAGTAGCTCCTAAAAGTTTTTCTCATTGTGGTTTTCCCCATTGGGGTTTTCCACATATATCTGGTGTTATGTGGTGTTGTGCATTGTGTTGATCTTTTATGTTTTTGGTAATGTTGTAAAGATTAAATTTTAATTTGCTCTGCAGGGTTTGAGATTTACTTGAATACTGATTCACCCCATCAATATTCTAGTTTATGTTCAACATGTTCATGGCTTGTGCCTGCATGGAAGTTATGGCAGCGTATGGATATTCATGAAAACCTAAACAAATGAGGTTATTGCCATATATTATAGTTGTAGTTTCTCCGGAAGATATGCATGCAGACATGGACGCATAAACAAGGCGAATGAATGGTTTGGCAAAATGGCTCGAGGAAATTTGGTCTCATGGACTGCTATGATCGCAGGACCTACACAAAATGGATTTGTTGTGAAGGCTTTAGAACTTGAAAACAAATGAAATTCGTGGGTGTAAACCTAAATTGCATAACATTTGTGAACGTTCTCATAGCTTGTAAGAAAATGGAGCATTGGAACATCGTATAAGCATCCAGCAAAGCATAATGGAATGGGATTTATGTTGGATGTTATAGTTAGAGTGCACTGGTATGCATGCCTGTAAAATGAAGAAGGATAGAAAAAGCATGTGAACTATTTAGCAAAGTGTTTTAAACAAACATGAACTCATGGAATACAATCATTATAGGCTACCCCGAAAAATAGGTATGCTAAGGATGCATTGGAAACTCCTTATCAAATGTGGTCGGCAAGTGCAAAAACTGATTCATCAAATGCAAAGAGCAGGTCTGCAACCTAGCTTGGCCAATATTATAAATGTTTTACTAATACTTAGCAACCCTATGGCTCTGGAAGAGTGTAAGCATGTTCATATTTACATTACTGGTCATGCCATGGATTCAAAACATGATAAAATTATTACCTTTGCATAGACAAGTCAGAGTCATCAAAGAAGGAGGATGTTTGCAAACATAAATGGATGCCTTACGTAAGTCATAGCAATTATCTTCAGCACCTAAGATAAAAGCATATAGGATGTGCAAGTCTAGACTCAATGATGCTAAAATATCAAGACAGTAACAAATAAAGGGCTTTCATCATTTCAAAAGGATTTTAGGGTGCATTGCAAATGTATCAACATTTTAGCCAGCCAGCAATGATTACAGGACATGCACAAATAGGATATTCTAAAAAGGTTTCAGAAACATTGACGAAAATGCAATCAGTTGGTATAAAAATGATTTCCACAACATTTAGATAGCGATTCCCTATGCTAAAGAGAGATTTTACTGCGAGTTATTATTGTAAATACTTTGGTGCACATGCACATGAAATGAAGAAGGTGACCTTAATTGCCCCTCAAAAGGATTTTGCTCCATTCCTGTGATGATTGAAGTTATTAGACAAGGGATTCTCATTATTGCAGTGGATGATGAAGACAAGGAGAATAGAGGAAGGAGATTTGAAAAAGATCAAACTACCTCAAATGTGTTTTGTGAAATAGTTGATAATGATGGTTCAATGACATGCTTACCAAGATTACAAAAGTTTTCCAAGTAGCATCATCCTCCCCACATATCTATTGCAAACCTCGTTAGATACAATAGGCAATGACAGAAATTGGTTGAACAAGGAGCTATTGGTAGACTGCCTATAACGTGGGGACCATTTCTGGTATACTATTAGTATTTAAATTTGGGCAGTATTTAGCATGTTACCATGGTTAAAAACATATTGTTAATGGACTAGATGTACTGTTAACGTTTCCTTCTGAGTGTCTTACTGGGGGTATCCTTGGATCAATAAGATGTGATTGTGGAAACTAACTTGCACAAGCCATGCAACAAATTGAGCATGGTTACAGAGGAATTTTGGTTTGCTTGCATGGTCATAAATGTCACAGTATTGGTCTGAGACACAAACTTCAAGCTTATAATCTCCAAGATCAAGACCATGATACCGTTCAAACATTCTTTGAAGGATTCAGTACTTCTATAAGGAGGGTGACTTGCAGCATTTTTTTTTGGGTTTGTGATGGTGTGTTAGATGCAATACTTGTCCCAAATCTTGTTTTCTACAAAATTATTAAATGCTTGATAATATTGTCGGTGTCAACCATTTTGTATTCAACATACTTATTGACAGTTATATCAAGGAGAGGAATATGATGTAGGTTCTTAGGATACATGATAAAATGGTGACATTTGGTTTGGCTCCCAATGAAATCACCTACAATGTATACTCATCCATGGTGTTAGCATAGAAAGAAATGCATGGAGCTTGTTGAGAAGTGTTTAAGGGATGCCAAGATGAACAAGAACACTATTTACAAGCACAAATTTACAAAGGTACAACATTTGTTACATGATTTCTTTAATGGGAAGGAACTATCTAAGAGTATTAAACCCTAATGAAGCTATTTCTTATGGTGTTGCTATCTAAGTTGTAGTTTTAAGTGAGAAAGGAAATAGAGTGTCCGCCTCAACAAGACCCATAACTTGGTCTTTATTTTAAAGTTTCTCGTTTCAAGTTACTTTTTTGTAAAAGTGACTTACGTCACTTATTGTAATTTAAAAGATAGAAAATGAACCTTATTTCTGGAAAAGTTATGAAAAACATAACCAAATAAGGTTCACTATTTTATTGTAATACAAAAGGGTAGTTATAAAGTAGTTAGGAAGTGGTTGTGAGGTAGTTGCATGAAGCAAGCCTATATATACAAGGCTTTTCTATTGTAAGAAAAGGGGGGAGACTTTTTGGGTTTCACAAGTTCTAGACTCTAAAGTCCTGAGTTGTATAGCTCTGTGACAAAGGAATAAAGAAAATATTTGAATCGTGTGGTTTTTATGATCTCTTGGTTATTTTTTCTTTGTACGTTGAATAAGTAAGCCCTTTGTTTATTTTTGAATCTAGTTGTGAGATCATCTTGTCTTTCTAAGTGAAGTCAAAAATGATGTGTAGTGTTGGAGGATCATGAGTACTTGTGTAACTTTTTCGTCCTTATATCATGTCCTATTTTATTGACCTATTCTCTGTGATAAATTCAAGAAGTGATCTCTTTTTATACCAGGATACCTAATTTCAAACTTTTCACTTGCATGGAAAAAACCCCAATTGATAATCGTATGTTTATTGATTAGGTTCATTTAAAAATCAAGTTTCTCTTCTTTTCTTTTAAAATATTTTGGTGTTTTTGAGTTGATCGCATGACAAAAAAATCTAAATCTTATCATACAAGGGAGTTGTCCCTCTAGATTTAGAGGTAGGTTGATTGAAAATAATAACCTTACCAACTATGGTGCATTTTTCCACTATCTTTATAGGTAAATATGGTTAATTTATAAACATAACTATTATAGTGCAAATCTCTTTACCAACAAAAGTTTGGTGACTCTGCTGGGGAATCGAGAGAAGTGCCTCTACATTTTGGTTTCTCAAAAATCTAAGGATGCCTCCCTTTGAATGGAGGTTGGTGACTCTACGGAAGTGAGATACCCACTTCTGTTACTTCCAAAGTTGTACCATGGCATCAAATCTATCTCAGCCATGGGGAACTCACTTTGTCCCATTAAGCTTGGCTTAATACATAGCCTTACCTGTAGGATCGCAAAAACATTTTCAAAAGTTCACTGGAGAGAAATTGCAAAATCTTGAAGATCATATTCTAGCATTCAAATTTGCTTGTAGAATTATAGGAGTTACTAAAGAAAATGTGTTTGTGTGCCTATTTTTTGAGTCTTGTTGGACTTGATGCAGAATGGTTTCAACACCTTAAAGATGGATGCATTACAAACTAGGATAGCTTGAAAGTAAAATTTCTTGCAAGATTTTAATCGGTGATTGATACATGCACACTTTTATCTCAATTTTTCAAAATTCAAGAGGAAAATGAACCCATAAGGGAGTTTGTGGAATAATTTAACCAATGTTTGAAGAAGATTCCTCAAATAGACCAACCAACTGAAGACAATCAATTAAGTAGTTTCATCACCTCATTACATCCTGAAGTCAAATAAACCTTGAAGCAGGATAAAGTACACAATCTAGAAAGTGCACAAAAAGAAGTTATTGAGATTGAAGATGACTTAATTTTGTTTGGGTTGTTGAAAGAAAAATGTGTTAAGGAATGTACCCCTGAGGTCTCAATAAATGAGTCGATGAAAAGGTCTTGCATATAAAATCAAAGTTATTAAATTGAAGACCATGCTTATACACACTTCAGTCTCAATACAAAAGAGTAAAGTTGATGCCTCCTTCAGATGGCTTTTTAAATCTCACAATTTTAGGTGAAGAGGATTTGTTTCAAAGTGATTTAATTCCTTCAACAACTAAATCTTGTGCTACACAACCTATAGAAATATACCATTTATATGTTGAAGACAATGATGAAGAATTAGAAATTTCTTTTGAAGATCAAGGTGATAATACTCCTCTTGTCTCTTGGGGTGTTGTTGGTAGCCAATGCACTCAATGAAAAAGAGCAATAACTTATTCCACTTCAACTCCAACAATTACTAGACAATCTTTTATTGTCACGGATAGTAGGTGTTAGAATAATAAGGTTTACATAGTTAGATTAAATAATTTATGTTATTAAATAAAATAAATTTTAGTTGTTTTGTAAGTTACTCTCTCATAAGTTAGTTTGGGAAATAGGTTATTAATAAATTCATTAGAAGTTAGTTTTTGGGGAGTTATTCCCATAATAAGTTGGGGTAGTTTATTCACAAGAATTCACGGGAATATATGGCTTTATAAGCCAATATAACATCATGTAAAAATCTTGTATCATTAATATATCATTTCATATTTTTTCTATGCAAATGGATTGATCTAAATTTATGTATTTTGTGCTCACCATTTCAACATGGTATCAGAGCATTTATGGATTTTGGTTGTGCTTTAATCGTTTCTTTTAAAAATCTGTTTTAATTATTAGCATATTTGCAAGCAATGATATTGTTTTTGAAGAGTTTAAATGCTTGGAGATTGAGTGAATGCTGTCCATCTAAATAGAAGTGTGATGTCCAGCTAAATAGAAGTGCACATAATTTTTTATAGCAATAAGGATGTCTAACAAGGAGGTAGGGTGACGTTTTCTTATTCTCTGTGTAAAGAAGAAGCGCGTTCTCATTATAAGGTGTTCAATCTAGAGAAATTTATGGCAGAAGACTGGTATTCACTTTTGTATTGTTGGAGTTGCATCTACTCAAGAAAGTAAAATGCACTAATTCTTATCACTGATGACTGAATGATATTGGAAGCGGAGTTTGATTTCTTGTCAAGTCTAAAATCTTCTAGCAAGAGGTGTTGTATGCTTCCATTATCAGAAAAGATTTATGTTATTCTGTATTTGGGATTTGTGCATATATTTAAGAGTTATTGAAAGGACATTTAAAATTCCTTTGCATATGAAGCACTTGCTAACATGTGAAGGGAAATGTTTATTAAAAACTGAGCATTGAAATTTTAGAGAGAGAATCACTTGAAGAGGTCAAAAATATAGGGAGACATAAGTAATTAATTGTTTTATGGTAAAAATGTTTTGAGTGGTTATTTTTTAAAAGAAAAAAGAGGAGTAATTATAGATTTGTAGTAATAAGGAGTTGTATGTGCTTGTGCCAAGATTGATTGGTGTAGAAAAGAGCAGAAATTTTCTTGGTGGTGATTTGGTAATCTCAAGTTTAAATCTTCCTAAGGGTTTTATAAAAGGAGTTACAGGAGGACATTGTAATTGGGTGTAATATTGGTGGAACTCGGCAACCTATTATTTTTTTACTATTAATCATGTATGTATCACCATATGCTTGTACTCTTGGGGCCATCTATGCTACACCTAATAAAGCTTTCGAAGGCTCACATGTAACATCAGACGAATAAAGTGTAAGCACATCAAATTGGAGGTTGTAGGGATCATTCATTGCATGAGGAGCACCCATTTTTTTATATGTGTCCCTTTAAGAAGCAAGGGGGGGTTTGGTAGTTTGTGGAAGTTTGTGGATAGTGTAATCTCTAAAACAAGTGGGATTAGTGTATTCACAATAGTTTTGTATAGCAAAGGAGAGATATTGACACACTCAGAGGAGAGTTGTTCTCTCATGTGCAGTACTACAATATTGGAGGAGACATTCTGACACACTTGGAGCAGATGTGGACTTTCAAAGGAAAGTTGTTGTCTCATTGTGCAAGGAGGTTGGGAGCATTTTATGTTCTCATGTTGTGTAAATGTTTGCAGGTTTTACAGTCAGGAGATCGATTGCGTCAGTCTAGTGTTTCTTGGGTGAGCGAGGAGGATTGGTGAAGGTGCTTCATCAATGTCTCCAGAAGGGCTGTTGTGTTCAGTCCTTGCAGTGTTCTGTCCTTTGTTTGAGATAATGGGGGGAATGTTGGTTTTATTATGTAAACCTTAAGGGGGGGTGTTAGAATAATAAGGTTTACATAGTTCGATTAAATAATTTATGTTATTAAATAAAACAAATGTTAGTTGTTTTGTAAGTTACTCTCTCGTAAGTTAGTTTGGTAAATAGGTCAGTAATAAATTCATTATAAGTTAGTTTTTGGGGTTATTCCCGTAATAAGTTGGGGTAGTTTATTCACAGAAATTCACGAGAATGTATGGCTTTATAAGCCAATATAACATCATGTAAAAATCTCGAATCATTAATATATCATTTCATATTTTTGCTATGCAAATGGATTGATCTAAATTTATGTATTTTGTGCTCACCATTTCAACAGTAGGGAGGTAAATGCAAGAGGATCCTCAAAGACGCTTTCTTTTTCTCCAAAAATGCAAGTCTTTACCTTTGAAGATGTTGATGAAAATTTAGCGATTAACAGGCAAAACATTAGGTACATATTTTTTAAAATGGAGCAGTTTGAGGTAAGAGTCACCTACCATGTATATAGGTTAATTAGGTGTTTTTGTTTTGTCAGTTTTCCCTTTCTTTTGTGTGTGTCTTTTGTTGTTTGTCTTGTTTTTGTTTTGTGTCTCTCTTTTCCCCTATCATGCTGCAATGTTTTGACTCTATTTCCCATGAAATGAAGCTACTTGTCTTGTTAAGGATTCCTGGGTTTTGCTACATCCTCAGAGTCCTTGTCCCCAATTAGAGACAACTATTAGCCTCATTTGGACCATGCAAGAGTTAAACTTTCTAAGTCAAATCGATAGGCATCACTTAGTGAAGTTGTCATCATGAGCACGTGGTCACAAAACATTGGTGTCGCATCATTTACCTCACCAGTTGTCATAATTCCCTATCCCAGTAATTTTTAAAGTAGTCACACTCGTTGAAGTTAATTACATCAACTTATAAGGAGTTGTGCATCAGTTCGAAAGAGAATCACACATCAATTCAGTTAAAACCCTCAAACCAGTTATGTTACATGACTTGGTTTAAAAAAACAATTAAATTTGAAGTTTCATAAAAGTTTAGACAAAATCATTTTACAGGGATGTTCCTGGTTGTATTTCGCCTAATGTAGTAAGTTTTCAGATGAAAATGCCTTCCAAATTAACAGATATTAAAAGTTTGAGTTTTCAATAGATAGCTTACAAAAATGATTAAATTGGGAGATTTATAGGAACCAGAGCAAAATGGTTTGACAGAGAAGTTTGTGGAGTCATTATCTACGTGGTGGCCAAGTTTCAAGGCAAAATACGCCTCCAGTCAATAGTTATTGTCTCCCGTACTTTCTCAGCATGTTATGTTAATGGTTCGAAGTCATCATCATTATAAGTTCTCATGTATGCCAAATACAAAGGTTTGGTTGCTAGCCATAAAGTGTTTTGCCACATGAAAGAATGGGTGTCTTGTGAGATAGGCTTATCACGTCGAACAGAATGCATGGTTCTATAATCATCTTCGGAGGCCGGGGAGGTTTTCAAACCTATTGCTCTGCAAGCTCTACACCACGAGCTGAGAAGAATTTGTCAAAGCACAAGTCACATCACAATTGTTATTAATTAAGGTTGTTAACTAGTCATGTAATGCTGACTTTAAGATTATGAGCTCCTCATCAACCTCCTATATAAAGTTGTGAAACTATGTTCTAATACTCGTAAAGGTTGCAAACTCATATTCAAATGTCAAACCAAAGTTATGATCTCATGCTTAAGTACAGATGCAATTTTTGAAACCCACCTCTATAATTATTACGAAGCGAAAACAAAAGGGGTTCCTGAAAAACATAAGCCGAAACAAAAGAGGTTCGTGAAAAGCATAAGCCGCAAGTTATAAACTACTTATGAAAAGTGGTTGTGATTCTGATGTGAAGAACACTTCAAACGCCGACAAAGAAAAATTGCATGTAAACGTTACTGCCACCTCCTCCATACGCCAAACAAAGAAGTTTATTCTACTTTCCGAGGTTGAGATTCGTTTTGAAAGTGACATAAACCTCCGATAAAGTTTTAAAAGCCTTATAAGTTGCTGATAAAAGTTGTGAATTGTAGTTGTGAAGTGAGCTAAAAGTGCCATGAAGTCTTTTCCAATACGGGTGAAGGCTTGTCCAAAGAATAAGTTTTGAACTTCAATAATTGTGAGTTGTGGTTGTGAAAATCATTCAAAGTGCCGATGACACAAAATGAAAAATAGTTATTGTAACTACCTGGGAACCGCAACACATGCATGAAATGGATTTGTTGTAAAGATGCTTGGAAATTTTGAAACAAATGCATTTGTTAGGCGTAAAGTCCAACTTCATAATCTACTCAAGCATCCTCTCGGCCTGTGCATGTAGGAGCTTTTGTACAAGGTATGGACGTTCATAAATGGTGTTCCGGTTGCAGTCCCTTGGTAAAAATGTATATGCATGATGTGGAAGCATTGACAAGCTGCAAGAGTGACTTTCAAAACTGTTAAGCAAATTCATCCCGCTATTATAAAGTAATGTTCCACAATGTTTTTTTAGTATGTTCGGGCTATTCTTAAATATCATCCACTTCAACAGTTAAAAGTTAATTTAGACCAAAAAAACAAGGATAAATATTTACCACTTTTAGTTGTGAGTGAGGTAAAATTACTATTGAACATTTGACCATTGAAGTGGATGATATTTAAGTAGAGTGGCATAGTAGTACCCTGTGCCTGCATGGAACTTTATGGTAATATATGGATATTTATAAAAACCTAAACAAAGGAGGTTTTTGCTAGATATTACAGTTGCAGCTGCTCGAGAAGATATGCATGCAGACATGGATGCATAAACAAGGCGTATGAATGGTTTGACAAAATCGCTTGAGGAAATTTGGTCTCATGGACTGCTATGATCGCGGGACCTACACAAAATGGATTTGTTATGAAGGCTTTAGAAACTTTAAAACAAATGAAATTCGCGGGTGTAAACCTAAATTGAATAACATTTGCAAGCGTTCTCATAGCCTGTACCAAAACGGAGCATTGGAGCAGCGTATAAGCATCCAACAAAGCATAACGGAATGGCATTTATGTCAGATGTTATAGTTAGAGTACACTGGTATACATACCTGCAAAACGAAGAAGGATAGAAAAAGCACGTGAACTATTTGGCAAAGTGTTTTAAAGAAACATGAACTCATGGAATGCAATCATTATAGGCTACGCCCTAAAATAGGTACGCTGAGGATGCATTGGAAACTCCTTGTCAAATTTGGTCCGCAAGTGCAGAAACTAATTCATCAAATGCAAAGAGCAAGTCTGCAACCTGACTTGGCCACTATTACAATTGTTCTATCAATACTTAGCAACCCTACGGCTATGCAAGAGGGTAAGCATGTTCATAGTTACCTTACTAGTCATGCGATGGATTCAAAACATGATAAAATTATTACCTTGCATAGACAAGTCAGAGTCATCAAAGAAGGAGGAGGTTCGCAAACATAAATGGATGCCTGAAGTAAATCACGGAAATGATCTCAAGCACCTAAGATAAAAGCGTATAGGACGTGCAAGACTAAACTCGATGATGCTATAATATCAAGACACTAACAAATAAAGAGCTTTCATCATTTCTAAGGAGATTAGGGTGTATTGCAAATGCATCAACATTTTAGCCAGGCATGGAATGATTACGGGACATGCACAAACAGGATATTCCGAAAAGATTTTAGAAAAATTCACGAAAATGCAATCAGTGGGTATAAAGACGATTTCCACAACATTTACATAGTCATTCCCTATGTTAAAGAGAGATTTTTCTGTCAGTTATTGTTGTAAATACTTTGGTGCACATGCATGTGAAATGAAGGTGTTGATCTTAATTTCCCCTCAAAAAGATTTTGCTCCATTCCCATGATGATTGAAGCTATTAGACAAGGGAATCTCATTATTGTAGTGGATGATGAAGACAAGGAGAATAGAGGAAGGAGATCTAAACAAGATCAAACTACCTCAAATGTGTTTTGTGAAATAGTTGATAATGATGGTTCAATGACATGCTTACCAAGGTTACAGAAATTTTCCAGGTAGCATCAGCCTCCCCTCGTATCTATTGCAAACCTCGTTAGATACAATAGGAAACGACAGAAATTGGTTGAACAAAGAGCTATTGGTAGACTTCCTACAACGTGGGGACCATTTCTGGTATACTATTATCATTCAAATTTGGGTGGTATTTAGCATGTTACCATGGTTAAAGACACATTGGAAATGGACTAGATGTACAGTTAACGTTTCCTTCTGAGTATCTTTCTGGGGATTTCCTTGGATCAACGAGATGTGATCGTGGAAACTGACTTGCACAAGCCATGCAACAAATTGAGCATGGTTACAAAGGAGTTTTTGTTTACTTGCATGGTCATAAATGTCATGGTATGTGAGGCACAAACTTCAAGCTTATAATCTCCAAGATCAAGACCTTGATACTGTTGGAGATAATGTTTATTATGGAATGTTCCAGAATGTTGGAGATAATGATTATTATGGAATGTTCCAGAATATGGAAACTTCCTTCTCTAAGTAGAAACCTCCAGATCTTTCCTTTCTCGACACTTCTCTTAATCATTCTAAGATATTCTGGAGATTTCCATAAATGTTATAAAAATAGCAGCAAGGCTGCCATTGTAACTAAGCAAGATTCTGGAGATTTTCTGTGCTATAATATATTTAAGTGTTTTTGTATTTGCTGCACTCTGTTTTATTTTCTCTATTTTTTTCAATATGGTATCAGAGTAGCTTTAAATCTTGGGCAGCATCTATGATTCTATAGAGTGGAGTTTTCTTTCTTGCAGGTTGAAATTTGGTTGAAGAAGAAAGAATATCAATTCCAAAAATTTGGTGAGAGATTTTCATTTATGCATTACGTTTTGTTTGAAATTTATTTGGATTCTCTTCTGAAAAAGAGGGAATGGATTCAATTGGTATTCCTTTACCTACAATTAAACTAAATGGAAAAAATTATTATGATCGGGTGTCTCGTATGGAGATTTTTCTAACGCTTCAAAATTGCTTTGAGATTGTTACTGGTAGTGAACAAAGACCAGCAAACCCTGGAAAAGATCAAGAAGATTGGGATAAAAGAGATAAGAGGGCAGTAGCACTAACCAAGCTTACACTTTCAAAAGAAGTTTATCCAGAAGTTTGCAATGAGAGAAGTGGAGTCAAAGTGTGGGATAGTTTGAAAACTACATATGAAAATTTAGGTGATGTATGGATTCTAACTCTCACTGTAGAATTATATAACATGAAATTGTCAAATTCACAAGAGCTAGTCCCTCATCTAAGCAAATTAAAGGAAAAGAGAAATGAACTTGTTTCTCTTGGAAAGGCTATAGGTGAAAAAGATTTTGTGCAAATAGTTTTATAAAGTCTCCCAGGATCTTATCAGTCATTTATAAGAGGGCTAGATACTGCCGATAAATTAAAGAACATAAAATATGAAGAGTTATGTGCTAAATTGGTGCAAGAAGAAAAATGTCAAATCAAAGAAAGGGAGTCATTTAATGATGAAGGTTTCATAATAAGAGGGAAACAAAATTATAAAAATACACAAGAAAACCATTCAAGAGAGAAAAATTGGAAGTATGACAATAGGTATACTCTAGCCAAGGATTATAATAGAAGCAAATGGAAATGTAATTACTGTGGTAAGTTGGGTCATAAAGAAAATGAATGCTATAAGAGGATTAAAGATACAGAAAGGAAGACTGATTCTAAAAGTAATGCTTTCTATATTGCACTTAAAGCAAATAATTCTTATAAAGATGACTGGGTTATTGATTCTGGTGCCACACAGCATATGTGTTATAATAAGGAACAATTTGCATCACTAAGAAATGATAACAATTCAGAGAAAATATATTTGGGGAATAACAATGCTTTGGAAGTTAAAGGAACTAGAAATGTTCAAGTTGATAATGGTGTGTTAAAAAATGTAAAGTTAGTTCCAGAATTGAAGACAAACCTTCTTTCTGTATCTCAAATTGCAAATCAGGGGTATAAAATAGAATTCTACAATGACAAATGTCTGATCAAGGATGTGAGTAATAACTACAAAGTAACTGAAATTGGTAAAATGGAGAATGAATTATATAAGTTTCAAGAATTTACTTCTAAATGTGGAAATGAGAATATGTGTGCTATTGCCAAATATAATGATATGAGCAGGTTATGGCATGAGCGTATGGGACATGTCAATTATCAAAGTCTCAAGCTTATGGAGAAACTATATATGGTGCATGGGCTTCCAAAAATTTCCTCAAGTCACAAGGTGTGTGAAGGATGTGCTATGGGAAAGCAACATGTGGAAAGTTTCCCACAAGGTAAATCATGGAGAGCAAAGACTCCTTTACATTTGGTTCATAGTGATGTAATGGGTCCTTTTAGAACACCATCACTTGCAAGATCAAGGTATGCCCTCACCTTTATTGATGACTATACTAGAAGAATTTGGGTTTATTTCTTAAAAAAGAAGGATGAAGTGTTTGATAAGTTTAAAGAGTTTAAGGCACTAGCTGAAAATCAAAGTGGAAGATCTCTGAAGATAATAAGAACAGATAGAGGTATGGAATATATGAACAAAGTTTTTTTATATTTTTGTAAACAACATGGTATAAAGAAGGAATCAACAGTCTCCTACTCACCCCAACAAAACGAAGTTGCAGAAAGGAAAAATAGAACTATAATAGAAATGGCTAGGTGCATGCTTCACTCTAGAAATATAGAAGTTAAATTCTAGGCTGAAGCAATTTGTACTGCAGTTTACATTTTTAATAGAACACCTACTGAGGCAGTTTTGAATATAACACCAGAAGAGGCATGGAGTGGTAGGAAGCCTAACGTATATCATTTTAGAGTCTTTGGATGTAATGCATATGCCCACATCCCTGATGAAAAAAGGATCAAGTTAGAAAGAAAGAGTGAGAAGTGCATCATGGTTGGGTATAGTGAGGAATCAAAAGGATATAGGTTATATAATCCTAAAACAAATGAAATTTATATCAAAAGGAATGTATGGTTTGATGAAGATATTGAAAGTGAACATTCTCCTACATTATCTTACTTTCCAATATTGATTGAAGAAGATAAGTCTACTAATACTAATGCTCAAAATCAAGGTGTGCAATCTTCTGTAGGAGGAGAAGGAACACAAATTGAAGAATCAAGTGAAAGTGATGAAGAAGGCACATAGAAGACTAGAAGCATTCAAGAAATATACCAAGAAGGCCCTAGAAATATGTTTGCTAACTATGCTCTTATGACTAAGGTGATGCAGGTTGACACTCCAAGTACATATGAGGAAGCAAAAGGGAAAGAAGAATGGGAAGAAGCAATGCAAGATGAATACAATTCTTCGATGAAAAATGGAACTTGGGAATTGACAACTCTTCCAAAAGGCAAAAGTGTGGTTGGCTGCAACTGGACCTACAAAGTAAAGTTCACATCAGATGGAGCTATTGAAAAATATAAAGCAAGACTAGTGGCTAAAGGCTTCTCACAAACAGAAGGTATTGATTATACTGAAACCTTTTCTCTAGTTGCTAAAATGAGTTCAATTCGTACAATAGTTGCTCTAGCTGCAAAATTTGGTTGGAAAATTTATCAAATGGATGTAAAAAGTGCCTTTCTACATGGTGATCTTGAAGAAGAAATTTACATGCAACAACCACCTGGATTTGTTAAAAGTGGTGAAGAACATCTAGTGTGTAGATTAAAAAATCATTATATGGTCTTCAGCAAGCTCCAAGGGCATGGTACTCAAAAATAAATGAGTACTTTATAAATGCAGGATTTAAAAGAAGTAAAGCTGATCCAGATGTGTATGTAAAACATAGTGATGGTAAAGTTGTTATTATTGTATTGTATGTGGATGACTTGATTATTACAGGGGATCACACACATAATATTGAAATAATCAAGGATCAACTCAAACAAGCTTTTGAAATAATTGATTTAGGGTTGATGCACTATTTTTTGGGTATGCAAGTATGGCAAGAAGAAGGAAGAATCATGTTGTCTCAAACCAAATATGTTCTTGATGTATTGAAAAAGTTTAATATGACTGACTATAAAGCATCTAATACACCATGTGAAGTAGGCTTAAAGTTGAGTGCTAGTTCTACTCAAAAGAAGGTGGATGGAAAATTATATAGACAGTTAGTTAGGAGTCTTTTGTATCTCACCATAACTAGACCAAACATTGCATATGCAGTTGGTATTGTATCCAGGTACATGTCAGATCCACACATTGAGCATTGGAAAGTAGCTAAGAGAATATTAAAATATATTACAGGCACTTATCACCTTGGAATTAAGTACAAATATGGAGGAGAACCAACATTAGTTGGATATACAGGTGATATTGATGATAGAAAATCAACTTCAGGGTACATGTTTTATCTTGGGTTAGGACCAATTTTTTGGAATAGCAAGAAACAAGCAACAATATCACTATCATCTACAGAAGCTAAATATGTTGCCTCATCAAAAGCATCTCAAGAAGCATTATGGCTTAGAAGACTACTTGAAGAAACTCAACATCCACAAGTTTGTCCAACTACTATATTCTGTGATAATCAAAGTACTATCAAGCTAGCAAAAAATCCAATTTATCATGCTAGATCAAAGCATATAGAAGTGCATCATCATTTTGTTCATGATCTGATAGAAGATCAAGTGGTGGAGTGAAAATTTTGTGGAATAGAAAATCAAATTGCTGACATCTTTACAAAAGCACTACCTGAAGTGAAATTTATCAAATTTAGAGACTTGTTAAATCTCAAGGAAGTTGCTATATAATAATCTTTTGTAATTATCTTCTCCAAATAAACATTATGGGGGGGTGTTGGAGATAATGTTTATTATGGAATGTTCCAGAATGTTGGAGATAATGATTATTATGGAATGTTCCAGAATATGGAAACTTCCATCTCTAAGTAGAAACCTCCAGATCTTTCCTTTCTCAAAACTTCTCTTAATCATTCTAAGATATTCTGGAGATTTCCATAAATGTTATAAAAATAGCAGCAAGGATGCCATTGTAACTAAGCAAGATTCTGGAGATTTTCTGTGCTATAATATATTTAAGTGTTTTTGTATTTGCTGCACTCTGTTTTATTTTCTCTATTTTTTTCAATAGATACCGTTGAAACATTATTTGAAGGATTCAGTATTTCTATAAGGAGGGTGACTTCCAGCAAATTTGCTGGATTTAAGATGATGTGTTAGATGCAGTACCTATCCCAAATCTTATTTCCTACAAAATTCTTAAATGCTTGATAGTAATGTCAGTGTCAACCTTTTCGTATTCAACATACTTATTGATGGTTATATCAAGGAGAAGAATATAATGTAAGTTCTTAGGATACATGATAAAATGGTGACAATATGCAGTACTTGTCCCAAATCTTATTTCCTACAAAATTCTTAAATGCTTGATAGTAATGTCAGTGTCGACCTTTTTGTATTCAACATACTTATTGATGGTTATATCAAGGAGAAAAATATGATGTCAGTTCTTAGGATACATGATAAAATGGTGACAATTTGTTGGGCTCCTAATGAAATCACCTACAACATACTCATCCATGGTCTTGAGAAAGAAAGAAATGCATGGAGCTTGTTGAGAAGTGTTTAATGGATGCCGATATGAACAAGAATTCTATTCACCAATATAAATTTACAAAGGTACAAAATTTGCTACTTGATTTTTTTAATGGGAAGGATCTATGTAAGAGTATTAAACCCTGATGAAGCTATTGCTTATGGTTTCACTATCAAAGTTATAGTTTTAAGTGAGGAAGGAAATAGAGTGCTTGCCTCAACCAAATCAAAGTTTCATGTTTCAAGTTACTTGTTTTGTAAAAGTTACTTATGTCACTTATTCTAATTTAATAGAAAATGAACCTTATTTATCGAAAAGTTATGAAAAACATAACCAAATAAGGTTCATTATATTATTGTATTACAAAAGGGTAGTTGTAAAGTAGTTAGAAAGTGGTTATGAGGTAGTTGCGTGAAGCAAGCCTATATATACAAGGCTTTCCTATTGTGAGAAAAGGAGGGGGGAGACTTTTTCACTTTCACAAATTCTGGACTCTAAAGACCTGAGTTTTATAGCTCTGTGACAAAGGAATAAAGAAAATATTTGAATCGTGTGGTTTTTATGTTATCTTGGTTATTTGTTCTTAGTACGTTGAATAAGTAATCCCTTTGTTTATCTTTGAACCCTGTTGTGAGATCATCTTGTCTTTCTACGTGAAGTCAAAAATGATGTGCAATGTTGAAATATCATGAGTAGTTGTGTAACATGTTCTTCCTTATTGCATGTCCTATGCTATTGACCTATTCTCTGTGATAAATTCAAGAAGTGGTCTCCTTTTATATGAGGGAACCTAATTTCAAACTTTTCACTTGCATGGAAGAAACCCCAATTGATAATCATATGTTTATTGATTAGGCTTCTTTAAAAATCAAGTTTCTTTACTTTTCTTTTAAAATATTTTAGTGTTTTTGATTTGAAAGCACAACAAAAAAAATGCTAAATCTTATCATACAAGGGAGTTACCCCTCTAGATGCAAAGGTAGATTGATAGAAAATAACAACCTTACCAACTATTGGTACATTTTCCCACTATCTTTTTGGGTAAATAGGGTTAATTTATAAATATAATTGTTATAGTGCAAATCTATTTACCAACAGATTCTTGGTGACTCTACTAGGGATTCGAGAGAAGTTCCTCTACATTTTGGTTCCTCAAGGATCTAAGGATGCTTCCCTTGGAATGGAGGTTGGTGACTCTAAGAAAGTAAGATACCCACTTCCAAAGTTGTGCCATAGTGTCAAATCCATCTTAGCCATGGGGAACTCACTTTGTCCCATTAGCCTTGGCTTAGTACATAGCCTTACCTGTAGGATCATGAAAACATTTTCCAATGTTCAATGGAGAGAACTTGAAGAATGTTGAAGATCATATTCTAGCATTCAAAATTGCTTGCAGAATTCTGGGAATTACTGAAGAAACTGTGTTCATGCACCTATTTTTTAAGAGTCTTGTTGGGCCTAATGTAGAATGGTTTGAACACCTAAAAAATGGATGGATTACAAACTGGGATAGCTTGAAAATGAAATTTCTTGAAAGTTTTAAATTTGTGATTGATACATGCACACTTTTATCTCAATTTTTCAAAATTTAGAAGAAGGAAAATGAACCCATAAGGGTGTTTGTGGAAAAATTTAACCGATGTTTGAAGAAGATTCCTCAAATAGACCAACCAATTGAAAATAATCAATTAATTACTTTCATCACCTCAGTACATCCTAAAGTCAAACTCACCTTGAAGTGGCATAAAGTATGCAATCTAGAAAGTGCACAAAAAGAAGCCATTAAGATTGAAGATGACTTAATTTTGTCTGGGTTATTGAAAGAAAAATGTGTTAAGGATTGTACCCTAGAGGTCTCAAGAAATGAGTCGATGAAATGGTCTTGCATATAAAATCAAAGTTATCAAATTGAAGACCATGCTTATACATGCTTCAGTCTCAATGCAAAAAGAGTAAAGTTGATGGCTCCTTTTGATGGTTATTTAAATCTCACAATTTTAGGTGAAGAGGATTTGTTTCAAAGTGATTTAATTCCTTCAACAACTGAATGTTGTGCCACACAACCTGCAGAAATATACCATTTATATGCTGAAGATAGCGATGAAGAATCATAAATTTCTTTTGAAGATCAAGGCAATAATACTCATCATGTCTCTTGGGGTGTGGTTGGCAGCCAATGCACTCAATGAGTAAGTGCAAGAGGATCCTCACAGACACTTTCTTTTTCTCTAGAATTGGAAGTCTTGAACTTTCAGGATGTTGATGAAAATTTAACAAGCTATATAGGTAATAGAAAGATTCAAAGTCAACTCGAGGTGGAAGAAAATGAATAGTCAAATTGCTATGTTCTCCACTATATGCAATCTAAATATGAAACATTCAAGTTTCTTGATGAAGATTATTAAGATGAAATATTGCAAGAAGAGGTAATAGATCATCCAACTTTTGAATCTTTTCATTTTGAAGATAATATCTTGCAAACTCCTGTTGCTCCATGCTAGCTTCCTTTTTCTTGTCACACTGATTCATCATGTGAAATACATAATGATGAAGAAGTACATGAAAAATTAGACAAGCTATTGGTTGAATCTGATGAAATTGATAATGATTTCTATCCTTATATTGTTTATATTTTGAGTTGGTGTTTAGAAGCTTCAAATGATGATTTTCTCTGTGGCAAAGGTGTCTATTTTAATCCTCTAGTGATTTCAAATGAAAGCAGTCCAACAAATGATTCCCAAAGTACAAACTCATTATCTTCTTCTCCTCTTTCACTTTCTATGGATAAAGAATTGTTTGAATTCCTTGCACAAAAGAAGAAGGGAATCTTATATTCAAAAATGATCCTATGCTCTTAAAAGTTGACATCCACAAATTGGATTTAACAATAATAGATACAATAGTTTCTTCATCTCATATTTTGCAAGAGGAATGTTCAATTTCTAGTTTGATCTCTTCAAATTCAAGTATTCAAAAAAACATATAGATGTGTAACATTGGAATATTCAATACTATACATGAGGATCCTATTCATATTATGTAGGGAGATGGTAGTGTAATTTGGTAATATTCAGAGCTTTATGACGAAGAATGGTTGTTTGGGAATAATATGTCATCTAGAGTGTTTTGCATGTTTTTATCATAGTAATTACAAGCTGATAGCTGGGTTTATTCGTACTCCTTGGTTGTTGTCCATTGTTCCACATAGGTACATATTTTTCTCAGCCTATTAATGGGTTCATGTGATCACCTTGGACCAGTTTGAGGTAGGAGTTGCATACCATGTACATAGGTTAATTAGATGTTCTTGACTTTTTCCCTTTCTTTTGTGTGTTTGTTTTGTTGTTTTTCTTGTTTTTGTTTTCTGTCTCTCTTTTCCCCTGTCATTCTATGCCCTTGATACTACACTAGGGGGAAGACACGCCAAACAGAACCTAAGTGTGGGGGGACCTCATCACTATGCCCTTGAAACCACATAAGGGGAAGACACAACAAACACATAAGGAAGACACACATAATACATGAGCATCATATAACATGTCATAGACATACTCGACATCTTATACATGGAAAACATGAGCAATGTGAGGTGCTTATCACTAAGTTCTACCATCTAAAACATGCCAAACACACCTAATGGTTGAGATGCACTACCACAACTACCAAAGACATGCTTAAGGGGGGATGACTCAAGATCCAACCCCACCTTGGGATTAGGACTTTCTATAAAAGGATGTACACAAGCCCAAGAGACACACCATCCCCGCCTTCCACAGAAGGGCTTTCTATAAAAGGATACACACTAGCTCAAGAGATACATTATCCCACCTCATGGAGAGGGCTTTTTTATTGCAATTTAAGTAAGGATGTGCACTAGTTGATTGAAAGAGATACACCATCCCACCTCCTATACATTCAATTTAATGAAAGTATCTTCCCCTATTCGTAACACTAGTAAAGATACCTCCAATCCACTACCCTAGTGATGAACA
This sequence comes from Cunninghamia lanceolata, assembly GCA_027924645.1. Taxonomy (NCBI): domain Eukaryota; kingdom Viridiplantae; phylum Streptophyta; class Pinopsida; order Cupressales; family Cupressaceae; genus Cunninghamia; species Cunninghamia lanceolata. The sequence goes on along the minus strand of BSBN01000334.1, from coordinate 2,732,966 downwards.
TGTGTTGTAAATTGGTCTTAATTGTAGTCATCATTTAGAATTTTGCATGCATATATCTATTATATTGACAATCAAATAAATTATAATATAGTTTAGCTAAAATTTATATGATACATTTTTAAGGGCATTATTTGAAAATATGGAAAAAAAATTATTTAGTGATGTAGTCATTGACAGTGGATCCAATGAAGGATTGTCTAACCATGTAGTGAAAACTTAAATACACAATACCCACAACAAAAAATAATGCAACATTAACATGATTTTTATTTAATTCAAAGTATAAAAGGGTTAGAATATGTAGAAATGGGTTCTGTACATGATAGGCCATAGATATTTTATTATAAATATGTAAATTATTACATTCAAATGAAATTTAATATATTTTGTGACATCTACATTCTCATTATCAAACTCCATCATGAAACTTCAACCTTATGTTTCCATTCGGACCTCAAAATCTTTGTTGAATTCTTCCTAAGGGTAAGTGCAAGAAGATGGGGGGCCAAAAAGGGGTCTTAAGTGGCCACTTTTTTTTTTCTAAAATAAGGAAATGGTGGCCTTGAATGAGAAATTGAGCATAGTTACACTCAAAATTTTAAGATGCAACAAAAATAATGTTCGTAGTGCTCCGAGTCTACTTTCTAAACTACTATTTTTTTTGAATAGGGTATAGATTAAGGGGTTCAAAAGAAAGAGCCACAAAAATTGGTGTTGTTTCTATCAAAAAAACATAACATAGCATGTTTTGTGGCTCCCTCAAAAGGTTAACTTTTTTTTTGGTAATTTTAAAATCACTTCGGTGAGAAATTAGCTAATAGCATGTAGTTTATGCCTTTTTTTTTAATAATTTTTTAATGAATATTTGATTTTTTACTAATTTTCAAAGTGGACACATCCTGAAAAACAAAATTTTGGCTGTGCTACCCCTATAAATTTTGAAAACTAATTGACAATCAATTTTTTTTAATATGTGTAGAATGGAGTCTAGTTTCTAAAAATGTAATTTCTTGAAATTTCAATAAACGGTTAATTTACAATGAAAAAAGACCAAACACTAGTTTTTACCCAAAAATAGACACACAAACAAAAGAAATTAAAGATGAAAGGCTTAACATTGTCAAAATGTGAAAAATATTACATCATTATATATCTAAGAGAGAGCCTAACATTACCCAGGTGTTTGATTTATTAGACCTTGAAACATGTGCAAATCTGAGGGTTAGCATAAAAAAATAATGCAGAATCCTGTAAAATATGCAAAAACATGTCTTTGGACATTGGGTAGGCACTCCAAGCCTTTGGGTTGGAAATCCAAAGCAAGTCCCAAGCCTAAGGCTTGGGATTCCCAAAGAAAAATATAACGCGAGCACGTTATAACTCACTCACACGCTCGCATTATGTTTTATCTATTTATACTTGTATGTATGTATGTATGTATGTATACTTATATGTATGTATATATGTATATATGTATGATTGTATGTATATATGTATGCTTGTATGTACGTATGTATGGTTGTATATATGTATGCAAGCTTGTATGCATGTTTGTATGTATGTGTGTATGTATGTTGAAGGTTTAGGGTTGAGGGATTAGGGTTTAGGATTTAGGGCTTAGGGATAAGGGAGTAGGGTTTAAGGTATAGTGTTGAGGGTTGAGGGTTTAGGAATAGGGATAGCATTTAGGGTTTAGGGTTGAGGGATTAGGGTTTAGGGTTGAGGGATTAAGGTTTAGGCTTTAGGGATTAAGGTTTAAGGTTGAGGGTTGAGGGTTTATGGACAGGGTTTAGAGTTTAGGGATAAGGGATTAGTGTTTAGGACCTTGAGGGATTAGAGTTTAGGGTTGAAGCTTTACGGATAGCATTTAGGGTTGAGGGATAACGGTTGAGGGTTTAGGGATAGGGTTTAGAGTTTAAGGATAAAGGATTAGGGTTTAGGACCTTGAGGGATTAGGTTTTATGGTTGAGGCTTTAGGGATAGCATTTAGGGTTGAGGGATTAGGGTTAAGGTAGAGTGTTGAGGGTAGAGGGATTAGGGATAGGGTTTAGGGTTGAATGTTTAGGGTTGAAGGATTAGGGTTTAGGGTTGAGAGTTTAGGGATAAGGGATTAGGGTTTAAGGTATAGTGTTGAGGGTTGAAAGTTTAGGAATAGGGATACCGTTTAGGGTTTAGGGTTGAGGGATTAGAGTTTAGTGTTTAGGGATAAGGGATTACGATTGAGGATTAAGGGATGAAGGTTTAGGGTTGAGGGATTAAGGTTTAAGGTTGAGGGTTAAGGGTTGAGGGTTTAGGGATAGGGTTTAAAGTTTAGGGATAAGGGATTAGGGTTTAGGGTTGAGGCTTTATAGATAATATTTAGGATTGAGGGATTATGATTGAGGGTTTAGGGATAGGGTTTAGAGTTTAGGGATAAGGGATTAGGGTTTAGGACCCTGAGGGACTAGGGTTTAGGGTTGAGGCTTTATGGATAGCGTTTAGGTTTGAGGGATTGGGGTTGGGGATTTAGGGATAGGGTTTAGAGTTTAGGGATAAGGGATTAGGGTTTAGGACCTCGACAGTTTAGGGTTTAGGGTTGAGCCTTTAGGGATAATGTTTAGGGTTGAGGGTCAAGGGATTAGGGTTATGTTAAAGTGTTGAGGGTAGAGAGATTAGGGATAGTGTTTAGGGTTGAGGGATTAGGGTTTAGGGTTGAGGGTTTAGGGATAAGGGATTAGGGTTTAAGGTATAGTGTCAAGGGTTGAGGGTGTAGGAATAGGGATAGTGTTTAGGGTTTAGGGTTGAGGGGTTAGGGTTTAGGGTTTAGGGATAAGAGATTAGGGTTGAGGGTTGAGGGATTAAGGTTTACGGTTCAGTGATTAAGGTTTAAGTTTGAGGATTGAGGGTTGAGGGTTTAGGGATAGGGTTTAGAGTTTAGGGATAAGGGATTAGGGTTTAGGACCTTGAGGGATCAAGGTTTATGGTGGAGGCTTTATGAATACCATTTAGGGTTAAGGTATTAGGGTTGAGGGGTGAGGGCTTAGGGTTAAGGTAGAGTGTTGAGGGTAGAGAGATTAGGGATAAGGTTTAGAGTTGAACGATTAGGGTTTTGGGTTGAGGGCTTAGGGATAAGTGATTAGGGTTTAAGGTATAGTGTAGAGGGTTGAGGGTTTAGGAATAGGGATAGCATTTAGGGTTTAGGGTTAAGTGATTAGGGTTTAGGGTTTAGGGAAAAGAGATTAGGATTGAGGGTTGAGGGATTAAGGTTTAGGGTTAAGGGATTAAGGTTTAAGGTTGAGGGTTGAGGGTTGAGGGTTGAGGGTTGAGGGTTTAGGGATGGGGTTTAGAGTTTAGGAATACAGGATTAGGGTTTAGGACCTTGAGGTATTAGGGTTTAGAGTTAAGGCTTTATGGATAGTGTTTAGGGTTGAGGGATTAGGGTTAAGGTAGAGTGTTGAGGGTATAGGGATTAGGGTTGAAGGTTTAGGTTTGAGGGATTATGGGTTAGGTTTTAGGGTTTAGGGATAAGGGATTAGGGTTTAAGGTATAGTCTTGAGGGTGGAGGGTTTAGGAATAGGGATAGCGTTTAGCGTTTCAGGTTGAGGGACTAGGGTTTAGGGTTTAGGAATAAGGGATTAGAGTTGAGGGTTGAGGGATTAAGGTTTAGGGTTGAGGAATTAAGATTTAAGGTTGAGGGTTGAGGGTTGATGGTTTAGGGATAGGGTTTAGAGTTTAGCGATAAGGGATTAGGGTTTAGGACCTTGAGGGATTAGGGTTTAGGGTTGATGGATTAGGGTTGAGGGTCAAGGGATTAGGGTTAAGGTAGAGTGTTAAGGTTAGAGGGATTAGGGATTAGGGTTTAGAGTTGAGGGTTTAGGGATAAGTGATTAGAGTTTAAGGTATAGTGTCAAGGGTTGAGGGTTTAGGAATAGGGATAGCATTTAGGGTTTACGGTTGAGGGATTAGGGTTTAGGGTTTAGGGATAAGGGATTAGGGTTAAGGGTTAAGGGATTAAGGTTTAGGGTTGAGAGATTAAGGTTTATGGTTGAAGGTTTCAACGGTTGAGGGTTTTAGGATAGGGTTTAGAGTTTAGTGATAATGGATTAGGGTTTAGGGTTGAGGCTTTAGGGATAGCGTTTAGGGTTGACAGTTGAGGGTTGAGGGTTTAGGGATAGGGTTTTGAGTTTAGGGATAAGGGATTAGGGTTTAGGACCTTGAGGGATTGTGGTTTAGGGATTAGGCTTTACAGATAGCATTTAGAGTTTAGGGAGTAGGGTTGAGGGTTGAGGGATTAGGGTTAAGGTAGAGTGTTGAGGGTAGAGGGATTAGGGATACGGTTTAGGGTTGAAGGTTTAGGATTGATGGATTAGGATTTAGGGATAAGGGATTAGGGTTTAAGGTATAGTATCGAGGCTTGAGGGTTTAGGAATAGGGATAGTGTTTAGGGTTTAGGGTTGAGGGATTAGGGTTTAGGGTTTAGGGATAAGAGATTAGAGTCGGGGGTTGAGGGATTAAGCTTTATAGTTTAGGGATTAAGGTTTAAGGTTGAGGGTTGATGGTTTAAGGTTTAGGGATAGGGTTTAGAGTTTAAGGATAAGGGATTAGGGTTTAGGACCTTGAAGGTTTAGGGCTGATGGATTAGGGATAAGGGATTGGGGTTTAAGGTATAGTGTCAAGGGTTGAGGGTTTAGGAACAGGGATAGTGTTTAGGGTTTAGGGTTGAGGGATTAGGGTTTAGGGATAACTGATTAGGTTTGGGGGTTGAGATTAAGGTTTATGGATTAAGGTTTAAGGTTGAGGGTTGAGGGTTGAGGGCTTATGGATAGGTTTTAGAGTTTAGTGATATGGGATTCAGGTTTAGGACCTTTAGGGTTTAGGGTTTACGATTGAGGCTTTATAGATAGCATTTAGGGTTGAGGGTCGATGGATTAGGGTTAAGGTAGAGTGTTGAGGGTAGAGGGATTAAGGCTAGGGTTTAGGGTTGAAGGTTTAGGGTTGAGGGATTAGGGTTTAGGGTTGAGGGCTTAGGGATAAGGGATTAGGGTTTAAGGTATAGTGTAGAGGGTTGATGGTTTAGGAATAGGGATAGTGTTTAGGGTTTAGGGTTGAGGGATTAGTGTTTTAGGGTTGAGGGATTAAGGTTCAGGGTTGAGGGATTAAGGTTTAAGGTTGAGGATTGAGGGTTTAGGGTTTAGGGATTGGGTTTAGAGTTTACTTGGATTAGGGTTTAGGGTTTAGGGTTTAGGTATAAGGAATTAGGGTTGAGGGTTGAGGGATTAAGGTTTAGGGTTGAGGGATTAAGGTTTAAGGTTGAGGGAGAGGTAGAGAGGTGAGGGGGAGAGACAGGTGAGAGTAGAGAGGTGAGGGGGAGAGACAGGTGAGAGTAGAGAGGTGAGGGGGAGAGATAGGTGAGAGATAGAGAGGTAAGAGATAGAGGTGAGAGATAGAGAGGTAAGAGATAGAAGAAATATATGGATTAATGAATAATATGGATTTTTCTATAGTAGGCCAAAATGTACTCACGTTATAATGTGAGCACATTTTGGATTTCTATAGAAATGGTAAAAAGGCCTGGACCCCCATGATCCAGGCCTACATACTCTATTTTCTTCTGTTTATGCGTGTGTTCTAACAAAAAAAGCATTTTCATGCTGTTGGAAAGTTCGCATGCACATTTTTCACATTCTACCACCTTTGCATGAACTTTCCATCACCTTTTTCTTCTTTTCCAACTTAAGAAGGAGGAAATAACATAGTTTTCACATCGAATTTGGTATATATCAATTCAAGTTTCCTTTTTTGTAGTGTTGCAATGTTAATTGTGATTGAATTATAGGAATTTAACATTATAGATTGGTTAATAGTATTGTTGTTACTAATTCTATTTGAGTGTTATTCAATTTAACATTGAAAAGGAAGCAAGTGGTGAAAAACTTAAATTATTGAGGAGTTTGATGCAAGAAGAAAAGAACACTACATAATTGGTTTCTCTCTCCATTCGAATCTGCATTTTTTAGGTATGTCAAGCCTTTACATGCATGTTCTTTACATTTTCCTTAATTCTATTTGAATTACTTTATCATTCTTTATTATACATGTTTATATCACTTGTATGGTTTACATATTTTATGTTTATATCAATCTTGCTTTTTTGATTTTATAGTTCATCCGCCCTGTTTATGCTTCCACATTTTGCATACATGTCTTACATTTTGCATTTATAGTTCATAATAGTTCTTACTACCCAAAGATCTTAGTCATCACACACAAATGTCCTTATAATATACTATGTTTTAATTTAGTTCATGGTGTGTATAATAAAAGATATCTCAAAGGTCAACATTAATTAAAATAGACACACTCACGATTAAGAAAGAAGCCTGCAATAATGAATTAAACAGGCCTTAACATACTATGATGTCAAACTATACAAGAATAAATCCTTACAACATATAAATATACAATCTCTTAAGCATAATGAAATACTATTATCTTGTCATAACAAGTTAAAATACAAATGAATATGTTCCAAGATCATACAAGTAAATCCCAATAGTCTTAATCCAATTGTGATCCATGCTATGCTACATTATTCTTCATGTTGATAGTTCATACAAACCTTGTAAACCAAATGTTTCCATTCCCATATCTATGACAATGTTATACTACAAATTAGTCACATTGCCATGGAATTGATATAGGGTCTCAAGATAGTTTAGTCACAACAAAGTGCAAAGTTCAACATGAGTGTCTCCATGAAAATCATAAGCCTTAAGGATGATCCTCTTGGTTGTCATAACATGATAATGTGAAGATAAGGGACTGATGTCACACATCGAAAAATCAGTCCTTACCTCATGCCCTAGTGTGATGTTTCCCACAATCTCAATCATCTCTCCTTTCATGACTAGATGGTTATCAACAAGTGTTGGTCCATGAGATATCTCCAAGTTAAAATCAAGTGTATCATGTGTCCTAAATTTTGTCCTATGGCTGCAAGCTAAATCTTCATGTGTGAGGAGATGATCTCTATCCACAAGTAAGTGTAGGTAGTTTGATACTACTAGCACCAAGGCCTCCCCCACATCTTCAACCTTGTAGTCAACATGAAGTCCCATGTACTCTTCACATGTAACCTCAATAGGTGACTCTCCTTTGTGCTTATTCTCATAGGACTGAAGTGAACTTTGTACCATAATGCTTTGCATGGCTGCAAAAACATTGTGCAATAATGCTTTGTATGCTTTGTACCTATTTTGGTTGAGTGACATTTACTCTTCTACATGATGATTGTATGTACATTTTGTATGAAGGGTTGAATGACATATATTTCACTTATTTGTATGGATTCATTTCTTAGGAACTAATATTTGTCTCTTTATCATGCTACAAATAAATTCTCTGTCATGCCGAGGAAACGATCAAATATTAAACAAACATAGGAAGAGATAGAAGCTAAGAATGCAAAGAAAGCATTAGCTATGAGGGAACTTAATGAGAAGAAGAAATTGGACATGATAAATGAAGACATGCCAATTGAAGAGGAACCACAACCATCAAAAAGAGATATGGTATTGGCAACACAAAGGGATGAATGCAAAAACTTCATGCTATGAGAGATTTGAATACCGTAGTTGGAGACACATCCTCTACCACAAGTCAACATGTAGGGACACCATCTATTGCATCTCAAGTTGAGAGTAAATCATCACTCACATGTGAGGAAGAAGGTATGCCATCATCACCACCTCAACCTCAAGGTATGTCATCTATTCCATCTTCGATCGAAGGTATGCCATCAAGCCCATCTCATTTAAATATTGATGAAATTCCTAATGTTGAGATGAATTTACCTATCTTAACACCACCTAAAATTTTGCATAGAAAACCAAAGTATTTGATTGATATTGATAAGAATATTTTACAGCCAATGGAAGGTAAGATTCCAAAACACACTTGTAGAAGATATGCTCATAAGATTTGGAGATTATTCTTTGAAAAGTTAAATGAGACCGCAAGATGTCAACTATTCATTGAAATGATGTGAGGTATAAAGTATAGGTCCATCATGGAGATTCTTGGGTTGAGAACATCAGAGGCTTCAAGTGAAAAATCTATTGTCAAGAATCTAATAAGTGCATATGAGAGTGTGGGTAACACCTCATGCACATAAGATAGTAATGCAACACGGTGTGTCATTACATCCACTATAGTAAGTAGTCAAATGAAGAAATCTCGTCTCATTAGAAATATGAGTCAAGCATTGAGAATTAATAGGAAAACTTTATCAATAGCTATTGGAAGGCACCAAAGAATTGAGGACACTAATGCCAATCAATTATGGGCATTCTCAGGGAGACTACCATGAAAAGATAAATCAATTGTTGAAGCATTGAGATAACTAATTGAAGACTTTTGGAAGAATTACACAAGGGTATCTCTAAATCAAAGGGACATGGTAGAAGGAGAATCAGTAGTGGAAACTGTGAGCCACATCCAAAGCATTTTTTGGTAAATTTTTAGAGATGTATCTTCAAATTAAAATTTGTCAAAGATATTTTGAAATGTTAAAACCTTTCTATGTCAAGGTAACTCACACATGCACTACTTGTTGTTGTAGATTACATATTGAATTTTCTAACCATTTTGATGTTTATCAGTGTATATGCTTAGATTTGCATACTAACAATGTTTAAAAGATTATGGCATACATGCCCCACCAACATCTTCAAGAGACTTCATATCAACAATTTTATGTCAAAGAAAGGTTCGTCAAATATTCTACAGGAAATTATGCTTGGATGGCACATGTGAGCATTGTGGTGGCTTGCAACTTATGCCAAGATGTGAACATATGGAAAGAACATATGCAGTTGGAAATAAACTAGTAGAGTTTAGAAAATATTAAACAATGGCATACAATACAAAAGATTGTAAAGAAGCAAAAAGGTGTGAATTGGTTATTCAAAAGATTCTAGTGTATCAATTTATGCCTATATTTCATGATAGTATAGTGTATGAGTATGCAAGACATGCCCATAGAGCTCGATGGTTGGATTGACAATTCAAGTCATGTAAGGACACATTTCTAGTTGGTAGCATTGTTTTAGTCATCGACTTTGCAGAGAATTATAGTCTACAGCCATAGTGTGAGGTGCAATCACAATATTACAACTCCACACAGGTTTCTATATTTGTGCACATCGCATTCATTCATGCAAATGATAGTACAGATGATGATAGGAAGATCATAAGGGAGTATCATTTTTATATTATTGATGATCACATGCATTCTACAAAGTTCGTGCAAGGTTTCTTTCAGGTGTTTACAATGATTTAGCTAGAAGTGAAATATCATTCGGTCAGCATATCATATGGTTGTATAACTATGCATCACAATTCAAGAACTCATAAAATTTCTATTGGATGAGCATGAGGCATAATATTATAGGTGTTCAGCATATGTGGAACTTTTGTGAGGTCGGTCATGGAAAGGGGGAGCATGATGGTGTAGGAGTATGTATCAAAAGAGCCATAGCATGAGAAGTGTTAAAGTATAAAGACAATGCAAAGTTGACAGATGCAAAATCAATCATTGAGTGGTGTAATGCTTCGATGGGTCCAGGTAATGAAGGCAAGTCTTCAGTTCATAGATTTTTTTGGTTGATAGATGATACTAACATTGCACCATATGAGGAATGTTGTACACTGATATGATCAACTAAGCTACACTCTTTTAGAAGCTCAATTGCAGGTTCATGGAGTATCCATATGTGGAAGATGACATTCTTTTGTTATTCATGTACAATTCAAGCCTAGAATGAGTGAGAGTCAAAGGAGTGGCTTGACAAATGGTAGTTAAGTTATCTTAGCCCACTTGACACGTATCAACCACCGACAGCACTGGAACTGACAGAGATAGAATCATCAATTGACTTTGACCACATATTAGATCTAGTTCAACTAGGTAATATATCTACTTGCATAGTTTTTGAAATTCCTAATGTTATCTTCCTTTGTAGTGTTTTTGTAATGTTGACTAATTTCATCTAATTTGCTATACATATCATTGTGGGGCATGTTTATTTAGTTATTGCAGATGAAGATAATGAAGAGGGAACATATTATCACTTGTGTTGTTGTGTTGAGGCTAAAAAGAAATTAGAGGCCCCAATTGCAGATGGAGAAAATATCAAATACCCTATAGGCTCAGTGGTTGTTACTGGAACATGGCTTAGAAGGTACCCACATAAGAGTGTTAATATTTGGATGTTTCAGGACTTTGACATGCATCAGAAGATTCTTCATTACTTGAACCTTGTCATGGCATCCAATGTTCATTTGATACAATTTTAGGGTAGACCTTTGAACAAGACCTTGTGGAAGGTGCGTGAGTCTGACCATGAGGCAATACTTGAAACAATAAAGAGTAGAGCATGCCCAGATGGTTTGTTGGATTAATTTGTAAGTATTCACATTTATTTTGTAAATTCATGTTACATTGATTTGTAAGTATGCACATTAATTTGTAAGTTTACATAGGTTTGTCTTTTTTATTTTCTGCTACATTTTTACACATATACAGTGAATATTGTGATAAATATGTTTATCATTGATGTCAAAGTGCTTGGATGTTAGTAATTGAGTAAGGAATGCATAATTGTGTAGGTCTATTGGTTATCTATTGTTTGATGATAGCATTATGCTTTCAGGATATTTTGTTGGGTTTTGTGATACAAAGACACTTGCTTCTTCATAGAGTATGTGATGTGATGCATAGAGTTGTAGTGCTTCAAGATAAGGCATGAACTTGAATAGTGAAGATCTCACTCAAGCAGTGGTATGAACTTGATTTGTTTTCTATGGTATACATTTGATGTTTGCATCATCATCATGTTATGCTTCATGGGGTTAGATCTAAGTCATGGATTAAGTTGATCCTTATTGGTCTTAATCATGTTCACTCATGTCATATCAAGATTCATGTCACAGGGTTTGGATGTTAGTTCATAACATTCATGTTTATCATGTTACAATAGCAGGACATAGTTGCTTATGTCATTGGTTCATGCCATTGGATCATTGGATTTGGTTGTGGTTCTTCATTATAACATGTCATGCTTTCACGAGTTGGATTGGGTTGTGGTTCTTCCTCATGACAGGAGTTTGTTCATGTCTTCATGCTTCTTTGTACCACATTATTCTTCAATATTCTTAGTGTCTTCATGTGCCATAGATTTCTTTAGTGTCCTCATGATGTTGATGTTGATCAAAGAATATGGTGTTAAGGTCATGTTGATGTTGATTGATGAGTTGTGGTTGTTGTTGGAAGTTTTGGAAGTCTAAAGGATGTCATAGCAGAAGTGTTCATATAACAACTACAAAGGTTTAAACATTCAAATCTAGTTAGGGTTTTTAAGTTAAAGTTATTAGTTATGTAATTGTCTTTAAAGACCTAGTTTGGTAAGTTTTGTTTGTGTTATACTCTCTGTTTAATCTATCTTAGATAACCTTATGTGTTCTTTATGTGGTCTTCACCACTTAGGTTGTATTATGTTTAGGGTTATCTATTCCTCAACCTCTAAAAACCCTAGTCTTTACTTTTCTCTAAAATCTAAGTTAATACCATACACCTGTACCAGTGATATCTCTTAAGAGTCCAAAGTGCAAAAAGGCAGCAATATTTGATGAGTTGTTACTCAGAAACCCTGACACTTAGAAACATTTCATTTGAGGAAACACAATCATGTAGAACCTCTCTATAATAATGTCTCTTGGTTTTTGATATTCTAAGTTATCTGCCCGTGGTGAAAGGTTTTCTGCTAGCCCAAAAATCGTCAGAAGGAGGTAGTGTAAAGTTATAAAGGGGAGTAACTTTCATCCTGCTCCTAATGCAACCAAACTAATAGTTCAAACACATCTAGATGGGTACATTTGGTCTAGGAATGGTCATGTTGTGCACTCAAACATGCCAAAACAATTCAAGCTACATTGTACTAGTGATATTCCTAAAGCGTCTAAAGTACAAAAAGGCAGCAATCTTTGACAGGATATTACTTGAAAACCATGATACTTAGAAACATTCCGTCTAAGGAAACATGATCACATAGAACCCCTCTACAATAACCTCTCTCATTTTTTGATATATCTAAGGTGTTTCCCTATGGTGAAAAGTTTTTCTCTGCCCCAAAAATCGTCAGAAGGAGGTAGTGTAAAGTTGCAAAGGGGAGTAACTTCGTCCTGCTCCTAATACGACCAAAATAATAGTTACATCATGTCTAGATGGGTACATTTAGGCTAGGCATGGTCCCTTTTTGCACCCAAACATGCCAAAATAGTTTGAGCTATATTGTAGCGAGGATATCCCTAAAGAGTCCAAAGTGCAAAAAGGTAGCAATCTTTGATGAGCTGTTTCTTAGAAATTGTGTCACTTAGAAACATTTCATCTAAGGCTATGGGATCATGTAAGGTCCCTCTACAATAAACTCTCTCAGTTTTTTATATCTTTGAGGCATTTTCCCATGGTGAAAAGTTTTCTGCTACCCCAAAAATCATGAAAAGGAGGTAGTGTAAAGTTGCAAAGGGTAGTAACTTTTGTCCTGCTCCTGATTTGACCAAACTAATAGTTCCAATGCATCTAGATGGGTACTTTTAGGCTAGGCATGGTTCTTTTTTGCACCCAAACATGCCGAAACAATTCAAGCTATAATGTACCAGTGGTATCCCTGAAGAGACCAAAGTGCAAAAAGGAAACAATCTTAGATGAGCTGTTACTCAGAAACCGTGTCACATACAAAAATTCTATCTAAGGCTATGAGATTATGTACGGTCCCTCTATAATAACCTCTCTCAGTTTTTATATCTCTGAGGCGTTTTCCCATGGTGAAAATTTTTTTGCTGCCCCAAAAATGGTCAGATGCATGTAGTGTAAAGTTGCAAAGGGGTGTAACTTTCGTCCTGCTTCTGATATGACCAAAATGATAGTTCCAACAAGTCTATATAGGTATGTTTAGGCTAGGCATAGTCCTATTTTGCACCAAACATGCCAAAATAATTCAAGCTACATTGTACCGGTGATATCCTCACACATCGCCTTTGTTATAACTATTATAGTATTCACATGTCAACATGCATCTTATGGTTGTTAACATACTTGTTCTAGTAGTCAACAAAGTCATATATGAACTTCTTGTTCTTTTATCTAGGTTCAACTTGACTTTGTTCTCAAGGACTATCTCTATAAGGTTTGTTTTAGTCCTTCAATGCATTATTCCATCACTGCAATCTTAGACCCCTATTAGGCTTGAAATAGACCTCTCTTAGGCTACTCTCCTAAACCTTAATATCATCTTCATTTTGTCATATCTATGTCATTCAACCCTCATCTTCTTCCACCTTTAGGTCACTATGTTATTAGGCTTGAACTTAGACTTTTGTGATATTTGAAACCCTCTACACTTCATGGCTCTATCATTATGTAATGATCTACACTGCACCTATCTTGCTTATCATATTTCATAGCAATCTTGCAAAGAGTTGGGGTAGTGGTATGCAACCTTCGATGAGATCAATACAATGTTGTAACAAGGCTTTCAAGATTAACAAGTTTTGGGTAGGGAATTGCATTATGGAATTAGAGTCAAATTGGTAAATGTGATGACATGATACATATTAACATGGTGGGATGTGAAGTATACATTTATAATATTAACCACATTCTCAAAGCGATTGCTAATGACTTATGGAAGCCTATAGCCACAATGTTATGTTGCATACTCAAATTAGGTAAGACTCAATGTACTCTCATAACCTTGCCTTATATGAAAGAGGAATTACATTTAATAACCACAATGGTCATCAAGTGCTCATAAGCATATGATTTTGACTATCTTATTCAAGACAACAAATATACTCTTTGCATCCCAATATGGTATAATAACAAGGAATTAATAAATATTTTCAATTGAGCAACTCATAAACAATATGGATCAGCATACCAAGGAGCAACCATAAGAACATCCTTTTGGAACATAGCGAATTGCAATATCCCCTTGGTCACTTGCAAAATTAGATAGAGTTGTTTGTGAAACTATGAGACATGATCCTTAGTGTTGTGCAAATGGCACATGATCCAAAGGGTTGTGTAAGAATTATAGGGTGTCATTTGAGTTGCACAAAATGATTCCTATCACTATGTGAATTATGCATGGTGCAAGGAACCATGAACTTTGTGTTGGATCAAGTGGCATTGTTTAGGTGGCACACAATGCAAGGACTTATGTATGAGGTTGTACATCACTATGTGAGTGACTAAGGCTAACATGCAAGATTGTGCAATAGCATGTAGATCATGATGTGAACAAAAAAACTTGCTTTCCATTTATCCATTTAACCAATCTTCCTTTCTCTATTTTCTTAGGCATGTATAGTTTTGAGAGACTAAAACGTTCAACCTAAAACTTAAATTCTCTTATCATCAATTGGGATGGATTCTTTGACAATCAAACTTTGAAACCTAGAGGCATACAAAACTGATCTACACTGAACCTATCCATATTACATAATGATCAACAAAAATGATTTGTATTAACCAAATATCCATATAGGCATACATCAATATTTGTCGATATAAATATAACATATATACAAAATAGCTATATAGGCTTACAAGAATGCCATATAGGCATACAATGTCAACTATATGCAATACAAAATATATGCCCACAAATGCCATATAGGCATACAACAAAGGAACACAATAAAAAGTCATTCCCCTCTGTCTAGTGAAGAGAATAGATCAAGATAGTCTTTGATCTTCGAGGGGATGGAGACGTGTATGAGGCTGGTCTACTATGAACCCGAGGGCTACTCCTCTTATTTAGTTGTTCATGGATCTGTAGCTGTTACAATAAAAAGTATAGAAATTATATTATAAAAAATGAAACATTTAACAAAATAATCACTTACCACTATCCAAATATATGTCTCCTCATTTGCCTCAGTACCAGGATTAGGTTGTGGCAATGTCATGTCCTATAGAAACCATCTAGATAGAAATTAAACTTCAAAACAATAATCATTTGATTTCTCAAAAATAAACAACTATAACAATGAATGTAATTTGAAATTTACTAATCTGCCTCATACACCCATCAAAGGAATGGAACTATGAATTGTAGAGGACACACCATGCTACACTTCCCTATGAACTTTAGGAGGTGTCTCTGCAACCTGCATCATCTGAAAATAAAATAACATTGTTAGAATATATTAGGCTTGTGATTCAAGATTCCACTAACACCTCTTTATAGCTCTGAATGTCTCTGTTTTGACTCTATCCAAACATTTAGTGCCTATAACAATCCTAAGTTTATCCTACACAACTCCCTTTATGAGAATGCCTCCAATGATTATGACAATCATAGCTCATAAATGACAACAAATCTCCTTCACCAAATTGGTCATGCATTCTTGTACAATCATAATCTAGTCATTTTAACATAGTTTTTATAAGTTGCATGAAGGCCTCAAGGGTGCTTACTATTGTAACAATCGAGGACTGTCATGTTTATGAGAAATTACATTAGTATTAGTAGTGAGGGATGCCATGACAATCAAGTGGGTTATGGATGTTGTCATCATGATAGAATCCTAGGCTTTATTATTTTGTTATTAAAATATTGAAGATTCCATGTTTAAAGCCTAGGGTATTATTTGAGATTATTATCCATTTTAAAAATGTTGTCATATGCATGTATCAAGGTGGTGTAAATTTGAGTATTGTCTATATGGAATATGGATTAGAGCATTTGGTTGAAGTTTTTAAGCTGTTCTAACAATAGTGTTAGTGTAAGAGAGTACCAATCTATCATCCAAGAATGTAAACATGCCACATACATGATGGACTATACAACTACTAAGAAGATTTTCCTTCAAGTCTTCCATATAGAAAATTAGTTACCATATGACTTATGCCCAACAATACAGTCATTAGTGACTATCCATATTATTCTAGGGTCATATTTTAGGTTGCTAGGCAAGTTTTCAAGGACTGCCTTGATGTTTTTAAAGTTACAAAGTGTGGTCATTAGTGCAAACGTGGTTATAAGCCTTTGAAATTGTCATTTCTCAATGTTGATCAGTTATTTATGACTATTATAAATAGCACAGTCATGTTTTCAAATTGAAAATCATATTCTATAGATCTAGGGAATTGTCATCATTAGGGTTTTAGTATCTTCATGGGATTGATTATTGATCCCATGCTTGAGAATTTTCCAAAAAATACCTAACATGCATGTTTCTTTCTATGACAATGGAAGAGGATTTGCCACTCAACAAGAACACACATCATTCATTTTACAAAAGGACTATTATACAAAAGAGTTACCCAACCACCTTGTGACAATCATGTTACTAATTAGTTATAGTAGTCATAGCATAGAAAATAGTCCAAAGCCCTATCATTGAGTTGAAGAAGCTATCCTTGTGCAAACTTTAAAGGTGCTGCCATGCAAATGTTACATAAGGCTATCATAGATAGGACTATCATAAAAATGGTTATACATTTGTTTGACCTCATGTTTTGATAGATTATTATAATTTATTGTTTAGGGATTGTTCATACACCTAACTCATGGTCCTCTCATCACAAGAACAGTCTTGATAGCCAAATTAGTATGCAAAATACCATGTAGACTGCCCTAGAAGACTATCACAAATAAATCAACAATAGGACTATCATAAGTTAAGATGCATCAATGGCATCATTTCCATCTTCTTGTCATGGCATTCCATGAGACCACATTTCTTTGAGGCATTTTTTCAAATAACTATATTGTAATTGAAATTTTTTCATCTATCAACATCTAGTTATTAGTTATACAATGTCTAGTAATGCTTTGAGTTTGAAAAATGTGCAATGCAATGTAATCAACAATATGAATATAAAATAAAAAAATATAGTAACTAAAATTCATTAGTTAAACTATTTATTTTATTACCTAAGTAAAGCTTTGAACTCCACCACTAGTAGGTGTTGTCGTGAAATCTTCAAGATGAACCTATTCAACATCCAAAATTAGATATCAGAATACCATTCATATAACAATGCTATTCACAAGTAATATTTATAATTGTTTACTAGTTACATACCCTGGTAGTAGATGGCATAGTGTAATATGCACATGGAGAATTGCTGAAAACTGCATCAACGCTATGACCCTAAAATTTTATTAAAATCATCAAACTAAATTAGTTAATATTGCATTTCAAAAATGAAATTTAATAAATTAAATTCAATGAACTTGCTAAGATTTACCTAAGTATCAAGGATGAAAGTCTCACTCAGGAGGGCATTTGTCATCACCATCTACTCAGCTATAGATGTAGCCTGTCCACCTACATCCCGACTATTCGTGGGGTCATAACCACAAGCTAGCCCGCAAGCCTGACAAGTATGGGGTGGAACGCTACTCGAACTCTCCCCCAGCCCATGTTGTGCTGCAAGACTGGCATGCTCTATGATGTTCTATGTCAAGGAACTAATGGACTGAAGTGTCTCAACCTCAACACTCTCCTTCACAATAAAATGGATAGACATGTGCTCATTGGCTAGTTTGGTGAGTGCTCATCTCGCTAGCTGTTGTGGGTCAACATGTGCCCCTAGTCTATCCTGTACTAACCCCCCACCTCTACCCTAGAACTCTCACATATAAAAATAGTTTGGCACTTTATTTTTGACAAACTCACAGTAGATTTTCCTCAAAAATATTATGGGACCTCATTATTGTTGCATGGAGGATATTCAAAAACCATCCACCACCTTTGCCCAAAATTGTCCCTTATCACTTGGTTGTTGCACCAATCGATAGAGAAGCTCTTGCACGTAAGGGGTGGAGTTTGATTTATTCGTGGGTCTGTGAAAATAGAATACAAGTCCAATTTTGCAATTTGTTCATAGGACAACTTGTCTTCATAGAACTCTCTAAATTCTCTCCACTTTTCTAACCAACTAGAGATTTTCTTACTAATTGAATCTACATTTGATAACATAGATTCAAGAGATTGACCAATCATGGATCTATGCAAGGTTGAAGTTGTAGGTTCTTTCATCCTTCCAATTATGTCCTCAATTTGTTTTTTATTGTTTTCAATTTGTCCCATTATATTTTCTTGTGTTCCAGGGGCATATTGAGGAATGAATGGAGGTGTTTGTTGTTGGGGTTGTTCTTCAGCAAGTATTTACTATTTAGGTGATGGAGGATTTTATGGATTTTCAGGAGGAGCAAGAGGTGCATTATCAATTCCTGTAAATTAAATAAATTTACATCAAAAAACTATTTGAACCTACCTATTTAGCAAGAAATTCACACAAGCAAGCAAATAGAACTTACTCCTTTGGCCTCCCCGACATTGTGGTGGCATTTTTACAATGAATCGATGACAAATTGTTGATGATATGCCCTTCGATAATGCGAGCGTGCTCTCCTTTGTCTCCAAGCCATGGGTTTGCTATGAAATGTTGTGAAACAATGAAATGAAACGTAGATTTTTTTAAAATAGCAGAGCATAATGCAAGCATGTTATGGCTTTTTAAAAAAAAAAAGTTGACCACTTTTTGGCCCCACAACCCTTTGTACCCACCCCTAACTCTCCTTGATAATCTTAAATGATTTTTAATGACACATATATAACAATATTGAACCTCCAAAATGATCTGCATTGGCTTTGAGGTGGCAAAAAGTTTTAATGCTTTATTAAACATGTAGTTACCTAGCATGAAAAAGTTCTTTGATCAAAATGATGATAATAGAATGGCAATCCATGTGATTCTCAACATTCATTTTTCTAGGTCTAATGAATCTTTGCATATACTCTTTTGTTGGCACAAACTCCAAATAATCTAGTACAAGTAGGAAAAGTAACAATTGTGCATATTTGTCACCCTAATAAAACCAACTTATGCCCTTATAGTAATTCAATTCTCATCTAAAGTGGACACAACATCCATCTATTATTGTAAACATACTCTCAAAATTGTGAGACCAAATATGAACCTTTTGTGAAATGTGGTGGCTTATTCTGTAACTTACTATAAATGAAAAGCTACAAAAAAAAAATTAAGTGAAAGAAAAATATTTTTGGTTGATGCAAGATTGCTCTTGTTCCCTATTATGCTCCTGCATCACACACCCAAGGTTATTTGAAAAGTGACTCCCTCACATTTTGGCATCTAGAGGAAAACTAAGAGGGTCTACCTCATTCCTAGAAGTATAACTTGACTCTTCTTCTAGCCGTCCTCTCCATTTCACCAAATATTCCTCATATTTCCTATTCCTAGTGCTCCTCCCAATTCTTCTATCCAATATCTCTTTAATCTCTTCTTTTAGCTATGGTAGTATGGGTTCTTTAGTTTGTCCTTATATGATAATGTCTACCAAGTCTCCCTCATGATAATATTATTCTACAATTTTAAAAACTCAAGATATTCCTAATCCTTCCTATAGCTCCACCTCATATGCATTCCTGAATCAAATCTTCTTATGATTTTATAGGGACAAAACTTCTTCATCTTTAACATATTATATGTTCCAACAAGGAATCTTTTCCTTTTAAGGTAGACCATTACTTTATCTCCCACTACAACATCTTTGTGTCTTCTTATTTTTTCAGCTTCTTGCTTGTATCTATCATCCATCTTCTTCAAGTGACTTCTTACCTTTGTATGCACCTTCTTCATGTGTTTCGTGAACTTCACTACCTTCACACTTATTTTGTCTTTCTTACTGATGTCCCTCAACTCTTATACATTCCTTGGACTACTTCCACTCAAAATTTGAAAGGGTGGTTTTTAGTACTTTTGTTCACTAAATTGTTGTATGAAAACTATATTTAAGGTAGATGTCCCAATTTCCTACCTTCTCTCCAACTAGGCATTTAAGTAAGTTCCCTAATATCCTCTTCACAACATCAATTTTCCCATTAGTCTGAGGGTGATATGATGAATTGAACTTTAAATCTATCTTCATATTTTTCCATAGTGTCCTCCAAAAGAATCCCACAAACTTAGTATCCCTATCTAAAACTATGCTCCTTGGCAAACCATGCAATCATATGACCTCCCTAAAAAATCAGATAAACTATGTGTATCACATCATTACTCTTCTTACATGGAATACAATGTTCCATTTTAGAAAACTTGTCCACCATTACTAGTATGGAATCATTTTTCCTTTATGTCATTCACAATCCATACTTCTGTCTCTTAAATGCTTATTTGGTATTGGTTATGGCTAATATAATCTAACATTGTAACTTCTTCTTTTGGCAACTTAGTAGATTCTATAACCCTAAACAAGTTTCCTTACATCCTTGTATATTTGTGGCCAAAAATAGTTCTGCCCAAAATATCTAGCTAAACCTCCGCAATGCTTCTCTTTGATCAAATTTTCTCTCATGGAGCTTCTTGGTATACATAATTATCATCTTTTGAATAACATCTTAGATGAATCAAATAGTCCAACCATTTACTCTTATCCATGCTTATCAGCTCTTTGCATGCTTTTCATGCCTCTGGAAAATTTGTATCAACTTCATACAAGTGTTTTATCTCCTCAAAACCAACTAGCTTTACTATCATTTATATTAGTAGATTGTCTCTTCTAGTCAATGCATCAACATATTTTACTTCCCATGCCTATGTTTCAATACAAAAGTGTATCTTTATATGAATTCCACCCATCACATATGTCTTTGGTTCAACTTACCTTGGCTATTCAAGTACTATAGTGGTTGGTGATTAGTGTACAACACAAGCTTCTTGGTCATGCTAGGTAATGCCTCTATTTCTTCAACAATTGAACTATGACATACAATTATTGGTCATAAAATAAATATCTCCATTTAGCATCATTCAACTTTTCACTAAAATAGGATATTGGTCTTCACTCATAGCTTAGTACTATCCCAATTATATTTACACTTGCATCACAATCAACTGGAATACCTTATTAAAATTTGGTAATACCAACACTAGCTATTCTATTATATTCTTATTCAACAAATAAAAGCTCCTATCTACCTTGTTGGTCCACTTGAATTCCTTATTGTCCCCCCTCATCATCTCTATCAACAATGCATAAATACTACTAAATTTTTTTATGAACTTTTTGTAGAAACTTTCCAATCCATGAAAATATCTTACTTCCCAAATATTTTTTGTTGTGGGTCACTCCACAATGGATTTGAATTTCTCTAGGTCCATCTTCAAACCTTTATCTAAGATCATAAATCCTAAATACACCAACTCTGCCTTCATGAATTAGAACACATGTTTAAATTGATCAAAAACTTTTCTTCTCTCAATTTCTATAGTACCAACCTGATATGATCTAGGTATGCTTCCTTAGCCCTACTAAAAATTAGAATATAATCCAAGTAAACAATTATGAACTTACCCAAAAAAAATCCTTACTAGCTCAATCATCAACCTCATAAATGTACTTGATGCATTAGACAATCCAAAAGGCATAACCCACCACTCATAATCCATCATTAGTCTTGAACATTTTTTTCCATTTATCTCCTTCTCTTATTCTGATCCAATGATAATTTCTCTTCAAATCAACCTTGGTGAAGTGCCTTTCTCTACTTAAATAGTCCATTATGTCAACCATCCTTGGCAATGGGAATATATACCTTACTATGATCTTATTGATTACTCTAGACTTAATACAAATTATCCACTCACTATCATTCTTGGGTGCTAGGACCATGGATACTATGCATGGGCTCAAACTCTCCCTGATCAAACTCTTGTTAAATAACTCTTTTACCTACCTATTCAATTCTTCTTTTTCTATCAACATCATCCTATGTGGTACCTTGTTTCAAAAATTGACTCTTGGAATAAGGTCCATGTGATGACTAATACTCCTCACTAGTGGTAATTCCTTTGGCATGTTGTCATATATGGTCTCCTTATATTTAGTCAACAACTTTAAACTCTCCTATGGTGCCTCATCATCACTTGAGGTCATGTTCTTTGCATCTGCAATGGTAAACACCTTAGAAATTAGTGTAAAACAATCATTCTCATGTATCAACACATCTAAGAACATCCTTCCATCCACCAAGTGTATTATAGCATTGCTACACACTTGATCTTATATGTCATTTAGTGGCATCAAACTATAAAGACATTCCTTATTACAGTATAAGTGCTTTCACTTCCTTCATGTATAGCATGCTAGTCAAACTGCCATGGCATCCCTAGTAGTAGATGGCATACATCCATCAACATTATATCACACAAGACTTCATCATGGTAACCCCCTATCTTAAATCTTACCCAATATTACTTATTTACCATTACCTTATATTCCTTATGTTAGTGTAGAAATATCATTTAATTAGTTTAGGTATCTACACTTTGTATTAAGCCACCTTAGGTGGCAATTTGTCAGTTGGAGAGTTTGTCAAAACTTGACCCAGTTATTTGGTGATTCTTTTACTCCACTTGAGTGCATGAGTCAACCCCTATAGTGGATTGAAATCCTCACATATATGTACAAATTCTTGTCCATAATTTATTTATTATAATTTGCATTCCTTTCATTCTTGACTTCATTTTTTATGCTAATATTCTCTTAATCAATTCTGCAAACTATAACATGGTATTAGAGTAGTACTAAATCTCATTTTCTGGTTCATTTGGATCCATAGTCCAATTTAGAGGCATGTGTAGAGCTAAAGATTTTTTTTGCTAAAAAAAGCAATTTTTTTAGAAAAATCTAACTTTGGGCAAGATTTCATTGCATCCTACTAATATAGATGAAATCATAATAGAAAACAAAACTTCTTTGCATGTTTGTGGGGGAGGAACCATTTAGTTAGGAAAAGGATACTTCACTAATGTCCTTTATGTCCTAGAATTGAAAAGGAACCTCCTCTCCAATTATTCAATTGCAAATAGTGGGACTAGGAAGACAATTGAGTTTGGACTAGATTTAGTCATCATTCAAGACTTGTCGAGTAGAGAGATTGTAGCCATCGGGTAAGCTGAAAATTCCTCTCTACTTTGCACATTCAATGACTTTGCTCGAGATGACTCTTCTTCTATGGTAGACTCACCTACATCTAGTGTGGATAGTTCATCACTAGCATCATCTCTAGTTGCTACAAGGTTTAGAGTCGCTTCACAGTAAGCTTCTAGATATTCTCTATAATAGTTTATAGAAGATAGCATTGAGGATATATGTAGTCACCTTTGATTGCTTTTTTCTTGCTAGTATAGGATTCAGAAAAGGTTCTCAGAGAGAATCTAGTGATTCTCCATTGTAGGACATTATTTCTTGGTATCATGCTTTGTATCATGTCTAGTTTATTTTTTTTCTCTCTTTTGGAGGATAGTTTTTCTCACATGATTTTCTATCTTTTTTCCACTTTATCGGAGATTTCATTATACATGGGTACCTCATTAGGCCTAGTTGTCAGGACCCATCCATATTTAGCCCACCTAAGATGCTTAAAGGGGGTGTTAGTGTAGAAATATTATTTAATTAGTTTAATTATCTACACTTTATATTAAGCCACCTTAGGTGGCTATGTGTCACTTGGAGAGTTTGTCAAAACTTGTACAAGCTATGTGGCACTTATTTTTCTCCACTTGGAGAAACCCTCTTTCCACCACTACTTAAGTGCATGAGTTGACTCCTACAATGGATCAAGCTCATCACTTATATGTACAAACTCTTGTTCATAATTTATCTATTATAATTTGTTTATTTCATTCTTGACTCCATTTGTTATGCTAACATTCTCTTAATTTATTCTACAAACTATTACACTTTCTACAACCAAGCAAACACATAAGGGTTTAGATGTCTATCCCTTCAAACTTCATTTGTTAACCATTTCCTCACATACTAGGTCATTTGCACCTTTGTTATCAGTGATAACTTTACAACACTTCCCCCTTGCTTTGCACCTAGTTATGAATAGATTTTTTCTCCATATTGGTCCTTCCTCATGGTGCTTCAGAAAGGCTCTCCTCATAATTAGTCATTCTCTGTGTTTAGGGTCATCATCTAACTCATATAATATTTAGGGTTCCTCATCCTCCAAATGTGACTCTCATGCTACCTTTTGCTCACTTCCCTTGATCCTAAAAACATTTGAATGCTTATTACCCTTCTTTGCACTTGAATCATGTCCCTCGATAAGGCCTTTTCTCATTCTTCCCATATCCTCATATGCCTTGATAATACATGTATCTATAGTATGTATCACCTTCCTTTGTCTCTACAGTATTTGCCACAAGTCCATTCTTCATTGCAGTAAGTACCACCATCCCTACAATAGGTATTGTCAATCTTCCTATCTTCCTTGTATGATCGTCTATTGCTACATCATGATCATTTCCTATGGGGCCTTTCCTCTATTCCTCTTTGTCAATTCTAACTATTTTGAAACCTTCTAATCAAATTGCCTTCTACTTTGATCACAAATTGGTATGCATCTTCTATGGGGATCAACCTAACTAAACTTAGGTTCTCTTGGATACTTTCTCTAAATCTATTGATGTATCTTGCAACCTTCTATTTTCCTGCTTTACTATACCATGTCCTAATGATTAGCTTGTGAAGTTCTTTAACGTACTACTTCATAGTCATATCCCTCTGTCTCAAGCTTTACAATTTCCTCAATAATTCTAGTTCATACTCTATTGGTAGAAATTTCATTTTCATCTTTGCAACCATCCTATCTGCTAGAAACAAGGTAGACAACTGAGGGGGGGATGAATCCGTTATCTCAAAACTTTCTTACTTTAACTTCCTTTTCTTATCTTAACATTCAGTGAAATATCAAAGCATGGGAGAATAAGCAACCATAAGAACTAAAATGAAATAGACACACATAACACAAGGATTTTTACATGGAAATCCTATTAAGGGAAAAACCACGGGGTGATTAACCCAAGATTTTATTCTCTATTAAAAGAATAAAGAAGTTCAAAATGACACTTGCCAGTTAGGGCACACTGCCCGAGCACACTGCTCACAAGAGGCTCACTGCCTACTAGAGACTTACAGATGATAACAATGTGTTTGAACTGATGAACAACATCTACATATGCAAGAATTCAGTTTTGGTTAGGCTCAATATACTGATCTAGCACATTTCATTCTTCCTCTGCTTAGTATCACTCTTCTGTCACATTTCGAGCTTCGATTATTGTCTTCGCACTTCTCTCTACTTTTCTTTACACTTAATCTAATCTACAATCATTGTCACACATTCACAAGCTTGAATCCATCTGGTATATATATCCGCATCAAGGATTTCAAACAACCTTCTAGTCGGCAGCAAGAACACTTAGGATATTTGCAAGATACTATTCTGTCGGCTGAATTCATACTTGATAGATACTGCGTACCAAAAACTTAGTCATAGAAGTGATTATGTAAGTCAGCCAAACTCATATAACTCCTTAAGTTACTTGATCAACACCTTCTGCATATCTAGATTGAGGTCTGATACCCTATTGGTTAGTTCTTCCTCTGTTTGCATTGTTTAATTGAAGTCCAATACTCAGATGCTCATATCTTTCACATGCTTTGCCACCGGAGGCTGAATCTCTGGAATACAATAGTTTAAATACTCCTTATTACTCATCCAAATCCACAACATGTTGGGTCTCACCATTAGAGAGTTCTGGACCCAATCTGTAGGACCCTATCATATGCTTTGTTCTTGACTATCGGATCAACCTATCTTCAATCTGACTTCTGGTATGAGTAATTTATGCACTGTGGATGTGTGGGATATACTTTGTTGCCATTAATGACTACACTTATGAATCCTAGCAGTGTCTCTTGCCAACAATCTCCCCCTTTGGCATTGACGGCAACACTTAGTGAAAAATGATTAAGTGTCGCTGTAACTCCCCCTTAGCTTGTGCTCTATTTCTCCAAACTACTTACCAGTGCTCCCTTAATACTAGATTCCTCATTTTTCACTGTTCTTTACTCCCCCTTTGTCATCAATGGCAAAGGGTGGGATCTGCATACCAAAAATGTGCAAAAATTATTATATAAGGCTGCATATGTACATACAATCCATAAGATAAACTTACATATACTTTAGTATATTTGCAAATGTAGTCTTCAACTGTACAAGCTCTGTGGCCCAACTACTCTTCATCCTATCCAAAATGGAGATGTGTCCACTCAACAAAAATGCATATGCTTATGCCCTCTTCAAATCTGTTGGATCACTGGTCCAGGCTGTACTTAGAGCATCTGCTAAGGCATCATGCATTGCCTCTAACATAGGGATGATTATCCCTCTGAGTTCACCCATTCTATTCATTATATTCTTCTTCTCCTTAACCAGTTTCTTTATTTCATTTATTGTAACAACTGGTTGGCATTCGTGACTTGCCAGAGAGACAGTGAGAGGATCAAAATTCTAAGATAGATTAGTCAATTTTCCTTCTTGTTCTTTTATTTTCTTCTCAATGTCCTCTGCAACTTTGGGCCAGGATAAACAAAATTTATATATTTCTCCACCATCTTTAAGAGCATTTTCAATGCTCTTTATGCCAATGTCTACAGATTTTCTATCATTAACAATTAGCCCTTGTACCTCACTGAATCTTTTTCCTAAGAACTCATTTTGGACCTTAGTTTCTGTTGATTTTTCTAAAGACTCAAAATGTGTATTGACAGAATGAACTAAGTTCTTCAAGTTACTAGATGGAGAGGTAGATGGATCCTTCTGATATGAGGGCATAATCTTTTCTAGCATCCCAGATGCAATACTCAATAGCTCACAGTCCTCCATGTGAGATTTAGGGAGTTTTTCTTTGGCTTTGGCCTAAGCAAAAGATGCTATCTTCATTATCTGAACTAGAGAGAGAGAGTCCAGATTCAGTGGTCCTTGTATCAACTCTGGTTCATCTAATTCCACAACTTCCTTGTCCAAGAAACTTTGCACCGCTTCTGCAGTGTCCTTGTATTCTCATCTTCCTTTCTTTTGGGGGCATCCGGATCGATTTGCTTATTGTCACCAATAGTATTTGTTTCTTCTTTCTGTACTTCCTCTCCCAGAGCAGAGGAGTCTAAGGTTTGAGATTGTTCTTCATCAGTTTTCTTTAATCCTTCGACATCGATGTCAGAAGGCTCTTCATCAATTTTCTTTAATCCTTCAACATCCATGTTAGAAGGCTCTTCATTTCCTTCCTCTACAATGGGAAGATTGAACCTTTCCAAAGCACTCTGGAGAATTTCTTTTGTCTCATCAACTATTTGGTCATTTTCTCCAAGCATGAGTTTATTCATTCTGGACTTGCTTTGGAATTCTTCTTTGGCATCCTTGAAGACCATGTCCATTTGTTTTTCAGTGATAGTTGGACATAACTGTATCACTATATGTTCCCAGATCTCCAAGTCTTTTGCTTTTGCACTTTCTTTTCTTACCTCCAAAACTTCTTCTAAGCTCTTAGGAATCAAGGAAATAATTTCAATGAAAGCTTTGTTATAAATGTTTGGGTACCTTATCGTTGCTTCCTCAATAATTCTCTTGTTTGCATCATTGTACTCATCATAGAATTCTATCACCGGCTGTATGATTTTATCCATAGTGAATCCTTTAATAATGTCTTTAATTGATAGAGTGGGCCTCTCAACAAACTCTTCTGTCTTTTGTTCCTCATCAGTCCTGTCATTCTTGAAAGGTTTGTTCTTGGCTTTCTTCAAATCTTTGACCTCTACATCTGATTTTGTCTCTTCATCATCCTTAAGGCTCACATATGTTCTTGTGGCCTTAGACTTCTTTCTCTTTTCTCTTGTAACAGATGGTTTGGTTACTGGTTTTGCAGTCTTTGAGCTTTTAGGAGAGACAGGGGCAGAAATCCTAGTAGATCTTGTCTGGGTAGAGGCTTCTACCGAGACGCTTTCTTTCTTTGCTTCTTCTCTTTCCCTTTCAATTTTCTCTATTCTTTCTCTATTAGTATCTACTGCCTCCTTTGTTATGCCAAACCTCTTAGCAATTTCTTCATCCTCCCTCCTCACCTTTCTTTTTGACTCATGCTTCTTTAATTCAACATGTATTTTTATGTTTAGCTCATCAAAGGTGCCAAACGTCTCTGCCTCAGTGTCCTTGGGTTAGCTTAGAAAGTGTTAAACATGTAGCTCCAATATGTTTTCATAAAATTCATAGCCCATGGGCATTACCCATATAGTTCTTGGCTCGACTGCCTCCATTAGGTATTGATCTGTGTCAACCACGAAGCAAACTGTGTCCTTGTATTTCTCAACTATTGATTTTGGTATTCTTTCTCTTGCATGCATCATGCTCTGAAAATTATTGAAGTAACCCTAGAGAGCTATCTTTTGGGCTTGTGCATCGCCAAGTCCATACAAATAATCTCTGATTTGAATTGCAATAGGTCTATCATTTGCCCAGATCAGACCTTTTGATCCCGGTAACTCATTCATGCAATAGAAGAATAGACACAACACCAGATTACCATACTTGAAGGAATTTTTCTTATCTTTCTTAATCTTCTATAGATTCTCCATTAGTTAATTCAACAGAAGCCCACACAAATCATAATCTGTATTTTCCTTCACCATCTGATATACAGTATAGATTACAATACCAGATACAAAATTTTCCCTACTTGAGTGGTAAATTTTGTAACCAATTACAATTGATGCAAACTTGACATCTGAGTTAGTAATATCAACTATAGTCATTGCCCTCTTGTCATATTTTGATCCAGTGGCATCTGTTACGGTTTGATTTTTCACAGATTTGAGTGCAAGCAACCCACCAGTTGAGTACAATCTGGTTACAGCCCTGATGGTGTCTTTGGTTATCTTAAATGGACTTATTAATCACATAAAGTTATCATGCATCCTACGTAACACATACTGGACCCATTCGTCCTCTGCAAAAGATAGGAAATGTATGTAATGTGTAAAGTGCTTGTCTTTTAGGGCCTTGAATTTTAGTTTGAGATCAAAATTCTCATCTCTTAACTATTTTTGGTATATTTGCATCAATTCTAAGTCTCTAAAGTTTTCAATGTTTGCATGAATGTAAACCCTAATATCTTCTATATGCAAAACATCGTACGGGATACTGCAAAATGCACCCAAGGGATCAACTTCTATAGATTTGTGAGGGTGTTTCTTGAATTTTGGTCTCAACCTCTCAGTGACATTCACAACCATAGGAGTAGCCATTCTACCAATGAAATTTAGAGAAATTTTGCAGAGAAGAAATACCTTTTTTGCCTTAGGGTTTGTTGTAACTACCGGAGCAAATTTCTGCTTGGTTTCAATCTTCAACTTCAACTTTAATAATATGTAGGATCTTTTCTCAGAGCTCTTCTCCCTTCTTCGTGAGTGCAAAGTGTTGAAAATGATGAATGAAAAGCCTTTTGTCCTTGCACAAAAACCTAATTCCTTGTTGCAATAAATGCACATTTTAAGTCATCTCGTTACCCTGTTTTGAGTGAATTTCTCATGAATCATTGTGTGGATTTTCAAATTATCATCTAAGTGAGTTGACAACATAACTTTAGCCTTTCAAAACATGCCTCTAAATCTGTAGACCATAAAATTGCATTTTTAGATCATACCAGATCTGTTAGTGTAATTTTGTTTTTATCAGATAGCTGCTAGAACCTGATCTACTCATAATTTCTTCAAATCAATAGGCAAATTTCTCAATCTTTCCATGACCTCTGATTCTTACTCAATGTGCTAAATTTAGGCACTTACTAACTAGATGGGGGAATTTAATCTTCTTTGTAGCTCTCCCTAAGCCAGAGCTCACCCTTTTTAATTTCTGGAAGGATTATCAACACCGGATTCTAGTGCGGACCCATCACCAATATTCATCACACTCTTCTTTACCCAAATCTTGCTCATCTCCTTCTGAATTTCATCCACATTCACTTTACCTTTGCCTTTGTCTTGTTTCTAATCATGTTTTACCAGACCTTTTCCATCATGATTTCTACTCCTGCAGAATCTAGGTATATGACCAGACTTATTGCAATTGTAACACACAACATTTCCTTGCTTATTTGATTTATATCCTCTTGATCTATACTGATTAGACATATGTCCCATTCTATTGCATGTAAAGCATCTACCATTGAAAGAATTGTTTATTTGTATATTTCTGCATTCATGAGATTTGTGACCATACCTTTTGCAATTAAAACATTGACCAAAGGATGTATTATTCATTCTACTCCTGCATTGAGTTGCTTTATGACCAAATTTGTTGTAGTTGAAGCAGATTCCATTGAAGGATGGATATCTTTGAGCATTAGGTTGTCTTACTAGAGGTCTTCTAGGCCTGTTTCTTTGTCTTTCTGACCCAAAATTATTTTGACTAGATCTAGAGCTTTCACCTTTCTCATATCCCAAGCCAGGCTTATCATCTACCCTCTTTTGACTTTCAAGTAGTACTTCAAGTTTGGCTGAACTTATCTAGAATTTCTCTTTGTATTCATTTGCAGTTTCAAGATCTTGTTTAAGAGTGTCAATATGTCTCTCAAGTTGTTCTTCATCGTATTTGGCTTTTCCAAGTTTAGACTCAAGATGTCTAATTATTCTATCCATTTTGTAACAATCTTCTATTTTCTCCTTAAGGGATTGTTTTAAGTTATCTTTAGCCTTTCACTTTTCTTCAATTTCTTGAGTAAATTTCATAACCCCTGATTCCATTTCATGTCTTAGAATGACAACTTCTTTTGATGGTTTTTCACATAGCTTTATTTTCTCATTTAGGTCCTCATTAGTATTATTGGATTCATTCTGATCTACTAACTTCTGAAGTAGTTCATTTCTCTTTTTCATGGAAATACTGAGTTTTTCTTTCAACTCAACGATGAAATCATTAGCCTCCTTAAGTCACTCTTTCAAATTATTGACTTCAGACTGAGATTGATCAAGATCTTCTAAGGCAAATTATAGTTTTTCTTTCATACCATATGCATCCATTGAGATTCCCAGATCCTCCTCAAGCTGTTAGGCTTATTCTAAGGAACTTAGCTCTAATACCAATTGTTGGAAACAAGGCAGATAATTGAGAGGGGGGTGAATCAGTTATTTCAAATCTTCCTTACTTTTACTTCCTTTTCTTATCTTAACATTCAGTGAAATATCAAAGCATGGAAGAATAAGAAACCATAAGAACTAAAATGAAATCAACACACATAACACAAGGATTTTACGTGGAAACCCTGTTAAGGGAAAAACCACAGGGTAATTAACCCAAGATTGTATTCTCTATTAAAAGAATAAAGAAGTACAAAATGGCACTTGCCAGTTAGGGCTCATTGCCCTAGCACACTACTCACAAGAGGCTCACTGCCTACTAGAGACTTACAGATGATAACAATGTGTTTGAACTGATGAACAACATCTACATATGCAAGAATTTAGTTCCGATTAGGCTCAATATACTAGTCTAGCACATTTCATTCTTCTTCTGCTTAGTATCACTCTTCTGTCACATTCTGAGCTTGGATTACTGTCTCCACACTTCTCTCTACTTTTCTTCGCACTTAATCCAATCTACTTTTCCACCAGAGGCTGAATATCTAGAATACAATAGTTCAGATACTCTTTATTACTCATCCAAATCTGTAACATGCTGGGTTTCACCATCAGAGAGTTTTGGACCCAATCTGTCGGACCCTATCATATGCTTTGTTCTTGACTACTAGATCAACCTATCTTTAATCTGACTTCTGGTATGAGTAATTTATGCATTGTGGATGTGTCGGATATATTTTGTTGCCATCAATGACAACACTTATGAATCCTAGTAGTGTCTCTTGCCAACACTATCTTATTTTGTTATCATTTTCGTTCCATTCCTATTTCTTTCTAATTGTATTTATTTCCACCAAATAACATGTCCTTTTAGCTTGGTCTTTGTGAACCTAACCCTTTCAAGATATTCAATTTCCTCATACTCAAAATACTCATCCAAGTTATTTATCTAATCAATAAATTTTTCATGATTCAAGTCATAATTGTAATTAGAAATGTCAATTCTAGGTCTCTTACAAGTTTTTGAAATGACCTTTAGCACCTTCACTTGATTTTTTTCCTCTTCTTAGTCTTCCAAACGTTACACATATTCTCTTGCATCTTCTTCCATGTCACTCTCATCATCATCCCTTGGGCTTCAACCTATCTTACTTTCTTCCTCCAAAGCCTTCAACCAAATTCTATTATCCCTTACCTCTTTCAATACTTCACCTAACTTTCTAGCAATGTTAGAAAGATCATGGACTCTTCATAGTGACATCTTCCTAGGATCTAGACTAAACTACTTTCGCTTAGTGGTCTACTTATAATCACACTTGCAACTACCTCTCAATCATTGATTTATTGACAAGCTTCTAGTGAGTTGTCTCAATTTAGTTATATGTTCACAAGATGAACTTTTGGAATACCAACTTTCTCTCCTCAAGATTTGAACCTTATGTCCTAATATCACTTGATGCAGACATGGATGAAGAATTATCCAACAATGTAGTGAAAACTTAAACACACAATACTCACAATGAAACTCAATGTAATTATAACATGATTTTTACTAAATTCAATGTATAAAGGGTTACAATATACCATGATGGACTTCTTCGATGTTAGGCCATAAATGTTTGATTAATAATATAAAATTCTTTTTTTTTATAATGAAATTCACTACATTTTATGACATCTACATTCTCATTCTCAATCTACATCCTAAACCTTCATCGTTAAATTTTTGAATTTGGACCTCTAACTCTCCATTGATTTCTTCCTAGCTCTCCTTGATTATTCCAAATTATTGTGACTGACATATATAACAATCTCAAACCTCCGAAATAATCAATGTCAACTTCATGGTGGCGCAAAGTTTAATGCTTCATGATTCATGTAGTCAACCAATGTAAACAAATTCTTGAATCAAAACAATGTTAATATAATGGAGAATCTATGTGATGCCCAACATTCATTCTTCTAAGTCTAATGAATCTTCCTATATACTCTTTTGTTGGTGTAAACTCCAAATAATCTAGTGCAAGTAGGAAAAGTTATAATTGTGAAAATCTGTCAGCTCAATAGATATTTACAAACTAAATTATGCCCTTATGGTGATCCAATTATCCTCAAACATGGACAAAATGTCTATCTATCACGTCAAACATACTCTCAAAACTATGAGACCATATATTAACTTGCAGTGAAATGCAGTGTCTTCTTCTACAACTTACTGCTAAATGAAAACTTGCAAACAAGTAAATTTGATCACCTAGGATGCTCCTACATCATTTATGGTACTAATTTGATCACCTTTGCACCTTTTACTTCTTGCTTCTCCACCCATCCTAACCAAATTCCTAAGAAAATTATTCATTTATGTTCTACAATAAATTCTAAACATAATACTCACATACGAGTCTATTAATACAAATAGATCTATAATCCAACTTGTCATAGTCATAAAAATAGGCATGAATTACCTATCTTAAAAGCATGTCCTTTATGCTAAAAACAACTAAACATGGTCCCATATGTTTAGTCCTCATATGATTATGATTAGTTTAAGTAACTCAAAAGTTACAACATCTAATTAAAGAAGATGGGAGAATAAGAATGCTTTATACAACTTATAACGGTGAAGTGATAAGAATTACTAGGAATTGTCCCTATTGTTTCCCACTTCTAGCGACTCATCCATCGTTAATGTATAGAATATAAAGACTTAAATGGATGTTTCTAGATATATTATTCTATACTTTAGTACTAATATGAGCAATTGTTAGTTTTAAAGATATTATCTTTATTACATTTTAAGAAT
Source organism: Cunninghamia lanceolata (assembly GCA_027924645.1). Lineage (NCBI taxonomy): Eukaryota > Viridiplantae > Streptophyta > Pinopsida > Cupressales > Cupressaceae > Cunninghamia > Cunninghamia lanceolata. Next base: position 2,699,099 of record BSBN01000334.1, on the reverse strand, counting down.
GCCCTTTTTCTTCTTTCTATTTTTGTATACCTTTTACTTTAATATTAATAATTCTATTATTAGAGAGTTATGATGGTATGCTGACAACTTGATTGTATGGGTCCTTACATAAAATTGTTTTTGGTGTGTTTTACCTCAACAGTCCTTTCTCATTCACTATCAAATGATATTCAGGTTTACTCAAGTTTACTCTTTACATTGTGCTTATTCTAACTCAAATTTATGATAGATTTGAAAGATACAAGTGCTATAAACACCCCCAAATGGAAATAGTTTATTACTATCCTTACATGGAATTTCTAAACTTCATTACACGAATGAAATCAATATAATTCGAAACACATATTAAGAAGAAACACGCATTAAGAAGAGCATAAGACAACCACAAAAATCCTATTTAAATTTTCAATGAACATCGTGGGCAGTATATTTAAAACATCTTACCATGTGAACCATAATATCTAACTTCATACCTTCTCTATCTTCTATGTTTTGATTGGCGGTAAAAGAACTACGGTAATTTCAAACCATAGGCAGTAATTTTGAACATACCCAGTTAGGGTTGACAGACTTGTTTAAAAATGGCTTAAACATTTGTCCACTACACCAAAAGATGGTGGAAATGATCTACAGCAATGACTTTCACAATTGCAGCATGACGAAGTCATTGGTGGCAGACGATTAACAAAGAAAATTTTCAAATTTCTATATGCAAGATGAATAAATGTTTATTATGCGACTTTGGCAAGGCAATTAAAACGCAACTATATCCTTCTTAACTATCATGGTCATGGTCTCCATGATCTGGCAACGCAAAGGTGTGATCCATGGTCATGCCCAGATATTGCTCAAGTCCTGTACCTATGCATCCCACACTAAGGATTATGCAGGATAATCAGACCGAAATAGAGGAGAATGTCTATAGTCAGTACTCTCATCTTCTCTTGATTAACTTCTGCAAGCTTGTTGCAATGGCTTTGAATACGCGTTCGATGGATTTGAAGAAGAGGACTTTACAATGACCTAGTGAAGCAGTCGGCGGAGAAAGCTAGAATTCAAACAAACTATTCAAAACGGAAAAACCAATGATATCATATTTTTCCAAGATATTGTCGTCGCCCTTTCACAAATGCAACTAACCAAGTACAAATTTCATATAATTTATAGAACTGATTTGAATAGATTGGAGAGCTTAGTCAAGTCGACTTTCGAATAGATTTTTTATTGATCATACTGCGGTAATGTGGATCGACAACACGCGTGATGGGTGTAAAGCTTAAACAGGCCAGTACGTTTGTACACGTCCCGGCGACCAAAATCCTGTGGACTTATGGGTTTTCCACAATATCCACAAAACAGAGATTAGTAGATTGGTGTGATGTGTAAGATTTGAAAAAGTTACCTGTCGAAAGTATGAAAAAACAGTCGGCGCACTTGTGAGCACCGGATGGGTTGAATCAGCTTATCAGACCAGGGAATCCATTAATTTCACATCAGTACGGGTAAATTTGGACTAGTTCGCGCTAAATATAAATATTGAGCCAAATAATAGAATGGCAAAGGCGCGTAGGATATATACAGTACGAAGAGGCAAAATAATGGTTATTTTATCGCATACTCGGAAATTGTAGGCAGAAAATAAACAGTTATTTTCCGGACAAAACATTTCAATGCATTTTAAATTCATAAAAACAAATATACCTTTTTTAATGTATTTGTTAATTTTAAATTTTCTAATATAGATATCCTACATACATTTTATAATATCAATTTGAAGTTATTAGTAACTGTTGTTTTCCCTTGTATCTATTAGTTGGGCCTCGGAATATGTGTAATAGTAAAAATTAATCTTTTGCCTATGGTTTTTTATTTTTGTGGAATTTTGATTGAGAGGGAGTTATTTGGGAAAGTTGTTTTTTTGATTGGGCGGTTAATTTTTGAGCCCATTGCTATTTATTTTCCTTATTCTTAAAATGAGAATTTTTTTTCTTTCATGTTTTGAAGTTTCTAGATTCACTGGACAAGTGTTGATGGAAGGGAATTTGGAGTTTTCCCCACACGTGTTTTTCGCAAATGAGATTAACATAGCTGGGTTTTGTCATTGGTACGATGTTATTTTAGCCTAATGGTTCTTTTTTTGCAAGCTTTAAAATCTGTAAAAGGGTTAAAGATTGAGTGTTTGTCATAGTTTTCTCTTTTCTTCTAGGGCAAGCGTGTGTTTGGGTGTTTGAAGTTGCGACGGTGGAAAAATTTACATGTGTGGGATGGCTTGGGGCATGGATACATGTGAACCAGGTGCATGTATCATTTACATGCTTCGTTTTCCCTATGGTTCCTTCTCTTACTATAGAGAATTAGAAAATTCGCTCATCACCTTAATGGATCTCATGTGGGGTCCCTAGATCCTCAACCCGGCACATAACAAATCAGAAATCAAACCTAGAGTTCATACTATAATTGATAAGTTTATTGAACGTGGACTTCGATCTCTTGCAGTTGCGTATCAAGTTAGTAATGTACAGCCTTGTGTATTTGGTTCAATTTCATTTTTATTATTATAAAATGTCAGCATTTTTCTTACTATAATTAAAAGTTTCCAAGAAGTGTTGGATGGTAAAAAGGAAGGTCCAGGAGGCCCCTGACAATTTGTTGGTCTTATGCCCCTCTTTGATCCTCCACACCATGATAGTGCAGACACAATCAGAAGGGCTCTCAACCTGGGTGTCAGCATTAAAATGATTATAGACCATATGGATGATTCTATGATAACATTATTTTATATCTATTCATGTGATTGGGAATGCTATGATTGTTTAAACGTATAAAAATGAAATGATTATTTTTTGTTTCAAAATTTCATCAGGAGATCAACTGGCTACAGGCAAGGAAATAGGTCATTGATTGGGCATGGGTACAAATATGGACCCATCTTCATCTTTGTTAGGCCAGTCTAAAGATTAATCAATTGAAGCTTTACCAGTGGATGATTTGATTTGAAAACGCTTATGGTTTTTCTGGTCTTCCCTGGTATGCATTCTGTTAGTTCCATTTCCTTTTTTCCTTTTGAACCTTTTCAATTGACCAAGTACTACTTCTAGGCACAGCTTCCTTGAACTTAAGACGCAACGAGTTCCTTGAAATTCAATGCATTAAGCGCAATTAAGCACCTAGAGATGCACAATTTATACTTTTTTTTGGCATGCCTCCCAAGAAGCTAGGTGGTTAGTGTTGTGATCAGTTCCCAACATCGCCCCATTCAAGTGTGGGGACCCCCTTTCCCTTTTTGGTTTGTGGTCTTTTTGTTTTGGTGTTTGGCTTTCTGGCTTGTGCTTGTTCTCTCTTTGATTGGCGTGTCTGCTCGGACTTTGGTCTTCATTAACTTTGCATTTTGTCAATTCTTTCAAGTGTTCTGAGCTGGGTCCTGGCCTTCGACGCGCATGTTCTGTCATCTTGTGTATGGTTTCATTTCATGTTATTTGTGGTTCATGTTGCGTATGGGTTGGGTTTCCAAGCATGCGTTGGGTTTTCATATATCCGGGGTTTTGAGTTAACCATTCTTTCCAGTCACTCTAGGTGCGTTATGATGTGCATTGCTCACTCAAGTGTTCACTTTCATCGCCCTTATGCATGAAGGGATGATAGGTTCACCTTGGACATTTCATTGCGCTTGCTCTTGCAACTAGAAGATCTTCGCTGTGCGTAATATCCTCAGTGGTCCATTTCATTTAGCATAATTTCAGGGAACATGCATGGCCTCTTGGAAATTCCCGCCTTAGGAAGACATGCGCGGTGCCTTTGTAGTTTTCATTATAACGGACCTTGCAAACTCATAATGCTCGCTTAGGTGTGTGGGATACGTTGACTTTAATGATTGTTTGAGTGCAATCCTAGGGTTAGTTGATAATGAGCAAAGTCCAAATTGTGCACGGATCATCTTCGGATCCATCCAAGCACGTAGTCCCCTAGCATGGCAATCAGCGTTTGCATGGGAATCTTTAATACCCGCTTGAGCACCAGCTAATTTGTAGCTTGCAATGGAATCTAGATTTTGGGTATTCATTGCCACTCCAAGCACTTGCTCGCTATTATTAGTAGCATTTCATATAATATTTGAAAGATCCCTGTGTCCTCTAGAAAGAAATCCATTGTCAGAGTGCAGAAAAAACTCCTCCTCGACTTCAAATCTTTACTACTGCCAGTGCAAGGTGCATTTGATTGTCCGCTTGGGCGGACTTGTGTTGGCACATGGAATACTCATTCTTTTGAGTGGCATCCATGTCACACTCAAACATCCGCTTGAGCAGACTTTTTGACCCCACTTGGAAACTCATTTTTTCTTTCGACTCAATAAACAGTGGCCTCAACATCCGCTTGGGCGGACATTTTCAAACTCCTTGGATTGCATAGAATGTGCTGATTCTTACGTAATGCATTAAAACCTCTATCGAGCGAACTAAATTCGTGGTTTGTGATTCACATGCCGTCTTAAGTGCATTCATTCATGATGTTCACCAAGATGCACCTGCAGCTGCATGATTCCCGCTGGTATATATCCCTGGTTGGTGAACATGTTAGCGGGCCCCAATGAACGTATTCTTTGCAGTTTGCATAGCGCTTAAGGATATCTGCTCAGGCAGACTGGTGTGATTCTCTGGCAATCCTTGATATGATGCGATAACTTTCAAAATCCTTTCCCAGGCGTATCAGTTAAAGTCTGTTGTGCACTAGATTCGAATGATTCTCTGTAACATCCACAAATGCGCTCCACCCCATAGGAGTAGTGGGCAATATACAATGCTAGAGGTTTCACTATGTGCCCCCTCATTCCACTGAGCTGTTCATCTCTGCGGCATTAATATTCCTCATTAAACGCTCAAGACCCTCCCCAGGTGTAATAAGCATTCACATTGTGGAGTTCCGCTTGAGCATACATCAGGCGGTCATTTTGTTGAGGATAAGTTTTAAGCTTCACGTAGAACATCAAAGTGTCATCTCAAGGCATACATCATCAGGCTGTGTGTTAGGAATGAAGTTCTAAGGGAGAGCATTAGGAAGATCGTGTGTATAATATCAGCTTATTCAAAATACCCACTCAATTGGTGTCTGCTGGAATCCCATCTCTCTACAAATTTGGATTTGTTTCAGATGATATAGGAAATTTGCCTCAGCATATCTTTTGGTTTTAAGGAGGGGACGAGAGCTGGAGTGTGTGAGGAGAGTGAGCCCGTTGTGCATTTGGGTGCTGGTTGTATTCATGCTCAAATACAAACTGCATATCTAGGTTTCAATGTGGGCAGATTGGAATGGCATTTGTCGATTGAGGTTCTTTGGTATTGTTCAAGTTTTGTTTTCATAGGGATTTGTATTTCTAGCCTTTCTCGAATTAGAACCGGGTAATCTAAATTGCATATTCTTTTATCCCGCATGCATTAAGCGGTGAGTTTTGTCCTGTATGCTTGTCTTTTTCTTGCAAACTAATGTCTAAAACTTGTGCAAGTGAATGATGAGTGTGAAGGACAGGCAAACACTAATGAGGAGTGATTTGAAGAGAGCATGGCCAGAAATGAGGATCACATCAAAGTGGCAAAATCTAGGTTACACTAATCTCAGGAAGATCAACATTGAGGAAATTCAACAAATTTTTCACAAACCCAATCCATCAGATCTAATCAGGCGAATGTTGAAGAATAGGATTGTGCAAGCTGCTTGTTTCCCGCCAACAATGCTGTGTCCAGAGCTGATGTTAGAATGTGCCAAGCATTATAATCATGAAAAGAGATGTATTATGACTAAATAGGGCAAAGTACTCGCTTATCTGAGAAAGGAGGCGATTGCGGAAGCTTTTGACATTCCCTCATACAAAACTACTACATTCTGCGACAAGGAGTTTGCTTTGCAGCTTTATTTGGCTGGACCTGAGAAATGTATGGAGGTGATAAACAACAACTAGTTGGTGCAACTAAGGCCACATGTGAGCAAGGTGCCAAAAAAACTTCAAAGTCTGACTTTCATCAAGAAATCAACTGTATGGTTATGTTTTTGAACCGCATCATGGGCTACCCACAATCGGCAAATTTCGAGCCCTGGATGTTCTTCTTCATTGAGGAAATTATAAGTGGAAAAAGAATGATAGATTGGGCAAAAATGATTAGCAGCAACATCGATGATCAGTTAAAGGGTTTGCAGGAGACAAAAACATTTTATATGAGCTCGTATGTCATATATATGCTTGCCAGAAATGAGAGATATCCAGGATTGAACTACAAGGGGAGAGTTGGAAACGGAGAAGGACAGTTCAAAGTCTATGACTGCTATCCTCAGCTACACTTGCAGGCTATATCCCATTACAAAAGGTTTAACGATGCCTTTTCCATGCACATTGTCAGTTTATTGCAAGGCAACACATGCAAGAGATTGTCGAAAGAAGCCATGAACTTTGTAGCTAAGTACGAAAAATGGTTTATTTAGTTTCCAAGATTCACATACATCCGTGTGGAGGGCTTCTCGTCATTGCCTTACAGATTGCCTAGATACCCCACTGACAGAATGGTGTTACTGGAGGTTACAAAACAATTGGTTGCATTCGACAAAGTTTAGAGAAAAAGGAAAAACACCACAACAAGGTTTCCAATCAGCATCGGGAGGTTTGAGACTTGCATGTCATTGCAAGCAGCTGAAAATTCAGAGATAGAGCTGTAGGCTTACAATTTAGTGTGCCACAATGATGCATGCAGAAACTTTGATCCATTTGGCACAGTCAGACAGAAATTTGGGAGCAAATATGAGCACAGGCCGCAGCTCGAGGATCATTGGATAGATGCACATGATGACATAGAAATAAGAAAGAAAAGTTGCTACCGATTGTCTTTGGATCTGGTCAGATCAACAAGAGTGATCAACATTCCAGATCAGCTTGAGGAGAATCACAAAAGACTTTCACAAAGTTTGTATGAAGAGAAAAGGGACAGGCCCTTCACCATCAATTGGTTAGAACAGGAAGTCACACACAATGATGATTTGATGATGCCAATTGTAGCACATACCAGAAAATATGTGGACTTCCAAATTTGAAGACTCCAAGAGAAGAATGTCCAATTCACTTACAACTTGATGGGAGAAATTAGTGTGCATCAACCCAAGGATTCTTCGAATAGTGAGTCAAGCAGTGACTCCAGTGATTCTAGTGATTCAGAGGGTGAAGGTGCTGATCCACATGAGAATATTCAGCCAAGTAAGAAGGCAAGGGTTGATGATCAGAGGGCAGCTAGTGCATCTTCAAGGAAAGAGTGCAATAATATAATAAACATTGAGGAAGATGAAGTGAAGCTGGATGAGTAGGTAGCTTTAGAGGTGCAAACTAACCAGGGCATCAAGCCAGGTAATCAGATTAATGAGGTCCTGTCAGGATCACCTGAGGAGCATGAAGCGGTCATGGTAGAAACAGGGGCTGAAAATCAAAATGACAAGGAGTTGTATGAGTTTGATGAGGAGGCTCTTCCTACTATCCAGCAGAAGGGAGTTCAGGAGGAAAATTAGGAAGACTTGTCTGATCTGCCTGAGTGGCTAAGGGATCGGGTCAAGGAGAGGTCCGTTATTGAAAGGGAATCCATCCTAAGTTTGGAAAACTTGCTGAGTAGAGCTAAAAATGACAATGGAAAACAGAAAATTACTAAATTCTCGAAGATCACAAGAGGCAGCTTGGGGTCAAGGCAAGTGCATATTGCTGTCCAAAAAATTAGCAAAGAGGCAGATGATGGCATTCCAAGTGCATATGACATCAATACTTTCGATTTGGGACCAGCCACAGCAGAGCAGGAGATGGAAGAGTTGGAAGATTCAGTTGCTGTCATCAAAGAAAGGCTACGGAAGGAACAAGAACAGAGGATTCATTTAGAGAAGGATAACTTGGCATTTCAACATTATATTCAGCAGTTAAAGAGGCCACTAGGCCACGCTGAAGAGATGGTTGCACCACCAGCATTGCTCTCGCAGGAATCTTTGGTTCATTTGGAAGAAATGAGGTCCTCTTCTCAAGTAGTACAGGACTGGGCAGCAAATTTCAAGATCAAGGCTGATAGGTTCGTGGATGAGATGGTGAAGTTGTACAAGGAGGCTGCTTCAACATTTGATAGAGTTTAGAATATTCTAATTACTTGTGCACAATTCAGAAATGTAAGAGAAGAAGTTATGCCTCAATTGAAAAGGCTGATTTATACTCCAAGTGCCACTTTGTTGGATGAAGGGGTGATTGAGCAGGGTCCAACATATAATTTCCATTCTTGGTATTGTGCACTCAGCATAAAGGAGCAAGTTCTGGGAAAGGTTGAGAGTGACTACACTCAAACAAAAGAGGTACTTCAGGAAATGCAAAGCAAAATACTTATTTTCGTTAACAGGGTAGTTGATTCCAATGGAGAGATTGATGAATACTTGTTGAAAGACAAGATGCATGCAAAGTATTTTCGGCATACACAGGTTGTTGTGAGGGAGTGGTTGGATGATATTTGCACACTTTCCACTTTCATGGGCACGTTTTAGACATCCATGGCTAGTTGGGAAATGACGGTTGTCAAATATACAGAGGAGCTGCAAATCATAGAGGGCACCATTCAGACTCTGCCAAGTGTCCCTATGGAGGATATTACACATGTCATCACTAGATTTGTGGAGTTTACCACAAAAAGGAAAGGTCATAAATGAGGGTATTCCACTTAGTTGGTGCATCATTAATGCAGGGTCCAATTTTAGTAAATTTTGTAACCACTTGCCTGTGTGGCATAATACAGGCCCTCGATTTAAAGTTTTAATCTTAGCCGTCCATTAAGTTTTGAGGCATATATAAACCCATTTTGTTCTCATTTGTAAAGGGGGGAATGCTTTGAGAAACTGTTGCTCAAGACTATGCTGAAATAAATACAAATTCATTGCTGAAATTTTCATGGTGATTTGTGTTGTTTCAAATGAATGCATGGTTTCTAAGTGTTCACTCATAGAATAAGATCCATTTAGTTTGTTTTCAGCAATTTAGTTTTATGTTTTATGGAAGTTGTTGTTGCTGATTCATGTTTGGTGTCTCCATAGTTCATACCATTTATAATTTGTCGATGGCAAATTGTAGTGCATGGTTAGTCTGAACATCATCTGAGCTTAACTTCAATTACTTTGTGCATGGAAGTAATTTGAAAATCTTACTTTCCCCTTAGAAGATAGCACCACTTTTGTGTAGTTGTTACCTTATGGCGAAGCAAAGTGTGGTTGAGATTCCGGTGAATCAGTGGTGATTGCTTGCATTTAGATTAGAGCCTTCTAAACTCATTTCTTTTTGCATTTTCTTTAAAATCTTGTTAGATTTAGATTCAAGAGCTTCCCTTGTCATATCTTAAATTATCAATTTGGTAGACCTTCAAAGAAGCTGTGCTACATGTTATCCAAGAGAAACAAGTTTCCTATTGTTGAGCATTTACGTAAGTCCCTTTGTGTCAAACAGTAGTTCGCATCCTACTGCTAAGTTATCCCAAGTCGCAACACAAAAAGTAACTAATCAAGAACCTTGGAGTCTACTCATCTGATCACTTAGCTTAGCATTTGAGGGATTTTGTTCAAGAGAGGATAGAGTACACCAGTATTTTATTCTGCATTGTATGTGCAAGGAAAACACATCAACAGTTAGATTAAGGTCATTTAAGAAGTCAGGAATTTTATGTTTTGACACTTTAAACTTGTGCAATTCATAACTTTTACTAAACAAGCTTCATAGAAATTGCATTAGAAAGGTTCATGATTTATGATGATGCTGAAGTTAAAATCAACTAATTCACATACATTATATATGTAATCTTTTAAGGTTTCCCTATAGTGTTACTAAAAGTTTTTTGTTTTGATTTTAATCTTGTGACAATCCTTGTCAATGTTGAATTCAGACCACAAATATGAAATAGTGAGATAACTACACGCAAGAAAGCACATATGTGGAATGACTTGGGATGGTGTGAATGATGCACTAGCACTTTAGAAGGCAGATATTGGAATTGTTGTGGTAGATGCTACAGATGCAGCCTGGAGTGCTTCTGACATTATTCTCACAGAGCCAAGATTAAGTGTTATAATGAGTGCTATGCTAACAAGTCATGCAAGCTTTCAATGAATGAAGAATTATACTCTAAGTAAATATTATTTCATTTGCACTGGGCTTAGTATCAAGTATCTTTATGACATCCTTCAATTTCCAAAGTGATAAGAGTCATTGTGTTACCTTGTAAGTGTCACTATAGTTACAATTTATAATATTTAACTGAACTTCTCATGTCATGCAGATATATGTTGTGTCCATAATAATACATATTGTGGTGAGTATAAATAGAAATATTATATTGTATTGGTGAAAGTATATAAGAAAATCTCACAATTAAATTCTCATTATATGAATTTGCATGTTGAGGAAGCAAGAAATTATCTTATCCCCAATCAAAATGATTTCATAATCTTTATTCCTTTTCATCTTAACATGTAAATATCTATTTGTACATTTGTGAAATAGCTTGGTTTCATGCTTCTAGCATCGATATGGAAATTTGACTTTCCACCATTCATGGTATTGATAATTACCATATTAAATGATGGTGAGGGTTTCCTTATTGGGAATTCAAAGTATTGAGGAAAAACTAATAATCAATCTATTGGAATTCAAAATTTATCATTTCTCCTCTTAGTATTGTCACTTTATGTAACACTTTAGCAAGTATTATAATGACCATTTCCAAAGACATGGTGAAACCATCACTTTTGCCAGACAGATAGAAGCTTTCAGAGATTTTTGCTATAGGGATTATTATTGGCAGTTACCTAGCAATTATGACTATCATATTTTTTCAGGCGACCTTCAAGATAGATTTATTTCCAATAAATATAATCTGCTATTTATGTTTCAAATCATAAAATTATTAAAGTTGTTTATGGTTATTTAATAAGGAATGCAAATATTCATAATTGATTTGTTGTGTTGAGTGAGTTTTTCTTGTTTTATATCCATAGAGAACATTTGGTGTTTCTAATCTTCATATTCCTAGTGAAGAAAATACTCAGAAATTAAGTGATGTAGTGTATCTTCAAGTGAGCACTATAAGTTAGACTCTTATATTTGTGACTAGGTCTCAAAGTTGGTCTTTTGTAGAGTGACCTGGCCTGTTACTTGTAGGTGCATTCATGATCTCTCAACTAGTGGGTATTGATTCCCATATACCAAGTCTCATCCTTCAACCATTTTCCAAATCTCTAAGGAATTTTTCTTGATTTTTTATAAATATGTCCTTATTTGTTGTCATGTTTACTCAAAATAGTGTTGTAGCATAATTAGAATCCCAATTACTCTTCTAGTAAATAAACTAGTGGACATTTGTATCGATTTCAATAACTTTTTCTTTATTTTTTCATCTTCATTAAATAAGCCTTCTGCAAATGATATTTGTTGTTATGATTTGGTAGATTGCAACATTGATTGTTGTTTATGCAAATTGGGAATTCACTACAATAAAGGGCATGGGTTGGGGCTGTGCTGGCATACTGTAGCTTTACAACATAATCTAAACAATAGAAGCAATAAGATATCTAGATGGGTGCAAATGAATATGGAAATTTTGAAGACTTTTTGTTCTCCTCCCCATTCTTATTCTCAATTTAGGTAATCCTAGCAGTCATAACACTGCTAACTTTTCTTTATTTACTGAATGGAGCAAAGACAAAGTTGCCTCCAGGGCAGCGAGGGCTGCCAATTTTGGGTAGCCTGTTGGACCTCGGTTCGAATCCTCACTAGTCTCTTTATGCTCTTTCTAGGTGCTATGGTGGCCTCATGTATCTTAAATTAGGCACCACTAGTGCTATTATTGTTTCTTCTTAGGAGGCCGCAATTTCCATTATGGAAGCATTTGATTTCTAATCTAGTTTTTTCTGTGTTTAGTGATAAATGCAGTTGTAGCTATAATTTTAGTTTTTTACATTTATAAAAATGTTCTATTTAGTACATTTTTGTAGGTTTTTTTCCTTTATAATATGGGTGAGGTTAATGGTCTCATTCTTAAGATCAACCATGCATTGAATTGACATTAATTTTATCAAACTAGACTTGTACCATAGGCAGAGTGAGATCTATCATCGGAACCATATTATGTGGAATGACTAGGGATGGTGTGAATGATGCACTAGCACTTAAGGAGGTAGATATTGGAGTTGTTGTGGCAGATGCCACAGATGCAGCCCAGACTGCTTCTGACATTATTCTCACAGAGCTAGGATTAAGTGTTATAATGAGTGCTATGCTAAGAAGTCGTGCAAGCTTTCAATGAATGAAGAATTATACTCTAAGAAAATATTATTTCATTTGCACTGGGCTTAGTATCAAGTATCTTTATGATGTCTTTCAATTTCCAAATTGAGAAGAATCATTGTGTTATTTTGTAAGTGTCACTATAGTTACAATTTATAATATTTAACTACAACTTCTCATGTCATGCAAATATATGTTGTGTCCATAACAATACGTATTGTGGTGAGTATAAATATAAATATTATATTGTATTGGTGAAACTAGATAAGAAATTCTCACAATTAAATTCTCATTATATGAATTTGCATGTTGAGGAAGCAAGCAATTATCTTATCCCTAGTCAAAATGATTTGATAAAATTTATTCCATTTCATCTTAACATGAAAATATCTATTTGTACATTTGTGAAATAGCTTGGTTTCATGCTTCTCACATTGATATGGAAATTTGACTTTCCACCATTCATGGTATTGATAATTGCCATATTAAATGATGGTGAGAGTTTTCTTATTTGGGAATTCAAAGTATTGAGGAAAAACTAATCATCAATCTATTGGAATTCAAAATTTATCATTTCTCCTCTTAGTATTGTCACTTTATGTAACACTTTAGCAAGTATTATAATGACCATTTCCAAAGACAGGGTGAAACCATCACCTCTACCAGACAGATGGAAGCTTTCATAGATTTTTGCTACAAGGATTATTATTGGCAGTTACCTAGCAATGATGACTGTCATATTTTTTTTGGTGGCCTTCAAGATAGATTTCTTTCCAATAAATATAATCTCCTATTTAAGTTTCAAATCATAAAATTATTAAAGTTGTTTATGGTTATTTAATAAGGAATACAAATCTTGATAATTGATTTGTTGTGTTGAGTGAGTTTTTCTTGTTTTATCTTCATAGAGAACATTTGGTGTTTCTAATCTTCATATACCTAGTGAAGAAAATACTTAGAAATTGAGTGATGTAGTGTATCTTCAAGTGAGTACTATAAGTCAGGCTCTTATATTTGTGACTAGGTCTCAAAGTTGGTCTTTTGTAGAGTGACCTGGCATGTTGCTTGTAGGTGCATTCATGATCCCTTAGCTGGTGAGTATTGATTCCCATATGCCAAGTCTCATCCTTCAACCATTTTCCAAATCTCTAAGGATTTTTTTTCTTGATTTTTTATAAATATGTCCTTATTTGTTGTCATGTTTGCTCAAAATAGTGTTGTAGAAAAATTAGAACCCCAATTACTCTTCTGGTTACTAGTGGACATTTGTATTTATTTCAATGACTTTTGCTTTAGTTTTTCATCTTCATTAAATAAACCTTCTACAAATGATATTTGTTGTTATAATTTAGCAGATTGCAACATTGATTGTTGTTTATGCAAATTGTGAATTCACTGCAATAAAGGACATGGGTTGGGGATGGGCTGGCATACTATAGCTTTACAACATAATCCAAACAATAGAAGCAATAAGTTATCTAGATGGGTGCAAACAAATATGGATATTTTGAAGATTTTTGGTTCTCCTCCCCAATCTCATTCTCAATTAGGTAATACTAGCAGTCATAACACATCTAACTTTTCTTTATTTATGGAATGAAGCAAAGACAAAGTTGCTGCTAGGGCAGAGAGGGCTACCAATTTTGGGTATCCTGTTGGACCTCGGTTCGAATCCTCACAATAGGTGCTATGGTGGCCTCATGTATCTCAAATTAGGCACCACTCCAACCATTATTACTTCTTTTCAGGAGGCCGCAATTTCCATTATGAAGACATTTGATTTCCAATCTAGTTTTTTATGTGTTCAATGATAAATGCAGTTGCAGCTATAATGTTTATCTTTTACATTTATAAAAATATTATCTCTAGTACCTTTTTGTAGGTTGTTTTTCTTTATAATATGGGTGAGGTTAATGGTCTCATTCTTAAGATCAACCTTGCATTGAATTGACATTAATTTTTTCAAACTAGACTTGTACCATAGGCAGAGTGAGATCTATCCTCGGAACCATGTTATGGAGAACTCAAAGAGAATTGAATGTAAAGTCCACATTGCAACATTTTGTATACACTTCCATATTTTGCATATTTTCCTGTAGACCTATGGTGGCTAATTGAAACAAAGAAGTTTGATACAAGTAGACTTGAAACTAAACTGCTTTACCTAAGTAAAATTTGACTAGAATTGATCATGGTAGTTTATTTCTTTTAGGTAGGGACTACAGCTGCAGTACAACCCTTGTTTTATTAGTATTTCTCTTGTAGTATTATTGCAATTAAAATCACTTAACTAATGATTATTAATTCTATTTATACACTAATTAAATGTTGAATCCTTTTTATCTATAGTTTATGCCTACTTTTTTATAAATTAGACATTCATTTTTTAAAATAGAAGTGTTTGCAAAAATGTTTATCACTAATTTAATTGGCTCGAGGTAATTTTGATTAGAGGATGAAAATTTTGTTTCTATTTTTAGAGAAAACTTTTTATTTTATGATATCTTTATGTTTTTCTTTTATATTTTACAATAGTTTTTTTTAAATTTATAATATCTTTTTTTATTTTTCTTTCTTAAAAATAGACTAGTATAAGATGTCTTAAATACACTTAAAGAGTTACATATTTTTTTATAAACTAACGTGCATTTTTTTGAAGTAGAAATGTTTGCAAAAATATTGTCATTAATTTAATTAGCTTCTATGAGGTTATTGTAATTGGTTAAAAATTTGATGTCTTATAGATAGAAAATGTGGAGGATGAAATCATGTGTTGATTTTGTTCCTATTTTTAATTAACTTTTTTATTTTATAATATCTTTATATTTTTCTTCTGAATTTGAACTTTTATATTTTACAATAACTTTTTATTTTATAATACCTTTTTTCTTTTCCTTTCTAAAATATAAACTAGTATGGATATCTTAAATACAGTTAAGAGTTACATATTCAATGACAAATATGATTATTTATAGTTATATAGTTGTCTTCAATTCATTTTTAATCAAATTAATTTTAATTATTTTTAAAATTAAATGCTATATTTTAATTAAAATTATTGCTTATAGTTAAGTGTTATAATTATTAAATTTTAGATTTAATAAAATATTATTATAAGATTTTTATTTTGTTTTAATATTCAATATCCTTCAATGTAAGTTTTAAAAAATATATAATATTTTTTTTACCATCATTCAAATTATTTATCATTTAAAAATTTAGTTAAAATTTATTTTATTTACTTAGAAGTTATTTTATTTTATAACATTAATAATTATATATTTTTAGTTTTATAAAATCAATAAAATATTTAAAATTTTTTAATTATTAAATTATTTTAGTTTTCAAATTTTGATATAATATTTTAAATATTGTACCAAATATTTCTTATTTTCATTGGCCTAATAAAATTGTATCCATTTTGGACACATTCAGGTTCTGTGAATCTAGTTTTTAGATAGCTTTACTAATGTCATGGTGCAATTCAAAACTTGTAGATAAAATCTATTGAAGTTTAAATTCACATCCATGGCATTCCAAAGGGTTGAGCTTATAGTATTTCCTGGTATCTTCCAACACTTCTTGATACCTACTAACTTCCAAATATGTCAAGCATTTGTGAATACAACTTCATATGACAACTTGAATATTCCATTAAGTGGAGACCTTATTAGTTGTTTTCCCTCCCTCACCGCAACAATGAAATGAACAATAAAATTTCCCATGGTTCATATTATCAATAAATAAATAGTCATTACAAAATTTATAATTTATTTTTAGTTTGTTTATGCAAGTTTTATTTATGTACTAATATTAAGCTAATTCTATATATGTATTTTCACAAATTTTTTTCTTCCTTAATATTTAACAAATTATATATTTTTTTCTAAGAAACAAAGCCAACATTAACTATGCTAGTCATAGTTATGCCTAGTACGAATAAAACTTTGGGTCAAGGTTAGCCATAATAACTATAATCTTCACCGATCCATTAAAGTCACAATAAAACTTTGGGTCATGGTTACCCATAATAACTATAATCTTCACTGATCCACTACTATTGCAATACGTTGAAATTGCAAGAATATGTTGACCCTTCTAGAAACTTCCTTTAAATCACTATGTCATGGCTCACCTAGCAACTAACAACAAATACTACTATTACAGTACTACAAAGGTAGGAACTCCCTACTATGTGGTACTTGTTTAAATTTAGAACCATTTTATTTACATGTATATATAAATTTCAATTTTTAAATTAAGAATGATTTTATTTTATCTACATTATTTATTTTATTTGAAGAACTACTAGAATACCTATATTTAAAAAATATATGTAAAGTACACTGAGAGATATCCTTCCGAGGCACCTATTCTACCTATGTGGTAAATTGATTAAAAAATAGGCACCTCAAGAAGGATATCTCTAAGCGTACTTTACATATATTTTTTAAATATAGGTATGCTAGTAGCATCCGCAGTGGCAAGCCTAATTCTAACTATATTATATATACCTATATTACAAAAAAAATATATTTTTAATTTTGAAATTAAGAATCATTTTATTTTATCTACATTATTTATTTTATTTGAAGAACTATTATTATTTTATTTAAGAATAATTTTATATTTAACAGTTATTTATTTTTAAACATATATTGGGTATGTTTTAGTTTTTATTTACATTTACATTGGTTTTGTAATGTCACTAAATAATACTTTGCATCATGATAATTTGTATTGTCAATCCTAAAATTCTTTTGAGGGTACTTTTCATATTTGTTTTAAATTGTTGATATTCTAAAACTGTATTACGAAAAATTGCACTTATTTTGTTGTTGGATTTTATGTATTTATAGAAATTATTATCATTTAACAAATTTTATTATTATTAGTTAATTATTAATAATATAAAATATAATTTTTCATTAGATTAATTAATATTTATCTTCATTTACATATAAATAAATTAAAATTTTCAAATGAAATATTTACATTCATTAAATCTTTATTTATATTTGGATGTTTTGTATCAAGCACTTCAAAAAATTTGTTCGATTGGTTAGTGAGAATGAACTATCTTATAGTCTTACTCCATTTTCACTCAAAACAAGTTTTCATAATTCTAGGTTTAT
This sequence comes from Cunninghamia lanceolata, assembly GCA_027924645.1. Classification (NCBI taxonomy): domain Eukaryota; kingdom Viridiplantae; phylum Streptophyta; class Pinopsida; order Cupressales; family Cupressaceae; genus Cunninghamia; species Cunninghamia lanceolata. The sequence continues at coordinate 2,681,645 of BSBN01000334.1, read as the reverse complement.
AAGAGAAGTGATGCCCAAATCCATTCTAGACTAAATTGGTTAAAACTTGTAACGAACCCACTTGCTCAATTAAAAATTTTCTCTTTAAAATAGCAATTATTATTTTTATTTAAAGTAATGATAATAATGGAAATACTATAACCATTCCATATACCATAGTTGAACTAAAAATGGAAATCATTCTTTCTTGTTTTTAATAATTGCATTTAATTAGAGAATTTAATAATCAATACACTCTGACTCTAATATTTACAATTTCATACATGAATAATACACTTCAATCTCTCAGATAACTACCTAAATATATCTTATTACAAAGAAGTTTGATATTGTTTTCATTATCAAATATCTATCTGATTTCAATAGAATAATAAAATATAATTGTTTTAACTCTTGTTGGCTCAAGATTTTGGTAACTTGATTTGCATGAGGGAGAGCATCACCAAGGTGATTATTTGTCCAACCACAAAGATTTTTCTTCCCTGGTATTCCTCTTACTAGAGAAACCTGACCCGTTGTGAAAAAAGAAGATAAAAAGTATCATTTTGGAACCACACCATTTGAGAACTAGTGATGTGCTTTTTTACATACAATCTGTTATACAAGTATAGATTCCTTCTAATTGAGTATAGCAATTTGATTGAAATGTAAATATAATACACAATCATTCAACAATGTAAGCAGTCAATGCATTACTATGGCCAAAGATTCATATATAAAATATATTCTATAATAGATATATTTGTCGATCTATCATAAACACCTCTATCTCAATCTTACCTTTAGAGTTTCACAAATTCCCTATATTGACTTGTACTAGGTCAACTTTCATTTAATGAAACAATTTTTCCTTCAATCTAATAAAGTAAAAAGATGATTTACAACTTTTCTCCACACAAACAGAAAACCATTTCCAAACATTTTCTAACTCTTCTGTTAGACTAGAATTAAATATGTATATATAATCGAATGGATTCAATAGTCAATTAATATATAGATGTACAATCCAATGGAGTCTTCTATAGCTAGTTTAAACACATATTTTCAATCTAGTGAATTCCTTTCATCATTATCTAGCTATCAGCCTAAGTATGACTAAGGACAAGTGTAGTAATGATATATGTAGCTATATTGTAACAGATAACCATGTCAGTTGACTACATCTTATTCACATGCATGTGAATACATATATGATATTATATACATTCACAAGCATATGTATAAATATAGATAAAATATTCTTTACTATTACATAACATCAAGACATAGATTTCTTACATGTAAATAAGTCATTCACAGTTAGACTAGATACAATACTCTATGATTTCTACATTATAAAGTTCATAACCCCTTTTTGGGTCGACCAAAGCACCAATCGGAATGGTCACAATTTCATTCAACACTTTTCCAAGTTAAAACCTCTCCATATCTGACTATCCCAGAGACTTGTTATGGTTAAAACTTGACATATAAAATTTATAAAAAAATATAATAAGTTTAACTGTAGCAATCCATTAAACCCTTCAGGATAGCTATAGTGGTATAATATATCAATAACCCTCTTTGTTTTTCTTAATATTGTCGAGTTGTTGATAAGGCACTCTGCTAAATAACTCATGCTTGTACATACATAAGTATGTGATTGCATACCTTTGTACGTATAGGTATGTCATTCTTACATGCAATAGTTTAGTAATGAAATAAAACTAATAGGGTTTCTCATCTATAATTTACTCTATTTTCCCCTTAAACCGTAATGTATCCCAATATAGAGATAAAACCCTTTATAAAATATAACCTTACAGGGTTTCATTTTCAAGATTAGTTGTGAAATTAGAAACAAAAGAAAGATTAAAAGGTCTTCAAGGTTTTAGTCTAGTAGATGAACAACAAAACAACCTTCAAAACAATTAAAGAATTCGATATGCCCTACATACATTTTTCTATATTTACTAAAAGAATAAATCTACATTTCCACTTAATCAATATATTTTCTTAATACACAACCTTTCAATACCCTAATGTAACACTAAGATTTGAAAAGAATCTATTTTCATAAAACTTGTTCATGCCATTCACAAGAGTGTTCATAATAAAAATGCGAACTATTTTCATTGTATACAACTAAACTATTAAGATACGATTTGAGAAAATATATTACAATGAAAAACACAAATCTTCAAAACCACCAATCACTGAAACTTCACTTGTCTCTATTCATCCCTTTCCACAATCTTTTTCCTTTCTTTAAGATCTACCAAGACTTTTCACAAAAATAACCATTCTTTGAAATTTAGCCCTTTGAAAAGGCCACTAAAATAGGAGTCTAAAATATAGAGGTCAAGCTCAAAACTGCTCTCTTCAATAGGTTTCCTTCTCTTTTACTCTAGTTCATAGTTATGGACATTAACTCCCCTGTATCATAAGCAGAAGTTGGATTTGCTATCTCCAATGAATGAGCTTCCACTCTCTTATAAACTTTTAAATGCAAGTACCAATAATCAAGAGTTATGTTTTATCAAAATAATTTAATATATTTTTTTAATCAATAAATTATAGGCTTGGGGCCTACTCCCATTTATTAAAATATGAAAAAGTTTAATAGAGTTCAGAACATTACAATAGAACAGTATCAAAAATAAGGGAAATACAAAATCCCTATAATACTCCAAGAGCCTCTAGTATCTACTATCACCTACAAAGACTAAAAGAAAAATATGCAAAAACTAACTATCTACAGCCTACATATAGTCAACCCCATTAAAGCATTCTCATCTACAACATAATATGATTCTAGTATCTTCATCATCCATGCGTCCTTTGCCTCAAGCCCTGTCAATTTCTTCATGAAATAAATTCATCTGGCCACCCATTTCCTTTGACCTACGATATTCTCAATCCCTACTTCAACTAAAAAGGATGCCAAACCACTGTATCTCCCACTACATTGATTCAGTGAAAATTGTCCACTCACAGAAATCTCAGACTCCATACTTGGCTATACTCACCACCTCCTTTTGTCCACCACAAAAATTAGTCTCCACAAAATCTTCCATTAGTGAGTGAATGACCATTGGTTCTTCATTGGAGTCTAGTAAAATAACCAAGAACATTGAGGCCATGTTGGTATTAAACCAATATTTATGTTCAGTAGTCATGAAATTCTCCCCAACACCCATTCTATCATGATCAAGACTATACCACTCTTAGGTTTAAACACTTGTTTCATTCTCTTCTCCATTATCTATCCTAGAAAGGACATTTATTGCTTCCTAGAAATTAACCTGATCAAAGTGTTCATTCTTATCTGTGAAAGCTAAACAATCTATACAAACTAAACTCCAAAAGAGCTACCTTGAATCCCAGGCCAAAACATTTCTCCAAATATCAATCTCTACATGTGTTTCCAGCCTCATCTCTTAGCTAGGACAAGACAAAATGTTAGACCAGTGAACTGGTGTAATGATTATTTGTCATTTCCCATAGAAGCATTTTCTACGAGTTGATGGCTAGGTTGGCCAGCGAGTCCACATCCTCATTACCTTCTCTATACATGTGGTTTATAACCATGCTATCCATGTCACCCATTAGCTAAAGTGCCTCCTTAATTAGAATGTTTAATTTCTAATTTGCCAAACCCCCCTTCCTTAAAGCATTTATCACAATAAGAGAATCTCCCTCAATTTCTACCTTATCCACCTTAAGGTGTCTACACAAATTAAGACCAAGGATAAGAGCCTAGATTTCTACTTCATTATTTGACGCTCTAGCCAACTTCTTTATCACCTTGCCTAAGATTTCACCCTTGTAATTACAAACCAGGCACCCAACACTTGATTCACCTAGGTTTCCCCTCAAAGCTCCATCAAAATTTAACTTCACCCAACCCAATGCCAGTGGCTCCCACTTTGTCTCCTTCCTTTTCCTCAAGGTGTCAACACCTCCAACCCTATTAATGGGGGAATGATAAGTCCATTCCAATCTTTCCTCATTCTGTCATCTTCACTAGTGATTCTACTATTCCCACCTTCACATATTCTATTATTAACAACCTCTATGATTGTTGTTTCAATTTTAATCTAAATGGGAATCTTCTCCATTGCTTTATCTTGAAACATTCTCCTATTGCACTCCTTCCACAATTCTCAAAGCAAGATAAAGGGGCTGATTAACAAGTTGTAGCCATATACTCAAGACTGAAATGACATGGGCCAAGCTTTGAAGAGAGATAGAATGTCAATTCAGCAAAGCCCCAATCCATCCAAGTTTGGTGCACAACCATCTCTAGCACTCTTGAGCAAAGGGGCACTACAAGAAAAGATGATATGTTGTTTCATTCTCCTTCAAACACATCACAAATCTACTCAGCCCTTCAAAGCCCAATTTCTTGAATCTATCTCCTGTCAATACCCTTTTCTGGATGGCAGCCCAAGAAAACACACCAACTTTTGGGAGGCATACCTTATTCCAGCAAAGGTGTACAGGGAGTTTTATCTATTCTTTCTCACCATCAGCCACCACATAGCCAATCTTGGCATTGTAATCTCCTATAGCAGAACAATTCCAATGCAGCCTATCCCTTCTAGAGGAAATGTGGATTCTTCTATTCTGTAGATTTATCCTTAGAGATATCAACTATGCCTCTGGTATTCCATTGTGCTCAATACTCTTCCAATCCCACCATCGAACGCCATTGTTTTCTTTGGTCTAAACATAATTTGCCACCCTAGTACCCCAACTCACTAACAACACCTATTAAGCAATTGGACATGTTTCACCAATGATTGAATATCCCATTAAAGAATCCTCCTAGAACAAGGCAGTCTCACCATTTCCTATTTCCCATGTGAGATAATCTGTTATTATTGTTCTACAAGAGATCAAAAAATTCCATAGCCTTGAACCCTTGATGTGATTCGCTGTCGTAAGAATTTTGTCATCCTCCAAGTTGTCCAAGTATTTATTTATGAGAATCTTCACCCACTTTAGTTCTGGTTTTGAATCGATTGACCAAACATTTTTATTCCCCAGGGCTTTGTTCTTAATGTCCTGATTAGTCAAACCAACACCCCCTGCCAATTTTGGCTTGCATATATTATCCCAGGAAATCAATGGAAACTTCTTGTTCTTAGTAGGCCCCTAATGGATAAAGCTCCTCATTTTTTTATTTATTACTTTTCTCATTGATCTAGGCAGCTAGAGACAAGAAAGCAAGAAGATCAGAATCGTAGAGATGACTACTTCAAGCATTAAAATCATTCCTCCCAATGAAAGCCATTTCTCTTTCCATGATTCCATTCTATCACTCAAATGTTTTAACAAAGGTTCCCAAAGTTTCGATTTCTTACCCCATCAAACAAGTGAAAACCCAAATACTTACTAGGAAACACCCCTTTTTTAAACTCCAATGTTCTCAGGATCTCCCTTTGCTTCCTTTGATCTGCATAGAAATTTTTTTTTCTGATTTGGAAGTGTTAACACATTGTCCAGTGGCTATCAAATAATCATCCACAATATTCTTCATACATCTAGCTTCCCTTCTTTTGACCTTACCATATAGCATAGTATCATCTACAAATTGTTGATGAGTAAAAGGGACAACATTTCTTTTCATCTGCAAGCCTTCCCATTGCCCTAGATTCATCACCCTTTGAATGTATCTACCAAGAGAATCCACCATTATAATGAAGAGAAATGAGGATAGAGGATCTCCCTAACTTAAGACTCACAAAGCCTCAAAGAAGCCTTGTTGACTGCCATTGATTAATACTAAAAACCTAGGGCTCGCTACCAAGATGAAAATCTTGTCCAACCAATTCTTATCAAATCCAAAGGCCTCCATAACTTTGAAAAGAAATCTCCAATCCACCCTATCATAGGCCCTTCTTATATCTAATTTTACCACCATCCTACTATTTTTTATGGACAAGAGTGAATGAATAGTTTCTTGAGCAATAATAGTACCATCAAAAATTGATCTCTTTGGAACAAACCCACTTTTCTTTTCAGAAATGAGCTTGTCCATAAAAAGATTCAACCTATTTTTTATTGCCTTGGCCAACATTTTGTAGACCATATTGCACAGCGAGATAGGCTTGAAGTCCTCAAAAGACGATACCTACTCTTTCTTGGGTAACATCGCTATGAAAGTGTTGTTTATATCCTTTAGTAATGTCTTTTTCTTTCGGGACTCTTCCACATCCTAGGGGCCTTATGTGGGTGTAGTTGCATCATGGCCATTTTGAGCTCTTCTTCTTCTTCTTTGAATAAATAAATAATCTCATTACGTTCCAATTTCACCCTTTGAGGGATACACACCACAATTTTACATTGAGCATGCAAATCCAAAATTTCTCTATTGTTTAATAGACCTTCAAAAAAGTTAATTCCCATAGAGTTGATAACATCCTCCTCCTCGTATTCATCTCCATTTTCCAATTTTATCATATTTAGTATGCATTTTTGTCTTATAACTCTTGTGGAATTGTGAAAGAATTTTGTGTTATTTTCTCCATCATTTAGCCAAAGGTCTCTTGATTTTTGGCACCAGTATATTTCTTCCCTAGCTAAAACTTCTGCCTATTTCATCATTAGTTCTTTTTCAGCCAAGAACAAATCCTAATTCATTCCATTCTTGATGTCCTCCTCATTTATGTCCCTAAGATTTTCTTCAATCACTACCTTCTCCGCAAAGATATCCCCAAAGAAGGTTCTATTCCAAATCCTAAGTTTCTCTTTCAACTTGCTTAATTTTACTGAGAGGGTGATTAGTTTGAATCTTTTCTTAGCTTCTTCACTCCACCAAGACTCCACCAAACTAAGAAAATTTTCATTGTGCATCAACATGTTTTCAAATTTAAAAGGACATCTAATAGGCTTCTTGTCTTCCATAATTTGCAACTAAATCAGAAAAAGGTTTGAGCTTGAGATCAATAATATGAAACATTTGCATTCTCTTCTGAAGCCCCCTAAATCCGCCAGCCATAAGAATCTATCCAATTTATCTGCAATGTTACTAAAACCAATCCTTCGATTAGTCCAAGTGTATTGTCCATTCTTCATTGGAATGTCTAGGAGATTATTTCTTGAGACAAAATCTATGAAATCCAACTAAGACTGGCTACTCTTCTTAACCCCCCAATGTATCCTCTCCATTGAGAATAGCATTAAAATAACACCCAGAAAACAAAGGACATTGAAAAATTTATGAAAACTAACTCCAATTCATCCCAAACACTTTTCTTCAAAAGGGGAGAGTTATGACCATAAACATTAATAAAAAAGAATTGCAATTTGGTTGAAACACACATCATCTTAGTCAGCATCTAGAACCTAGATTTACTTAACACCTCCATAGATACAAATTTGCCCTCCATAGGATTACTAGACTGCCCGACACACCTTCTACATCTACAAAGGATCTTTCCCATCCCTTAAACCTTAGCCTGAAGAAGTTAATATCTTTACCAAAGAGTTTTGTTTCCTACAAAAGAAAGATATAGGAGTCTGAGATCTCCATCTGGCATTTTTCCAGATACCTCATGTTAGGAGCGTTTAACCCCCTAACATTCTAGGAAGTGATCTTCATGATTGTCTAGGAATGGAGATTCCCTTCCCAAACCTCAACATCATTTGATCAATTTTTAATTGACCCTCAACATCTCCATCTTATTCTATTTTCACATTATTAGGTTTTTGCCCCTTTTTCTTCGATTCCCCTCAATGTGGGGTAATCAGATTTGTGTCTGTCCATGAAATTCCTAACTTTTCCAAATACATGATCTCCCCTTCTTCCACATCTAGAAAAAAATTGATTCTCTCTGGAGTTTTGAAATCCAATGCTATTTGTCTAACTTCTACCATCTTCGGTGGATTGTTCTCTAATAATTCTTCTACTCTCTAAAACCTCCCCTTGCCCAGACACAACTACAACTGTAGAGCCTAATTCATCTCCTCACCTTCTCTTTCCATCTTTTTCATCTTTGAGACTCCAAATAATTCTAGAGTCAAATCAAAATCAGCTAATTTTCCAACATCCACCAAATCTGATTCTCCAAGAAAGAACCCCAAACACTCCTCCTACTCTATCTAGTCACACAAATTCTCCTCCTTATTATCCTCGAGAGGAGAATTTCAAATTTAATTCAATCCATATGCAACTTCTACCCTAACTTTGGGTGCATGTTCATTGCCTAGTTCAAAGATATTTTCCACCTCCTTGCAGTCCCCTTACTCAAGATTATCAGTTTCTTCTAGCTTTTCATCTGCATCCACCATTACAAAGTATTCACAAGAGTTCTCACCCATTGGTTCATTCAGCCCTTCCAATTTGATATTTTGTTTCCAAACCCCATTTTTCGTAATAAAGTTTATAAACACTAGAAAATTCGCTGCCATATTGATATTAACACATAGTCAAGCATAAACTCCATAAATTCCTCTTGCAGTAGTTTCATCTAAATCTAGAAAGGACCCTAGGCGATTCCCAATCCCATTAAAAATCTCTAGTGTCTTGTATGCTAAAGGTAAATTGTATAATCTTACCCATCGAGGAGTTACTGTGACTGAATGCTCTATTGGAGTGAAGTTAGGCTCCCAACCCTTGAAATAAAATCCCATGCCATCCATCATCCATGTTTTGTTGCTGAGAATTTTTTCTTTTGTTTCTCTAGTTTCACATAACTCCAAGAAGAGGCCTTTTGGTAAATTCCTTAGAGAAATTGAATCCCCTAGTTCCTCGCACACCAAGAATTGATTTCTTCCCAAGCCGGCCACAATTCTACCCATTTGAAGAAAAGAGCCTTATCCTTCGAATCCTTCATTGATTCCTTTAAAAGTTCATTGCTGATATTTAGAGACTTTTTCTCCACCCTAGTGATGATTGGTATCATTTTTGCTCTCGTCGCCCAAGGAGGAATTCTTCTCTCCTTCAAATCTTCATTCACCTCTACAGTTTTCTTTTTTCCTTCCAAACTCAAATCTTCACTTCATTTGTCTTCTTGACCAGCACTTCATTTTGATTTCTTGGTGCTTTCCCTTTTAATCTGTTGAATGAGTTGGAAGCCTCTACTCCACTTCTCACTAAATTTTCTCCTCTTTGGTAAGGCCTCTTAAATCTCTTCTCTTCCACTAATCTCACGTTGGCAAAATCCAGTGAAGGAAGCTCTCGCTTCTTCCAAAACCCTCCTTTGCACATTTTTTCTAAAAAAGAATTTAATATTTTTAAATTATTATTAAAAATAATATTAATAATATATATTATTAATATGATCAATGTTAATATTAATAATATTCTTAATATCAAAAATATGTGTTCACAAATGATACTAACATTGATTATTAGTATGCAACAATAATAATAAATGTTATTATCAACATTTATCGATTAATAAAAATGACTCTATTAACAAATTTCAATATTTATAGTGATGGTATTATTATCAAAATCGATAGTTCTAACAAATAGTACATTTGACCAATCAATATATCCATGAAACTACCATTTTTAAACATAAAAAACATTTCACTCACATGTTAACATAGAAAGACAGATCAATCTAACATGATAAAACTTTTAGTATCATTCAAAATAACTTGTAAACTACATTTTGTGTGTGTGTAGTTCTCATAGGTTAATGGTTTCACAAGAATCTCATCCTAATCTGTATTTCTCTCCTTGGTGATAATATCCCTCAATCTTGATAGGGTACACTATACCCCTGCATTCATCTCATAGTAGACAAAATGTAGTTAGTCCAAATCTTGCTTACCTAAAATATAGGATAATCATAATAATCATTAAAATAAAATCCCATAACATATCATTATTCAAGTATCACCTTGTTATTAACATTATAAAATGCATTCTCATGTTTGCATTACATGGCATGATTGAATATTTATATTAAAAGTCTAATCATGATAAACATAAATAAATCATTTCCTTTGGTAGTCTTGTTTCATAAAAAAATGACATAGTGAAATAAAAGTTTGTTTTAATTGATCACAAAATAGGGTGTGATATCTCATCTCCCTTAAAATTCATCATCCCAAATGATTAAGAAAGTTTTAATAAGTTTCAACTTCAAGAGATGGATTATCTTTTATTAGCATAAATCTATTATAATAAAAAAGATGTGGAAATCTTCTATGAAACTCTTCATAGTCCTCCTAGGTGGCACTATCTTTTGCATACTGGTCCCACTGGACCTTGCACTAAGTAATATCTTTGTTATGCAAGTGGATCTTGTGAACCTCGAGCACTCTAAGAGGTTCAATCATAACCACTCTTGGATCCTAAAGTTGAAGAGCATTCCAATCAAGTACATGATTAAATCTAGACACATACTTTTTAAGATATGACACATGAAATACATTATGCATTCTAGCAAGAGCAAGTTGTAGAGCTAGTCTGTATGCTACTTGGTTGATTACTTCAAGTACTTCAAATGTTCCCACGTATCTAGGATCTAATTTAGAAGACTTGTTAAACTTAATCAAGCTCTTTTGTAGTTTAAATCTTAATCGAACCTTATCTCCTATAGAGAATTGTTGAGGAGTTCACTTTGCATCTACATAGCTTTTTTATCTATCATTTTCTTCTGCTTATCTTTTATGGATCAAATTAACTTGTTCTTCCATCTCTATAATCATTTCTGGCCCAAGGCAAACCCTATTCTCTAGTTTATCCCAACATATAGGAGTTCGACATAAGTTTATGTCATACAAAGCTTTGAATGGAGCTATCTTTAATGTAGAATGTTAAGAATTATTGTAAGTGAATTCTACCAATGGAAGGTATCCTCCCACTTGTATTTTTGAGCCATGTAATGCATCCTGAAGCAATCTTCTATAACTTGGTTTACTCTTTCTATTTGACCATCTATTTCGTGATGGTAAGTAGAACTAATGTTCAACTAAGTTCCTACCACTGTAAACAAGATTTTCTAGAACCTTGACATCATCCTTGCATCTCTATCTAAGATAATCTTCTTAGGAACTCCATGAAGTCTAAGATTTCTTGAAAAAATCATTTTTCCAAGATGGGTGCCCCATCGGTCTGATTTCCAAGAATGAAGTGACCAACTTTGGTAAGCTTGTCCACTACCACTAGTATGGAATTGTGTCAGTTCCTGGACATAGGCAGATCTTGGACAAAATCCATACTAATTATTTGCCACTTCCATTCAAAAAATTCATGTGGATACAAAAGTTAGGCTAGATGTTGATGTTCATCTTTGACGTGTTTGTATTATAAGACTTTGGCTACCAAATTTGCAACATTTTGTTTCATTTGTTTCCTGAAATACAATGACTTTAGATCAGACAACACTTTTGTTACACCCAAATGTCCTAAGTAGAGTACTCAATGAGCTTCTCTAAACATTTAAATTCTAAACTCATTCTTATCTGGCACATACATCTTGTCATTATACCTCATCAATCAATCAGTCTCAAAATGATACCCTTGATATCATACATCCTGAGGGTTAACAAAAAGTGCCTTTCTAACTTGCTCATAAAACTCATCACTAGAAGAGTTTTCTAAAACTTGTTCTCTAAATGTTGATCAGATAGAGACCATTTATACTATGTGCCTCCTACATCTAAGAGCATCAGCAACCTAATTCTCTTTACCTTTAATGAATTTTATGTCAAAGTCATAGTCTGAAAAGAGGTCTAGCCACCACCTTTGATGAACATTTAGATTAGGTTGGAAGTTTAAAATTCTTGCCCATTAAATTATAATGCCTCCAAACTTCTAATGCATGCATGATTTTAGCTAGCTCTAAATTATGTGATGCATGATGAAAAAATTTTCACACCACAGTGAAATTTTTGTAATAAGGAAGGCAAAATCACTTCACAGAGATAGGGTTTTCCAAATGAAATAAATGCTCAGTGGCCATTGGATCAAATGCAAATCTAATGGTGCATATATAAAACAATGAAAGTTGTGGAGAAAGCCACTTGTTGGCACCCGAGGCAAGGAAAGAAATAGTAAAATCAAGCGGAAGTTGCCACTTGGAAACATTGCAGCAAAAGGAGAGAGAAGCTTATGCATCATGCGGAGAGTGACACGTGGCAACTGCGGAGAAGAGATAAAAGTTAGTTTTATTTTTGTAAAATTCATAAATGCTAAGGATTCACGAAATTCATAAGAAGGAAGGCAAAATCATTTAATAACTGGATGCGGAGTAAAAGTTGTTGCAACTCAAAATTAAGCGGAATGCTCCACAAAGGTGAAAGCCCCAAAGATTAAATGAGCCACTTTATTTTTCATGAGAGAAAATTAAGAAGGCTGCAGAGTCCAACACGTGTCAGATGCGGAAGGCATAGGAGAGCAGCTTGAAAATTAAGCAGAGTACACCACATGGAGGAGCCCGAGCAGCGCTGAAAAGAAATAAAGTGTTTTGTTTCATTTTAAATTACATCATTTCTCATGGGAAATATTTTAAGAGCCTTGTATTAATAAAGTTTCTTATTAAATTCGGTGGGGCCCTCTTTCCTATGTAAAGCTTAAATGCTTTATTTTTGATAAGTCACTTTTTCAAAAGACACAACAAAATATTAAAGTGAGACTTTATTACAATGTAAATTTTGACTTCCATGGCCAAAGTGAAAAGGAGGTGAAACCCTAAAACATATGGAGCAATATTTTATTTCATGGTAAGCTACAGGAAGCGGTGGCAACAAGTGATTTTCTTCATGCCACAGAGATATTTTTCAGCCATAGAAGTAACTAAAAGCCACAGTTCAGTTCTGATTTTCCGTTGCCAATTCAATTGCAGTTGCATTGTGCCAGATTTTATGCCAGATTTTGTGGAGTTTTAGTTGCAAAGATTGCCAAAGGTCGTTGAGTTTTTATTGAGTCTTTTAGGTTATAAATGGGAAGAATTGAGACACAGTTTCAGAGATATACACACATTCAGAGTTCTACAAGTTTTATTAGATCAAAGATTTTATGCAGCAACAGACATAGATTTTCTTTCTTTTTGCCTTTGCAATTCTCTCTTTATGAGAATGTAATAGTTATTTTTGTGCAGCAACTTTTGCCTCTGTAACTTGTTATTCAAATAATGAGATGGTGTTCTGTGCATACTGGGATATCTCTATTTCTTATTTCTGAAGTCTCTATTTATTTTGCCTTTGTTTAATCTGTTTCTTAAATTGGGTCTTAATCATGCATTGATGCTCTTTAATTCTAGTCAAATCCTTCAAAGTTAACATTGTGTAACTAATTGTTTCAAATCCAGCGGATCACCATAGATTAGGCATTTATTTTCTACAATCTGGTTTTCTTTCTAACTTTTTCCCAAACCCCCCATTGAAGAACGGAAGAGCCAGCTTCCTTAAAATGTGGAGGTCACTCTAAGGAGCAATCTCACATCTCAGAGTTTCCCATGTTGCTACTGGATTAAACCCATAGATTTATGCATCAACAATGCATAATTTAGCTCATATGGTCACAATTTAATAGACACATAGGCTACAACTTACCCTTCATGCATAAGTACACCTCCTAATCCTTCTACTGATGCATATGTGACTACCACAAATTGGCCTTCTAGATCAAGAACTTTAAGGATTAGAGTGGTAGTTAACTTTTCCTTAAGAATACAAAAGGCTTTTTCACATTTATTAGTCCATTAAAACCATTTTCCTTTCTATTGGAGAGTTGTGTTAGGGTTAGAAATCTTTGAGAAATTTAGAACAAATTTCATGTAGTAACTTGCCAATCCTATGAAGTTGCATGCTTCATGCACATTCTTAGGTGATAGTCACTCCAAAATAGCCTTAATCTTTTCAAGATCTACAGTAATTCCTTCTGTAGAGATAATGTGTCCCAAGTATTGTACCTCATTCTAGAAGAAGGTACACTTTGACAAATTGTCAAACAACTTATGTTGTATTAACCTTTGAAAAACTATTCTCAAATGTTGACTATATTCTTCCTCATTCTTTGAATATATATCAAGATATCATCAAGAAAAAATAGGATAAATCTATCCAAACAATCTCAGAAGACATTATTCATCAGGTTCATGAATGCAATAGTGGCATTAGTCAAACCTAATGGTAAGACTGTAAACTCATAGTGCCCATATCTTGTTCTAGAGGTTGTCTTATGGATTTCTTCATCCTTCACTCTTAACTAGTGGTCACCTACTATAAGGTTATTCTTCAATAAGATTGTTGTACCATGCATCTAATAAAAAAGATTGTCTATGCGAGAGACTGGATACTTATTCTTTATCATTTCTATGTTAAGCATACTATAATCTATGAACAAATGCATGGTACCATACTTCTTTCTCACATATATTACTAGCACTCCCCATGGTGAAACACTTGGTCATATTATCCCTTTTGAAAAAAAAAACTCTTGCAGTTGGGCTTTAAGTTCAACCAACTATGTGGTTGTCATATGATAAGATGCCTTAGAAATCGGTTCTAAACTAGGTATTTTGTCGATTGAGAAACCAAAAACTCTTTTGGGAGGTAACCCTAGAAATTCCTCTGGGAAAACATCTTGGAAATCATAGAGGAAAAGGTAATCATGAATTTTTGGTTCATGCGATTCTTCTATTTAGTCTATTTTGACCACAAACATTTGACATCCTTTTCTCTTAGCTCTCTTGAGTCGCATTGCTGAAATTTTCCTAACCTTGATTTCTCACTTGACTCCTTAAATCCATACTGGATTACCTATATCATCTAGGCATTCAACCATCTTTTCAAAACAATCAACTTTAGCTCTTTGTTGCCAAAGCTAATTCATACCCATAATGACATCAAATGACCCTAAAGGGGCTACATATATATTAACTTCTGTTGTGAAGGAGGGAAAACTAAACTTAGCTTCAAACAAACATTGCTCTACTCAAGCTCTTGACTAGTTTTCATATTCCATAGATCAAGGATTGGCCATGAAACCTACTCATCTTGGAATGTTGTTTAACAATCAAGGTGATATAATACTTTCTATTTCTCCAGTATCTATTAAAATAGAAATAGAATTTTCAAAAATAATACCTATAGTCTCTATAGGATAAATCTGATACTTCACTTCTTGGTTATTGACAGAAGCATGAATTCTTTACTAGAAAGCAATTTGCTACTTGATGGTAGAGAATAACTTTAGTTCTAATTCCCTTGACTTTTAGTTGGACATTGGTTTAAATAGTGATCTCCACAACATGTGAAACATCCACCTAGAGGCCCTTTCATTCAACATGTGATCTCAGTAAGGTGATCACACTGACTTTCATTCCTCCTCTTGAAGTTGTTTCCTTTCTTTCCATTTTGGTTCTCATCCTTGTTTCATAATATCTTCTCATTAGGTTTAGGTTTGGCATTAGATTTGGAATCCTTTTTTCTAATTATTTTTCTTGAAAATGGTCATAGTTTTTAACCACCCAAATTTCTTCCTAGAACTATCATGAAAAGATTAGTAGGGTTTCAACTTTTGCTCCTATTTTATAGCCTTTTCAAAAACCTGGTCCATTGTTGATGGTCCATACACATGATTCTAAAACACTCATCCTTTTTGTACTAAGGAACACATTTCAAAATCCTAGTAAACTTTTCCTAGTACCCTTTGTCTATCATCTCACATTCACGTAGATTTTGAAAATTAAATGACTTGTGGTCAAAGTATAAATGAGGTAACCACCCCTATCAAAAAATTGTCATGAACTGATCCCATGTAAGATTTAATGAACTCAGTCCTGGTTTTGTCTTCTTTTTCATCCACCATGTTGATGCTTCTCTAAATAGTTGGTAAACTCCCCATACTACCTTGGTTATGTCTGATTAATTTTGAATCTTGAAATACTTCTCCATATCGTTGAGCCATGATTTAGCTCCATCTTTAAGTATAGTACCATAAAATTTGGGCAGAGTGATCATCTTCATTTCTTTAGGTAAATCATTTGTCATATATGCCCTGGTCACAGTGGGCCCTCTTCCCTCTCCTTGGCCTTCTTGAGTACCTCCAAATTCCCCGTCTCTGTTGTTAGCACTATGATCTTGATCCTGATCTTCAAAATCTTCATGGTCTTCATAATTCCATCCTCTCACCTCTTTCTTGAGAAATCCTAACCATTCGTTGGTTTCATTAATTATTGCAAGGATTTGATCTGACTTTGTAGCAGGATCATTTCCATCTTTACCAGAGCCACCATGACTCCCTTCTAAATTCATTGTTGTTATCACCATTTTGCACCTAGAAAGTTATGGTTTGATTAGTTTAACACTTAAGATGTAGAATGGACTGCAAATTTTAACATTGAAAATATTCATACCCTTAGGTGAAGAAAATTTTTAGATTTCTAAACACATGGTCAATATTTCTAATATGAATCTGAAAGATTTTCTTTTATTTCAAAAATGGACATATATATGTCCTTATTTAATATTATACTAAAGGATTTACAAAAGGTTCCTATTCATTATCTTAGAATGAAATCTCCTCAGGATCCTCATCTTCATTAGATTTTACAATAATAGACTTAGTGGCTGGATGTACTCATAGGTACTCACCCATTGCACCATGATTTAACACTGTTATGTTGTGACCACACCCAAAAGGCATGTCACGAACCACCAAAGGTTTCTTAAGTTTTCCTTCAACTTGAATAACTAGTTTCTGAAACCTATCCTTTTCCATTTTGATCAAGTCCAGGGCATTTGCTAGGGTTTCAAAATCTGAGGGTATCACCTCATATCCATAAAATGATGTTGCCTTAGATTTAATAGTTTTATTCTTAAAAGGCTTCTTGGTTCTTCCTTTGTTCTTAGATTTTCCCATTTTTGTGTTTATGAAAACAACATAAGTTAGATTACAAACACTAATTTATTTGTCAACTTCTTGTGAAGTAGGTATAAATAGGCCCATGTTTTTGAACCATGCTCTAATACCATGTGTAATGAATGCACAAGCTCAGTTAAAAATCTTCTTTCTAAAACAACTAACATTTTTTTAATTTAAATTAATGATAATAAGGGAACTACCATAACCATTCCATATACCATAGTTCAACTAAACTTGGGAAAACATTCTTTCTTGTTTCATTAATTGTATTTAATCAAATGATTTAATAATCAATACATTCAGATCCCAATATTTACAATTTCATAAATGAATAATACATTTCAATCTCTCAGATAACTATATGAGTACATCTTATTACAAAGAAGTTTCATATTTTTTTCATTATGAGATATCTATTTGAGTATAATAAAATAATAGAATATAACTATTTTAACTCTTATCGACTCAAGATTTTAGCAACTTGATCTGCATGAGGGAGAGCATCACAAGAGTGATTATCTACCTAGCCTTGAAGCTTTTTCTTCCCCGGTATTGCTCTTACTAGAGAAACTTGACCCGTCATGACAAAGGAAGATAAAAATTATCCTTATGGAACCACAACATCTTAGAACTAGTGATGTGCTTTTTACATACAATTTGTTATACAAAAATAGATTCCTTCTAACTGAGTATAACAATCTTATTGAAATGTCAATCTAGGACACAATGATTCAACAATGCATGTAGTTAATGCATTAATGTTTCCAAAGATTCATATATAAAACATATTCAATATTAGATATATGTGTCAATCTATCACAAACACATCTATCTCAATCTTGCCTTTAGAGTTTCACAAATTCCCTATACTAACTTAGTAGGTCATCTATCATTTAATGAAACAATTTTTCCTTTAATCTAGTAAAGTAAAAAGATTATTTACAAATTTGCTCCACATAGCTTTTGGAGTTACTGGCCAACATATTTTTTATCATTCAAGTTACTAGAAAACCATTCCCAAACATTTTCTAACTCTTTTGTTAGACTAAAATAATGTATAGTTTCTTCACAGTCAAAATTCTAAAATATGTATATATAATCGATTGTAGTCGACAATCAATTAATAAATAGATATACAATCCAATGGAGTCTTCTATAGCTAGTTTAAACACATATTTTCAATCCAATGAAGTCCTTTTGGCATTATCAAGCTATCAGCCTAAGTATGGCCAAGGACAAGTGTAGTAATAATATATGTATCCTTATTCTAAAAGATAACCATGCCAAACTACTATATCTTATTCATATGCCTGTGAATGTTTGTAATCTTATATACATTCAAAAGCATATGAATAAATGTATATATAATATTCTTTATTGTTACATAACATCAAGACAAAGATCTCATACATGTAAATAAGTCATTCACAGTGAGGCCTGATACAATACTTTATGGTTTCTACATTATATAGGTCATAAACCCATATTGGGCTGACCAAAGCATTGACATGAATGGTCACAATTTCATTCAATACTTTTCAAAGTTGAGACCTCTCAGTATCTGACTATCCCATAGACTTGTTATGGTCAAAGATTTACATATAAAAAGTATGAAAATTACAATAGTTGACTATAGAAATCCACTAAACCCTTCGGGTTAGCTACAATGTTATAAGATATCAATAACCATCTTTATTTTCTTAATGTTGTTGAGTCCTTCATAAGCACTCTATTAAATGATGCATACCTATCAATACATAAGTATGTGATTCTTTCATGTAATAGTTTAGTAATGAAATGAAACTAACAGGGTTTCTCATCTATAATTTACTCTATTTTCCCCTTAAACCCTAATTTATCCCAATCCAAAGATAAAACCTTTATAAAATATAACTTTGCAGGGTTTCATTTTCTAGCTGACTTGTGAAATTAGAAACAAAAGACAAACCAAAATGTCATCAAGGTTTTAGTTAAGTACATGAACAACAAAACAACCCTTCAAAATTGTTAAAGAATTCAATATGCCCTGCATACAATTTTCTGTATTTACAAAAAAATGAATCTACATTTCCACTGAATAAATATATTTTCTTAATACACAACCTATAGACACCCTAATACAACACTAAAATTTGAAAAGAATCTATTTTCATAAAACTTGTTCATACCATTCAAAAGAGTGTTCATAATAAAAATGTGAACTATTTTCACTATATGCAACCAAACTATAAACATACCATTTGAGAAAATATATTACAATAAAAATTACAAAGTTCTAAAGCCACTAATAACAGAACCTCCACTTGCCTCTATTCCTCTCTTTCCACAATATTCTTCCTTTCTTTAAGATATGCGAAGACTTTTTCAAAAATAAAAAAAAAACATTCTCCCAAATAACCCATGAAATGGCCACTAAAATAGGCATCCAAAATATAGAGGTCAATCTCAAAACTGCTCTCTTCGAGATTTTTTGTAACATCCAACCCCACAAACCCTAAAGGGTAAGGGCCAAAAGAGGACAAGATAATTTTTTTTGACATGAAGTGATAATATACACAAGACGGTTGTCGATTCGATATGTCAACAACATTCATGGCCAATTATGGCCGAATGTTCAACCCAAAGGAGATGAGTAATTCACTCTCTAGAGGAAACATTGTTAAACTACATTCATTTTAAACACCAATTCAAATGTTCCTATAACCCATATCCAATATAACCACAAATATAAAAGCATCATAATACAAGGGGATCTGATACCCACACCAGAATCTGTAAACCAAATAAGGAACAACTCATTTCTTCTCATTAATTTACATGATTACATCTTCTCTCTTACGAGAGTACCATTACATAAATAATATACAGTGCACTAGGATAGCCATGAGTAAGATATACAAGTACAATAACATACTCCTAAATATGATACAATGACTGAAAAGGGTACAACAATGGATAGAGTAATGGAGAGTGAGAACATCTCCAACCTTGTACACCAATAACCTGTTCACCAGTCCCCAATAGAGGTGGCAATGCTTCCCAACCATGTGGACTCAAAAGAGACCACCCCACCATGCTCGGAGGTAGTCACAAGGTCGAGACAAAAGTAACAAAGTCAGGGTATACATGATGGCCAACACTAACATTAATCATGGAGCAGACACAGAAAACAATGCATAAAGCCCAAGTCCTAATCATAGAAATGCTCATCAATATAATGTCTGGTGTTACTCACGACCACAAAGGTACAAGACACTAGGGTGTAAATCAGGTGGAGTGTCATCTTGCATGCTCGAAGGGATGGCATCACAAGGACTCAAGTACACTACTCATACTGACGAGGAGACTCAAACATTCCAAAATCAATGCCCCACATGTAGATAACTCGACACCCCGCAAATACCATAGACCTAAGCTTATCGCATTTAACCAAACAGGGCATACAAAACCCAAATTTATTTAATGTTTTCACTTGAATAAAAAGATTCTCAATGGGGTTATCCTGGCAACCACTTTGGCCCTGGCCCCTATTGAGATCTACTCCCATCACCTCTTAATACCTATTCCCCAAGCACATCCCATCCGTAAACGAATGAGGAAAACAAATCAGCACAACAAACAGGGCTAGATAATAACTAACAAGCCTAAGGACAGTGATAAAGAGGAACAATATCTCAACATGTGTCATGACAAATAACAAAGCAGATGACAAAAGGATAATTAGTTTAGATTGCAATACTAACAAAGGAACATGTACCACACATAAAGCTATGTTGCTGCATTTTCTTTCACCCTAGATAAACAAATTTAAGATCCCTATATAGAAATAGCTTGCCTAAATGCTTCCACATCAATTGCATACCATGATAACTAGTTTCTTTAGCATACATAGATCTTTCTTGCTACAATATATCCTGCTCTATCATTTTCAAACATACAAATGTGGTATTGTTTTATTTCAATTTGTGGGATACATTAATGCCACCAATGATAAAACATCTCCCCATTAGGACTAACATCAAAAGCATAAAGTGTGATCTAAAAATTAAAAAAGTTTGATGAGTATACTATATGTATTCTGGTTATTCTTAGCACCTGACTCCTATAAAAATGAGGAGAATTTCCAAGAATAGAACAGTGAAGAAAATACACCTCTTTTTCCAAGCACCAATTGTAAAATTTAGCCGCACATATATGTCTAAGAAACATAACATCTAGCAACTAGGAAAAATAAATACAAAGTATCTTCCAACACTTCCTCCTATTCTAGCATGTTTCTAGATGGTATAAGTACTTGACATTAATCTTCCTCTCTACCAACCTCCACAAACACCCAATTTCTAGAGTAAATGATATAGGACAATGATTTCCACAGAACCATGTTTAACTAGATTGTTGACCCAAAACCCTCATGCCATTGTAAAATTTAGTTATAATAAATACTAAAGGGCATTAAACCCATCTAAAAACACTATATGGAGTAGCAATGAAATATTTGCAATTATTTATTCTTCTACATCTAGATTTAGTGTTTCATATTGTTCATGATTATGAATAATCCTTTTGATTAAACATGACCATACTGATAATAGAGAATAATAGCAGAGATCTAATATAGTTATTAAAGTAGAGTAAAATTTATCAATGTACTTGTCACTAGCAAACTCATAGAGCCTCCTACTATTGGAAAAGACAAAGACAACCACTTCTGCATTGCACAATACTGAGAGCTCCCAAGCCTTCTTTGACAGTCTTATTTTTTTCCTCTTACAGAACGTAACTTGCTTGTTGGTCCTATTCTCTATCTTTTTAGCTGAACGTTCCCCCCACCCCATGAAGGCTTCCGAGCAGTCCTCTTTGGAATGCAATGATAGCAGTATATGCAAATAATGGATTTGTTGAAAAGGCTTTAGAAACTTTTAAACAAATGCCACTGGTTAGCATAAAGCCAGATTCCTAAACCTTTGCCTGCATACTCGCTGTATGTGCCTAGATGGGAGCTATGGAATAAGGTATGGACATCCAACAAAGCATAATAGAAGGGGAATTTTTATCAGATGTAGTTGCAATTATCATGGCAGACAAGTATGCAAAAATGGGGAAGCAAGACAAGGCACAAAACTATTTGATAGAATGTCTTGAAGAGATGCGCTCTCATGGAATGCAATGATTGCAGGATATGTACAAAATGGGTTTGTTGCAAAGGTCTTTAAAACTTTAAGAAAATGTAACTGGCAGATGTAAAGCCAGACTCAACAACCTTATCTAGCATCCTCCCTTCTCGTGCCAAAGTAGGAGAGATGGAATAGGCTGTGGGCATCCATCCAAAACATAATGGAAGGGGGATTTCCGTCATATATTCTAGTTGGAAGTACTCTAGTAGACATCTATGCAAAGTGTGGAAGTAAAAAAAAAGGCGTGTGATCTACTAGGCCCCATGCCTCAAGTCAACTTCACCTCTTGGAATATGTTGATTACAGGATACACATCCCCAAAAATGGATCTATTGAAGCATTTTTGAAACTTTCAAGCAACTGTAATTAGCAGGCGTACTACCAGACTCCTCGTGCCACTATCCATACCTATGCCATAAATTTGTCTCCTCCTTCCTTGAAGATCACTCCATCCAACGATGACTCAACTCCTAGATATTTTTCAACATTAAACATTACCAACCTCCTGCTAGCATAGCATGAAGGACCCAGATAACATAGAGGTGATGCTAAAATGGTATTAGTTCCACTTGAATGGTCGACCCCACCAAACAGTGAACATGGGGTTGTTACATCCTACTCCCCTAGGACTAGGCTTACTCCTGGAAGCTTGCAAATGCTAAGATGTAGTCAAAGCATACACTAGCCCAAGAAACTTGATACAATTATAAAATCAGGTTATCACATTCACAAATACATGCAATCAGTCCCAAAACATGGGTAAGGAATAGGCAAGGCACTCATTCCTACAAAACATACATTAGCATAAAACAATTTTCTCCAATCAAAATAAAGTATGATGCCGAGGAAATGACATCGAACAATCAAGAGAAACCAAGGAGAAAAGCCTCAACCACTGCACTAAAAAACTACACATGACCATATGGGGTAATCCAGACATTACCATTAGGTAATCGGATGATAAGACAACAACATAGGAACACAACACTAGGAGGGTATAGTGGCTAGGGTAGGGAACAGGGCCTGTGACTATCTCTAGTAACCACCATTGGGGATAATAAGAGTATGCTCAGGCCTGTGAGTCCAGGTGGAGTCGATACCCAATACCTGCATCACTCCAATCACACGTCAAAGAACATGTGCATATAACATATATCGTATCGCTGAAGAGACATCAATCATCAAGAAGAGGGTCATGATATCGTAAGCCTCTCAGATACAAGTGTTACGACATCATCCCTTTCCTATATATAATCATACAAAAGTAATGATATCAGTATATAAACATATAAGCATGTAATCCAACATGATAACTAATTGTGTCAACATCATAATAGTATTGGAATCTATCAAGGAAAATCAACAACCATCAATTTGCACATTTATACTAGAATAAATCACATAGTTTTCTCATAATTTACAAAAACTGCACTTTCAAGACATAAAATTTTTCAATTCTCTAACTTTTATATGTAGCTATCCATAAAATGGAGTACACAACACACATGTACATAATCTCAACCTCTGATTTCATAGCATGCATGACCTCTCTTTACATAAAATGCAATAGTTTGTCACTTTCCAATGCATAATGATGCAAATTTTGTTTTCTTCTATATTTTAATATGCAACTACATACATGACAATTGTACCACCTACATATACATACATACTCATTCACATCACAAGGTTACATAGGGGTTCACGTGGATGTTGTAGTACCATCCATATCAAAAGTAACCATGAGTCCATAACCAATAACCATGTCCAATATCCATATCCATGTGTCTTGATGGCATTGACCCACCTAGTGAGCCCTTCCATACAAGCCACAATGACATATATCTTATTTGTGTAAGGCTTTTAGCCTCCAAGAGATAGTCAAACAATAGGAAGGTAGTGAATTAGAGCTTAGAACAACTCACACACACCCCCATCCTCAAGGGTTTCCCTGCGTCTACTTCCTCGTATACTCTCAAATAGGTGCACCTCACCATACCCAATGAGGAATCACATCACAACACAAGACCAACATTCAAAAATTGAAAAGTCAATGAATTTAGCCACCAAAATATAAATAAGGAAGAGTAAATCTCAATTCCAACAATAAAATAAGAAAAATGTGCATAATCGTCAACAATAAATCAAATGGAACCACAAGAGTTACATGTCAATGAAAATCATCCATGGCTAAACCATTACAACAAGATAACCAAGGTGCTAGTCCACACAAGTAAGGTAAAAGTCATCAATAACTGAAAAGAAGATTCACAATCTTTGAAATATACACATCACAACACTACATGACTATCACTAGTCACCACATGAGGAAGCAGGGAAATAAGCGTGACTGTCTGAACAGTCCTTCATGTGGGTGTGGCCTACTCATGCAACCTCACATGGAAAGGTATTGTGCCAGCCACCCAGGTCACATACCCCATGCGGCACGACCGCGCATGGTATACGCCAAGCGGAGAAAGCACACAATGGCCATATACCACATGGCTATGTCCTACTCAGACAAACATCCTACATAGTGTGTACCCACGGAGAAAGTACATGTGGTAACACACCGAGCCAGAGGTGCACATGGCTAGATTCCACTTGCATGCCAACTGACAGACTCGAGGCAATCTTGAACGAACCTTCTACTCTGTGCAAGCAACCACTCCTCTCAGCACAAGTAGGAACACAACATATATACTACGCCTTCACCCATCTAGGTACATGGTATTGTGTCCTCAAGCTCAGCTCACTACCATCAGCGACATGGCATCCTCACCAATACTATGTCAGAACACCAGTGGGGGGTGGCATCATATCTAAAACAATCACATCAGGGTAAGATCATAGTTGTCATAGGTGCTCATACCACAAACTAAAATCATCCTCAAGAACTTTGTAGATTAGGCTGACACTGTATGAACCAAGTATCTAGTCCATTAATGAGGGGGAGTAGTGAGTACTTTCCTGGGAGGTTGAAATGATCGTTGTCATTTTGCACCACCATTATGCGTATGCCATTCAATTCCCTTCCAAGGAACTTTGTTGCTGCTACTACCCTCCACATATTGACCTATCAACAACCCTTGGGTTGGCAGTCAATAGGGTGACAACAAGGAAACACATGGATGGTATGGTTTCTCCCATACAAATAATCCAAACATATCCTCCATGGATGGGTACACAGTATTACCATCCCATGGGCACACATCTCAAGTATTGGTTAATCACAAAACTCAACAGGAATACATCAATGGATGTTCACATCATAGGGAATACAATCACAATCTCTTACCTAGACATAACCATAGCCCACACATAACTTAGCAACATGATGCAAAAATTACAACTTTACCCAAAAATAAGTATTCTCAAACATCCATACCAATTTTCTCTTTCCACAAGGACAACTCATTTACCCATAACATCATAATTTTCACTTTGCAATTCTATCATCATAACACAATAGTGTATGAACATGTATAGCATCATCACTATCATTTTTACATCAACGCATAAACATAACTAAAAAAATTTTCACAACCACTATTACAGTCACTTCTATAATCACATAATGATATACATCTCATAATGACACATAATGCGACATCATGTCACAATAATACCATTCCTTCACAAGAAAATGAGAACTAGTAACACAATTCCCTAGTCATTTCTCAACATTCACATCCATACATATAAGCATAAGTAACCATGGTCATGTCAATGGTATGCAATTGCTCATCAAGCAAGATATGCAACATTCCTATTACACTACGTTAAATATTTTCAATTGCATTAAAGTACAAGTATTCACCTATATGATCTCATTAAAATCATAATGCAATAGAGGAGATCAAATTTCATCAACAGGATATATCCACAAACAATCACCGTCCTCATTCAAGCTCATTAAGCAAGGAGACACTAATTAACATATAATCACTTTCAATACATAACCATAACAAGCATAAGGTCTTCTTCACTCCTATCTCACTAAATATTCTACTTATTGCAATTCTAACATGCTAATTAAATCCATATGCCATTAATCTAACATCTTGTCAACTATTGACAACTACGAAGAGGAGAGAAAGATAGGTTTCATCTCAAGTCAAGACATTAAATGCCATCCAATATTCATTAAGCACCCATGCAAATTCTACTAAGGGATAGTTTAAGGCACCATTAGTATTCCAATGACTTCAATATGTTATCAAGGGTGATAAATGGTAGCAACTCAAGAACATTAAGAGGTGATAAGAAAAATCAACAATCATCCAACACTTTCAAGAGAGCATGGAACAATCAAACTAATTTGTCGACATCTGCAAACAACTACATCCTATCATCCTTTACATCTATAGCACAAAGCTTACAAGAGTAGTCCAAACAAGGGTATTTAGGCAATCTAAGTTACCTTTAACCCACAAACACACAAGACTCAACACTCTAAGCCTACTGAGTAAGGTAAGGCCAAGGAGGCTATTTCCTCCACGATTTCTAAAAATCAGGTTGTAACTTAACCCACTAATGCCATGCTAAGGCATGAAAGCAATCAGGACTATAAAGAAAATATAACAAGCTCATGCCACACATGACAAACACAGTGAAACATAGAAGGTTCAAGTATGCCATAGCTCCCAGTGTGTGAACATGGGCTCTGATACCAGATGTAACATCCCGCCCCGCGAACCCTGAAGGCTAAGGGCCAAAAGAGGACAATATAATTTTTTTTTTGACATGAAGTTATAATATACACATAAGATGGTTGTTGATTCAATACGTCAACAACATTCATGGCCAATTATGGCCGAATGTTCAACCCAAAGGAGATGACTAATTCACTGTCTAGAGGAAACATTGTTAAACTATGTTCATTTTAAACACCAATTCAAATGTTCCCATAACCCATATCCAATATAACCACAAATCTAAAAGCATCATAATACAAGTGGATCTGATACACACACCGGAATCTGTAAACCAAATAAGGAACAACTCATTTCTTCTCATTAATTTCCATGATTACATCTTCTCTCTTATGAGAGTACCATTACATAAATAATATACAATGCAATGGCATAGCCATGAGTAAGATATACAAGTACAATAACATACTCCTGAATATGATACAATGACTGAAAAGGGTACAACAACGGATAGGGTAACGGAGAGTGAGAACATCTGCAATCTAGTGCACCAATAACCTATTCACAAGTCCCCAATGGCAGTGGCAACGCCTCCCAACCATGTGGACTCAAAAGAGACCACTCCATTGTGCTCGGAGGTAGTCACAAGGCCGAGACAAAAGTAACAAAGTTAGGGTATACATGATGGCCAACACTAACATCAATCACGGAGCTGACATAGAAAATAATGCATAAAGCCCAAGTCCTAATCATAGAAATGCTCATCAATAATATGTCTGGCGTTACTCAAGACCACAAAGGTACAAGACACTAGGGTGTAAATCAAGTGGAGTGTCATCTTGCATGCTCGAAGGGATGGCATCACAAGGACTCAAGTACACTACTCATACTGACAAGGAGACTCAAACATTCCAAAATCAACGCCCCACATGTAGATAACTTGACGCCCCGCAGACGGATAGTCCTTCTCATTTGCATCCTTAGCCTTTACAAGTGCTCAAGGCCATTCACGAGAACTCAATACTCTAGACCTAAGTTTATCTCATTTAACAAAATGAGGCATACAAAACCCAAATTTATTTAATGTTTTCAATTGATTAAAAAGATTCTCAACGGGGTTATCCAGGCAACCACTTTAGCGCCGGCCCTTGTTGAGAGCTACTCCCATCACCTCTTAGTACCTATTCCCCAAGCACATCCCATCTATACACGAATGAGGAAAACAAATCAGCACAATGAACAGGGCTACATAATAACTACCAAGCCTAAGGACAGTGATAAAGAGGAACAATATATCAACATGTGTCATGACAAATAACAAAGTAGATGACAAAAGGAACATTACTTTAGATTGCAATACTAACAAGGGAACATGTGCCACACATAAGGCTGTGTTGCTGCATTTTCTTTCACCCTAGACAAACAAATTTAAGATCCCTATATAGAAATAGCTTGCCTAAATGCTTCCACATCAGTTGCATACCATCATAACTAGTTGCTTTAGCATACATAGATCTTTCTTGCTACAATATATCCTGCTCTATCATTTTCAGACATACAAATGTGGTATTCTTTTATTTCAATTTATGGGATACATTAATGCAACCAATTATAAAACATCTCCCCATTAGGAGTAACATCAAAAGCATAAAGTGTGATCTAAAAATTAAATAGGTTTGATAAGTATACTATATGCACTCTAGTTATTCTTAGCACCTAACTGCTATAAAAATGAGGACAATTTCCTAGAATAGAACAGTGAAGACAATACACCTCTTTTTCCAAGCACCAACTGTAAAATTTAGCTGCGCATATATGTCTAAGAAACATAACATCCAACAACTGGGAAAAACAAATACAAAGTTTCTTCCA
Source organism: Cunninghamia lanceolata (assembly GCA_027924645.1). Lineage (NCBI taxonomy): Eukaryota > Viridiplantae > Streptophyta > Pinopsida > Cupressales > Cupressaceae > Cunninghamia > Cunninghamia lanceolata. The sequence goes on along the minus strand of BSBN01000334.1, from coordinate 2,653,128 downwards.
ACACTTCCTCCTGTTCTAGCATGTTTCTACATGGTATAAGTACTCGACATTAATCTTCCTCTCTACCAACCCCCACAAACACCCAATTTCTAGTGTAAATGATAAAGGACAATGATTCCCACACAACCACGTTTAACCAGATTGTTGACCCAAAACCCTCATGCCATTGTCAAATTTAATTATGATAAATACTAAAGGGCACTAAACCCATCTGAAAACACTATATGGAGTAGCTATGAAATATTTGCAATTATTTATTCTTATGCATCTATATTTAGTGTTTCATACTATTCGTGATTAAGAATAATCCATTTGATTAAACATGGCCATACTGATAATAGAGAATAACAGCCGAGATCTAATATAGTTATTAAAGTAGAGTAAAATTTATCAATGTACCTGTCACTAGCAAACTCATAGAGCCTCCCACTATTAGAAAAGACAAAGACAACCACTTCTACATCGCACAATACCGAGAGCTCCCAAGCCTTCTTTAACAGCCTTATTTTTTTTCCTCTTACAGAATGTAACTTGCCTGTTGGTCCTATTCTCTATCTTTTTAGTTGAACCTTCCCCCACCCCATGAAGGCTTCCAAGCAGTCCTCTTTGGAATGCAACAATAGCAGGATATGCAAATAATGGATTTGTTGAAAAGGCTTTAGAAAATTTTAAACAAATACAACTAGCTAGCGTAAAGCCAGATTCCTAAACCTTTGCCTGCATACTCGCTGTTTGTGCCTAGATCAGAGCTATGGAATAGGGTATGGACATCCAACAAAGCATAATAGAAGGGCATTTTTTTATTAGATGTAGTTGCAATTATCACGGCAGACAAGTATGCAAAAATGGGGAACCAAGACAAGGCACGAAACTATTTGACAAAATGCCTCAAAGAGATGTGCTCTCATGGAATGCAATGATTACAGGATATGCACAAAATGGGTTTGTTGCAAAGTTCTTTAAAACTTTAAGCAAATGTAACTGGCGGATGTAAAGCCAGACTCAACAACCTTATCTAGCATCCTCCCTTCTCATGCCAAAGTGGGAGAGATGGAATAGGCTGTGGGCATCCATCCAAAACATAACAGAAGGGGGATTTCCATCATATATTCTATTTGGAAGTGCTCTAGTAGACATCTATGCAAAGTGTGGAAGCAAAAAACAAGGTGTGTGAACTATGAGGCCCCATGCCTCAAGTCGACTTCACCTCTTGGAATATGTTGATTGCAGGATACAAATCCCCAAAAATGGATCTATTGAAGCATTTTTGAAACTTCCAAGCAACTACAATTAATAGGCATACTACCAGATTCCTCGTGCTGCTACCCATACCTACGCCATAAATTTGTCTCCTCCTCCTTCTTCCTTGAAGATCACTCCATCCAATGATGACTCAACTCCCAGATATTTTTTAGCATTAAACATTACCAACCTCCTACTAGCATAGCATGAAGGACCCAGATAACATAAAGGTGATGCTGAAATGGTATTACTTCCACTTGAATGGTCGACCGCACCAAATAGCGTACATGGGGTCATTACAGTTTTACTTCTCCTTAAATCTAGTTTGGAGTTATGGACATTTACTCCATGTACCATAAGCAATAGTTGGAGTTTCTATCTCCAACACATGAGTTGCCACTCTCTTAACTTTTAAATTTGACTCCACTATGTGCATTTAATTCTTTAAATTACCATGCAATTACCAATAATAAAAAATTCTATTCTATAAAAAGACTAATAATAATATTGTTAACAATGACAACAGGGATATGGAGATTCAGGACATATCTAGGGATGATGAAGGCAAGCAGGAGACTCATGATACGGGGGCTACCACTGAGGATGTTGCTGACTCTGCTGGAAATGCTGACCAAGCGGGTGAGATGTTCGTGGAAGAGGTTGAGGATGCTATGGACACTGATGATGGTCTGGGGGCTGATCTTGCAGGCCTATGTGTTCGCATTGCGAAGTTAGAAGAGAATCTCTCCATTGTGCTCAGGACTTATATTCTCCTCAACCTCGCTATGCTGAAGAATCCGGGGGTGACTGTCAATGCTGACAATGATGATCTTGCTAAAAATGTGGATGATATTATTAAATCTATGGTCTAGTAAGGAGAGTTGTTGCCTCCTTAGTTTTTGTTCTTATACTGCTGATACTCTGTTACTCTGTTTTATGATATTAGTTTATAGCGGCTGGTTTTATTGGTTATGCTAGGAAATCTGTAATTGATGTTTCTGTTGTATCTGGTTTAAGGCCCTGGTTGTGCTTGCTGCCTTTTGGCCTCTCTATTTTTGTAAGGGTTCGGCCCCTTGTTTAGCCGCCTTATAATATCAAAAACAATGACAATTTATTAAAATAATATCTATTATTAATAATATCAATGTTAATATTATTAATATTCTAAATAATAAAAACATACATTCTCAGATGATACTAAGGCTCATTATTATTATCCAATAATAATAAACGTTATTATCAACATTTTTTGATTAATAATAATATCTCTATTATCAACTTCTAATGTTAATGGCAATTGTATTGTTATTCTTGAATCAGTAGTTCTAACAAATAATGCATTTGACCAATGAGTATATCCATGAAACTACCATTTACAAAGATAAAAACATTTCACTCATAGGGTAACATAGAAAGACAGATATATCTAAGATGATAAAACTTTTACTACCATTCAAAATAACTTGTAAATTGCATTTAGTGTGACTGTGTGTAGTTCTCATAGGGTCATGGTTTCACGAGAAACTCATCTCCCCTATGATACTCTCCTTCAATATCAAGAGGGTACATTGTACTCCTACATTCACCTCAGAGTAGACAAAATTTAGTTAGTCCAAATCTTGTTTACCTAAAACAGGATAATCATAATAATCAATAAAATAAAATCTCATAACAGATCATTATTCAAGTATCACCTTGTTATAAACATTAAAAAATACACTCTCATGTTTGTAGAACATGACATCACTGAATATTTATATTCAAATTCTAATCATGATAAACATAAACAAATCATTTCCTTTGACAATCTTGTTTTATAAAATAGTGACATATTAAAATAAAAGTTTGTTTTAATTGATCAAAAAATGAGGTGTGACAAAAATGGTGATAAAGGTGCCATATCTTCTTTCAATTTCTTTATCATAGATATAAAATGGATAGTATCTCTTCCATCCATTGTCAAATGATGTATTACACATTAAACGTAGTGACATCATGAAGGTCTTTTATGATTTATGAAATTAACTCTTCATAAATGATACCAATAACAACCTAGTCAAGAAGATGTTTGAAATGTGGTGAGACACTACATCCTAATGTAATTTATGGTGACTTTTATCTCTACATTAATAGGTCCTCATTCTCAAATAATTTGACGCTTCCCCATTAACTATGGCCTAATGTGAAAATCCTAGTGGATAATATTTTAATCAAGTTCTTCAAAAGTGTGTGGGATTATGTTAAAAAATATAAAAATAATGTATACTTACATGAAAATCCATTCTATTGTATCACATTCTCTCTTCATAAAACTGTCCAGTTTCTTCCAATACAACTTCTTCAAAGATTATAAATCTTTTAATGGTACCTAGTTTTCTTTCCTCCCCCCTTAAAAGTACATTACATAACCTTTATTCCAAAACTACCACTTAATTGATATCTTAATTGAAATATAAATATTCTCTACCCAATTCCAAGTAAATGAAGCTTAGTGCTTCCATCTTACATTTTATTAAAGTCAACTCAAGAACTTGAATTATATGTTCGAAGTTGTACTTTAATCTTTCTCTTAGAAGCCATCTTTCTTTCGTCTAATCCTTCCTATCCACTACCCCACTTGTAACAAATGGGTCTCTTTAAAATACAGGTTATAGTTGTACTCATGTACTTGGCATACTGAGTTTTTTATCTTCAATGAACTTCTTATTATATTTGGTTACAACTTATTTTAGAAATCCACCCTCCATGGTCTGTTAGTTTCCCACAACTCAGGGTTTATAACTTGTTAGAAAATTATTATTAAGCATTTGAATAAACTTAGATTCATGGTAGTGTTTTTTATTCTTGAATTCCTAAATAGGGTTACTAAGTAAATAATTTAACTTTCTTCTTTAAATATTGAATAGATCTCTTGCTTTTTGTAAGACTTGATCTAAATGGATATGGGTTTCAGAAAGTAATTCACTAACATTCAAAATTAAATTTAGTAGCTTGAAATAATTAATGAAGGGTACACAAAGTACATGATTATATTATTGTTAAAGTTATTAAACTATCTCCTTTAAGCTTGGCTTTTACATGATAAAAGCAATTTTAATTAAACCAACTTCTAATATAATAGAAATACATTTCACAATATACATAAATGGCCTAACAAACAGTTGGAACCAATGCTCCTATCATGAAATGTGATGCTGTGCTCTTGTTCTTTGTAGTTACTTCATTTTGTCTCTTATAATAACATGTAGTTTTATTAATATTTTTAAAATATATATTATTTTAACAATTTTATCTCCTCCATTTATGAGTTTTTATATCCCCTCAAAAACATAAGGAAAAGACATATATTTATAGTATTATTCTATACTATACCATTGGTGAATGGACTTCAAAACATTGTAACTAACATTTTAATTTCAAAACATTTTCATTTAAATTAAAATGGTCAAATGTTTACATTTTACAACTCAATCACATTTTCAATTTATTTAAATACTGCACATTTCAAAGGTCAAACAATTGATAGTAATTTTATGTTTCATTCTATTATATTAAAATTTTAATAGGGTAAATAATTATCCTAATTTTATTAACTAAAATTTACATTTAACTATTAAACTGAACCTACATTCAATTACAAGTCCATGCAGATACTGAAAGTAATGGGGTACCTTTCCACCCAATTATCATGGCAGATCCATTGGCCTTAAGAGTATAACATTCTCCGAAAGAAAACTGTTTTAGCAATAACCTTGCCTGATACCAGGCTTGATAGCTAAAGGTCATTTCCCTGAATCCTGCGTGTCTAAAAAGACTTTTCCACACATCAGTTCTAACATGTCTAACCGTCCTATCGTTCCCCTCACAGGCTATCATATTTCTTATCTGGTTGCCACAGAATACTTCTTTAAATTTTACCCTTCCTCTGTCATGTCTGTCTGGCAAGATCACATCCAAGTAGTCAAAATAAGTGCTGTTATAGAAAAGTACCTCAATGAATCAGTTGTCAAAACAAGGAGAATTGTGGTCAGCTTCAACTTCTGTATTCACCATTATACGGGGCCTTAGTTTTTTTATAACATTCACAACACTTTCCAGAAGAATCGGCTTATATAGCAGACTTTTTTTGCAAATCAATCGTTAACTACTGTTTTTTCTTTCTCTGCAAGCTTTGGGCACTTTGTTTTCAAGATATAATAATAACTTCTGAATCCATACAAACAATAAAATACAAATGTTTTATTTAAAACCTATTAAATTGATTTGATCCACTTGGGGAAGACGCCCGTAAGCTGATGTGAGAGACTCCGTCGGTTCGGCTGTCGGCGAAACAGCATTTTTTAGAGTTAGTCTCATCTTTACCGTCGTCCATTTCCAAAATATACAGTTTTTTCTCCAACACCATACTTGCACCACCAAAGCTTTTTGAAAATGATATCCAATATCATAAAAATATGTGGAGGCCATGAAACAATTTAAAGAAGCTTCACGAAAGCAATATAATCTATATATCTTTTTTTTTTTTTAATTCGGTTTTATACCATGCTTTCTCTAGACAATTTAACATCATTACAACTATTTTTCATGGAGGCTAGCGATCTGCACGGGCATTTGCGCTCCGTTTTGTCGTCCGTACTGAATAGTACGATTTCCAGATGTATCTTACTTCATTTTGTGTCTTCCTAGGAAGCTTCAGTTTAACCAATGTGATTTCTAGCTGGCCCTACATAACAAAAGCAGAGAAAGAAGCAAGCGTAACACCCCAAATAATGCAAATAAATTAAAGGAGAAGTGAACAATCAAATCTACTAAAACGATGAACAAATACTAGCAAACCATTGAGTGTTTGACCACTTTTGATTAACTTGTCGCTAAGAGAAGAAAATGTTAAGCTTGTTAACGAGTATGTTAAAAAGGTTCAATCCTGTAGTTTGAACTTTCGACCTTCATGAACAGTCAAATGATAAAGGAGAATATGGTGCTTCTATTCTACGTGTGCCAAAAAAGTAGAAACAGTGATCAAATGCCAAACAAGGAATATCTTCCTGGTTTGTGGGGAATGATATTAGGCCTAGTGCACTAATTGCGTAACAACGATAGCGAATGGTAAAATGGAACATAATTGGATAAATGGACGTGAATTGGAGCAGCAAGAAAACTTGGAGGAATGCTTAGTGAAGAAATAGAACTTTACCAAGAATTCACTTATAGTGCGAATAAAGAATGCATTATAGAATTGAAAGGTTTTGGGGAGCTTGATTCTTATATAATTTATAGAGAAATCTTAGAGGGAAATCGAGGCATGAATTTAAGGAATAGAGTGATCATTTTAGAGGAATCTAATGGATGCTTCTTTCACAAACTATTCCTTCCTTGAGTAATACCTACAAAAATGATGCTAATGGATGCATGTAACAAGAAGCATTGCAAAGAACTATGGAGTCACCTCAACGCTAAACTTGTTGTATACAAAGCTTAAGGTGTTGTAGCCAAGAAAGTACTTAAAAAACTCTTGAAGGACTTCTCTGTGTCTCTCTAGATTTAACCTCAAGCCTTGCATTTTCAGTCTCTCCAAATAACTAATGCTACATTCTAATTTCTTAGATTCCTTTGAATTTGTTTCAATAAAACATGATATAAATAGTTAAGCACATTTGTGGGGACGTTATGACTTCTAGAAGTTATTATGATGTGTCAACCTGCAAGTGTAACATACATCTTGAGGAGCTATATAGCATGAGACACCAATGCATCGCATAGATGTCTATGCATTGCACTATTGTCTTGAGGAAATGGTCTGAAATTTTGCATTTGTGTTTAGAAGATTGGTAATATTAACAATCCAATATAGATTCAAGGAAAAATTGGATTTAGAGATAAACTCAGGTTGAGCTACATCAAGGGACACTAAGGTGGGCATAAGACATAATGTGAAATTGTAGGGTATGCAACTTTTGGCATTACATTTTGTCTCCACTTTAGCAAGCTAATAATACCGAGTGATAAACATGCTAAAGTTTATAAATAAAATACTAAAATGTAACTACTACAATTTCTTCTATAGAGATAATGTGTCCCAGTTATTGTACCTCCTCCTTGAAGAAGGTACACTTTGACAACTTGCCAAACAACTTATGTTCTCTTAACCTTTGAAGAACTATTCTCAAGTATTGAATGTGTTCCTTCTCATTCTTTGAATATATTCAGATATCATCAAGAAAAACTAGGACTAATTTGTCCAAACAATCTCGAAAGACACTTTTCATTTGGTTCATGAATGGGGTGGGAGCTTTAATCAAACCTAATGGTAAGACTATAAACTCATAGTGCCCATATATTGTTCTGTAGGTTGTCTTATAGATGTCTTCATCCTCACCCTTAACTAATTATAAGCTTCTCTCATGTCGGTCTTCGAGCAGATTGTTGTGCCATGCATATGATAAAAAAGATTGTCTATGCAAGGAAGTGGATACTTATTCTTTATCATTGCTTTGTTAAGCACACTATAATGTATGCACAAATGCATGGTACCATCTTTCTTTCTCACAAATATTACCAGAGCTCCCCAAGGTGATACACTTGGTCGTATTAGCCCTTTTGACAAAAATTCTTGTAGTTGGGCTTTCAATTCAACTAACTATGTGGTTGTCATGTGATAAGGTGCCTGGGAAAAAGGTTTCGAACCAGGTATTATGTTGATGGAGAAATAAAAAATTCTTTTGGGTGGTAACCCTAGCAATTCCTCTAGGAAAACATCTTAGAAATCAATTTTTTCTGAATGTAGTTCAAGCACATTATTTATTACATGCCATGTAGCTCAAGAAAATTCAAGTGATTCTTGGTTTCTAGATAGTGGGTGTGTAGAGAATATCATGTTTATTCAATATCTTAAATGCAGATACAATGCACACTTATATATAGTGTGGAGGAGTCAAAGAGGAGTCGAACAAACAGAGTAGTTATAACCAGTAGTTTACAGAGCAGCTATAACAAATGTAACCACAAGTAGTTACAACAATGTATTATTGTATTACACTAACATTCCCCTCCTTAATACATTGTTCCTGCAATAGTAACAAGGTACCCCCCTGAATGCTAACATACTCAACATAGCTGATTACATAATATGAATACATATTTTATAGAAGATCTTCTCCCAAGGAACAAATCCTGAACCAAGTGGGGCTGCATCATGCTGTCTCGTCTACCCTTGGAAAGGTGTACCTTCAAGCTGTGTTCTTGAGCTCTTTAGTCTCGAACTCTCAAATCACAAAATCTTGAATTATTTGACAACAATCCCTAAGAGATATGACAGATCTCTATCATTGTCTAGTGACCATGAAAGGGTATAATTCTTGATCATATACTGTAAAGCTCGCTGGACAACAATCCATATTGAGCTCAATACCAAATCCCAAACCTGTCTCCAAAACAAAATCTTCACAAAACATACATTCTTCAAATCCATCAGTATCAACAAAGAAAAACAAAACAATGAAAACCAAAAATGCTTCTCATGTCTCAAAGTGAGAAGCTAACTTGAGATGATGGAAAATCCTCCATCCTCTGATGCCACCTTCCTCCAATATGACCCTGTTACACTTTAACCAACTAATGTCTTGGATGAGTCTTTGGAGGCCTCATCAGGAATAGAAAAGATGTCCTTGAAAGCATAAGTGATCTTTGACATATGTGCATTCATAACTTCAAAAGCTCTATCAAGTGTAGCATGCATAGCCCCAAAAGCACAATCATTCTTGATCATACAAGATTTATATGAAGTAGCCATGTAATATGTGTGGCTATGATAGCATGGGGTCTCAAACATGCACAATGACCCATGCAAGACACAAGTCAGAAACAAGTCTCTACCCATCTACAAGGGCTGTTAGATAACTTCTATCAATAAAGTGACAAGAACTCGACAACAATATAACAAAACATTCAAGCAATGTGGTGCAGGAGCTCCCTATTCTAGTCATTTTTTTTGATATGTCATGTTGTATTATTTTCCCTAAGGCTTTAAAAGCCATTCTCATGCTTTGTAATAATGACTTGGTCCATTTGGTTGACTTGTCCAATGTAGACCTTGATATGGTCTATTTGAATGTAATTACCCTTAAGAAACATGTGGTTTCTTGTGAAGGAAGTAATATCCAATGACTAACTGCCTTAGATAGAAATTGTATGGTTGGTGGAGGAGGAGAAACAGCCTTCAAGCCTTCTATACACAAAAAGAATGTAATTACATGCCAAGATAATGAGAATTGGAAGTTTTGGAGTGCAAAAACTGTCATTTCTACGTTTTCCTGGAAACAGTCACTCAGTACGGCTCTGTACAGATAGTAAGGAATTTGAAACTTGGAAAATGTGTTAGTGCTTTGAAATACATTTCATTTGAGTGTAGTTAGGCCTCTTGAAACCTTATGTGCTGTTAGAACCAAATCATTTTGTGAAAACTGGTTTGAAAACCCTCAAAACTAGGGTTTTGTGGCAAAATGAAGGATTTCTCCTCTGTCCTCTGAAAAGTATCAACCATTTTCAGTAGGATGGAGAGAGATAATGTACATTTCATGTTTTTGTTGTTTGTAGGGTCTACACTCCTCACTCCAAGGCATTTGGCATGATTCTAACTAGTCTACATAGTGACTAGTTAGTGTGCAAATGGTGGAAATCGGTGTGGTTTCAAGAAATAGTCAAGAGACCAACCAAATGGATGATGCATTTAGTGTTTGTAGATGAAAAAAGACCTGTGTAGGTGGTTGTCTAATCCTAAGCAAGTGGATTTGATGCACTTCCTTTGTAAAGTCCCCAAATTAGGCCTATTCCCTAAAAGAGAAGAGTTCGTTGTCATTAGACGCCTGAAACAAAGTACGACCCTGCAACTTGGTAGATGGTTGTAAGTCTATAATGGGTATTTAAATGTGCAAAGAGTCTATATTTTCCTTTGGATGTTTGAAGAGTTATCCTTGGATTAGCCGATCTCAAGGGCTACAAGCAATAGGTCTCTTTAGGCACTGTCATAGTGCAGTCATACTATAGTTTACTATCCACTATCCTTGAAGGTACAAAAATGAGTTTTTGGGTCAGAGACCATGTGTTGGTCATGTACTTGATAAATTTGTGTTGGTTGTAGTGTGAAATCCTATTGGTAGGGATATTGGTAATTGGTTGTTTATCTAGAAGTTAAGTGTGTGTTTGTTGGTTGGGTTGAGTAGTCCATGTGGTGGACACTAGGGTGTGGTCCTAGGCTAGGTCAATCTCTTGAATAGCCTTGTATAGGCTTGTGTTGCATAGGGTTTGGAAAAAACCTTGTGAAGGAAACCTAGAAGTCTAGGCTTATTGTGAGAACAAGACCAAACAATACCAATACCTCTGCATCACAATGCAACAGGAGATTAAGAAATATTCTACAGTCCTGATTTACTACAAGAACCCATATCAATAAAATTTAGAAATAGCCTACAAGATTTTATTCAACAGCCAAATCAGCTTTTTATTACAATATCAAAATTCCAGCAATAACATTAAAACTATTTGGCCTCTGGCCACATTCGATCTCCTTCTTTCTCCTCCTGTCGTTGTTCACCACCATTCCAATCGACCTCTTTAATATACTCTACAAACCTTCATAATGTTCCTTGGCCTCCTGCCTTGGCCCATCGGCCTCTCTGGCTATACTGCCTGCTCTCTCTAAGGACTGTGGCCTTTTTCTGTTATCTCACGGCCTCTTCTCTATTCTATATGCTGCCTGCCAATTCTTTTCTTGGCCTACAACCATTCTCTCCCTCAATCTCTACGTGGCTTGTTCCTATGCATCGGCCTACTCCTTCTCTTTATGCGACCTTTATATGTCGCTACTTCTTCTATCTCATGACGGCCACTATGCGGGCTTCTATCTTCTGTCGCTCCTCTCACACCACTCGGGACTCCTATATATTACTTACGACCTCTCCAATCTCTACGTGAGGCCTTTTCATCAAAATATGCAACCTTTCTCTATTCTTGGCCTCCCTTATTGGCCTTCACCAACTACCACTTCTTCCTTCCCTTGCATCTACGGCCCTTCTATCTAGATTCATTTGTGCGGCGTCTTCTTCTACAATACTTGCTACTTCCTCCTAGTTATCGGCCTACTTGGCCTCTATATTCTTCTTCTACTATCTCAGCCTATAATGGCCTTCCATATTCTTCCCCTCCTCATTATCGACTCCTCCTCAATATCTGCATCCTTTTCTTGATTTTTACCACCCACTACACATTGACCTTCCTCATTCGACTGTCCTCAGCTATTTTGGCCATCCTCTTTAATTCTGACCATATATCCTCCTCTATATTATTATCAACCTACTCTTGTATCAGCCTTCTTCACTAATGCCTTTGGCCTTCATGCTGCCACCTCTCTTAATTAATCAGCCTATTTTTGGCCGCCACCACTTAGTCTGCCTAATCTAAATCAGTATTTCACTCCTGCATGCGGACTACTTTTAATACCTTTTGACGGTTTTCCTATTTTAGTCTCCTTATTACCTTTTGCCACCTTTCCACTATCAGTATTCATTAATATGGCTTTCACTTTCTCAAATTAGCCAACGACCCTTCACAAACCATTATCACTATTATCTCGCATTCTAAAATATAATAATTAAAAATGATTGTTCCTATCGCCGTGGTGACAGGAGCTTTGTTCCTCAACTTCTATCACTTGACCCACACACATCAAAACCAAAAATCTATTGTCAAAGACAATTTTCAAATTTAATCAGATGCCCCTGCATCAAACTCCCTAGGGACATAGATCATGTGCTCCGGCACATGGGTTCCTTTGCAAACTTCATCCAACCTTTCTTCCCCCTTTTCCATAACTTATCTTTCCCACATGCTTCCTTCTCCCAACATCTTTGTTCAGCACTATAGGCTGCTCTCTTGTGGCTGTTGACACTACTTACCATCCATCCACACACTCCACTTCTTATATCAAACAAATCATAATCAAATTGAAAAATAATAATAGCATCCAATGCATCCTCAATGCTTATCATACCTTCATCATATTGAACATGTTCAGTTGTTATATCTTCTAGCCATTCTTCCTTCATTGCCAACTGCTACAATACCAAATCAGCTTTAGCTTCATCCTTCACCATCAACTCTGCATCCTCTTCATGCTTTATTTTCACAACTATTACTGCATCCTCATCCTTATTCTTTTTTGTTGTCATACTCATGCTTACACCTTCAATCTTCTCATTCCATTCTTGCTCAATGGCTTCTAACATTCTCTATTACTGCTCCATCTTCTTGTTTACCTTCATTCTTCTTTTGCTTGTCCTCTTCCTTTGGAACTATGGTTGTTCCACTATCATCCTCTGCTCTCATGTTCAAAATAGCATCTTCAACACATACTTTTGGTGCCTTCTTTTTCCATATCATTCTTCTATTCTACTTTTCCTTTCTCCTCTCATGCTTGAATTTTTCACTTTGCCTTTGCATGCATTCTTGTCTTCTTAAATATTTATTCCTCCTTAACTCTTTTTAATCTAACATCCTCCTCATATTCTCCTCATCATTATACAAAACTGCATCATAAAAATTAGATTTATTTTCTCTTACCTTCCATACTCTTGGCTTTTCTTGCTGCCACTTCACTGTATGCTTCTTCTCTTTTCTTCCATCTTCTACTAGATTCATCTTGTTTCTAGTTCCTAGGGGTTTGTTCTCTTCTATCCGCTTCCAACTCATTTTCTTTTCTACAACATCCTTGTTTGCTGCTACTTGCTTCACTACCCATACTTTGCTACTAGACTGTCATCCTTTCTTTGCTACATTTGAACTTCTCTTTACTTGCTTTGTCTTCATCCTCCATTATTTTTCACTAAGCCTCCTTGCTGGCCAACTCAACCTTGCATCATACTTCCATTCCTTCATCTGCACATTTCTCTTTCTCTACACTTGCTTGTTAGCATAAACATAATCAAAAGTGTTCACTTCTCTACAACATTTTTCATCAGTCTTTTTACTTTGCCAACATGGCACTACATATCCATGATCTACACTCACATTCTCATTTTCTAAACTCTTTTTCTTATCCACTTGCCTACTCATCTTCTCATTTCTATATTCATGATTAAAAATGACAATTTTACCTCCATCTTTCTGTGCAAAGACTTGCTATCCCAATTTGCCTTCTCCTTCATCTCCTTGGCTTTTCATCTTCTCTTCTTTACAAGTATCTTGTGCTACGGCTACAATATCTTCACATGCATCATGAAACTCTATGGTTTACTCTTCATCTTGCTCATCAATCTAAACATCTTCAACATCCATCTCTTCTTTTTTAGGCACTTTGTCAGGTACCTCTGCTGCAAACTCTTCTTGGCATTCTGCTACCATCCATCTCTCCTCGTTCACATCTTCTACTCTTTCTTCAGGAGCCATTCATGCCCCAACTTTCATCATCTTCAAGGTCTCATCCTCGACCTCCTTCATCGCTCTCTTCATACTTGCATACAAATATGTAACATAATATTAGCAAATAAAATGAGAGACCACAATGTCTCTTTCAATGCCCCCCTCATGGACATTCTTCCTTCTTCACTTCTCTTCTTCTCATGTGCTACATGTGGCACCTTTTCCTCTTTCTCTTTTCTTATGTTCTCTTCAATAAGAACTCTCTTGACCTCTTCTGATCCACATTGCACCAATGGCAACTCTCTGCTATCCCAATCTTTGTGGGCACTCTTTTCATACTTCTATTCTCTTCTCAAGGCATTCATCTTTTGCCTTTTTCTTTTCTCAACAATCTCCTTTACTGGCCATTTCACTTTCTTACTCATTGGCCAAACCCAATAATATCCTTGGTCTTGTTCTTCATACCATTGTTTTACCAACATCAAATCTCTCCTCAATGCTGCCAATTTTCTTTTAAATTCTTCATCTGTCATCCTTTTGCCTTCTTTTCTTTTGTCTCCTTTTGTTAGACTCTTTTCCTCCATTTGCTTCTGCATCCTTCTATCTTCTTTCATCTTTAGGCACCTCATCTAGCACATCTTCCTTTTTCTCTCTGCCTAGTCTTTTGGTGCTACACACCACACTCATAGCCCTAGCTAAGTTGCCTCCCTTCGGCAATCTACTCAGCACTCAAGACCAAACCTGGCTCTGATACCAATTTGATAGCACAGGGTCTCAAACATGCACAATGACCCACGCAAGACACAAGTGAGAAACAAGTCTCTGCCCATCTACAAGGGCTGTTAGATAACTTCTATCAATAAAGTGACAAGAACTTGGCAACAATATAACAAAACATTCAAGCAATGCAACAAGAGATTAAGAAATATTCTACAATCCTGATTTCCTACAGGAACCCATATCAACAAACTTTAGAAATAGACTACAAGATTTTATTCAATAGCCAAATTGGCTTTTTATTACAATATCAAAATTCTAGCAATAACATTAAAACTATTTGGCCTCTAGCCACATTTGATCTCCTTATTTCTCCTCATGTCGTTGTTCACCACCATTCTAATCGACCTCTTTAATATACTCTATGGCCATTCATAATGTTTCTTAGCCTCTCCCCTTGACCCATCGGCCTCTCTGGCTATACTACCTGCTCTCTCTAATGACTGTGGCCTTTTTCTGTTATCTCACAGCCTCTTCTCTATTCTATATGTTGCCTGCCAATTCTTTTCTTGGCCTATCGACCATTCTCTCACTCAATCTCTACATGGCCTATTCCTATGCATTGCCCTTCTCCTTCTCTATATGCAACCTTCATATGTCGCTACTTCTTCTATCTCACAATGGCCACTATGCAACCTCCTATCTTCTATTGCTCCTCTCACACCACTCGAGACTCCTGTATATAACTTACAACCTCTCCAATCTCTACGTGTGGCCTTTTCATTAAAATATGTGGCCTTTCTCTATTCTTGGCCTCCCTTATCGGCCTTCACCAACTGTCGCTTCTTCTTTCCCTTGAATCTATGGCCCTTCTATCTAGATTCATATGTGTGGCCTCTTATTTTGCAATACTCGTTGTTTCCTCCTAGTTATCAGCCTACTTGGCCTCTATATTCTTCTTCTGCTATCTCAACCTTTCGCGGCCTTCCATATTCCTCCCCTCATTATCAGTTCCTCCTCAATATCTATGGCCTTTTCTTGATTTTTGCTACCCACTACACATCAGCCTTCCTCATTTGACTGTCCTTGGCTATTTTTACCATCCTCATTAATTCTGACCACCTATCCTCCTCTATATTATTATCGGCCTACTCTTGTATCGGCCTTCTTTACTAATGCCTTTAGCCTTCATGCTGCCACCTCTCTTAATTAATCAGCCTATTTCTAGCTACCACCACTTAGTCTGCCTAATCTAAATCAGCCTTTCACTCCTGTATACGGACTTCTTTTATTACCTTCTAACGCTTTTCCTATTTTAGTCTCCTTATTTCCTTTTGCCACCTTTCCACTATCAGTCTTCATTAATATGGCTGTCACTTTCTCAAATTAGCCAACGACCCTTCACAAACCATTATCACTATTATCTCGCATTCTAAAATATAATAATTAAAAATGATTGTTCCTATCGCCGTGGTGACAGGAGCTTTGTTCCTCAACTTCTATCACTTGACCCACACACATCAAAACCAAAAATCTATTGTCAAAGACAATTTTCAAATTTAATCAGATGCCCCTGCATCAAACTCCCTAGGGACATAGATCATGTGCTCCGGCACATGGGTTCCTTTGCAAACTTCATCCAACCTTTCTTCCCCCTTTTCCATAACTTATCTTTCCCACATGCTTCCTTCTCCCAACATCTTTGTTCAGCACTATAGGCTGCTCTCTTGTGGCTGTTGACACTACTTACCATCCATCCACACACTCCACTTCTTATATCAAACAAATCATAATCAAATTGAAAAATAATAATAGCATCCAATGCATCCTCAATGCTTATCATACCTTCATCATATTGAACATGTTCAGTTGTTATATCTTCTAGCCATTCTTCCTTCATTGCCAACTGCTACAATACCAAATCAGCTTTAGCTTCATCCTTCACCATCAACTCTGCATCCTCTTCATGCTTTATTTTCACAACTATTACTGCATCCTCATCCTTATTCTTTTTTGTTGTCATACTCATGCTTACACCTTCAATCTTCTCATTCCATTCTTGCTCAATGGCTTCTAACATTCTCTATTACTGCTCCATCTTCTTGTTTACCTTCATTCTTCTTTTGCTTGTCCTCTTCCTTTGGAACTATGGTTGTTCCACTATCATCCTCTGCTCTCATGTTCAAAATAGCATCTTCAACACATACTTTTGGTGCCTTCTTTTTCCATATCATTCTTCTATTCTACTTTTCCTTTCTCCTCTCATGCTTGAATTTTTCACTTTGCCTTTGCATGCATTCTTGTCTTCTTAAATATTTATTCCTCCTTAACTCTTTTTAATCTAACATCCTCCTCATATTCTCCTCATCATTATACAAAACTGCATCATAAAAATTAGATTTATTTTCTCTTACCTTCCATACTCTTGGCTTTTCTTGCTGCCACTTCACTGTATGCTTCTTCTCTTTTCTTCCATCTTCTACTAGATTCATCTTGTTTCTAGTTCCTAGGGGTTTGTTCTCTTCTATCCGCTTCCAACTCATTTTCTTTTCTACAACATCCTTGTTTGCTGCTACTTGCTTCACTACCCATACTTTGCTACTAGACTGTCATCCTTTCTTTGCTACATTTGAACTTCTCTTTACTTGCTTTGTCTTCATCCTCCATTATTTTTCACTAAGCCTCCTTGCTGGCCAACTCAACCTTGCATCATACTTCCATTCCTTCATCTGCACATTTCTCTTTCTCTACACTTGCTTGTTAGCATAAACATAATCAAAAGTGTTCACTTCTCTACAACATTTTTCATCAGTCTTTTTACTTTGCCAACATGGCACTACATATCCATGATCTACACTCACATTCTCATTTTCTAAACTCTTTTTCTTATCCACTTGCCTACTCATCTTCTCATTTCTATATTCATGATTAAAAATGACAATTTTACCTCCATCTTTCTGTGCAAAGACTTGCTATCCCAATTTGCCTTCTCCTTCATCTCCTTGGCTTTTCATCTTCTCTTCTTTACAAGTATCTTGTGCTACGGCTACAATATCTTCACATGCATCATGAAACTCTATGGTTTACTCTTCATCTTGCTCATCAATCTAAACATCTTCAACATCCATCTCTTCTTTTTTAGGCACTTTGTCAGGTACCTCTGCTGCAAACTCTTCTTGGCATTCTGCTACCATCCATCTCTCCTCGTTCACATCTTCTACTCTTTCTTCAGGAGCCATTCATGCCCCAACTTTCATCATCTTCAAGGTCTCATCCTCGACCTCCTTCATCGCTCTCTTCATACTTGCATACAAATATGTAACATAATATTAGCAAATAAAATGAGAGACCACAATGTCTCTTTCAATGCCCCCCTCATGGACATTCTTCCTTCTTCACTTCTCTTCTTCTCATGTGCTACATGTGGCACCTTTTCCTCTTTCTCTTTTCTTATGTTCTCTTCAATAAGAACTCTCTTGACCTCTTCTGATCCACATTGCACCAATGGCAACTCTCTGCTATCCCAATCTTTGTGGGCACTCTTTTCATACTTCTATTCTCTTCTCAAGGCATTCATCTTTTGCCTTTTTCTTTTCTCAACAATCTCCTTTACTGGCCATTTCACTTTCTTACTCATTGGCCAAACCCAATAATATCCTTGGTCTTGTTCTTCATACCATTGTTTTACCAACATCAAATCTCTCCTCAATGCTGCCAATTTTCTTTTAAATTCTTCATCTGTCATCCTTTTGCCTTCTTTTCTTTTGTCTCCTTTTGTTAGACTCTTTTCCTCCATTTGCTTCTGCATCCTTCTATCTTCTTTCATCTTTAGGCACCTCATCTAGCACATCTTCCTTTTTCTCTCTGCCTAGTCTTTTGGTGCTACACACCACACTCATAGCCCTAGCTAAGTTGCCTCCCTTCGGCAATCTACTCAGCACTCAAGACCAAACCTGGCTCTGATACCAATTTGATAGCACAGGGTCTCAAACATGCACAATGACCCACGCAAGACACAAGTGAGAAACAAGTCTCTGCCCATCTACAAGGGCTGTTAGATAACTTCTATCAATAAAGTGACAAGAACTTGGCAACAATATAACAAAACATTCAAGCAATGCAACAAGAGATTAAGAAATATTCTACAATCCTGATTTCCTACAGGAACCCATATCAACAAACTTTAGAAATAGACTACAAGATTTTATTCAATAGCCAAATTGGCTTTTTATTACAATATCAAAATTCTAGCAATAACATTAAAACTATTTGGCCTCTAGCCACATTTGATCTCCTTATTTCTCCTCATGTCGTTGTTCACCACCATTCTAATCGACCTCTTTAATATACTCTATGGCCATTCATAATGTTTCTTAGCCTCTCCCCTTGACCCATCGGCCTCTCTGGCTATACTACCTGCTCTCTCTAATGACTGTGGCCTTTTTCTGTTATCTCACAGCCTCTTCTCTATTCTATATGTTGCCTGCCAATTCTTTTCTTGGCCTATCGACCATTCTCTCACTCAATCTCTACATGGCCTATTCCTATGCATTGCCCTTCTCCTTCTCTATATGCAACCTTCATATGTCGCTACTTCTTCTATCTCACAATGGCCACTATGCAACCTCCTATCTTCTATTGCTCCTCTCACACCACTCGAGACTCCTGTATATAACTTACAACCTCTCCAATCTCTACGTGTGGCCTTTTCATTAAAATATGTGGCCTTTCTCTATTCTTGGCCTCCCTTATCGGCCTTCACCAACTGTCGCTTCTTCTTTCCCTTGAATCTATGGCCCTTCTATCTAGATTCATATGTGTGGCCTCTTATTTTGCAATACTCGTTGTTTCCTCCTAGTTATCAGCCTACTTGGCCTCTATATTCTTCTTCTGCTATCTCAACCTTTCGCGGCCTTCCATATTCCTCCCCTCATTATCAGTTCCTCCTTAATATCTATGGCCTTTTCTTGATTTTTGCTACCCACTACACATCAGCCTTCCTCATTTGACTGTCCTTGGCTATTTTTACCATCCTCATTAATTCTGACCACCTATCCTCCTCTATATTATTATCGGCCTACTCTTGTATCGGCCTTCTTTACTAATGCCTTTAGCCTTCATGCTGCCACCTCTCTTAATTAATCAGCCTATTTCTAGCTACCACCACTTAGTCTGCCTAATCTAAATCAGCCTTTCACTCCTGTATACGGACTTCTTTTATTACCTTCTAACGCTTTTCCTATTTTAGTCTCCTTATTTCCTTTTGCCACCTTTCCACTATCAGTCTTCATTAATATGGCTGTCACTTTCTCAAATTAGCCAACGACCCTTCACGTACCATTATCACTATTATCCCACATTCTAAAATATAATAATTAAACATTATTGTTCATGTTGCCACGACGACAGGAGCTTTGTTCCTCAGCTTCTGTCACTCGACCCACACATATCAAACCAAAAATTGATTGTCAAAGACAATTTTCAAATTTAATCAGATGCCCTTGCATTAGGCTATAATGAAAAGCAAAAGATTGGGTGTCAGATTCAATTGATAATACACCCATTACAATCGTAAGAACTTATTTAAGTTCAAAAAATCATCTACTCCTTTCAAAAACACTACATGCCTTTAACACAAAAGAATCTCTCCTTTTTAATGTGCCTAATTTAAAATTAATATCTCTTATTTAAATCTTAAAAGTAATACCTCTTTACACATCTATTTTCCACGCAGTCACTTTGGCAGTACAATCCACTCTTGGCTGAGTTCAAACTCATATAACTTCAATGGTTAACTTGAAAGTTTACTAATACACTGGGAAGCACTGACAAATTATCATTTTATAGAGTACGTTGTCTCATTCTTTCAAACAAACTATCGCACATGTCTCTCTACTAGAAACAACATTAGTAAACAATTCTACACAACAACAATATAAGAGGAAAAACAAATGACATTAAAATGCCTGACGCCTAATCAAATCCATTCTCTATCCATGCCTTTACACTCAGTGAATAGATTGGAAAAGATTGTTATAGATGACACAATTATCTCCTACTTGGGGATAAACTAAGAACAAAAATGGAAAATACTGTGTGGATGGTGTGGAATAAAAGCAAACTAGAGATCTGTGGGAAATAATTAAAAGCAGCAAAGATACATGGTAACAATTAATCATGAACTAGAATACCCAGTAATCTTCCTTGAGGAGAAACCCTAGACACAGCCAACAGTATATTTTGTAGAACTAGAATTATAAACAAAACGGAGGATGATAGAAAATAACCTAGAAATACACATAGTTATTGACATTATAAAAATATTGGAATGCCTTCTTACTGCAAACATCTTCTTCCCAGATTGTATCACGTTTCATACAGGCACATGATCATATTGCTCTTATACCATTTGCAGAAAATATCATGTTTATTCAATATCTTAAATGCAGATACAACACACACTTATATATAGTGTGGAGGAGTAAAAGAGGAGTTGAAGAGACAGAGCAACTATAACCAACGTAGAGAGCAATTTATAGAGCAGTTATAACCAATGTAACCACTAGTAGTTACAACAATGTAATATTGTATTACGCTAACATGGTGTAGCAATCACATGATAGGAAATAGAGAATTGTTTGAAAGCATGGATACTAAAGTCAAAACAGAAGTAAATTTGGGCAATAATGATATAGTGGTAGTCATGGATAAAGGTGCAATTAATGTGGTAACAAATCATGGTAAGAGTTCTATTCCTGTTGTTTACTTTGTACCTGGATTGAAGCATAATCTTATAAGTATTGGTCAACTTGTTCAAAATGGTTACAAAATCATTTTTGAGAATAATGTTTGCACTATAATTGATAGACCTCCTAGTAACATGGTAATTCCAAGGGTTCAAATGACAAATCTATAGGATGTTTCCACTAAGGATGAGGAGTGAAAACATAGGAGGATTTGAAGCAAATTTCAAGGCAACTTGTCAAGATCAAGCATGGGTATGGTATTTGAGCTATGGTCATCTTAATTTCAGAGGATTATGTTTGTTGCAATAGAACAAAATGGTAAAAGGATTACCAATATTTCAAGAACCAACAAGTTCATGTGATAGTTGTATTTTGGTAAAGCAACATAAAGAAAGTTTTCCAAAGGGAATGTCATATAGAGAATGTGTGCCTTTAGAACTTGTGCATATAGATTCATGTGGTCCAATTGAAATGCCATCATTAGGGGCTGCTTCTACTTTCTAACTTTCATTGATGATTAAACTAGGAAGACATGGGTTTACTTTCTAAAGTATAAATCTGAAGCATTTGGAAAAATCAAGGAATTCAAAGCATTGGTTGAAAAATAGAGTGGCCTATTCATCAAGGTATTGAGATATGATAGATGAGGTGAATACAAATCAAATGAGTTCTTAGACTTTTGCAAGTTCCATGGGATAAAGAAACAATTTACTACAAGTTATACACCTCAGTAGAATGGTGTCGTGGAAAGAAAAAATAGAACAATAATGGAGATGACAAGAAGCATGTTGAAATGTAATAATCTACCTAATGAATATTGGGCTGAAGTAGTAACTTGTGTGGTATACATTTTGAATAGGTGTCCAACAAAGAGTGTGAAAGACAAGATTCATAAACAAGTATGGAGTGGTGAGTATCATAGTGTATCACATTTCAGAATTTTTGGTTGTGTTGCATTTGCATTTGTGCCAAAGGAAACGAGAAGCAAGGTGGATGATAGAGGTGAGAAGTACATCCTTATTGGTTATTGTGAACATTCAAAAGATTACAAGTGGTTCAATCCTATCACCAAGAAGGTTATTATAAGTATGGATGTTGTGTTTAAAGAAGAATCTTGGGATGGTAGGGTAAAAACAAGAAGATGAGTCCACTTCTCGTGGAAGTTTTTGACATAGCCAAAAATGTGAAATTAGGAAAAGTGAAATGGAATCCCACTTTTTATGAAACGGGATCCCATTTTTCTTCAGGACCCCAAACCAAAAATGGGATAGAAACGAGATCCTGTTGTAGAAATGGGATCCCGTTCTAGCAATGGGATCCCATTTCATAAAGGGATAATATATTTTAAAAAACAAAACGAGATCCCGTTTCATAAAATTTGAATTTTTGGCCCAGTTTTTTCTATGGATTTTAGGTCAGAAAAAAGGCTTGGGGAGCCAACCCTTAGCTTTGTACCTACTTTGACCTACAACTTGAAGGTCATGTAAGCGTGACAAGAAAATAGTGATTTTCGACATGTGATAGGTAAATTTTGCATGCAAATAATAAATGCAAGCAAAGGAAAAACAATATAATGTACCTCCCTTTGCATAAACAAATTTGCCTTCACCAATCAAGCTTATTGAAGTGCGCCCTACTTCAATTGATTGCTCTTTTTTCTTTGATTATTATGGATTACTCAATTAAATAGCATAACGTTGTTATGTGAGGATGGTGAGATCTAGATTGATTTATGCAAAGTAATGTTGTATGAAGATTGGAGAGGATTAACACGGACAATGAGGTTTAATTTATAGACTCTCAAGGATGAAGATCAATAGTTGTGGATGATTTGAGAGATCAATGGATAAGAATAGTTGAGAGGATGTGCATGAATGAGAGAGGGACAAGTGGCCTTGCCCTCTCATGCATCAGGGGAGTTAACAAATCTAATTGAAGAGTTGACTGAGTTGATTGCTTAGTGAACTCAATTGATTGACTAGTCTACTGAATTGATTGAGTAGTTAACTGAGTTGATTGACTAGATGACTGAATTGACTAACATGTTAACTAACTTGATTGATTTAGTTAACTAATTTGTTTGATTAGTTATCTATAAGGACCCAACTCATCCTAAATCAAATAACACTAAACTCTAAATTCAAAAAATACCGAGGGATAAAATTTTTGATCTGGCAGATGTAGGAAATATAAAATTCTCCTAAGAAGTGCTTAATGCATGATATAGAAATGCGATGAAACTTGAATTTAGTTTCCTAGAATCATCAATTTCTTAAAAGATCACTAATTTTCAATCTAGTGAAGAGAGAGTACATTACGAGGGAAGGTACATTATGTAAGATAACCTAGAAGAACAACGGATAAGTTCATACCTTGAGTCATGCATTACATTTTGCATTCATTTTCGATAGCTTGCTTCCCCTCTGGTAACTATATCCTTATCATCTACACAAAATTAACTTAACAATCTCATGTTAACACAACTCAGTAATCACTACTCAGAGAATTAAGATCACGATGCTAATTGTAGGACTCCCTACATCCAGGGGACCTGAGTACTGGGGGCATCCTTCACCGTCCAGACTGCCTACATACCCTGTATCCATGGGATCAAGGCCCCCTCCTTAGGATGTGACTAACATAGGGAATGCGAACATGTAGTTCTATTTTGCACTATGTTTGGTGTAATTGTGAGCGAGTACCCAGCCCTTTCTAGGGTTATTCCCTGCCCCAGAGAGTTCTTCGTTGGCTGCCACCCACTCGGTGAAACAGGGACGGATGTTAGTCCACTACCACAAACACTTAAGAGGTGTTTGTCAGTTACTCCTAGTGTGGAGGAATCCCTATAAGGTGTCGACCCATGAAATCTAGCTTACTTTCCCAAGCCAAATTAGGTAATTTTCATGACTAAGTCTGTTGTTGATTCCCTAGTACTTTCACCACGATCTGCGAGGGCGAGGTGAAAGCACATGATAGAAAGCGTTTCTAGATCGGCCTAGTTACCCTTTTTGACATTTTATATGTCCTCCCCAATCTATACACACGTGTTAATAAGCCTCATTTTCTGTTAGTAGCTTGAAGTGTTTTCCAAATGAGCATCATGGTAATCATTATGTCAATAGACTCATCCTCTCTTTTTACTTAAATCTTTTTAATGAGATATTCGAGGAGATTTTCCATTCCTATGGATTTAACTTCGACATGTTCCTTATTACCCCCCGACAATTTAGAGGGACGGTGCCCAGACGTCGTTGTTGTAGCTATGTTAGGCGTGAGGTACTTGGTTCAACGCGACGACATTACCCGTAAATGTGACAGAGAGGTACCGTAAATACCGAACACTGTGATTTGTTTGAGTTTGGACATTTATTTAAAGGTTTACCTAGCTAAGTAGAAAAGTAAAACTTGCATCAAAACTAATAAATAAATTGATAAAGGAAAGATACGTCATTGAATCTTGATGCAAGCCAAGTATAGGAAATATACTTGATCAATTCTTTTATGCAAATGAATAGGACTATAAATGATACAATCAATGTAATCAATTCATAACTGCACATAATATAAACTAGAAAAGATATTCTATCAATAATGCATATAAAGATTCAGTCTTAAGAAAAACAAGGGACTCTTATTTTATCATACAAGTAAATAATTTCTTACAACTTCTTGCATGATCTTACTAACTTACTTTTAAATGAGAATCGAAAAGGACATAATAAAAAGTTGTAAATTAAGACAATTATCCCAACAAGAGGTTTACTTGATACTCCCTAAATAGGTTTATACGTTAACAAAACTAACTAACCTTCATTGTTAATAGACTTTCACCAATCATTAAGTACTTTATATTCTAACATCATTATTAGAAATATCATTTTACGATTGAAGTACTTATAACTCACAAGACAACTATACTACATGAATGATCAACCTTTAATATATTTATGATTTATGCATTCATAATAATACTGTTCTTTAATTAATTCAAAAAGCATGAGGTGTTGAAGGATACTTGATCAATTAAATACATAATGATCTATTCTAATACTATTGAAGGATTTCCTCATTTACATATTTTCCAAATCATCCTATCCATGTATTCTTTTGCATATATATCCATATTTTTAACAATTCTCTTTATTGAATTTTACTTATCTTTCATCGTCTTATTCCTTCCTAATCGTATACTATAACCCCCTTATGTTTACTGTTATAGGATAATCATTTATTTACTTCACTTATTCTAAATTTATTTCTACTTTATAATTTACTTCTTATGTTTTATCTTTACTCACATCTTATTATATTTCATTATCACTCTATTACTCATTTATACACTTTCTCTTTCACACACCTTCCATATTAATTTATTCATCAATTTTCTCTTGTTTTTACATTCTCCACTTTCTTACTTCACACATATAACATCTCTCCTTACATTATATCACTATCTCTTTCATACTTCATAATTTAAGGCATTCCTACACACCTTCACTTACATCTACAA
Source organism: Cunninghamia lanceolata (assembly GCA_027924645.1). Classification (NCBI taxonomy): domain Eukaryota; kingdom Viridiplantae; phylum Streptophyta; class Pinopsida; order Cupressales; family Cupressaceae; genus Cunninghamia; species Cunninghamia lanceolata. The sequence continues at coordinate 2,627,502 of BSBN01000334.1, read as the reverse complement.
ATTATTATTACATATCTATACCCATCTTATAATCCTCGTTTGTTATACGCCCTCCCATACTTTCATTTATTTATCATCACACTTCTATCTCTATTACCATACATCCCAATTATTCTCCCTTCATTTCCTTCTTATTATTTAATAATTCTTCATTCACACCATTTCATTTATACACCATTTTGAATACTAATTTTTCTAACTCTCTTTTTTATTTTCCTTAATTTACTTAATCATCTCATTTTCTCAATCTCCACCTTTATTATAATATGCATCTACTTATACATCCTCAACACTTAATCTACTTCACCCACCTCTCAATTTCCACACTACTCTGCTCATTACCTCAAATTTCATTAATCCTCCACATATTACTCCACATATCCTACCTTTTACCATCCCTATACATTTTTTTTTTCTATTATTTATTAATATTAACTCTATTATTCCATACACTATCCATTATGTACATTTCTACCACATTTAATTCTTATTCAATTTTATAATTATGTAGTTTACTAACCTTAATAATAAATATTACACAATTTAATAGTTTATGAATATTGTCAATTGTTTTTACTATTTAATTGTTGAACCTTAATGTTGGTATGTTTATAATTCATTGCAATAAGTAGCATAAATACCCATTTCCTGTGTTTGATGATTCAAGATTTAAAAAAAAAAGAAAAGAAGCTTTCACACCTCAAAATTAAAGTTTGATAGAACAACATATAATGTGAAGCAATTTGTCATTACTAGATATTTTCTATACACACCAAAATAATGATAATGAATTCTCAACCCTACTTACCATTTATCACACTTAGATTCAAATGGTGATGATGTAAGAAAGTAAATACTTTTTAGTTATTTTATTGTATTTTTACTTTACTTTTCTTTATTTTTCCCTCATCTTTAATGGAGTGTGACAAAAATAGTAAGCAAACTTACAAAGTAAACTCACATTTTCTCAATTAAAAAATAAAAACACTCCTTCAAGCTTATTTGTCATGGAAAAGGAACTTTTCGTTGAAGCAACTGCATGACATTTCCACGGCCAACAGAGTTTAATGAGTTGTAAATATATATGTGAAAAGTAGAAGCACAAACATGGCATGTGAACCGTTTGACAAAATGACTAAAAGAAATGCGATTTCATGGAATTTCATGATAGCAGGATATGGTCAAAATGGGTTTGTTGAATAGACTTTTAAAAAAAAAAGTCAAATAAATGCAATGGGCAGGCGTATAACCAAATTCCAAACATTTTCTTGACGTCCTCCCTGCCTGCGCACCAAAGGAAGTTGTGGAACAGGGTGTGGACATCCATCCAAGCATAAAGGAAGGGGCAATTTTTGTCAGATGTAATTTCTGGCAGGCAACGTACAAAATGAAGAAGCACAGACAAGGCACGTCCACTGTTTAATAGAATCTCTCAAACAAATGTCATCACGTGGAATGCAATGATTGCAGGTTTGACACAAAATTGCCAGCGCCCTCCCTACCCTTGCCAGAATGGAAGATTTTGAACAGGGTATGGACAATTTGCTGAAAAGGCTTTTAGAAACATTCAAGCAATTGCAATCGCCAAGCGTAAAGCCAGATTTCTCAATCTTTTAAATGGGCATTCAGGAACAGGGTATGGCTGTCTATCAAAGTATAAGGGTAAGAGGATTTTTTTTCGGTCAGATGTTAGAGTTGCAAGGGCAAGGGTAACATAGCACATGAATTGTTTGACAGAATGCCTCCAAGAGACTGAGCAGCAGGGGTGGCCTTCCCTTGGCCTCCCACGCTGAGTGGGAAGGCCCACATGAAGCACTACGTTCAAATCACCAAGTCTCTCAAACAAACATATCCACAGACACTGGAGATGCAAGAAGAGTTAGAGAAACTGGCTTGGAAAAATGAAGGCAGCATGATAATTTCCAGATTCAAGCTATTTACTTAATGCTGTGGAAGAGGGGGAAAACTAATTATTCTCTGCCATCGTAGTGAAAAATTTGCAATTTCATTTGATTTATTAATATGCCTTATAGATATGCCTTATAGAGCAACTATTAACTCTTTTAATAGAAATCTAACTAGTGAAATAATACAATAACACAAAATAAGCCTAATACTAAACTGGGGAAGAAAAATTAATAATCATACAAGAAACAAAATTATGGGAGGAAGGGATTCTCTTACAGAATGCTCCAGCCATGCTTCTAAAACCCAAGTGTGTGTCTTCCCTTTGATTTCTCCCTCATATTTAAAGAAAACTCAACCCTTGTTGAGAACCATATTTTCCAACACATGTTGGAAAATCTGATAGACTTTGGAGTCAAGTCTTCTTAATTTATTGCCCTCTCCCTTCATTTTCCAACTTGTCATTTAATTTTGTGGAAAAGGACTTTCCAATTTTTCCAATAGTCATAAATTTTTAGGAGAAAATTCCCATTTCATAAATTTGAGCCTTGACTTGAGAATGAGGGGGGGAAGTTCCTCATTTATTGCTCTTTTCTAGAAGTGTCCCCTCATTTATTTTTAGAATTGTTCATTATTTTGTTCTTTTAAATGAGACTTTATTTATTTATTTATTTAATTTATTGGTTTTTATATTATTACAATTGTATTCCAATTTGAATTCAAAATTCAAATGTGGGTTGTGACATCCTTCTCCCCTAAATTTATGCATCGTCCCGATGCATATTAGAAATAAGGTCAAAACATATACATATAAGTCCATAGAAAGAAGTATTTTTTACTGCTTGCCTACCTTCATAGTCCATCCTACAACAAAGTAGTCTACCATAGAGTACCATCTAAGTATAATTGTTTGCATCATCTAAACATCATTGAAGTTATAGTTTGTAATTAAAATTCTACTAGGTTCCAAAATGATAAAGTATCCATATGACATTGTGAGTTTAAGAAACATCTTTAACTTTTCAAACTTTATCGAGCATATCCTTGTAGCTTGTCCTCGAGTCCGGAATGTTGAATGTTCATTTGAATTGTCCTGTGTCTAGAATAAACACTTGTAGAGGTTGGTAGACATATAAGGATATGATGTTAATCAAGGTGTTGTTTAGTCATGGTTCTATGTTCGTCATGTTGGTATTCATGAATTCATCACAAAGTACTTGTTTTATCAACGTAAGTTAAAGTAATAAATGATCATAAGTTACCAAAGACACTATTTTTAAATAATTACTTCATCATGTAAGCAACTCCCTTATAATTATCTTTAGAAATCTTTTAAATACAACAATATGTGAATAAATGTATAAAATTTGAAGGAATAAATCTATCTTGCAAGAGTGTCATCATTAAGCACCTTATTATCATAACTAGCTAAGATAACTTTTTCATGATTTATATCATGGAATGGAGTCATCTAACGTGTGTCATTCTACCTGTGAACTGATTAAGGTAAAACATCTCCTATGCTCATGGATTTGTTATGGGAATGGTGTATTCAAAAGTATTCAAAATGGATTCAATGTCAAGGGGTCAAATTGTTGCGCAAAATAACAAAAAAATTATTACTTTCTAACGTCTCTTCAAAAGATTCCTTTCTATATAAGAAGGCTCTTACCTTAGTCTGTCATCAAGATATGTACACTTGCTCCTCACTTTGGTTCCTGACTATTTTTTTTTTCTTGTCCTAGAGAGTAAAATATTCATATATATAATCAATCCTATCCAAAGTCGCCTTTCTTTATACTGAGTTATCTTCCCAATCCACCTTCAAGCTAGTTTTTCTCCTGCATAAGAGAGTCACATTTATTGTTCTCCTTTCCTTTCGATCATTCAAGGTCCAATTGTCAGATCTTATTATTCATATCCTTAACCTCCTTTGTTGTTATTACAATGCTTGCAATTCATGTTAAAATTCCATTATCAAAGATAAATCAACTTTCCAAGTGCGGTAAATAGAAATTTAGGTTCATAGATTCTCCCTTGGTAATCCATCATTATCAAAAAAGAAAATTTACTCCAACATGTGCTAGAATCCAAGAGTAATAATGCACCACTGTAGATTAGAAAAATTATATTCTTTTAGTCAATCTGAGTACTCAGGAAATAGCCAATCCATGCTAAAGTGTCCAAAACAAGACATACTGAAATAAAGCCAACTGGGCTCTTCTATCCTTTAGGCAAACTGGTAAATGCAGTTCAGTCACACTGTCTTCTTCACTTTCATCTTCTAAAGAAACTTTTGTAACATCACGAAATATCACAAGGTTTAGGCTTAGATTTCAAGTTTTCATTTTCTTTTCATGCTACAAGTGACTTCTCCAACTAATTAACATGTTCTTTGAATCCTGTTACTGTTCTCCCTTTTCAATTCTTTCAAACCGTCTTTTGTTCCTCTCTTTGTTTCAAACAACTTTGAATTACACCTTTTGATTTTGCATAATTCTCTAAAATAATGGCCAAGTGGCCTACACTGGTCAAACAGATCAAATCTTTATCCAATAGGAAAACACAACAGCCACCCGGGCTAAATAGGACAGGAATCATTATGCTCTAGCCAGAGACTTCTGACTCCCTCGAGATCAATACGAGTCCATGAGTCACTTCTTGGAGACCACAGTACCTACCCAATAACTGTGCTGAGGATGTCAACCAGGGATACACAATATCAACTTGTACACACCTCAGTTTTTGACAAAGTCAGGTACAAGTAATCCACCCGGGGGATTCTTCTGAGTACCAATGACTTCCATTATTCTGATATCATATAAACATTATACAGATCAACACTCAAGTGAAAGGTAACAATTCTAACGATCATGCATGCTGATTTATCAAAAACTTCTTCCAAACTTTCCATCCATCTCTCTTCGCGACTGTCACATCAATTAGTGCCACCTTAGGGCTTGTTATCTAAAAGTAGTGATAGCATCCTAAAATTGAGAGTAGCATCCAAGAATAGGAGTCCATGAATGTCATCAATTTCTCAAAAGTCGATAGCTGTCTCTAGTACTCATCAGATCGTCTCACCTCCAAGGAACCCAATATCATTGATTTCGTAGTGCCAAGTAACCGAGAAATAAAGATGGTTTTCAGGGCCCTCTCAAGAACCCCTCCACATGTTTCCTAATACCTTGCATTTATTTAAGGTGTTATCCTCCAAGAGGGAGGTATGCAACGAACAGACACATAGATCTAGGGGGATGGATGGATTATGACTGTTCCATACCAGTCCCATCTGCAACCCCATCCTCACAATAGAATTTCCCCAAGTCACCTACTCCCCCATACAACCTGCCAGGGCCCTACCTATATATGGCAGTTTTATAGAAGTCACATTACTCCATACATGCCGACAGTTGTAAAATAGAAATGCCTCAAAACAAGAAGGATTAAGTGAAATAAGTCCATCAAAATACATTAAAATAAAACAAGCCAAGAAGAAGTGAAGATCAAAAATAGAAACTATTGCAACATCCCAAGTTCAACAAAGAACAAGTCCTTGAGGCAAAAGGACCATAAAAAATAAAATAAAACACGGCGGCTTAACACTTAAGTAAAATCTTTAACACAAGAATAAATAATGCAACAATCTCATAAAATTTGCATATTACAATCACCATGTAGCCTTACAATAAGACCGCCTAAGGGGAGTACAGAAACTGGGTGGACTTCTATCACTCAAATAGCTAAATCGTACAGTGGTCTCAAACCACATAGAGAACAATGAAACACAACCTAAAACAACCAAATAGCTAAATGTCACATTAAGCATTCCCCACACAACTTGAAACAACCTTATTATACTTTTATATCAAAAATCCACACGAATAGTGACATGCCCCTATACAACCCAGGGCATGCCATTGTAAAAAGATTACGATATGCCACAAGAGGAATTAGCCCCAGAATATGATGTCCACCTCACAAGTCTTATGACTATCATGTACCCAACTATTGTTGTCTCATTACACATACCATTACTGTCATTAAGTCATCCACCTTTCCCTCTAGGGAGGGTTTACTTACGACCTTATCATTTCCTTTTCATGTTTCTATCCATGTTTATCATTAACTGGATGATCATTAGATCATAAGAGGGGGAATACTATTAGCCTTATGTCTTGATGCTTACCATGCTTTAGGTTAGCGGACCTTTAGGCCTAGTGTCTGAAACAAAAGCTCTGATACCACATGTAAGGACCCGACTCATCCTAAATCAAATAACACTAAACTCTAAATTCAAAAAATATTGAGGGATAAAATTTTTGATCTGGCAGATGTAGGAAATATGAAATTCTCCTAAGAAGTGCTTAATGCATGATATAGAAATGCGATGAAACTTGAATTTAGTTTCCTAGAATCATCAAGTTCTTAAAAGATCACTAATTTTAAATCTAGTGAAGAGAGAGTACATTACGAGGGAAGGTACATTATGTAAGATAACCTAGAAGAACAACAGATCAGTTCATACCTTGAGTCATGCATTACATTCTGCATTCATTTTCAATAGCTTGCTTCCCCTCTGGTAACTATATCCTTATCATCTACACAAAATTAACTTAACAATCTCATGTTAACACTACTCAGAGAATTAAGATCACGATGCTAATTATAGGACTCCCTACATCCAGGGGACCTGAGTACTGGGGGCATCCTTTGCCATCTAGACTGCCTACATACCCTGTATCCACGGGATCAAGGCCCCCTCCTTAGGATGTGACTAACGCAGGGAATGCGAACATGTAGTTCTATTTTGCACTATGTTTGGTGTAACTCTGAGCGGGTACCCAGCCCTTTCTAGGGTTATTCCCTGCCCCAGATAGTTCTTTGTCGGCTACCACCCACTCGATGAAACAGGGACGGAAGTTAGTCCACTACCATAGACATTTAAGAGGTGTTTGTTAGTTAGTCCTAGTGTGGAGGAATCCCTATAAGGTGTTGACCCATGAAATCTAGCTTACTTTCCCAAGCCAAATTAGGTAATTTTCATGACTAAGTCCGTTGCTGATTCCCTAGTACTTTCACCACAATCTGCGAGGGCGAGGTGAAAGCACATGATAGAAAGCATTTCTAGATCGGCCTAGTTACCCTTTTTAACATTTCATATGTCCTCCCTGATCTATACGCACATGTTAATAAGCCTCATTTTCTATTAGTAGCTTGAAGTGTTTTCCAAATGAGCATCATGGTAATCATTATGTCAATAGACTCATCCTCTCTTTTTACTTAAATCTTTTTAATGAGATATCCAAGGAGATTTTCCCGTCCTGCGGATTTAACTTCGACATGTTCCTTATTACTCCTCAACGATTTAGAGGGACGGTGACCAGACGTCGTTGTTGCAGCTATGTTAGGCATGAGGTACTTGGTTCAACGCGACAACATTACCCGTAAACGTGACACAGAGGTACCGTAAATACTGAACACTGTGATTTGTTTGAGTTTGGACATTTATTTAAAGGTTTACCTAGATAAGTAGAAAAGTAAAACTTGCATCAAAACTAATAAATAAATTGATAAAGGAAAGATACGTCATTGAATCTTGATGCAAGCCAAGTATAGGAAATATACTTGATCAATTCTTTTATGCAAATGAATAGGACTATAAATGATACAATCAATGTAATCAATTCATAACTGCACATAATATAAACTAGAAAAGATATTCTATCAATAATGCATATAAAGATTCAGTCTTAAGAAAAACAAGGGACTCTTATTTTATCATACAAGTAAATAATTTCTTACAACTTCTTGCATGATCTTACTAACTTACTTTTAAATGAGAATCGAAAAGGACTTAATAAAAAGTTGTAAATTAAGACAATTATCCCAACAAGAGATTTACTTGATACTCCCTAAATAGGTTTATACATTAACAAAACTAACTAACCTTCATTGTTAATAGACTTTCACCAATCATTAAGTACTTTATATTCTAACATCATTATTAGAAATATCATTTTACGATTGAACTACTTATAACTCACAAGACAACTATACTACATGAATGATCAACCTTTAATATATTTATGATTTATGCATTCATAATAATACTATTCTTTAATTAATTCAAAAAGCATGAGGTGTTGAAGGATACTTGATCAATTAAATACATAATGATCTATTCTAATACTATTGAAGGATTTCCTCATTTACATATTTTCCAAATCATCCTATCCATGTATTCTTTTGCATATATATCCATATTTTTAACAATTCTCTTTATTGAATTTTACTTATCTTTCATCATCTTATTCCTTCCTAATCATATACTATAACCCCCTTATGTTTACTGTTATAGGATACTCATTTATTTACTTCACTTATTCTAAATTTATTTCTACTTTATAATTTACTTCTTATGTTTTATCTTTACTCACATCTTATTATATTTCATTATCACTCTATTACTCATTTATACACTTTCTCTTTCACACACCTTCCATATTAATTTATTCATCAATTTTCTCTTGTTTTTACATTCTCCACTTTCTTACTTCACACATATAACATCTCTCCTTACATTATATCACTATCTCTTTCATACTTCATAATTTAAGGCATTCCTACACACCTTCACTTACATCTACAAATTATTATTACATATCTATACCCATCTTATAATCCTCGTTTGTTATACGCCCTCCCATACTTTCATTTATTTATCATCACACTTCTATCTCTATTACCATACATCCCAATTATTCTCCCTTCATTTCCTTCTTATTATTTAATAATTCTTCATTCACACCATTTCATTTATACACCATTTTGAATACTAATTTTTCTAACTCTCTTTTTTATTTTCCTTAATTTACTTAATCATCTCATTTTCTCAATCTCCACCTTTATTATAATATGCATCTACTTATACATCCTCAACACTTAATCTACTTCACCCACCTCTCAATTTCCACACTACTCTGCTCATTACCTCAAATTTCATTAATCCTCCACATATCCTACCTTTTACCATCCCTATACATTTTTTTTTTCTATTATTTATTAATATTAACTCTATTATTCCATACACTATCCATTATGTACATTTCTACCACATTTAATTCTTATTCAATTTTATTAATCACATTTGATTATGTAGTTTACTAACCTTAATAATAAATATTACATAATTTAATAGTTTATGAATATTGTCAATTGTTTTTACTATTTAATTGTTGAACCTTAATGTTGGTATGTTTATAATTCATTGCAATAAGTAGCATAAATACCCATTTCCTGTGTTTGATGATTCAAGATTTTTTTAAAAAAAGAAAAGAAGCTTTCACACCTCAAAATTAAAGTTTGATAGAACAACATATAATGTGGAGCAATTTGTCATTACTAGATATTTTCTATACACACCAAAATAATGATAATGAATTCTCAACCCTACTTACCATTTATCACACTTAGATTCAAATGGTGATGATGTAAGAAAGTAAATACTTTTTAGTTATTTTATTGTATTTTTACTTTACTTTTCTTTATTTTTCCCTCATCTTTAATGGAGTGTGACAAAAATAGTAAGCAAACTTACAAAGTAAACTCACATTTTCTCAATTAAAAAATAAAAACACTCCTTCAAGCTTATTTGTCATGGCAAAGGAACTTTTCGTTGAAGCAACTGCATGACATTTCCATGGCCAACGGAGTTTAATGAGTTGTAAATATATATGTGAAAAGTGGAAGCACAGACATGGCATGTGAACCGTTTGACAAAATGACTAAAAGAAATGCGATTTCATGGAATTTCATGATAGCAGGATATGGTCAAAATGGGTTTGTTGAATAGACTTTTAAAAAAAAAAGTCAAATAAATGCAATGGGCAGGCATATAACCAAATTCCAAACATTTACTGACGTCCTCCCTGCCTGCACACCAAAGGAAGTTGTGGAACAGGGTGTGGACATCCGTCCAAGCATAAAGGAAGGGGCGATTTTTTTCAAATGTAATTTCTGGCAGGCAACGTGCAAAATGAAGAAGCACAGACAAGGCATGTCCATTGTTTAATAGAATCTCTCAAACAAATGTCATCACGTGGAATGCAATGATTGCAAGTTTGACACAAAATTGCCAGCGCCCTCCCTACCCTTGCCAGAATGGAAGATTTTGAACAGGGTATGGACAATTTGCTGAAAAGGCTTTTAGAAACATTCAAGCAATTGCAATTGCCAAGCATAAAGCCAGATTTCTCAATCTTTTAAATAGGCGTTCAGGAACAGGGTATGGCCGTCTATCAAAGTATAAGGGTAAGAGGATTTTTTTCGGTCAGATGTTAGAGTTGCAAGGGCGAGGGTAACATAGCACATGAATTGTTTGACAGAATGCCTCCAAGAGACTGAGCAGCAGGGGTGGCCTTCCCTTGGCCTCCCACGCTGAGTGGGAAGGCCCACATGAAGCACTACGTTCAAATCACCAAGTCTCTCAAACAAACATATCCACAGACACTGGAGATGCAAGAAGAGTTAGATACATTGGCTTGGAAAAATGAAGGCAGCATGATAATTTCCAGATTCAAGCTATTTACTTAATGCTGTGGAAGAGGGGGAAAACTAATTATTCTCTGCCATCGTAGTGAAAAATTTGCAATTTCATTTGATTTATTAATATGCCTTATAGATATGCCTTATAGAGCAACTATTAACTCTTTTAACAGAAATCTAACTAGTGAAATAATACAATAACACAAAATAAGCCTAATACTAAATTGGGGAAGAAAAATTAATAATCATACAAGAAACAAAATTATGGGAGGAAGGGATTCTCTTACAGAATGCTCCAGCCATGTTTCTAAAACCCAAGTGTGTGTCTTCCCTTTGATTTCTCCCTCATATTTATAGAAAACTCAACCCTTGTTGAGAACAATATTTTCCAACACATGTTGGAAAATCTGATAGACTTTGGAGTCAAGTCTTCTTAATTTATTGCCCTCTCCCTTCATTTTCCAACTTGTCATTTAATTTTGTGGAAAAGGACTTTCCAATTTTTCCAATAGTCATAAATTTTTAGGAGAAAATTCCCATTTCATAAATTTGAGCCTTGACTTGAGAATGAGGGGGGGAAGTTCCTCATTTATTGCTCTTTTCTAGAAGTGTCCCCTCATTTATTTTTAGAATTGTTCATTATTTTGTTCTTTTAAATGAGACTATATTTATTTATTTATTTAATTTATTAGTTTTTATATTATTACAATTGTATTCCAATTTGAATTCAAAATTCAAATGTGGGTTGTGACATTATCTAAATTGATTGAGAGTGAATTATGGATGAGAGGGAAATTAAATTAATTAATTAATTAATTTCATGTGCACATGGAAAATAAATAAAATATTAAATTTTATTTATTTTGGAGGGAATGGAATATTAGATTTAATCAAATATTTTAAATTTATTTAATTAAAATGTGGAGGTTAATTGATTTAATTAAATAATCAAAATTATTTAATCAAATATGGAGACTAAATTGGATTAATTAAATAAATAGGATAATAATGGATAGATTAACTTAATCAAATAATTAAGAATTATTTGATTGATGTAGATGAATGCCTGATCTAGGAACGAGTTAATTTTAGGTGTCTACATTTTACCCCTCTTTGAGATGGTGCTGCGAAGTAACATCATTTCAAATAAGTTTAAAACATAGTGCTATGTTGGATAGAAGAAGATATTGGTTTAGAAGAACAATATGATTGGATTAGAAATGATGATGCCCCGGTTGGGTAGAAGAAATACCTAGTAGATTAATTAATAGGTTGAATGATGCCCCCTCGAGAGGATAGACAAATTGGAAGAATATGGATGTGCTCTTGAAATGAATGGATATGAAGAAAATAAGGAGATAGAAGATGGAGCACAACATAGAGAAAAAATGGAGAAGATAAAAGGATGGATGATAAATGATGGATTTATGAGTAGTTATCTTGACTTGATTAGAGAAAACTTATAGTTTGATATAGCACTAGACATTATACACCAAGGTATAAGGACCAAGATGAGGATCTGTCATGTGCACCTAGCATAATATAATGTTGTCTAGATGTATGAGGAAGGACACTTAGATCACTAAAGTCCCAATGCACAAAAGGTATAATATGACCTTAGATACAAAGGATTATGCAAAAAGCTATTCCAACATGCACAATATATGAATATCCGCTAGAAAGATGTAGATCTGATACAAATGTAAGAGAAAAAGATGACACACAAGCATGTACAAATGATTCAAAAACATACATGGTATTGCCCCTATCAAGCCATAAACTGGTGATCGATTGATGGATTGATTGATTTGATGATGATGTTGTCATTGTTGGGAATGATATATCCATAGATCAACACAAGGATGTGGGAACGATATATCCCATTGATGATTGATTGACGATGATGATGATAGTGTTGTCATTGTGAGGAATGATATACCCCTAGAGAAACACAAGGATGTGGGAACGATATATCCCCTTGATGCTTGATTGATTAATTTGGTTTACGACAAGATTCAGATTAAGACCAAAGGATGTGATTGGATAATTTGGCTAGATTGATTAGCTAGATTGGTATGGAAAGGATGAGGAATATTGATAAGATGAATGATGATCATGATGCCCCCTTAAGAGGATAGACGAATTGGAAGAATACGAGTGTCACCCATCACATTTTAGCATGCCTGGTGGGACAAAATGTGATAGGTGAATTTTGCATGCAAAGAATAAATGAAAGAAATTAAAAAAAAATACAATGTACCTCCCTTTGTACAAAAAAATTTGATCAAGCTTATTGAAGTGCATCCTACTTCAATTAATTGCTCTTTGCTCTTTGATTTTTGTGGATTACTCAATTAAACAACATAACGTTGTGATGTGAGGCTGATAAGATCTAGATTGATTTTTGCAGAGTAATATTGTATGAAGATTAGAGAGGATTAACATGGAGAATGAAGTTTAATTTATAGACTCTTAGGGATTAAAATCAACGGTTGTGGATGATTTGAGAGATCAATAGCTAAGAACGGTTGAGAGGATGTGCACGAATGAGAGAGGGACAAGTGCCCTTGCCCTCTCTTGCATCAGGGGAGTTAACAAATCTAATTGAAGAGTTGACTAAGTTGATTGCTTAGTGAACTCAATTGATTGAATAGTTAATTGAATTGATTAAGTAGTTAACTGAGTTAATTGACTAGATGACTGAATTGGCTAACTTGTTAATTGATTTGATTGATTAGTTATCTAAATTGATTGAGAGTGAATTATGGATGAGATGGAAATTAAATTAATTAATTAATTTCATGTGCACATGGAAAATAAATAAAATATTAAATTTTATTTATTTTGGAGGGAATGGAATATTAGATTTAATTAAATATTTTAAATTTATTTAATTAATGTGGAGGTTAATTGATTTAATTAAGAAATCAAAATTATTTAATCAAATATGGAGGATAAATTAGATTAATTAAATAATTAGGATTATTTAATTAACATGGAGGATAAATTGGATAATAATCATAGATGAACTTAATCAAATAATTAAGAACTAGTTGACTGATGTAGATGAATGTCTGATCTAAGAACTAGTCAATTTTAGGTGTCTACAGGGCATTTGTCTGAAGACCTTTTTTGCAAAAAAATTTGATAAAATTAAAACCCATTATAGATGAGACAGTGTAGATTACAAATATGTATTTTTTTACAACTAAATTATTTTTTCTATTTTTCAATTAATTTATGATGAAACAGGTCCATAAACTTGAATTATCAATGTTTTTTAGTAATTTAATAACTTTTTATTAAAATAATTTTTTGAAAAATAAAATGTACAAAAGCATACTTCAGACAATTCTTTTCAATTTAAAAAAAATTTAAAAAATGATAAGTTTTGTTACATCCCCAATTTTTGTCTTTCTATACTTTTTACTTTTACGTGGACATAAGTAAATCTATTATGATGTTTAGATTAATGTCAAGGAAAGACATAGATTATATCAAATGTCATATATCGAATTATGGAAATGAATATTTTATTGTTGTTGATTTAATATTGCATTATAAGATTTGGTTTATTAGCTGAATAATGATGTACTGATCATAATTTGTTGGTTACAAGTTTGATACAGGATTACAAGTTTTTAGATGACTCTCGAAGAAAAGAGAGAGAGAGAGTATCTTTCGAGGAGAGAGATATAGACCTCAGGTTACAAGTGATGATTTGCCAAACGAGTATTAGTGTTTAACGAAAATGTGAACCATTGTCGTAAGAGGTAAGTCTTGTCTTGTCAGTTTACTTTTGAATCCAATCGACAAGTAGTGGATATCTTTCGAATCTTTTCAAGTCGTAGTGTATCGTTATAGTCATTTGTAATGCAAAGGACGTTGTATGAGTAAGAATTATGACCATTTACATTTAATGTAAAAGTTACGATGTCATTGTCATAAAATGATTGTGTTATTATTATTAAGTCACTTAAGTGTTTTATTGTCGACGTTTAATGTCAAATGACAATTTTGACAAGTCAAGTTGACATGATTTTAATGAAGGATTGTGATGAGGAGGTAAACTCAACCCATTCACATTATTTATAAAACCTTTGTTTTATTACTATTATTCTTATTGATCAAATCATAACCATTGAATATGATTGATGTTATGTAAACCATATTTGATATAAACAAATTAGTATTTACATATTCATCGAATGAGGATAATACCTCATGATAATTATTAAAGCTTACTCTTGAGCAACCGTAGGCATATTTCAGGGAGTGCCTTTATTTCAAATGCTTGATGGATCGAATCATCCTTTATGGTCATTGATTGCTCAGTGATGGTTTAAATGTTTTGTCAACCTCTTAGAAGAGAAGTGGTGGTTATGTTAACCACTTTCACTGAGTTTCCACAAAGGATGTTTTCATCGTCGACATATGTTGAGATTTGAATTTTATTAGCTATCGGTTGAAATCGAATCATCAATGGACTGCTCTGTATTTATTATGTTTTCAACTGGAAAGAGTGGAAAACAATAGGTTTAAGTCGAGAAGGAAGTTAGTTAAAAAAAGAGGACGTTGTTCTTCAGGGAAGAGTTTTTAGAGTTGGTAACTGTGGATAGAATATTGATCCTCATAGAGTCGATAAGGGAGAACTATTTTGTTTGTGAGGAGATGAATAACATTGTCGATAAAAAGAGTACAAGACTAATAAGTGTTTAGCTGAGAGGGATAAGAGCATGATTATCATAGCTAAGGAGAATAGTAGCAAGGATTTTAAACTTAGGTCGACAAGAGTATACCAGCAGAGTCGATAGCTCATAGTCTAAATGTTACCAGTTTTGCATTTGTGAGAATTACCCAGGTATGAGTTGAGCATATTTCTCATGTGTTTACCTTTTAATAAGCATTTTTTTAAAAACCTTAGACAATAATGGTTTTATCTGAGAACGTAAGTATTTCTTTTGAAGTGTTTGAAGTTTACAAGATTTTTAGACTATAAGTTGAGTGTGATCAAAAGCTTTCTTTTATCAAAGAACTCTTAGTCGATACGATATAAATTATAGCTCAAGTTGATATTTATAATCTTTCCTTCAAGCAAAGTTTAAGTCAATTTTTGGATCTTTTTGGGAATGACATCCGAGTGCATACTAAGGCCAATATAATGAAGGCTAGTACTATAGTTTGGATGGTTGAAGATAGGTAAGCCATTAAGTTTACTATGTAACCAATTTCTATGCATGTCTTTATGTTTCTTACCTATCGTAGTTTTCTATATTAACAGTACATATAGTCAATACAAAATTTATATGTATTGGGATACTATGGTAAAAGTATTCTTATAATTGCAAGAAAACTTTGGTTCTAGATAAATATGTATTTAACTCTCGTTGAGATTAGTGAAAATGATACTTGATAGGAAAACTTACCAGCTATGAGTAATATGATTCATAGTATTAAATGGAGATATTACCATTTCGAAACCATTCTTGGTTTAATTTCTATACATTTGTCAAAAATGTTTTCTTATCAAAAGAAATTAGATTCTTGATGATCTATGATAACTACGGTAAAACCTATTGAGTGGTAGAAGAACTAGGGATAGTTTGGAAAATGGGATAAATGTCGTAGGACCATATTTAATGTCTATTCTATTATTCTTGATGAGTAGAGTGTTATAGTAAACCATTATGATGGAATAGACTAAGTCTATCTAGAAATGACTTTGTATAGAATCATATATGAGTATATAAGAAGTGATGGTCAATGACATCACGTGAGGGTAATTAAAAGTATTCATATTCCTTTTGTATAGGAGTTATTATCTATTACAAAACTATAGTATTCTTAACCTTGGTTGAGTTAAACAAAAGATCATTTATAAACCTCGGTCTCGAAGTTATGAGACAAGGCTATTTTGATATAATGGATTATTCAAGGGTAAAATAAAACCCTAGATTAACCTAGAAGGGTTGGAGATTATTTGATGACACCTTTATGGTTATAACTCATTTTAGTTATTTTATGGGGGTAGACATTGAAGGGTCGAGAACCCTAAATAATAAATGTTCATATTTATCTTATTGAATAGAGATTTGTTATTAGTCAATAATGTTTAAGTGACCTTAGGTAGAGAAATGTATTTGTTTGGTTACAAGTCAACTTATGATATAAGTCATAAGCCTCAGTTTTGCAAGCATGCAAGAGGTACTATTAAATGGTTAGACAAGAATAAAGTTTATTATACCTTTTTGGTCACAACTTCTCTTAGCTATTATTTGTTGATAAGTGATGAATCTCAAATGTTGTAAAGGTGCAAAGAGATACCCAAGAACAGATAGTCATTCCATAAGGTCTATGGAGCAATGACAGTGTCTTGTGAATCCACCTAAGTCATAAAGACTAGATTTGAGTTAGATAAAAACTCTTTAGTTAAACCTTAACTTGACCAAATAAGGTATTTATTTATTTATATTAAATCATTGTGATCATTATATAGATCATGATTGAAGGGACAAATATCCTAACAATGTTTATTTATTCTTACTTGTAAGAAAGGAAACAATTTCGTAGACTATGATTATTAACATGGGTAAGGAAACCACCTAAGTCATTATAAATCGATTTAAAATTCCTATGAGTTGATAAGTCTTGGATCTTGGGTATTGCAATGATGCAATGAGAATCCTTATAAAGAAAGGTAATTGATAAGGTCTATGGAATATAGAAAGTGAATGTAAATTTGTCTAGGATGGGAAGACTAAAATCTTGTAGTTGACAAGACTATATAGTTATACATAATCAACCAAGTCAAACTATAGGAATATGATAGTATCTAAGTCCAGTTGGGGTGGATGAACATTATGACAACGTTCATTGCGAATGTCAATTTATATTGAAACTATGGCCATAGTAATGCATATGTCTCTGCATGCATTGTCGGTTCAATGTATGTGGATTGCACAGCCTATTGGAAATCATACTTAGCTAGAGGGTATCTAGGGTTGTATGGTTGATAGAGTTGTGTAAGATACAATACTATGTACTCAAAAAAGTCAAATTACCACTAGTCACCTTTGGTCTATATTCCTCGTGAAGTGTAGGGCCACTTCTTATGTGGAAGATGTGTGGGAGACCGCCGGTCTATGGATGGAGGTAAGGCACTAGGAAGATGCTCTCTCTCTAGTAGAAGACATGTCGAGGCTTGTGATAAAGATGTTAGATTTCTGGATGTAGTATATCTTTGAGACTTGTGTTTATTGAGACTATGTAGGACATTATCTATTGCAGATATTTGTAATTGTAAACACAAAAGGTCATCTTTGTATATTATATTATGTTTCTTATTTCAGGATAGAAATCTTGCAATTTGTTGTTACTTGATTATATGTTAAATAAAAGAAAAAATTTCTCATTTTTAACTTGTTGATTTACTCTATGGTAAATTATTGATTTTACTATGTTTTTAGAATGTGGATGTTACAAGTTTAGGTCATCTTATGCATGACGTACACGACAATTTTTCAAAACACCAAATATGGCCAATAAAAAATTAACAAAAGAAATATTCAATTAAAAATTACAAAAAAATATGGAAATCATGCTTTAGTGAGTTACAAATCTTTTCCCAAAAGGATTTAGAAAAGTACGATTATTTAGGTCAAAATATGGATGATGTACAAATGCATGGTATAGTTAAAAATAACTTTTAAATAGTAGTTTTTAGAAACGCCTATCTAACGCCGATGACAGCATGGTTCGGTGATTAAGTCACTCGGTTGTAGTGGCGGCCACCAGAGTTCAAACCCCTGTTGTGCCAATAAGCTCGCAAGGCTTTATGCCTTTGCTGGGCCAACGAGCTCGCGGGTTTGAAGTGTTCTTGCTAGGGGATGAGGTCCCTCATGTTGTGGCCTCACCGGTCCATTGCTCCAAGCAAAAGCATTTACGTGGAGCTGGAGAGCGTGTCGCGCCAGCATCGCTGGTCACGTTAAAAAGTTTACCAGGCACATTTAAAAAAAAAAATGCTTATCGAAAATCAATTTGTGTCATATGATATTTAAATAATTACATATTTGGAAATTAGACTTTGAGTACTACATTTTATGATTAGTGACTTTTTTTAAGATTCCATCTCTAAGTGCTTCAAATTTTAAGGCCAAATGCGACAAATTCTCAAAATTAGGGAAAACACTTCCACTTTTTGGCCAAAAAGTGGACTCAACTTCATGCACACACCCGGTAGTATAGAAAAATCAATTTCAGTTGGTGTAGGCAATACCTCATGATGAAGAAGAAGAAAAGGTTCAAGAAAGTCAAGACAATCAAACTGTTGTTCAAGAAGGTACTCCATTAAGGACTCCACAAAGAGAATGAGGTGAATTATCAATCCATTCTTCTCCTAATTCACAAGTAAGTAGTGATTCTAATCCTACACTTGAATCTTTGAGATCAAGAATTAAAGGTAAGAAGTTTAGAAGGCTACAAGACATTTATGATCAAGGAGAAGGAGTAAATCTGCAATCAAATTTTATTTTATTTTCTCATGATCCTATATGTTTTGAGGATGCAATTAAGGAAGAACATTGGATTTATGAAATGAATGAAGAGATAGAATCAATAGAAAAAAATTACACATGGGAAAGGAAAAGAATGCATGGGTGTGAAATGGGTGTACAAAACTAAGTTTAATGCAAATGGAGATGTTGAAAAATCTAATGCAAGATTAGTAGCTAAGGGGTTTGCACACTAATATGGAGTTGATTATAGCAAAACATTTGTAACCGTAGCAAGACTTGATATAGTTAGAATGGTGATAGCAATAGAAGCTCAACTTGGTTGGAAAGTTTATCAAATGGATGTCAAATTAGCCTTCTCGAATGGATTTTTAGAGGAAGAAGTTTATGTACAATAGCCAGAAGGATATGGGGTAAGTGGGCATGAAAGCAAGGTATATAGATTGAAGAAGGTATTTTATGGACTCAAGCAAGCACCTAGAGTGTGGTATAGCTGAATAGATGCATACATGATGGATAATGGATTCAAAAGGAGCAGCAGCGAGCCTACACTATACATGAAGGTCAACAAGCAAGGTCAGATTTTGATTGCTTGTTTATATGTTGATGATTTGATCTTTACTGGATATTTATCTATAGATATGTTTAAATCAGCCATGAAAAAGGAATTTGAAATGATAGATTTGGGCTTAATGAGATACTTTCTAGGCATTGAGCTTATAAAAAATGATATGGGATTTTCATTTGTCAAGCTAAGTATGCAAAAGATGTATTGAAATGGTTTAGAATGATAAATTACAAACCAACATCTACTTCTACAGCCATAGGTACAAAACTCAGCAGAGAAGATAATGGGTCCAAAGTTAATTCAACTATATTCAAAAGACTTGTTGGAAGCTGAATGTATCTCACAACAACTAGGCCAGATATTATGTATGGATTTAGTTTGATATCTAGATTCATGGACTCACCCAAGGATTCACATTGGCAAGTAGGGAAAAGAATATTGAGGTACATTATAGGGACTATTGGATATGGTATATTGTACTCCACATCAGATAAGTTTGAGTTGGCTGGATATACTAATAGTGATTTTGCAAGGAGCATTGATGATCGGATGAGCACTTTAGGATATGTATTTCACTTTGGAATAGGTATCATTGCATAGGCATCCAAGAAACAACCAATAGTAACAATCTCATCCACAGAAGTAGAATATGTGGTAGGTACATCAGCAGCATGTCAAGCAGTATGGATGCAAAGAGTTTTGATGGATTTAATGCATGAGCAAAAGGAATCTACAAAAATCTATTGTGATAATAAATCACCAATTGCACTATCAAAGAATCATGTTTTTCATAAGAGGAGTAAACACATTGATACAAGGTATCACTTCATTTGAGAGTTGGTGAACAATGGAGAGATCAATCTTGAGTTTTACAGATCCGAAGATCAGCTGACGGATATATTCACAAAACCATTAGCATAGGAGCAATTTCAGTATTTGAGAGAAAATTTGGGTATTGTAAATATTGATGTAATTAATAGTAGAAATTAGGGGGGAGTGTTATAATATTCTAATAATTTCTACTAGATGGATTATGTCAGTTAGATCAGTCAATAAAAATAAAACAAAATTAAAAATTGTATGTCGGCTATTCTAGAGTTTTCATATGTTGGCTATTCCAGAATATTCTTGTAACAACCAAATCCCTCTCTAAAAGAGATTATGTAATCTATATTTATTAAGTAATGAAATCCATTCACTACAGCAGCACAGTTTACTAGTTCACTCTTTTTCTCAGTTCTCTTGTATCTGCCAACTAACAATTTATGAGTTTTTTAAGCCCCTCCAAAACATAAGAAAAAGACATATTTATAGTACTATACTATACCATTGATGAATAGACTTCAAAACATTTCTGAAATTTGAATGTCAAAATCATTTCATTTAGAATAAAATGATCAAATGTTTACATTTTACAAGTCAATCACATTTCAATTTTCAATTTATTTAAATACTGCACTTTCCAAAAGTCAAGTTACACCTCATTCTAATTAAATTTAATATGGTAAATAATTATCTTAATTTTATTAACTAAAATTTACATTTAACCATTGAACCGAACCCACATTCAATTACAAGTCCATGCAGATACTCCAATTAATGGGGTACCTTTCCACCCAATTATCATGGCAGATCCATTGGCCTTAAGAGTATAACATTCTCCGTGAGAATATGTTTTCAGCAATAACCTGGCCTGATACCAGGCTTGATAGCTGAAGGCCATTTCCCTGAATCCCGCCTGTCTAAAAAAACTTCTCCACACATCAATTCTAACATGTCTAACCGTCCTATCATTCCCCTCACAGGCTATCATATTTCTTATATATTTGCCACAGAATACTTCTTCAAACTTGATCCGTCCATTATCATGTCTGTCTGGCAAGATCACATCCAAGAAGTCAAAAAAAGTGCTATAATAGAAAAGTACCTCAATGAATCGGTTGTCAAAACAAGGAGAATTGTGGTCAGCTTCAGTTTCTGTATTCACCATTATACGGGGCCTTAGTTTCTTTATAACATTCACAAAACTCTCCAGAAGAATCGGCTTATATAGAAGACTTCTAAAAACATAGGGAGCATACACTGCAACTGCCTCGTCAGGCTTAACGTTGAATAAACCTTCGTGAATCTCCTCCATACTTGAGATCTCCACCAATCTGTACGAAAACGGAACCACCAAGGACTTAGCGAACTCGTGAAGCCTTCTTCCACTATCTTTCAGTTCTTCGCTATTCATTCCAACTGCTGTGATCGTGAGAAGCTCGAACGAAGAAGGAGCTCGAAGGGCAAGATTCTGTATCAGCACTGTCCATTGGCACCCGGTTCGAATCCCCAGATCTATCACATGAATTTTTCTTGCATCTCCCACGGCCTCTATGGTTGCTTGCACAGACGTGAATTGCAGCATTTTCACATAGGGCAGCACTCTGGTATAAATAGCTACAATTGCATAAAATTCGGTTTTATTATAACCACTGTCGACATTGTAGGCGAAATCGAGGGCTTGTTTTGGAGGCTTCCTTAACTCCTTGCGGGTCTGGCGTTCGATTCTCTCTTGTAGAGCCACGCAGAAATAATAGCAGATCCTCTGTATGGGGTTTCCCCACTGCGAAGAGAAGTTGCGACACTGCATCAACACCCTGGAGGCTTGATCATATTGCTTGTTGCTTATCATCTCTGCAGAGGCGAACAGAAGATGAGCCAATTCTAGTCCATTCTCGTCTTCCCTTGACAGAGAAGGTATGGCAAAGACAGCGTCGAAGCCCCTTATGTACCGCGTGCCCGCCAATTTTATAATTTCTTCAGACGACAGAACTGTTTTGTTTGTGGATATGTCGCTGCTGAATTTAGTCGGCAGATCTGTAAAAACATTCTCTTGTAAAAACATTGTCATGTTTTCCTCTTACAGAAAAGAATTCAGAGTATGATATCACAGAAAGGGAGGAGGAAATCAATCATTAACTACTGTTTTTTCATTCTCTGCAAACTTTGGGCACTTTGTTTTCAAGATCTAAGGATCTCTATCCTTCCGAATCTGTACAAACAACAAAATACAAACGTTTGTGGGTAATGGGACGCGTTGCAGGTAGAGGGAATCTAAGGATCGCTGTCCTTCCTAATCCATACAAACAACAAAATACAAATGTTTTATTTAAAACCTATTAAATTGATTTGATCCACTTGGGGAAGACGCCCGTATGCTAATGTGAGAGACTCCGTCGGTTCGGCTGTCGGCAAAACAGCATTTTTTTAGAGTTAGTCCCATTTTTAGTGTTGTCTATTTCTAAAATATACAGTTTTTTCTCTAGAACTTTTTGAAAACGATATCCAATATCATAGAAATATGTGGAGGCCATGACAGAATTTTAAGAAGCTTCACGAAAGCAATATAATCTATATATATTTTTTGGGTGTTGTATACCATGCTTTCTCTAGACAATTTAACATCATTACAACTGTTTTTCATGGTTTGGCGATTCAAAAACGAGTTCTACTCAATTCCTATTCGCATGTGATAAAGTTTGTTTGCAACTAGATTAAATTTGTTTAAAATTAACCCGAGTTTACAAATAATAGGTTGATGTGATAGATTTTACATATTTCTGGGAAATAGAACTATTCAATCATAAAAAAGAAATTAGAAAACAAAATAGTATGAAAATCAGAACTTGGTATAAAATTTTGGGAGTCTCAGCCTCGAACATTAGCGATCTGCATGAATGTTTGTGCTCCATGTTGTTGTCCATACTGAATAGTACGATTCTCAGATGTATTTTACTTCATTTTGTGTCTTCCCGACAAGCTTCAATTTAACTAACGTGTTTTCTAGGCAACCCTAGATAACAAAAGCAGAGAAAGAAGCGAGCGTAATACCCAAAATAATGCAAATAAATTGAAGGAGAAGTGAACTATCGAATCTACTAAAAAGATAAACCTTTGAGTGTTTGACCACCTTTTATTAACTTGTCTCTAAGAGAAGAGAATGTTGAGGTTGCTAAGGATTATGTCAAAAAGGTTAATCCTGTAGTTTGATCTTTCAACCTCCATGAACAATGAAATGATAAAGGAGAATATGGTGCTTCTATTCTACATGTGCCAGAAAAGTAGAAATAGCGATCAGATGCCAAACTAGGAGTATCTTCCTAGTTTGTGGGGAATGATACTAGGCCCAGTGCTTTGATTGGGTAACAAGGATAGTGAATGGCAAGGGAACAAAATTGGATAAATGGATGTGAATTGTAGCAGCAAGAAAACTTGGAGGAAAGCTTAGTGAAGAAATATAACTTTACCAGGAATTCACTTCTAGTGATTATAAAGAATGCATTATAGAATACAAAGATTTTGGGGAGCTTGATTCTTATGTAATTTATAGAGAAATCATAG
Source organism: Cunninghamia lanceolata (assembly GCA_027924645.1). NCBI lineage: Eukaryota > Viridiplantae > Streptophyta > Pinopsida > Cupressales > Cupressaceae > Cunninghamia > Cunninghamia lanceolata. Next base: position 2,603,589 of record BSBN01000334.1, on the reverse strand, counting down.
AGGGAAATTGTGGTTGCTATTTATTAAAATGCTTAATGAGGAATGAATTTAAGAATAGAGTGAGAAGCGTAGAGGAATGTATGGGGATCACGCCATGCCTTAGTTGGGACTCAAACATGATCTTCCATGCCACAACATGGTTCCACAATCTTCAAAGAATCTCTGTAATAACTGGAATTAACCAAGTCGGCTAAGACTGGTTACACATTACACTATCTGAGAACAATCTTCAAACAAGATCTCAATTGCTTAACATAGACCAATGTCAAGATAGGAACATGATTAGGAGACATCCACAAGCACGTTGTAATCATCAGGAGTAACCGCATGAACCTTAACCACTTTAGCCATAGGAATCTTCTCACCATAACACATGAACTTCACTATCTTCAATTGACATAAAGGAAAGATAGCTTGCAGACCACCAAAACATGAACCACTGCAATTGTAGGCACTTATCATCATCCTAGACTTTCCTCTAGAACTATAGAGCCAAATACTATATTGCGAACAAATGCAGAGCAAAATACTTTCCCCCTATCATCAGAGAATAATCAGAGAAAGCATGTTTTACTCTGTTGCTCATGCAATTCTCTTCATTCTTCACACCAGAGGCTCAAACTCAGGATTTATCATCTTTAGACATTCCTTTAAATAACTTCTAATCTGCAGACCAAGATATTCAACTAGCAATAAATGTGGAGCAATCGAACGGACTGTTCTTCAGCATACAACTCACTATCTATACCACACTTCACTATAACTCACTTGTTTCTTCTTGAGGGGCCAATTTTCTCAATATTCTCAACATACAAAGCTTCTAAGCAAGTAATAGAATAGGACATAGTTGACACCAATGACAACAAATATATGTTAACATCAATGACAACACCGATTAGGCACATCCTTGCAAGAGATAATGGATCCAATGTTAATTCAACTATATTCCAAAGACTTGTTGGAAACTTAATGTATCTCACAACAACTAGGCTAGATATTATGTATCGAGTTAGTTGGATATCTAGATTCATGGACTTACCCAAGGATTCACATTGGCAAGCAGGGAAAAGAATATTGAGGTACATTGCAGGGACTATTGGATATGGTATATTGTACTCCACAACAAATAAGTTTGAGTTGGTTAGATATACAGATAGTGATTTTGCAAGGAGCATTGATGATCAGAAGAACACTTCAGATTATGTATTTCACTTTGGAACAGGTATCGTTGCATAGGCATCCAAGAAACAACCAATAGTAACAATCTCATCCGCAGAAGAAGAATATGTGGAAGGTACATCAGCAACATGTCGGGCAGTATGGATGCGAAGAGTTTTGATGGATTTAGTGCATGAGCAAAAGGAACCTATAGAAATCTATTGTGATAATAAATCAGCAATTGCACTATCAAAGAATCATGTTTTTCATAAGAGGAGTAAACACATTGATACAAGGTATCACTTCATTTGAGAGTTGGTGAACAATGGAGAGATCAATCTTGAGTATTGCAGATCCGAAGATTAGTTGGCGGATATATTCAAAAAACCATTAGCACAGGAGCAATTTTAGTATTTGAGAGAAAATTTGGGTATTATAAATATTGATGTAATTAGTAGTAGAAATTAGAGTGGAGTGTTAGAATATTCTAATAATTTGTACTAGATGGGTTATGTCAGTCAAGTCAGTCAATAAAAATAAAACAAAATTAAAAATTATATGTCGACTATTCTAGAGTTTTCAAATGGTGGCTATTCCAGAATATTCTTGTAACAACCAAATCCCTCTATAAAAGAGATTATGTAATCTGTTTTTATTAAGTAATGAAATCCATTCAGTGCAGCAGCACAATTTGCCAGTTCACTATTTTTCTCAGTTCTTTTGTCTCTGCCAACTAACAATTTATGATTTTTTTAAGCCCCTCCAAAACACAAGGTAAAGGCATATATTTATAGTATTATACTATACTATACCATTGGTGAATGGACTTCAAAATATTGTAACTGAAATTTCAATGTCAAAAAGTTTTTATATAGAATAAATTGACCAAATGTTTACATTTTACAAGTCAATCACATTTCAATTTCTTTAAATACTGCACTTTCCAAAAGTCAAGCTACACCTCATTCTATTAAAATTTTAATATGGTAAATAATTATCCTAATTTTATTCACTAAAATTTACATTTGACCATTGAACTGAACCCCACACCACATTCAGGGTTCAATTACAAGTCCATGCAGATACTCTAATTAATGGGGTACCTTTCCACCCAATCATCATGGCAGATCTATTGGCCTTAGTATAACACTCTCCGTGAGAATATTGTTTCAGCAATAACCTAGCCTGATAGCAGGCTTGATAGCTAAAGGCCATTTCCCTGAATCCCGCCTATCTAAAAAAACTTCTCTACACATCAGTTCTAACATTGCTAACCATCCTATTGTTCCCCTCACAGGCTATCATATTTCTTATATATTTGCCATAGAATACTTCTTCAAACTTGACCCTTTCTATTATGGGACTTTTTCCCCAAGAAGTGAATTAAAGAAATAAAGTTTGTAAAAACTTTAGAGAGTGTATATATATATATATATATATATATATATATATATATATATATATATATATATATATATATATATATATATATATATATATATATATATATAAGAATAGAAGAAATAAGAAGGAATGTAAAAAAGAAAGGAAAAAAGAAGTTACTTTCGAGTTAAAATAAAGGTTTAAAAAATTATTAATAAAATACACTCACATTGGAGTGTGTTTCACGAGAAGTGACAATTAAAAGGATATTGGTATAAATATTATTTATGTAAGGGTGTGATAGTTGGAACCACCCTTTGGGTTATTACTTAAACCCATTTAAAATGATGCTAAAGACACACGGAGGAAATATAAAGGAAAATATAAGATCATTCAGAGATCACAAAGGAGAAGGGTTATAGTCTTGACAAGGGGTGAGCATTGAAGAAGGGGCACATAGCGTGTGTCCAACTTGGGGTACAGTGTACACCCGGGATTGTCCTGGCCAGGGATGGTGTGCTACAAAGCATGGTGAGTTCTGTATAAGAACTTGTGGGTTATGAAGAAGAATCAGATTCCTCCTAGAAGTGCTCACTTGCTGAAAGGGGGTTGAAGCTATAATCTATTCTCTGGAGTGAGATGCAGAGCACTCTCAGGATTCAAAAGATAAGTATTATCTTCTTAGTTATATCAATTATTGAAATTAAATTCATATATTTAATTGTATTGTTTAATATATTTTTGATTGCATTGTTGAAATTGAATTAATAAATTGCAATGTCATTTAATTATTTCTTTATATTCCAATGTGCATTCTAATAGTCCTGATTTGATAAATACTTGTTGATTGTTAATATTAATGAATAGTCAATATGGGATATAATTACCTATTTTAATAAATAGAAAATGATCTGCTATGTTCCAGGAATTTGAGGAATTACACTTTCACTATCATGTCTATCTAGCAAGATCACATCCAAGAAGTCAAAAGAAGTGTTGTAATAGAAAAGTACCTCAATGAATTAGTTGTCAAAAGAAGGAGAATTGTGGTCAGCTTCAGTTTCTATATTCACCATTATATGGGGCCTTAGTTTCTTTATAACATTCACAAAACTCTCCAGAAGAATCGGGTTATATAGGAGACTTCTAAAAATATAGGGAACATATACTGCAACTGCCTCGTCAGGCTTAACATTGAATAAACCTTCATGATTCTCCTCCATACTTGAGATCTCCACCAATCTGTATGAAAATGGAACCACCAAGGACTTAGCGAACTCGTGAAGCCTTCTTCAGTTCTTCACCATTCATTCCAACTACTATGATTGTGAGAAGCTTGAACGAAGAAGGAGCTCGAAGGGCAAGATTCTGTATCAGCACAGTCCATTGGCACTGGTTTGAATCCCTAGATCTATCACATGATGTGAATTACAGCATCTCCCACGGCCTCTATGGTTGCTTGCACAGACATGAATTGCACATTTTCACATAGGGTAGCACTCTAGTATATAAATAACTAGAATGCCATAAAATTTGGTTTTATTATAACTACTTTCGACATTGTAAGTGAAATCGAGGGCTTGTTTTGGAGGCTTCCTTAACTCATTGCGGGTCTGGTGTTCAATTCTCTCCTACAGAGCCACGCAAAAATAATAGCAGATCCTCTGTATGGGGTTTCCCCACTATGAAGAGAAGTTGCAACACTGCATCAACACCCTGGAGGCTTGATCATATTGCTTGTTGCTTATCATCTCTACAGAGGCCAACAGAAGATGAGCCAATTCTAGTCCATTCTCGTCTTCCCTTTCCAGAGAAGGTGTAGCAAAAGATAAAAGACAAAAGAAGAAAAGAAGAATAGAAGTAGAGAAAATAATAATATGTAATCCTACAAGACAAAAGACAAAAGAAGAAAAGATTAGATTCAACATGATTCACAAAACAAGTATCTTAGAAAAACCATATGATCTAACATAAAACATATAGGGCATGCAAACATAAAGACAAACATACAGACATAAAAAGGAACAATAAAAAGCAAACACCTTAGGGAATAAGAAAGTTAAAAATATTTCAAGAAGTAGAAGGTAATACAGGGAGCAAAGGTAAATGCTTTAGGGTATGGTAAATGTTGCAACAAGAAAAGATAAACACTTCAAGGAGTGGTAAAGTGGTAAATGCTATAAGGAGCAATGATAAATATTTCATGAACCGAGGCCACCATTGTGCTTAGTATGAAGTGTTGGTGTGAATAAAGTTATTTTTCTAACTAGTTTCAGTCTTGGGTCCTTTTCATATATTTTCACTTAAGTTTGCATAGGGCATGATTAGGGAATTTTCACTTTATGTCTCATGTCATAGGATTAAGACACTTCTCATAATCTTATGTTGTCTTATGTTGCCTCTTGGCCTATATAACCAATGGTTTCTCTTCTACCATATGCATTATTTGCATTCTTTGATAGGAATACAAGTTATTCTTGTCATATTGATCTTCTCATTTCTTTGTGCTTTCCATTAGTCCTCTAGATCTTGGGTGGCTATCTCCATAGCCAAATCTTACATGGTATCAAGGCTTGTAGAGTGACTTTGGTTAGTCTTTTAGGAGATCTTGATTTTAGATTTTATATTTTCTTGAAGCATTGAGTATGCTCTTCTCTTGCATCCTTGGATGATCTGGAGAATCAAAAAGGTGTGATAAAAATACTAGATTTTAGGGGGTTTCTATTGACGCTTTGTATTGCAAGTACATTTGGGAGATTGGTGGAGCAAATCTGAGCTCACCATTATGTCTAGAGTGCTTGAGAAAGTTAGATTTTCCTTTTATTGTACCATAGTTGGAAATTGGATTACAGATCTATATAAGCTTGAAGTTGAGAGGTGGTTACCAGATCTAGGAGGTAGCTACATTTTTGGAGTATTTTAGGTCAAATCTAACCCTGCCATCATATCTAGAAGGCCCAAGAACCTAAAGATCAACTATCAATTCATCAAATTTGGAGCACTTTGCATGAGGCTCGAAAAAAATTTGCCCCCGCCACTGTACGGATCAAAATATTTTGCATAATATTCCTTGTAGAAATTTATTGCATATATCTACTAAATTTGGTGTGGATTTTGGTGATTTTTCCATATTTGTTGGCTTTCACTTAGATCCACCAACTTTGGTGAGACTTCTGGTGACATCACCAAATTTAGCAACTTTTGTAGCGGCTCCTCTAGTTTAGAAGAGCCTCTAAATTTAGTAGAGTTTCTAGATCTGTTGAACCTCCAGATTTAATAGGCAAACTTTGACATTTAGTAGTTTCCTTATTTCTAGTGGCATGATATTTGAAAATTGGATCCCCTCTCCATTAACAATTTCAGTTTTGAAGACCAACTTGGAGGCCTATAACATGGGCTTAGAACCTTGTTTTTTTAGAGATTCTTTTAATTTGGGACTGTAATATTTCATGCTCTACATGCTGGTATAGATGGATTTTGATTTTTGTGTCTATGTTTTCTAGAAATTTTAGATTTGAATAGGTATTACTACACAATTCTCATTTTAGGAACTTCCAGGGCTCTGCTTGGGCTCATACAAGCACCTTTTTTAGTGATATTTTTTTGGAAGTGCATAATTTTTCAAGTACTTCATAGTAGTTCTATTATATTGTATTCATCGTAATAAAAAAATTTACTTTCAACACAAGGCCTTATTTTGGCAAGTTGTAAAGCATTGAAATCAAAGACCACTTTGTATTTTTGCTAGTGGCAATTGTAACCACACTAATGATAAATTGCCAAATCATATTTTCTTGAGGGGTTCTTTGATTGAGTAATTTGGGGGATGTGTGTTGAGGTGTTGTGTTCACTTTCTCTTTGAGTTCTCATTTTTGTTTTACCATGGGTCATTCTAAATTTCCTCATTTTACTATGCCACAAGAAAAAAAATACTTGTAGTTCCTTAATGAAAGAAGGATATATTCACTACATTGAGGAAACTATTCTAGAACCAAAAGAAGCTATGGAAAAGATTTAGTGGCTCCTCAACAATACTAAGGCACTTGGATATATATGTGCATTTGTCTCTCTTTGCCTTCTTTTTCATAATGATAAGTGTAAAACACCTAAGGAGGCTTGGGACAAACTTGCTCAATTGTATGGTCAAATTGATGAGATTAGGGGATGCAAAATTGAAAGTGATCTCGTTAATCTAGATGTAAAATTTTTTGACAATATCCAAGATTATGTAAAAAAGGTTAATAAACTAAGGGCATAACTCAAATAATGTGGTATTGGGAAGAAGGATGCATAATTGGTCTTTAATGTGTTAGGCAAGCTTCTTTCTAAATATGTAACATTTGTTTCAAGTTTTTAGACTCGTCAATTAACTATGGGAAAGGCCTACACTATGCCATCATTTGAGTTGTTTTTAGAAATGTTGATGTTTGAACAAAGAAAAATAATCACAAGGGCTATTCTGATGTCATCTAAGTCACAAGTCTTTGTGGCTAGTCATCCACATAATGAGAAAGGGAACAATAAGAAAAATAAGCACTAAAAGAATAATCCATAGAAAGATAAAACAAATCATCTGCTACTTAACAAGGAGATTGAAAATCTTCTTCCAAGAAAGGGGAATCTCAAAAGGAGAGACCAACTTGTTCTTATTGCAAGAAAATTGGTCACGAGGGGAATTGTTGTTATACCAAGAAAATTGATGAATTGACAAATAGTCTCAATAAGAATCACATCATTTTTCCATCTTCTTACACACAAGAAGCATCTCCTTCCACTTCTTTGAAATTAATTAAAGGTAAAGGAGGGTACTTGTTGTAGCAACATAATCTTCATTGGATCCTTGTTTGGTGCCACATATTATTATAGGTGATGATACCAAGTCGATGTTGTTTGAAAAGTTTTGGTGAACATGGATGGTGTATCACTAGAGAATTCTCTTTGTGTTCTTGACTTTTGTACCAACCTTCTTTTTAGTCTACCAAATCACTCATCTTGGGAATGGTAAGAAAGTTGTGTTTTCTCATGATTTAGTGGTGATAACAGATCTTGAGGATAATGCCTTAGTTGGAATGGGTAAGGCCAACCATGAGTCTCAGCTATATTTACTCTCCAACTTTGTACCTCACTCTCCTTTTATAGATTTACTCGATCATTCAAATTTCATGAGTAAGCTATGGCATGAGAATTTTAGCCTTCTTAACTACCACTATCTTCAATAGATTAGTTCATATGATATGGGCACATGACTCCCTCAAATCAATTTTTTAGATGGTGTGTGTTTAGGGTGTGCTATGGGAAAGCATTCTAAGGAGAAGTTTGATAAAGGCAATTCTTGGAGGGATTCATAAGTCTTTGAGTTTGTTCATAGTGATCTAATGAGCCCCTTTCCCACCTTGTCTTTTAGCAAGGCTTGCAATGTACTCACCTTCATTGATGACTATTCTAGATATACTTGTGTCTATTTCTTCATGAGAAGGATGATGTCTTTGATAGATTTCAAGACTTCAAGTTTCATGCTGAGAAGCAATTTGTGAAGTATATCAAGATTCTACATACAAGAAATGGTTGAGAATATGTGAACAACCACTTTGAATAATTCTACACTCTTGAAGGGATTTATATTTAGTTTTAAGTTACATACACGCCATAGAAGAACAATGTTTATGAATAGAAGAATAGGATATTGAAAAAGATGGCTATCTATATGATTCATGCTCATTCTATTGCTCCAAAATATTGGGTTGAAGCCATTAATTGTGTTTCTCACATTTAGAACTAAGTTCCCTACATGGCATTGAAAGGTATGACTCCTTTTAAAGCTTGGTATGGGAGGAAGACATTTGTACAACATTATTGAGTTTTTGGCTCCCCTACTTGGGCAGGCATTCCTTTATATAAATACAAGGCCTTGGAACCTCAAAGCCAACCTTGCATCTTTGTTGGATATACTGATGGTGTTAATGGGTATTGGCTCTTGGATCCTAAGATGCATAAACTCTTCATTGAAAGGAATGTTCACTTTGAGGAAATCTCTCTGAACTTGGCATCTCATCCTCCTCATCCTTCCTCCATAGTGGATTCAGATGCCAGTGACTGAGATGAATCTACCTCACATCCACCTTAGACCTTTACATCTTCAAAGGGTTCACATTCTGATGCTCAAGATTCTCCATCTTCTACATTTCCTTGATGGGCTCATCAAAATATACAATTACTAGGAAAATTTGTTGGGGATCCTTCAAACACTCATACAAATCAGTTAGAACATGAACATCTTCCACATGTATACATTACCTCTACTTGAGATAAATAATCTTTTAAGAAGCATCAATATGTTCTTAGTGGAATTCAACAATGGAGGATGAGTATAACTATTTGATTAGAAACAACACATGGGACCTTGTTCCATTTCCTCAAGGAAGAAAATGGGTTCGATGTAAGTGGATCTATCGAACCAAATTTTTAGTGGATGGAATTGTTAAAAAATATGAAGCATGGCTTATGGCTAGAGGTTTCTTGCATGTTCCTAGTGTTGACTACAATGAGACCTTTGCCACCATCACCAATATGAACTACATTCACCTGACTCTTGCTATTGTTGCAACTCATGGTTGGGTTGTACATTAGATGGATGTGAAGAGTACATTTCTTCATGGGGGTCTACTTGAAGAGATTTACATGTAACAACCACAGGGGTTCATTTAGGATTCTTCATTGGTTTGTATTGAGGAAGTCTCTCTATAGCCTCAAATAGGCCCCACGGGCTTAATGTGCTAAGATGGACTCATTTCTTCTCTAAATTGGGTTTTCTAGATGCTACTCATATCTAAATTTCTACATCTTGGGATAGAAGGATGCTCTTCTTTTCTTGGTTCTCTATGTTGCTGATTTGATTGTCACAGGAAGTACCTCATCCATCCTTGTCATAGTCAAGACTACTTTGAATGACAAGTTTTCCATGACTAACTTAGGTCTCTTGCACTATTTTCTTGGGATTGAGATAATTCAAAAATCTTTAGGGACCCCTCTTGCACAAACCAAGTATGCTCTTGATCTTCTTTCTCAGTTTCATATGGCTGATTGTAAGCCTACACTGACTCCCTTTATATCATGAGTCAAACCTGAGGTGAAGTGTTCCACACCACTTATTGATGCCACCTTCTATCATCAAATTGTTGGTAGCCTCATCTACTTGACTCATACACACTATAATATTTCCTTTGCAGTTGGCATGGTTTCATGCTTCATGACGTTTCCCCATGAGATTCATTAGAAGGTAGCCAAACACATTCTGCACTACATTTAGAGTACTCATAGTTATGGGATTGACTATGCAGCAGGTACAGGTTCATATTTGATTGCATATACAAACTCTAATTAGGTTGGTGATCTTGATGATTGTATGTCCACATTTGGCTACAACTTTCACATTGGTTTTGGTCCCATTTATTGGCAGAGCAATGAGCAACATGCCATAGCTCTTTTTGTTTGACTAAGCTTGAGTATTGAGGGTTTGTCAATGCATCAATTAAGGCTATTTGGATCCAGAATATCCTCGCTAGAGTTGGCATCACTTTTTAGAAGCCACCAGTCATGTACTATGACAATTAGAGTGTCATTCAAATCTTGAAGAATCTGATCCGTCATTAGTGGACCAAACACATCAAGATCCACATGCATTTTCTCAGGGAGTTAATTCAAGTGTAGGTCATTGATTTGCAATATTGTTCAATAGCAGAGTAGATTATAGATATCTTCACTAAACCCTTCAATAAGATTAAGTACCATCACTTACAATCTCCCTTGGGAGTGTGAGACATTATGTTAGGGGGTTTACTTGACCTTCTCTCTTCATTCTCTCTTATGGGGGAGTTTCTCCTCACTAAGGTTTTCTCTCTCTCATACATTTGAGATCATCTTTCATGTTTTTTCTTTTCCCTATTTTGGGGATGAGTTTTTTTGCATTAGGTTTTCTCCTTTTCTTTGCTTGTGAGAGATTTTTTGTACATGGGCACCTCATTAGGCCTTTGTTTCTAGGACCCATCTTTCAATCTTTGAATATTTTCTTTTTCTGCCTAAGTTGTACTTAAGTAGGGGTGTTGGTGTGAATAGGGTTATTTCCCTAATTAGTTTCACTCTTGGGTCCTTTTCACTTAAGCTTACTTAGTCAACTATTAGGGCGTTTTAACATTATGTCTCATGTCATAAGATTAAGACACTTGCCATAATCTTATGTTGTCCTATGTCTCATCTTGGCCTACATAACCAAAGGTTTCTCTTGTATCATATACATTATTTTAATTCTTTGATAGGAATAAAATTTATTCTTGTCATATTGATTTTCTCACATCTTTCTTCTTTCCATTAGGCCTCTAGATCTCGGGTGGCTATCTTTGTAGTCAAATATTACATAAGGAAGTATAATAAGGGTGTCACCAAGGATGAACATGAAAAATAACATGGAAGCAAGCATAGTTGGCATGAAGAAACACTAATGAATCCACATGCTTGCAATTAATATAAATACAATGGAATGATAATCATGAAGGGACAAAGATAGAACTACCATCATCCTCTAAGCATGTAAAACAACAAGAAAATAGGAAGAATGACACATAAAAGGAAAATAAAGATATTTTTTGGGCCAACATGGAAGAGGCCTAAATGTCTCAATGCTTTGCATCGTCCACATAATGTTAAGAAAATCAAGGATAGAACAAATAGAATAAATTAGGTACACAAAGAAGAATGCATGATATTTTGTTTCCTTATATCCATGTCACTATGGGGGAAAACAAATCCTCCAAGAGAAAGTAACAAATATGCATCAATTTCAAGAATACAAGGATAACAAGAAATTTAGAAAAAAAAAACATATATACAACAAAAATTAGGATACTGCTACTTAGGATTGGAGACTAGTTGATCATCCCATTCCCATTCTTGATCATCATATGGGAATGATGCTAATAGCCTAGTGAGACCATGGCTAAAGGAATACTCAAAGAAGATCCATCATCAAGATGTGGAAGGCTAGTCACAGGAGCAATGTCCTCCAAAACATACTCAATTGAGGCAAGGGTTAATAATTTGTGAAAATCAATGACAAAAAAGGAAAATCTATGGTGGTCTCACACATAGATCCCTTAGCAGAGGAAGGTGTTGGAAATATTCCTTCATAAGGGACAACTACTATTTCTCAATACTAATATTAGCAATGGGATCTAGAGAGCAATAAATGCAAGTGGATAAGGAGCCTTCACTAAATTATGATTGGATGAAGAAGATCCTAAAGATGAAGGGGGAATGCTAGTCTTTGATGATCTGCAATATGGCAGAGTAGGATAGCACTCCTACTTATGTTTAGGTTGATGGTTGGGGATGTCTATGTCAAGCATGGTAGGATGAAGATTAGGGAAGATATGGGGATGGGTGGATTGAAAAGGAACTAAAAAATCTAATGTTTCCTTAGAGGTTACTATTATCAATTTGACCTACACCCTAGTTTAAGCTTGGCTCAAACAACCCAACAACACAATTGGAATTGCCTTAAGGTCTGAGACCTTGTTGTTTGAGGTCAAACCTCTAGATTAAAGGGTTGGTTCCCTATTTCAATGCTTTACCAAAGGAAGGGAAAGAAAGAAAAAAACTAAAACAAGTGGTGATGCACCAAATGTATATAAGAACCTCTACATTACCCCTGTATGCAAAAAATCATCTCAAACCATTGACAAACACCTACACAATACTCATGAAATCCTTGCAAAGGTGAAGTGGAAGAATTGAAATCACTAGGAACTAGTGATTTATAAATATTTAATACTTAGCTTTCCAATAATACATAAGGCAAAACCTATGAAAAAGATAGAAAACCAATGTTTATATTAATCACAAAGGAAAATTTCTTATAGATGATATAGAGATGGGTGCCAAAAGACCAACAACCATCTTACATCTTTCTGAATATGCATATATAACATTACAATGCTCTAAAGTATCTTGGATCTAGAGCTAGAGTGGTCAACACATTTTTCAGGTTGCCCATGCTTGTTGCATCACGTCCATATGGGTCAAGTCAAAAAAATCTATAGGTTGGAGTGTTTGCCCATGCCTAAGTACATAAATTCATTTATGAAGTGGGATAATATATCCTTGGGACACTAAGATCCCATCTACCATGCCATCTACCCCATTTTCTTGCACATCATTCATCCTTTTTCATTAATGGCATCCTTGGAAGATCCATCCCAACGTATTAAAGTAACTAAAACATCCACTAGGTTTGCGTGTTTCTATTTTCATGCCCTTTTCATTCAACTTTAAACTTTTGTTGTTTTTGAAATTTGGCAAACTTTTTTGGTAGGTTCACAAGTTCATGAACTTGCCGAATCACCAAAAGTTCACTTTATTTCCTTTCTTTCTTTTTCTCTTTTGATCATCATTTTTTTGGCACACTTTGGAACTTATGAACTTTTCTCTCTTTCTCTTCATCTTCCCTTGATTTTCAGTGATTCGGGAGAATAGCGAGCTCACAAACCATTCCATTTTATCCTCTTTGTCCATCCTTCTTTGTTTTAGTGTTTCAGAAAATTCACAAACTTATGAATTCACCAAAAGCCTACTTGTTTTCTTTGTTTTTCCTTCCTTGTCTTTATCTTTTCTTCTTCGACGAGATGGAAGAACATTGAACTATTTTTCACATTTCAACGAGTTCATGAACTCACAAACTCACTAAAAGTCGCTTGATTTCTTCTTTTTCTTTTGCCAACTTCTCTTTGACCAAACAAAGCACCATCAAACCTATTTTGACTAGTTTACAGCTTCATGAACCTATTGAACCACTAAAACATGCTTCTTCATTCACTTCAACTTGTTCTTTTCCCTCTTTTCAAGAAGTTGGTCAAACCTTGAACCCTGAACCCATGGATTTCTTCTTCTTTTAGTGTTTCAAAAAAAATTTAAACCATCAAACCAGTTAGACGGTTCATCTTTTCACTGAAACATTGAAACACTTGTTTCCTTTCCCTTCATTTTTTCTCCTTTGGCTCAAACTCCAGCTTTTTAGCATTTCAATGAAAATTCAAACTGTTGAACTAGTTTTATAGTTTGACATTTTATCAAACTATAGAAACAAGGCTTTCTAAGCCCTTTTAAGGCCGATTTCAGCCTTTTGTTCGGTTTACAAACCTACAAATCTATTGAAATGATATAAGTATTTTAAGGAAAGAGCAACACAAGGTAAACACTTAGGATTTATTTAGGATCTTAGGGACTGGGGAATTTTAGGGGAATCATATGGGAGCTCATATGGGTCAACAATTTGGTGACTTCATGGAGGTGTTTTCCTACTAAACACTAGGAATTGCATAGCCTTAAGCATTCATTAGGTGTAGGAGTCAAAGAGAGTTTGAAACAACCTCACATGAAGAGCCTCTAGACCAGACCAAAACAAACAGAACTACATCAAAACAGAACAACATCCCTAAAGGAAAACACAAAATAACCCAAAGGACAACAAAGCATACAGTCTCCTAATGAGAATGTAACATGCGCAACAACACTTGGAGGAAAAGAAACCTATACAAACCTACCCTAACTAAAAATAACCAAAAAGAAAATGACTCAAACAAAGACATTAACTAGTTTTTAAAATAACTATCTTTTTTATCAATCTAAAATTATTTTAAAGATTATATATACAATCAATAAGGAATAGGAGAAAAGAGATTATTTTACAAACTGGTGAAATGCTTCTTTAAGGATGAAAATAAATTCACTTACCCATTTGGGCTAAGTATGAAACCAATTGTGTCGAGATGGATAGGTGGGTTGAATCCATCCTTCTTGATGCTCAACTTCATGCTTAGGAGTAAGCATGACATGTGGTGACTTTTTCTTGTTGGGTTCCAACTAGGCTAGATGCCTAATAAGACAACCTCTTGAAATATCATTCAAATTGACAACCCTAACCTTAATATTATGCTCTGATTCTTTACCATCTTGCTGGTTGGGATGCTCTAGGTCAAATTCATCTTGAATAGGCCCTAAAAATAATCCCTAAATGTGCTCAACGGTGCAATCTCCTTCATTGAGAAGTTGATATCCCTACTCAATAATTGAGAGAAAATATTCAATTTGTTCTTGGTTATGCTCAATCTTGACTATATCATCCTCCTCCCTTTGCAAATACCTTTCAACTTCTAGAGTAGCCAAGGAATCATTATCAACATAATATTCCTCATCCTCTTTTTCATTTGATTCTTACACAAGATGTTTATGTAGTAGGATATTTTCACCATGGAATCTTTGTATATTACTCTCATTTATTTCATTAAATGCATGAGAAGAATACTCAAATGAATCATAATCTAGAGGATTGAATAGTGCACGTGAATCAACATTTCCCACATGTTCTTGATGCTTATAACTTTCTACTTTTGTAGGCATTGGTATGCTCTCCTCATCATTGCCAATAAAGTAAGGTAGTTGATCAAACAAAAGTACAAAATCCTTGCTTTCATCACTACTCATTTGCTCAATGTTCTACTATTCTAGCTGATTATACTCATTCTCATCTTGAAATAGGTTTGATTCTTCATTTTTCATAGCACATGAGGGCTCACAAAGAACAGATTGTTCCCTTTTTCCTTCAAAAATCTCCTTATCTTGCTCAAGCAACTGAGTCTTTTTCCAAACAATTGGTCTACCTTTGAAAAGTGAAATAACTCTAGGACAAGAAAGCTGATCATGCATGGAAATTTTAAAGGTTTGTTGAGTTTCTTAAAGGAGATTGAGCTTTTGAAAGGATTGTTCCTGAGGGATAATAGATTGAGTTTGTATAGGTATAGGCTCTTGTATAGGATGAGGGCTTCTAAAACTTGGAATTTTGAAACTAGGAGATTGCTTTGAAGGGTCCAAAGGCTTTTCCTACTTGAATCTTAGGATAAAAATATTGAAGCCTTCTCTTTTATAGGCTGATCCATATTTGTAGGAGAAGTTTTTCTGGAACTAGGAATGTAGGAGGTTGACTAGGTTTCATGTCTTTGTTCTTGGGCAAGAAAGTTCCTCGTCTGCTCCTTTTGAGCTACAACCTACCTTGCAAGACATTCCTCTTGATATCTTTTATGTGCATCCATTTCTTGTTTGTGAAGATAAGATTGATAAGAAAGCTCTTCCTACTACAAGTTATACTCCTACTCTCTATCAACCTCATCCAACCTTATTTTTATATCTAACATTATATCTTTGAAACTCATGTTGTCAATATTCCAGGGCTAACCATGAGGATAACCATGTTGATTAGGAGAAAAAATAAGCTTCTTGAGGCTAATAATAAGAATGAGTAGGCTACCAAGAAGGATGAGAAAGGGAGGGAGGTAGGTAAAGACTATGAGATTGCAAGATACCTTGTTGTAGCAGGGTCATTTGGCATAAAAATAGAAGCATTTCCAATTTGATATGGTTGATAGGAAGGCATAAAAACTACCTTTTGTTGGGAATTAGGGTGTCTCAACCTTTACAAGTTCCTTATGTTGTATTTATTTATTCTTTCCTACTATTGTAATTTTCTATGTAAATTTTGTCCTCATATGAGGAGGTAAGTGTCCCATGTTGACTTGGCATAGTTTTTCCATGTGTTGGCACCTTGTGGTCATGTGTCATGAGCTATGACAAATTCTATGACATGTAAGAGATGAAATGACAGGTGTGACAAGTTATTATTATGTTATTACTGATCATGCTCCAGGGCTGCGGGTACATGCAGCAAGATAAACTTTGGTGAATTTTGTTGTTCCTTGAATTATCATGAATAATGGTAATGCATTCAAAGATATATATGATAATGTGTGATAATTAAATCAATTTATTTTTTTTGTTTGGCACCCAAGCTTGAATAATTGATATTTTGTGGTATATCATCACATATGAGAAATCCATTTTCTTTCATGATGGTTAAATATTTATTGCTTAATTTGTGTAATCTTCATCTTGGTATTCATTAGACCACAACATATGTCTATCAATATATCTTCTTCCCAACATATCTATTTCAAACACTTCCATAATTTGACCATGATGTAGCCTAGATATGATTTCCCATTCATGCTCTGTTGTATTTGCTTGAAGAGTTGATTTTCTTCAATTTTAGAATCAATACTATATTCAACATCTTCTATTGTAGTTGTTCTTTCCACATGCCAAGGAATAAATTAAATGACTACCAATTTGATATTATTGTATCATTTTGAAGACCAATATCTCTTTCTATATGATGAAACAACTTGTATAGTAGCAACTCAAACCAACAAAAATCTACCCATTTATTAGATTCACGTTCAGGGGTGGAGAGAAACCTCAGAAATACTCTGACAATAGCTATTATTTCCCTAGCCTACAATATGTTGTTTGTTCTTCATTTTGGATTATATGTCCATGATCTAGCTACATCAATAAGTGAAGAACTTTCCATGCAAAAGGTCTATTCTTGTATCCATCAATGAAAGATTGTGTATGTTATTCATAGTCATCTTCATCAGTTTTAGCTACAAGTTTGAATATCTCATATGAGACATTTAAATTGACAAATTTTCTACTGCTCTCTACTAATGGAAGTTCCCAATGTGGCATGTTTCTTGTGCCCCAATGTCTCTTTCTATAGTTGTTTCAACAAGAATCCTTTTGTATGTTGTTGAGGCTAAATCATTTGGGTTTTGAATGTTTGCAAGCCGCACCAACATTTGATGATAAGTTTTTGAACTCTTCTCTGCTTTAGCTGCATACTTAGCAATGTACTTGATTACAACATGTTTGGAAAGAACAAGTTGCCAATCTATATTAGCTCTCCATAACTAAGGTATGTAGCGATTGTGTTTATTTACTCTATCATCATTTCTTGCGAGTTCAAATATTTTTTCACCTGTATCTGAGTCTTCACACAATTTTGATCCCTCAAGATTTAATGGCCATGGAGCATTATACCTATAAATAATAAATAAAATTATTTTTTATTTGTATTCATATTTTTTTAATTTAAAAATAATAATTTAAAAGTTTGAAAATGTTACCTGCAAACCATTTGTCCTTGTTTCTTACATAGGCATGCACCCTCTCTACACATTGTATGTCATTCTACACAATTCAAAATCTCTTAAGAGTCTTGTTCCATATGTACTTGTGAAATCTACCTTGTATTTTGAAGACATGGGTGTTGGACAAGATTTTGCAATAGTGTCATTGAAAAAATGTATGAATTTATTAGTTATAATAAAACATAAATTATACATATAATATATAAATATAGTAATTTATAAACCATTGATAACATACCCATATGTTTCATTGATGTGGATCATCTCTAGGATTTCATGCATGAATAATAGAATGAAAATATTTCTCTACATTTTTTCGTTGCTACTTATTTTCTTGATCAAGATTATCCATATTTGGTGCTCCATCTATCCATATGAATCCATGGACATGTAGTGAACCTCTATGTTGCCATTCATATCTAGACTAGTAATCCGTTACATTCATTCCTTTTTGTAGTATCTATTTTCTAAAAATGGAATGTCACAAGTGCATGTAGTGTGCTACTATATGTAGATAATAAAAAACATTTTGTTTTCACCAATTTTGGGCTTCTTTTGCATTTGTTGGTGGTACTTCATCCATAAGTGTATGCAAATAAGGCTGGTACATATCTATTGCACTCAAAGTGAAGAATATTGTCAGTGAATCAATTTGATGAAGCATGTGAGTTAACTCTGCATGGAATTTTGTCCAATATGACCTTATACCCCTTAATGTTGTTCGAAACCTCATCAAATGATCTACTAGATGGGAGTGGGGCACATTTTCCATATTTTCCTACAATTTATTGATGGTAATTGGAATTTCTTGAAGACTTCTTTTGACAAACACTGCAGATGAATTTTGTGCACAATGTCTCATGATCATGTTCATCGTGTAACATATAAATCATGGGTGTTGACCAAAACAATGATCCCTTTATCGAAATAGATGTTTGACAAATTCATGCAAATGTACTAATCTCATATGTGGTTCTATCCAATCACATGTACCATCAGGAAATAATTTTGGAAATGCCATATTAAGTAAGCATAATGTGACATACTCATTGATGGGAGATGAGCCAATTCCTGGCCAATCAATAAAATTTGCTAGATCAACATCAGGGTTATTTATCCATGCATGGATTAATTCCATTTCTCTTTGGGCATTTGGTGGTCTAGAAGCCATGGATGTTGTGTGATCAATAATATTTCCTTCATCTATCTCCATCAATGGACCCATAAATATAATTTCATTTGCATTAGAATCTAACTCCATATGTATTTAATTTAGTTGGTCAAACATATTTTCATCTGAGTTTGTTGAAAGTTCATTAAGAGGATTTTCATCAATTTGAACATTGGAATAGAACTTGTCATGTTGAATTTTGTACTGCAATGCCTTATATACTCGATCTCTATTGACTGTAAAGTTATAATCTTTACCATGTTGATCATTCCTTCGAACAATAATGATTGACAAATCTTTTATTTGACATGGTAAAACCTTAAAAATATTTGTTACATCCTATGGAAAACTTATTATGTGTCCTTTGTATTTATGTTGACCACCTACTACATGTGTGAATTGTAGGATAGGACTGACACGTGATATCAACATTTCTTCAACCTGTGTTAAACTTGTAAGCTCTTGTGGTTGGGGGCCAAGATCCATATTATTTGCTACTGAAAATCAATTATTACCTTTTTCTTACTGACATCTATTGCAAATAGGACCTTGAGGTGTGCGAGAAACCTTTATTCCAAGGTAACATTCTTGAAATATATAGCACATGTTTGGTGAAATAAAGTTATCTATGGCATGTCAAAATTGCATTTGTAAAGTATTGAAATCTGTATGAAGCATTCCATTGGGATTTAACAAATTTTTTCCATCATTTCCACTAGATCAACTTATGGCATGTGGAGTTGCATTTTCTAGTGTTATGGCATGCCGAGTTGCATTTTCTAGTGTCTCAAGTACATAATTTATGGATCTTTAATTTTCATCTTGAACATTGAAACCAGTGGCATATGACCGATTACCCTTTTGTCTTCATCTATTTTAGGATCACCAAAATCTTCAGTTGTTTGTGAATGAATTATTGTCACCATATTTGGTTATTGCTGATTTTGTAATTCTAATTCATGAACTGTTATTTGAGCTACACATTTACGATATCTTTCTTTGGCAGCCTCATTCCATTGAATCCTTTGTTGTTCTCTTTCTACATTTGTCATTACTTGGCATTGACATCTTCATTATTTCCTTTGATATTCTCTTTGATATTTCCTATGGTATTCTCTTTGTTGCTCCATGGATTCAAAATTCAACTTAGGTGGAGCCATGCCTATATAATAGTAGAAAAACAATTTTTATAAGTGTAAAGTTAAAATATTGAGTAAATGGAAAATAGTAAAAAAAATATCTACAGTATGAATCATTGTGGATTTGAATTGAAATACTATTTTGATTAAAAAATAATAATAAAATATAAAAGTACCTTTATTGGAGTAGCTTAGTGTATGTCACAAGGAAAACTTATAAATCCGAACTCACAAATGATATCTGAAAATGAGAGAAATATCAAAATGGTTTTTATCCAAGTGAAAAAGAATGCATTTAACAAATAGATAGCATTTGTATGAAAATATTTTATCTAAAATGTAAAATATAAACATCAAACCAATAATACAAAACATTTAAAAATTATATAAAAAAAATGTTTTTCTAGCCAATCCTTTTAGAAAAGACAAACAATTTTTTTTTAAAATGATTTTTTACCAAGTATATAATAGTAGAAAAACAATATTTACAAGTGTAAAGTTAAAATATTGAGTAATTATAAAATAGAAACATCAAATCAGTACTACAACATTTAAAAATGGAAGGTAAACAATTTTTTTTTAAATGTATTTTTACAAGTATCAAATCCATCCTTATCTATTATCAAATTACCAATCCTTTTAGAAAAACAAAGAATTTCTAAAAACAAAAATAGAATTTCTACAAACAAAATGTTTTCTTAAGGGCATCAAATAATTTTTTTTTGGTTATTTGATGTGAAAATCAAGGACAAAAATGGTATTGGTGGTTTGCATTTTGTTTCTAAAAATTTAATAGTAATGGTTAAATAGAAAGCAAGTGAGCATTACTTCATCAAATAACTAAGAATTTCTTGCATTACATTTGAGAGTTTTGAACCATTTTTTAGTGATATCATCTTCTGAATCCATTTTTAGTTCTTTTATCTGAACATGTATAATTTTAAAAAAATCAAATATATTGTGTTAATATTTGAAAGAACAATTTACTAGGGGAGCTTCTTAAAAAAAAGGCGGATCAGGGCGTTAGGGTGTTGGTCTTAATATGGAAGGACAGGACTGCCGTTAAACTTCTCAAAACCAACGGCTTAATGAAAACCCATTGTGACGAGACCTTCGAGTATTTGAAAGACAGTAATGTGCACTGTGTTCTGTGTCCCAGAGACCAAGACCACCGCTCTTTGAGCGCAATGCAGAGTGCAGAGGTCGGCGTCCAGTTTACCCACCACCAGATAACAGTGAGCATCGATGCACCCGTTGAAGAGGGGTCGACGGATCTGATGTTGGACAGTAGAGACTTAAGAAAAATGTGTATTCTGTAAGGTTCGGTTTCCTTGCCAGTTAATACAAGGTCAAATTGGAATGGATTTATTGTAACTTAGTGATGCAAACCACAAGTGGGTCAAACGAACAACCAACAGTTGTCTAGAGTTGCAAACCAAAAACATAAGAACAAGGAAGAACAATGAAGAATCACGAAACAGGCAATCTATATTATTTGCAAAAGATTTGAACATACCATTGGTCTCTCCAAAATTGTATGGAACTCAACTTTCTTTGGATATGCAAATGTACAATACCTCTACGTAGTCTTCAAAATTTATTACCCAGCCTCCATTTCCTCGTTATCCCACTTTCAATACTCTCACACAGGTTCTACCAAGTTCAACGCAGTTTCCTACATCTGCAACGCAACCTATATGAGTGATAAATCACATAATGCGCTAGAGAAATCACTTAAAAGTCAATGTTTTTTTGGAAACTCAGTGATTAATTTGTATAAGTATTGCGTTTTCTTTTTTTCTTTGATTTTGATGTTTTTTTTTTGGTATTTTAATTTTTTTTATAAATTTATGTAGAAAAAATTGAGTACTCTCATTTGTGACTGTATAATGCCTCTTAGCATAAATAGAAAATGAATCTAAAGGAAATAAAAATATATGGAAAAATAGAGGAAACTTAAAATTTAAAACTAAGATTATCACTACTGTCGCTACTCATAAACAAGGGATTGGAAACCATACATAGTTGCAGAATCACATTAGGAAAGGCATGAAATAATTTCATCATGCGTATCACCACTATATGCTTGACAAGGCCATTTTTGGCAGCATCATGGATGTCTATCTTGTCCAATTCAATTACAACTGCTCCAAGTGTAACAACAGTCATAGACTGAATCAATAGATAATGGTAACTTTCAGTCAAGTGCAATTATTGGTGGATGCATAAACCTCCTACGGATATTGAACTTTATGGACAAATGAGACATTCCAACTCTATCAATTTCCACTTTCATTGGAAAAAAATTGATCTAAACAAAAATTCTAAGTC
This sequence comes from Cunninghamia lanceolata, assembly GCA_027924645.1. Classification (NCBI taxonomy): domain Eukaryota; kingdom Viridiplantae; phylum Streptophyta; class Pinopsida; order Cupressales; family Cupressaceae; genus Cunninghamia; species Cunninghamia lanceolata. Next base: position 2,581,318 of record BSBN01000334.1, on the reverse strand, counting down.
AAAAATTCTGGAAAAAAATATGAGTTGGCTTCCTTCCTAAGTGTGTATATATATATATATAAAATAAATGAAATATTAGATGATTGACATATTCAACTCCTTATGTGTCTGCATGAATATATGGATTCGACCCCACTTGGTTGCATCAGTTTGTAAGGCTTGCTTGATCCAAATTTGAATTTTCAAAAAATTTCCTTATTAACAATTAATATGTGATATGTCAAGTCTTTGATTGAGTACTCATGGAAACTTTAGCCAATATGGGCCATATGTTCAAATGGAACATTCTTAAGCCAAACCGGGCTCTTCTATCATTTGGGCAAATAGGTTCATATGGAACTAGCTCTAACGGATCTTATCGCTACCCGATACGGGGTAGAACAAATGGTGGCCAAAAGCCCTGGTGGGTCAAATAGACCAAGACTATCCAATCCAGGATAAGTAAGTATGACACCCAAATGGGCTAGATAGGACAAGAATCATTATGATCTTGCCAGAGACTTCTGACTCCTTCAGGACCAATACGGGTTCATGAGTCACTTCCTAGAGACCACAGCCTGCCCAAGCACTATGCTAAGGATGTCAACCAGGGGACACATAACATTGACTTGTACACACGTCAGTTTTCGGCAAAGTCAGGTGCAAGTAATCCACCCTGGGGATTCTTCTGCGTACTAGGAGACTTCTTAAGTTACCTGGCTAAAGCTTTAAACTAGGGATCGAGATTAGGAAGTTGATTATAAAAGATTATCCTATATCCAAGGGACCTTAGTACTGGGGGCATCCTTTGCTGTCCAGACTACCTACATACCCTATATCCATGGGATCAAGGCCCTCTTTGGATGTGATCAACATGGAGAATGCAAACATGTAGTTCTGTCTTGCACTATGTTTGATGTAACTATGAGTGGGTACACAGTTCTTCGGCGACTACCACTCACTCAAGTGATACAATGAAGGAATTCCTAAGAAACTAGTTTGCAAACACACCTCTCGGGAGTGTTTGACGTTTAAGTTTTTAGGTGTGAATAGTTTACCCAGTATGCATATTTGTCTGATGGGGTTTTTCTATTGATAGTTAAAAGGGTTTTCTATCGTGGTAATCATCCTATCCCTATCTTCAATAGACTCATCCATTCTTTTTTGTTAATCTTTTTAGTGAGGTGTCCAAGGAGATTTTTTCTTCCTATGGATTTAACTTCTACATGTCCCTTATTACTCCTCAACGATTTAGAGGGACGGTGCCCAAACGTCGTTGTTTCAGCTATGTTAGGCACGATGTACTTGGTTTAATGTGATGACATTACTCGTAAACATAACACACAAGTACTGTAAATACCAAACACTAAGATTTGTTTGAGTTTGAACGTTTATTTATAAGGTTTAACTATCTATTAGAAAAGAAAATCTTGCATAATAACTGATAAAGAAATTATCAAAGGAAAGATACTTCTCTAAGGCATAATGAAGTAAATTACAGTAAACATGCTTGATCAGTTTACTTGGAGAAAATACTTAATCCATTTTGTCAATTCATAATTCTACGTAACATAAAGAGAATAGATATTCTATCAGCAAGGATTTAGTTTTCCTGAAAACAACAAGGAAATATGGATAACTTATTTTATCATACATCAAGTTCTTTCATTACCTTTAAAACTTAAACCAAAAAGGTTGTAAAATGAGAAAGATCTCTTAACAAGAGGTTTATATTAAACTTCCTAAATGGATTTATACTTTATTTCCATTGTCAATAATTTTGTGAGTACTATTTGACAATGGTTCTTGTTACCCAAAACTAGTTAATAGTTTCACTAAGGCTTTAAAATCAAATACATGAGCATAGTTTACATTTCACATTTTCCATGTTGTAGATTACTGACAGTAGTTGGTTGAAAGATTTGTATGGTGATGAGCAACAATGTTGGCTTTGATTTACACTAACCAAAGTAAGCATCAATTTAGTCTAACATGTTTAGAGTCTGTGACTAATGTGTGCATGATGTTGCAATACATTTTAACCATTATGTATAAAGTTTCCAACCTACCCTTCGAGGAGGGTTAGTTTGTATTGTGATTTTTGGTTTTGCTTGAATGTTGAGTTTTTGCTGGTAAAACATAAGGTTTAACCATTATGTATAAACTTTCCAACCTACCCTTCGAGGAGGGTTAGTTTGTATTGTGATTTTTGGTTTTGCTTGAATTTTGAGTTTTTGATGGTAAAACATAAGGTTTTGTTGGGAAAGCATTGGCATTAGTTTTTTAGGAAACTTGTGTTTCATGCCAAATGTGAAATTAATTTGTAATTAGACACACTAAGAATATATTAAAGTGTAGATTAAAATAGCATTTCTAGACGACCAATTTTTTTTTTAGTAACATGTAAATATAGATTGTTTAGGATAAGATTTTATAATTGATTTTATAATTGACTTATCTTTTTAAAAAAAGTTAATTGTATTAATGACCATTACAAAATCTGAACAAAAAGTTAATATATATACTTTTATATTCAGAACAATTCCTTGATACTTAGAGATTATAGATATATTTACTAAGAGGTATACTCTTGTAGATTTGTCAATTACCATGGACACAAAAAGGAAATTTCTTATGATGACATTCATAATCTTGGACAAGATAGAATTATTTTAGAATTCACTTGATGGCTTGAAAGACTACTTTGTAGTAGATGTTATACTCCACTCTTTGCCTATGATATTTATAGAGATTCAAAAGGATTAGGAGACCTTGATTCTCACATTTTATTATGCTAATACATTATAAAATCTTTTAACAAACTTAATGATATCCTTAGAAATATTTCATCATAAGCCATGTTTGCATCTCTCAATTAGTTCTTTTCATTTTTATAATAAATTACTAAGTATAATTTGAAATGTTCATGTAAAAAGATCTATAAATGTATAAGCTTAATTAATGAGTAATTATTTATCTCATATTTTTAAAAGAATAAAGGGAGTTCCTTTAAAAATAATAGAACATAAATTAAACTTGATAAAGATAAAAATTGACCCATTTTTTTTTTTTTTAACCCATTTACTTTAATTTATGTTCTAACTTCCATGAATTGAATTTAATTAAAAATTAGGTCCCATAGAAAACAAATACATAATACACACTTACTCTATTTATAAAGAATGAAGTGACCATTTTTACGATTTTGGAGCATCAATTATACTATTTATCTATTGTACTAAATTCTAAAATAAATAATGATATTATCTAAATAAACTTGGTTATCACACTAATATTTTTTTGGCTTTATAATATATTTGTACTTTATATGAATCAATAAAGATGTACTTTTGAAATAATGAATAATTAAACAAGCCTATATATATATATATATATATATATATATATATATATATATATATATATATATATATATATATATATATATATATATATTATAGTTTTAAAGGGAGTACACTGGTATAGGCTCCTTGATATTTAATTACAATCTTTTATAAAAGAGCTTGTCCTGAAAACTAATTTTTTTATGCTATTAGAAATACAATTTAATATTAATTTTGTAATAATAATCAAGTAATCAAATCTTGAAGGAAATCAAGATGAGCAGATAAATTTTTTTAATTGTCTGTTTAAGTTCAGCCTGATGGGACTTGGTAAATTTATGATTCCAATGCAGTTGAGTATTATCTATCTTAACTATCTACACATTTTTTCCAATAGTAGTATTTGAACACATAATAGATGCTATTTTAATTTTATAAGATGAACTTCCTATTTATCCATCTCCGTTCAATGATTTTGCAACACTTAGAACTATATACTATTTCCTACAAATTTGTCAGGCATAAAGTCAAATTCTAAAATCCTGATTATCATTTCCCCTACCTACGCCAATTGGGAACTTTAGCACAGGGTATGGACATCTCTCATGCATAGTAGGTGGGGAATTTTTATCAGATGTTGTAATAGCAGTTACTAAAAAAAAGTGGAAGCACAGACCAGGGGCGTGAACTATAGGACAGAATGACTCAAAGAATTGTTATCTCATAGAATGCCATGATAGTAGGGTACATTCAAAATGGGTTTGTTGAAAAGGTCTTATAAACTTTTAAGCAAGTGCAACTGGTGAGTGTAAAGCCAAACTCATCAACCTTTGTTATCATCCTCTGTACCTATGCTTAGACTAGAGCTTTGGAATAGGGAATGGACATCCATCAAACCATAAGGGACAGAGGCATGTGAACTGTTTGAAAAAATACCTAAAGAAATGTGGTAACGTGAAATGCAATGATTGCAAGATCACACAAAATGGATTTATTGAAAAGGGATTAGAAACTTTCAAACAAATGAAGTTGGTAGGTGTAAAGCCAAATTCTTCAACCCTTGCTAACATCCTCCAGTTGCTTGTGCCTATGTGGGCTCTAAAATAGGGTATGGATAGCCATCCAAGCCTAGCGAAAGCAGGATTTTGTCAGATATTATAATTGGATGTACTCTAAAAGACATGTATGCCGAAAGTTGAAGCATAGACAATGCATTTAAATTGTTTGACAGAATCTCTCGAGGAAACATTGCCTCATGGAATGCAATGATTGCAGGATCGCACAAAATAGATTTGATGAAAAGGCTTTAGAATAGTGCAAACAATTAAAATTGCAGACACAAAATTTAGGAACAGAGTATGAACATTTGTTCTACCATAAAGGAAAAAGGGGTTTATTTCACCTAAACTTCCACAAAAATGTATACACAATTTACAATTCTGAATTTATCCTAAAACATATCATCAAAAATGAATTCAAAACTAAAATGAACTAAAATAATTTATTAACAAAATTTCAAGAACCAAACTTCAAAGGAAAAGAACAAAATGATGGAGAGGAGAGCTCTTACAAATTTCTCCAGCAGTCCAACCAGATTTTTTTTTGTATCTCTCCTTCAAAGATCCATGCAATTTATAGAAAAACTTGACCCATATGGAGGAAATTCCAGGTCTTGAGTCAAGTCTTCCAATTAATTGCTCTCTCTTTATTTTCTAAATTGCTATTCAATTCTTGTGGAAAAGGACTCATGTCTTCTCTACAAATTTTCCAATTGTCATAAATTCAAGAAGAAAAATCTCATTTTAAAAATTTGAGTCTTGCCTTGAAAATGAGGGGGGGGGAGTTCCTCATTTATTGCCCTTTCTAGAAGTGTACCCCATCTCATTTATTTATTTAAAATGTTTATTATTTTGTTCTTTTAAATGGGACTATATTTTTATTATTTAATTTAGCTTTTATGTGTGTTATTTAAAACTAATTAAAATTCATACAATTAGATATAGTATTCTAATCAAATTGTAAAAGTGGGTTGTGACATCCCTCTCTCCTAAATTTATGCATCGTCCTGATGCATGTTAGAAATAAGGTCAAAACATATGCATATAGTCCATAGAAATAAGCATCATTTACTATCAGTATACTTGCCTTTCTTTAAAGTCCATCCTTCAAAAAAGTAGTTTATCGTATAGTATCATCTAAGGATAATTGTCTATATCATCTCAACATCATTGTCTTTAAGCAAAATTTTAAGGTTTGACGAGTTCATAAATTATCTAGAGTTTTCAAAATAAGTGCGGATAGAGCTATTGCATTTCCACTATGTCTTCCCATGTAGTGTTCTCAGTTGAGTACTAGTCCCACTAGCCCTTAGATTGGTCCACTATCTTATTGCGTAGCTAGAACTGACACCTCTCGATGATTCTACATGGCTCTATCGTTATTGTACTAGTTTTTCCACCTGCAGGGTGTTCCAATTAAGAATATGCTTAGGGTCATGTATATACCATTTCAACAAGGACACATTGAACACATCATGAATTCAACTTAGTGCTAGAGGTAAGGCCAAGAAGTAAGCTACAAGATTGATTTCCTCAAGTCCTTCAGAAGGCCTGACAAAGCGAGGAGCTAGCTTTGACTTCCTTCCAAAAGAGATGGAACTTTTATGAGGTCAAACTCTAAGGAACACTTTCTCACCAACTTGAAATCTTCTAGGTGTCCTATTCTTATCTGCGTAACTTTTTTGGTGGTCTGAGGCTTCCTTCAACCTTTGTTGAATAAATTGCACCTGGGTATCCATATCCTCCAACATCTCAGGACTAACCAGGATCCTATCTTCCAATTTACCCCAACTCAAGGGTGTTTGACAAGATCTCCCATAGAGAGTTTCAAAGGGTGTCATACCTATAGCTTCTTGGAAGGAGTTGTGATAGGCAAACTCAACTAATGGCAAATATTCCTCCCATTTAGTCTGTTGATCCATTGAATACATATGAAGGAGGTATTCCAGAATTTGATTGGTTCTTTCTGTTTGGCCATTTATCTTAGGATGATAGGCTATGTTGAAGTTCAACTGCATTCCTAATGTATCCTGTAATGTGGTCCAAAATCTAGAAGTGAACTTTGCATCTCTATCAGAGATGATTTTCTCGGGGACTCCATGCAACCTAAAACTTTCCTTTATGAACCTATTTGCTACTGCAGGTGCATCATCTATTATGTTTCCTGATATGAAGTGGGCTACCTTGGTGAGTGTATCCACTACCACCAAAATACAATTATGCCTATGAGATGTCATCGGTAGCCCTTGGACAAAATCCATACTTATGACTTTCCATTTATAGAAAGGTACATCATGTGGATAAAGAAGTCCCACCGGGTGCACATGTTCTGCCTTAACCCTTTGACATTCTAGACATCTGGCAACTGTGTCTACCACATCCTTCTTCATTCCTAGCTAGAAGTATAATTTTTTGAGATCTGCATACATCTTATTCACCCCTAGATGTCTTGAATATGGAGCCCTATGTGCCTCTATTAGGATCATACCCCATAGTCCTGCATTATCAAGAACGTATATTCTTCCCTGGTCCATCATTAGCCCATTGGAATCAAAAGCATAATCCAAATACTTAGGTTCCATAGAGGTGTTAGCTAGAGATGCATTACCTTAATCATACATGGGTCATGTTTCTACTCAGGGAATACTTGTTGCTTTAGGTCTATGTGCAAGTTGGATATGGCCATTATGTGTCTCCTTCTGCTGAGAGCATCGACCACCCTATTTTCTTTCCTCTTGATATATTCAATCTCAAAATCATACTCACTTAGGAACTCTAGCCACCTTCTCTATCTTGCATTCAAATGAAGTTGAGTGAATATATGTTTTAGTGCTTGATGGTCTATTTTAAGCTCAAATGGCTTTCCCAACAAGAAATGTCTCCATTTTTGCAAGGCATGAACTATGGCTGCAAGTTCAAGGTCATGGGGAGCATAATTGACTTCATGGATTTTTAGTTTCTATGATTCATAAGCCACTACTCCTTCCTCTTCGAAAAGAACTCCTAGTCCTTCCATGGATGCATCTGTTACTACTATGAAGTTACCATTAGGGTTAGGCACCTTTAGAATTGGGGGTGATGTTAGCCTTTCCTTCAGTACCTAAAATGCCTTATCGCACTACTCAGTCCAAATGAACTCTTTGTTCTTCTTTTGTAATGATGTGATTGGGTTGGCTATCCTTGAAAAGTCTTTCACAAACCTCCTGTAGTACCCTTCCAATCCCATAACACTTCTTACTTTGGTCACATTTGTAGGTATAGGCCATTTAGTGATGGCTTTTACTTTATCAGGATCTACTGCTATACCCTCGGCTGAAATGATATGCCCTAAATAGTCGAACCTCCTTTCAAAGAAGGAGCATTTGGATAACTTCCTAAACAACTTATGCTTCCATAGCCTTTGTAAGACTGTCTGCAGATGAGTTAAGTGTTCCTCTTCATCCTTGGAATATATTAAGATGTCATCCAAAAACACAATCACAAATTTATCCAAAAAATCATGGAACACATTGTTCATTAGATTCAGAAAGGCAACTAGAGATTTTGTTAGCCTGAATGGAACTACAGTAAATTCATAGTGGCCATACCTAGTCCTAAATGTTATTTTTGGGATGTCCTCTTCTTTTATCCTTAATTGGTTGTAGCCCGAGCGAAGGTCAATTTTGGAGAACACTGAGGCTCCCCTCATTTGGTCAAATAGATCATCAATATGAGGCAAGGGATATCTATTCCTCATGGTGGCCTTATTCAACATTCTGTAGTCAATGCACAACCTTAGTGTCCCATCCTTCTTTACAAATATGATTGGTGCTCCCCAAGGTGATACACTAGGCCTTATCAACCCCTTCTCGAGCAATTCTTACAACTGTATTTTCAACTCTTGGAGTTCTGTGGTGTTCATCCTATATGGGGATTTTGATATAAGTGTGGTTCCGGGAAGTATATCGATTGAAAAATTGAACTCCCTTTTGGGAGGTAATCTAGGTAGATCTTTAGGAAACACATCCTTGTAGTCCCAAAGGAATGGACTATTTTCAAAGGTAGGGGCTTCTTTCTCTTCTCCCTTCTCATCTAAAGCTACTAAGAATATCTGATCTCCTCATTTCTGCCTTGCCTTCTTTCGTTACATAGTAGAAATGGTCCCCATGGATATAGGTTTGTAAATCCCTTGGATCCTAACTCTACACCCCTTATCATCTACACACTCAACCACCTTGTTATAGCAATCTATGTTAGCCTTATGACTCGTTAGCCAACTTATTTTGATTATGACATCATAGACTCCTAGGGGTGTGACATATAAGTCAACTTTGGTTTGTAATTTAGGAAACTTAATGATGGATCCTCTTATGTACTTGTTCACTCTCCGTGTAGCCTTGTCACCATATTGAATAGTCCATGATGATTCCATATTCTTAGTTTGCAAAAACATTTTTCTTACTAATTCTGGGGAAATAAAATTCTTGGAGGAACTAGTATCTATCAAAATAGTGATGGATTTACCAAAAAGTGTACCTTTTGTCTCCATAGGTACATTTTGATGGTCAATTTTCTGATTTCTGACAGCAGCATGTATTTGATGTTTCCAGGGTTGTTGTGGCTGATTGGACCCATTCCTTTTTGAACAATCCCTTGCATCATGATTGCCTCCACACATAAAACATCCACCAATGGGTCCATTAGAACTTCAAGGTGGGGCATTCCAATCATTCCCTTTGGCATTACCATTGTAATTATTCCTATGATTCTGATTACTAGTAACTTCTGTTCTACCCCAGTCTCTCCTCTTGTTCTTTTGAGCTCCTCTGTTGCCCCTATTGTGTAGTTTCCTTTTGAACACAAATTGCTTGTCCTAGAAATTTTACTTTGCCACTGATAGTGCCTGTATTTTCATTTCCTATTTGAGTGCCTTCTCCAAGACTTGATTCATGTTCTTAGGGGAAAACATATCCACTTCTACCCCAATATTAGTATTCAATCCCAAAAGAAACTTCCTTGCCTGAGACCTCTCATCCTTTTGATAGATACAAACATATTTCAGTAGCTTCACAAATCTATCCCAATACTATTGGACTATGAGATTTCCTTATCTAAGATTTAGAAACTCGATCATATTTTCATCATAAAATAGTTGTGGAAGCCATCTCTCACAAAAGTGGCTCACAAACTGCCTCCAAGTTAGGTTTTCCTTTGAATAGCAATATTGTTCCTTTATGTTTATCCACCAACTGGCAGCTTGTCCCTCCAATTGATAAGCTCCCTAGGTTGCTTTGATATTCTCTAATTAGTTCCATAACTCAAACTATTTTTCCATCTCAGTGAGCCATCCTTTTGCAACATCTTTGACATGCTTACCGTCAAATTTTGGAGTTATCTTCTTAAGATATTGTGTGATATCTAAGATGGTGGTTTCCTGCCGAGACCTAGGAATCTCTAGATCATTAGTTATTTGAGCTATGGGTACTTCCTCATTTTGATGTTCATCTTGAGGTTCCAGAATGTTTTCTATTGTCCCCTTTCTAGCCTTCAAGTCTTGTACAGTTTGCTCAAGGTTTTCCAATTTTTCTCTCTACTCTGTCAATAAGTTAATAATTACTTCTATATCAGCATTTGGATTCTCAGGTGGGTTTTTAGCTGATTCTTGTTTGACCAGTTGCTCTCCATGCAAATCTCACAAATTTTGGGTTCTTGCCATTTTAATTCTGAAAATAAGGAGAGAGGTGATTTACCACTTGCTACAATTTTTGGTTTACAACATACAAATTGACTATAATTAAATTTATTACAATTCTTATCTTAAATACCAATTATTGTCATTTTTAAGTTAGTAGGCCTCTAGGCGAAGTGTTTGAACCTTGCTCTAATACCACTTGTAGGGACTTGCTTGATCCAAACTCTAATTTTCAAAAAAATCCTTATTAACAATTTAATATGTGATATGTCAAGTTTTTGATTGAGTACTCAGGGAAACTTTAGCCAATATGGGCCATATGTTCAAATGGACCATTCTTAAGCCAAATCAGGCTCGTCTATCCTATGGACAAACAAGTTCATATGGAACTAGGTCTAACGGACCTTATTGCTACCCGATATAGGGTAGACCAAATGGTAGCCAAAAGGCTTGGTGGGTCAAACAGATCAAGACTCTATCCAATCAGAGATAAGTAAGCATGACAGCCAAATGGGATAGATAGGACAGGAATCATTAGGCTCTGGCTAGAGACTTCTGACTCCTTCGAGAACAATATGGGTTCATGAGTCACTTCCTGGAGATCACAGTCTATCCAAGCACTGTGCTGAGGATGTCAACCAGGGGATACATAACATTGACTTGTACACACCTTAGTTTTTGGCAAAGCCAGGTACAAGTAATCCACGCTGGGGATTCTTCTGAGTACTAGGAGACTTCTTAAGTTACCTAGCTCAACCTTTAAACTAGGGATCGAGATTATGAAGTTGATTATAAAAGAGTATCCTATATCGGAGGAACCTGAGTACTGGGGGCATCCTTCACCATCCAGACTGCCTACATACCCTATATCCATGGGATCAAGGCCCTCTCTAGATGCGATCAACACGGGGAATGCGAACATGTAGTTCTGTCTTGCACTATGTTTGATGTAACTGTGAGTGGGTACACAGTTTCTCGTCGACTGCCACCCACTCAAGTGATATAGTAAACGAATTCCTAGGAAACTAGTTTGCAAACACACCTCCTGAGAGTGTTTGACATTTAAGTTTTCATGTGTGAATAGTTTACCTAGTACGCATATTTGTCCAACAAGGTTTTTCTGTTGATAGTTAAAGGGGTTTTCTGTCATGGTGATCATCCTACAACTATCTTTGATAGACTCATCCATTCTTTTTTGTTAATCTTTTTAGTGAGGTATTCGAGGAGATTTTCCCTTCCTGCGGATTTAACCTTGACATGTCCCTTATTACTCACCGACGATTTAGAGGGACGGTGCCTAGACATTGTTGTTACAGCTATGTTAGGCGTGAGGTACTTGGTCTAACATGATGGCATTACCCGTAAATGTGACATAGAGGTACCATAAATACCAAACACTACGATTTGTTTGAGTTTGAATGTTTATTTACAAGGTTTACCTATCTATTAGAAAAGAAAATCTTGCATAATAACTGATAAAGAAATTATCAAAGGAAGGATACTTCTCTAAGGCATAATGAAGCACTCAAAGTATAGTAAAGATACTTAATTAGTTTACTTAGAGAAAATACTTAATCCATTTTGTCAATTCATAATTGTACATTACATAAAGAGAAAAGATATTCTATCAGTAGGGATTCAGTTTTTGTAAAAACAACAAGGAAATCTAGATAACTTATTTTTTCATACATCAAGTTCTTTCATTACCTTTAAAACTGAAACCAAAAAGGTTGTAGACTATGAAATATCTCTTAACAAGAGGTTTATATAAACTTCCTAAATGAATTTATACTTTATTTCCATTGTCAATAATTTTTGTGAGTAAAATTTGACAAAGGTTCTTGTTACCCAAAACTAGTCAATAGTTGCGCCAAGGCTTTAAAATCAAATACATGAGCATAGTTTGCATTTCACATTTTCCATGTTGTAGATTATATTGACAATAGTTGGTTGAAAGATTTTTATGGTGACGAGCAACAATGTTGGCTTTGATTTATGTAATTCCCTGCCAAGGAACCTAGAGAATAACACAACTAAGCTTACAAAAATGACAAATATTTTTTTAAACAAAATAAATAACAATCATATATTTATTCATAACATTTAAATTAAGTTTTATCTCTTAGGGTTCCATGACTACATTACTAATGAACTAAAACAAGATCTAACCAACGTTATGAATTAAATAACAACCATAGTTCATTCCAAGTCTAATTGCATCAGATGAATAAACACATACAATTCCATGTTATATCATTAGATAAGTAACATTAGGATCCTACACATAGGATGACAAGTACATAAACAAGTTCCTTTACAAGAGAGTACAACATTACATTGTTTACAATATTGCTATTCAGCTTACATTGGAGTACATACATCAAGATAACAGTACATGATTCAACTGATATATAGAACTAGAATATGAATATAAGTATCTATCTCCTCACGCTAGAGCAAGACCTAAAATCTTCCATACAAGGTACATCATTCTCGCACATGAACAACAACAAGGGAAACTAATGGAGATAAAGCACAACCACCTGACCATGTGGAACCCTAAGGTCCACCCCTCATGCTAGCAGATAACAATAAGGTCCCACAACATGAAATAGTTAGGAAAACAATAGACTAACATAACCAATAGGGTGAAACATGAAACCAATCACCAAACTGACGAAAATTATCACTTACACACTTAACTAGACTTCCAAAGGCACTCACACAACCGAGGGAGTGCTAGACTGCAATAGGAAGGAGTGTCATCACATAGCTTGATATGGGTTGTCCCAGAGGACCTTCCTAGGCCCTGAGCCCCATCTTGGGTTGTCGTGATAGCCTCTCCCAATCCCCATCCCCCATACAAACTCATTTGTAGTCAACATACCCTTCATGAGGACAAGGTACTTGATCTTTCCATTCCAGATCTTCTCATCTCATCTCAAGCCTAAATGAGCAGTTGAGCCATGAGTGAGGCATAGCAATATCTTATTTAATGTGATAAACTACCCAACCCCTTAATTCATTAATTAGGTTATCACTTGGTTACCAAATTTCAATGGGTTATCCTAGCTAGCCAATTTGGGCCCCAGCCCCACATTGAAAGCCACTCCCCTACCTGCATCTAGAAGACCGTATCCATCAAGCAAGATGTAAAAAGACAAGTATTCATATACAATGCAAGGCATTTACCTTCTTGCATACTAAACAAAATTACAAGGGTCAACTCTAAAATCATTGCCCCAAAACTTCCCATTGATGTAAAAAAAACAATCATAAACAAAATACTTCCTCTTTTACGAATACCAAGATCTCCCTCATTATAAGACACAATAACTTATTACAAGCTCAATACCAATAAATGATTCACAACATGCATGAAAGGCTTTATAACCACATCATGATACATTTACAACACAGATTATACATCATCTCACATTATCATAAACCGGTATCCTTATATATAACAAGAGATATCATGCTCTAATAACTTCATTATCTCAAGACACATATCAACACAATACATGAAATCAAAATATAAACATCCTAGGCCTTTAGAATTAAACCTTGACAACTTGCACATAGACTCCCATTTCAACCAATGAACCAACTTACACCAGTTTCACTTAAATTATGCAATTCCTCTCGCAATAAACCAATTTTCTAAAAGTAGTACTTATAAACCAAATTTCCAAATACCATGTTTATAAACTTAATTCCAAACCTATTATTCACATTTCAACTTAACAAAACCATAATTAAGAAATCGTAATAGAATCAATACATATTAAATAAAATATATCAACATTTAAATAAACCATCATATTGGTTTTCATTTAATCAAATTAGATATGATACATTCTATATCAATTAGATCTCTTTGCTTTATTCCTTTTCAAAATATAGTTCAATAAATTGTATACTCTAATCAAATAAATTTCAATAATTAAATCTAAATTAAATCAAGTATCTATAATATTAGATTTTGATTAATAATCGATTATAGTATATATATATATATATATATATATATATATATATATATATATATATATATATATATATATATATATATATATATATATAGAAAATTTCTAATAAGTGAATTTCTAATAAATGAATCTTTCTAAAAGAAGAAACTGATCAGACATAGTTGGTAATGTTCAAGCAGATATGTATACAAAGTATGGAAACTTAGACAATACATGAATTGTTTGACAGATTGCCTTGAAGAGGTGAAATTTCATGAAATTCAATGATTGCAGAATATGCACAAAATAGTTTTTGGTTGAAAGGACCCTTGAAACTTTTAAGCAAATGCAATTGGTAGGCGAACCTTATTGCATTACTCGTACAGTTGATCCTTATGTGCACATGGTTGAGAGATAGACAGTCCCAAAATATTCATATCTATGAAATGACAAACTGCGTAAGGCTGATTTTTGGATATGGTTCAGATAACTAGGTCATGCACCATATATAAAAATTCTAGAGGAACCAGTTCATAAAAATAAAGTTATGGCTAATGCAACAAACTGCTAAAATAGAGACGAAATGAGTGAGAGATAGATAGTCACAAAATATTCATATCTCCAAAATGACAAACTAGGTAAGGTTGATTTTTGAATATGATTTAGATAACTAGGTTGTACACCATATATAAAAATTGTAAATCAACCTAGCCATAAAAATAAAGTTATGGCTAACACAACAAACTGTTAAAACAAACACGAAATGTGTGAGAGATAAATAGTCACAAAATATTTATATCTCCAAAATGACAAACTGGGTAAGGTTGATTTTCATATATGATTTAGATAACTAGGTTGTGCATCATATATAAAAATTCTAGAGGAGCCCAATTCATAAAAATAAAGTTATGGCTAACATAACAAATTGGGTTCAGAATATGTAGAAGAGAATTCACAAGATAATATAAAGCTTACACATAACAAATTCGTTACACTAAATCTAATGCAACAATAAATTAGTTTCGTATATTAGTCTATACCTAGAATATTACTTCTATCACATCTTCACAAAATTTTCCAGCTTGCATCCATTTTTCCCAAAGTCTTTCCTTCTTGAAGCTATGGTTTATGGTGCCAAAAGAAAAATAAAAACTTCCAGAGAGAGAGAGAGAGAGAGAGAGAGAGAGAGAGATCCACAAAACATAAAACATATTCTCATCTTTGAAATGCACGCTCCTCCCCCCAAATTATGTCTTAAGATTTCCAAAAATAAAGTTGAGCATGCATAACCACCCCCATAATTTCTTCCAGAAGAGTCCCTTATTGAAGGCAATAAATTCTGCCTTTATTACTTTCTTACAATTTGCTATTTTTAACCATACAATAATTTCTCTCTGATTTTATCTATTTTAGAATTTGCTATATATATAAGTTTTTATGACAACTCAAATATTATAAGTTTATTTTTATTACCACTAACAAAACATTTACTTGTCTATAAAATAATTTCATTTTAATTTTATCAATTATATTCCCGTTTTAATAACACTTTATTTTCCTCATTATAATTATTATTATTTATTGACCTTAGATTACAATATAACATAAACTTAAATTTACATAAAAGCATCTATATTTATTTATCAAAGTGCCCTCTGGACTTAATGATTTTATTTTAATGCAAAAATTAACCAAAGCATTAATCAGACAATTCCAAATAAAATAACTCAAATGCCAAACAATACCTGACACTATGCACGATAAAAAAACATGACCACAATGACAGTGACTGACTATCATGCCCATACAGACAACACTAACTTGGTGCAAAACTAGATACTCATCCTTTTCAAGGATGATGGCTAACTAGGGGACCATATGTTAACTCCGTTCAACAATTCCATTGGTTTTAAGGTACACTCAGACCTATCAATTCAGGTGAGTTGATGACTGATACCTACAACCTGCAGTACACAATATGGCCTATGCACAAGTATAATAATTATCAAACAGTCACGGAGTGAAAGAGAATCACAAAGTCACTAGATGCTCATGAATGAGTGGTACGACATTGTCTCTTTTCACACCACACAATAATCAGATCATCCTATAATACAAAATTGGTTGCATAGAAATCAATTGTAACTTATGAAAATCATAGTAAGATCAACATCATAATCACTTGAATGTAAAACAATGTCAAAGCATATAAATTATCAGTGTCGCAACGAGGATTATCAATAAAACATGCTAACTGTCATATGAAACCACACACGAGAATAATTAGGAATGTCACCAACATGAATGTAGCATCTACCAACATCATATAATGTACATCAACTATCTAACATAAACTAAATATTTCTATTATTTTACCTTTATCTTCATGCTCCTTAGCCAGACTATCTGCACATCCAAGAGGAGAATGGAGGGGCACTACAATTTACACTAACCAAAGTAAGCAACAATTTATTCTAACATGTTTAGAGTCTATGACTAATGTGTGCATCATGTTGCAATACATTTTAACCATTATGTATAAAGTTTCCAAACTACTCTGCGAGGAGGGTTAGTTTGTATTGTATTTTTTGGTTTTGTTTAAATGTTGAGTTTTTTATGGTAAAACATAAGGTTGTGTTGGTAAAGTATTGGCATTATTTTTGTAAGAAGCTTGTGTTTCATGCCAAATGTGAAATTAATTTGTAATTAGATGCACTAAGAATATATTAAAGTGTAGATTAAAATAGCATTTCCAGAAGACCAATTTTTTTTTTAGTAACATGTAAATATAGATTGTATAGGATAAGATTTTGTAATTGATTTTATAATTGACTTATCTTTTTTTAAAAAGTTAATTGTATTAATGACCATTACAAAATATAAACAAAAGTTAATATATATACTTTTATATTGAGAACAATTCCTTGATAATTAGAGATTATAGATAGATTTACTAAGAGGTATACTCTTGTAGATTTGTCAATTACCATGGACACAAAAAGGAAATTTCTTATGATAACATTCATAATCTTGGACAAGATAGAATTCTTTTAGAATTCACTTGATGCCTTGAAAGACTACTTTGTAGTAGATGTTATACTCCACTCTTTGCCTATTATATTTATATAGATTCAAAAGGATTCAGAGACCTTGATTCTCACATTTTATTATGCTAATACATTATGCATCTTTTAACAAACTTAATGATACCCTTAGAAATATTTCATCATAAACCTTGTTTGCAATTCATCTCTCAATTAGTTCTCTTCATTTTTATAATAGATTACTAAGTATAATTTGAAATGTTCATGCAAAAATCTCTATAAATGTATAAGCTTAATTAATGAGTAATTATTATCTCATTTTTTCAAAAAATTTTTTCAAAAAATAAATGGAGTTCATTTAAAAATAATAGAACATAAATTAAACTTAATAATGAGAAAAATTGACCCAATTTTTTTTTTTTTTACCCATTTACTTTAATTTATGTTCTAACTTCCATGAATTGAATTTTATTAAAAATCAAGTCCCATAGAAAACAATTACCTAATACACATTTACTCTATTTATAAAGAACAAAGTGACCATTTTTATGATTTTGGAGCGTCAATTATACTATTTATTTGTTGTACTAAATTCTAAAATAAATAATCATATTATCTAAATAAACTTGGTTATCACACTAAGATTTTTTTGGTTTTATAATATATTTGTACTTTATATGAATCAATAAAGATGTATTTTTGAAATAATGAATATTAAACAAGCATATATATATATATAGATATAGATATAGTTTTGAAAGGGAGTACACTGGTACAAGCTCATTGGTATTTAATTACAATCTTTTATAAAAGAGCTTGTCTTGAAAACTAAGTTTGTTACGCTAGTAGAAATGCAATTTAATATTAATTTTGTAAGAATAATCAAGCAATCAAATCTTGAAGGAAATCAAGATGAGCAGATAAATTTTTTTAATTGTCTATTTAAGTTCAGCCTGATGGGACTTGGTAAATTTATGATTCCAATGCAGTTGAGTATTATCTATCTTAACTATCTAAACATTTTTTCCAATAGTAGTATTTGAACATATAATAGATGCTATTTTAATTTATAAGATTGAACTTCCTATTTAACTAGATTCGTTCAATGATTTTGGAACACATAGAACTGTATACTATTTCCTACAAATCTGTCAGGCATAAATTCAAATTCTAAAACCTTGATTATCATTTCCCTTGCCTATGCCAATTAGGAACTTTAGCACAGGGTATGGATATCTCTCACACATTGTAGGTGGGGAATTTTTATCAGATGTTGTAATAGCAGTTACTAAATAAAAGGTGTAACCAAAGACCAGGGGCGTGAACTATATGATAGAATGACTCAAAGTAATGTGATCTCACAGAATGCCATGATAGCAGGGTATGTTCAAAATGGGTTTGTTGAAAAGGCCTTAGAAACCTTTAAGCAACTGCAACTAGCGAGTGTAAAGCCAAACTCCTCAACCTTTGCCAGCATCCTCCATAGCTATGCTTAGACCAGAGCTTTGGAATAGGAACTGGACATCCATCAAACCATAAGGGGTAGAGGCATGTGAACTGTTTGACAAAATGCCTAAAGAAATGTGGTAACATAAAATGCAATGATTGCAGGATCGTACAAAATGGATTGTTGAAAAGGGATTAGAAACTTTCAAACAAATGAAGTTAGCAGGTGTAAAGCCAAATTCCTCAACCCTTGCTAACGTCCTCCCTACCTGTGCCTGTGTGGGCTCTAAAACAAGGTATGGACAGCTGTCCAAGCCTAGCGAAAGGGGGATTTTTGTGAGATATTATAGTTGGATGTACTTTGATAGACATGTATGCCAAAAGTTGAAGCATAGAAAATGCACAGAAATTGTTTGACAGAATGTCTCGAGGAAACGTTTGCCTCATGGAATGCAATGATTGCAGGATCGTACAAAATGGATTTGATGAAAAGGCTTTAGAATAGTGCAAACAATTAAAACTGCAGACACAAAATTTAGGAATAGAGTATGAACATTTGTTCTAGCATAAAGGAAAAAGGGGTTTATTTCACCTAAACTTCCACAAAAACTTATACATAGTTTACAATTCTAAATATATCCTAAAACATATCATAAAAAATGAATTCAAAACTAAATTGAACTGAAATAATTTATTAACAAAATTTCAAGAACCAAACTTAAAATGGAAAGAACAAAATGATGGAGAGGAGAGCTCTTACAAAATTTCTCCAGCACTCCAAGTAGATTTTTTTTGTGTCTCTCCTTCAAAGATCTAAGCAATTTATAGAAAAAACTTGACCCATATGGAGGAAAATCCAAGTCTTGAGTCAAGTCTTCCAATTAATTGCTCTCTCTTTATTTTCCAAATTGGTATTCAATTCTTGTGGAAAAGGACTCATGTCTTCTCTCCAATTTTTCCAATTGTCATAAATTCAAGAGAAAAATCTCATTTTATAAATTTGAGTCTTGACTTGAGAATGAGGGGGGGGGGGGGGGGGGGAAGTTCCTCATTTATTGCCTTTTCTAGAAGTGTACCCCATATCATTTATTTATTTAAAATTGTTTATTATTTTATTCTTTTAATGAGACTATATTTTTATTATTTAATTTAGCTTTTATGTGTGTTATATGAAACTAATTAAAATTCATATAATTAGACATAGTATTCTAATCAAATTGTAAAAGTGGGTTGTGACATGGTTGACTAATTTGTGACACGGTTGACTAATCTTTGAGCAGGTGCTACTTGTGTCTGTGTTAGTTTGGGGTGTGTCTTCAACCAAAAGTATGGCAATTTACCCTTTGTATTTTCTCACTTCCACTTTTACCCTTTTGTAATGAGAAAAAATGGTGATTTATAGAGAAAAACTTGGCAGTTCATAGTAGCAATGGGAAAATTTCAAAATTTGTGACAAGTTTGTCTTGGATGAACCCTACATGAACCCCCTTGTAAACCAAACTCAGATCCATATCTAGGCTAGATTAGACCTAGATCGAGGGTCAAAATGAGAGAATCTAGTAATGTACAAAAAATTTTAATAAAAAACTTAAACTTCACAAATTTTTGCAAATCTAAATTAAATCTGAACACTCTGATACAGTTATATGTATGCTTAGAGACCATGATTTGCCTATGACTCTCATCTGTGTGATGTGGTTTTCTTTAAAAGGCTATTTCATAAAATTTTAATGGATTTTTTTTATGTATAGTATTGATTGAGTTGTTCTTGTATGAGTATTTGAAGGCTTGCTTCTCAATAATTTTTGCAATGGTGATTTGCAGCACATAGTTTATAAAGATGATAGCAAGGTTGAAGGAAATAAAAGTAAAGTGGTTAAACCCCATGCATTTTCATAATCTCTTTTATAATTTATTATATTGCAGATGGATTTAACATAGTTACCATGTTTGGTTGGACTTGGACAAAGTTCAATTTGGACTAAACTTTTGGTGATTAATTTGATTTTGTTGGCAAATGATAACTAGGGTGAGGGGACCTTGATTAAAGTTGGAAAGCAACACCTATGTGGTATTGTACTCCTCATGGTGAGTCAAACCAAGAACAACATGAAACCTCTAATCTAGAAGACATATCCAATCCATCTATGGGTTTAAATCATACAACTTGCTTTTTATATATAGTAAGGAAATTTAGTGAATAATCATCCGAATATGTTTCTACATAAATCATTTTCAATAGTGATCACTTCTACACCATAGGTCAAGGGAAAATTATCCCCCTAAAGTGGAAGCAAAGACTTTCTATCATTCTCACTATTTTTAATGTTCTCACAAGAGCCTCTTTTACTTATATATATATATATATATATATATATATATATATATATATATATATATATATATATTTATATATATATATATATAATATATATATATATATATATATATATATATATAGGTAAATAAAAATAATGTATTTTCAAATACATTAATGGAATTATACTCTCTAACATATTAGCTTATGGCCTTAACCATTATACTGTGCCATTTACTATATATGAATCATTACTTAATACATATATTTAGTATATTTTTTGTTTAATTGAAATTTAATAATTAAATTAATTTTTTTTTATTTCACCAATCTTAATTGTAATTCTTCTAGGTAAATAATGGTGGAAAAAATTGGAAATAGTTAAAGGAAAAAGTGGAGAAAATCCACAAAAACTATGAAACCAAAAGAGAAGAAAAAAATAAAACCCCCAAAAAAGAAAAAATCACAAAACTATAGAAAATGCAAAAAAACACAATGAGAATCTAGATATATTCTTTTAAATATAAATATACTAGTATTTAGATTAATTCAAAAAATATTAATTTCTCTACCTAATAACTAGTATAGTTTTATTGTTTAATTTCTAAAAAGCAACAAATTTAACTATAATTTACAAGATTCTGATAAATAATTACAAATTATGTGTATATAGTTCTATATTTAATTATGACTTGTCTAATCACTTATCTCTAAATATCATTATCTTTTAAATTTGAAGGTAGGATGAATTTACAAGATTTTTTAGGGGAGAGGATAACATTCGATGTTACATATTTTCTTAATTTTACCTAAAAGAAAATATTTATAATAAATAAATAAGAGAGAGGTATCATAAACATAAAAGTAATGTGGTAACATACTTTATAAATTATTTCAAAATTCAAAATGTAAAAATGACGTCATAACATATTTCATAAATTCTTTAAGGATTCAAAATGTATATATATTTTATTAAAGAGTAAAGTGTGTTTTAAAAAGACCTCAAACCTCAATTCTATATATATATATATAATAATTATACTTATATTTTAAAAATATTATTAAAATTGTAAAGAAATAAACATATAATAAAACACCAATCAACCAAAAAGATTAGAATGTAAAAGAAACTACATTTTGTATAAACCAAAGACAATTCAATGGCATGAACATAAAGAATTTGTAATTATTTGGAAAAAAATGTCAAGGTACAAAGAAAATTTATTAGTTAAACATATGACCTAAGAACCTTATGTCTACTCTTAATTACACCGAGAGGCGTTCCTACATTCATAGCACCGATGGCAGTTGAAAGATTCTAGAATTTCTATGTAAAGTTATAACATTCCAATTTAGAATCTTTTCGAAGCCATCACTATGCACTAAGATGAAAGAAAGAAACATTACGAAATGGCATATGAAAAGACGCACATTCAATCTATTTATATTGCTTCCTTCCTCAAAAATACTTTTGCTATTTTAAACCAAAATGCATATAAAAAATAAAAAATAAAAGCCAAATACTAAAAAAAAAAAATTGGAAGATATCTCTCAACATACTGTAGATATAATTTTTTAAATATAAATATACTATTTATTTAGCTTTAGTTTTGTTAAAAAGGTATAATTCTATCATTTCTTTGTCAGTCGGAAATTGGGCAATCCCACATAATCCTGCTGGATCTTGCACATTTCTTTGCATCTTAATGTACCCTTGCTCACCCCATGCAGGTCCCCATGAATTTCTCACAATCCAATAGTCTAAACCACTTCCTGACCCATAACCAACTATTGTCATGGCATGGTCCACTTCTTTTCCACATGTACCAGTGAATATACCCTGTTATACAAGGCATGGTAGAGATCTATCAAAACATCAACTCAAAATTGGATAGATTATACAAAACAATTAATTTATATACCAGTGAATAGTGAATATACCCTGTTATACAAGGCATGGTAGAAATCTATCAAAATATCAACTAAAAATTGGATAAATTATACAAAACAATTGGCTTAACTTGTAGCAAACTTACCGATGTGTAGGCAACAAAATCCTTAGAAGCTTGGATATCCACACTAACTGGTTGATTTGCTACCGCCTTCATCATTGAATTCTCATCATTTGGTACACTTTCATAACCATCAATCGTTACTACATGTTTCTTTTACTGCAACCAGATATTGATATTTAATATTTTTTTTTTTGTCTCATTCGTAGGTATTTTAAAACTCAAATATATATATTGGAAAATGAACTAAAATTAAATTGATCTAATATCAAATAACATACCTTTTGGTTGCTGGTGCCATCGGCAGCCTTATACGGATAATCAGCCTCACTCGAAATACCACCATTGTTTATCATATATAGAAATGCCTGCCCGGGATCTCCTCCATTACAACCGTTGTTCGATGATCTATCACAATCGATCAATTCTTGCTCTGACAAAGATATTAATTTTCCAGTGGCAATAAAGTTAATTGCCTCAACCGATCGAGTTGCAGAGAAAGACCAACAGCCTCCAGTAAAGAAAATTATATAAAAAGTAAAATTTATGAATAATTATAAAATAAAATAAAATACCTCCAATCTCTGGTGATTTTTTTATAGATATATATAAGATGTCCTCTTATTTTTATAGGTTTGTCTTATACCAAAATCTACAAGTGTTAGTGAACTTTCCAAGCGGGCGCCTCTGTAAACAGCAGGCACGTTGTGTGGGGACTATTTTTGGTGTTTTCTACCTGTAAACATGTCGACTAGTTTTACAGACCTACAATTGTATTGACCTGCAATGATTTTGTGCCGACTGTTCGTCTACAGGATCCCCGCAGGATTTCCACTGCCCGTATGTTTTATTGTTTAAGTTCTTCCCCTTCACCTAGACCCAAATCCAGAGTAATTCCAGAAGTGTGACAGTTATTCCAACAATTTCAGGACAGATAACTGTTAAATAACAATACATGATTAAAATATATATATATATACCTTACAACGATATGAAAGACTAAATAGATTTAAGATAAGAAAAATAAGGACTTACCGCAATATTGCTGGCTTTTAACAGGTGTAATGGCTCCTTTTTTCCTCCAGTCTACATCCGGAGGTAAATTGTCGTCTAATTTGTATTGATAACGAAGGCTGGTGTTCATTGGACCGGTTGTCAACCTACCCAGATACCTGCTCTTGAATTCTTCATCGGTCAGATCTGAGAACTCGTTGAGGCCCAACGTATAAGCTAGATTTTGTTGGTTGCGCTCATGGATATAGCGCAAATTCTGCTTGAAAATCTCTAGTCTGATTTGCTTCTCAAGGTTTTCCGTGTATGCCTTGCCATGCTTGCCCATCCAGTGTTAGAACGCCCCCAAAAGTCTTTTTTCAGAGGACAAATCAATTGGTTCGTATCCTGACTCTGTAAATTCATCAACAGATGATAACACAAATCTCACAAAGCAGGATAGAAGAAGAAGGCCAAATAGTGAGAATAGTAAATTTCCCGTTTCAATTGATGTTTGAGTAATTCAAATGTAGGATTCAGCCAACTGTATTGTACGAGTCACATGCAAAACTATGTTTTTATAGCCAGATTGCTTCTCTTGGATATCAAAAAAATCATATTCTGTCGGGATAATGAGACTATATTCAATCACTTCAACCGATATCTGGATTATTTCTATATCTCTATTAATGCTTTTTGGCTATGTAAAGACCTTTCCGTCCCGAATCCATTGGAAAGAACATTGCTTATCACTAGTTTTAGTTCTTAGATTTTTTAGTTGACGTTGGTAAAATACCATTCGTGTCATTTTATTTTTTAATCTAACATAATTCAAATTTACGTCTCTTTTAATCTTAAATCTTTTAATTTAACATGTATTTGTTATAAAACTATTTTTTTCCCTAGTTTCTTTGATTTTTCTTTTTTTTTTAATTTTCTCTTTTTTTGGTTTTTATTTTTATTTTTTTTAAAAAGAGGGGTAAAAATTTATTAAATAAGAAACTAATAACAAACACCCAACACAATACAAGCCCACAAAAAAATTGTGGACAAGAAAACCGTAGAACTAAAGTCCACCTTCCCTAAGAACTTGAATCCTTCTTCCAATTCTTCAAAACTCATTTTGATATACTCAAACAACTTCATCTTTTCTTCTAATTTTTCATTCCTCCTTTTTTACATTTTCCAATTCCTCTTCAAGAGCATCATATTTGTCTTCTCCTAATTCTTTTATCCTCTCCATCAACTCTGAGTTACACCTTTTGCTTTCATACAATTCCTCTTCTAGAATATCCTTCTCGCTTGCTAGGTTTTCATTTTTTTTCTTAATCCTTTTTCCAACCTTCCCCACTGAAACAAATCATACAAACAACTTAATATGAAAAGCTTACCCGAATCTTTCTTGCCTTGATCTTTCTTCTATGGTGATTCTTCTACCTCCAATAGCACTTACTGCACTCTCTTCCAAATAATTCACACTCTTCCCAATAGTTTCACACTCTCTTCCAACACTTTCTATCATTCCAATAGATTCACAATCTTCCCAGTAGATTCACAACCAGCTCTGATACCACTTGATGTAGTCAAGGTAGGAGGGTCCAATGAAGGACTGTCCAACTTTGAAGTCTTAAACAACTTATAGCTTGATCTTTACATAAATGTAAGAACAACATACCGATAACAATAGAATGAATGGAAATGCTCGTGAACACAAGACATAAAATTTATCCTAGGACAACCCTAAAAGAGAAAAACCCAGCCTTCAAAGATCACTTCTCATTATATTAGAAATCTAAATCACATTACATATGCCTCTAGGGCTTCTCAGATGCTATGCCGAAGTCTAGGTTTACAAAAGATTCATACAACACATCACCATTCTTATTTGCCTTCTTTCATCTCCTTCTCATACCTCTGCTTTGTATTTTCTTTTGTTCTCTACTTTGTTCTCTGCTTCTACTCTGCTAGCGTCTTTGGATCAAATCAATTCATCTTCTTGCTTCATATCTTCGCACACTTCATCACTGCCTTCAAACAATCCTTTATCCTTCATTTATATCCTCCACAATCCTTTGAATTATTATCAAGTCGGCCTAATTGTAACGGCTAGTATGAAACATGTAGAAATAAATAGGTTGGACCTAAACACTCAACACTGCTTTGCAAATGATAGGAACTTGGTATAGTTCTCCATGAAGGCCAACTAGGTCCTAAACTACCCTAAATGATGTTCCATTAGGTTTTTCAAGTCATGGGATTGCTCCGTAAACCAATTAGACTTCACTCAACACTGACTGCTCTACTCTATGAAAACAGGTAATCTTCTGATAGAGATATCTCTCAGGAAACAGACCCAAATGACTTGAATTTTGGATATGATGTAGTTGATGATATGTAGATGCTAACTCCAACTCTATAAGATATAATGTGCAAATATAGTGAAATATGATAATCTCCAAGATCTCTTCTTGGCACTCTGCAACTCATTATTAACTGTCTTAGTTTACTTGAATGACTTTCGGATGCTCCTCCATTAGGCAAGCTCTAACAAGAACTACATGCTACTCCAAGAAGAGACACATGCTTTGCGGATCCCAACACATGCTTATCCTATTCCTAAACCTCCTTCATAGTAACATCCTTCAAGGAATGACATTCGCATGCTTCACAAATTTGAAACAGGTCTCCCTTAAGCAAGAACACATGGAGCTTGTAGCACATTGATCTTCACAATCTTGGCAGTACTCATGAATGGTTCAACATTACTTTTTCTTCTTCCAAATGAGTCGGTAGGACCTATATACCAACTCCAAATGCTCTTTGAAATCTGCACAACAAGAACATTGTGGTGCACATCACCAATATACCTTAGTTGGCCTCAACAACAACTCTTAATAAACTGAATTGATAACTTTGTGTGGTACTGGAAACATGAATGATCTTCATGAAATTCTTTTAGATGAGTCAGCCTAATCCATATAGCATCTTCAAGCACTCCTTGGAATCCACACAACAAGGATTTTTTGTCACAACTTCAATCATGTGACCTAGGAACAATCAAACATTCAAAACACATTTCACACTTCTGTTATTTGAAACCTGAACTTGCAGACCTCCAAAACATCTAAAATTCATATGGATTCACTCATACACTACTCTGAACATATCTTGAATACCACATAGCCAGAAAGCAAATTCCAGCAGGCCTTCAACATCACTTTACTCTACCAGAGCATAGACCAGAACCTTGTCACTTATAACTTTCAATGCAGAGGAGCAAATGATTTGAAACTTTGGATTTAGCATCTTTATAGTATATTAACCCTAACTTCTTAACCATATGACCATATCTTCAAATGCAAAGGGACACAAAGAATTTTACCGAGAAGTCTTCCAGACAGCAACCTTCACCAACTTCTGTAGATTAGAACTTTGATGTAGCAAATCATACTTTCTTAGGATCATCAGGAAAGAGCATATAATATGCTATGGGTCATCAACAACATCTTCTCATTGTTAGCATAGCTTGTAATTCCCATCTTAATATATTATCATCCATTTTAATGCTTCGAATTCCCATCTTAATATTTCATCATGAAATCAGCTTTGCTAACCATAGGCATGCTCAAAACAAATTTAATTGACACTGATCAAGGCATGAAATGCAACCATGAAAATCAGGAACATCAGCAACCCTAAAAATCAACATTATCACTGCATCTCATTGTATCTCTATTACTACACTGGTATATCATCATTACAAACTGAGTGTTGACCTCACTCTAAGTGTTGACATCAATGACAACACATATTACCAACATTCCCCCCACAACCCAAAATTTTTTGAAATTAAAATTTTTGACAAAGCTCTTAGGGCTGAGATTTTTTTTTTTTTAATAAAAATAATTTCTTTTCAAACTTGTATAATGATCAGGGGTTGTACGATGCCTTTGGGCTAAGGAAATTGTCATTTCTACAAATTTGTCTAGAATGGACAAACTTTATATGGATCTATAGGTTTTTTACTGCTTTGGATGCAATGGCAAGGTCTATTTTGTCCCAAAATTCTTTGAAAATGAGTACTTTGTTAGATATGAAGAAAAAAGAACTAGAATATATGCAACCAAAAACTTGAGTAAAATGACTTCTGAGTGTCCAATATGGACAAAATAAAAGACACACCTTTATTTCTCATTTGCTCTAGAAATGATGGTGGGCTCTGATCTGATGCAGGAATCACATATGTGAGGTTTTAATGTGAAGCTCCAAATCAAACCCTCTTTCATCAATGGACAAGAATAAACTTCAAAGACCAACAAAGCTCTAATACTAGGTGAGATTCAATGAGAATCCAATTACACAAGCCTAAATCTAGGTTCAAGAAGAAAGTTACAATAACTATAAGCACAAAACAAATAATGGAATTTATGCAATAATACAAGCTATTCAAAAATAAAGGAAATGAATTAGTCAACCAAATCAACCATCCAATGAATGCATGAAGTACATATTAATAAGTACAAGCATGCACAAGTCAATGTGACAAGTGTCCTTGCTCAAAGAGTAGTGAACTAGAGATTGACTCAACTGCATGAGTACATGTCTCTAGTGAACTAATCTTGATGTGGGAGCTACTTCATGAGATATTGTGAGTGCTCCCATCAATCAAGGAGATTACATGTGCTCTGATTTCCTATTTTACTCAAGTAAATAAATAATAATTACATAAGTAAACTTAATAAAAGGTATAATTAAATAATTACACCAACAAGGTCTAGATGCTTCTATGTCACAAAAGTCCTATTTTACAGACATATGTGTCTCCTAGGTTTTTCTAGTTGTTCCCATACTTGATACATTTTGGGAATGCAGAGACATATTAGAAATATCCTTGGACTATCCCTTATCCTTTCTAGCTGACTAGAAATGTCATGGAAATCACACTATGTCACTTTGGGAAACCCAAGTAAGGTTGGGCATCTTTGGCTAGAAATTTAAAAATTCATATTTATTTTTATCCTAGTCAGATTAGAAAATAAAAAATTAATAGTGGTGGGAAAGCCTCCAACGCCTCCACATCCCTTTCAAATCCCTAAAAGAAACCTTTTTTTTAGAACAACAAAAAATAATAGAAAATATATTGCAGCACTAGGCAGCCTTGAGGTATAATCAAACATTTGATTAGTGAGCTAAAGACTGGAGGTTTTAGGTTTGATTTGGGTAGACAACTATTTGAAAAAATACCTCAAAGACACATGGTATCATAGAATTCTATGGTTGCAGGATAAGTGGAAAATGATTTTTTAAAAATGCTTCAGAAACTTAGAAGAAAACGCAACTGGTTGGCGTAAAGCCAAAATGGGAGGTTTGGATTAGGGTATGGACATCTATCAAAGGATAAAGGAATGAGGATATTTGACAGATATTATAGTTGCAACTATCCTAGTAGACATGTATGAAAATTGTGGAAGTAATGATGAGGCACTTTTTTTTAGGACAAGTAATTTGATTAATGAGTATCATCCCCAAATTTAGTAAATAGAAAATGAAATTAAAGGACATAGAATTATATGCAAAAATAGAGGAAAATTATAATTCATAGCTAAGATTACCACTACTATCGCTACTCATAAATAAGGCATTGGAAACCATACATAGTTGGCAGAGTCACATTAGGAAAGGCATGAAAGAATTTCATCACGGGTATCACCACTATATGCTTGACAAGGCCATTTTTGGCAGTATCATGGATGTCGATCTTCTCCAATTCAATTGGGTCATGCCACAATAATGGGTTACACTTTTTGGCCAAACTTGACATTGAAATCAACATTTTGAACTAAATCTTCAGTTTCTGACACCTATAAATGCTAAACCATTAGGAATTTGAAGATGATGTGAACTAGTGATTTGTGAGATTTTGTTTGTAGATTATAAATATATATATTTTTAAAAAAATTGGAGTTAAACTGTAAAAAAATTTTGCGTCTCCTTTGATAACTAGTTTTTAATAGTAAAGAACATATTTTAAAGTGATGTGTATTCTGTGGCACATAAATATTTTTCTACAAAAGGATAAAATTTTGATTCTTTTGAATTTATATTGGTAACACTGATATATAGGTCATGCATTTGGTTTCATAAGTTTTGTTGAATATTTTTTTAATTAAGTTTTGAAGTCAAACCAATTATAATTTAGACATAGGCGTATTACGTAAAACATAATTTTTTTTGTATGTATCGAAATTCAATTTTTTCATTTTTTTTAAAACAAGGACATTAATACCTAGGGCATAGATATTTTTCAGAATTTTTTTTCACTAATTTACTAATTTTCCATGTGTGTAGAATAGAGAACTTGATGCTCAGTGAAAAACCTACATTCACAAGAAATAAAAAATAAATATAATAATCAAATTAAATATATTTAAAATTATAATTTTTGGGAAGCTTATAAGAAGGACTACATACTTACAAAACATAAATTTTAAATGAATTAATTTGATCCCCCAAAAGGTAAATCAAAAGTGGTTTTTTATAAGCATTTTGATAGGTGTAGAGGAGACTCCATTATAGGTATGGTTTAAAACTAGCGGGTTTCTATGCAAGGGGGTTTGAATCTAAGGTTGTTTGATCAAACCCTCTTCAATTAAAATCTTTGAAATGGAACCTTTCAAAGCTTAAATCATTATATTTTCTAAAAATTTGCGATTTCAGCAAAAATTAGGATGTCCCAAAAAGTGTAACCCATTATTGTGGCAGCATCCAATTGTAATTGCTCCAAGTGTAACAACAATCATTGACTAAATCAATAGATAATGCTAACTTTCAATCAAGTGCAATTATAGGTGGATGCAAAAAACTCCTACATATATTTCAAACTTTATCAATAGATGAGACATTCCAACTCTATCAATTTCCACTTTCATTAAAAAAATTGATCTAAAATATATATGGATTCGGCCCCACTTGGTTGTATTGATTGATTGATCTTTGAGTAGGTTATACCTATGTCTGTGTTAGTTTGGGGTGCGGTCTTCAACTAAAAAATTGCAATTTACCCTTTTGTATTTTCTCACTCCCACTTGTACCCTTTTGTATTGTACGAAAAATGGTGATTTATAGAGAAAAGTTGCTAGTATCATGGTAGCAATGGAAAATGTCAAATTTTGTGACAGGTTTGTCTTGGATGAACCCACAGTGTATTTTCAAAACCTTGCATCAACCCCTCTACGAACCAAACCCTCCAAACTCTGATCTATATCCAGGGTGCTAAGACCTAGATCAAGGGTCAAAATGAGCGATTCCAATAATTTATAAAAAAATTAATAAAAACCCAAACTCCACAGATTCTTTATAAAACTAAATTAAATCTTAACAATTTGATATAGTTATAGGCATGCCTAGAGACCATGATTTTCCCATGACTTATCTATGTGATGTGTTTTCTTTAAAAGGCCATAACATATAATTTTAAGGGATGTTTTATGTATAGTATATATTGAAATGTTTTTGTATGAGTATTTGAAGGCTTCCTTTATTGCAAATATGTGCCTAAGCAGTGTTGTCATTGATATCAACATATCCTTATTGCCATTGGTGTCAACTGTATCCTATTTTGTTGTCTGTATAGAAGACTAGATTGTTGAGGATATTGAGAAAATTAATGGAGATCAATGTATACAGACCATACGGATGTCTAGAAGTTTGTCTGAAGAAGCTCCTATTATGATTTGAGAAGTTAGCATTAAGATCTAAAGAAGTTATGGCCATCTGAGTAAAACTAGTTCCTATAATACTCAGGAGAGACACAGTGACAAGAAAGAGGTTCAGATTGCTCCGGTAACATAAAATTATGATCTACAGATCTAGAGGCATGTTTGGGAAGTTAGTGTGTATCATCAATACAAGTGGTTCGTGGTTTGACAGTCATCCTTCTAGTTTGACAGTCATGGTAGATAGTGTTCTTTAGGTTCCAAATAAAGATGCAAGTGATTTTGATGAGTTGGAGGTGTGTGGATGTTTCTATTGAATTCAATGTGCTTGTGGAGATCTCAGGATTGTGTAGCTGCTATGTTGGAGGTCTACATTGAAGTTTGAGCTCATTTTTGAAGATTTTCCTTTTTGTTGTTGATCTTCTTCCCAATCTTGGCAGATCGGATGATCCTAGCGTGTTACAGATGTTCTAAGAGCATTTTATGAAGCGTGGCATGTTTGTAGAGGAAGGTTCAAGTCTCAGTTATGCTTGGTCGACCATGTAATGATCTGTGTCAAGTTTAGCCAGCCTTGTTGATCATTCCAAGGTTGATGAATCATATAAATACTTGTTGAAGAGTTGTTGAAAATTATCCTTGTGCAAAATGAATTAAATCTAAAAGGATCAGAAGCAAAGCAGAGAAGAAGAGGAGTGAAAGAAGTATAGAATGAAGAGTCAGTGAAGAAGAATTTGGAGAGAGAAGCAGAGGTTTTGGAGCATCAAATGAAACTGAACCAAGCATGAAAATATTCTAATTATCAGTTAATTCTTTCTATGTTAAACACAAATTTCTTGTAACCAGTGAGCCTCTCTTTTGAGTAGTGAGCCCGAAGGCAAGTGCCTTCCCATTATTTTAAATACTTTTAATAGGGTATGAATCTTGTGGGTTAACACGCGCCATGGTTTTTCCCTTAACCAAGTTTCCATGTCAAAAATATTGGTGTCAAATGTGTTGATTATGTTTCTGCTTATGTGTTGATGTTATATGCTTTAATGTTTGCATCATTAATCAATTTACCAATTGTGAAAGAAGATTAAAAGAAAAGAAAAGATTAATTTTTAAGGACAACTAATTCACCCCCCTCTCAGTTGTCGAGACTAATTCCAACAATTGGTATTAGAGCCAAGTACCTCTAAAAGAATCTTGACCGCTTGAGGAGATCCAAGATGTCGTCTTACAAGAAGGAAAGTCTGAGATTTGATGAAACAAATTACTCCCTCTAGAAGGTACGGATGCAGTGTCATCTAGAATGCATGGGTGATGTCATTTGGTTAATAACCAAGAATGTGTATAAGATTCTAAAGAATGGACCTTCAACTATAGATGAACTCAGAGATGTTGAACACAATATTTGAGCCAAAGAAGAATTGTTGAGTACCCTAACTGATACCGAATTGGCAAATGTCCTAGATTTAAAAACTGCTCATGAAATCTGGAATAAGTTGGAAAATCTGTATGAAGGTGACAAATATGTTAAATGTGCCAAGCTACAAATCCTGAAGGGTAAATATGAAAGATTGGTAATGAGTGAAGATAAAAACATTACTTCCTACATGCAGAAAGTAAATGAACTTGTGACCAGTATCTGAAATGCAGGTGGAGTATTGGAAGAATCAGAAATTGTTGCCAAAGTGCTCAGATCCTTACCTACAGAATACAAGCATAAAGTTGCATCCATTGAAGAAATTAGGATAGTAACAACTATCACAACTGATCAGTTAGTTGGTAAGCTTTCAGCATTTGAAATGAGTGAGTTTGGTGATTCTCCCTAAGTTTGAATTTGCATTCAAGGCTAGTGTATATGGAAAGCAAAGATATGATCTAGGTGAAAGTTCTTTAGGAAGATCAAATAGATTTGTGAAGACAAGGAAGGATCTTGAAGATGATGAAATTGAGACTACAGATCTTAAAGCTCTTATTACCAAAAGAATGCCAAGAGGACCCAGTAAGTATGAAAGAAAGTTGCCATTAAAATGTTTTGCTTGTAATAAAATTGGTCATTTTGCCTCAAGCTATCTGAAGAGGTTTTCAAAACCAAACCCTAATAGATACAAAAGTCAGAAGAATTGCTACTATATCCAAGAAGCTGGAGAAGAAAGAGTCACAGATGATGAATCTGATCACAGAGGAGGTGGTTGGGTGTTCATTGCTATTAAAGAAGAAGATCTAATGTCTACTGAATCTGCTAGCTATGCAAATGTGGAAAGTGCCTTCGCTGCTCAGGTTGTTGAAAAGGATGAATCGGTGATTGATAGTGGATGTTCTCATCATATGACTAGTGACAAGAGTAAGTTTGTAAGTTTTGAAAAATATGAAGGAGGGCTTGTGAAATTTGGAGACAACTCAGCTGGTAGAATCTGTGGCAAAGGATCCATCTCTTTAGATGGTAAGAATTGCACCATTAATGTTCTATATGTGGAAGGACTGAAACATAATCTTCTCAGTGTTGGACAGTTGGGTGACAAGGGTTATGATCTTCGATTCAAGGATGGAATATACAGAATCTTGGAGAGCTCCAGAACTAAAATTGCATCTAGTACTCAAACTAGAGGTAACATCTTTCATTTAAGTAGTTCTGGCAAAATTTGTTTGATTGCTTAGATAGATCAAAGTTGGTTATGGCATAGGAGGATGTGTCACGTGAATTTTGATAACATTGTCAAAATAACTTCCACTCAGGTTGTAAGAGATCTTCCAAGGCTTCTGAAACCTGATAGCATATGTAGAGAATGTCAATTGGGTAAATAGAACAAAATTTCATTCAAAAGTAAGGAACAAGCTTCAAGTGGGCGATTGGAACTGGTACATATTGATCTCTGTGGCCCTGTTAGAATCAGGAGTATGCAAGGAGACATATATTTCATGTTGCTAATTGATTATTACTCCCAAATGATGTGGGTAACTTTCCTAAAAGACAAATTAGAAGCTCTTGACAAGTTTAAAGTGTTCAAGGTGATGGTTGAAAATGAGATTGGTGGGAAATTGAAGTGTCTAAGATCTGACAGAGGTGGAGAATTTACTTCTGGTGAGTTTGATGCTTTCTGTGAAAAGCATGGAATAAAAGGACAGTTATCTACTCCTATGACTCCTCAGCAAAATGGAGTTGTGGAAAGAAAATACTAGACCATCCAAGAAGCTGCAGGACCATCATGATGGAAATAAATGTTCCTCGAGTTTATTAGAGAGAAGCTGTGAGTACTATTTTCTACACTCTTAACTGGGTGCAGATCAGAGGAAATTCTGGTAAGACTCCTTATGAACTATGGTTTGGTCATCCTCCTACTATGAGATATTTCAGAGATTTTGGTAGTAATTGCTATATCAAAAGAGATGAGGATCTAGGCAAGTTTGAATCAAGAAGTGATGAAGGAATTTTTCTGGGTTACTCTACTCAAAGTAAAGCATACCAGTGCTTTAACAAGAGGTTGAAGAAGATTGTTGAAAGTGTTAATGTCAGAGTTAATGAGAGCAAAGAAGGACATTCCAAGCCCTGCAGATATGATTCAAATGATCAAGATGAAAATCCAAGTCAAGAAAGACAAGTGCAATCTCATATTTAGATCTAGATTGATCCGGTTAATCTAGTATTTCAAGAAGATAGTGCAAAAGTTGAGGAACAATCTCAAGCAATTCCCAAAACTCCCAAGTATGTAAGGATGAATCATCCTGAAGATCATATCTTAGGAGACAAGAGTAAAGGTGTTCAAACTAGGAGAAAATTTTCTGAAGATCAAGAGGAGATTTGTTTGATTTCAAAGATTGAACCTAAATTAGTAAGCGAAGCCTACAATGATGAAAATTGGGCTAAACCAATGGAATAAGAATTGATACAAATTGAAAAGAATCACACTTGGGATCTTGTTCCTAGACCTGAGGACAAAAATGTGATTGGAACCAAATGGGTCTTTCGAAATAAACTAAATGAAGATGGTGAGGTTGTAAGAAATAAGGAAAGTTTGGTATGTAAAGGCTATTCTCAAGTGGAAGGAATTAATTTTGAAGAAACTTTTCCTCCGGTGGCAAGGATAGAGGTAGTCAGATTATTTCTTGCTTTTGCTTCTTTTAGATATTTTTAAGTTTATCAGATAGATGTCAAATCAACATTCCTAAATGGAGATTTGGAGGAAGAAGTCTACATTGAGAAACCAGAAGGATTTTAGTTGTCTGATCAGAGAGATATGGTTTGCAGACTAAGAAAAGCATTGTATGGACTCAAGCAAGCCCCAAGAGCTTGGTATGCAAGATTGGATAAGTATTTGCTTAAGCTAGGATTTAATAAAGGTACAGTTGATAGTAATCTGTACTTCAAGATTAATCATGAGGACATTCTAATTGTTGAAGTCTTTTTTGATGATATCATTTTTGGTGGAAATGAATGCATGTGCAAAGCATTTGTTGATCAAATGAAAAGTGAGTTTGAGACGTCAATGTTTGGTGAGATGAATTTCTTCCTAGGTCTGCAAATTATTCAGTCAGATAAACATATCTTCATAACTTGGTCCAAGTATGTGAAAGAATTGTTGAATAAGTTTGGAATGGAAGATTCAAAGCTAGTAGGTACACCTATGGTAATTGGATGCAAGCTAAGCAGAGATGATGACTCCCCCAAGGCAAATCAGAAATGGTATAGATCAATGATTGGAGGATTACTCTATCTAACTCAGACTAGACCTGACATCATGAATGCAGTTGGACTTTTTGCTAGATTTCAAGCTGATCCAAAAGAATCCCATGTTGTGGCAGTCAAAAGAATTTTTAGATATCTCAAGGGGACAATTGATTATGGACTATGGTATCCAAAGGACAATGACTTCACTCTCCATGCATATATAGATGCTGATTAGGTAGGAGATGTGGATGATAGAAAAAGTACTAGTGGTGGTGCATTCTTCATGGGAAGAAGATTGGTCTCCTGGATGAGCAAAAAGAAACAGGCAATATCTCTGTCTACTGCAGAGGTAGAGTATATAGCAGCAGTAAATAATTGTACTCAAGTTCTATGGATGAAGCAAATGTTGAAGGACATCAAAATTGTGTTTGATGAGCCAATCACAATTTTCTATGATAATTCAAGTGCTATAAGCATTTCAAAGAATCTGGTATTGCACTCAAAGACAAAGCATATATCTATCAAGTTTCACTTCTTGAGAGAGAAAGTAAATGAGAATGAAGTCAAGTTGGAGTTTGAGTCTTCCAAAGATCAGATTGCAGATATCTTCACTAAGCCTCTTCCCAAGGATACTTTTGAGTATCTCAGAGAAAAGTTAGGGGTTATTACCCCTCTTGATCAGAACTAAGATGCGCTAAGGTGCATCAGTTTGGTGGAAATCACATTCATATCTTGTGATCCGGATTGATGTTAAGGAGATACCACTCAAGGGGGAGTAGTCAATATGCAAATTTTGGGATCAGCCTAAAGTAAAAAAAAAAGAGAAAAAATAGCAAATATGTGCCCTTTGCCATTGATGTCAAAGGGGAGAGAAGTCATGTGAAAAACTAGTTGCTAATGAAAGGGGGAGCAGTAAAGAAAGTAATTGTAGAAGTGAGAAGAGAAAGGGGGAGAAGTTCTTGTCTTGATGGTTGAATTTAGTTTTTCACATCATATGTTGCCATCAATGACAAAGGGGGAGATTCTTACAAATATGTGCCTAAGCGGCATTGTTATTGATGTCAACGTATCCTTGTTTCCATTGGTGTCAACTGTATCCTATTTTGTTGTCTATGTAGAAGACCAGATTGTTGAGCATATTGAGAAAATTAATGGAGATCAATGTATGTGGACCATATGGATGTGTAGAGGTTTGTCTGAAGAAGCTCCTATTATGATTTGAGAAGTTCGCATTAAGATCTGAAGAAGTTATGGCCATCTGAGTAGAACCGGTTCTTGCAATACTCAAGAGAGATAGAGTGACAGGAAAGAGATTCAGATTGCTCTAGTAACATAAAATGATGATCTGTAGATCTAGAGGCATGTTTGGGAAGTCAGTGTGTATCATCAATACAAGTGGTTTGTGGTTTGGAGGTCTGCAAGCAATCCTTCTAGTTTGACAGTCATGGCAGATAGTGTTTTTGAGGTTCTAGATAAAGATGCAAGTGATTTTGATGAGTTGGAGGAGTACGGATGTTTCTGTTGATTTCAATGTGCTTGTGGAGATCTCAAGATCATGTAGTTGCTATGTTGGAGGTCTGCATTGAAGTTTGAGCCCATTTTTGAAGATTTTCCTTTTCATTGTTGATGTTCTTCCATGTCTTGGCTAACCGAATGATCCTAGCATGTTGCAGATGTTCTAAGAGCATTTTATGAAGTGTGGCATGTTTGTAGAGGAAGATTCAAGTCTCAGTTATGCTTGGCCAACCATGCAATGATCCGTGTCATGTTTAGCCGACCTCGTTGATCATTCCAAGGTTGATAAAGTGTACAAATACTTGTTGAAGAGTTGTTGAAAATTATCCTTGTGCAAAATAAATTAAATCTGAAAAAGGATCAAAAGCATAGCAGAGAAGAAGAGAAGCGAAAGAAGTATAGAGTGAAGAGTCAGTGAAGAAGAATTTGGAGAGAGAAGTAGAGGTTTTTGGAGCATTAAATGAAACTGAACCAGGCATCAAAAGATGTTAATTATCAGTTAATTCTTTCTGTGTTAAACACAAATTTCTTGTACGCAGTCAGACTCTCTTTTAAGCAGTGAGCTCTGGGAAGTGAGCCCGAAGGCAAGTGCCTTCCCATTCTTTTAAGTAATTTTAACAAGGTACGAATCTTGTGGGCTAACATCCACTGTGGTTTTTCCCTTAATTGGGCTTCCATGTCAAAAATCTGGGTGTCAAATGTGTTGATTATGTTTCTTCTTATGTATTGATGTTATATACTTTAATGTTTGCATTATTAATCAATTTTCCAATTGTGAAAGAAGATTAAAAGAAAAGAAAAGATAAGATTAATTTTTGAGGACAACTAATTCACCCCCCCTCTCAGTTGTCCGGACTAATTCCAACATCCTTCTCAGTAGTTTTTGCAATTGTGATCACCAGTCATAATTTATAAAGATAATAGAAAGGTTGAAGGAAATAAAAGTAAAGTCAGTTAAAGCCCATGCATTTTAATAAATCTCTTTAATAAGTTATTATATTGAAGATGAATTTAACATAGTTACGATGTTTGGTTGGACGTGGACAAAGTTCAATTTGGACTAAACCTTTTGGCGATTAATTTGATTTTGTTGGCTAAAGATAACTAGAGTTAGGGGACTTAGACCTTGATAAAGTTGGCAAGCAACACCTATGTGGTATTCTACTCCTCATTTTGAGTCAAACCAAGAACAACATGAAACCTCTAATCTAGAAAATCCTACATCTTGCTTTTTACATCTAATAAGTAAATTGAGTGAATGATCATTCAAATATGTTTCTACCTAAATCATTTTCAATAGTGATCACTTCTATACCATACGTCAAGGGAAAATTATCCCCCTAAAGTGGAAGTAAAGATGTTCTATCATTCTCACTATTTTTAATGTTCTCACTGGAGCCTCTTTTACTTTTATTTATATATTAAAATTGGTAAACAAAAATAATGTATTTTTAATACATTAATGAAATCATACTCTCTAACATATTATCTTATGGCCTTAACCATTATACCCATGCAAGTGCTATTTATTATATACGAATAATTACTTATTACATATATTTAGTATATTTTTAGTTTAATTGAAATTTAATAATTAAATTAGTGTTTTTTTGTTTGTTTCACCAATATTAATTGTAATTCTTTTAGGTAAATAATGGTGCACATTTATTTTCTCACAAATCTTAAGTTCTCATTTTAAGTTGAATAATAATGTAAAATAAAACTTTTGAGAGATTGTACATTTAATTTAAATTTTAAATATATACTTTTACATACATTTTTATTTTCTTTGCTTTTTATATATAATAAGTAAATTGAGTGAATGATCATTCAAATATGTTTCTACCTAAATCATTTTCAATAGTGATCACTTCTATACCATAGGTCAAGGGAAAATTATCCCCCTAAAGTGGAAGTAAAGATGTTCTATTAAAACTCAAAAAGGAAATTTGAAACTATTGAAGGAAAAAATGGAAAAAAATCACAAAACTATGGAAAATACAAAAAGCACAACCAACATCTCTGGCATACTATACATATATATTTTTTAAATATAAATATACTAGTATTTAGATTAATTCAAAAAATATTAATTTATGTACTTAATTAGTTACGCTAAGAGGTGTTATACATCACAACACGATGGGGAGAAGAGCACTCATTTTTTCTCCCTAAATTTATTAGAAAAATAATTAAAATACCAAAAAGCAAATAAGGCGTTATATAGTCACAGTAGGGTGGAGATGAGAGCACTCATTTATAAAAAAAACTTATAAATACCAAAGCAAATAAAAAATAAAACTTCAAAAATCAAAGAAAAAAAATAAAAAAGAAATTAAAAATAGTTGAAAGAAAAAAAGCTTAAAAAAAAAATTGAAAAAAATAATAATAAAAACTAAAAAAGAAATTAAAAAAAAAAAATAAACACTGGAAAAAGGAGAAAAAGCTAGAGAAAAAGAAATTGGAAAATTTTATAAAAAAAAAAATTTACAAGAGAAAATCAAAGAAACTGTGAAAAAAAATATACCTCAGCTTATAACTAGTATAGTTTTATTGTTTAAATTATGTGTATGTAGTTTTATATTTAGTTATGAGTTGTCTAATCACTTTATCTCTTAATATCATTATCTTTTGCATTTTAAGGTAAGATGAATTTACATTTTATAGGGGAGAGGATACATTCCATGTTTCATATTTTCTTAATTTTATCTAAAAGAATATATTTATAATAAATAAGAAAGATGTATCATAAACATAAAAGTAATGTGGTAGTATATTTTATAAATTATTTTAAAAGTAATGTGGTAGCATATTTTATAAATTATTTGAAAATTCAAAATGTAAAGTAAATATCATAACATACTTCATAAATTCTTTAAAGATTCAAAATGTATATATATTTTATTAAAGAATAAAATAATTTTTAAAAAGACCTAAAACCTTCTTTCAAAAAATATATATTCAATACATAATAATTATACTTATATTTTAAAAATATAATTAAAATTGTAAAGAAATAAATGTATAATAAAACACCAATCAACCAAGAAGATTAGAATGTAAAAGAAAACTACATATTTATATAAAGCAAAGACAATTTAATGACGTGAACATAAAGAATTTGTAATTATTTGGGAAAAATTTAAGGTACAAAGAGAATTTATTAGGTAAACATATGACCTAAGAACCTTATGTGTACTCTAAATTATTTTGACTTTACTCTCCTTAAAAAAGCTTTATCGGATACATCGGAAATTCGGCAATCCCACATAATCCTGCTGGATCTTGCACATTTCTTTGCATCTTAATGTACCCTTGCTCACCCCATGTAGGTCCCCGTGAATTTTTCACAATCCAATAGTCTAAACCACCTTCTGACCCATAACCAACTATTGTCACGGCATGGTCCAAATTTGTTCCACATACACCAGAGAATATACCCTGTTATACAAGGCATGGTAGAAATCTATCAAAACATAACTTAAAATTGGATAGATTATACAAAACAATTAACTTATATACGAGTGAATAGTGAATATACTCTGTTATACAAGGCATGGTAGCAATCTGTCAAAATATCAACTAAAAATTGGATAGATTAAACAAAACAATTGGCTTAACTTGTAGCAAACTTACCGATATGTAGGCTTTAAAATCCTTCGAAGCTTCGATGCCCACACTAATTGGTTGATTTGCTACAGCCATCATCATTGACAATTCATCGCTTGGTACACTTTCATAACCATCAATCGTTACTACATGTGTCTTTTGCTGCAACCATATATTGATATTTGATATATTTTTATGTCTCATTCGTAAGTATTTCAAAAGCTCAAATATATATATGGAAATGAACTAAAATTAAATTGATCTAATACCAAATAACATCTATTCATAACATAATATTCAATATACTCTTATTTATTTAAAAACACTTAAAAATCTTAAAACTATTATTCTATTTTTACTTTCAAAAGAAGACTTTTCATGTTTAAGTTACGATGAAGAATAACATACCTGTTGGTGTCAGGTGCCATCGGCAGCCATATACGGATAATCAGCCTCACTAGAAATACCACCATTGTTTATCATATATATAAGTGCCTGCACGGGATCTCCTCCATTACAACCGTTGTTCGATGTTTTATCACAATCGATCAATTCTTGCTCTGACAAAGATATTAAGTTTCCAGTGACAATAAAATTGATTGACTCAACCGATGCAATTGCAGCGAAAGACCAACAGCTTCCTGTAAAAAAATTATATAAAGAGTAAAATTTATGAATAATTATAAAATAAAATAAAATACCTAAC
This sequence comes from Cunninghamia lanceolata, assembly GCA_027924645.1. NCBI lineage: Eukaryota > Viridiplantae > Streptophyta > Pinopsida > Cupressales > Cupressaceae > Cunninghamia > Cunninghamia lanceolata. Next base: position 2,539,290 of record BSBN01000334.1, on the reverse strand, counting down.
TGTTCTATATTTAACAATATGATTAAAAAAAGGAAAAGTTTAAACAGTTAGTACCTGTCAAAAATTTGTACAATGGTAAACACAAATTGACCAAATCCAAAAATAAAGGGTTTAAAACAGTCAAACATTACCAGTGGAATAGGTGGAGAGATTTGTAGAGTTCAATCATAGTCTAAAATTTTTAAAACAGCCAACACAACAAGATGAAGAGATTTGTAAAGCTCAATCATAGTCCAAATTTTTTAAAACAGCCCACATAACAACATGCTGGCTGTTTAAGGTGAGCCATTAAAATATATATACCATACAACAAGATGAAAAACTAAATAGATTCAAGGTAAGGACTTACCGCAACTTTCCTGGTTTTTAACGGGTGTAATGGCTCCTTTATTCCTCCAGTCTACATCCGAAGGTATACCGTCGTCTAATTTGTATTGATAACGAAGGCTGGAGTTCTTTGGACCGGTTGTCAACCTACCCAGATACCTGCTCTTGAATTCTTCATCGCTCAGATCTGAGAACTGGTTGAGGCCCAACGTATAAGTTAGATTTTGTTGGTTGCGCTCATGGATATAACGCAAATTCTGCTTGAAAATCTCTAGTCTGATTTGCTTCTCATGGTTGTCCGTGTATGCCTTCCCATGCTTGCCCATCCAGTGTTCGAACCTCCCCAAAAGTCTTTTTTCAGAGGACAAATCAATTGGTTCGTATCCTAACTCTGTAACTTCATCAACAGAGGATAACACAAATCTTACAAAGCAGGATACAAGAAGAAGGCCAAATAGTGAGAATAAGATATTTCCCATTTCAAATGCACTTTGAGTAGGATTCAGCGAAGTGTATTGTAGCAGTCACAAGTAAAACTATGTTTTTATAGCCAGATTGCTTCTCTCTCTATAGTTTAATAGAAACTTCTTCTATTTTTAATAGAAATTTCTATTATTTTAAAAAGAAATCTCAAATTTTTACTCCAACAACGGGTGGGATGAGAACAAGAAATTGGAAAAAATAAAAAATAAAATTAATTAGAAAAAATAGAAAATAAAAACCAAAAAAAAATTGGAAAAAATAAAAATTAAAAAACAATTGGAAAGAGAAAATCACTAAAAATATCAAATAAACTATGGAAAAGAAATATCCCTCAACGTACTTTAGATATATATTTTCAAATATAAATATACTAGTTATAAAATACAATAAAAATAAATATTTAACTGTAATTAATATATATATATATAGAAACTTCTTCTATTTTTTAATAGAAATTTCTATTATTTTAAAAAGAAATCCTGAATTTTTATATTTTTCTTCTTCTATTTTTTAATAGAAACTTCTATTATTTAAAAAAAAAAAATCTCAAATTTATATATTCTTAAATAGATATTTCTATTATTTCAAAAGAAATCCCATCCTCTTATTATAATTCCTTGTTGTTGATCAACAAAACATTTCCTAATTTATTTCTTTGGGAAGGGCTCTCAGAAAAACTAGGGTTTCATTGAAACCCTCCATAGTTTTTGTTTTTGGAGTCCTGGTCTCTTTCCCTTTACTAGTGCATAGATTCATTGTCTTGTCTAATATATGTTTGTTTTTGCCACCCTGGTATAGTTTTTAGATTGTAGTTTTCCTTCTCTTTTTTAGTGTTTTGTTAGTCTGGGGGTGTAGAATACGGCCAGGCTTGTTTTCACTTTTTTAATTCATATTTGGGCAGAAGAAATGCCGCCCAAAATAGGCCTCTGACAACCCTGCAAGAATTAATGTGTTTATTAAAAGAAAATTAGCATGGCAGGCCGAGCATCTATGGCTCAGTCGGTGGAAAGTGATGGCGCATGAAAAATTGGAACAAAAGAGGTTAATGGAAAAGCATGTGGGGAAAACGGTGAGAAAAAAATCTTTCCGCGAAGTTGTAGTCACAAAGGATGCGGCGTCTTCCCCCAAAAAAATTGAGGTTCTAGGTTTTTAGAGGATACCAGGTCATCGGAGCCCTTAGTGGACTCTCCGCCAGAGGAGGTGGCAAGGAGATGGGAGGAGAATAGACTATGGGTAACCATTCCTCCCCTTCTCCTAGTCTTACATTAATTTCAAATGATGAAAAGCTTTTTGCCATTACGTAGGAGGAAACAAGACTTAAAAACATTGCTATCCTTTTGGTCTGTCATGACTCTAAAAAGCTTCCGTCGAGGGCCTTCTTTGATGGTTGTCTCGCGTCTGTGTGGGAAAGAAGAATGGGGACACAAATCAGTTTTTTTCGAATGATTCAGAAAGGATTGTTTGTTGTCTTTGTTAAGTCCCATAAAATGCAAAAAAAAATATTAGAATGGAATTTTTGGAATATTGACTAGTCTTTGTTTAAGACGCACCCCTAGAACCTTAACAGTTCTAAGGAAGAAATCCTATTTTGTTCTATACCCAGGTGTTTTGAGGTTAAAAGTGTGCCTGAGTAGTTATGGCATTTTTTTATTGCAAATGTTGAGCCACATGGGTGAGATCTTAAGGGTGGAGGAGGTTAGGGTTACCTTGCCGCATATGGACACAAGAGTCTTTGTTTCCTTAAAACTCATAGCCTTTATTCCCGAGTGGATTGAGGTAGGAGGTTTAGGGAGACTAAATCGGTGCAGTATTATAGGGTTGGGTGGGCTTAATGCTTGTTTCCTCTATAAATGTAATGGCCACCAAAAAAAAAAAAGTTTTGTCCTATCCTTATTAAAAATATAAAGAAGCCTAAAGATTTTTAGGCTACCCCCTCTCTTCCCAGAACTGAGAATTTGGCTTCGATAGGAAGAAAGGGCCTAGACTCCAAACTGGATATCACTGTCCCTGGTAAGCTTGTTGTCTTTTGTTACCCTGTGAAGGATGCTGACACTGCAATCATTGCAAGAGTAGGAGAAGATATTGATATCTTTGTTGTTTCAAAGAAACTTAGTGAAATGAGTTTGGAGGAGGGGGAAGTTGGGTGTCACAACCCCTAATTTCAATAATTAATTTTACTTTTAAATAGATTGAGGAATCTTAGAGGATTGCAGAGATTGAATATATTGTTTTCTTTTGGTTCAACAATATTATTAGAGAACATTCAAGTAGGCAAGATTGGGATCTGAAAACAAGTTCTCTTTTCTTCAAATCTGGTATGAATTTTAATTATGGCTTTCTTATGAATTCCTTTCAATTCTTACATTTACTAATAAATTTCATTAGAAAAAGTTTTATTTAGCTAATCCAATATATGAAACCCTACATTCACCATAGTGGATGTCTTCTATGATAATTAATTAAATAGATAGCATATTGCCTGCTTACTGTAGGTTTTGTCAAGTTTTTAGAAAAACCCTGCTGATGTTTTATAAACTGCTCTTTACACATAAAATGTTTTGTAAAATAGTTTTTGGGTTCTGAGCACCTTCATTTAAGGTTTCTGAAACATTTTATGGTTTTAAATTTTATTAAGTAATGGGAATGTTATCATTAAAAAAAAAGTAATGGGAATGTTATCATGCTTTAACTACTGTTGTAATGTAACACCCCGCAATGAACACCTTAGAGAACAACACATCTATGCTATGTAATGTAGAATAATTTTTTTTTTATTTGAATAAGATAACAAAGTAATGTTTAACAAATCAATACACATCATTAAACTAACAACTTGTCCTCTAAGGTTCCATGGTTGCATTACTTGACAAATCAATTAACATAATCTAACATGCATCATTAACTAACATCAATAGATCATTCTAAACCTATTGGATTAATGAATACACATATACATCTCCATTTCATGACATCAGTTAGATAATCAACTTGAATCAAGATTACATGTACATATTCAAAAGCCTATACATATGAGTACATCATTATGTAGTTTACATTATCACCATCCTGATTACAATGTGACACAATTGATACACAAGGCTAGTACATGAATATAAATCACTTCCTTCATAACTAGTACAAGATCTGATGCCTGATACACAAGACAGATCCTCCTTGCACATGAACAACGGCAAGGGAAAATCAATGGATATAAAAGCTCTTCCACCCGACCATGTGGAACCCTAAGGTCCACCCCCCAAGCTAGGAGTTAACATAGGATCCCCACTACAACATATAGTCAGGTAGACAGTAGACTACAACAACAAAGGAAATACATGACTCCAACAACACAATCAATATCTCAAGCAAAAAAACAATACTTTTCAATATCACAACTCAATAGCACTTCCAGAGGCAAACACATAACGAATGGGGAGAGTACAACTAGGGAATGCTAGGCTACAGTAGGAAGGAGTGTCATCACATGGCTTGTCATGGGTTGTCCTGGTAAGCCTTCCTAGGCCCCGGCCCCCATCTAGGGTTGTCCTGGTAGCCTCTCCTGACTCCCGGCCCCCATGCAATGCTCATGCAGAATCAACATACCTTTCATGAGGACAAGGTAGTTGATCTTGCCATTCCAGGCCTTTTCATCTCATCTCAAGCCTAAACGAGCACTTGAGCCATGAGTGAGGCATCCACTTATCTTTATTTAGTGTGATTAACTACCCAACCCCTCCTAATTCATTATTTAGGTTATCACTGAGTTATCCAACTCCCACATGGGTTGTCCTAGACACCACTTTAGGCTCCGGCCCCCATTGAGAGCCACTCCTCTACCTGTAACTAGAAAACCCCACTCAACAAGCATAGCAAACATCATCATGACAACGAGGATACATGAACCATGCAAGGCATTAACCATCTTGCATAACAATTATCCTCATATCCACATGTATATATAATAATGTGATGCATTAACCCTCTTACATATCAACTTAATCACAGGGACAACGCACAAAATATTGTCTATAAACATCACTCCGTTACAGTATTCAATGTCTCCCCATTTCACAAAACTCAATACAAGATAAATATAATCAAACGAACAATCACTACATCCACAAAGGGAATTATTACCTCCTCATAATGCACTCACAACTCTAAATATTCATCAATTCACATTATCACTTACCAAACTCTCATACATAACAAGAGACAACATACTTTTATAACTTCATTATCTTGAAACACTTATCAACCCAATGGATGAAGTCAAGACATATCCTAACCACTCGGTAGATGTACTAACATAAAGACCATGACGACATATCTAATTTACTTTCCGCAAATCAAGTTTTGTAACCTTATTATATAAGCAAAATTGTACTCATCAACAACAACCCATCTTATAAATAATTTATGTTTATTTAAACACTAATTGACTATATAAGATTGCAATTAATAATGTCATTTAAATAAATTAGCACTATCAAAGTCAAACATAACTTGCAATTCATTTTTAATTTAGAATAAATAAACAAATTACATTTAAATAACTAGATAAGATTTTTGGCTAAATATATATTTAGTTACATTAAAAGAACACAACATAAATATACTTCTTATAATAAAAGAATAATTAATTTCCAAGGCATTGATTTTGATCCTCAATATTGTCTTAAATTTAAATAAAATACTAGGATATAGATATAATTACATATCAAAGTGTATAATTATAAAACTACAATACCTATAATGTAATATAATACCTATAATGTAAATTGGGTAAATATCTACTGGTAATTTAAATCCCAACCCTAATATTAATAATAATAGTATTCTATATTTAATTTGCAAAGAAAACTATTATTATTATAAAATGGAACACATAATTAACTCTCATATAATAGAAACCCTAAAATCTCTTAATAACACATTTAACTTAAAAGTAAAAAGAAACAACTCTCATTACTCTACATTAACATCATTCTTTCTATGGTCAAACAGCCAGTAACAATTTACATCTCATTCACAACAAAAGTGCTAATATTTACTCTAAAAAAACTAATTTCCTTCTTAACCTAATGCTTGTAATTCTTTATTCCCGACACTACATTTACCCTCAAGTTAAAATTCTTTTAACACAAACTAATCAACACAAGAGGCATCCTTACTATGAGTCACAAAATTCTTAATAAAAACAATAGAAAATAAATGATACTAACGGTTTCCAAATTAAATTTAAATCTTAATCCTAAAAAAATATCACTTATATTTCTTTATTTACTAGCAACTCTACTCAAAACATAAAGATCTTTTACATTATAGAAATGGATTATGTTTGATAATGTACATATTTAATTGGTTGAGGATGAATAATAATAATAATAATAATAAAACCATAGATCATTGGATAATAAATATTTTTATCCATAGAGAAGCAAATATATTAATTCTTCACTTTGATTTAATTTCTTTTTATACAACAGATATCTATTCAATAAAAACTAAATATACTCATCATCATAATCCTATATAAATTTGATAGATTGTTCAGATCTCTTCTTCCATATAATATGGTCATTTTACCCTTTTCAATTGTATTTTACAACTAACATTGTTTAATATGGTCATTTTACCCTTTTCAATTGTATTTTACAACTAACATTGTTTAAACACGGCTATAACTCTGTCACATTTAGGCCTTAGGTGCTATTTGGGAATTTAGTTTTCTGACAAACCTAATTTTGAACATTTTATGAGTTATTCAATTAAGAGAGTAAAATAAACAGCCCATATGAATATACATTATTCTCGTTTCCTGCTGGGCGTCACTTATTTAATTTAAATTGACTAAATATTAAATTTTAATGTCCAGTAAGTACAGGAAATATAATTTCTTAAGGCATTAATGGAACACAATCCTCATGCGTTGATAATATAGATTATGATAGACACATGGCAAGAAAGTTTCTATATTAGCAGGCTGCACACCTATCATAATGCTAAAAAGGCTTTAGAAACTTCCAGACAGCAGCAAACCCTCTTTCAATGCCAACTTAAACCGTGCATGCCATAGTATATTCAATCATTTTAGGTTGTACATGACATGTTAACAAGTAAATCATAAGAAGAGCAGTTTGATAAGTTCTCAAAATAAAATTATTAAAACAGTTTTTTTTTTAATATTTCCATTATAAACATTTCTGCTACAACTATGACATCGCTACCCTATAAACAATGATAACTGGAATCATTTATCAAATATAAACTATCGTAAAAGCAATACTAACAAATTTGGTCTTTAAAAAGAGAAAAACAAAATGGTTGAAAGCAAATAAATCTGGCCGGTATATCAGATTGCATGAATGTGAGCTCAGATTGCATGAATGTGAGCTGAAATGGAGCGTAAACAGGAAACAAAGAATCGCCTTAAAAAAAAACAATCCTGGCTAGTGCTTATTGTGCACATGGTTAACCTACCTAGCAACACTGGTTACCTAGAGGACGCCCCAAACTTTATCATTGAGATACCTATTTAAATCTGAGCTGGCTGTATGGTTGTATTTTCTTGGTTGACTGTAGATCTTTTCCCATTGGATGGGATTTGTATGCGCTTGACAAAATGAAATAGTATCCATAAAGGTACAATGGTGAGGGAATTTTATTAGATATAATATCTTGAAATGCTCTGGTAGACATTCATTCAAAATGGGAAAGCGTAGACAATACGTGGTATCATAAGCTGCCATGAATGCACGAGGCACATAAAATAGATTTGTTGAAAAGAATTTTAGAAACTTCCTAACAATTCGTGGCACTCAATGTAGTCCAATTCATTAATTCAAACCGCTGCACTAAAATGTAGATCTTGGACGCACAAGCATGATATGTGGTTGCTTGACAAGTGCCTCATAGAAACGTCTTCTCATGCGATGATTGCAGAATATATATAAAAAGGATTTGTTAAAGAAGAAACTATAAAAACTTTCAAGAAATCGCAATATTATTATAGAGAGAATATTAGGGTGCAGAATGGAGTGACTCATAGAAACATTCACAGAGTTATTACCGGCAGGGTGCCATGTTGCACAAATTGGGTATGATTCCAAAAACTCTCAGACAAATACAATCAAGCAGAAAACCAATCAAATTCCAATCGTTCATATCAAAGAAAATAGAGATAGAAATTTAGGAAGCAATGGCACCTGGATCGAATGCTTGGCTGACCTAAAGATTTGGTGCCAGAATCACTCCCTCGGCTCTTCCAAAACTGCCTCCTCCCCAAAAGTGATTCCCATCCATTCTCCCCCTTCCTCTTTAAAAAGAGATCCCTAAATTCTCTAGAACCTTCTTCCTCCACCATTTTAGGAACCGAACACATGATATAAAGCGACAACCATAATTTTAATTCTTAAAATATTATTTTTATTATTTTAATGTTAACTATAAATTTATTTTATCAAAATTTATAATTGTTTATTCATATATATTTATGTATTTTATCTCCATCTTGATTTTATTCATTTACAACTTATAATTTATTATTTATTTAATCATTAATCAAATTTATTTATTTTCATATTAATTTTACTAATTATAAACAATTACATTGTTTATAATTAGTAAATGACACATTATTTCCCTTTAAAAGTATTTATTTAACTCTAGCTTGAGATTATCATTGTTTAATGAAACTCTAACCAAAGCTATAATCAAACATTTCTAATTGAATAATCTAACCTACAGAATGATACTTGACCACCCAGCAAAGCCACAAGACAAGACGCCAACAAAGGAAACAAATAGTCCAATTGATAGTGACGACTGGACAAGATACATAATACTCATCCTCTTTGAGGATGTTGACTGAGTAGGGAACCTTATGCTAACTCCGATCAACAATTCCATTGGCTGAAGGCACACTCAGACCTATTAATTCAGGTGGAGTCGATGCCTGGTACCTGCATCCTACAGCAAACCACGCAGTCAACCATGAAAATATATATCATCATATAGTCATACGGTGAAGGGAAGTCATATTGTGGTAGGATACTCAAACATGAGTAATGCGACACTATTCCATTCACATAAATACATCTACAAGTAACTACATTACACCTAATTTCTGATTACTTATCAACAGAATAGGATAATCAATTATATAATGATCTAATATGACAAACACTGTTAAAGCATCATAACCATGATCAAAAAACACATTAAACTCAGGATAACATTAATTTATAACATCAAATATGTCCATCAAACTGTGAAAGCATAAAGTACCAGTAATCAAGCATCATCCTAACATAGCTCTACAATAAGCTAGCATATTAACAAAGAGTACATCATCTAGTGTCTAATCCTACTAGAATGACTATCAGTTCGATAGAAGACAAGGTGAGGGGCACTACATCCTCCCCCCCTAGGATTAGGCTTACTCCTAGAAGCCTGAAACAAATATGAATGAAATGGATTGAGTTTGGACAGTTTCCACAACGCTATGCAAACATGGGAGCATAGTCTGTGCATGTGATCTATTAATAGAAAAAATCTTGATATAATGATGTAAACCCTATTGATGTTTTATAAACTACTCTCTACATGGAAAATGGAATATAAAATCATTTCTAGGTTATGAGCATATTTATTTAATCTTTCTAGAATATTTTATGATTTTAAATTTTGTTAAGTATTTTGAAAGTTATGGCATTTTTATTACTACTGTAGCAATAGTTAAAGATGAGTTTTTATTGGTAATTGTACTATAGTTTCAATGCTCGATAAATTTGTATATTTAATGGTTATAAAAGGAAGAAGGATGTTTTTTATTTGATTATATATATTGATCCATGTACAGTAAAGTTCTAACAATGGATATTATAAGTTATATGGATTTTAGTCACATCTCAGATTAAGAAGCAATCAAGTGGAAATGAGATAAGAGGTATGTAACGAATTGAAATCATTATTTACTATGGGTATCTAATGCATTAATATTGTTTGTTCCTTATATATATTAGAGTTTATCTCTCTTATTTAAAATATATTGAATACTGATATCCAACTCAACGTGAGTAATGAGCTAGAGGCCTATGAATGCATATCTTTTCCTTTTAAGTGGACTACATTGGTATAAGAAGATAAAAATCTTTTAGCTAAATATGATGATAGTCATTTATTTATTTTTGCATGTGTCTATGGAAACTTGTGCATGTTATCAAGGATATTGATTAGATTACTCTGATTAATATTATAATAACCTCCCTTTGTACCTTTAAGGGATCTCTTGTAAATTGAATTGTGTGACATCTTTTCTCTTGCATTCTATGTTAATATATAAACTCTATAGGTTGATCTACTTGGTACTTGTATGGCAAGCAATAATTGTATAGTATATTCAAGCTTAAGAACAAAGGTCTATGAATATACTCATCTAGTTATCTGAACTTTTATTATGTGCTGACCTAGTTGTAAATCAACTTATGTTAAGAAAACTTTGTCTATTTGAGGTTGTACCCATCCTTGACTTAAATAAGAGAGTCTTGAATTATTATCATGAATCTGGTATTTTAACCAGTATTATTATTTTCACAAATCTATGTATCTAAGCCAACCTTATGGTTGCAAGATAAGTTACCCTAAACTACAAAGCCTTTGCACTATTGGGGATCTCCCCCTTAGGGTCATCATCTTGTGTATTGATAACTAATATGTTTATTTATTGATTTTGTAGGACTAATGTTTATATCTAGTTGTGCAGATTCATGTCGAAAGACTTGTGTAGGTTACAATTGTGAAGACAAGTATTTTATGAATGGCGTAAGGTAACTGAACAATCTTAAGGTGATTAATAGTTATTCATTTCATAGGAATTCAATTTTATATTAGGCACTTATGTTTTTTTAATTCGGTGATGCATAAAGTAGTTGTAAGGTTTACATGTCAAAAGTTAACCTATGGTTGATGTGATATTCTTATATGAGTCTACATGGCTACATATTGTAAGGATTAGTCCTCTTATTTAAGCTATTTTGTTAATAGATGTATTGAATCAATTTTGATGATTGTACATAGTATTATTTGAAAGTTGTGAACATATCTATGAGAAGAATTTTGATTATTTCCCTTTTTCTAAACCATTTTATGAGAATATAATTATTTTATTCTAGTTAATTATTTTTGGATTGAATTTGTTCTTCATTGATTATTTTTAGTAAGTGATATTTATGGACTTTACAAGGGTTCCCTGTCATGTTTAGAAGATCTTATCAGTCTTGAGATGATTGGTGCTATGTCTATAGTGCAAGGGACACCTAAAGCTAATCTTGTCTCAAACAAAGTTGACCTATAGGACTCAGTCTCTCAGTCAAAAGACAAAGAACTAATTATCTCTCCTCCTATGGTGCAGGCAGACAGTATGTCTAATGTAACCTTCAAAGTTAACCGAGAAGGAGAGCTAGTTGAGGGAGTAAATTCTAAGGCCCTAAAAATTGAAGAACAAGGAACTCATAAGAAAAATACCCAAGAACTTGTAGTAGAAAAAATTATGGCTCAATTGAATGAAAATAATGATAAAGAAAAGAATGAAAATTTTAATATTATGGTTGGAAAGAAAAAGTTTACAATTAACCCTATGGGGAATGACATTGAGTCCCCTAGTGCAATAGGCTGAAGAGGTAGGCCTGACTAGTCTTAACAGAAATAAAGAAAAACTTGAAAGACCTAATTACCTCATTATTACAAAATGAAACAGAAGAAAAGGAAAAAAGGAAATATCTAAATAAAAACTCCAAAATAGATAGTAAAAAAGGGGAGAAAGTACCTGACTGTTTTAAGAAGTTATATAAAAAAGAAAGATGGAGACTTCTGAACTAGAGAATTATGAATTGTTGTAGTTGGAATATAGGAGGCTTAGAGTCTCTAGATAGAAAATGCATTTTTAGGGACTTTTGTAACAAAAGAAAAGATTTAAATCTCATTGTGCTTAAGGAGGTGAAGGCCACTGGCTTCACACTAGAAAATAACTTGAGATTCATATGAAAAGAAGCCGGTTGTTTTTTCATTGAGCATGAAAAAGGGAAAGTGGGGATAGCAATGTTAATAGAAAATAAGTGGGCTAAACTGATCATCCAAAAAGGATGCTCACCTTGTAATAGGTACTTATGGGCAATCTTTAAGAAAGAGGACATCCTATTCAGAGTTTGTTCTGTATATGCCCCAAATGAATACAATTGTAGGGTTGAGCTCTGGAAATGGATGGCCACTAACTTACAATAGATTCCATGAATAATAGGAGGTGACTTTTATATGATAGAAACATAGAAGACAAGATTGGTGGCATTAAATGGGGGTGGAAAGGTAATGAATCCTTCTATTGGCATAAATTTAAGAAGACCTTTAAACTTTTTTACCCTTTAGAAGGGAAGAAAAATTAAAGAAGTGGCATTTAGTTCACATGGTATAGTAGCGAAGGTAAAAAAAATGGAATATATTGGAGGCTAGACAAGTTCTAGTTCAAATGAAGATAAGTTCTACTTCCTTAGCAAAAAAGATAATAACTATGTAGAAGTTCTTACATCCACTCTCTCAGATCACCATCCAATAGAAGCACATATTAAGTGGAAAGAATAGTAAACAAGGGTAAGAACTAAAAAATAAAACTTGTTTAAACTAAATAGTGCCCTAATTCAAGATAGTGATTATTGTGAAGGGATCATTAGTCTAAGGAACATCACAAGAGCCTATATACCTTATATACCAACTCATCAAGATTGCCATTATTGGAATGCATTGATAAAAAAATTGCAAAGTATTGTTTCAAATAGTAGGGAAAAATATGCAAAACATGGAAGAAGAGAGGAAAGTAAGATGCAAGAAATATTTTTGAAATTTGAGAGTAAACTGCAAGATAGTCTAGATGATGAAGAGATTCTTAGAGAATTAGGGGAGGCAAAGTACTATTAAAAAACTAGGGGGGCAGTGCTATAGCAAAATTGAACTGGTTATCAAAAGGGGATAAAGGAACAAAATAATTTTTTAACTTGTTGAAAGAGAAAATTCTAGAGAAGATATAGGACCTATTGTAGAAGATAATAAGTGGTTTAAAAACATTGAAGAGATGAAAGAGGTGTTTAGATCCTTTTATCAAAAACTCTTTATAGCTAAGAATGGGTCTAGGGAATGCAGGGAGACACAAAGCTTTTGTATGAAAATTTGCCCCAAAAAAGTCATAGATGAAATGTGTATTAAGTTAAGGAAAGTAATATCCAAAGATGAAATAATAAAAGCTATTAGAACAATGGAAAATGGTAAGTCACCAGGCTTTGATGGAATTCCTATGGAATTTTACAAGTGCAATGAAGATTGGATAACTGAGGACTTGTTGGATATCTATCAATAAGCCATATCTAAGGGAACCTTGGGGGAAAAAATCAATAGAGGAGTGATCACGCTTCTTCCTAAAGAAGGGGATAAAACAAACATTAAAAATTGGAGACCCATTACATTGTTGAATGTTTCTTATAAAATTATAGCTAAAGTGCTAGCTATAAGACTTATTGATATTCTTATAGTTATTATTAACCCTACACAAATAGGTTTTATAAAAGGAAGGTATATCTTGGAGAATCAATCACAAGCTAGGAATCCCAAGATTGAGAAAAAAAAAGTGGACAAAATGCAGGTATCTTGTTATTGGACTTTGAAAAATCTTACGATAGGATTAAGTGGTCCTTTGTAATAATGATGTTTGAATATCTAGGCTTTCCTAATGAATATTGTAACATGGTTATGGTTAGAATGCTATTCACGAATTCCATTGTTCATATTGACTTTAATGGATCTCTTTATAACCCTTTCAAACTTGAAAGGTCTATAAGGCAAGGCTACCCTCTAGATCCTGCATATTGCCTCTGAAGCACTGTATTATATTCTGAGAATAGATCTAATAGGGATGGAGCTTAAGGGAATAATCCTTCCAAATAATGAATCACTTCTAAATATCCACTTTGTTGATGATACAACATTATTTCCTATTTTAGAAGAGGAAAGCTTATGAAATTTTGAGGAAAGGTTGTTAATTTTCTCTAAACCTGCAGGAGTAAAAATTTCCCACTCAAAATATACTCTTCTAGAATGGGATAATTCTCCTCCAGTGTCATTGGATACTTCTAATTGGAAATGGGGGGACTCAACTAACTTAGTGAGATTTCTTAGGATCCCATTCTCTATTAATCCTTCTTTGAAGGAGATGTGGGACTAGATTTATAGGAAAATTAACAACAATCTTAATATGTTGGATAAGCAATATCTCTCCATGTCTAGATGGTTTCAAGTGTGTCAAAAGATTATTTCATCTTACTCCATCTACTATGCTTCTTCTAGGTTTTTTTCTAGTTATCAAGCTAACCTCATTCAAAAAATGATTAGAGAGTTTCTATGGTTGGATGGGAGGGGTAATTTAAAAAGACATGAGGTTGCATGTGAATGGTGTTGCTTGAGTAAAAACATTGAGGAATTAGGGTTGAAAGTTCTAAAAATTCAAGGTGGTGCTCTGGTGCCAAAATGGATTGTTAGGGCCTTTTAGGGTTCTAAGCCATGGAAAGTTCTAATTGTTAATAATCTGAGAAAGGCAGTGCCTAAAAAAGCCAAAGACTAGGTAGACTTGAGTTTTTAGGATATTGTTTTGGGTGATTTCAATGTCAAACCCATAGGGTTAGTTGTATTTGCTTCAATATGGAAGGCCTAGGAAGATGTAAAGCCCTTTCTAAAGAATAGAGAAGCCTTTGATTTTAATAAAAAAGGAAATAGTTTGAACCAAATCTATTTGGTGGAATCTAAAATATAATGACAAGGCTTTGGCCTTATTGCAAGGTTGTTCGGCTAAAAAATGGCATAAATGGGGAATTGCTTGCTTTGAAACTATTATAACTAATAATGTTGTTAAAGTGTGGCACCAACTGAAAAATGAATATAATATTCTTTAGACATAGAAGAGGACTTATGTTCTTCTTAAAACTATACAAGGTCAGTTTCAATAGGGCATAAGTTTGAAAACTGAGATTTGGATGGAAATTAGATGGAAAGAGGCCACGAAATTTATAAAAATGATTCTAAAGAAGCTCTATAAGTTGATGACAGAAAACTATGATGTTAATGCACACATTAATCTTGCATGGAAAGTCAGTTTATAACCTAATGTGTTGTCAAAAACAATGTCTACCATATGGTCCAAAGTCAATTAACCAAAAACATGTTGTTTTAGGTGGCTTTTGTTATTAGATAGGTTTGCAATATGATTAGATAACCATTGTCTTTACTCTAAATATCCTGAAAACTTTGAGTATATCTTCTTTGATTGCTTTTTTGTAAAATCCATTTGGTCTTTTTTCTTAATGTCTTTAAAAGGAAAGTTGTCTAGTCTATGTGTTACCAAGGTTAATATTCTATGTGGGTATCTTAGCAATGTTGAAAAGAATAAAAATTTGTTTTGGTTATTGTTTACTACTAAGATCTTGAGGGTTTTGTGGAAGGTAAGAAATGAAAATGTGCTCCAAGGAAGGGAAAGAATATTTACTAGGACCTTCTTGGGACTCATAACTTAGTTGATTTGTGAACATGCCACTGCAACGATGAGGATTCCTACAGAAAGGTTCACGAAGATTTTGGACGAAGGATCAATGACAGTCTACAGGGCAGATATTAAGACAAGTGAGTTTTGGCCTCACGGCTATAGGAAAGTGGACCCTAACTTTCACAAAGAGTATATGAGAGAGCACAATAGGTATAACAACCAAAACCTAGTGGAAGAAAATACAGAGCATGAAATGGACACGATGAAATATGCCTACCAAAACTTTGATGTTGATAGTAATGTACTTAGAACTTCACCAAGGATTGGAACATAGAAAGAATGAGATTCCTTGATCAACAGTGTTAGTAGAAATGAAGATTGCAAAGAGATAGATTTGAACTAGAACCAGATTGCTACTGTAGAGATTCAATCAGAATGGTACAAATAGGGAAGTGTGAGTGGACAAACAAAGATAGACGACAATGAAGAAAGAGAATAGTCAATATAAAAGGATAATAGACTTGTATATTTTGATGTAATTTGTTTTTTTTTTAACTTAACTTGTTCCTATAGATGGGTATATGACATAATATGTATTTTGATGTGGCTTCCTTAGCCACCTAATGTACTCAAGCTATTATTCTTGTAATATATATACAAGTAAAAAAAATCCCAAATTTTTAGATTTTTTAATAGAATATTTTGGGTTTGGAGTTATAAAAAATAGAAAAAACTAAAATGCATACATTATTTGAAATACCTTGGTATGAATATATTACTAGTATATTTATATTTTAAAACATATATCTAAAGTACGCCGAGAGATATCTCTTTTCCATAGTTTATTTGAAAAAGAAATTGGAAAAAAATAAAAAATAAAAACCAAAAGAGAAATTGGAAAAAATAAAAAATAAAAGCTAAAAAAGAAATTGGAAAAAAAAATAAAAAAACAAATTGAAAATAAGAAAATCACAAAAACTATTGAAC
This sequence comes from Cunninghamia lanceolata, assembly GCA_027924645.1. Classification (NCBI taxonomy): domain Eukaryota; kingdom Viridiplantae; phylum Streptophyta; class Pinopsida; order Cupressales; family Cupressaceae; genus Cunninghamia; species Cunninghamia lanceolata. The sequence continues at coordinate 2,522,915 of BSBN01000334.1, read as the reverse complement.
CAAAAACGAAATTAGAAAAAATAAAAAATAAATTGGAAAAAATTAAAAACTAAAAATCAAAAAAGAAATTGAAAATAAGAAAATCACAAAAACTATGGAACCAAAAAATAAAGTGGAGAATAATTTTTTTCCAATGAATCTTATTTTGCATGAATTTATTTATTTAAATATTTTATGATTTTTGTTTATAGAATCTAAATGTTTACATGAATTTGAATCTTTCAGCCCTTGTTGTGAGTGTAGAACGTCTCTTGGCATAAAAGCCATTTGTAAATTCTTTTATGTTTATTATATAAAATACAATAATGAAGACTAAACTATAGGAAAAACATTTCTTGATAGGCAAGGTGGACTATCAAATTTAATCCTTGCCTATCACTAGTTTTAGTTCTTCAATTTTTTAGTTGATGTTGGCCAAATACGATTCGAATCATTCCTTTTTTTAATCTAACATCATTTAAATTTACATCTTAGATGTATTTGTTATAAAAAAAATTTGTGTACACACAAATATATTTATATTTAAAAAAATATATCCAAACTATGTGAGATAAAACTAGTATATTTATATTTAAAAAAATATATCTATAGTACGCTGAGAGATATCTTCCAATTTGTTGGCATTTATAAATTACTTGCAATTAGAATATTTGATATGCTCACATGAGTTAATTATTCTTCAAATGTAATAAAGATTTCACTCCATAACTGCCCAAGTTTTTCTTTTTTCTATCCATTTGGCTTCCATGAATTTATTTATTTTTTTGTTTAATGTGATAAAGATATCACTCCATAACTGCCAAGTTTTTCTTTTTTTCTATCCATTTGGCTTCCACGAATTTATTTATTTACACATTTTATGAATTTTGTTTACATTGGAATCTGAATCTTAATTGTTTACGGGAATATGAATCTTTTAGCCCTTGCTGTGAGTGTAGAACGCCTCTCGGCGTAACAACCTCATGTTATACATATTTATATATAAAAACAAAAATAAATACGTTCATAAAAATAATTGTTGTCACAAAGATTGCACTCGGATTCTAAGTTTGAATGCTCAACAATCTTGTGAAACATGGAAACACCTTCGAGCCTGTGGGTGTGGTCATAGTGAATATGAATCTCTGGATTATGGGTTGGTTTCCCTTTTGATTCTCTTAGAGACTAATGAATTTTGAAGGAAAAGGGTAACTAGTACTTGAAAATGAAAACTAACTCTAGGAGTTGATTGCACCAAAATGATATTAAAAGGGCAGACTAATTCACAATTACTACTTTAAAGATTTCTTCACACAACTTAATGAATGGAAATTTTATCACATGGGTATTTCAAAGGGAGGCTCAATGATCTATCTCTTAGCACGAAAACTATGTTTCACAACTTGAAAGGCAAGAGAACTATTTGCACAACCTAAGACCTGTAGTGTCAATTCTTTCTATGTGTTTGCAATAATTATTGAGACAAAATTAAAGGTTTTGATTGTTAAAACACATTTAAATTTCATCCAAATCATTCAGTAAGGCATATAAATAGATATGAGAAGGTAAAATGTAGATCTTTTAAGTAATGAAAGGAAAATGCTGTAAAAATGAAAAAGATATAACCTGTAAAACTGACTGCTATCTAAAAATTTGTCAAAAATGAGTCATAAAACTATATAGCTTTTCTGCAATGAGCAAGAAAAAGCATAGAATCAAGAAATGAGAGAGAAAAACTAATATTTTCCTCTATAATACAAAAATGAACCTCTAAGGGACCTGCATGAGTCAACTGTAGTCAACTCAACTCCAAAATATCTCTCTCATGAGAAAAATAGAAAATCCATAAAAAGAAGGGTCTCAACTATGCCAAAACAAGCTAAAATAGCTCCAAACTATCCCTCTCATTCTTTTGACCAAGGAGAACTCCAAAATCACCTCAGTTTGACCAAAATTCAAAGACAAAAGTCATAATTCCACTCCTATTTTTTTGCATGATTTTTGGGACAAGGATAAACCTTTAAGCAAATATTATAGTTAGTTAGTTATGACTTAATTTAGTATTTGTCATGTGAGTGTTTATCTCTTGCATTAATATGGCAAGTATTAAGGTAATTTATAAAATATTAACCTTAACATTTGCTTACAATCTCTATTTTTGTTGCTTAGTCATGCAAAATAGAAGGGCTAAAAATATCATACATATTCCCTAAAAGGGGCCTAAAGGAAAAAGCTAAAAGGAGGGGAAGACATAAGTCTTGACCCTTATACAATTAATTTCATCCCTTTAATTCTAAAAATAAAGTGAAAAACACTTCACTTGGCAGCCAAGATAGGGTTTCTTATGAAACACAAAAAAATCTAAATCTCTCAAAGGCATTTCATACATTCACTTTGCATGCTCATTTCTTTCTGCTGCCAAGTTTTTCTCTGCTAGGGTTTCATGTCGTGGTTAGGGCACATTGGAATTGGACTTTCACTAGGTATTGAGATCAAAACTTGGAGTTAAACTTCATCTCAGGTTGTATTGGATTGGTAAATTCCATCTTTCTGCATAAAAATACTAAAATTCTTTGTGCTCTCAAAATGACAAGCCCTTTTTCTATGCATAGAATCTCTCTAGGGTTTCATTGAAATAAATTTTTTTATCTCTATGAGGGTTTGAAATATGATGAGTACTTTGCTTCTCATTTCAAAAGGGTCTTCTGGAAATGAAGCTTTTATACCTTGTTCTTTGCTCTAAAATTGATGAAATACAGTGCCCTCTTTGTGCATTTGGAGAAAAATTATTTACTTTGCTCAGTAAAAAGAGAAAGAAAGTATATTTTTGTGTCTTTCTCTATTCTTTCATGGCTTTTCTCTGTAAATAAAAGTGTTTATGCTCTAATTATTGCCTAAAACTAAATGAGAAATTGTCTTTTACTTGATGTTTGAATGAACCCTCTGTTATGGAAATGAAAATATTGCCTTAGAACTGGTAAAAAGTTCTCAAAAAAATTACAAACTGAGTTGGTGATAAATTTAAAAGGTTCTTTCACCTTATTGTCTTCTAATTTCTATACAACAATCTCAAAAACCCAGATCATAGTTTTTGTGATATGATTGAAACACGACTGTTGTCCTTGGGGTGCAGGGCCTTCAAATGGTTACTCTTTTGCTCATATTGACTGCACTTTTATGATAGTAATCTATTGGCATGAAGATTAACTATCCTTTGGCACTCTTGGGTCTTCATTGGATCTGTCTTTGTCTATGAAACTTTGTTTTGTCTTCATTCCGTTCTTTTATACTATCAAATGGTACACCCCTTGAGTATTGATTCTGCACATACAAGGTCTTTTTTATCATTAATATGACCTCATGTTTTATTATACTTTGACTAATAACCCTCAAAGTTATGGCTACTATCTCCCTTCCTGATCACTATGCTTTGTAGACATCATCCCTATGATTGTTCATTTCTTTTAACACAAGAGGCTTTATTGAACTGTTCTTCATAATTGTCTCTTATTATCTTGAATGGGCTTCATTGGACTATTGTTTGCATTGTAGAGTTATGACTCTCTTATCCTTACATTTTGGATTTCTCATCATACATTCTCTCTTAATGTACTTCATGAAAGCTTTAAATGATTCCCTGAATCTCATGTTATAATTGTCATAAACCTTAATGCTTTTAGGTCCCTATGCCATTGGTAACCTCTTAACAGTAGATAACCCTTGTGATCTAGTGGCTTTAACAATGAGATGTTATTGTAGACCTTACTTTGATAGTTCTTAGCATGTATATCTCTATTCTTTATCATAGCCCCTATATGCTTCTTAGTTTGGAACAATGCTCACTTTTGAATTGTCTTTTGTATGGCTTTGATAATCCTGCCTACTGTCGTTGTTGTAAGGATTGTCTTGTAGCTGCCTTATTGATGGTGATTGAGGTTGTCCTACTCGTTGATCCTCTTAATGGTAGAGTGTCATATATCTCTTGTGATGACCTATGAAGCATTTAGAGTAATATTTTCTTGAATGCACATACTATATCTCCATTATCAGTACATAGTATGCCTTTGGTAGTCCTCTCAATAAACATAAAAAAGAGTAGTATGTTGAGTTCAACCCTTGTGGGAGCCACATTTTCTCCACATACTATTACAGTGATTGATCTTGATATATTTCACATATACTTGCATAATGAACAAACATGTTAGATAAAAAAACACAAGGCTGTAATCTCTCTTTGATTTGTATGACATGATGCTTCTCCTTCTTGATTTATCTTCTGATTTGGTATCTATATCTCTTTTTCATCTATTCACTCTACTTTTCTTGATCAGTTTATAAAATAGCAAGTGTTTCCTTGATTAGATATGTATAGAATTATGTATGGAACCCTTAGCTCTAACATCAATCCTCTTCCACCCTTACAGGTTTTCTCCTGGAGCTGCACTAGGACAACTCAAAATGCTGGCACAACCTTCAACAATGGGATTCATCATTCACTAGGCAATGACAGGTCCCATCCCTAATTCTATGCATTTTATTTTCTTGCATTTATACTTTCTACTTTATATCTTTTCAGATACAGTTACTCCCATGGCTTGTGTGGAACTACACAAATATTTCTTTTGAATATATCAACTATTTCATATCATATAATGACTTATGTGTACTTTCCTTCATGAATCACTTATAGGGTAAGTGCAAGAAGTTGGGTCCACATAGAGGGGAAGTCACGAGAAAAAAAAAAATCTTGACAGAAATGGGTTCCCGAGCCTAAATGGTTACCTGCTTAGAAACGAGTACCCGTTTAGGAATGGGTGCCCAATTCTAAATAGATACCCGTTTAGGAATGGGTACCCATTTCTATAAAAATATTTGAATTTGAAAAAAATGCCTACACGCTTTTTTTTCCAATACAAAAGGAATAGCTACCCATTCCTAAAAGCTTAGGCTTGGGAAAGGCATGGTAAGCCAACCCCTTGCCTTGGACTTGCAAGTTTTTTTCTAAGTACAGAACAAGAGAAAAAACTGAGTTTACCTATATGGCTGACGACATTTTTTTCTAAATTTTTTTACGAAATTAAAACCCATTACAGAAGACAGTGTCTAGTTTTCAAATATATAATTTTTTTTATTGGACTTGTTTTTATTTTTATTATTTAATTTATGAGCAAACTAGTCCAAAAACTTGAAATGATAGGTGTTTGTATTTTTTTAATAACTTTCAATTTTTACTGTTTTTTGAAAAAAAAATTATGTCATCAATCTACACATCATTATTTACACAATATATATATTATGATTAGTTTTTCTTACATTATGTTGGACGTATACGAGGGTTTTTGAAAATAGCAATTAGGGCCAATAAAAAATTAATAAAAAAATTTATTTCAAAAAAAATTATAAAAAAATCCTCATCAATATATATATATATATATATATATATATATATATATATATTATGATTAGTTTTGCTTAAATTATGTTGGACGTACATGAGGATTTTTGAAAATAGCAATTAGGGCCAATAAAAAATTAATAAAAAAAATTATTTGGAAAAAAATTATAAAAAAAAATCCTCATCAAACTTCACTGTACTACACATCTTTCCCCAAAAGGGTTTAGACAAATACTTTTATTTAGATCAAATTATGTTGGCCATACACGTGCATGGTATGGTAAAAAAAAGTGACTTTTAAATAGTGGTTTCTAGAAATGCCTATTGAAAATTAATTTGTATCATCTAGGTATTAAAATAAATTACATATTTGGAAACTAGACTCTGAGTACTACATTTCATATTACTAACTTTTTTTAATATTCAATACTTAAGTACCTCAAATGTTCAGGTCAAATGTGATAAATACTGAAAATCAGGGAAAACACTTCCACTTTTTGGCCAAAAAGTGGACCCAACTTCTTGCACTGACCCTACATAATATGAAATAATTGAAAATCTATTTGAAACATATGTTTATAATCATGAAGAAATGATAGTTTATTAATACCTCTTTCCTGAACTGAATTGTCTTGCACTGAATAAACAGTAATATCATACTTGAAACATAAATTGCAGAGATTAGTTTAGCCTCAAGACCTGATATCCTTTGAATGTCTGCTTTCTTAAAGAAGCCTATTTTATTGATTTATCTAGATTGTGCAACGACTCAATTTGAACTACTACATGACCCCGATAAATCAATCCTGAAATCCTTCATCCAGACAGCCGAAGTTGATTGGATTGCTCATGTATCAAAAATTTTCTTATCCCATTTTAACAAATGCTTGTTAAAGGCTTACTAAATTGAGCTGCAAGAAAAATTTAGTAACAATAATAATAAGCAAATCCATTTTTGTGCTAAAAAATGAAACTCACGTTAAACATATTTATATATAAAAACAAAAATAAATTAATTCATAAAATAATAATAGGCAAATCCATGTTTAGTACCTGCCTTTGGCAATACTATTGCAATGATTTTTTTTTATCTAGTGATGAATCTACCTATAGTAAACCAATTTAATCAAAGAAATTTGTCCTAAGTCTATATGAGAAAATTTTAACAAAATATATTGGGAAAATGATTTATCTCTGTTGTGATTGGCTCAAAATTTGACCTCTTAATGACAGATTTTGCAGAAATACTATTTTGAGTGAAACAAACATCTAAAATTCAAGAGAAACATCCTACCAAAAGTGACGAGGTGATAATACTAACAAATTAATTTGTTTAATTAAATTATGAGTGACTAAATTCTTTCTGGGAATTTGGTTATTAAACAAATAATTTTTTCTTAAAGTCTATGCAAATATTACAATAAAAATTGTAATATTTATATTAATGTAATATTCATATTAATGTCATTATTTAATTTTGATCATTGTATAGTTATTATATTTTTTTATCCATAAATATTAAAAATTAAAATACTGTAGTGATCTAAACATTATGTGAAACAAACACTTAAATTTGAGGAGAAAGAGGTGGCAATGTTAGGATTAATGTGCCATCAACCTTGTAAATCCTATGTAATTAATTACTCTTAATATTATTTGTAAATCATCCATAAGGGATGAAAGGTTTCACTAGCAGTGGTCTTGTTTCAGCTACATATTTATATCTAGTCCTCAATGCTAATTCATCCACGACGGGGGTCGCAGGGTAGTCATCTCTTCAATGATTTCATTTATATTTTATCATTGTGAATTTGGATTATTCGTCAATATGTCACAGATCTAACGGTTGATATTTTGTTGGCAAGCCCATTTTATAAGGATATTTATACTACATTTTTTATCAGAGTTAAGAGTAACAGGTGTCGCTAGATTGAAGATTGAAGAAACAAAGGAAGTTCATGTATTGTAATCTCATATTTGAAGATAATACAACTTGGAGCCTCTTTTCTCACTAGTGTTTTTTACCCAAAAGGGTTTTCTCCATGTTACATACTGTGTTATGTGTTAAGTTCTTAATGCATGTTATTTTTGTTGCAATCTCCATTGATTCTATATTGTTTAGAGGATATAAATATGATTTGAATCAAATTTTCATTGTGTGGTTTGTACCTTCATTTCTAAAGTTTGGTATCAAATTCTGTCTAGTTTTGATTCTTGGGTGGTAGTGTGTGTTGATGTGTAAATTTGTGGGTTTAATCCATCACCATCATGGGAAACTTCAAGAATGTGTGATTGATCCTTGAAGTAACCTCAAGATTTTAAAGAAGCTGGCTCTTCCTTTTTATGGGTGTTTTAGAAAGGGAAGAAGAAGCAAGATTACAGAATGAAAAGCCTAATCCTATGGCAATGCATTGGATTTATAACCTAACCAGTAGCACAATGATTAAACCCTAATAGATTAACTGGAAAACCAAAGAGCAGAATGCATGATCAATAACCTAGTTTATAAATCAGATTTATCAGAGGCCTAGAAACATAAAATAAGAAGAAAAAATAAAAAATAGACTTAGATCTGCACAAAAACACCATCTCTCTTCATTGTTTGATAGGAGAACAAAATACAGATGCAATATAATTTGCACAGAATATTACATTCAAATCCCTCATTGAGAGGAAACTATTGGGGCAAAAGAAAATATCTTTTCTACTGCTAAAAATCTCTGATCTCTACATGTAGAACTGTCTATATCTGATGTAGATCTCTATGGATTAATAAGTCAAAAATCCAAAGAAAAATATCTTGCAACTACCCATAAAAATCTACAACTGAAACCCACAAAATTCAGCACTGATTCTGACTCTGGTAACTACAACTAGCTATTAATTACATGAGAACTGGCTCTTTCTATTTTTCTCTCCATAGCCATAGCTTCCCTTTGCCAAAAATAAATCTCCCGCTCATTTGTCATTGCTTCTAGCAGCTTCTTGTGAAAATGAATAAAGTGTCACTTTATTCTTTTAGGGTTGCATGTTTCCTTTTCACTGTGGGAGTCAAATAAGAGTCTTTTATAATAAAGATTCACTTTCCATGGATCTTGCGTGCATATGACTCAGCCTATCTAATTTAATTACATATTAGTTTACCCTTCCCGTGAACTTAAACCCAAATAAGATTCTTTTATTTTAATCAATCTCCCATCATTATGGAGTGGTCCACCATTGAGAATCAATGACTCAGCTTGTATTTCCTAGTACTCACAGATCTCACTAACATTTTATGAGTTTTTATAAAATGACACAGAAACATTTATCTGCCTCTCCCAGCCTCCATGCATCAGACAAGCACTTCTTTGAGGAAAGACTTTCCTAGGAGCTTCTTAAATGCTCAATGTGATGACATGTGGGAGCCTCCACTTTCTTCCTGAATGAACCTTCTTTCTGGAATGTGAGTTGTTGATCTGTTTTGCATTTGACAATTCCTGTGTATTAAATTTTGAGCTATGTGGATACTTAGAGTTTCTATATCTTATCGGAGGCTGCACTTGGACTTGCATTGGCCACCATGATTTCATCATTATGCTTCTCCTTTACTTGATGTGCCCTTCATAATTCTGGCCTCTTGATCATATTGTGCACACTTAGATATTTAGAACTCAACACATTCCATGTCCATCACTGCAACCACTCATTGAATCTCATCCCCTCTTATATTGAATGGCTGCACCAAGTTAATAGATATATACATGTATATTGTGTCGATAGGGAAAAAATTAGATTTAGAGTTGAAAACAATAAACTAACTAAACCCTATCAAGCACCATGAAGCACAACCTAGCTTGAAAATGCAAAACATAAACAAAATGCAAATCAAACTTCAAACTAGTATTTATTGACCTCCATGGCTCTTCTCAATCATGCATAGGCATGTAGATTTTGAAGGGTTGATTGTGAAGGGCTGTTGGTTTCTCACAATTTTGGCAGAATAACGGTATGTAAGGACACAATATGATGAAAATGACTTGTGAAAGCCTTCCTTTATAGAAAAGGCTTGATTTGAATCAACGGATGAGATTGATTAGGGTTTGGATGCTATGGACGATCAAGATTGGTTACGGTTTTCCCACTACAAGAGGTTGTAGCAATGTGACAAGTGTACGATGGAGGATAAAGGGAATCTAATTCAAATATTTTATTGAATTAGTTTGACATGTGAAGGGGGTAAGTCGAATATGTAGCATATGACATTTGTTTGAATGAGGTGAGAGGTGAGAGAATAATTCAAATTTTTAATTTGAATTATGTGGGACATGTGATAAAGGGAATTAATTAAATAAAGTGGATTTATTTAATTAATTGGGAATGTGATTAAGTTGGAATGACCTAGGTCTTAGGGCAAAACATTACAAGGTCATGTTGACTTGGGGATGGTCAAGACATGGACAAATTTTAGTGTCTACATTTTGCCCCTCTTTGAGATGATGTTCAAGATGATAAGATCTATGTCGAGTAACATCATTTCAAAGAAGCTAAGGTATGGATAGAGGAAAAATATAGGGTGATGATGCCCCCTCAAGAGGATAGGCGGATTGGACAAATACGGGTAAGCTCTCGAAATGAAAATGAATTGGTTAAGGGAGAAGGATAAAGGGAATGGATAGAAGAAGTGAAGGATGTGTTATGCTACAATGAAGGTGAGCAACCATGGTCTTTGATTTAGCACTAGACGTAATGCACCAAGGTATAAGGACCAAGGTGATGATGTGTCTCGTGCCCTAGTGTAATACAACCTTGTCTAGATACAAGATATGAATATTAGCTGGGTCAGATTTGGATTTGACACAAATGCAAGTTGAAAATGATAACGCACACAAGCAAGCAAGCAAGCATGCACAAATAATTCAAAAACAAACAAGGTATTGCCACTGTCAAGCTATAAACCAATGATTGATTAAGTGATTGATGATACTGATGATTGATTGATAGTAGTGTTGTTGGTCATACGAACAACACCAGGTTTCGATTGATGATTGATTGATTTGGTTTACGTCAAGATTAGGATCAAGACCATTGATGCAATTGGATAACTTGACACTTGTTTGATTGATTTGATTGGTATAGATTGATAATGGCTTACATTTGGATCATTGTTTGAATGAATTGAAGAAGAATGATTTGGAAGAGGTGATTGAATTAATTTGAATGATGAAATGATGGAGTTGATTAGAAGAAGTAATTTGAAGGATTGATGATGATGTGATTTGATTGGAAGAAGTGAATTGATGAGTTGATTGATTGGAGGAATTGATTGAAGCAAATTGATTCGAATGTTGTGATTAGATGATTGATTGGAAAAAAATGATGAAGATAGATGATAGAAGAAGATGATGAAAGAGAAAAAAAAGAGGAATACCGTATGTGCCTAAATCTGGGCACTTCCTTCGTAGTCTAGACTACGTCCATACCCTATATCCATGGGATCAAGGCACGCAATGATGGAGATGAGATGTAGTTCTGATTATGTTTTATTGATGGGATGATATGGATTGGATTGATGTGATGATATGAATGTTTAGAATGTTGTGTATATGAGGGATGACTAAGAGGATCTACTCCCTGGTCTCTTCATTTTTTTTTGCAACCCTGTCTCTACAAGACTTGTGAAGTGTGGGATGCCATGGAGATGTCAATGCAAGGTGATGAGGCCCAGACTATGATAGAGGTTAATGATATTAGTCTTCAAAAAGTCTATCTCCAAAAGGGTACTCTCATCTACTAATGACCTTTCAAAGCACAAATTGGATTTATCGAGACCTTGAGGTGTGAGAGAAAAGATTGATTAGAGTGAACCCATGAGTTTTAGAATTCACTTGTCAGGATGGACTTAAACTAGCCATGGAGTATTAAGCCCAAGTGGAATAAATGATTGATGAAAGTAAACCCATGAATTTTAGAATTCACTTGGAAGGATGGACTTAAACTAGGCTTGGAGTATTAATCCCAAGTTATCATTGATTTGAAAAAGATGTCAAGGTCTCTTGGTCCACAGATTTGTACTTGTGATACAGTCAAGCTTCGACAATTTCTCCCTATGTTTCAACCTTAGGAAGACTAATGTTTAGGGTCCTCTATACATGTCAAAGGGCCAAATGAAATTGAATGTGTAGTGGAATGAAATTGACTATGTAGTGGGTGAAATTTAATATGTAGTGGAAAGAAATTAGATATGCGTTGACACAGTTGCAATCAAATTTGATAGGGAGAGTAGATACTCCAAGGTTTCCCTACGGGTGTGGTGTATTGTGATTGGAAATGATTAGGATGAAATGGATTAGATTGAAATGAAGATGATGATGTGTAGTGATGAGATGAAGATGATTTGGTTGAATTAGGAAGAAGTTGATTGGATTAGGAATGAAGATGATTATGTGTAGTGACTAGGATGATTAAGATGATGATTGAATGATGTGGTTAGGAGATATGATTAGGATAATGTGGAATGGTAAGATGAAATTGATTGGATTTGAATGGGATTGATGTGGAATTATTGAATTTGATTGGATGGATTGAATGATGTGACTCGAGAGTGGAATGGATGAATTGGATAGAGTTTATTGCTTGGATTTTAGGATATTTGATTTTTTTTTAGTGGTTTGTGATGATATTCAATGTTTTTGGTTTTTTTTAAGATATTTGGATTTTTTTTTTTATTTTGAAGATTTTTGGATTTTGAGGATATTTTGATTTTTTGGGGTTTTTGGAATGTTTCAATTTTTTTGGGTTTTTGAAGATATTTTGATTTTTTTTGACATGTTTTGATTTTTTTGTGTTTTTGGAATGTTATGATTTTTTTGTATTTTTGGGAATATTTGAATTTTTGTATTTTGAACTATTTTGAGGAATGACATTGGATTACAATTTTTGTAGCCTTTTTGCTAGATATCAATGACAAGGGGAAACCAAGTCTAGGTACAAGGATACGAATGGGATTGGGTGAATGGATAAACAGATAAGCAATAGCGAATGGATGAATGTATGCATAAGAGGGCAAGGATGTGAACTCCAAAGGCTATGTCGCATAAGAATAACATGCTCCATTCAAGGTGGAACACTTAGGATTTTTCATGACAAATCTTAGGATGATGGGATGATGATAGGATTGTGAAGGATTTTCTTGGTTTGGAGGAATAAGGTATGTCAAGAGATACCCAAAACATTTGTCAACATTGTGCCCCCAATCTTTATCAAGATTAAAAGGAAGTAGGGATGATGCATGGATTCGACATGATAGGTATATGTATATGAATGGATGGAAAAAGCATGATAATATGAGAAATGGTAAGGTATGATAGGATGGAAAATGATAGGTATGATAAGATGAGACAATGTGCCCCTAAGTGTAAGTGGCATAGAAGATCAACTTTTTGGATTTTTTGAATTAGATAAGGGGATATGGACAAGAAGGACTCAGGAGTCTAGTGCCATGAAGGTGATAGTCCTAAAGGTATGTCGCATTGACCATGTCAAATACCGTTATGCTCATCGATGTTGGTAAGTGATGGCATGAAAGTGAGATGGATAAGGTAGATAGAATGATAGTAGATTATGATGTGGATTAAATGTGGGGAACTAAAGTGGATTATGATGTGGATTATTTGGGGCTTATGTAATGTTTATGTGGATGAAATATTTATGCAAAAGCATGGACCATAGGGAGATGAGGTCTGTAATATGTAGGAAAATGAATGAATGATGGGGTGATGGAGGTATGGAAAGGAATCATGACCAATGGTTGCACACACCATGTCAAACATGGAAGCTTGTGATTGGATGGAGGTGTAGGAAGCAATGGTGATGTTTGTTTAGGAGATGGATAATGTAGGACTTTAGGTACCCACATGGACTTAATCTTTGGATGACTTTTACTTTTCATGTGGGGTGGAGGAATTTGATATTTTTGAATGAAATGGATGGAAGAGGGTTGGGATTTTTGTGATGTGGATGCCTCATTTGACTTGATTGATTTTTGTTTAGGGACCATACCATTTTGTTTTTGGACTTTTGTTTTGGAGGTATGGTCTTGGATGGATTTTTTAATGTACCTTGCTTTAAATTTTTGGATTGATTCCCTTAGGATTTTTATCTTTTTGGCATGAGGCATCCAAGTGTTTACTTTTGAATCCCATGTGGTAGGTGGAATGAGTGGAAGCTTTATGTTTGGACAATGTGTACATTTGTTGGTCATGACGAGGAATGTAAGGGTATTCATGAAGGGAAATTAGGACTTGGAAGAAGTGGAGGCAAATTGGATGGTGGCAAGTGTATGGTCACATGCTTTTGACTTTTGTAGGATGAGGGAGGCGGAATGGCAACATATGTCTTAGGAATATGATGTAATTTGTTATGGGAAGTGGTGGACTTAGGATGAGTGGATGAAGTAACATCTTTAAATTGTTGACCTTGGGGTGTGTAGCCAAGGCTATATGAGTGTGGAGGTGGGACTTTGACATGTACAGGCTCCAAAATTCCTTGTTCATGAAGGCCTAAGCCTTTTCCCTGATAATTCATGTTTTGGAGTATCCGATGGACTAAAGGACTAGGTACAGTTTGGTCACTATACTTAAGTTGATTATTTGATGGAGAAGGAAAAGTGGACAAAGGTTGTTGTGTTCCTAGGGAGGAACATTCATGTATGAAAGTGGATAGACCAAGAGGATATGATGGTGGATTTGAAATGGAGTTGATGATGGATGATGTGGAAGGATCATTAGGATCTTTATTATGTTCATTAGGATCCAAGTTAGATGTTTGATCTTCTATGTTTTCTTGGGAGGCACATGTTTCATCATGACAAGTGACAGTGGTTGGATTATGGATTGGTGGAGTTTCTTCACTTTGTAAGAAGGCCATGAAATGGGGTGAATGCTCAAGTAGGTCAACAAGACTTTGATTAGATGGAGCATGTAGATCTTGGGTGTCTTGCTCATGAATGGTTGTGGGGTGAAGGATAGGAACAAGTGGCTCATGGATAGGTTCTCCCTCATGAATAATGTCTTGATCATAGAAAAGATAAATGTTATGAATGGGTTGAATTAAAGGGATTTGATCTTGACTAGAGTGAGGGTTTGATGTTTCTTCATGCTTATAATTGTGCTCTTGACATACCTCTTGACTTGGTATGGAAGTGGATGTGGATGACTCTTCAATAGGTTTGACATGTTCTAGATGGTCAACCACATGACGGCATGATGGAGGTTGACATGGACTCATGGGAGGAGACTCTTGAATTGGCTCAAGGGGTTGTGAATCAGATGAATGAATTGAAGGACTTGGCATGATGTTTGAGGACTCTATTGTATGTTCAAGCATATGTGTTGGATGACATGGTGACAATTGTTTCCTTGTTTGTAGCCCTTGGATCACATCCTTAGTAGGTGGAGGGGTAGATTTTGGTTACTCCACAAGTTTACTTTTGAAACGTTTGAACTTAGGGCATGGAGTTGATGTATTGGTAAGTGGATTAGAGGATGGTAGAGGCAATGAAGTGCTTAATGGGTTGGAAAGTGTAGGGACCAATGGATTAGGACTAGGACATGGTGGCTTTTGGGTAAGCTTTAGATTGGATAATGGTATGAGATACTTATAAGGTGCATGACCTAGATTGGTGTTCACCGTGTCAATGGTGGAATAAGGACCCAAAGGCATCTAACCTTGTTGCAAAGGTTGACTTATTCTCACATGTGCTTGTTGTGATGTGGATGGATGTGAATGGTTGTTCACATGGAGGGAAGTTGGATTGGATGATGTGGCATTGACTCATCCTATGGATGGATTAGGTTGGTATGAAGATTGATGTGGAATTTGAAGCTGTGTTTGTTTAATTTGGGATTGGTGTGTGGCTAAGATGTGCTGGATTTGGACTAGGAGTTGTATGTGAGGTGATTGACTTTGTTGAAATGGTTGAAGGGTATCTTGTAAGTGTTTTATGGTTTGTTGGTCGAAAGGTTGGGGTATTTAGAGAAGTGATTGGATGAGCTTTTGGAGTTGAGGTGCTAGGACCTTGTTTTCAAATGTCGGCATGGTGTCACACATGTGTCTAAGTCTTGGCATGTCATCTTGTCCCTCAAGGTATGATATGTTATTTACAAGACTCTTATTATTGGGATTAGGGAGATGGCCTACTTGGATTCTAATTTTGGGCTTAGGTTTTGTCTCATTGTTTGAACTAGAAGGGTAGACCCCTTGGACCATGATTTTGATTGGGCTTGTTTATGATTAGGGCTAGGTTGATGTGGAATGATGTGAAATGAAGTGATTCGATGATTAGGAATGATTAGGAGAAAATTTATAAATGATGAAGATAGAATTAGAATGAAATTGACTTGAAATGAATGGATGATGACTATGATGATTGGGATATGATGTAGAATGATAAGGATTGAAATTAATTGGACTAGAATGAAGATGATTAGGATAATGTTGATTGGATAATGAAGAAGGTGACAAGGAATGATTAGGATTGAATTAGGATGACTTGGATATGATTACGATATAATGGATTGGGATGATGTGTAAGGATACTGGGATTAATAATGTGGTTGAATGATGATGAATGGGATGATTAGGATGTTCGAGGAATGACAAGGATAATGACTAGATGAATTAAGGTGAAATGGAAGTGACTTGGAATGAGGATGATAAAGTGTAATGATGTTGTTAGATGATTTGGAAGGATTAAGATAATAATTAGGATAGTGATAAGGATATGCGGGGTGACAAGGATGATGATTAGGATATGTGATTAGGATAATGATTATGTTGAAGTGGAATGATTAGTATGAAATTGATTGGCTTAGGGGGGTGATTTGGATGTGAAGGTTGAATGATAAGGATATGAAATGAATGTGATCAAGGTATGATGACTTGGGATGAATGTGTGGAAAGAATGTCAAGGGTGATGAGTAGGCAAGCACACACATCAATCATAACAGACACTTAGCAATCACATTAGTGGGTTTTGTTTTGGTGTCTTTTGATTAAGTTTTGAAAACACTTGTAAACAAGCACAACCCTAGGCTGGAATGAGGATAAAGAGGGCTTTTGGCCACTAAACAAAGACATTCTAGTGAATATTCAGGGGACTGGCACCTCACGAGCATCTAACAAGACACTTAAGGCTCTAACTAACCCTACTAGGAGTTTAATATACACAAAGGTACGCCTCCTTTTGAGCTAGCACTGTATGGTGAGCGCTCATACCGGTTAGACTTGGCTTTCGCCTTATCCTCAATTTATATAGTAGGCTGGACAAAAGTCCTGCTTGGGGTTACAAGTGAGTTCTCCTTTCATATGTGTCTCAAGAGTAGGCCCACTCTAAAGGCTCAAACAAAAGAAAGACAAGTTAACATGTTTTTGATCCCCAGGCTCGCACTAAGTCGCAAGGGGAGAGCATACACATATGAAATTACTCACACTCGCACATGTTCATTGACCTTTCAAAAATAGATGTGTGGAAAACAATTCAAAAACATCTTCATTTTAAGCCCAAAATCCAAATGTATAGGAAAACATAGGTTTGTTTTAGTCCAAAATTGATGTGTGATGAAGACAAATGTTTGTTTTATGCCCAAATCAAAATGTGAGTCAAGCAAGATTGAGAGATATGAAAGCTTAGAGTGAAGGTACCTAATTAGTTCACTATCCAAGCTATTGTGTGACTGATCAAAATGGTGTCCCAGCCTTGTATAATCACCTGCAAGTCACCAGAACAAAAATGGAACAAGTAAAAGTGCATAGGAGACCATTATGCAAAAATAAGCAATCTGATAAAAATCTACTATAGATGAATAGTGATAGAAAAATAAATGGCATCAGAAGATTCTAGATGAAATTCTAAGCAATTTTTTTAAAAAAATCGTGAAAATTTGATCAAAATTGCAAAAGTTATGAGCAGTTGAAGTTTGAAAGAAGGTTTGATTTTGACTAAAAAAAGAGGCATCAAAATGATACAATCACCTGAAAATTTCTTCTCCACTATGAAGCTCTCTGAATCTTCTTTTCGATGAGTCCTTGTTTGCAAAATTTTGCCTCCATATGTGAAAGTTATGTGAGTTTGAAAAAAAGGCCCTATTAGGGCACAAGGAGGAAAAAAAAATGCACGGTCCTGGCAGTTTAAAAAGTTGACCGCTAGAGGTTAGATGTACTCCCAGTCACATGATGTAGTCAGTTGTTTGGTGGTCTATATTGGGTAGTTAGAGCCTTTAAGGCCCCTAGTCACCCATGTGACCAGGGGCTGTACAAGGTCAAAAAATAAAAAAAAGTGTAATGGACATCGAGAAGACAAGGCAGATAGGGTGGTTAGGGCAACCAAGCGATGCCAACTCCAAAGTCGTAGACACATAGGGAAGTGGCAACTCCCAAGTCGCTGAACTAGCAACACCCAAATGAATCAGAGTCTCTTACAGGATGGGTGGACTAAGACGTAAACGATGGCAGAGGGCGATTTATGAGTGGCGATGATGGTTTTAAACGGTGGCGATGTCAGTTTTGGCTGGTGGCGATGGAGACATAGCGAGGTAGAGATTGACATTTGCAGTGGCAAAGAGGGTATCTCGAGCGGGTGGAAGGTGGTTGCAGAGTGTCGACCAGGGAGAAAGGGCAGAGGAATAAGGAGCAACGGTCTACGAAGAGAAGGTCTATTAGTGTTGACTGAGCGGCCAGAAGGTGGTGACAGGAGGAATCTTAAGGTAGGGTGGTGGTGGGTCTAGGATTTATAGCGGTGCTTAGGGTTTAGAGGGTGGTGGCTGCTCAGAATCGACCTGCAACAAAAAATTTGTTAACCAGCAACAAAAAATTTTAAACCTGCCATGAAGATTTACTCCTGCAATATATAAAAGAATTGACCTGCAACATACAGACTCATCCCCAGAGTCAAAGAATGATTGATCAGGAAAAAAACAATTGAAAACTAGAAATTTTGATGAAAGCCCCTACGTAGAGGCTATACGGCCCTGTACGGATCCGTACGGTATGACCCTACAAAGGGTCTAACACTAAAAAAAATTCAAATTTTTTTCAGGTAGCAAAATATATTGTATTTTATGTCAATTTTTGTTTCTCAGACCTCCTGAACTCAATAGTGAGGTCCGTTTGAGCTCCGGAGGCCGCCTATAGAAATGTTTTTTAGAAATCACCGAAAATGTCAAATTTTTCACACATTCACGTCAGGTTCACTAATGCAGATAGGAAAAAAACTAGATTTAGAGTTGAAAACAACAAACTAACTAAACCCTATCAAGCACCATGAAGCACAGCCTAGCTTGAAAATGCAAAACATAAACAAAATGCAAATCAAACTTCAAACTAGTATTGATTGACCTCCATGGCTCTTCTCAATCGTGCATAGGCATGTAGATTTTGAGGGATGTTGGTTGCTCACAATTTTGGCAACATAATGGCATGTAAGGACACAATATGATGAAAATCACTTGTGAAAGCCTTCCTTTATAGAAAAGGCTTGATTTGAATCAACAGATGAGATTGATTAGGGTTTGGATGCTATGGACGGTCAATATTGGTTAAGATTTTCCCACTCCAAGAGGTTGTAGCAATGCGACAAGTGTGTGATGGAGGATAAAGGGAATCTAATTCAAATATTTTATTTGAATTAGTTTGACATGTTAAGGGGGTAAGTGGAATATGTAGCATGTGACACTTGTTTGAATGAGGTGAGAGGTGAAAGAATAATTCAAAATTTTAATTTGAATTGTGGGACATGTGACAAGAGGAATTAATTACATAAAGTGGATTTCTTTAATTAATTGGGAATCTGATTAAGTTGGATTGACCTAGGTCCTAGGGAAAAACATTACAAGGTCATGTCGACTAGGGGATGGTCAAGACATGGACAAATTTTAGTGTCTACATATTGAAAATCTACTTGGATCCTTCAAAGCCATGCCTTTCATCAAGTGCCTCCATGAAACAATGTTGGACCTTCATCATTTTGTATTCTGAGGCTCCTCACATACATGTTAGTATGCTTCCATTATTTACTAGCGCTCACCAGGAGTGAATCTAATTGCCTTTATTTGATGAGACTTCATCACAAGGGCCATGCTTATGGTTGTGTGTATAGAGATGGAGACTCTAGCACCTGTGACTCTTGCAATGTTTATGAAAATAGACTACTGCATACCTGAAGACTGCAGCTCTATTTAGATATAGATGGTATTTTAAGGAAAATGCAGCACCTAGATCTTCTGCTAGTTTGAGTGAGGGTGAGCCTCTTGATATCACTAAACATCTTTAATCTTTGACTCTTTTGGAGTAGGAACCGTGCCAAATCAATTGCTATTGCTTCATATTTGACCTTTGTTTTTTTCTAGTGGCTAGCACCATAACATATAGCTTCCTGTGTTTTAAAAGCCTGCACCTTTAGGTCTTATATGGTTTTACTTCTTTTGTGATGCTGGCTAGGTTAAATGCTATATGCCATACATTTCTTATGGTGTCTTTAATACTAGACTAGGCCTTGATCTTAGATAGCACCACTCTTAAACCCTATGAAGTGAATTTGCTCACATTAGCAACGCCTTTGAAAATGATATGTGTCGTCTCCTATAGAAGTCACGCTGTGATTTTGAGACTACATACATAGTTGTGCCATAGTTGAATTGGCTGCGCTACTTGCCTCTATATGATTGTTTCTTCATCAAATGCTTGGGCTTTGATTGTTTGTTGTGTTGAAGTTTGGTTGAGTGCCTTATTTGTAGGCCACGCCATTAAAGAACTAGTAGAGCTTTCTTCAAGTGTTGATGTGATATCCATATGAGGTTCTTGAATTGGTGGTGGTGCCTACCTCTTTAAGAAATGGCATCAGTTTGGATTCGACGTACAACACCATATATCTTGGCTTTCTTTTGTTATGGGTTGTGCTAAGTTTTAGAACTTTGTATCATTGGTTGTATTCGATCTTCATTGCGTGATGGTTGTCTTCATATGCTAGCCAATGCCTTCTTATTTTGATGTAAATTGCATCGAATCCTATGTCCATGGCCTTTGATGTGCAATGTTCCATAGGGTACTAGCATACTGTGGTGCCTTCATTTTGAATGGTTGTTTTCCCTTAGAAGAATGACAGCGTAAGTTTACAAGCATTCTAATCCACTATTTATACCTGGTGCCATATTTTTTGGGGAACTAAGCCTTTATTATAGTCATATACTTTGAATCCTTTTAAGGCCATGCTGTAATCTTTGTTACTTGGTATGCCTTATACATAATCAGGAAATCTTACATGGTAGCGTGATTCCTTAAGAGATGCTAGGACTTTTATTTGGATGAGTGCCATTATCTTGTTGAGTGTGGCTACATGATGTTCTTGATGTGTTAGAGACTTGGAACCTACACTCGCTTTATGATAATGAGCCTCTATCTTTAATTTGTGCGCGCCACACATAATGGCTGGACGCTATATCTAAATTGGTCAAGTGCTTCACATTTTAATGCTAAGCATCAATTATGACTTGTGCCATTTTGTTTGCACTATCTGACACTATCATTCTTAGATGAGGCTGAACTTCAAGGAATTACTAGCTGGGTCTATTTTGCAAAACTAAAACTTTTATGCACTGAGATTCTTGCTTTTGAAAGCTTATGTGGCTTACCAATTTAATACTCCTGCAGTTAATGTTTGATGCCTCCTTATGATTGGTTCGATCTTTGTAGATTGTTGTGCTTGGGCACCACTATTATAATGGCTCCGTTGAAGACTTAAAACTTGCCATATAGCTGATAGCTCATTTGCTTTGTTTTAGAGGTTGAGATTCATGCTCATGAAATAGCCAAACCACCTAAATTTTGCTTGCCTTTCCTTCTATATGTTGTGTCTCTCTACATTGATGAATTCTATCATATGGCTAAGACTTATTGAAAACAACAAAACTAAAATTGAAACTAACTGTTGTAGCTACAACTTATTGCAAAGTATTGAGACTAAATTACTGACATACGAACCTCAGAAGGACATGCCCATTCACAAGAATGGAGAAATAACTATCGGATCTGATGATGTTGCTCCAATGGATCCACTTTAAACTAAGGATTGACCAAATGAAATGTATGAAGAAAAATAACAATAAATTGTACCTTTTCACCTTTCTGCATTTTGGAGACCCTTTCTTAGCATTAAAATACTTTACAGGCTGATCTACATGCCTCTCTTGCTTGAGCGGAGGGTGGGAAGTGAAAAATCAAGTGATGGAGTTCACCTATTTTCTTGCATGTGAAAGCATTTATGATCTTGGAATCATCATTGACTTCTCCTATTTGTGCCTTTGTATGCTTATAATCCATAGTAGCTTCAAACTCTGGCTGGAATATGACAGAGCTACCTATAATTGTCTTGAACCTGATTGTCATTTCTTCTTGAATGTAGAATGGAGTATGATGAGACTCTTCCTTCAACTCTTCACTACTTGTGTCTCTTGATGCATCATTATCATGGGGACCACTTTTCCTTTTATCATGATCGCCCAAATTTGAACATAAAACCTCCAGATCATCCCAAAAAGAATCATTCTCAAACTCATCTTCATTCTTTTGCACAAGAGGACTTACCTTTTGTTCTTCCCTAAACTGAGGTAAAGATTTTGTATCCTATGATGACTAGTACATTTCAGCTTCAAAGAGAATTAAGCCATTTTCATCTATCCCATCCTCTTCTTTATGTGATTGCATCCTTGAATCATCTCCTTCAATATGTGAAAAATCATGATGGAAATAAAAACACTCTTTATTAGTAGACTCTGCAAAAATTTCTCTTGCAACTTCTACCTCATGATGTGGTATAGTTGATACATTATAATTTACCCATTACTTTTCAGCTTCAAAGCCCCTTTTCAGGTATTTTTTAGCTTCTAGAAGAGTCAATTCATAAGCAACTTCTAAATCTCTTTCATTAGTTAACTGGGTTTCTGAGTTACATGTTGCCACAGGTGCATCATGTTGATAACCAGAAGACACATTGAATAGATAGGAGTTACCTTCTTGCTTGCATTTCTATCTTTGAGACTCAAATCTTCTTTACTATCAAAATGACAAAGCACCTAATATGTGCCTTCTATGGACTGATTTGTAGATAGAGAGGCTTGTTAAGCATACTTCTCAATATAATTAGGCATCTTCTAATTGTGTTCATATTGTTGTTCATATAAACTTGGAGGCATGAAACTTGAATCAACATAACACATGGCTTGATCTTTCAACTCATTTAACTCATGGGTGAAATATTTTAGGAGTTCTTTTATCTCCAACATCTCCTTATGATTTGACAAATCAGCAGGGAGGGTGGGTGGATTAGAATAAGAATACATTTGACTACAAGAAAGAGCTTGAGATGGAATGTTTGCATGAGGCATAAGTGGTTTTAAGGGTAGAGAAAGCAATTTACTAGCCTCTATGAGGTTATTTTCAGCTCTAATAGCTATATCATATGTTTGGGGTAGAGTTTCTCCTCCTAGGGCTTTTATCATGATAGATATTTCAGGGTCTAAAGCCTTTAAATAATACAAGAATGCAAAAATTGGAGATGGCCTGATATCAATAGAGAATTTCTTCCATACCTTATCAAATCTTGAATTAAAGTCACACATGCTCTCTACAAAATGTCTCTTGATTGTGATGAGGTTCTGGATGAGAGAGCTAACATCTATCCTCTCTTTAAACTGATTGTAGATGAGTCCTCCTAGTTGATCCCATTGAATGATTGAACTAGGATGTAAACCTCTATACCATTCCCTTGCTTTGCCTTTGAGAGAAGATGCCAACAATAGGAGGGCTTCATTTTCAACTGTGATGCAGTTGATGGTACATAAATTTGCAATATCTTGAATATGGTCTGCTGGAGAAATTGACCCATCCACAAGAAAATGAGGTAATGCTTTCCATGCGGTCTCAGGAACCTAACCTTGTTGCTGAAGAACAAGAGGACTTGAATCCCAAGTCACAAAGGGTAGATCTCTTGCTTGAATATTTAGATGCACATAGATACCTGGGGTTGTCATGATCTACGGGAGCAAATATTTGAGAAAGAGTCACCAATAGAGTCACTAGATGGAAGATTCATGCTCCGATGAGGAGATATTCTTGTGATTTTCTACCAAAACCAGAAAATACAGACAAAGATTCATTGAAAATGAAGACCCAAGTCTTTGAATCCAATCTTACAGGGCGTGCCAAAAACTATTAATGCATAAATTTGTGGGTTTAGTCCATCACCAACATGGGAAACTTCAAGAATGTGGGATTGATCCCTGAAGTAAACTCCAGATTTTAAAGAAGTTGGCTCTTCCTTTTTATGGAGGTTTTAAAAAAGGAAGAAGAAACAAGATTACAGAATGAAAAGCCTAATCCTATGGAAACGCGCCAGATTTAAAACCTAACTAGTAGCACAGTGATTAAACCATAATAGATTAACTTGAAAACCAAAGAGCAGAATGCATGATCAATAACCTAGTTTATAACTCAAATTTATCAGATACCTAGAAACAAAAAGTAGACAAAAAAATAGAAAATAGACTGAAATCTACACAAAATCACCATTTCTCTTCATTGCTTAATAGGAGAACAAAATACAAAGGAAAAATAATTTGCACAGAATATTACATTTGTATCCCTCATTGAGAGGCAACTGCTGAGGTAAAAGTAAATATCTTTTCCACTACTAAAAAACTTTGATCTCTGTGTGTAGAACTGTCTATATCTAATGCGGATCTCTATGGATTTATAAGCCAAAAAGCCAAAGAAAAATATCTTGCAACTGCACAGAAACATCTGCAACTGAAACCCACAAAATCCAGCATTGATTCCAGCTTTGGTAACTACAACTAGCTATTAATTCCATGTGAATTGGCTCTTTCTATTTTGCTCTCCATATTTGGAGCTTCCCTTTGCCAAAAATAAATCTCCCGCTCATTTTTCATTGCTTCTAGTAGCTTCTCGTGAAAACGAATAAAGCCTCACTTTATTCTTTTAGGGCAACATGTTTCCTTTTCACTGTGGGAGTCAAGTAAGAGTCTTTTATAATAAATCTTCACTTGCCTTGGGTCCCACTTGCATATGACTCAAGCTATCTAATTTAATTACATATTAGTTTACCCTTCCCGTGAACTTTCAACCCTAATAAGATTCTTTTATTTTAATAAATCTCCCATCATTATAGAGTGGCCCATCATTGAGAATCAATGACCTAGCTTGTATTTCCCAGCACTCATGTGACTCACTAATATTTTATGAGTTTTAATAAAATGACACAAAAACATTTATTTACCTCTCCCAGCCTCCACACGTCAGACGGGTGCTTCTTTGAGGAAAGACATTCCTTGGAGCTTCTTAAATGCTCACCGTGATGACACGTGGGAGTCTCCACTTTCTTCCTAAGCAAACCTTGTTTTTGGAGCATGAGCTATTGATCTATTTTGCATCTGACGGATGTTGTGTATTGAATTTTAACCTATGTGAATACTTAGGGTTTCTATATCTTATCGGAGGCTGCACTTGGACTTGCATAGGCCACCATGATTTCATCATTATTCTTCTCCTTTACTTGACACACCCTACATAACACTGGCCTCTTGATCATATTATGCACACTTAGATATTTAGATCTCAATACATTAAATGTCCATCATTCCAACCACTCATCGAATCTCATCCCCTCTTATATTGAATGGATGCACCTTTAATGGCTATATACATGTGTATTTAAACTCTACTAGGATCCTTCAAAGCCATGGCTTTCATCAAGTGCCTCCATGAAAAAACATTAGACCTTCATCATTTTGTATTCTAAGGCTCCTCACATACATGTTTGTATGCTTTCATCATTTACCAGCGCTCACCAGGAGTGAATCTAATTACCTTTATTTGATGAGACTTCATCACAAGGGCAATGCTTATGGCTATGTGTATAGAGACGGAGCCTCCATCACCTGTGACTCTTTCATTGTTTATGAAAATAGACTACTACATGCCTGAAGACCATGGCTCTATTTAGATATAGATGGTATTTTACAAAAAATACAGCACCTAGATCTTCTACTAGTTTGAGTGAGGGTGAGCCTCTTGATATCACTAAACATATTTAATCTTTGACTCTTTTGGAATAGGAACCGTGCCAAATCAATTACTATTGCTTCATATCTGACCTTTGTTTGTTTCTAGTGGCTAGCACTATAACATATAGATGCCTAAGTTTTAAATGCCCGTACCTTTAGGTCATATGGTTTTGCTTCTTTTGTGATGCTGACCGAGTTGAATGCTATACGCCATATGTTTATGATGGCATCTTTAATACCAGGCTAGGCCTTGATCTTAGATAGCACCATTCTTAAACCCTATGAAGTAACTATGCTCACATTAGCAATGCCTTTGAAAATGACATGTGTCATCTCCTATAGAAGTCACACTGTGATTTTGAGACTGCATACATAGATATGCCATAGTTGAATTGGCAGCGCTACTTGCCTCTATATGATTGTGCCTTCATCAAATGCTTGGGCCTTGATCATTTGTTGTGTTGAAGTGTGGCTGAGTGCCTTGTTTGTAGGCCACGCCATTAAAAAAACTGGTAGAGCTTTCTTCAAGTGTTGATGTGCTATCCATATGAGGTGCTTGAATTAGTTGTTGCACCCGCATCTTTAAGAAATGGCATCAATTTGGATTTGATGTGCAGTGCCATATATCTTGGCTTTCTTTTGCTATGGGTTGTGCTGTGTTTTCAATCTTCGTAGCATTGGTTGTATTCAATCTTCATTGTGTGATGGTTGTCTTCATATGCTAGCCAGTGCCTTGTTATTTTGATGTAAACTGCATCGAATCCTATGCCCGTGGCCTTTGATGTGCAACATGCCTTAGAGTACTAGCACACTATGGTGCCTTCATTTTGAATGGTTGTTTTTCCTTGGAAGAATAGAAGCATAAGTTTACAAATGTGCCAATCCACTATTTATACCTGGTGCCATATTTTTTGGGGAGTTGAGCCTTTATTGTAGTCATATACTTTGAATCCTTTTAAGGCCATGTTGTAATCTTTGTTACTTGGTATTACTTATACATAATCATGAAATCTTATATGGCAGCATGATTCCTTAAGAGATGCTAGGACTTTTATTTGGTTGAGTGCCATTATCTTGTTGAGTGTGGCTGCATGATGTTTTTGATGCATTAGAGACTCAGAACTTACACTACCTTTATGATAATGAGCCTCTATCTTTAATTGGTGCGCGACACACATAATGGTTGGACGCTATATCTAAATTAGTTAACTGCTTCATATTTTCATGCTAAGCATCAATTATAACTTGTGCCATTTTTTTGCACTGTCTGACACTATCATTCTTAGTTGAGGCTAAACTTCAAGGAATTATCCAGCTGGGTCTGTTTTGCAAAACTAAATCTTTGATGCACTGAGACTCTTGCTTTTGAAATCTTATGAGGCTTACTGGTTTGATACTCTTGCAATTAATGACTAATGCCTCCTTACGATTGGTTTGAGATTTGTAGATTTTTGTGCTTGGGCACGACTATTATAATGGCTTTGTTGAAGGCTTAAAACTTGCCATATAGCTAATGGCTCATTTGCTTTGTTTTAGAGGCCAAGATTCATGCTCATGGAATAGCCAAACCATCTAAACTATTCTTGCCTTTCCCTCTATATGTTGTGTCTCTATACATTGAAGAATTCTATCATATGGGTAAAGTTTCATCTTCTTGTTCATGAAACTGACTGGCAGTTATGCCTTGATTTGCTCCACTGACTCTCAATTTATCTCATGTGTCTTGGAATTAACATAGACTGAGTTCCCTACTTTTACCATAAAATATGGAACCAAAATTTTTGAAATGGAGTGAAGAATTTCTCAATAGTGTGAAGGTTTGTTTGTAGATCTTGTGTAGATATCATGACTTTATCCACTGTTGCTTCTACTTCTTAGTTGGACATTGAAAAGTTTAATGGAATGGGATATGAATTGTGGACGCTGACAATGGAAGATTTTCTATAAGAAAGAAACCAGTGGTTGGTTGTTACGAAAGAGAAAAAACCTAATGATGTTGCTCTTGATGAGTGGGAAAGATTGGATAAAAAGGCATCAGGTACAATCCGACTATGTCTTACAAATTATGTTCTACTGAGTGTTGCCAGTGAGAAGTTGACACATAGCTTGTGGAAGTGTTTGGGTGAGATCTACCAGGCCAAGAGTATGGTAAATAAGATTTATTTAAAGCATAAGTTATTTTCCATGAAAATGAAAGAGGCTGAATTTGTTACAGAGCATTTGAATTTGTTTTCTTTGTTATTGAGTCAACTAGAATCTGTAGATGTTGAGGTGAATGATGAAGATAAATGTATATTGCTTCTCTGTTCTTTGCCTGAGTCATGTGAGAATGTTATTTTGGTTATCACTATGAACCTTACAGATCTGAAGTTGGATGCTCTTGTTTTAGTTTTGCTGTCACATGAATTGAGGAAGAAATGTTCAAATAGTTCAAGGGATGCTCTCAGTGTCAGGGGAAGGTCTATGTAAAGAGAACCAAAAGGAGATCAGAAGTGGTCTAAATACAAGTCTAAAGGTTATTCTTGTTGATAACTGAGAGGGGGGGGGTGAATCAGTTATCTTAATTACTTTAACTTTCTGTTCTTCTTTAACAACTAGTGCAACATCAAATCATATAAACATGTAAAACCATGAAAGTAGAAATAAAATCAATACACATAACACAATGATTTTGATGTGGAAAACCCTATTAAGGGAAAAACCATGGGGTGATTAACCCAAGATTGTATTCTCTGTTAAAAGAATAAGGTAGTACAAAATGGCACTTGCCAATTAGGGCTCACTACCTGAGCACACTGCTCACAAGAGGCTCATTGCCTACAATAGTTTATGGAAAGAAACCAAGTACTTGAACTGATGAGAAGCATCCACATATGCTGAGGTTTAGTTCTAGTTAGGCTCAATATACTGATCTACTGCACTTCATTCTTCCTCTGCTTTAGTACTGTTGTTCTGTTACATACCGAACTTGTAATATTGCTTCCACACTATACTCTACTTTTCTTCACACACTTCATAACCCACCACACACCTTCTCATCAAAATCCATCTGGTATATATATCTACACCAAGGATTTCAACATCTTTCTAGTTGGCATTCAGAATACTCAATATTTTCCCAAACTCTGTTATGTCAGCTGAATCCTTACTTACTAAGTGATGCATATCAAAGAGATACTTATAGAAGTCATCAATCATGTCAGCCAATCATGAATGATCCCTCAAGAAACTTGATCACCATCAATATCTCATCTGGATTAAGATCTGATGCTCTACTGGTTAGTTCTTCCTCAGTCTACTCTGCCAAACAGGAACCCAACACTTAGGTGTTCACATCTTTTCACTCTTTCATCACCGGAGGCTCAATCTCTAGAATATATTAGTCATGGTACTCCTCTTAACTTCCCCAAGTCCGCACTTTACTGAGATACTTCCTTTGAGAGATCTGGACCTGATTGTCGAACTTTGTTGTATGCTTTGTTCTTGCTTACCAGACCAAAATATTCTTCAGTATGACTTCGGGTATAGTCATACCAAGTCCTGTGGATGTGTGGGATGGATTTTGTTGCCATCAATGACAACACTCATGAAGCCACACAGTGTCTCTTGCTAAGAATCTCCCCCTTTGGCATTGATGGCAACACTTAGTGAAAAATGACTAAGTGTCACACTACACTCCCCCTTGGGTGATGCTTTGTCCTAATGTACACTATTTCGAAGCTCCCCATTAGCTAGATTCAACATTTTTCACTGCTCCTTACTCCCCCTTTGACATCAATGGAAAAGGGTGGAATCCGCATAACAAAATTTGCAAAATTTAACCTATACATAGCCGTATAAGTATATATACAAGTGATACTTACATATACTTAAGTATATCCGCAAAAGTTGTTTTCAACTAGACAAATTCTATTGCCCAACTCTACTTCATCCTGTCCAAAATTAAGACATGACAACTGAGAAAAAATGCAAAGGCTTCTGCCTTCTTTAAGTCTGCCGGATCACTAATCTGGGCTGTGGTTTGGGTATCAGTTAGGGCCTCATGCATTGCCTCTAATTTGGGGATAATTATCCCTCTTAGTTCACTTAGCCTGCTTATTCTATTGTTCTTCTCCTTCTCAAGCTTTTTTATCTCATTTATGGTGGCAATAGTCTGGCACTCTTGATTCATTATGGATGCGGTGAGAGGATTAAAACTCTGGGATAAACTTGATAGTTTGCCCTCTTGTTCTTCCACCTTCTTTGCAATGTCTGCTGTTACTGTGGACCAAGATAAACAAAATTTGTATAATTCTCTGCAATCTTTAAGAGCATTTTCTAGGATCATTATTCTAATGTTCAAATTTATTCTATCATTTGCTATTAGCCCCTGTACTTTAGAGAATCTCTTACCCAAAAACTCTTTCCAGACTTTTTCTTCTGCTGATTTCTCCAAGGAATCAAAATGTGTGCTAACAAAATTAACAAGAGATTTTAGATTACTAGATGAAGAGGCTGAAAGATCCTTCTGGAAAGATGGCATGATCTTCACCAACACACCAGATGCACTTTCTATCAGCTCACAGTCTTCCATGTGAGACTTCAGAAGTTTTTCTTTTGCCTTTGCTTGGGCAAAGGATGTTATCTTCATTGTTTGAACTAGGGAGAGGGAATAAAAAATGAATGGTCCTTGAAACAGTTCTGGTTCATCAATCTCCATCATTTCTTAGGTCAAGAAATCTTTAACTACTTCTGTAGTGTCTCTTGTCGGAGACAGATTCTTCTTTCCTTCTGCAGTCTCAGAACTGTCTCCTGGGATCTTCTCTATTTGATCTTCTTCTCTTCCCTTTACCTCTTCTTCTTGACTAATTTTCTCCTCTATTATTTCTTCTCCTTTACATCCAGAGTCTGCTGGGGAATCCAGATGAGAGATATTTACTTCTTCATGGACTTCCTCTTCCAAAACAGAGGAATCCAGGTCCTTGGTCTTCGCCTCGCCTATCTCCTTTGATTCTTCTGTAATTTTCTCTGCGGAATCTTCCTTTGATGCACTTTGTCCTTCAACATCCATGGCAGAAGGTTCATCACTTATATCCTCTATGATAGGAAGATTGAATCTTTTATATGCATTCCAGAGGATGTCTTCAGTCTCTTTTGCCACCTGATCAATCTCTTCAAGCATAAGTTTGTTCATTCTAGCTTTGCTCTGGAACTCATCCTTGCAATCCTTAAAGATCATGTTCATTTGTTTAGGAGTGATGGAAAGATAGAGTTGAATAGCTATCTGTTCCTGAATCTCCATATCCTTTTCCTTAGCATTGTTCTTTCTCATTTCAAGTTCCTTCTCTAGGCTTTTAGGAATTAGAGATATGATTTAAATGAATGCTTTATTATAGATGTTCAGATACCTGACTATAGCATCTTGTAAGATCTTCTGGTTAGCTTCAATATATTTATCATAAAATTT
The DNA here is from genome assembly GCA_027924645.1 of Cunninghamia lanceolata. Classification (NCBI taxonomy): domain Eukaryota; kingdom Viridiplantae; phylum Streptophyta; class Pinopsida; order Cupressales; family Cupressaceae; genus Cunninghamia; species Cunninghamia lanceolata. The sequence continues at coordinate 2,491,981 of BSBN01000334.1, read as the reverse complement.
AGTCATTGGTTGTAGATTCCCATCCATGGTGACTGATTTGATGATATCATCAATGTATAGAGTAGGCCTTTCAATGAATTCTTCTGCCTCTTCTTCCTTGTTATGACCGGTAGAGGATTCACGAGATGTTTTCTTCTTCTTCATTTTCTTGATCTCCTCATCTAATTCTGTCTCTTCATCATTCTTCTAACTGGTGTAAGACCTTGTGGCCTTTGTCTTAGTTCTCTTCTCTCCCTTTCTGGATGTCCTGGCTTCCGGTTTTGAGGCTTTTAACTCTTAGAGGTGGCTGGTGCAGAGCTTTTGGAGGATTTGGTCTAGGAGGGGGCTTGGACTGGAGCACTTTCTTTTTCTATTTCTTTCCTTTCTTTCTCTGGTCTTTCCATCTTCTCTCTATTGGCATCAACTGCCTCCTTAGATATTCCATATCTCTTGGCGACTTCTTCTACTTCCCTTCTCACTTTTCTCTTGATCTCAGGCTATCTTAATTCAACATGAACTTTTTTCTGCCTTAGGGTCCTTAGGCTGACTTAGTAGATGTTGGACATGTAGTTCCAGAATTTTCCCATCCACCTCATAGCCCATTGGCATAATCCACACTATTCTCGGTTCCACTGCCTCCATTAGGCATTGATCAGTGTCTACCATGAAGCACACTGTATCTTTGTATTTTTCAACTAAAGATTGGGGGATTCTCTCTCTAGCCTGCATCATGATTTGGAAGTTTTTGAAGTAACCCCACAGTGTTGTATTTTGTGCCTTGGCATCACCAAGCCCATACATATAATCTCTAATTTGTATGGCAACAGGTCTGTCATTTTGCCATATCCAGCCACTAGTTCTGGGTAGTTCATTCATATAGTAGAAGAATAGACAAAGTATCAAGCCATCATACTTAAATGAATTCTTTTATCCTTCTTTATTTTGTGCAAATTCTCTAACAGTTGGTTCAAGAGAAGCTCACAAAGATCATAGTCAGCAATTTCTCTTAGCATTTGATAAGCAGTATAAATTACAGTTTCGAGTATAGAATTCTCCCTGCTAGAGTGATAGATTTTGTAACTGATTATCATAGAGGCAAATTTGATATCTGGATCTATGATGTCTTCTATTATCATTTCCCTCTTGTCAAATTTTGATCCAGTATCCTCACTTATAGTTTGGTTTTTAACTGATTTGAGAGCAGACAACCCACCAGATGAGTGCAATCCGTTTACCGACCTAATTGCATCCTTGGTTATCTTGAATAGCCTCATCAACCACATGAAGTTGTCATGTATTCTACTCAGAACATACCGGACCCATTCATCTTCTACAAAATAGGGGAAATGGATGCAATGTTCGAAATGGTTATCCCGGATGGCCTTGTATTGGGGTTTAAGTTCAAGTGATTCATCTATTAGTTCCTTGTGGTAGATATCCATCAGCTTGGATTCCCCAAATTCTTCAATGTTTGCATGTATGTAAACCCTAACATCTTCTACATGCAGAACCCCATGTGGAATACTAGAGAATGCGCCTAGGGGATCAACTTCTAGGGATTTGTAAGGATGTTTCTTGAACTTAGGGCACAGTCTATCAGTGATTTTGACAACATTTGGAGTAGCCATCTTTCAAAGGATTCAAATAGAGATATTCAAGAGCAAGAAATACCTTTTACACTTCTAGGGTTTACAATAAGAGCTGAAAAGATCCCTGGTTGAATCAAATTATGTGGTTGATTCTTGAAAGAGTTTAAGCAATCTTGTTGCAGAGCTCTTTCTTCCTTCTTCTCAAATGCAAATGTGCAAATGATGAACAAAAGAACTCTTTTATTTCTGTGCAAACCCTAATTCCATATTGCAATAAATGCATAACTTAAGTCATTCCGATTGCCTTGTTCTCTTTGTTCTAAGAGAGATCTTTTTGGATCACTGAGATGCACCTAGAATGATAACTTACAATGTCTCTCCCTTTCTCCAATCATTCTATCTAACTGCAGATCCAAATATTTCAATTTTGAATTATACTGGATCTAACTGTTAAGGTCCTGCTTTTGCCGGATGATTGTCAAACTAGATTAATCTTTGATGATTAACCTTTTCTTGCAGATCTTTCATATCTTTACCAAGGGTTATTTAGATGTTTCTCTGAGAGCCCTTTTAATCCGCAACTTTCCATGTGCTAATTTTAGGCACCAATTGACTGGATGGGGGAAATTGTTTTCTTTTTATGACTCCCCCTGAGCCAGAGCTCATCTTTTTAGTTTTTAGAAGGAGTATCAGCACCAGATTCTGGTGCGGATCCATCCCCAACATTTTATGTACTTCTCTTCACCCAAATCTTGTTCATCTCCCTTTGAATTTCATCTGCATTCACTTTTCCTTTTCCTTTGCCTTGGTTTTGATTATGATGCACCAGACCCCTTTTGTCCTGATTCCTACTTCTACAAAATTTGGTAATATGACCGGATCTAATGCAATTGTAGCAAACAACATTTCTTTGCATATTGATTGGTATCCTCTTGATCTACATTGATTAGCCATATGTCCCATTCTATTGCATGCAAAGCATCTACCATTGAATGAATTGTTTATTTGCAAATTTCTACATTCATTAGATTTGTGACCATACCTTTTGCAATTAAAACACTATTAAGAGAAGGATGAATTAGTCTGATTCATTGTTCTTCTGCACTCATTTGCTTTATGACCAAAGTTATTGCAGTTTTAGTAGTATCCATTGAAGGATGGATATCTTTGAGCATTTGGTTGCCTTACAGAAGGTCTTCTGGGCCTGTTCCTTGGATTTCCTGATCCAGAGTTCTTCTGACTGGATCTGGAGCTTTCCCCTTTCTCATACCCCAAGCCTTGCTTGTCATCTACCCTCTTTTAGCTTTCAAGAAGAACTTCAAGTTGAGCAGAGCTTATCTTGAATTTGTCTTTGTATTCATTTGTTGTTTGAAGATCCCTTTTAAGAGTGTCTATCTGATTCTCAAGTTGTTCTTCATTGTGTCTAGCTTCTTCAAGATCAGATTCTAGATGCCTGATTATTCTATCCATTTTGTGGCAGTCTTCTGACTTCTCCTTGAGAGATTGTTTTAGATTAACTTCACTTTTTCTTTTCTCTTCAATTTCTTGGGTGAATTTCATAACTCCTGATTCCATTTCATGTCTTACCATAATGACTTCTTTTGAGAGTTTCTCACATAACTTGGTTTTCTCATTCAGATCTTCATTAGTATCATTGGCTTCACTTTGACTTGCTAATTGTTGAAGTAGTTCCTTTCTTTTCTTCATTGAGATACTTAGTTTTTCCTAGAGTTCATTTATGAAATCATCATCTTGTTTGAGTCTTTCCCTCAGGTTATTGACTTCAGAGTGAGATTGCTCAAGATCATCTAGGGCAGACTGAAGTTGATCCCTCATACTGTACATATCCATTAAGATTCCTAGATCTTCCTCAAGCTGTTAGGCTCTATCCAGAGGAACTTGGCTCTAATATTGATTGTTGATAACTGAGAGGGGGGGTGAATCAGTTATCTTAATTACTTTAACTTTATGTTCTTCTTTAACAACTAGTGCATCATCAAATCATATAAACATGTAAAACCATGAAAGCAGAAATAAAATCAATACACATAACACAATAATTTTGATGTGGAAAACCCTATTAAGGGAAAAACCATGGGGTGATTAACCCAAGATTATATTCTCTGTTAAAAGAATAAGGTAGTACAAAATGGCACTTGCCAATTAGGGCTCACTACCCGAGTACACTGCTCACAAGAGGCTCACTGCCTATAATAGTTTATGGAAAGAAACCAAGTACCTGAACTGATGAGAAACATCCACATATGCTGAGGTTCAGTTCCAGTTAGGCTCAATATACTGATCTACTGCACTTCATTCTTCCTCTGCTTTAGTGCTGCTGTTTTGTTACATACCGGACCTATAATATTGCTTCCACACTGCATTCTTCTTTTCTTCACACACTTCACAACCCACCACACACCTTCTCATTGAAATCCATCTGGTATATATATCCGCACCAAGGATTTCAACATCTTTCTAGTTGGCATCTAGAATACTCAATATTTTCCCAAACTCTAGTCTGTCAGCTGAATCCTTACTTACTAAGTGATGCGTATCAAAGAGATACTTATAGAAGTCATCAATCATGTCGACCAATCATGAATGATCCCTCAAGAAACTTGATCACCATCAATATCTCATCTCGGTTAAGATTTGATGCTCTGCCGGTCAGTTCTTCCTCAGTCTACTCTGCCAAACAGGAACCCAACACTTAGGCGTTCATATCTTTTCACTCTTTCATCACCAGAGGCTCAATCTCTGGAATGTATTAGTCATGGTACTCCTCTTAACTTCCCCAAGTTTGTACTTTACTGAGATACTTCCTCTGAGAGATCCAGACCTAATTGTCAGACCTTGCTATATGCTCTATTCTTGCTTACCAGACCAAAATACTCTTCAGTATGACTTTCGGTATAGTCATACCAAGTCCTGCGGATGTGTGGGATGGACTTTGTTGCCATCAATGACAACACTCATGAAGCCACACAATGTCTCTTGCCAACAGTTCTAAGACTACTAGAAAGAAGAATAGAGTTAAGTGTTGGAAATGTGGAAAGAGAGGACATGTGAAAATGAAATGTAGAAACCTAAAGAAATAATGGGATTCCGCTACTAATAAGTCTTCAAATGTAGGTGATGAGGTTTTACTTTCTATATGTAATGTTGTTTCTCATGATCATTGGTTGGTTAACTTGGGATGCTCATACCACATGACTCTACATAAAGAATGGTTTTCCACATATGAAAAGTATGATGGAGGAAATGTGTACCTCAAGGATAACTCTACATATCCTATTGTTGGACGAGGGAAGGTAATGTTGTGTTTTAGTGATGTATGAATTAAAACCCTCCTTGGTGTTTTGCATGTTCCTAGATTGGCTACAAATTTGATTTATATTTCAAAGTTAAATGATTTGCGAATGCATGTGACATTTGATAAGCATGGTTGTAGATTGGTGAGAGGAAACTTGGTGGTAGTGAAGGGGAAAAGATTGGGAACTCTATTTAAGGCATAAGCCACTACTATTTGTAATGCCTCTTATGCATTTGAGGCTAATACTAAAAATACATGTATGTTGTAGCACTATAGATTGGGCCACATAAGTCACTCTGGTTTAAAGACTATTTTAAATAAAAAATTGTTATATGGTTTATCCTATTCTCATGAGAATTTCAAATTTTGTGAATATTGTGTGCTTGGAAAATAGAATAGATCTCCACTTCCTTTAGGTAGTAATAAATCTAATGATAAATTGAAACTTATTCATTCAAATCTTTTTGGTCTAGTGGATGTTGAATCAATTGGAAAATCTAGATATGTTGTTTCCTTCATTGATGATATCTCTAGATTTACCTAGATTTATTTTATGCATCAAAAATCTAAAGTTTTCACTAAGTTTAAAGAATTTAAAGCCTTAGTTGAAAATAAATCAGATTATAAGATAAAGGTTTTGAGATTTGATAATGGAGGGGAATACCGTTCTAAGGAATTTGATGAATTACGTAAGCATGCAAGTATTGTTAGATAGAAAGCTACTCCATATACGCCACAACAGAATGGAGTGGAAGAAAGGATGAATCAGACAATAGTGGAAAGAGCCAGAAGTATGTTGAGTAAATCACAATTGAATAAATCTTTTTGGGCAGAAGCTATGTGTACTGCAAACTACTTGATTAATAGATCTATGTGTAAGGCTCTTGTTTCAACTCCTTATGAAATGTGGACAAGTAAAAAACCTTATGCTTCACATTTAAGAGTATTTGGCTATGAGGCTTGTGTTTATGTTCCTAAAGAAAAATGAAAGAAATTGGATCCAAAATATAAAAAGTGTACCTTCATTGGATATGGTGATAATGTAAAAGGTTATAAGCTTTGGAATCCTCTAACTCGAAAGATTATCTATTCTAGAGCTATTATTTTTAGGGAACTTAGTGTTATTTAAGAATTTGAATAACCAAAGGAAAAGAAGAAAAGGAGAAGAGAGTGCATTTTGAATTAGAGCATGAAGATGCACCTTATGAAGAACATAATGATGGATTAAGAGGTGAAGAATCAAAAGAAGACTCGAGTGAAGGTTCTAATGAGGAAGAATCTGTTGTGATAGAAGAAGTTTGTATGGGTGAGCATGTAGAAGAACCTGAAGAGTCTATTACTCCACCTCTGAGAAGATCCAAAACACAACGAAACCCAGTTGACAGGTATAGCCCACCAGATTTATATTGTGTAATTATTTTATTAAGTACTGACGATAAGCCCAGATCTTATAGGAAAGCTATTCATGCAGATGATAGTGAGTCTTGGTAGTTAGCCATGCAGGAAGAGATGATGGCTTTAACTCTTGCAACACCTAGTATCTTGTTCATTTGCCAAAAATAAGAAAGGACATAGGTTCAAGTGGGTCTTCAAGAAGAAGCTTGGAGTAGATGGTTCATTGGAGAAGTACAAGGCTTGACTGGTAGCCAAGGGCTACCCCCAGAGAGGGAGTTGATTTTGATGAAATTTTCTCTTATTGTTAAATTAAGTTCTTTTAGATTTCTCTTATCCATTGTTGTAGCTTTTGATTGGGAAATAGAGAAAATGAATGTTAATACTAAATTTTTGCATGGAGATCTGGAGGAAGAAATTTGCATGCAACAACCTACTGGTTTTGACATAAAAGGGAAAGAACATTAGGTTTGCAGATTGTAGAGGTCTCTTTATGCTCTGAAACAGTCCCCAAGAATGTGGTACAAAAAAATTGATTCACTTGTGTTGAAATTGGGTTTTGTTAGAAGTGAAGAGGATCATTGTGATTACATTCATTGTATTTATGATTCTATCTTGATCATTGCATTGTATGTTGATGACACGTTATTTTTTAGCAATACGAAGGGTATGATCCGTGAGTTGAAAGCCCAACTTTCAGGTGTTGGAATAAGGTGCCATTAACCTTGTAAATTCCCATATTGTATTTTTTCCATTTATTATTTGTTATTTGTAATTACCCATAAGGGAATGAGGTAGTCTCATTGACAGTTGTAATTTCAGAGTTACTGGCAACAGTTGCGAAGTGACTTTTACTATTGGAAAATGTAAAAACTCATGGTAAATGAGGATAGGCATTCTCCCTTGAGGAATATACTATTTTTGGCATGTATGAAAACTATCATAATGTTTGGTGAGTAAATCTATGATAGCTACAAGTTGTCATAAGATTATGTGGTTCTATGATGCATATGACGGATATGTTAGTTGTATATTTGCTATTTTTAGCACAAGGTTCCTATCTTGGAAAGATACTCTTTTGTGGAATCTATGACGGTTAGGACATGTCATAAGATGTTGTAAGAGGCCAGATTTAGTCTTGGGCCTCCAACCTTTGCATGGCTATTTTTGGACAAGTGTAAGATGCTTGTAAGATGGTAATTAATGTTTATAGGTTGTAGAATCTTAGGAGAGAGAAGGTGAATGCCTAAGATGAGTTAGAAAATGTTTCTATAAGTATTTTCCATGTATTAGTTTCTGCAATATAGATTTTAGGTACTCAGGTGCTGCCAGAATGTTGTCGAATTGAAGACAGGTGGAGAGAGTTGAAGTATTGTTGTATTGTACAATCTTTTTCAGATTAATACAAACATTGGGCCTCTTTCTTGTGTGGAGTTTTTTACCCACAAGGGTTTTCTCCACATTAAACATTGTGTTATGTGTTCATATTTTTGATTTTGCATTTCTGTGAAGCATAGTTTTGTTTCTGTGTTACAATCTCTATTAATAACACATAGTTAAAGATTGCAAAAATTTATATTGAATCAAATTTCCATTCAAGTAGTGTTGCTTTCATTTCTAACATTTCGTATCAGAGCCTAGCTAGCTTTAACTCTTGGGTGGTAGTGTTGAAGCTGTAGCTGCAGTGGGAGATTTGGTTGCATTTGTTTTGCAGATCCTGTGTTGTTATTATGGTTACATCCACCATTGCATCAACCTCTCGAATGGATATTGAGAAGTTCAATGGAATGGGGTATGAGTTGTGCAAGTTGAAAATGAAAGATTTGTTGGAAGAAAGAAACCAATTGTTGGTTGTCCAAAAAGGGAAGTAGCCTGACGATGTCTCTCAAGATGAGTGGGATAGACTGCATAAGAAGGCACGGGGAACCATCCAGTTGTGTCTTTTAGACTCTGTCCCATTGAATGTCATAAAGGAAGAGACTGCATACAAGTTGTGGAAATGGTTGGGTGAGATCTATCAAGCCAAGAGTATGGTAAATAAACTTTATTTAAAAATAAAATTATTTTCCATGAAAATGCGAGAAGGTGAATCAGTTGCAGAGCATTTAAATTCTTTTAATTTGTTAGTGAGTCAGCTTGATTCAGTAGATGTTGAGGTTAGTGAGGAAGATAAATTTATCTTACTTCTTTGTTCTTTACCTGAGTCCTAGGAGAATTTTATCATTGCTATCACTACTACCCTTGAGGATCCAAAGTTGGATGCTCTTGTTTCAGTGCTACTATCACAGGAATTGAGGAAGAAGAGTTCAGATAGTTCAGGGGATGCTCTTAGTGTCAGGGGAAGGTCTAAGGAAAGAGGACCTAAAGGAGATCAGAAAGGGGCTAGTTACAAGTCCAAGGGCCAGTCTAAGACTCCTCGTAAAGAGAACAGAGTTAAGTGTTGGAACTGCGGTAAAAGGGGACATGTAAAGAAGGAGTGCAGAAATCCCAAGAAACAGTGGGAGAGTGCTTCGGATAAGTCCTCGAATGCAGGTGAAGAAGTTTTACTTTCTGCACGTAATCTTGTTACTAATGATCACTGGTTGATTGACTCAGGATGCTCATTTCATATGACCCCGCATAAGGAATGGTTCTCCACATATGAAGAATATGATGGAGATAATACCTACCTTGGTGACAACTCTACATATCTGTTTGTCAGGAAAGGAAAGGTATTGTTGTGTTTCAGTGATGGGAGGATTAAAACCCTCCCTGGTGTTTTACATGTTCTTGGATTAGCTAGAAATCTAATTTTAGTTTCGAGTTGAATGATTTGGGAATGCATGTGACATTTAACAAGCATGGCTGCAGATTGGTGAGAGGGAACCTAGTGGTAGCGAAAGGGAAGAGATTTAGGAAATTGTTTAAGCTTGAAGCCACTACAATTTGTAATGCCTCCTATATATTTGAGGCCACTACTAAAAATACATGTATGTTGTGGCACCGTAGATTGGGCCACACAAGTAATAATGTATTAAAAACTATTAAGAATAAAAATTTGTTCGACGGTTTCTCTTATTCAGATGAGTACTTTGATTTCTGTGAGCATTGTGTGTTTGGTAAACAAAATAGAAAATCATTTCCTTCAAGAAGCAATAGAGCAAAAGAGAAGTTAGAAGTTATTCATACCGATGTGTTTGGACCTATGGATAATGAATCTATCAGAAAATTATTTTATTTTGTAACCTTCATTGATGATGTATCCAGATTTACATGGATTTATTTTATCAAGCATAAATCTAAAGTTTTCACTAAGTTTAAGGAATTGAAAGTCTTAGTAGAGGACCAATCAGGTTTAAAGATAAAAATATTAAGATTTGACAATGGAGGGGAATATTGCTCTAAGGAATTTGATGAGTTTTGCAAGCATACAGGTATAATAAGACAAAAGACAACTCCGTATACACCACAATAGAATGGTGTTGTAGAAAGGATGAACCGAACAATTATGGAAAGGGCCAGAAGTATGCTTAGTCATGCATAGTTGGATAAATACTTTTGGGCAGAGGTTGTGTGTACTGCTAGCTACTTGATAAATAGATCTCCTTGTAAGGCTCTTGATTCGACACCTTATGAAGTGTGGACATATAGGAAACCTTTTGTTTCACATTTAAGGGTTTTTGGTTGTGAGGCTTTTGTTCATGTGCCTAAGGAAAAGTGATCTAAGTTGGATCCAAAGGCTGAAAAATGTACATTCACTAGATATGGTGATAATGTGAAAGGTTATAAGCTTTGGAATCCACTAACCTGCAAGATTATCTTTTCTAGAGATGTTATTTTAAGGGAACTTAGAGCTATTTCTAAACCTAAGAAGCCAAAAGAAAAAGATGAAAAGGTAAAGAGAGTGCACTTTGAGTTAGAGTAGCAAGATAAACCTCAGGAAGAACAAAATGATGGATTAGGGGGTGAAGAAGAAGAAGAAGATTTGAGTAGTTCTAATGAAGATGAATCTATTGTGATAGAAGAAGTTGGTACAGATGATCATGCCGAAGAATGAGTAGAGTCTCTTAATCCACCCTTGAGGATATCCACAAGACAACAAAATCCAGTTGACAGGTATAGCCCACCAGATTTCTGTTGTGTATATGCTTTATTGAGTACTAAAGATGAACCTAGATCCTACAGGGAAGCTATTTCTGTAGATGATAGTGAGTCTTGGCTGCTAGCCATGTAGGAGGAGATGATGGCTTTAGACTCTAATACCCTTTGGGATCTTGTTCTTTTTCCCAAAGGAAGAAACGCAATAGGTTGTAAGTGGGTCTTCAAGAAGAAGTTTGGAGCAGACAGGTCATTGGAGAAGTACAAGGCTAGACTAGTAGCCAAGGGCTACTCCCAGAGAGAGGGAGTTGATTTTGGTGAGATATTATCTCTTGTTGCTAAATTGACTTCTATTATATTTCTCTTGTCCATTGCTGTAGCTTATGATTGGGAGATTGACCAAATGGATGTTAAGACTGCATTCTTGCATGGAGATCTTGAAGAAGAAATTTATATGCAACAGCCTACATGTTTTGAGGTAAAAGGAAAATAACATTGGGTTTGCAGGTTAAAGAGGTCTCTCGATGGTTTGCAACCGTCCCCCAGAATGTGGTATCAAAAGTTTGACTCATTTGTCTTGAAATTGGGTTTTGTTAGAAGTGAGAAGGATCATTGTGTTTACATTCATTGTGTTGATGATTCTATACTGGTTATTTCTTTGTATGTTGATGACATGTTTTTCAGCAATACTAAGGGTATGGTTAGTGAGCTTAAAGCTCAACTTTCAAGTACATTTGAGATGAAGGATCTTGATGCTGTAAGGTATATTTTGGGAATGGAGATCAGGAGGGATAGAGTTAACAGAAATCTTTGGTTGTCACAAAGCATGTGAATACTATTTTGCAGAGGTTTAGTTTGCAGGACTGTAATCCAATTAGATTTCCTTTACCCATTGGTACTAAGCTTTCATTAGATATGTGTCCAAAGACTGAGGATGATCTTGAAGATATGTCTAATGTGCCATATGCTAGTGTTGTAGGGAGTTTGATGTATGCAACGGTTTGCACTAGACCAGATATTGCCCAAGAGGTGGGAGTTTTGAGAAGATTTATGTCTAACCCTGGTAGACAACATTGGAACTATGCGAAGAGGGTGTTTAAATATCTTGCAGGTACTCCTGATAATTGTTTGGTTTATTCTAGTACTGATAGTGCTAATAAATCTTTAGACATACAAGGTTTTGCTGATGCAGATTAGGCAAGTGACTTGGATAGTTGAAGGTCCACTAGTGGCTATGTGTTTACTCTGTTTGGAGGTGCAGTGAGTTGGATGAGTAAGAGGCAGCCCACAGTTACTTTGTCCACCACAGAAGCAGAGTATATGGCTGCAACTCATGTCTCTAAGGAGGCACTTTGGTTGAGGAGATTGTGTATAGGTATTGGTTTTGATTGCAGGACCATTCAGATTGATTGTGATAGCCAGAGTGCTATCTGTTTGGCTAAGAATCCCATGTATCATGCTCAAACTAAGCATATTTATGTTTAGTATCACTTTGTCTAAGAGTTGGTTGAAAATGGAGAGATTGAGCTGAAGAAGGTAGATACTCAGGAGAATGTTGTAGATTCATTGACCAAGTCCGTGAGCATAGAGAAGTTCGTGTGGTGTAGAGACGCCATGGGCCTTGTTTCTAGTGCCTAATTATTTCATTTAATTTCCTATAGGTTGATTTACAATGTATAATGTCAAGTGGGAGAATGTTGGAATAAGGTACCATTAACCTTGTAAATTTCAATATTGTATTTTATTCCATTTATTGTTTGTTATTTGTAATTACCCATAAGGGAATGAGGTAGTCTCATTGACAGTTGTAATTTCAGAGTTACTGGCGACAGTTACAGAACAACTTCTACTATTGGCAAATGTAAAAACTTATGGTAAATGAGGATAGGCATGCTTCCTTGAGGAATATACTATTTTTGGCATGTATGACAACTATCATAATGTTTGGTGAGTAAATCTATGATAGCTGCAAGTTGTCATAAGATTCTGTAGTTCTATGACGCATATGACGGATATGTTAGTTGTATATTTGCTATTTTTAGTACAAGGTCCATATCTTGGAAAGATACTCTTTTGTGGAATCTATGATGGTTATGACGCATCATAAGATGCTGTAAGAGGCTAGATTTAGTCTTGGGCCTCCAACTTTTGCATGGCTATTTTTGGACAAGTGTAAGATGCTTGTAAGATGGTAATTAATGTTTACAGGTTGGAGAATCTTAGGAGAGAGAAGGTGAATGCCTAAGATGAGTTAGAAAATGTTTCTATAAGTATTTGCCATGTATTAGTTATTGTAATACAGATTTTAGGTACTCGGATGTTGCCGAAATGCTGTCGGATTGAAGCCTAGTGGAGGGAGTTGAAGTGTTGTTGTATTGTACAATCTTTTTCAGATTAATACAAACATTAGGCCTCTTTCTTGTGTGGATTTTATTACCTGAAAATATTTCCTCCATGTAAAACATTATGTTATGTGTTCATATTTCTGATTTTGTATTGCTGTGAAGCATAGTTTTGTTTATGTGTTACAATCTCCATTAATAACACACAGTTAAAGATTGCAAAAATTTATATTGAATCAGATTTCCATTGAAGTAGTGTTGCTTTCATTTCTAACATTAGGTGCATTTGAAATGAAGGATCTTGGAGCACCCATGTATATTTTGGGGATGGAGATCAAAAGGGATAGAAGTAACATAAAACTTTAGTTATCTCATATTAAGTATGTGAACACGATTTTGTAGAGATTTAGTATGCAGGACTATAACCTAGTTAGAGTTCCTTTGGCCATTGGTACTAAGATTTCATTAGATATTTCTCCAAAGAATGAGGATGATTTAAAGGATATATCTAATGTGTCATATGCTAGTGTTGTAGGGAGTTTGATGCATGTAATGGTTTGCACTAGATAAGATATTGCCCAAGCAGTGGAAGTTCTGAGAAGATTTATGTTTAACCCTAATAGATAGCATTGGAATTATGTAAAGAGGGTGTTTAGATATCTAGAAGCCACTCTTGATTATTGTTAGGTTTATTTTGGTATTGACAATGTTTACAGAACTTTGGACATATATGGATTTGTTGATGCAGATTGCGCAAGTGACTTGGATAGTGGAAGGTCCACTAGTGGCTATGTGTTTACATTGTTTGGTGGAGTAGTGAGTTGGATGAGCAAAAGGCAACCCACATTTACTTTGTCCACCACTAAAGCAGAGTATATCAATGCTACCCATGTCTCTAAGGAGGTAGTTTGGTTGAGGAGATTGTGTACATATATTGGTTTTGATTGCATGATCATTCAGATTAGTTGTGATAGCTAGAGTTCTATTTATTTGGCCAAGAATGCTATGTATCATGCTCAAACTAAGCATGTTGATGTACAGTACAACTTTGTTCAATAAATGGAGCTGAAGAAGGTAGACACTCTGGATAATGTTGCGGATGCTTTGACCAAGCCTGTGAGCACAAAGAAATTTATTTGGTGTAGAGAGGCCATAGGCCTTGCTTCTAGTGCCTTATTATTTTATAGTTTTTCCATGGGTATTTACAATATATGATGTCAAGTGGAAGAATGTTAGGATTAAGGTGCCATCAACATTGTAAATCCTATGTAATTAGTTACTCCTAATATTATTTGTAAATCATCCATAAGAGATGAAATGTTTCACTAGTAGTGGTCTTGTTTCAGCTATATGTTTATATCTAGTCCTTGATAATAATTCGTCTGTAACAATGGGTCGCAGGGGGTTTCCCCCCTACGAGGGGTCCATGTTGAGAGTTGATAGTAATAGGCATTGCTGGATTGAAGACTGAAGAAATAGAGGAAGTGCATGGATTGTAATCTTATATTTGAAGATAATACAACTTGGAGCCTCTTTTCTTGGTGGAATGTTTTACCTGAAAGCATTTTCTCCATGTTGTAACATACTATGTTAGGTGTTCAGTTCTTAATGCATGTAATCTCTGTGTAGTGATTTTTATTTTTGTTGCAATCTCCATTGATTCTACATTGTTTAGAGCACATAAATAAGGTTTGAATCAGATTTTCATTGTGTGGTTTGCACCTTCATTTCTAACAAATAATACTAATAAATTTACTTGTTTAATTAATTGCCCATAATTTGGTTATTAAATAAAAAATAAATATTGTAGTTGTGTAATTAAATTATGAGTGACTAAATTATCTCTGGAAAATTAGTTATTAAAAAAATAATTTGGCCAAGAATGCTATGTATCATTCTCAAACTAAGCATGTTGATGTACAATACAACTTTGTTCGATAAATGGTTGCAAATGGATAGATTGAACTGAAGAAGGTAGACACTCTGGAGAATGTTGCAGATGCTTTGACCAAGCTTGTGACTATAAACAAATTTATTTGGTGTAGAGAGGCAATGGGCCTTGCTTCTAGTGCCTTATTATTTTATAGTTTTTCTATGGGTATTTACAATGTATGATGTCAAGTGGAAGAATGTTAGGATTAAGGTGCCATCAACATTGTAAATCCTATGTAAATAGCTACTCCTAATATTATTTGTAAATCACTCATAAGGGATGAAATGTTTCACCAACAGTGGTATTGTTTCAGCTACATGTTTATATCTGGTCCTTGACAATAATTCATCTGTAACGGTGGGTCACAGGGGGTTTCCCCCCTGTGAGGGGTCCGTGTTGAGAGTTGAGAGTAATAGGCATCACTGGATTGAAGACTAAATAAATAGAGGAAGTGCATGGATTGTAATCTTATATTTGAAGATAATACAACTTGGAGCCTCTTTTCTTGGTGGAACATTTTACCCGAAAGGATTTTCTCCATGTTACATACTATGTTATGTGTTTAATTCTTAATGCATGTTATTTCTATGTACTAAGTTTTATTTCTGTTGCAATCTCCATTGATTCTACATTGTTTAGAGGACATAAATAAGGTTTGAATCAGATGTTCATTATGTGTTTGTACCTTCATTTCTAACAAGTAATACTAATAAATTTACTTGTTTAATTAATTTCCCATAATAAGATTAAGGTGCCATCAACTTTGTAAATCCTATGTAATTAGTTACTCCTAATATTATTTGTAAATCACCCATAACGGATGAAATGTTTCACCAGCAGTAGTCTTGTTTTAGCTACATGTGTATATCTGGTCCTTGACAATAATTCATCTGTGATGGAGGGTCACAGGGGGTTTCCCCCCTATGAGGGGTCCATGTTGAGAGTTGAGAGTAATAGGTGTCACTGGTTTGAAGACTGAAGAAATAGAGGAAGTGAATGGATTGTAATCTTATATTTAAAGATAATACAACTTGGAGCCTCTTTTCTTGGTGGAATGTTTTACCTAAAGGGGTTTTCTCCATGTTACATATTGTGTTATGCATTCAGTTCTTAATGCATGTTATTTCTGTGTAGTGAGTTTTATTTCTGTTGCAATCTCCATTGATTCTACATTGTTTAGAGGACATAAATAAGGTTTGAATCAAATTTTCATTGTGTGTTTGTACCTTCATTTCTAACAAGTAATACTAATAAATTTACTGGTTTAATTAATTGCCCATAATTTGGTTATTAAACAAAAAATAAAATATTGTAGTTGTGTAATTAAATTATGAGTGACTAAATTATTCCTAGAAATTTAGTTATTAAACAAATAATTTTTGTTTATGCAAATACTATAATAAAAATTGCAATATTTATATTAATATTATATTCATATTAATGCCATTATATTCTTTTCTATATAAATATTAAAAATTAAAATATTTTAGTGATCTAATTATTAATATATTACATTGTGTAATATTATATTCATATTAATATGATTGTTTCATTTCTATTCAATAGAATAATATAACTAATAATATATTAATTATAATATTTATATTATTTAATTTTAACCATTGTATAGTCATTATATTATTTTCTGTATAAATATTAAAAATTAAAATATTATTGTGATCTAAATATTAATATATTATTAGTACCTATTGTATTAGGGGAAAACATCAAAGCTATGAATCACAAACAACAATCATTAAACCCTAACAACACAGTGGAGTACAAGATAGACATAGAAATTTAAATGACAAAGCAAACCAAAACCAAATCTCTCTACTAATCTTGGCTCTCCTCCATTTCTCTTCTCAATCTTGCATAAAAATACAAAATATCGAAGGATGAATGTCGATTGCTCAATATTTCAACAGCATAACACTAGGATGAAGATGAACGAGAATGGAGATCAAGAATCATTTCGACAACATGAGTCTACTTGTAGAATGGATCCCACCAAATGGCTTGGGTGAGGGTTGATTTATAGGAAATAAGTGATTTGAATTAAGGGCTATGATTGAAAGTTGATTTGAACGATGTGGATGGTTGAGATTGAATAGGGTTTCATACTCCTCAAGGAGTTTTAGTCATGTGACAAGTGTGTGGATGGGAATAGGGATGACCTAATTTAAATAATCAAATTATTTAAATTAGTTGGATATGTGAAGGCATTAAATGAAAGATGTAGTATGGGACATGTCTTGGATTATGGTGAAAGGTGAGGACAAATATAAATATTTTATTTGAATTAGTTGGAAAATGGGATAGGGAAATTAATTAAATAAATGTGATTTATTTAATTAATTGGCTAGTGACAAAAGTGGGATTATGGCAAAATGTCACATGATGTCTCTAGTAATGTATCGACAAGGTGATGTTGCAAGACATGGACAATTTTAAATGTCTACATTTTGTCCCTCTTTGAGATGATGTTCACAACTAAGAGAAGTAACATCATTTCAAAGAACCTAAGGTATGGATAGAAGAAAATGAATGATGATGTAAGGATAGGATGATGATACCCCCTCGAGAGGATAGGTAGGTTGGACAAACATGGGAAGGGTCTCGAAATGAAATGAAATGATAAATGATGGATAAGAAAATGGAGGATGAAAGATAAAGGATAGAAGAAATGAATGATGCATTATGCTGCAATGAAGGTGAGCAACCATGAAGTTTGATATAGCGCTAGACGTTCTGTACCAAGGTATAAGGACCAAGGTGACAATGTGTCGTGTGCCCTAGCATAATACAAATTTGTCTAGACATATAAGGAAGTAAACTTAGAGCATTGAAGTCCTAATGCATAAAAGGTATGATATGATCTTAGATGCAAAGGATAATGCAAAAAGCCATTCCAACATACACAAGATATGAATATTAGCTGGAATGATATGGATGTGAAGAAAATGCAAGATTAAAATGATAGGACACACAAGAAAGAAAGCAAGCATGCACAAATGATTCAAAAATAAACAAGGTATTTTCCATGTGAAGCTATAATCCAATGACTAATGATTGATGATGATTGATGATAGTTGTGTTTGGTTTCAAGAAATGAAACATGTCGTATAAGACACCTAGTCTAGTTTCGACAATGCAACATCCTATATAAGACAATTGATATGATTAATTGATACTAGTGTTGTTGGCCATGCAAATCAACACTAGGATTTGATTAATTGATTGATTGATTTGGTTTATGTCAAGATTAGGATCAAGACCATTGATGTGATTGGATAATTTGGCAAGATTGAAATTGACTTGATTGGTATGGATTAATGATGACTTGCATTTGGATCATTGCTTGGATTGACTTGACTAATTTGATTGACTTGATTAGATGGATTGATTTGAATAATTGATGATTGGATTGAATTGATTTGGAGAGTTGATATGATTTGACATGAATTGATTGATTAGAAGAAGTGATTGAATTGGTTTGATTTGATGGAATGATTGAATTGACTTTGATGAAGGATTTGATTGATTGAATGGAGGAAGTGATTTGAAGAATTGATTTGATTTGATGAATTGATCTGAGTGATGTGATCAATTTAAATGATGATTTGATGAATTGATCTGAGTGATGTGATCGATTTAAGTGATGATTTGATGAATGTGATTGAACTGGTTTGATTTGATGGAATGATTTGACAATTTGATTTGAAGAATTTATTTGATTTGATTGAATTATTGGAAGAATTGATTTGATTGGAATGATTTTCTGAATTGATTTGACTTGATGAATTAGAGTGAATGAATTGGATTTATGTGATTTAGATGAATTGATGAATTGGATTCATGTGATTGAATGTAGTTGATTGAGTGATTTGATTGACTGAATGGATTTGATGTAGATGAATTGATTTGATTGATTGAATAAATGGGTGATTTGACAATTCAATTGATTTGTTGAATTGGATGATTTGATTAGAATAATTTGATTTGAAGATTGGATTTGAAGAATTGATTTGATGGGAATGAATTGAATAGATGACTAAATTGATGGAAATTATGTTGAATGTTTGATTGGATGAATTGATTGGTGATTTGATTGAGTGATGAATAGATTTTATTGCTTAGATTTTTGGAAATGTTTTGATTTTTTTTGGTATTTTTTAAAATATTTGATTTTTTTTGTATTTTTGAAATGTTTTGATTTTTTTGGATTTTCAAATTTGAATTATTCAGATTTTTGAAAATGTTTTGATTTTTTTGTATTTTTTTGGAATGTTTTGATTTTTTGTGTTTTTTGGAATGTTTTGATTTATTTGTGGTTTTTGGAATGTTTTGATTTTTTGGTGTTTTTTGGAATATTTCGCGGTGGCATTGGATGACAATTTAGAATAGCCTTTATGCTAGATATCAATGACAAGGGAAAACCAAGTCTAGGTGCAAGGATGGAGGTAGGATTGGATGAATGGATAAATGTAAGATAGGGTAAAAGGATAGGAAAAAATGGGTGGAATGGATGTATGTGTAGGAGAGAAAGGATGTGATGTCTAAGGACTATGTTGTATAGGAATAACATGCCCCGTTCTAGGTATAGTGCTTAGGATTTTACATGAGAAATCTTATGACAATATGGTGATAGGATTGAATTGTTGAGGTATATCAAGAGATATCCAAAACATTTGTTAAGATTGTGCCCCCAATCTTTATCAAGATCAAAAAGGATGAAGCGAGGATAAATGGACTCAATAGGATAGGTATATGGGTGTAATGGATAAGGATAGTAATATAGGATAGGAAATGGTACGATAGGAATGAAATGATAGGTTAGATGAGACAACGTGTCCCCAAGTGTAAGTTGTATAGATGATCAACCTACACAGGGTGCTGCCACAATAATGGGTTACACTTTCTAGGAGATCTTGATTTTTGCTGAAATCACATATTTTTAGAAAATATAATGATTTAATCCTTGAAAAGTTTCATTTAAAGGATTTTAATTAAAAAGGGTTTGATCAAACCCCCTTAGATTCAAACCCCCTTGAATAGAACTCCACTAGTTTTAAACCATACCTATAATAAAGTCTCCTCTACACATATCAAAATGCTGATAAAAAACCACTTTTGATTTACCTTTTGGGGGATCAAATGAATTCATTTAAAACTTATGTTTTGTAAGTATATAGTCCTTATTATAAGCTTCCCACAAAGTATAATTTTAAATATATTTAATTTGTTTATTATATTTAGTTTTTATTTCTTGTGAATGCAGGTTTTTCACCAAACATCAAGTTCTCTGTTCTACACACATGGAAAATTAGTAAATTAGTGAAAACAAATTATGAAAAATATCTATGCCCTAGGTATTGATGTCCTTGTTTCAACAAAAATAAAATTAATTTTGATACTACAGAAAAAGTTATGTTTTAAGGAATATGCTTATGTTTAAATTATAATTGGTTTGACTTTAAAACCTAAGTAAAAAAAAATATTCAACAAAATATTATGAAATAAAATGCGTGCCCTATATATCAATGTTACCAATCTAAATTCAAAAGAATCAGAATTTTATCCTTTGTAGAAAAAAAAGTTATGTGCTACAGAATGCACATTACTTTAAAAAAATGTTGTTTACTATTAAAAACTAGTTAGCAAAGGAGACGCAAAAAAGTTTACAATTTAACTCCAAATTTAAAAAAAAAATATTTAGAATCTACAAACAAAATTTCACAAATCACTAGTTTGCATCATCTTCAAATTCCTAATGGTTTAGCAGCTATAGGTGTCATAAAGTGAAGATTTAGTTCAAAATGTTGATTTCAATGTCAAGTTTGGCCAAAAAGTGTAACCCGTTATTGTGGGATGACCCCACATGATGCTTTTTTTCCATGTTTTCATCATGGTACTTATCCAAGGTGCCACCAAGGGTGGTTTTCACTGTTGGATGAAGTGATTTATCTTTACTTTTTTGATTTTTTTATGTTTCTTTTTTTTAGAATATTTGGATAGGAGAAGGAGAATATGGATAGGAGGGACTCAAACATTTAGTTCCATGAAAGGTGATAGTCCCATTAGAGAAATATGTCATTGCATGGACCATGTCAAGTCATTATACCTATAGATGTTGGTAAGGGATTGCATGAAAGAGATGGATAAGGTAGATAGTCAATTATGAAAGGTTTATGCATGGAAGGATAGTGGATTATGATGTTTATGGAGGACTTATGCAAAAGGATAGATGAAAGGCTTATCCAAAAGCATGGACCATAGGAAGGTGATGGAGAAGATATGTAGGATAATGGATGAAGGATGGGGAGATGGAGGTATAGAAATGAATCATGACCAACGGTTGCACACACCGTGATAGACATTAAAGTTTTTGATTGTAAGGAGGTGTAGGAACCAATGGTGATGATTGCTTAGGGGATGGGTGATGTAGAAATTTAGGTGATTTTTATGATTTTTGTTTTACTTGTGGGATTTTTGGGATTCTTGGATGGAATGGGATTTTTGAAATGTGGATGCTTAATTTAACTTGATTTATTTTTCTTTAGGGACCCAAACCATTTTAGTTTTAGACTTTTCTTTTGGAGGTATGGGCTTGGGTAGCCTTTTGGATGGATATTGCTTTAACTTTTCGTATTTGTGCCCTAAGGCATTAGAATCCTTGGGATTTTTGGCTTTATAGGTAGAGGCATCCAAATTTTTATTTCTGAATCATATGGACATGGTGGAAGCTTTCTTGTTTAGATGATGTGTGCATTGATTGGTGATTATTAGGATTTTTAGGGGATTTATGGAGAAATGGATAAAGGGATTGGATGATAGGGATATTAAGTGTTGGGAGAAGTGGAGGTAAAGTGGATGGAGGGACATCAAGAGTTGGAAGTAGTGGAGGTAAAGTGGATAGTGGAAGTTTTGAGATTTGTAGGATAGTGGAGGTGGAATGACAACATATGTTTTGGGTACATGATAGGATGCATGGGATTTGAGATGGAAAGGAGTGGATTTAGGAGGGATGGAGGAAGTACCTGTTCACAAGAGACACTGCTTCGCATTGATAGGTGTTGTCATTAATGGCAACTAAGATCATCCCAATCATCTGCATAACACAACTTGTTCACATTAGAAGTTGGAATCAGAATTTCTCTAAGTCTGGATAGTTTGGAACAGAGCAGGTGATAGGGTCCACTATCTTGGTCAGGATCTCTTTGGTGGAAAGGCATGGGTATCTACAGATCTAAGGTAGTTGTAAGCATTGTCAAGGCACTCTAAATCTAGAGTTTTGTCCTTCGATGATGAAGGACTCAAAAGGTATTAGCTTCTGAGTATTGAGTTTCAGTTTGACAGAACAGACAAAAGAAGACCAGGTCAACCTTGTGAATGATCTTAATTATGAATGTATAGAAGTTCTTTATTGGGCAATTGGTGATGATCAGTAATGGTAGCCGACATGATTTATGATTGGTAAGTGCAAGTTTTGGTCTGCATCTCATATTATGTATGGATCTAGCTAACAGAGAAGAGTACTCAACAAAGTTTTAAATGTTCTTGAAGCTGACTGGTAAAATGATTGTAGATCATGTTGCAGATATATATAGCCAATGGAATTAGATGATATTTGTGAGTGTGTGAAGAAGGTGTAAATGTGAGAAGAGTAGAAATCTAAGGTACAAATGAAGGCAGAGTAGTAATAAGAGTAGAGTAAAGATGAAATGTGTAAGATTACTTTTTGCACTTAACCGAAACTGAAACTCATGCATGGGTAGATGCAATTTATCAATTCAAAATCTTTGTTATTCTCTTGTAACCTTTCTATAGGTAGTGAACCTCCATTTGAGCAGTGAGCCCAAATGCATGTGCATTCCCATTTGTAAAAATACTTTTAGCAGGGTATTAATTTTTGTGGGTTAACCCCCACCGTGATTTTTCCCTTAATTGGGTTTCCACGTTAAAAAATCTTGGTGTCAAGTGTGTCATTGTGTTGCTACTCTTACACTTATGATTTTTGTTTTCATGGTTAAGTTATTGAATTGTTATTAAGTGGTAAAAGAAAGAATTAACTGCAGAAATTTCCAAAGTTTTGAGACAACTGATTCACCCCCCCTCTTAGTTGTTTGTCCTATTTCCAACAATTGGTATCAAAGCAAGGTTCCTTTGAAAAAGTTTAATAGCTTAAGGAAGATCTGGGAAGGCAGTAAAATGGATGAATATAACCTTCAAGGGCAACTTAATCTCACCCTAGATGATCTTGAGCAGTCCAAGGCAGATGTCCAAGAGCTGCAAGATAACCTCAAAAAGGTTGAAGACTTCGTTGAGATTTTAAAAGAAAAATTGAATAAATCTAATGCAAAAGGAAAAGAGCAATCTATTCAACTAGTAAATCATTGTGAAGGCAAGGCCCTAAAAGTGAAGACAAAGGAATGTGAAAAGTTAGCTAAATACATTGTTGTCCTGAAACATGAGATGGAAACTGGGGTGATGAGACTAACCAAGGAAATTGAAGACAGGAAGAAAACTGAAGAAGAGATGAATCAAAATCTGAAGGAGAGAACTGAAGAATGTTGTAGATTGGATGGAATAGTTGGTCTCCTAGAATCTAATCTACAAGAAAGTAGAAATAATGAAAGAGAACTTGAGAGATAGATTATCACTCTTAGACATGACCTAGAAATTGCAAATGAGTATAAGGAGAAGTTCAAGATAAGCTCAGCTAAACTTGAAGCACTAATTGAAGGACAGAAAAAGGATAATGACAAGCATGATCTTGGATATGAGAAAGGTGAGAGCTCTAGATCTAGACAAAGAAATTTTCAACCAAGGAATAGGAGAAACATAACTAGAAAACCACCGGTAAGACAACCTAATGCTCAAAGATATCCATCATTCAATGGAAATTGTTTCAATTGCAATAAATTTGGTCATAGAGCTACTCAGTGTATAACTAGAGTAAATCAAAATGATCCATCCTTCTCTGGTCAATGCTTCAAGTGTAAGAGGTATGGTCATAAATCAAATAAATGCAGAAGTGTGATAATGAATAATGCTAACAATAGAGGAATTAGCAATTCTTTGAATGGTTACTGTTTTGTTTGTAATGGGTTTGGACACATGGGAAATCAGTGCAGATCAAGAGGAAATCAAGCTTATAATGTTGTGTACTTTAACTAGAATAAATCTGGTCATATTGCAAGATTTTGCAGAAGTAAGAACAATGGAAGAAGAGGTCCAGTAAATAGAAAACTGTATGAGCTAAAAAAAGACAAAGGCAAAAGAAAAATTGATGTGAATGAGATACAGAGTGAAATGAACAAGACTTAGGTAAAGAAAGATACAATAAACAATGGTGATGGGTCCGCATTGGAATCCGGTGTTGAAAATTCCTCTAAGAATTGATTTGGGAGCCTTGGCTCAGGGGGAGCAACATTGGAAATCAAATTCCCCTAGCCAATAAGTGAGTACCTAGATCTAGCACAATGAGAAAAGGTACCTTGGATTGATTCAAAACCTTTGGAAGGATTTCTAGAAGAAAGGAAGTGATTATGCCAAATTGTGGAGTGATTCATGAGAGATTACCCAAGAAACAGAGCAACTGGATGTGCTAAGACAGAGCATTTATTACAAAGGAAAATTAGGTTTTGTGGAGCTTAAAAAGGTCATTCACTCCTCATTTGGATCATTTTGCATCAGGAGAAAGCAAGAAGAAAGAAGTGAACAAGCTTGGAGCTAAGAATTCTCAAGATTTGAAAGCGTGAAAAGGATTTCCAAGCAAAAAACTCTAATATGCGGAACAAGGTATTTTTTGTTTTCTACGAAATCCCTTGAGTTCTCAATCTCTACAAATGGCTACACCTCTAGTTGTAGATGTGTCTGAAAGACTCCATTCTAAGTTTAAAAAACATCCACACAAGTCTATTGAAATCAAGCCATTAGGTGCATTCTCTAGTGTTCCATATGGGGTTTTACATATCGAAGACATTAGGGCTTACATTCATTGTAATATAGAAGAGTTTCATAATCTGAAATTGATGGAATTATTTGAAATCCATCTGAAGGATGATAATTACCAACTAAAACCAGAATTTGAAGCCCTAGAAAGCAAGCATTTTCTGCAAATAATTGAATTTATGTCTTTTGATGAAAGCGAATGGGTTCAGTATGTGTTAATCCGGATGCATGATGAATTTATTTGGCTACTAAAACCATTTAAGATCACTAAAGATGTTATCAGAATTGTGACTGGACTGAATGCAACCGGTTCTAGATTACCTGCTTTGAAAGCTGTGAAGAATCAAATTGTTACTGATGCAACCAGAGCAAAGTATGACAAAAGAGCAATGACAATAAATGACATCATAGAACTGGATGTCAAATTTGCTTCTATGATCATTAGCTATAAGATATATCACTCCAGCAGCGAGAATTCAATTTTTAGGACTGCAATATATGCAGCTTATAAGATGTTAAAGGAGAAAGATGATTATGATCTATGTGAATTACTACAGAATCAGCTGATAGAGAATTTGAGAAAAATCAAAAGGGATAAGAAAAATTCTTTCAAATATGGTTCTTTGGTCATATGTCTATTTTTCTATTTCATGAATGAAGTTCTTGGAGTCTCAAGTGTACATTGGACAATTGACAGACCAATAGCATGGCTAATAAGAGATCACCTTCTCAGCCTTGATGACTCCCAAGCCCAAAAGATTGTCATTTGGGGCTACTTCAAAATTTTCTAGAGTTTAATGCAAGCAAGGGAGAGAATCCCTAAATCAATTGTGGAGAAGTATGAAAATGACATGTTTCATGGTTGACACAGATCAGTGCTTGATGGACGCTATAGAACCAAGGACAGTCTGGATAATGCCCATGGGATATGAGGTTGATGAGAGAGTCTTGGACATGTATGCTCAACATCTCCCGAGAAAATCAAAAGATACATCTATTGAAAGATTTGTCGCATACAAAGAGCCAAGTCTAAAACTTCATTTGGAGCTCAGTCAGCCTGAGAGGAAGGAAAAAGTGCAGAAGCAAGTTGAGATGTATGCTAAGAATATTGGCATCACAAAAGAAGTAGTAAGGAAGAACAAGGAAAGAATTGAAGAGATTAAGAAAAGAATGGAAGAAGCTTCAAAAGAAAAGGCAGAAAATGAGCCAGCAGCTACTCTGGAAGTCCCACTAAGCTTTGCAAGGAAAACAAGAAGCTCCTTAACTCTTCCTAAGAAATCAAAGTCTACCAACACAAAGAAAAAGGAAATCATTCCATCTGGTGAGGGAGGAAAAAGGAAGAAAACCAAGGCCACAAGAGCCTACAAAAGCTCCAAAGTTGATGATGAAGAGATAGATTCTGATGTTGAAGTAAAAGAATTAAAGGCCACCCAAACAAAAGCTGCAAAAGTAACAAAAGAAAAGTCCTTTGAAAGCAAAGGGGTTAGTAAAAAGCAAAAGACAAATGCATATGAGGAATATGTTGAGAAGCCCAAACTTTCCCTAGAGGATGTGATAAAGTCAATCATTGTAGATGGTAATCTAAAGCCCATGATTGAATTCTATGATGAATATAGTGATGTTGATAAAAGGGTGTTGGAGGAAGCAACTGTCAGATATCTCAACATCTACAACAAGGCACTGATTGAAATAACTTATGAACTATGACAAAGTCTGGTAGATATTTTGGAGTTGAGAAAACAAAATGCCAAGAGCAAGGACATGGAGATCAGGGAACATGAGCTAATAAATTTGTGTCCTTAGTTTTTGCCTCATCAAATAAATGTGATATTCAAGGAAATAAAAAATGACTTTAGAAGCAAGAAGAGGATGAACAAACTCATGCTTGGAGAAACAAGTGAAATCGCTAAGGAAACATAAGAAATTCTTTTGAAATCATTAAAAAAGAACAATTTTCCCAGTCACAGAAGATGTTCTAGATGTTGAAGAAGAGAACATCATTGAGCAGCAATTTGAGTTCGGTGAAGCCTCTATTTTAGAAGTGGAACAAGTAAATCAGGAGGATATAGCAATGATGGATATAGTAGTTGGAGCAAAAGATACTCCTAATCCACCTGATCCATCTGGAAAAGAAGGTGATATTGCTACTTCACTGAACCCTCCAGATCCAGTAGCAAGTGGTGAACAAACAAGAAAGAGTCCCTCTGTAGTGAACACAGAGAAAAGTAAAGCAGAAAAGAGGAAGAAAAAGGAAAGAAAGATAAAGCAAAATAAGATGGTGCAAATGTTGAAGCACCTAAAGAAGATACTTAGAAATCTGATGAACAAAAGGATGGTTCAGAAAACATTGCAAGAAACACTGCAGATGCAGTGAAAAGTCTTCTTGAAAAAGAGATGATTAAGCTTGATGACCCTAAACCACTCCAAGGTCTAGCCAATCTAGATGCTCTCTCTTCAATTCAATTGATGAAAATAGCATCATTCACCCAAGTAAAGGCTAGAGAAAAGATGTTAAAGTTCCACATGGAGGACAATGAGCTACTGGGCCTTGCAACTAGGATTTTGGAAAAGTTAATGCCTTCCTACTAGAAGAGTCCATCTGATTCCCCTTCTGGACATCTAAAAAATCTTGTAAGTTCTGTAAATACTCATTTTGAGTCCTTTAAGAAGTCTGCAGAGACAAAAGTTAGAAATGAGTTTTTGGATAAGAGATTTAGTGAAATTAAGAGTTTAATAGGGTATGATAGGACTATACTTGCTATTAGTATAAAGAGTGTTCAAAATTCTCTAAGTGATGGAAGTGATATATATAAATTTTGTCTATCCTAGCCCAAAGTAAGTGAGGATATTGAGAAGAAGATAAAGGAACAAGAACTGAAATTGTCAAATCTATCCAATATTTTTTATCCTCTAACTATTTCACCCATAAGTTAGGAATGTTAAGTAATTAGCTTGATTGATGAGATAAAGAGACTTGTGAAAGAGAAAGGTAACATTATGAAGAGAATGTGTTAGCTCTGGGGATTGATTTCCCCTAAGTTAGAGACAATGTATAATGCCCTATCTGAAGCTCAGACTGCAGTTCAAACTAGTGATCCATCAGATCTATCAAAGATAGAAATATATTCATTTTTGTTGAGTGGGAACATCTCAATTTTGGATGGAATGAAGAGCACTTGGGCCTCTGAACTTGTGCAAATAAAAACAAGCTTTGTAGACATTCTCAAGTTTATGTAAATAGAACTTAATGATTAGTTGTACATATGTGGTAGTATATATAGAATTTTTGGAAAATTTTGGTTTGAGACCCCACCCTTTACCATTGATGTCAAAGGGGGAGTGAAGAGCAGTGAAAAATGAGGAATCTAGCAAAGGGGGAGCTTTAGAACTAATAGATAAGCACAAGTATACAGAGTAAGGGGGAGCTACATTAGATACTTAGTCATTTTTCACTAAGTGTTGTCATCAATGCCAAAGGGGGAGATTGTTGGAAAGAGACACTACTTCACATTGATAAGTGTTGTAATTGATGGCAACTAAGATCATCTCAGTCATCCCCCTAAAACAACCTATTCACACCAAAAGTCAGAATCAGAATTTGTCTAAGTCTGGGTAGTTAGGAACAAAGTAGGTGACAGGGTATGGTATCTTGATCAGGATCTCTCTAGTGGAAAGGCATGCTTTGTTGTGGATCTAAGGTAGTTGTAAGAATTGTCAAGGCACTCTAAATCTAGAGTTTTGTCCTCCGGTGATGAAGGACTCAAAAAATATTAGCTTCTAAGTATCGGGTTTCAGTTTGACAGAACAGATAGAAGAAGAACAAGCCAACCTTGTGAATGATCTTAATTCCAGATGTATAGAAGTTGTTCATTGGGAAATTGGTGGTAATCAGTAATGGTAGCCAACATGATTGATGATTTGCGAGTGCAATTTTTGGTCCGCATCTCATATTATGTATGGATCTAGCCGATAGAGTAGAGTACTCAACAAAGTTCTAAATGTTCTTGAAGCTGAATGGTAAAATGATTGTAGATCATGTTGCAGATATATATAGCTAATGGAATTGGATGATTTGTGTGTGTGTGTGTGTGTGTGCGAAGAAGGTGTAAATGTGAGAAGAGCAGTAAGAAGAGAAGAGTAAAGATGAAATGTGTAAGATTACTTTTTGCACTTAACAAGAACTGAAACTCTTGCATGGGTAGATGCTATTTATAAGTTCAAAATCTCTTTTATTCTCTTGTAACCTTTCTGTAGGGAGTGAGCCTCCATTTGAACAGTGAGCTCTGGGTAGTGAGCTTGAATGCATGTGCATTCCCATTTGTAAAAATACTTTTAACAGGGTATTAATTTTTGTGGGTTAACCCCCACCCTGGTTGTTCCCTTAACCGAGTTTCCGCATTAAAAAATCTTGGTGTCAAGTGTGTCATTGTGTTGCTGCTCTTACACTTATGATTGTTGTTTTCATGGTTAAGTTATTGAATTCTTATGAAGTGGTAAAAGAGAGAATTAACTACATAAAGTTCCAAAGTTTTGAGACAACTGATTCACCCCCCCTCTTAGTTGTCTATCCTATTTCCAATAGTACCAACATCTTGAGATTGTTTACCTTGGGGTGTATATCTGATGTAGAGGAAAAGACACAACTCAACTTCTTACTAGCATATTGCTCAATAATGTGATACAATCACTTAGATGCTTCAAGTTTCACAAAAACTTCTCAAGACAAGGATCTCCACAAAGGTACCATTAGGAGTTTCTAACTCTTCTGATCCAAACAAGACCTCACAAGGCCTTCTCATCCCTTAAGGACTTTAACTCAATCAAAATAATCATTTACCAAGGACTGTCTCAACATGCATGCAACCAACTGCTCATACACTGCCATAACTCCTAGTAGCCCTATTTTGGGGACTTTCAATGCATAACTCTTGCTATAGGACCCTTCTCAAAACTATGATGGGTGTTTTGAATACCCATTAAACAGTTCTCAAACATATCTAAAACTCAATACCTATTACTTGTAAAGAACTGTTCAAAACAGGACTGTCAGCGTATCAACTAGGCCTATTATGCTTTGCATACAACAGGGCTTATTGAAAATGGGTGTACCACGAGTCCCCACACCTTGCATGTGTTTGGAACACTTCAC
Source organism: Cunninghamia lanceolata (assembly GCA_027924645.1). Classification (NCBI taxonomy): domain Eukaryota; kingdom Viridiplantae; phylum Streptophyta; class Pinopsida; order Cupressales; family Cupressaceae; genus Cunninghamia; species Cunninghamia lanceolata. Next base: position 2,462,247 of record BSBN01000334.1, on the reverse strand, counting down.
AATAGGTCTACACATGCTCAATGAATAATCAAAAGTAACTTTCCATCAGATAGTTTAACAAACCTACACCTATATCTCTTGACTGTCCTTAAGATCCTATTTTTCTGGACTATAACAGAAATACAGTCATAAAACCATGATTTTCTCACATCAACCTTAGATATTTGGTCAGAGACCTGTAGAATATGAAGTCAAATACTACCACAATCAGTTTCCACCAAGGATCAATAACATGCAATGAACAAAAAGGAAAAAAACACAGTTATCTCAGTCACTGCTTACCCTAACAGAGGGTTTTGACTATTTTTATCAAATTTGCAATATCTACCTCAAAACAAAACCAATATGCATGCAACAAAATGGAAAGGGAAGGTGATTGAAAGACCTTTCATTTGAAATCAAAAATATATGTCCTTCTACCCATACTGGGCTGTACCATGCAAGGAAACAGCGAATTCCTGAAGAAAAACATAGAAAAACATTGCTTTTTACTATTTCATTTCAAATCTCCAATCACCTCCAAGTTTACAAAGGTTACCAAGCCTATTTAAAGGCATTACACTCATGTCTTTTCAGTTTCCAATTGATTTCTAACTTCCTCCAAGCGAATGACCGTTGCTATTCCATCCTATTGCATTTTTATGCACTTTTACATAACAACCTATTACATTGTATGCAATATTTTGCATGTTTGAACCTCCTGACCTCCTAGTGACCTTAATAAAAGGAAAATGACTTAAATTATCTCATTACATTGTTAAATCATCATAGTTCACTCAAATTCCTATGGAAACATCAATTTATGAAGGTGCTCCTGCACCAATATCTAAGGCCATATAAGTGTGGAGGAAAGTTGACATGTATAGGCTCCAAAATACCTTGTTCATGAGGGCCTAAGCCTTTACCTTGATAATTCATGTTTTGGAGTATGTGATGGACAATGGGACTAGGTGTGCTTTGGACACTAGACTTGAGCTCATTATTTGATGGAGAGGGGAAAGTGATAGATAGTGGTTGTTGTTGTCCTAAGGAGGAAAATTCATGGATAAAGGTAGTAAGACCAAGGGGATATGATGGATTTGAAATTGGGTTGATACTGGATGTGGAAGGATCATTAGAATCTTGATTATGTTCTTTAAGATCCAAGGCATTTGTTTGATCATCTATGTGTGCTTGGGAGCCATGTGTCGTGGAAGTTGGTGTATCATGGATAGGTGGAGTGAATGTCTGTGGATCATGGGTAGGGCTAGATGGAGGAGAAGTTTCTTTGATTTGAAGGAAGGCCATGAAACCGGGTGAGTGCTCAAATAGGTCAACAAGACTTTCATTAGATTGAGTATGTAGATCTTGGGTATCTTGCTCATGGATGGTTGTAGTGGTATGAATAAGATCAAGTTGCTCATGGGTAGGTTCTTCATTATGAATAATATCTTGATCATGGAAAAGATATAGGTTATGGATAGGTTGAATGAAAGTGATTTGATCTTGATTAGAATGAGGGCTTGATATTTCCACATGCCTAGGATTAAGCTCTTGATATATCTCTTGACTTTTCTAAATGGAAGTGGAGGTGGGAGACTCTTGGATAGGCTTGATATGTTCTAGATGGTCAAGAACATGAGGGTATGATGGGTCTTGACATGGACTAATGGGGGGAGACTCTTCAATAAGCTCGAGGGGTTGTGGACTATGTGATGGGTTGGAGGAATAAACATGGTGTTTGAAGACTCTTTTGTAGGCTCAATGGTAGGAATTTGGTGGCATGGTTGGCTCCTTGCTAGTAGCCTTTGGATCACATCCTTTGTAAGTGTATGGGTAGATGAATGATGTAATGGATGGGTGGATTTGGGTAACTCCATAGGTTTACTTTTCAAATGTTTTAATTTAGGGCATGATGTTGATGAAGGATTAGATGATATTTGGGGTAATGAAGGGTTTGATGGATTAGGACTAGGAGAATATGGTGGTGTTGGAATAGGACTAGTAGGATTTAGGATAGGTCTTTGATTGGATGGACGTATAATATACCTATAGGTCCCACAAACTAGAGTGGTGTTCCCCTTGTCAAAGGTAGCATGAGGGCTTGAAGACACTTGACCTTGTTTCAAGGGCTAACTTAGGATCACATGTTATTGTTGTGGAATGAATTTATAGGTTGATGTAGGATTGACATGATAGATGGATGGACTGGGTTGGTATGATGATGGAGGTGGTACATAAGAATGAGGCAGGATTTGTTGATATTGAGGTTGAGTGGGATGTGTTATGGTAGCTATGAATTGTTGGGCTTGGGCTAGGAGTTGTTGTATTTGAGGTGATGGGTTTTGTTGAAGTTGTTGGATGATGGCTTCAAGTCTTTGTATGGTTTCTTGGTCTAGGGGTTGTGGGATTTGGTGAAGTGTTTGGATGATGTCTTGTAGTTGGGGTGCTAGGATCTTGTTCTTTAATGTTGACATAGAGTTACACATATGTTTAATTCTATTCATGTCGGCTTGTTCCTCAAGGTATGCATCATTATTTACAGGGTTCTTATGATCATTAGAGATAGGAGGAGGGGCCCATCAAAGTATGAGTTTGGGTTTAGGATTTGTCTCATCATTAGAATTAGAAGGAGGGCTTCCTTAGAGTATGAGTTTGGGCTTAGGATATGTCTCAGGCTTGCTAAGGATTAGGACCATTTTGACTAGTGATTGACTATGACTAGGATGATGATGTGAAATGATTAGGATAGATAGGATGTGATTAGGATATGACAAGTGGAATGACTAAGATGTGGAATAGGTGAATGTCGAGGATGGTTAGGGTTTTGATTAGGATGAAGGTGACAAGGATGATTAAAGTTTGATTAGGATGAATGTGTTGGCAAGAATGTTTAGAATGATGCGTTCATGTGTTTGTTTTTATAGTTTGATTTAGGCAATTTGCAAACAAATGATTTCACATGTACACAGATGAATCACAGACACAAGACACATAAGCATGTTTGACTTTGAAATTTTGAATGTGATGATTAAGAAAGAACTTGATGACACATAAAAAATCCTAAGATTAGTCAAGTAGGTGTGGCCAAATGGGTCTTACTCTAGGATGCACAAGTGTGACTCAGCATGTCCCCAATATATTCAAGGTATTGGGGGGCTAGTTCTGTGAAATGAAAGAAAAATAATGCCAAACAACCAAGAGAAAGGGGTAACCCACCCTTCACCTTCACTTCCCCAAGGTATAAAGTTCTTGGGGGCTTAGCCCGAGTGACATGATTTTAACTTCCAAGAGGTGTCTTTCGATTCACACCTCTATCTAGACTCCACCAGAATGCTATAGTTGAGGTCATCCCTTAGAGTCATGTGTCTCCAAGGACTCCTAGGAAAGGTGGCAAAGGAAAATCTAGTGGGTGTTTTTGATCTCCAAGATCACCTTACGATGCGAGGAGAGAGCATACACACACGCACTAGATTCACACTTGCAATGTATATTTCCCCTTAGAAAATGAAATGTGTGTTGTGAAAGTGAATTGATGAAAGGTGTTTTTGATTCTCAAGATCGTAGGAAGCTCATGACAAGAGCATACACACCTTCAATAACACTCATGTTCACTAGAAAATGAAATCACTTGTTCTTTTTAATGCAAATCCAAATTTGTGAAGGAAGACACTAGTTCATTTCCAACCTAATTTCAATGTGTGATTGCAAGGAAAAGTTTGTTTTAGAGCTCAAATCCAAATGTGAAGGCTAACAATGGTTCCTTTTAATGCCCAAATTAAACTGTGATGGACAAGCAAGATTGATTCGATCAAATGAAAGATGGGAGAATAGAATGAATGCACTTGGAAAATTTGTTTTCCAATCTGTTGTTGTAGCTAATGCTGATGTTGTTACAACTCCTTTGGATCACCTGAAAGCCACCAAAATAAGAAAGGGACAAGGAGACTTGCAAAGCAATGTGTTATGATGAAAAATGACAATCTGATAAAAACCAAATAAAATTCATTACTTATAGCAGAATAAACAAATCATCAGAAAGTTCATGAAATCCTATGTTGTTTTAAAAAAAAATTGCGGAAATCAGATGAAAATTGCAAGAAATATGCTCATTTGAAGTTGAAAATGAAAGCTAGATTTGACTAGAAAAAACTTGCTGAAAATGATAGTCACCTGGAAATGACTTTGTAATAGTGAAGCCAGGCAAACCAGCTTCCCAACGCTTCTTGTTTTGTGAAAAACTAACCTGTTTTGACCAAGTTATGAAGAAAAGAAAAATATTGCCTATCTAGGGCATGAGGATGAAAATGGTAGACCTAACTATCTAAATAATTGCTAACTGTTAGATTTTTTGTGGTCACATGCCAGTGATTACTATCGATAGTTTAGTCTGGTGGTTAAGTTTTTAGACGGGCCCCTGGTCACCCATGTGACCAGGGGCTAAGAGAAAGAAAAAAATAAAAAATAGAAAACAAATAACTGTCGGCCTGGTGACCTATGTGGCCATAGGCCAGGTATGGGGGCTAAGGGAGCTGAAGCCAGGAGCAACTAATGCTTTAAGTAGGCATGAGGGAGGATTTAGAACCAACAATGGCAAAGGTTTTCAAAGTTGACTATGGTGATGTAGGATAGTTGACAGAGGCTATATGAAATAGTTGATGGATCGAGGGTTTGAAATACCAATTGGGAGTTTGGGGAGGTCATCGGCGGTGACTAGCTTAGAGAGGTGGTGATGAAGCTCGGGGTGAAGAGTTAGGGTTTAAGGCGGGTTGCAACACCTATGGAGGAATATCAGGGTAGTGACTAAGAGGTCCAATGGTGGTGATGGGTGTTGTAAAGAGGTGCAGGTCAAGGATTTAAATGAAGAATGGGGGTCGCAACAAGATTTTAGACTGCAGGGGGAATGGTGAATGTTTCGGTGGTGATGGATGGAAATTTCAACTAGGTGGGATGGGATTTCAGTTGGCAGAGGTCTAGGATTTTGACAGGAACCGCAGGCTATGATGGGATTTTTATGGATGGCAACCAGATTGTGGCAAGTGGTCGCTAGACTGAAATATATTAGGGTTTTCCAACTACTATTTAAACCTACAAAAAAAGACTTTGAACAAGTGACCTCAACCTTAATAAACATGCAATCTAAGATCAAACTTGCGATAATAGAACATAAAGCTTGGTGAGATGTGTTCGTACGGTATGGATCCATATAGATCCATACTATACGGATTGATAAAGTAAAAAAAAAATTAAAAAATTGCAAAAAAATTCTGTAATAGAAATATGGCAAATTTTATGTCATTTTTCACCTACAAGGCTTCCTAGATGCAATGGTGAGGTTTGTTTTGAGCTAGGAAGCCACTTGCAAAACTTGATCTACAAAACTTGATAAAAAACATTAGATTCACATTAGGTTCACAAATGTATTAAGGGAAAAAATTAGAGCTATGAATCACAAACAACAAATTAAACCTTAATAGCACAATGGAGTACAAGATAGACATAGAAGTCCAAATGATAAAGCAAACCAAAACTAAATCTCTATGCTAAGCTTGGCTCTCATCCATTGCTCTTCTAAATCTTGCATAAGAATGAAAAATATCAAAGGATGAATGTCGATTGCTCACTATTTCAACAACATAAAACTAGGATGAAGAAGAATGAGAATGGAGATCAAGAATCATTTTGATAGCATGAGGCTACTTGCAGAATGGATCCCCCAAATGGCTTGGGTGAGGGTTGATTTATAGGAAATGAGTGATTTGAATAAAGGGCTATGATTAAATGTTGATTTAAATGATGTGGACGGTTGAGATTGAATAGGGTTTCCCACTCCTCAAGGAGTTGTAGTCATGTGACAAGTATGCGGATGGGAATAGGGCTGGCCTAATTTAAATAATAGAATTATTTAAATTAGTTGGACATGTGAAGGCATTAAATGAAAGATGTAGGATGGGACATGTGTTGGACTGTGGTGAAAGGTGAGGACAAGTTCAAATATTTTATTTGAATTAGTTGGAAAATCAGAGAGGGAAATTAATTAAATAAATATGATTTATTTAATTAATTGTCTAGTGGGATAAGTGGGATTAGGAAAAAATGTCATATGATGTCTCTAGTAATGTATCGACAAGGTGATGTTGAAAGACATGCACAATTTTAACTGTCTACACCTGCCTTCATTGAGTTTTGAGTATCTGGAGTACTATTGAAATGAGTTTCTTTATCTACTGATTAATCTAACTATAGTAAACCAATCAAAACAATGTATTAAATTCTTGTCGAGAATTTGGTTATTAAACAAATAATTTTTTAATGTTAAACAAATAATTTTTTTTATTAAAGTCTACAAATATTATAACAAAAATTGTAATATTTATATTAATATAATATTCATATTAATGTCATTATTTAATTTTGATCATTTATAGCTATTATATTATTTTCTATTTAAATATTAAAAATTAAAATACTGTAGTGATCTATATATTAATATATTATATTGTGTAATATCATATTCATATTAATATGATTGTTTAATTTGTATTCAATAGAATCATATAAATAATAATATATTAACAATAATATTTAAATTTAATTATTAATTATTTATATTTATGTTATACTATAGTAAAAATGAGATATTGATGTATATTTGTATATAAGTATTAAATATTAATATATTTTAGTGTTCTAAATATTATATTATATTGTGTAATATTTATATTTATATAATTATTTAGTTTTTCTTCATTGTAATTATAATATTGATATCTATAAAATATTTTTTTTGTTGGGGGTTGCCCAAGTTTCTAGCCTGCTCCGGGCCTAGAGAGACCCTTATGGGGGATCTCTTCCCAAGGCTTTATCACCTGAGACCACAACTAGGGGGTTTCTGTCCCCAATGGGAATTATCACCCTTCGGTCAAACCTGTGAGCTCATTGGCCCAGTGAAGGCACATAGCTTGCAAGCACACTAGCACAGTGAAGGCACGCATGACCTGTGAGCTCATTGGCCCAATAGGGGTTCAAACCTTGGTGGCTGCCACCACAACCAAGCGACTTGACCACCAAACCATGACCTTATGGGAAATATCTATAAAATAATAGAATTAATGCTATTTTTATAATAAAATTCACTAAAACATAGTAAAATGAAATATTCATGTTTATTAGTGTAAATATATTCAATATTAAAATATCATAGCGATCTAAATATTAATTTATTTCATTGTGGAATACTTCATATTAATATAATATTCATCTTATGATAATTATTGATTATTGAAATTTATAATGTATTGTTATATTTGTAGTAGTAATCTAACTTACTAACTTAAATCCAACAACAAAGGAGTGGGTTGGATAAACAAGATGAAGGAGACTAGTATTTTTTAAGCTATGCTTAAAAGTAAGAACAAATCATCAGTTTTAAGCTATGTTTAAGAGTAAGAACAAAACTGTTTAAAGTTAGCTATCTTTTTGAAATTTTGAGATTATTAAAACAATTTGTTGTGAACAAAGAGCTAAGAATTCAAGTGTAGAAGTACGGTAGATATTTTGTGAGCTCTTTATACAAAAATTGACAATTTAATAATTATTGTAGAAGATTTTGAAACTTAATTAAACTACTAAAATGTAATTTAACCAAAAATAATTTTCAACCATGGTAACTGCTAAAATTTGGTATTACAAAACTAATATATAGCCTTCACATGATATATTACGAATTGATTTTTTTAATATTATAGCAATATCAAATGATTAACACCATTATTTTAGAAATTCATACCTATGATTTTCGTTGATTATTCCACTTCTTGTTTTTATTTTCTGGCTTTGTAATTAGTGATTTTATTTTTAGTTGTTTACGGAGACTTTCAAACATTTATGTTTTAATTATTAATTTTGCATTTGTCGGCTATTATTTTTTTAATGTTTCCAAAGTTGTTTTTCTAACACACTCACACCATTTACTTGAAAGTTGTTTTTCTTAACACGTTCACGTCATTTCACCCATGCTGACACTATAGTTATGCCTCTCGGTGTAATTAATAATTTTTTATATTTGAAAATCAATTCATTTATGAAATGTATAAATATTTCTATGTAATTATATAATATTTTATTGTTATTGAAGATAATGCATTATCCAAAAAAATTGACAATTTAATAATTATTATAGAAAAATATTAAAAAAACTATTAACATAAAATTTAACTAAACATGTACAGTTGAATCTAGAAGCACTCTCAAATTTACTATCATGGATTGTGGAAAACTCATGCCTTCTAAAACTAATTTTCAACCATACTTACTATGTGACACTTGTTATATGAACTTTCTTGTTAACTTCTAAAATTTGGTTTTACAAAAACTATATATAAGTCAAATATGAAGATAAATTTCTTGACAAGTGTTATACTTAACTTTTGATCTTTGTATCTATTAATTCCCAAAACTTTTAATTTTAGAGTTATAATTAAGAAAAAACAAAAAAGTACTACTACTACTACACTACAAAGGCAAGCCACTATGTGGCACTTGTGTTTTGCAACTTCCATCAGACAACATTTCTTTGGAGATATTTTGCTACAAATCTTTTAAATCAATGTTTTATAAATATTCAATTTTTTTAAATATGAAGTTTAAATAATTTTTATAAATATAAAATAATTATAAAAAAATATTAAATATTAAAAGTTTTGAAAAAGATTTCTAATTAGTTTTTTTTCTATTTTTTTAAATATTTATAATCATTTTAAAATAAGAAAAGTCATTTAATATATGAACAATACTAAACAAATTTGTTAATATAAAAAAATATAAGAAAATTATTTTAAAGTTTTCTTAACATCTTTGTAATTAATAATTTCTAAATACAAAGATAGTTAATGTGGCTAGATTTTTTTAAAAAAAAATTGTTGTTTATTTTAGTTTTTTTATTTTTTATTTTTTATTTTTTATATTTTTTGGTATATATTTACAGGCAAAAAATGAGGGCTCTCATCTCCAACCCGAATGCCTCTCACCATAATTAGCAACCACAAAATTCTAGACTTGTCACTTTGAAGCTATTTTGTTCTACTGGATTGTGTATTTGTCAACCTATACATAGTTACATATCATATTCCCATTGGAAAAAAAATTGATGTTTGTATTATGTAAATTGAATGTTAGTTTACAAAATTAGACATAAAAGGATAATGTCTAGGATGATGTTGAAAAAATAAGACTAATAAATGAATCTAATAAGGTTAAGCATGCCACAAATGTTTAACTTATTATAATTAGGAATATATCATATTAGGATCATAACATTCCCGTCCCTTTAACATTCAAGTAATCTAATTAATGAGTATCATCCCAAAATTTAGTAAATAAAAAATGAAACTAAAGGAAATAGAAATATATGCAACAATAGAGGAAACTTATAATTCACATCTAAGGTTATCACTAATTTTGCTACTCATAAATAAGGCATAGGTGGTAGAATCACATTAGGAAAAGCATGAAACAATGTCATCATGGGTATCACAATTATATGCTTGACAAGGCCATATTTTGCAGCATCATGGATGTCTATCTTCTCTAATTCAATTGTAAATGCTCCAGGTGTAACAACTATCATCGATTGAATTAGTAGATAATGGTAACTTTTAGTCAAGTGCAATTATAGGTGGAGGCAAAAACCTCCTACAGATATTGAACTTTATCGACAAATGAGGCATTCCAACACAATCAATTTCTACTTTCATAAAAAATTTGATCCAAAATATATATAACAAAAATTCTAAGTTATTTTTTTTGAAATGCCCTCTCTCGATCCTCTTCCCACCCATGCACCTAGTTTGCAGGGTTCATTGGCTAATGGGAGTGTAGGGATCTCTACTGCTAGTGAGGCTACTATTGTTGGTGCACCATCTACGAAAGTGGGATTTGTTTATACTGGAGCAACATCTGTGGGCATGACCACTATAGTTGGGGGTTTGTAAGTTTCACCTATTGTGCCTATTGCAGGGTCCTTTGTTACTGTTGGTGCACTATCTGCGATAGAGGTTGATGTTGTTGCTAGTGCGTCATATGTAGGTGTGGCTTCCTTAATTAGGGGTAAATCTTTCTTAGCTGTTGCTCAAGGGAAGTGTCAGGGGTCACCTTTTCCTTATGCTACTTCTTCAGTTATCTTTTTTAGGTCAAAGATTTTGGAGAGTGAGGAATTTTTCTCCTCTCGCGCTTTCATTTGTAGATTCAAGCATTTTTGGCCATGCCTTCATGACCTGAATTCATGGATCTTTGATTCTTTGGGACTAATCACCAATGGTAGAATCAAAATCTACCCATGTGCTAGAGGTTTTTTTATTATTACATTTAATGATATTGAGGAAATGTAATGTTGTGTTTGATGGTTTTGTTTGGTTGTTGGACCAGCATACCCTGTTGCTTCATTCCTGGTTTCCACTTTTCAATATAGCAACTAACTCTTTAAATCTTTTACACATTTGGGTTAGGTTTCCTAACCCCCCTCTCTAGTTCTAACACAAATATTCCTATTCTATGATTGGGGACTCTCTTGGGTAGTTTATTATGACTAATCCTGCTACCGTACAGTTTAAACATACAACTTATGCTCAGATTCTTGTGGACCTAGATTTGACTAAGGCACTCCCTGCAGAGATTATCTTCAATGTTGTTGATCATCAATGGTGCCAAAGTTTGGACTATGAGGGTATTCCCTTTCATTGTCAATGTTGCTTTGGTACTTGTCACCTGGCTGAGCAGTGTTCGTGCACTAAGCACAAATCCAATTTGGATTCGTGGTGGCAAGTTGTTTAGCCCAAGGACTTCACCATTCCTCATGTGGCTTCACCTCCTTCCTTTCCTTTTGTTGTGGCTCCCCAACCTAGGGATCAATCTCCTACTCTTATTTCCATCTAGGAGCCATTTGTTTCTAGTCTGCAGGTTTCATCTACTATTGGGACATTTCTTGTTGATGAAAACTCTGTCGTTGATGTGTTGTCTACTTTAGAAGTCGCTGCTACTAGTTTTGTTGTTACTGCTAGTGCACCACTTGTGACAAGGGGTGTTTCTACTATTGGGCTTGTGGTTGAGCCATCCCCTATTGTTTCTATTATTAGGGATCCATTTGTGACTGGGATTGCAGCTATTGGGGCACCATTTGTTGATGGGGCTGCTATTGTGGTGACAGGTTCTTCCTCTCCCCATGCTCTACCCGCTTCGAAGGTTTTGGTGAAAGTTCCACCACCTGCTTCTCCTACTTCTGTTGATGGAGATGATATCTTTTGGACTATTGTCCAAAGAAGGAAGAAAGGTTTTCTTAAGCATGTTTCTCTAACCCACACTTAGGCCAAGGGTGTACAAACTATTAGGTTAGGTTTTTCTATTGTTTAGTCCTTTCTTGTTCCCCGCAACCATGTTGACTTGCTATAGCTTTGTCTTTGTCTGTGTGATGTTAATGTGGTGTCTCTAGCTCATTTAAGGCCTTGTGTCAACCTTGGGTTCTACTTTGTAAAGGATTCTAGCCAATCTTTTCTAGCTGAACTAATCAAAAATAAAAATTCTAATTTGTCAGTTCTAGTTTAGATATAGATTTGATTTGTGGATTTGGAAAAAGAAATTTGGGGGTTGGGTTCATTCACAAATAGTAGATGTATTAAATATATTATATCACAATATAATATAAATATATTAATAACATATAAATATTATTAACATATTTTTAAAATAAATAAACTAATGGATGATTGATAGATTCAACCCCTTCTATGTTTGCATGAACATATGGATTCGGCCCCATTTGGTTACATCAGTTGACTAATTGTTGATCAGATGCTACTTGTGTCTATGTTAGTTTGGGGTGTGATCTTCAACAAAAAATGACAATTTACCCTTTTCTATTTTCTCACTTCCATTTTTACCCTTTTGTATTCACCAAAAAGTAGTGATTTATAGAGAAAAACTTGGCAGTTCATCATGGTAACAAAGGAAAATGTCAAAATTTGTGATAGGTTTGTCTTGGATGAATCCACAATGTATTTTCAAAACCCTGCATGAGCCCCTCCTATAAACTAAACTCAAATCTGTATCTAGGCTCAATTAGACCTAAATTAAGGGTCAAAATGAGTGAATCCAGTAATGCAAAAAAATTTGATAAAAACCCAAACCCCACAAATTCTTTACAGATTTGAATTAAATCCTAACACTTTGATACAACTATAGGCATACTTAGAGACCAGGATTTTCTGATGAATCATTTGTGTGATGTGTTTTCTTTAAAACACCATTACACACAATTTTAAGGGATTTTTATGTATAGTATTGATTGAGTTGTTCTCATATGAGTATTTGAAGGCCCGCTTCTCAATAGTTTTTCTATGGTGATTTGCAATGCTAGTCATAGTTTATAAATATGATAGCAAGGTTGAAGGAAATACAAGTAAAATGGATTAAGCCCCTGCATTTTCATAAATCTCTTATAATTTATTATATTGAAGATAGATTTAACATAGTTACCATGTTTGGTTAGACTTGGACAAAGTCCAGTTTGGACTAAACCTTTTGGCGATTAACTTGATTTTCTTAGCTAAAGATAACTAGGGTTATGGGACTTAGACCTTGATAAAGTTTGAAAGCAACACCTATATCAAATTCATCTATGGGTTTAAATCCTACATCTTTATTTTTATATATAGTAAGTAAATTGAGTGAATGATCATCCAAATATGTTTCTATGTAAATCATTTTCATTAGTGATCACTTCTATACCATAGGTCAAGGGAAAATTATCCCCCTAAAGTGGAAGTAAAGATTTTCTATCTTTCTCACTATTTTTAATATTCTCACAAGAGCCTCTGTTACTTTTATTTATATATAAAAATTGGCAAATAAAATAATGTATTTTCTAATGCACTAATTGAATCATGTGTTGGTGTAATTAAATATTTATTTACACTTTATTAAGTTGACTTAGGGATAATTTTAGTCTTAGGTTATTCTTAAGTCATATTAGGGTTTTCTAACTTGCAAATATAAAAACTAGTTCTCACATGTAATTGTTTAATCCAATTTATTAAATACATCCATATTTTGCAAATTACTCTCCTCTATGATTTTTTTCTTGTAGAAGGTTAATCCTAGGTTTTGTAGGTGATCTTAGTGGCTTGAATCAATCAGTGACTCCCACATGATATGAGAACTCTAGATCTGCAAGCCCCTTCTCAGATCCAGAGAAAATTTTGAGCAAGAGTTGTTAGATAGGTGTATTTTTGTGTAAAATAGAGCCTTCCATTGGATTTAGAGAAGTCAAAATAGTTAGATTAACCTTTTATTTGGCTTGATTTGAGCTTCATTGGCTAGATTTGTAAGGGTTTCAGCAGGTAAGTTTTTTTGGGATCCAGAATAAAGCTATTTTTTAGAGTGTTTTGGGCAAAATCTGACCCTATTGTCATGCTTAGAAGGCCAAAAACTTTAATATTTATTATTAAATCATCAAAATTGGCATTAGAATCATCTGGGGCAAAAAAAAATTTACCAACCAAGTCGTATGCCTTCCCTAGCATGCAGTACGAGGTACATTTTTCAAAAAAATAAATTTATTTCTGTGATTTTAAAAGTTTTATAAAAAAATCAATCAAAAATTTTTTAAATCGCAGCTTTTTGTTATCTAAATTTTTTTGAACAACAAAAATTAAAGGGGTTTAAACCCCTACACATGCCCATACAGGGTACTTGCGTAGGGTACTTGAACACTGCTTTCCTTGGGCCCCATGGTAAGAAGAGGCCGCATGCACTAGTTTGGGCTATAGACCCCTATTTGGGGTGTGGGGTGTGGCCTACGTGGCTCCCCACCCCATACTTTTTTTAAAAAAAAAAAAACCCATTTTAAAAAAAATGCAATAATTTTTTTAAACTATTTTTTAATAAAAAGAAAATGCATAAAACTTGTACCTCCCTATACCTATCTTGGCATGCGTGCCCATCCATTGGTGGATTTTTTTAACATGGGCCTATATTTGGCTAGTTTTTCTAAATTTAGAAGAGGGCTATTTTATATGGTAGATAACTACTTCTAGAGGTTTCGCTAAATTTGGCGAAGGTTTATTTTTTTCCAAATCTACCCCACCATTGGCAATTTCTATTTTGCACCTAATCTTCAAACACAATTATCTTGGTCATACGGAGGTCTTTTTGAGTGAAATTATTTTTGAAATGGGGAATAATTTCATGATCTTCGTAATGGTGTAGATGGTTTTTAGTTTGGGTTTCTATTTTCTTCCATATTTCTATTTTATTAGTGTTGTTGTTGTGTAGTTCTCATTTTGGGAACTTTGATGGGCCATATCTTAGGCGTACAGACTCCTTTTTGGGTCGCTTGTTTTGAAAGTGTATGATTTTCTATGTAATTTACTATGGTACTATCAATTTCCTTTCATTCTATAGTAGAATTGTATTTTCAGCATGTGGTGCTTTTTGGACATTCTACGCTCCTATTGTAAAACACTAGCTAAGTTGTATATACACTGAAACATATCAAACCATCAGTTTAATATGCTATATCTTTCTTGACACATATTGATTTACATTGGTTCATATCTCAGATTGAGATCCTATGGTTAATGATCTTGAATCTTGCATCAAATTCTCATCGAGTCACATCTCAGTTTGATAGCCATTCATTATGGTTAATATTTGTTCCTATGGATTAGTTTTAGTCACATTTTGGCATCATCAGTTGTAACTTCTTGATCTACTTTCTAGAGTTTGTTCACACTTCTTAAAGGGTCATCAAACCTTCTCTCTCATTCCTCTCTTATGGGGGGTATTCATGATTGTACTTTTGTGATGGATTCAGTTCTTGGGGGCTCTTAGTGTTAGTCCTTGAATCACATGTTCATGTACTTGTTTTCTTTTCTCTCTTTTAGAGAGGAGTTTTCTTCCATTGGGTTTTTCTCCTTTTCTTGACTTTATGAGAGATTCTTGTTATACATGGATAGCTAACATGACCTTGTAATCAGACCCATTTTTGCATTAGTTGCATGTTAAGTTGCACTTAAGGGGGGTGATGGTGTAATTAAATATTTAATTACACTTTATTAAGTTGACTTAGGGCTAATTTTAGTCTTAGGTTAAGATCTTAAGTCATATTAAGGTTTTCTAACTTGCAAATATAAAAGAAAGTTCTCACATGTAATTTTTCGATCCAATTCATTAATTGCAACCATATTTTACAAATTACTCTCCTCTATGTTTTTTTCTTGTAAAAGGTTAATCCTAGGTTTTGTAGGTGATCTTGGTGGCTTGAGTCACATCATACTCTTTAACATATTAACTTACATATAAATTTCTATGGCCTTAACCATTATACCTCCTTTCCATACAAGTGCTATTTACAATATATGAATAATTACTTAATACATATATTTAGTATATTTTTAGTTTAATTGAAACTTAATAATTAAATTAGTATTTTTTTTTGTTTCACCAATATTATTTGTAATTATTCTAGATAAATAATGATACAAATTTATTTACTCACAAATTTTAACTTGTCATTTTAAGCAGAGATTGTACATTTAATTTAAATTATATATACACTTACATACATTTATATACATATTTACATTTTTATTTTCATTGATTTAGTTTTAAAATATTAAAGCTGACTATGAATATTTTATTAATATAATATTTAGATTAATTAAAATATATTAATTTCTCTACCTAATATACTAGTTTTATTGTTTAATTTTTAAAAAGTAATAAATTTAACTATAATTTAGAAGATTTTAATGACAATTACAAATTATGTGTATATAGTTATATATTTAATTATGAGTTGTCTAATCACTTATCATAATGTCATTATCTTTTGAATTTTAAGGTAAGATGAATTTACAAGATTTTTTTGGGGGAGAGGATAACATTCCATGTTACATATTTTTTTAATTTTACATAAAAGAAAAAAATTATAATAAATAAGAGAGGTATTATAAATATAAATGTAATGTGGTAACATACTATAAATTATTTTAAAATTCATAATGTAAAGTAATGTGATAACAAACATCATAAATTCTTTAAAGATTTAAAATGTATATATTTTTTATTAAATAGTAAAATAGGTTTAAAAAAGACCTAAAACATTAATTTTATATATATATATACATATATATATATATATATATATACATATATATATATATATATAGGAGGATGAAATTCAATAGTGTGGAACCAAATCAGCGCAATACTCTGTGAGACTCAAGTATCATCTCATGAAGATGGGGAGAAGTGGAGTTGGCATAGAGTGATGGCCTAAGGATTTATGCTAGGACAAGTGTGTTCTCCCGAAGGCAAGAGCTTTCACCTGGACTATCCTACACAGAAGCATTTTAACTGGAGAATGATTGAACTGAATTGGGATTTGTGGGCCCAAGAGATGTGTGCTTTGTAAACAAAGTGAGGAATGCTTGGACCATCTGTTACTTAACTTCCCGGTGACCGAGAAGTGTTGGAACTTCTATTTGGGGTGCCTTAATTGGATGGGACCGAAGAATGATAATATTGTAGAATTCTTGAATAGCTAGCCAAGACTTTTGAAGAAAGCTTTTTGGGGAGGAATATGGATAACGCTCCCTTCCTTGATAACATGGCACATTTGGAGGGAGAGGAATCTCAAAAATTTTGAGGTGAAGGAGAATAATCTTGAGGTCCTAATAAGGAAGATGGCAAATGGGTTAGTAGAGATTTTAAACAGCAAAACCTCTTGAAGGGAAGTTCAAAATTCACCTCATGGGATGACGAAGTCATGAAGATTTGGCCAAAACTAAAGGTTCCACTGGGTATGGGAAATGGAATGAAGCTCAGGGCACAAGATAGGTGGCTGGCTCCCCCTTAGTGGTAAGATTAAAACTTAATTTTGACGGGGCTACAAAAGGTAACCTCAGGAAGGCAGGATATGGATGCATTGCTAGAAATGAGGAAGGAAATTTTATGTGGGAAATTTCAAGGCTATTGGGTGTGGCCTCTAACAATGTAGGAGTAGAAGCCTTGGTTTGAGGGGTCCAAGAGTGTAAGAATAGAGGATTCAAAAGGGTAGACATAGAATGACTCAATGACTATTTTCAATGCCATTAAGAAAAAAAATACAATTAATTAGATGATCAATAAAGGTATTAAAAAGAGGTGGGAGGCCCTAGAAAATATGAACTTTTCAATATGGCATGTGTTTATAGAAGCTAGTATGGCTACAAATGTGCTAGCCAACGCATGAGCATCAAAAAATGGGGTGGAAATTTGTGCCTCAGAATTTGCCAAATGGGACAAATTGGAGGCTATCATACAAGTGAATCTCGAGTGATCAGTAGAGGGATGATCTGTCTAGAGTGCCTCTTGGGCAGTGAAGGAGTTATCCAAAGGCTATGAAGTGCTTTAGGGTGGGCGAGCTTCTCAGGGAGGATCTGTATATCTAAGTTTGGGATGGTACCCATTTAGAAAGGACAAGCTTATTTAGAGCATGCAGAATGGATGTTTCCTTTCTGCAGATGGTGGCAAGAGGTGGCCTTTTATTTATGGCTACTCAAGGAATTAGTTTGAAGAAGAAAAGATGGGCAACAACAAAGATATGGGCGTGATGTGTAGATTCTTGGAGGAGTCAAAAGCATAGTAGATCAGCCGACTATTCTCTCTTCATGAGGAGGCTTCTAGGGAGGTGATATTGCAAGTGATTGGAGCAGGGCTTTAGAGGCAGGGCCATGTCCATGATGAGAAAGTTTACCAACTCTTCTTCTCCAATACCGCATTAGTTATGGGGAGTGACCAATGGGGATCTCTTGGGGGGCCCATCTAATCATAGCAGGCAATCATGCAACCATTATGGTTGCTATTCCCTCTACTGCACCAAGGTAAGGCAAAGGTATTTTGGTGAGTGCTTTTGTAGAGAAAGCTAGCCCAAAGGGTAGGGTGACTAGACAAGCCTTGGCTACATACAGGGCAAGCATTGTGAGCAGGAACTTAGAGGCTTTTATGAAACAAGTCCACAAGGAGGAGGATGTATTGATACAAGCTCAAGTTGGATGGCTCAACAAACGTGTAGAAGAACTGATGTTTATTATGCATCAACTTATGTAACTAGATGGCCTACTCTACTGAGTAATATGTATGTTTTTCTTTATATATATATATATAAAGGGATCCATCCCCAAGATGACACCAAAATATCTATATATATTGCTAGTTGAATACGATGTAAGGGCACTAGAACCCATATAAAACTAATAAAAAAATTAACTTCAGGCAACTCAAAACTGATGGACAAAAAACTATAATACTATAGTTCCTTATATTATAAACTTCTGCAAATATATATATATATATATATATATATAGTAAGGGTGCTAGAATCCATATAAAACTGATCAAAAAGTTAACTTTAGGCAACTCAAAACTAAGGGCTAAAAAACTATAATACTATAGTTCCTTATATTATAAACATTCACATAATATCATAACAATTTCTTCCTCCTATCTAATCTACAATACACTAAACTTAACAATAATACATATCAAAAAGGGTCTTCCTTCGAACACTTTCTTGTATATGATCCACCTAGTCATCCTCTAGCTCCATCTCATTCGGCACCTCACCCACCCAATTAGTAGCCAGAATCTCCATCTCTGCCACCTTGCTCAGCTCACCCACTATAGTTAGTTTCTTTAGCAGGTCTACACCTTCCTGAGCTGTGCTCCTGGTTCCATCTTTGTCCACGTGCATAGTAGGGATCATAAACAAGATCTAGGGACCACTGTAATGTAGCAAGATCTCTGGCCAAAACCCTTTCCCATGTCTTAGACCAAATCCTAGAATAGCTAATTCCAATGCTTCCTTCAAGCCATGACGCCATTCAGGTTTGATGAGAAAAAAAACTAGTGCCCAAACTGACTCTTTTGACTACCTCAAGCTTAGCAGCACACCCACAAACATAGCCGCCAAGTCTGAATTAACTCTGTATTTGTTCTCTGTAGCAATAAATGGCTCCCCCAACACCACACGAGTGGCATTCAACTTGATTGAAGATTTCATTGTGAACACTTTTATTAGGTGTTGATTAAGGTTATAGGACCCAGGAACGCCATTTGACATTTTCCAACCAAAAGTAGCATTGTTGCTTCCACCCCTATCAACAAAGGAGTGTCCAAGCCGAGCCGAGAGAAAGAAAAATGAATAATGTAGAGTCTCTACCTCCATCTTCCCCATAAAAACCCTACTATTATCAATGCCCACCAAACTTACATGCTTCAAAGAGCTCATCCGAGTCCTATCAAATCTGGAGGGCTCCAAAATTAAATTAATAAGACAGATCTCCCAGTTTCTTCAAGCGAATGGGCTGACATCCCAACCCATCTCAAGTAGCCATCCTTACATCATCACTCGGTCAAATTAAGATCCTTTGCCACCTCCGTTGTCATAGCCGAGCCAAGACCTCACCCCAATCTCACAATCCCCCCTAGCCTCATCTGTAACAAGTTCTTGTAGCTTAGGCACTAGGATTCTTAGATCGTCAAATGTGTGGGAAATGTAAATGTCCCTGGTTGTATCTAGGGCCACATTCACCAGCATATTTGAAGCCTTATTTGCCTCCCTAAAGACATGATTGACCTTGAAGTCCTGAAACTTAGTTAGGAGTTCTAGACCTATGTCCAAAAAGTTGTTCAATTTCCAACTCGGGGTGCTTCCATTTTGAACTGCCCTCACTGCGATCTGTGAATCACCTTCAACGTGGATTCTCCTTATCCCAACAGATAATCCTAATTGCAAGCCCAAGATGAGGGCCTAAAACTCTGCCTCATTGTTTGAAAGAGAGCCCAACTTCTTCATAGCAACACCTACCATATACCCTACCTTATTTTGAATTATGCAACATGTAGAGGCTTGCCCCAGATTTCCCCTCGCAACCGCATCAAAATTGAGTTTATACCATCCTTCATCTGGAGTCTTCCATCACCAGAGCTCGCCCATTCATTGGATTATCTCGAGGGACCCATCAACGGGATATATATATATAATAAAACACCAATCAAACAACAAGATTAAAATGTAAATGAAAACTACATATTTGTATAAACTAAATACAATTTAATGACATGAACATAAAGAATTTGTAATTCTTTGGAAAAAATTGTCAAAGTACAAAGAGAATTTACTAGGTCAACATATGACCATTAAAGAACCTTCTGTACTCTTAATTATTTGACTTTAATTTTGTTAAAAAAATATATAATTCTCTCATTTCTTTGTCGGATATGTAGGAAATTGGGCAATCCCATATAATCCTACTGGATCTTGCACATTTCTTAGCATCCTAACGTACCCTTGCTCACCCCATGTAGGTCCCCATGAATTTCTCACAATCCAATAGTTTAAACCACCTTCTGATCCATAACCAACTATTGTCACGGCATGGTCCACTTCTTTTCCACATGTACCACTGAATATACCCTGTTATACAACGCATGGTAGAGATCTATCAAAACATCAACTCAAAATTGGATAGATTATACAAAACAATTAATTTATATACCAGTGAGAATAGTGAATACACCCTGTTATACAAGGCATGGTAGAAATCTATCAAAATATCAACTAAAAATTGGATAGATTATACCAAAAAAACATTGGCTTAAATTGTAGCAAACTTACCGATATGTAGGCATCAAAATCCTTGGAAGATTGGATGTCCACACTAATTGGTTGATGTGCTACAGCCTTCATCATTGAATTCTCATCGCTTGGTACATTTTCATAACCATCAATCGTTACTACAGGTTTCTTTTGTGGCAACCATATATTGATATTTAATATATTTTTATGTCTCATCCATATATATATATATATATGAAAATGAACTAAAATTAAATTGATCTAATATCAAATAACATACCTTTTTGTAGCAGGTGCCATCGGCAGCCTTATACGGATAAGCAGCCTCACTCGAAATGCCACCATTGTTAATCATATATAGAAATGCCTGCCTGGGATCTCCTCCATTACAACCGTTGTTCGATGATCTATCACAATCGAGCAATTCTTGCTCTGACAAAGATATTAATTTTTCAGTGGCAATAAAGTTAATTGCCTCAACCGATGCAGTTGTAGAGAAAGACCAACAACCTCCTGTAAGGAAAATTATATAAAAAGTAAAATTTATGAATAATTATAAAATAAAATAAAATACCTCCAATCTTTTTTTATAGATGTATATAAAGTAAAATTTATGAATAATTATAAAATCAAATCAAATACCTCCAATCTCTCATCATTTTTTTGATAGATATATATAAGTTGTCATGTTATTTCTATAGGTTTGTCTTATATTAAAACCTACAAGTGTTAGTGAACTTCCCAAGCGGGCACCTTCATCTAAACTCAGAGGTTTAGTCCACCAGATCAATTCCAGAGGTGTGACAGTTGGAAGAATTTAAACAGCTGACACACTATTTTTATTTTTATTTTTGTCGAAATTTTGCAGACTAACCATTTTTAGTCGAAATTCAGCTGACTGACGCTGTGGAAAGCATGAAGCACTATCCAATGAAAAGGTCTGTAGAAACAGTCACCCTTTTTTGCAGGTCAAAATTTGGAAACAAAATAGTCAGCACAACGTGCGGGCTATTTATAGTGGGCCGTGACAGTTGGTCCAACAATTTCCAGACAAATGAATATTCTATATTTAACAATACATGATTAAAATATATATATACCATACAACGAGATGAAAAACTAAATAGATTCAAGGTAAGAAACATAAGGACTTACCGCAACTTAACTGGATTTTAACAGGTGTAATGGCTCCTTTTTTCCTCCAGTCTACATCCTTAATTCAGCTTGAGCAATCCTTAATTGATGATACCCTGGGTTGAGATCAATATTAGAGAAAGTTTTTGCCCCCTAAATCTGGTCAAAAAGATCATCTATCCTTGGCAAAGGATATTGATTCTTAATGGTGAGTTTATTAAGTTGTCAGTAGTCAATGCAAAGTCTAAGGGTCCCATCCATCTTCTTTACAAAAATCACAGGTGCACCCCGAGGAGATACACTTGGATGAATATGGACTTTTTCTAAAACCTTTTCCAATTGTAACTTGAGTTCCTGAAGTTCCTGTGTAGTCATTCTATAAGGGGTCTTAGAAATAGGCTGAGCTCCTGGAACCAAATCAATATGAAAATCTATCTCTCTTCATGGTGACTTACCAAAAATCTGAGTAGGAAAAACATCAGCATACTCTTGAAGAATGGGATGATCATCTAAGTAAGTTTCTGGTTTTTCCTCTGAATGATCACTAATGGAAATGGCAAAGAATTGACATCATTTTCTCATACATCACTTGAGTTGCATTGTGGAGATCATTCTAAGAGATACTAGTCTCTTAATCCTTGAGACTGTTACCCATTTACCCAAATCATCCAAACACTCTATAGACTTGTGTCAACAATCAAACTTTACTTCATGAGCATTCATGCAGTCCACACCCAAAATTATGTCATATGAGCCCAAAGGTATCACTCTAAAATCTACTTTGGTAGAAAAAAGAGATAAACTCTAATTGGGAAATTCTCTAACCAATGAATTGACCAACATCCTAGCACCAGAAGCTAACTCCACATTCCAATTGACATTTTTCTTAGAAACCAACAGGGCACACTTCTCCACTATAGATGGGGAAATAAAAGAATCTGTAGCACCTAAATCAAAAACAACAAAAACAATGGTCTTACCAATTTTTCCAAGAACCTCTATCATCGATGCTTGATGATTTGCTTGTCAATTCTCAATTGCTGCAAATACCCAATGAGATCTACCCACATCACCCACTATGGGTTTTGAAACTGTCGACTGATGAACTCCTGTAGCTATATTACTTTGATTACATTCCTGAGAATAAAGTCCCTTTTGACCACAATTGAAACAAGATCCTTTCGATGGTGACGGAAACTGAAAGACTGATTTTCTAGTGTTACTTGACCACCACAAGAACTCTAGTGTGGTCGTACTGAACCAACTAACTTTGTCTGACTCATCTGATCCCCTCACTGAGATGGAGCTTACCAAGGTCTTATTGGCCCTCCCTGAGATGATTTATTCTTCTGCCTATGCTATGAATGTGCCAATCTTGTAGAATAAGGATTTGATTTATTTTTATGTTTAGAGCAGAATTGATTGCGGTTCTGAAACTATGATATATTTCGATCATGATGTCTCCACTGAATTTCCTACCCAATGAGTGTTTTTTCAACTACCTACTTCACTGTAGTGGGCTCAGATAAACGAACTAATCCTGTAATAGTGTGATTAAGTCCTGTGATAAATCTATTTACCATCAACTTCTCATCCTAAATATAATCAACATATTGAGAAATCTCAAAGAACTTATTCTCATATTGTGCCATAGTGAGACCTCTTTGTTGGAGATCATGAAATTCATCAATCTTTCATTACCGGAAATGGTCAGAAATGTATCTCTTCTGGAAAATGTCAAGGAAAACTTCCCAAGTTATATTGTCTAGAGTCAAATGTCCTTTTCTCTCTTCCTATCACCACCAAGTGTCTGCACTATCCTTGAGTAGATGAATAGCGAATCTAGCCTTTAGATTACCCATGTAAGCTTTCAATGAAAAACTTTTCTCCAAACTTATTAACCAAGACTCCACCTCATATCCATTAGTAGATCCAAAAAAATGTTCTTCAAAGAAAATCTCATATTAATTTATCAATATCTTTGGATACCTTGCTTTCAACTTGAGTGCCACGAAGAAGTGGTGAGTAATGCCTTGATTCTCCATCCTCCCAATGACCTGTTCTACTTTTGTGAGGACTTCTACTTCATTCTTGGGGTATGGAATGGTGTCCCTCTAAGTGATGCTAATTCTGATTATTAGGTACAAACAACCTTTCATGAATCACATTTACCAAATTTTGCAGAACTTTTAATATTTGAGTTCCTTGATCAATTGGTTCTCCAAATTGATTCATTGCAATGCTACACATTAGAACAATGGGTCAATATCGCTAATCTTTTCACCCCAAATCTCCCAAGTGTTGCAACCTGGTGCTCTGATACCTATGTAATGCCTACTACTAGCACAACAATAATTTTAACTTAGAAATATAAAGATTTGACTACTCACTTATATTATTTGAATAGGTATACAAATCTGAAGATAATGATATAGTGGAGGAAATCAACTTATCAAATTTCTGTAAACGAAAACTCAGATTAGTGTAAAATAAAATTGAACAGTAAGTTAAATCATATACTTGATAAAACAAATTTGTATAATAATTACTAATCATATAAATCAGTTTTCGAATAAGACAACCCACAACTTTACTTAAATTACTGCATAAAATTACAGACCTATGAAATAATAGAAACATTGTGAGACCTGAGACTTTATTGCATAAAGACTAATTTGATAACAATCTACTAGTAAGTTTTCCAGAAAGATTTTCACCTTGGCTTAGATGATCTCAAATATATCTCAATTTATCTTCAAGCAACAAAGATTGATTCTTTTTGTTGATTTTATAATCAGAATTAAAGCAATCAGAAAATGCAACACAATGAATAATGAACACAACAAGATACCTTGGGAAAACCCTCCAACTTGAGGGGAAAAACCCAGCAACAATATATCTCTTATATATTGAATGATAAGAAAAGCAATATGCTTTACAATGGCCAAATCCAAGGCCTACAGGTGTGGCTGCACTTCTTGAAGCACAATGAATAAGTTCACACTTGATAAATCTGATTTGCTCTTGAAATAACTTGATTTGCAGTTTAGAAGTCTGCTCTGCCTTGTGAATTATGCTTTTGATTTAATATATTCCGAATGTGTCTGGAACAATGAGGAATTATTATATATACAAGTGAGAGTGAAGAGACACATCTCTTCAATCTCCCTGTTGGCCTCCACCAAAAGTTATGTCTCCAAAATAATTCAAGAAGCTAGTTGGAAGTGAGAGACTGACGCTGAACCGCAAACATCAACACTCCCCCTCAGCTAGGGAGGATACTTCCAGCTGCATAAGACATATGACTTCATCGTGATGTCAATCACAATAGCTACACTCATGTGTGAAAAGAAAGATACCACCACATTGTGATATCAGATATCACCTCAATATGATATCAACCATAATGGCTACAACAATGTATAGTATGTACAAGTGTTCATCACTTACATGACATCCACCATGACTCTCCTAGAGGGTGGAATCAAGGGATTTCACCTTGAACTTCTCTCATAGAGAAGAACTCGTTATCAAGGGATTTCACCTCGAACTTCTCTCACAGAGAAGAACTCGCTATCAAGGGATTTCACCTCGAACTTCTGTCACAGAGAAGAACTCGCTATCAAGGGATTTCACCTCGAACTTCTCTCACAAAGAAGAACTCTTTATCAAGGGATTTCACCTCGAACTTCTCTCACAGAGAAGAACTCATTATCAAGGGATTTCACCTCGAACTTCTCTCATAGAGAAGAACTCTTTATCAAGGGATTTCACCTTGAACTTCTCTCACAGAGAAGAACTCGTTATCAAGGGATTTCACCTCAAACTTCTCTCACAGAGAAGAACTCATTATCAAGGGCTTGCACCTCAAATCCCTCTCACAGAGAGAAATGCATTAACAAGGGCTTACACCTCAAATCTCTCTCACAGAGAGAAATGCATTAAAGTACATCTCAAGAAGTCACTGATACTGATACTCCCTCTTAGCAAGGGCTTCATTCTCCACAACTCCAAGCTTGTCTTGAAAATGCACAAACTTTATTTTGGCAAGAGGCTTGGTGAGAATGTCTGCCATCTGCTCATCAGTGCTGATGTACTACCATATCTCTGATATAGTGGAATTTGATCTCCACATGTTTAGTTCTGTCATGAAACACTAGATTGACAGAAAGCTTCACATAGCTTAGATTATCATAATGAATGACAGTCGGCTCCAACAATTGTCCAAACAATCTTTTGAGAAGCTTCCGAAGCCACACTGCTTCTCGAGCTACCACACAAGTTGCAATATACTCAGTCTCTGCTGAGCTTAGTGCCACTAAAGACTACTTCTTGCTACACCAGGATATCATAGTGGACCCCAAACTGAAGCAACATTCAAAGGTGCTCTTCTAAGCAGCAACACACTCAGCCCAATCAGAATCAGTATATCCAAGCAACTTCAAGTCCACAGTAGGAGAATATCTCAAGCCATAACCAACTGTGCCATGCAAGTATCTTAGGATATGCTTCGCTGCAACTAGATGTACTTGTCTTGGTTCACATATGAACTGACTAAGTGCACTCATTGCATAGCAAATATCCGGTCTAGTATTGACTAAATGCATCAACAATCCAATCAACTTCTTGTACATGATGGGATCCACCAGATCTGAACTAGCAACAACCTCCTTAAGCTTATGTAAGTTGGTCTCCTTAGGCGTAGACATGGATTTGCAATCCATCATAACAAATCTCTTTAGAATATCAATGGTATACTTCCCTTGACTTAGAATGATCTCATCAAGCTTTTGCCATACTTCTAAACCAAGGAAGTAGTGCATGTAACCAAGATCCTTCATTTCCAATTCAGAAGCTAACTCCTTACATTTGATAATTTGAGTTGATCTTCTCCAGTAAGAAATAAATCACCATAAGGAACCAAGATCAACTAGATTACCATCTTCTTCAGGTTTAGTAGGCTTCCTCTGACTCTTTTAGTACTTGCATCAACCTTCTGACCTCTTTGTCCAAGATTGCTTGCAATGCTTGCCTTAGAGAAAATTTTCCAGAGCAAATCTCTGATATTGTAGAGAGTTCAGGATTGTCCTCCTCGACCCCAACCTAGATCACTCTATTCTGAATAGGTTTGTAGAGCTATCAATCAAATCCAAATAGATTATCTTGTGCAATTCTATTCTCAGCATCCGAAGAGGTCTTCCAAGGACATTTATCATCAGCCTTACAATGCTGCAACCTTCACTTCTTCTCAGTGAGTCACAGAACTCCCTCTTGACCCTTACCTCAGAGATTGCAATGAAGACTTCTGAAAGTGAACTCCCTCTAGCCACCAACTTAGTCCCATCGGCATGACTTCCTCACAAGATGCCTGAAGCTCTTCCTCCTAGTACAATCTCTCATTACTTTCATGCTCCTCGATCTATCCTGGGAGCATTTTAGAGAGAGATTACTAACAGTTTGTAACTATCCAAAGAAATATCAAGACTAGAATCATACAAGGTTTACTATCTCAAGTTATAGCATGAATACATAAGAATTTATGAACAATATTAAAACATGAATAATGAAATCAACCTATAAGTGAAATATGTAGCAAATATCAAAAGATAAAAAATGAAGGGATAAAGAAACTTATCTTTATTGAAATCTGATATATAACTCTTTCTTCCATGTTTTACTCCTTTCGAGAGTGCTAAACTCAGCACAACAAAAGACAATCTGCAAAACTACAGATTTCTTAAATGCATTTAGCATGTAGAACCAACCCTCTCAAAGAGTCAAGGCTCTATCACAATTCATGCATTAGAGAATGATATCGATGTGACCAACTAATCACCATCAACATTTCAGATGTCTAGCCTAGATAAGAGTGATTTCAAGGGCACAAACAACAAGGAGAAATACTTATCTCTTTATTGAGTTGTTGGTACACCAATGAGCTAGGCTTGTGGCTGTTCTCGTCAACACACCAATTAGACACGTTGATGACAGAGGTCACAACTTCATAAACTCCCACAACCTTTTATGAGTATGCCAAATATTAATGTCCAAGTATTCGAATATGAAATTAGCCTCCTAAGAGTTGACTGTGCCTCCTATTCAATATCAATGCCAATGAACTTACAAACTCCATCTCCTCTGTACGAGTCGAGATAACCAAAATAAGGAGAAGCCATGAAGAAAGCAGGTCCATCGCCACCATGATCAATAGACTTATTGTCACTAGTGTGAATACATTTAATTTGGAATTTAAAATGAGTGGTGAAGTTAGCGAAAGAGGTAATGGTGTCATCGTCGTTGTTGAATGAACTTTAGTGTTGATCGTACCCTTCCATACATCATACACTACAATTCTAGGGTTACAAAGACCCGTCACTGCCTTACACTATCTCACAGTCATAGATCAGCCTCTATGACAAAAAACGGATTACTCCCAGCTCCATGAACTTCAGTAATAAATGCTCATACCAATGGTGACTGAATATTGAATAACAAATGTAATGGTATGAATCGGTACTCAGGAAAACATGAATTGTTGCCTTCAATGATGGATCTATTCCCTCTTTTGCAACCCCATTTTTTTTTACATTTCTACTAGCTGTGTTAAAGCATTCAGATGTATGTCGACATCCAACATAGCGCCGTTCTAACCACATCTTTTTCTCTCTTGAACTCTTTGTCCTTTTCCTCTTTCCCATCATTTTGAACCCCAAACTTCAAAAACAATATGACTTAGAGAGGAGAGAAAAAATACCTTTACCTGGTTCTATTATTCAGCCCTGACGAAATCTTATTTGTGAGTGTCGAGCCTAAAACTGGTAATGCCGCATGGCTCCTTGCTCTTACCAGAAATCATAACTATTTCCGCTCGCATGCTCCTCTGTCTCACCTACACTGAAAATCCTAATGGACACCTTCGTGAACCCTGCATCGTCAGCAACCCTCCCCACTACGACATCTGTTAGTTTTAAGCACCTTCTATTTTGATCTGAGTGACTTGTCCATGATTTTCCAACAATCCAGGCAACTTCCTTTTTGTATTAGGAGGCTTCAAAATGAAATTCAAATCCTCAAACTTTGACGTTCTCTCCCTGGATCTCACTGCTCTTTAACCATTTTCTCCAAGGATGGAAGAGCCCTCTAGTGCAAATGTGCAAGCCTTCTATGCCATAGTTCACTGGGACTGGAAGAGTCATGTAGGAGGGCTTGAATTGGATGAATGGAAACTCTCATGCCGATTCCCAATCACATGTGCAGTCTTGATGCTAGAGTGCTTTGCCCATGCAAGAACTTTTCCTTCAGAGAAAGCTACTTGATAACCTTTGTCCTCCAAGGTTGAAATAGGTACAAGGTTCCTCTTGATCCCGGCACGAATAAGACAACACTTAGATGGAGAGGAATGAAGGAGAACTTTGCTGCTTTAAAGAATACTGATCACAATCTTCTTAAACCCGCTCTGATACCATATTGATTTTATAATCAGAATTAAAGCAATTAGAAAATGCAACACAATGAACAATGAACACAACAAGATACCTTGGGAAAACCCTCCAACTTGAGGGGAAAAACCCAGCAACAATATATCTCTTATATATTGAATGATAAGAACAACAATCTACTTTACGATGGCCAAATCCAAGGCCTACAGGTGTGGCTTCACTTCTTGAAGCACAATGAATAAGTTCACACTTGATAAATCTGATTTGCTCTTGAAATAACTTGATCTGCACTTTAGAAGTCTGCTCTGCCTTGTGAATTATGCTTTTGATTTAATATATTCCGAATGTGTTTGGAACAATGAGGAATTATTATATATACAAGTGAGAGTGAAGAGACACATCTCTTCAATCTCCCTATCAGCCTCCACCAAAAGTTATGTCTCGAAAATAATTCAAGAAGCTAGCTGGAAGTGAGAGACCGATGCTGAACCGCAAACATCAACACTTTTCACCTTCAAAACAGATAGTATTGTCTTTATGTAAACTTGCTATATCATTAAATAGAATATAATATAACTTAGTCTTAGTACTCTAATAATCTAATTTTTCTTGTATATATTACTATTCGTTCAACAAAGAAAATAACTGTTAGTTATTCTATCATGGCTGTTCTATTTCTTTTACAGCAATTTTTTCGAAAGATTCTAAATCCTAACTAGTAAGTATTGTAACATAAATATGGATTTACTATCATCTTTGATTATTATGCTAATGTTATCTGCAGCATAATTATCATGGGAGTTGTTATAATGTATTAATATTAATAACTGTACTATTATAACTACAAGAGTTACGTTAAACAATCAACAGTGGTGATTCAATTATTGTAGGATGCCGAAATATCTGTATACAATGAAACACCACTAATAATGGTATACATATCTGGACGTTAAATTTACATCTATTAGAATAACTCATGAAATTTGATAATAGTTGGTTAACTATCACTTTTCTCTTAAATCAAAACAATTCAAACTTTATTTTGAAAATGGAGACAAGATTTCTAACAGAGAAATCTCTCATTAAGTATTAAAAATTTGAATTATCTTACTTAGCGTCTCATTCCTGATAAAACTACAGGCATCAACCCTAACAACAGAACTCTACAGTTTTTTAATCCTTTACATAAAGAAAACTCTCCTTCCTTAAGACTCTACGGCTCAAAATACATGTATATATTTTATTTTATTTTTCCTTATACACTTTATAGATAACATCACTATGACACTGGTAGTTGCGCAGCCTAATATTCTCATACCTGTTAGAATAATCTGGTAATTTCTACCAGTTGTAGGTTTTAAGTTTTTGTCGGCTATGTTCAAGAAGTTTCTAGAAGTTTATTTTAAGATGGCTATTGTCGGCGATTATAGAATTTTCAATATGTCAGCTATATCATTCTAGAATACTCTTCTATCAATCAAATCGCTCCATATAAATGAGGTTATGTAATCCGTTTTTATCAAGCAATGAAAGTGATTCAGTGCAGCAGCACAGTTTGGTATAATTTTTGTTTTATTCCTTTATGTCTCTGCCCTCCTATAGGTGGTATCAGAGCTAGGGTAATTCCCGTTTGCACGCAGCAAGTCAGAAAAAGAAGCCAAAACTGGAGATGTTTGACTTGAAAGAAGAAGATCAAAGGAGCTGCCAGAATTGTCCAAGGTTGAGCTCGTGGGTCTGAAAGTGTCTAAAAACATCTAATTGCTATTGAAGCTTTCATAGTTCAGCAAGATCATTGTCTTAAAAAGCTGCAATCACTATGTTTGAAACCGCCATTGAAATTGTAGCCACATAAATTGCAAATCTGGAGGCCGAAGCTTGAGAACTAAATCTAAGACTTAGGGTTTGTCAAATTTGTGGATCGCAGGAGAAGTTTTATACAAAAGACAAAAGAAGATCACTGTCAAGGAGGTAAAAAGCGCAGGTCTGGAGCCGTAACTTGATAACTAGCAGATCCATCGTTAGTACAATCAACCGTGCAGGCTCAGATGTGACGACAACCAAGTCTCTTAAGGAAGGATAAAGGAATTACTGAAAGGTTTTATGCCGCAGCAGCAGGAAGGGTTTACAGATATTATTCGAAGACATGGCATCAGGTATTCTGCAACCTATAATTCCAATATTTTCTGGTAAAAATTATGATAATTGGTCATACACAATGAAATTGGTACTTTCTTCACAAGAGTTATTAGAAATAGTTGAAAAATGTTATACTGAACCACCAGATGAGTCTACATTGAGTCCAGATGATAAGAAAAAGCTTGATGAAAATAGGCAAAAGACTAAAAGGGCTTTGCAGATCATTGCACAAGGATTGGATGATCTAATTCTTGGAAGGATTAAGCCAGCCACTACAGCCAAGAAAGCATGGGACATTCTAGAAATGACTTATCAAGGTACAAGTAAGGTAAAACTTGCCAAATTACAAATACTTAGGAAAGAATTTGAAAATCTGCAAATGAAAGATTATGATTCAGTAGATCAATTTTCAACTCGTGTCATGATTTGGTTAATCCAATAAGGATGAATGGTGATGATAAATTTGATACTATTGTGGTGACGATTGAGGAGACTAAAGATTTGTCAAAATATTCAATAGATGAGTTGTTTGGTGCCTTAAAAAATTATGAGTACATGTTGAACAAGAATAATAATACCTCATTGGAGAATGCATTCAAAGCACAAATGACATTTGGCAGAGGTAGAGGAAGAGGAAATTCAGGATTCAGAGGAAGAGGAAGAGGAAGAAGTAATTACCAAAGAGAAGAAAGGAGTCCAAATCCAGGAGGCAGGAAAAATCAAAGTTTCAATTCAAGGGGACGCAATAGCAATCAGACATCACAAAGGTATGACAATTCAAATGTTCAATGTTATTATTGCAAGAAGTATGGTCACTTGGCAAATGAATGTCGAAAGAAACAAGTAGATATGGGAAAACAAAATGCAATTTTTTCTTAAAGTAGTTCTGAAACATTGTTTATTACATGCCATGTAGCTCAAGAAAGTTCAAGCAACATTTGGTTTCTCGATAGTGGTTGCAGTAATCACATGACAGGAAATAAAGATTTATTTGAAAGTCTGGATACTTTAGTGAAATTAGAGATTAAATTGGGCAATGATAACATAGTTGAAGTCGTGGGCAAAGGTGTAATTAATGTGATAACAAAGCTTGGTAAGAAGACCATTCCTGATGTTTATTTTGTACCTAGTTTGAAGCATAATCTCATAAGTGTGGGACAACTTACTCAAAAGGGTTATAAAGTTGTTTTTAAAAATAATGTGTGCACTATACTTGATATTCCTCCTAGTAATTTGGTGATTGCAAGAGTTGAAATGACAAATAACAGGATGTTCCCACTTCACGTGAAAAATGAAAAGATGGAGGAGATTGAAGCAAGTTTCAAGGCATCAAGCCAAGATCAAGCATGGGTATGGAATTTGAGGTATGGACATCTAAATTTCAAAGGTTTGTGTTTATTGAAAAGAAAGAAGATGGTAAGAGGTTTACCCCCTATTGAAACACCATTAAGTTTATGTGACAGTTGTATTTTGGCTAAGCAACATAGAAAACATTTTCCAAAAGGATTGGCATATAGAGCGTGGGCACCTTTAGAAATTGTGCATATAAATTTATGTGGTCTAATGCAAACACCATCATTAGGGGAGAGCATTTATTTTTTAACATTCATTGATGATTATAGTAGAAAAACATGGGTTTATTTTCTGAAATATAAATCTGAGGTATTTGGAAAGTTCAAAGAGTTCAAAGCATTGGTTGAGAAACAAAGTGGCCTATCCATCAAGGTATTGAGATCAGATAGAGGAGGAGAACACAAGTCAAATGAGTTTTGGATTATTGCAGGTATCATGGAATAAAGAAACAATTTACTACAAGTTACACACCACAGCAGAATGGTGTTGCTGAAACAAAGAATCGAATAATAATGGAAATGGCAAGGAGCATGTTAAAAGGCAAGAGTCTACCTAATGAGTATTGGGCTGAAGCTGTAGCTTGTGTAGTTTATATATTGAACAGGTCTCCAACAAAGAGTGTAAGGGACAAGATTCAACAACAAGCATGGAGTGGTAAGCATCATAGTGTTTCTCATTTTAGAATATTTGGTTGTATTGCATTTGCACATGTCCCTAAGGAAACAAGAAGTAAGTTGGATGATAAGAGTGAAAAATCCATCTTTATTGGTTATGATGAACAATCTAAGGCTTATAAGTTGTTTAATCCTATAACCAAAAAAGTCATTGTAAGTAGAGATGTTGTATTCAAAGAGGAAGAATCTTGGGATGGAAATATAGACAAGACAATTACAGATACAATAGCAATACCATATGAAGAACAAGAACAAAAAGGTCAAAGAGAACAAGGAGAACAAGGAGAACAATCAACTGAGCAAGGAGGAACACCATCAAGAAGTCCACAAGGAGAAAACTCACAAAGGCAAGTTGAGCAAAGAGATCCATCAAGTCCATGTTAGCATTGGTTACTACATTGTTCAGTTAGTTTAGTTCGTTGTAAGTTAACGTTGGTTACTACATTGATCAGGCCGTTCAGTTCGTTGTAACTATAACTCATTATAACTGTCAACCAACTCCAACTCTCTCAGTATATATACATCGATGTATCTGCACTTTTAAACATTGAATGAATAATGAAACATTTTACTCTCTCTCATTTGGTATAAGAGCATCGATGGTTATTTTCCTATGAATAGCTTTCAGAGTTAATGCATAAGGTTGCAACGAACTTGCTCCACTGCTCCCGTAGGCCTAGTCCATTGCCAAGGCATTTCAATCTACCATGAATATTTCTATGGAGACAATGTATAATCTGGTGGACGCAGGACAACATAGAGTCTAGTGGACGCATGTAGTAGGATAGAAGGCGATGGAGTTTTCTTGAGGTGTGCAAGAAACAGTCTTGGAAGGAAGCATCGAGTTTCGAGGCCTTTGCAGGGAGATTGAAGTCATTCTCATTGTTGTTGTGCTCTCTGCTATAGCGGTTGTTGCCTGGATTGAAGTTTCTCTATCCAAGCCATTTGTAGCACTCTCCATAAGGCATTTGAATGAGGAAGACATAGTCTGCAAAACCCGGTAATCAAAGAAAAGTGGATGTCCATTATCATCTCAAATTGGTATGTATTGAAGTGTGTATTTAAGTCTAAGTAAGAAGTCAATCTTTTGGAGTATTATCTAAATAGAGATTCCATTAGACAAGTATTCTGGTTTCAATTTTCATACTTGGAGAATGAAAATTCAAATGCAACTAATGAATAAAAATTTATGGGCAATAGTAAGTGGAAAGGAAAAAGCACCTACAGATGCAAATAAGTTATTAGATTGGAAGTAGTAGAGATGATAAAGCCAAGGCTATAATTGGTCTTGCTCTTTCTGACACCGAATTGTACCATATTGATTTGGATATATCATCAGCCAAAATTTGGGATAATCTGAATAAATTATTCAGAGCAAAAGCTGTTAATGCAAAGTTTTCTCTAAAACTTCAATTATTTCAGTTTAAGATGGAAGATGGAATCACAATGTCAAATCATATAAGTAACTTGCAGTCTCTCGTTAGATAGCTAGCAGAGGTTAAGGTTACAGTAGATGATGATGATGCTAGGGCCATCCTATTAAATAGTTTGCCTTCAAAATACAATAATGTTGTTTTTACACTTAGTCAAATACCTTCACAAACTCTAGAAGGTATGATTTCTGCTCTTCTATCAAAAGAGAAGAGAACAACAGAAGATTCAGAAGATGATCCTCAAGAGAAAGTATTATTTTCAAGAAGCAATTACAAGAGATCAGAGAGAATCAAATGCTTTTATTGTAAGAAAAATGGTCACATAGCTTGGGATTGTAGAACTCGAGCTAGTGATGTTCTTAAAGGAAAGCTTAAAAATGAAGGAAATCTTGCTTGCATTGAAGATGATAAGGATCCACCAAATATTGAGGATGAGGATCCACCAGATGGTGCTATTAATTTCTGTGGATATGCTCTTTAAGCAGGGTCAAATCGGAGGTTGGCGGCATTGGAGGATGGAGGATTTTCCATCATCTCAAGTTAGCTTCTCGCTTTGAGATGATGCTTTGTATGAGAAGCATTTTTGGTTTTGGTTGTTTTGTTTTTCTTTGTTGATGCTGACTGAGCTAACAGATTTGAAGAATGTATGTTTTGTGAAGATTTTGTTTTGGAGACAGGTTTGGGGTTTGGTGTTGAGCTCAATATGGATTGTTGTCCAGCGAGCTTCAAAGAGTATATGATCTTGAATTATACCCTTTCGCGGTCACTAGACAACATGGTAAAGATTTGTCGTATCTCTTAGGGTCCATTGTCGAATAATTCAAGACTCTGTGATTTGAGAGTTTGGGACTAAAGAGCTCAAGAACATAGCTTGAAGCTATGCCTTTCCGAGGGTAGATGAGACAGCATGATGGAGCCTCGCTTGGTTCAGGATTTGTTCTTTGGGAAAAGATCTTCTATAAAATATGTATTCATATTATGTAATCAGCTTTGTTGAGTATTTTAGCATTCAAGGGGGGTCCCTTGGTACTATTACAGGAACAATGTAATAAGGGGGCAATGTTAGTGTTGGTTACTACATTGTTCAGTCAGTTCAGTTCATTGTAAGTTAGCATTGGTTACTACATTGATCAGGCGGTTCAGTTCGTTGTAACTGTAACTCATTATAACTGTCAACCAACTCCAACTCTCTTAGTATATATACATGGATGTATCTGCACTTTTAAACATCAAATGAATAATGAAACATTTTACTCTTTCTTAGTCCACAAGTAAGTAATGACTCAAATTCTACACTTGTATCATTAAGACCAAGGCTTAAAAGCAAAAAAACAAGAAGTTTGCAAGAAATTTATGATCAAGGAGATAGGATAGATTTGCAATCAAACTTTGCTTTATTTGCTCCAGATCCTATATATTTTGAAGAGGCAATTAAGGAAGAACATTGGATTAATGCAATGAATGATGAAATGGAATCTATTGAGAAAAATGATACATGGGATCTAGTTGATTTGCCTAAGGAGAAAGAGTGCATAGGTGTGAAATGGGTTTATAAAAATAAGTATAAGGCAAATGGAGAAGTTAACAGATATAAGGCAAGGTTAGTAGCTAAGGGATATGCACAAGGATATGGAATAGATTACAATGAAACATTTGCTCCTGTAGCAAGACTTGATACTATTAGAATGGTACTAGCTATTGCAACTCAAAATAATTGGAAGGTTTACCAAATGGATGTTAAATCAACTTTCTTGAATGGTTATCTAGAAGAAGAAGTTTATGTGCAGCAGCCACTAGGATTTGAAGTAAAAGGAAATGAACACAAGATTTATAGGTTGAAGAAGGCACTTTATGGATTAAAGCAAGCACCAAGAGCATGGTACAATAGGATAGATTCATATATGATAAAGAATGGATTTAGTAGAAGTACTAGTGAGCCTACTCTATACACCAAAGTCAATGAGCAAGGTCAGATTTTAATTGTTTGCTTGTATGTTGATGATTTGATCTTTACAGGAAATCTTTCTATAGACATGTTTAAATCTGCAATGACAAAAGAATTTGAGATGACAGATTTGGGATTGATGAAATATTTTCTTGTTATTGAAGTCATACAAAATGATATTGGGATGTTCATTTGTCAAAGTAAATATGGAAAAGATGTATTGAGAAGGTTTAGAATGTTAAATTGCAATCTGGTTTCTACTCCTGTAGCAACAGGCACAAAATTAAGTAGAGAAGATAATGAGATGGATTTTGACTCAACTATATTCATAAAATTGGTAGGTAGTTTGATGTATCTTACAACAACTAGACTGGATATAATGTATAGAGTCAGTTTGATTTCTAGATTCATGGATTCACCTAAGAATTCACATAAGCAAGCTGGGAAGAGAATACTAAGGTACATTGTAGGAAATATCAATTATGGCATATTGTATTCTACTTTAGATGATTTTCAGTTGATTGGATATACAGATAGTGATTTTGCAGGGAAAATGATGATAGAAAGAGTACATCTGGATATGCATTTCATCTTGGAATAGGTGTTGTAGCATGGACATCAAAGAAACAACCTATAGTGACAATTTCTTCAGCAGAAGCAGAGTATGTTGCAGGTACATCAGTAGCATGTCAAGCTGTATGGATGCGAAGAGTCTTGAAGGATCTATTGCATGAGCAAGAGGAATCTACTAAAATCTATTGTGACAAAAAATCCACCATTGCACTTTCAAAGAATAATGTTTTTCACAAGAGGACCAAACACATTGATACTAGATATCACTTCATTCAGGAGCTGGTAAATAATGGAGAAATCAATCTACAATATTGCAAAACAATTTGAGTATTTGAGAGAAAATTTGAGTATTGTAAATATTGATATAATTAATGGTAGAAATTAGGGGGAGTGTTAGAATAATCTGGTAATTTCTACCCGCTGTAGGTTTTAAGTTTTTGTCGGCTATGTTGAAGAAGTTTCTAGAAGTTTATTTTAAGATGGCTATTGTCGGTGATTCTAGAATTTTCAATATGTCAACTATATCATTCTAGAATACTCTTGTATTAATCAAATCCCTCTATATAAATGAGGTTATGTAATCCATTTTTATCAAGCAATGAAAGTGATTCTGTGCTGCAGTTTGGTATAATTTTTGTTTTATTCCTTTATGTCTCTACCCTCCTACAATACCTATAATATGATACAAACTTAAATTCTATTCTTCTTAATTAAGATGACTTTTAGAAAGAAAATACAATTTGGATTACATCCCTACATATGCTCTTCTCAGACTAGTACAAAATTATAAACAAAAGGCTAATATCTTTATATAATGATAACAAAATAAATATCTGTAACAAAATATCATACATGATATTTTAACAATAATTTGAAGTATAAATCAACCCTTCATTTGAAAGGAATAAATATAGGAAGAAAAATTACTTGAGTTTTAGATTCAAACTATTTCAAAATTCCTTAGATCTGTTTACAGAGAAAGCTCCAATTTTTTTTACACTTATCTTCATAGCACAAGCAACAAAATCTGTTTTAATCTCCCAATTCTTATTCCCAGAAATATTCTTTTGATCTAAAATCACATAGTTAAGCAAAACAATCCAAACATTTCTCTTTCATCCTGCAAACACAATAACAAACAAAAATATTTTTTTCTCTTTTCCACCCATCCTTAGGATTCATTTAAATGAATCCACTCTTGAGCATCAAATTATATTTTTATTCTTTTAAAGCAAAATCAGTTAAATAAAAAATAATAAAAGTTCATAAATTAAAATATCAAATCATTTGCAATTCTTTTCTCAATCAATTACAAAATAAACATCATAAATTCAAATTAAAACTGCCCAATCAAACTCCCAACTAAATTCGAAATCAAACTCCCAATCCAACTCCAAGTACTCCCACAAAATACTCTTCAACAAATTTCATTTTGACACAACCCCTTTCCTCCTCCTCCCATACTCCCACTTTAAACATTCACAATAAAATCAATATTCAATTTATTCAAAAAAATTTCACACGATCATTTCATTTTCAGATTTGTCATCCAATAATAGATTCACATTCAAATATATCCCTTAGCATTCAAAAAGATATAACAGATTTTCATTACATACCTTGATCACACATACAAAAATTAACCCTTCAGAGTCGTCTTGCCATGATTTCTATCACCAACATACAGTAGCACTATTCCCTTCTAAATTACCTTTTTGCTATTCTAAAAAATTTTCAAACTCGCGAGAACACAATAACAAAATATTTTGTTCCCATCAACTATAGCTTTTTCTTCCTTTTATAAAAACTTTCCTCCCAAAAGACTCTTCAAATTATTATTTTTATACAAATGAATGAATCAATCAAGAACCTTTAACATATTCCATTTCCAAAAGAAATAATAAAACAATTAATCCAATAATAAAACAAATAATCATCCATTTATTCTCAAACATATTATTATATAATAATGTTCCTTTTTCACCTCATATTCATTATTTAACAAAACTTATTGTTTTCTTTCTTACAATAATTAAATATTCACTATATGCAAATAACATTCAATTCTCTAAATATAATAACAATAATAATATAATATTCATAATTCAAAACTAACACACACACACAAATATTAAATCAATATGTAACAAGGAATATTATCAACTAGCCCTATACTAATCACTTGTCTCTTACTATTATTATCTTTTGAATTTTAAGGTACCATGAATTTACAAGATTTTTTGGGGGGAAGATAACATTCCATGTTACATATTTTCTTAATTTTACCTAAAAGAAAATATTTATAATAAATAAATAAAAGAGAGGTATTATTTAACAATAATGTGGTAACATACTTTATAAATTATTTGAAAATTCAAATTGTAAAGCAATGTCATAATATATTTCATAAATTCTTTAAAGATTCAAAATGTATATATTTTTTATTAAAGAGTAAAATAGGTTTTAAAAAGACCTAAAACCTCAATTATTTGGAAAAAATTGTCAAAGGTACAAAGAGAATTTATTAGTTAAACATATGACCTAGAACCTTATGTGTATTCTTAATTATTTGACTTCAATTTTGTTAAAAAGGGTATAATTCTATCATTTCTTTGTCGGATATTTCGGAAATTGGGTAATCCCACATAATCCTGCTGGATCTTGCACATTTCTTAGCATCCTAATGTACCCTTGCTCACCCCATGTAGGTCCCCATGAATTTCTCACAATCCAATAGTCTAAACCACCTTCTGACCCATAACCAACTATTGTCACGGCATGGTCCACTTCTATTCCACATGTACCACTGAATATACCCTGTTATACAAGGCATGGCAGAGATCTATCAAAACATCAACTCAAAATTGGATAGATTATACAAAACAATTATCTTATATACCAGTGAGTAGTGAATATACCCTGTTATACAAGGCATGGTAGAAATCTATCAAAATATCAACTAAAAATTGGATAGATTATACAAAAAAAAAAAAAAAAAAAGTTGGCTTAAATTGTAGCAAAATTACCGATATGTAGGCACTAAAATCCTTGGAAGCTTGGATGTCCACACTAATTGGTTGATGTGCTACAGCCTTCATCATTGAATTCTGATCGCTTGGTACATTTTCATAACCATCAATCTTTACTACAGGTTTCTTTTGCTGCAACAATATATTGATAGTTAATATATTTTTATGTCTCATTCGTAGGTATTTCAAAAACTCAAATATATATATTGGAAAATGAACTAAAAATAAATTGATCTAATACCAAATAACATACCGTTTGGTTGCAGGTGCCATCGGCAGCCTTATACGGATAATCAGCCTCACTCGAAATGCCACCATTGTTTATCATATATATAAATGCCTGCCCGGGATCTCCTCCATTACAACCGTTGTTCGATGATCTATCACAATCCAGCAATTCTTGCTCTGACAAAGATATTAATTTTCCAGTTGCAATAAAGTTAATTGCCTCAACCGATGCAGTTGCAGAGAAAGACCAACAGCCTCCTGTAAAGAAAATTATATAAAAAGTAAAATTTATGAATAATTATAAAATCAAATCAAATACCTCCAATCTCTGCTGATTTTTTTGACAGATATATATAAATGTCCTTTTGCTTCTATAAGTTTGTCTTGTACCAAAACCTACAGTGTTAGTGAACTTTCGAAGCAGGCACTTTCACCTAGATCTAGAATGAGGTTTAGCCCACGAGATCAATTCCACAGGTGTGACAGTTAATCCAACAATTTCAGAACAGATAACTGTTCTATATTTAACAATACATGTCACCCGATTTGGACTGATGGATTCGACTTGTTCATGTGATCTGTTCGACCTAATTGATTGCTTTTATTTTTAGGTCTGATCGATTGATCTGCTTCAGTTGCTGAGATTTTGACTGCTGGTACGTTGCTCTTTAAGCTTTACCATTAACATCTATATACCATACGACGAGATGAAAAACTGAATAGATTCAAGGTAAGAAAAATAAGGACTTACCGCAAGATAGCTGGCTTTTAACAGGTGTTAGGGCTCCTTTTTTCCTCCAGTCTACAACCCGAGGTAAACTGTCCTCTAATTTGTATTGATAACGAAGGTTGGTTTTTTTTGGACCGGTTGTCAACCTTCCCAGATACCTGCTCTTGAATTCTTCGTCGCTCAGATCTGAGAACTGGTTGAGGCCCAACGTATAAGTTAGATTTTGTTGGTTGCGCTCATGGATATAACGCAAATTCTGCTTGAAAATCTCTAGTCTGATTTGCTTCTCAAGGTTGTCCGTGTATGCCTTGCCATGCTTGCCCATCCAGTGTTCGAACCTCCCCAAAAGTCTTTTTTCAGAGGACAAATCAATTGGTTCGTATCCTAACTCTGTAAATTCATCAACAGATGATAACACAAATCTTACAAAGCAGGATAGAAGAAGAAGGCCAAATAGTGAGAATAGGAAATTTCCCATTTCAACTGATGTTTAGGATTCAGCCAACTGTATTGTACCAGTCACATGCAAAACTATGTTTTTATAGCCAGATTGCTTCTCCTGGATATCAAAAAAATCCTGTTCTGTCGGGATAATGAGACTATATTCAATCACTTGAACCAATATCTGGATTATTTATCTCTCTATTAATGCTTTTTGGCTATATAGAGACCTTTCCATCCCGAATCCGTTGGAAAGAACATTGCATACCACCAGTTTTAGTTCATAGATTTTTTTAGTTGACGTTGGTAAAATACCATTCCTGTCATTTTTTTTTTAATCTAACACCATTCAAATTTATGTCTCTTTCAATCTATTTATATTTTAAAAAAATATATCTAAAGTATGGCCAAGGCATAGTTTGTTTGATTTTCATTTTTTTTGCTTTTTCATGTTTATAATTTATTTTATTGGTTTTTATTTTTTTTAATTTTATTCTTGGTTTTTATTTTTTATTTTTTCCAATTTCTAATTTAATTTTCTCTGGGTTTTTAATTTCTATTTTGTTTTTTTTGTTTTTTTTTCTAATTTCTTTTTTTTTTTTTAATTTTTAATTTTTTGCTATATACTTACACGGAAAAATGAGTGCTCTTTGCTCTTATCTCCACCTAGTTGCGATTATAGAACATCTCTTGATGTAAAAAATTGTGTACACGTTAGCAACCACAAAATTTATAGAAAATAAAAATAAAAAATAAAAACCAAAAAATAGGAAAAAAATTAAAAATAAAAAGATGGAGAAAAAACAAAAACTATTGAATTTTTTTTTTAAAAAAAAAAGAGAGAAAATGAAAAAGGTTGAAGGTAAAAAAGTGGAGAAAATCACAAAGCTATAGAAAACACAAAAAAATACGGAGTCTTGGCATACTTTAGATATATTTTTAGTATATTTATATTTTAAAAAATATATCTAAAGTATGCCGAGAAATATTTTCTTGACTCCATGTTTTTTTGTGTTTTCTATAGCTTTTGTGATTTTCTCCACTTTTTTTCCTCCAACCTTTTCTATTTTCATTTTTATTTTTATTTTTCAATTGTTTTTTATTTGTTCAATTTCTTTCTTTTTGGTGATTTTCTCCATTTTTTTTCATTGAAAGTTTCCAATTTCTTTTTTCTTTTTTATATTTTATTTTCTTCAAATTCTTTTTTTGGTTTTTATTTTTTATTTTTTTCTATTTTTTGTTTTTAATTTTTATTTATTTTTTCTATAAATTTGGAGCAGAAAAAATGAGTGCTCTCATCCCCACCCCTATGTGACTGTAAATGCCTCTTAGCATAACTAGTATATTTATATTTAAAAAAATATATCTAAATATGCCAAGAGATATCTTGTGAAGTTTTGTCCATGCTTTTTGTTTTCCTTAACTTTTCTAATTTTTTTTATTTTTCCACTTTTTAAAAAATTTTCCATTGGTTTCATAATTTTTTTAATTTTCTCCACTTTTTTTGCAATTTCTTTTTTGGTTTTTATTTTTTATTTTTTATTTTTTATTTTTTATTTTTTATTTTTATTTTTTTCTAATTTTTTTTTGGGTTTTTATTTTTTATTTTTTTTGCTATATATTTAGACAAAAAAAATGAGTGCTCTCATCTCCACCCGGATATGACTGTAGAATGCCTCTCGGCATAATTAATATTTTCATGTCTTTCCCCATCACTAAAAAATTAATTTCTTTTGCTATAAGTTCAAAAATTAAATATTTTGACAAACTATAGTTCATATGCACTCCCAAAATATCAAATAAATATCCCTATCTATTTAATTATCTATTTTGTGAACTTTTGATTAGTTTTAGTAATCATCATTATTTTCCTCTTAATCATGGGCACATGGGTTAATTAAAATTAACTCTCAATTACATCTCCCCATGTTTCGATAAGTCTACTTGTCATTCAATGGACATGCATGTACATGATAAGTATTTTTGAATCATGGGAAAATCTTCCAAAAAGTGTACATTTGTCCCATTTCCTTTTCTTCCACTCAAGTGTCATTATTCATGCAATTTTAAATTCCATGTGACACTATTTATCCACTATTCATCCAATTTTAAATTCCATTTGTCCTCTCCTCCCAATTTTAAATTCCTCACAAAATTCAAACCATATCTTTTCATAAATGATGCCTTACATATCATACACCTACCTAATCCTAGCCATCAATCCATTCAACTATCCAATTTCATCCATTGATCTTCCCTTGAATCTTGGAGCATTTCTCTCATCGAATCTACTCATGACACTTGTTCAATTTTCCTTGCTTGAGGATCCTCAAGCAATTTGAACCCTTGATTCTTCAATTCAACCCTATCCCTCCATCCTCACCTCCAAAAATTAATAAATTGAGCATCTTCCTTCTATTTCCAACAAGAAATTAGAATGCAAGAAATTCTATCAATTTGAGCACTCACATAGCTAATTTTAACACATCACATAACTTAATATCTTATCATTATGACATATCAATAGGATTGCATATAGTTAGGATGCAAATATAGTTAAATTGTGTATTTTTATTTAGTTTAAACTAGAGGTTGCTTGAATTAGTGAATTGGATAGGTTAGACTAGTTTAGCTTGTCCTAGGTGATTCACTCTTTCTTGTTGATAGTTACATATCATATTGCCATTGGAAAAAAATTGATGTTTGTATTAT
This sequence comes from Cunninghamia lanceolata, assembly GCA_027924645.1. NCBI lineage: Eukaryota > Viridiplantae > Streptophyta > Pinopsida > Cupressales > Cupressaceae > Cunninghamia > Cunninghamia lanceolata. The sequence continues at coordinate 2,417,767 of BSBN01000334.1, read as the reverse complement.
ATAAATTCAATGTTAGTTTAGAAAATTAGATATAAAAGGAAAATGTCTAGGATGATATTGAAGAAATACACTAATGTTAAACTAAAATCTAGTTTCTTGAATTGAAAATAGATCCTCTTTTTATACTTGTGATTGAGATTAGAATAGTATGTCAAGTTTTCTTTGACTCTAATTCTCACCTATAGGACAATCACATGTTGTGTGGATTCAATTTGATGTATGAAGGTTATTTATTACTAGCGAAAGAGATCCTATGCACTATGGAATTCTTTATCTTATGTTTTCCAAAACGTTGCTATTTTTGGATTCCTAAGGACTGGTGATATTTTAAAATATGTTGGGAAATCAAATGGTCATGAAGGTTGTGTTCTCCTAGGTAAATTATCTTGACTTGAAAATCTTTTGGGGCCATGGAAATGAGTGAAGACAACTCTCTTCAATCATGAAAATGCTCTGAATGATGATATAAATTTAGTTTCCATTAAGTGTTGTAATTTATAGTTTTCTCTAAACTGATTCTTCTCTCTAATGCATATCAGGTTTTAATGGTTACTAGATGATAGATAAATGCACATTGGATACCTTTAAATACCACTACATAGAATAAATCATGCAAAACATGTACCAAGTCAACTCATGGAAGGAAGGAAATGGGTATGAGATGATAAAATATGAGTTTTAAAGTTTTGAATTTTGGGAGAAAACTCCATAGGGCATGGGGCTAATTCCAGTCCCCACATGATTGGCCAATAGAAAGGTTCTAATCATGGAATGAGGAATGACTTTATTGAATGAGTACAAGGGTAGGTGCAAAAATATTTAGATGTATGAAAATATATGTAGACACAAATAGGATGGGATCCAATGTATGGGAATGAGTATAAATGGAAAGGGATGATGCATTGAGGAAGGAGCCCAAGTTTGGATAAAAGTGTGCCATTTTTCATTATGTAATTATATTAATCAAGTCAATTAGAATGGATCAATAAATAAATGGGAATTATCATGGGTATACAAATTTCATCGTTAGATTTTGCCAACACTTTGAGGTGCATGTGAATCCTTTAACATAAGTACCTAATGTAAATGAGCACTAACAAATATACATGTAAAGTAAATATTTATACATAGAACAATACCAAGGTCCATAGGAAGTACTAGATCTCATCATATGTATTCATACTTTAGCAAGCATGCTCCATGGGAACCTACAAAATAGGAAAATGTATGCATTGAGTAGCTTGTCAAAGAAGGATAAAGAGAAATACAAGTTAAATTTCTTTTCAATGATCATGAGAGAGTGGAGATAGGGTACAGATAGAAGAATTATGCTTGCATAGAAATTAGTTTAGTAATATTATGCCTAGCCATATGATGATGCGGCATATTAGGTGTTCGTGTGTTTAAGATTTGTATGGACATAGTGATAAGTCTTTCTATACGCACCTATAATTTCTATAGAGTTAGGATATTCCCCCTTCAATAAGCTACATCTATAGGCTACAAGAAATTGGAGAGAGAAAATAGTACATGAAATAGAAATGTAAACTAAGTATGCAATCATAATAATAATAATGCAATCCAATGACTATAATAAATGTATTGTTTATCAACCAAGTGAAAACATCTTGAATGATAGACATGGTAACCACATGGAATGGAAATATGAATGAAAGAATAAAATTTTACCCTCAACATAGGCAAATGAAAATTGTGATGCAACCCTCAATGGCCAAGAAAACCCTTATAAATACATAAGACAATAGGATACCTGTATATGCCCCCATTGAGGCATCCACGAGCACAAACACATAATGGTTGAGCTGATGCAATATGAATGTAGTGGTAATGTAGATCAATAATAGCTTAGAGAATGTTATGGTGTCCCTAGTGTGACTAAATACATGACTATGCATGTAAACACATAGATAGATTTGGAATGAATAATGTGTAATAACCCCAATGATATGGCTCTTAGAACATGATTACGAATATGACCACAATGACATAAGATGTGGCCATGAGAGTGTATAACAAAGTAATTGCATCCACATTAGAAGGATAATTTGATGAGGCATGAAGAGTATTGGGCATAAGCATGATTAGAAGCAATGTAATATTACCCAAGTGATAAGGTAAAATGGCCCTTAGTGGTTTATAAAGTGTAAGGTGATAATAGAAAATATGAAATCATGTTCATACATAAGCATGTAAGGTAGACATGTAGATAGGATGTAATTACAAATGTGTATGTATAAATGATTCCCCCAATATCGGTAATATGCTAAGAGAAATCTAGGAACATGATAAAAATGTGTAAGGTTATGTGATGATAAGAATGATTGTATCATAATCATAAAATTTTACTCTAATAAGTGGTAAAGGTATTGTATCACAAGATGGGATGAAGAAGAATAGTGTGTTCCCCTTTTAGGCCAACCCTAATTTTAGCCTAAAATCATGTTGTTAAATAATCCATGGGGATTTCAATCTAATCATAAGGAGGGTCTAGATCGAATCCCCTTAGTTCAAATCACCCTAGGGTTTGATTAAACTACATAGGATCTGTAAGTCAAAAATCATGCACAGCCTCCACAAGGACCCCTATGATGATTCAAATCCTTGTCATGTACATGTAAGTGTGAAATAATGTCCTTTAAAGTAGAAAACCTCTTGATGGCATGCCATATTTCTTGTCTTGTGTTGTTTCCTCTTTGTCAATTTCTCTCTCTCCTCGTTTGTGATGCTTTTTGACGCTTTTTGTGACACTTGTCGACTTGCATTTTCTGAGCTTTCAACCTTTCTCCTAAGCCTTGTGAGTGTCTTGTAGGTGTGTTTTCGCCTTTCCCCTGTGTTTTTCATCCTATGCACCTCTAGAAGCCTTCTAGAGGTTCCCCATATCCATCTCCCACTTTTGGTTTTCAGTTCCGTTCAACCAATCCAAATCTCCCCCTATTATTTTCAGATCTCCCCAGGGAGATCCTACTAACAGAAGTGGAGATTTGGATTCATGCACATGACTGACCTATTTCTATAGCCAAAACCCCTCCTTTTCTTCTCTTCTTGCATCTCCTAGGGGTGACCCTACTAGAAAAAGGGGCAACCCTACCATATTCACAGCCATGGAAAAACTCAAGTTTCTCACTCATTTTTGCTTTGTTTTCACCCATTTTTCTTTCAGTTTGCATGATTTTGATGCTTAATATAGAGTTAACTATTTCATGCACCCACACATGCATAATTAGCTCTATTTGATCTCAAATTAACTCTTCAATCAATCTCATGCACTCCCTCACCTTCATTTCCTCTTTAGTGATAAGCTATAATCAATTTATCACTCCATAGTTAGTTGAGTTCACTCCCTAATCAATCCTTGTTAACTTATCAATCAAATGAGTGAACTTCTCAATCAATTCCTTCTTCTAAACCTATAAATACCCCCTCCCTCAAGCACAAAGGGAAGCAAATTCATTGTGCACATAGCTCTTGCCATTTTTTGCTCTCCAACTTAGCATTCAAATGCTCTCACAGGCTGAAGGTGCCTTTTGCTTTATTTGTTCAACCAAGAAATGTTACACTGCTTCATTCTATGCCATTGTGCTCAACCAAAGATCTCATTGAGCTCATTCAAGCTTCATCAAAGCTTTTTTTTTCTTCTTTGTGATGTTTTATTGTTAAGAGGATCTCATGCTACCACAAAAAGACTCAAGGTTTCCATTATCAAGGATTTCTAAGGGTAGTGGACTCACACAAATCTTCATTTCTCTCAGGTTCCTTCATTGTTTTGTTTAATTAATAGTAATTAGAAAACCAAATTTGCTCTTGGGAATAGTAAAACATTGTTTTTCCTTGATAATTAGATCTTGCATGTTAGATTAGTTGCTTTCAAATTTCTAGATCTAGATTATTAGAAGAAGCATTTTCCCTTTTCTTTAGATTAGATTACTTCAAAATCATCAAAAACCCAAAAAACCATAGGTTAACATTGCATTATAAAAACCATATTAATTGCATACATATTTCCCTTTCATAGATTAAAAGCACTTTTCATTTCCAAAATACTAAAAAAGCACAAAAAAATGTTTTTCATATCATTTAGCTTGCATGCATATAGAAACCCTAGAATAGACAAAATTGCAAACCCTTGATACCATCATGAGGTAACCACATTTAAATGATCCAATCAAACCCTCGATACCATCATGAGGTAAAAACAAGTCAAAACAAAGTCAAACCCTAGGTCAACTAAACCCTAGGTAAAAATCCTAAATTTAGTTAAGGTTAGTAATCACACAACTACCTCTATCATGGCTCACGAATGTGCCTAGGATTGAGAGTAGAGTGGGTGAGGGCTATATGTGACGAGAACGAAGAGATCCATCCAAGACCACAATGAGAAACATTTGTTCTACCACAAGGAGACCCATTCATCTTCTTATTGTTAGAAGAAACTAGACAATGCCAGATACAACAAGAACTCCTCCAATGCATAGAAAGACAAGAGGACATAAATGAATAGAACTGCCTACCCACATAGAGGAGGATTCTAAGAAACCCTAACAGGAGAAGAGAAACCAATGACCCTTTGGGTCATAGGGTTATCTCAACTACAACTTCAATCGAATGAAACATACAACTTAGCACACAACAAGAAAGGCCATAGTACTTGCCGACCCCTCTTCGCGAAGTCTAGCTCTCCAATGAGCCAGACCCCCATCGTGCCTTGCCTCCTCTCGACTAGCTACTTCCATGCGTGTGAGAATGATGTGGTGGATCGCCCCATGGCAAGGAGGGAAGGGTCTGTGTGTGTTTTGAAATTTGACCCGACAGCCCCAGGCAACTGGAGTCACGATTTTGAGCATACATATTTTGGTGAATTGGACGTGAAGAGTAGATCATCTTGGTGACTTAGCAAAAACTTCAATTCTATCACTTACGCCATCATCCATTCCATTTATTCTGTGGTGTCTATGGCACCCCAGAATATGGCGAAACCTAACTTAAACCAAGGGAACATTCCCTCAAGAGAACTAGAAACTCCTTCCTTTGATAGGTATGTGCTGCCACATCCTGATGTGCTAATCACCAATTGCTATGACTATGAAGATTCTGATTATGAACAAGATCAAAGAGAATCCAAGCATTCTTTATCTTTCAACAACCCAGCTTGGGAAAAGAACCGGCCATATCAAATGCGCCACATAAAGCTACAAGGATAAGGTCAGAGATACATCAACCCAAACAACCTTCCACAAGCACATTGAGTACTCATCTTGATGAAGAAGTTAAAAATTTGGAAAAACATCTACAAGAAGCCAAAGATGCTCAAGAGGCATTAAGGATTGCCTTACAAGAAGAACAAAAAGAAAACGCTGCACATGAGGATGCACATCACCATGAAAATATTCAAAGAGAACATCCTAGAAATGAAGAAACACCTATAGATTTAATCACAACTCTAGTACAAAGAATTAGAATCTTGGAAGTAGAGCAAGCTACTCCTGAAAAAAGGTAGAAATCTCATGAACAAGACTAGGGGCATCTCAAAATCCCCCTACCTCAATTATTATTTGTGAAATGCTAGCAATGACACATGTCTAAATGGGAATCCTCCTATTCAGAGCATTCCAACAAATCTGACAATGGGTTATCAAAACCCACCCACATGGTTATTACTATCAACCCCGCAATCTCAAAGTGACTTTTTAGGAACGTATCTTGAATATTTGAAAGAACCTATGGACCAAAACATAAGAAGCATACAATTACCTCAGCCATTTCCAGATCTCCCAAAGTTCAAAGGAGAAGGAGATCTAAATTCACACTTAAATCCTACACCACGGCCATAAGAGAACTCTTCCCATGGGATGGGGTTGTAGTAAAAATATTTTTGAAGACTCTTGAAGGCATCACTTTAGATTGGTATTATCGCTTACCATAAGATTCAATCCATTCACTTAGACAATTAATTAGAGAGTTTGTCATGCCATTTGACATGAACTAACTCGTTAAAATAGGGATCAAATAATTCCTCACAATGAAACAAGAACCAAATGAATCCATAGCACACTTTGTCACCGGATGGAGACAAGTCCTCTATTCTTCAACTAGTGCTCCAAACATGGATCATTGAGAACTGTGTGATCTCTTTTTGCATGCCCTTAATAAAGACATGAGAGAAGATGTTCAAAAATTGCCATACAAATCCTACGAAGAGACATTAGAAAGTACTTTGATAATTGACCAAGCTACCATCGATAGTGGTCAAAAAACTTATGATACTAATAAAAAGCTTCAAACAACCAAAGGAACAGAAAAGACTACATTCAATGTGCCTCAAGAGAAAGATATCGATATCATAAAAAACAATCCTAGTAATGACAAATAGTGAGAAAAAGGAAATCAAGGGTCAAACTAACCTTCCTACAACCCCAATGCTTATTGTTGGTTCCATGAAACAAAGGGTCATGAAATGAAGACTTGTTATGGGTATAAAAAACTATCTCTAAACTTACCCCAGATCAACAAAAGAACTTCCTTAAACTTCTCCAATCCCAAAGAAAGGAGAAGGAGCCTCAAAATGAGAAGGGAGAGGCCATTCAAAACCATTCCAATAACATAGAACTAAACCAAGAAGTTTTCATGATCAATGAAGAAGAACAAATAGATCAAATAGAAAATGTCTTCTCACAAGTGATAAATTTGTTGAGAGCCTCACTCTTGTACCATAATACATTTCTAGAAGTATTGGAAGTAGGATGTTCCTCACAGGAGGAATCACCTCCTCTTACATTCGATGTTTCCAAACTACCCCAAAGTGAACAAAGTAAGAAAAAGGATTCACCTCTATAAATACAAATTCAAGTCGAAGACGTCACTATAACAAGAGTAGTGGTGGATGAAGGATCGACAGTCAATCTCTTGCCAATGTCATTCCTATAGAGGATGGGATACATAAAAACATGAATCAAGCAAAAAACTACCACATTAAGGATTTATGACAGTCATGACATCCAAACAATCAGAAAAATTAGCCTACCACTCAATTTGATGGGTAAAACCATCTCTACAAATTTCTATGTTATCAACCGTGAAACCAATTACAACATTATCCTTCAGAGGCCTTGGATTCATGACAAGAGTGCCATTACCTCCACTCTATTCCAAGAAATACATTTCCATCATCTGGGAAAGGTCACCGTCGTCAAGGTGGATCATGATCCTTTCAGTATCTATAGAAAGGAATAGGAAGAAAGAGATAAGAAGTTGAAAATGCAAGAGAAACAGAAAGAGGAAACTCGAGATGTTCAAATGAATACAAGCACTCACAACATATCCTATCAAAGAATGGATGATCTTAGGGAATTCCCCTTTGATCCACATACCACTAAATCCCATGCATTGTTCGACTTAGCGGCCATTTCATGTATCAATGAATGGGATATCAAAAACCTCTTAGTTTGAACAATTGAAATCATCAAAGGAGATGAAAAAGAAGAAAAATGAACCTCCACTTATGAGTTTGAGAAACATCTCACTCACAAAACCATGAAAGCTTGTGGACCCTACATTTTGACGGAGCTAGTTGTAAGACAGGAGTAGGGACAAGGATAATCTTGACATCTCCCTAAGGAAAAGTCCTCCCCTTCGCCTTCAAAATAGATTTCTTTTGCACCAACAACATCACTAAGTATGAATCCCTATCCCTAGGAATCATGTTAGCCATGAGAACGGGAGTCAAGAAAATCTCTGCCTTTAGAGATTCTTAGTTTATAATCAACTAGGTTGCAGAAAATTACAAAACAAAGTCAAAATGATTGCGACCTTATAAAGAAACCATCAAGAAGTTTGTTCAGTTCTTTGATTTCTTCTCCATCAAAGCCATACCCAGATAAGATAATCAAGTGGTAGACTCAATGGCCACATAAGCCATTTTATTTTTGCCACATGTTCAATTGCAAAATTTAGAATATATTATCTCAGTGTGTAGAGAGTCATTATTGGAAAGTGAAGAATTACCAAATATCCTGAAGTACGCCATGGGTCAAGAAGAAAGACCAAGCTGAGACTACACTGAGAATGATGAAGCCATCTTAGAGTATCTACATGCTTATGATGGATTTCCAAGAGTACACCACAAAAAAGGATACATGCTCCTCCCTCATCCAAAGGACTATTTTGGGAATGAAAAAGAAATTCTTTAGATTGAAGTAAACTCAAATTTACCGCCTACCCCTTAGAAGTTTGAGGAAGGGCACCCATCCCTGATGGGAGACACAATTGACATCAATGACGAAACACCTAAAAAACCTAGGATGTTAAAACTAGGACAAGAGCTAAATGATGAAGAATTAGAGGAGTACACGGAATTCCTTGTTGAATATTCTGACATATTCACATGGGCATATTCAGACATGCCAGGATTAGATCCAAAGGTTGTGGTGTACAATTTAGTGACAAAACCAGACGTGAAACCCGTGAAACAAAAACCAAGGCCCATAAAGCCACAAGTAGCTGAAATAGTGAAGGAAGAATTAAAGAAACTACTAAATGTCAGTTTCATCAAACTAGTCGATTATTCAAATTGTGTGTCAAACATTGTCCTGGTCCTGAAGAAAAATGGGAAAATTCAAATATGCCTCGATTTTAGAGACATCAATCAAGCTTGCCTAAAGGATGAATTTCCTTTACCATCCATTGATCAAATTGTCAACTCAATGGAAGGTTATGAGACCCTCTCTCTCATGGATGGATTTTTAGGATATAACCATATCAAGATTGCGGAAGTTAACCAAAACAAAATGACATTCACTACCCCTTGGGGAAATTTCTGTTATATAGTCATGCCATTCGGGTTGAAGAATGCAGGAGAAACCTACCAAAGGGCAATGACACACATCTTCCACGATTATATACACAAGATAGTTGAAACTTATGTTGATGATCTTCTGGTCAAGTTAGAACAAAGGGAAAAACATGTGGAGGATCTTCGCAAAATCTTCAATAGGCTTCGAGAATATAAAGTAAGGTTGAATCCTGAAAAGTGTGTTTTTGGAGTCATGGCGGGAAAGTTGTTGGGATTCATTGTCTCATGAATGGGCATAGATGTTAACCCAGCTAAGGTCAAAGTAGTCTTTAATGCAACCCACCAACAAGTGAGAGGGTAGTAAGAGCTTTCTTAGGATAGTTAGGTGCAATCAAACGATTCACACTAGACATGACTTTCAAAATTCATCCAATCAATTAGTTATTGAAAAAACAAGTGGGCATCACCTGGACCGTGGACTATGAAAATGCATTTGAGCAAGTAAAGAAATTTCTATTAACCCCACCCACGTTGATGCCACCAAAACATGACAAACCCTTCATCTTATACTTCAAAGCCACTAATATCTCTGTAGCATGCATGCTAGCTCAAGAGGATTAAGGTGGAAGAGAAAGAGCCATCTATTTCATAAGTTGAACCTTTTTAGAATATGAGAAGAACTATACCCAACCTGAGAAAGAATGCCTAGCCATAACCTTTACAACACGAAGGCTACGACACTACATGTTGAATCAAGAAACTAAAGTTATGATACGATATAAGAAATTGAGAACTTTTTTTAATCAATCAATGCTCTTAAAAGGAGCTGGCCGATTCATAACCTTGTTGAGAGAATTTGAGCTAACCTATGTCAACCAAAAAGAAGTCAAAGGATAAATAATAGTAGATTGGTTAGCAGATAATTTAGTTCCCCAAGAGGAACCTATGAACAAAGATTTCCCTAATGAATAAATTTGCATGGTAGATCTTGAGAAATATGCAGCCTCGTATTGGTACAGAGATGTTGTGAACTATCTCGCAAACAAGACTTACCTAGAAAACATGACCCCTTTGGGAAAAATATGATTACGCGTCCTCACCGCAAGGTATGTTTTAATAGATGATGTGCTCTATAGAAGGGCCCTAGATGGAATGTTGCTTCGATGCGTTGACAAGGAAGAAGCACACAAGATATTAGAAGAGTGTCATAGTGGAATTTGTGGAGGACATTTTGGTGGTCATGCCATGGGAAGAAAAATACACATAATGGGGTACTTTTGGCCTTGTTTACAAGGGGATGTGATTAACTTCATAAAGAGGTGTCTGAAATGTCAGGCTTACACTCATGTTCACCACACACCAATAAGAGATTTAAAACTGATCGCTACCCCTTGGACCTTTTCCACATGGGGATTAGATTTGGTGGGGAAGATATGTCCCCCATCAATGGATGGACACCTGTTCATCATCCCCATGATAGAATAATTCACAAAATGGGTGGAGCCCATGCCTCTTACAATAGCGTCAGGCACTGTAATTGCTAAATTTATATTGAACCAAATCATTTGATGATTCAGAATCCCTCAAGTGATAGTAACAGATAATGCCTCGTCATTCAACAATCCACAAGTAAGAGAGTTATGTGAGAGATTTCACATCAATCATAATTCTCCCTCAGTCTATTATCCTCAAGGAAATGGACAAGTAGAAGCTATCAACAAAACTTTGAAGGCAATACTAGTCAAAATCGTGAAAGATTCTAAGACAGATTGGCATTTACAACTATATCTAGCTCTATGGGCTTATAGAACAAGTGTCATGACTCTAATTGGAACCACCCCCTACGCCATCACTTTTGGGTTAGACGAGGTACTACCATTGGAAGTAGAGTTGCCTAGTTAGAGAGTGTCATTACAAGGACTACTGGACAATGAAGAATATAGAGCAGTCAGGCTGGCCAAATTAGAAATGATGGATGAAACACACTTGAGAGTCGTTCAAAGACATGATTCTTATCTAGCAAGGATGAAAAAGCAATATAACAAAAAGGTCATCCCAAGACCCTTTCAAGTGGGAGACCTAGTGCTCAGGATAGACAATCTAATCGACAAAAGAGCTGGTGAACGACAAAAATTCAGACCTAATTGGATAGGTCCTTACATGGTTAGAGAAGATGTCAGAAACGATGCCTATCTCTTGTGCACAATGGAGGGAGAGGAATTTGGTGAAATAGTCAATGCCTTTCACCTTAAGAAATATTATGTCTAAAAGACAAAAAAATCATAAAACATAAAAATACCAAAAAAATTTAAAAAAGAATCAAAATTTAAGAAACAATGTATTTCTTGCATTTCCATATCATTCTGTTCATCTTGAATTATAGTTAGTGACTTGCTCTTATGCTATTTTCTCTTTAGTAGGGAGTCTAATGTTGTCTAGGTATATGTGATCCTTTCAGGACCTAGATATTCCCCATTTTCACAAATCACCATTATCCCATTTTCATTCCTAGCGATTCTAATCAAAACCTAGCTCTTAGCTTTACACTAATCCTAGTCTTATGAGTCAAGATGTTAGGTCTAAATAAAGTCAGTATTCAAACCTACAGTGTTCAAAGGAAGCCTGCAAGTAGACCTTCCCAATTCTTCCCTAGTAGTAGAGAAGTGCAACCAGACTATAAAAACTTTAGGTGGCACTTGGCCCCTTATCTTTCTTGCCAAAAACGTTAGGAAGATCAAAACTCTAAAGGAAGCAGTCTAAGATGCAAGTGAATAAAGAATGAGTGATCAAAATAAGAGCATTGAAAAAGTGAGAATTGAGACATCAAAGTACTGCATATCAAAAGTTCCAAAAGGCATTCATTTCTTGAAAAGTCAAAATCCAAAAAAAATGAGAAAAATCAAGTGAGGAAGAAACAAAAAAAAAGTGAAAAAGAATAAAAAAATAGAGATAAAAAAAAAGAATGAAAGAGAGAAGATTTTTGAATGTCCGTACTCTTGGGTGGAGATCAGTCTAAGCTCGAAGCCTCAAGGCTAACATTCTAATAGAGAAAGAGAGGTACAAAGCACACACATACACTAGCTGAGCAAAGTTGAGGGTCTAGTAGTCTCTAGGATCATCTTCTATCTAGGGACCCTTGTTCTTTCCTATTTATCCTTTACCCCGGGTCTACTTTGCTTGCCATCTATGATCTAAGTCTAGAAAACACCAATAAAATTTGCTACTTGTCTAAAGTTGAAAGCTTATCAAGTTGTCTTACCTAGATAAGGATTAGTGTTTAGCCTTTAGCGAAGTCTAGAAATCAGAAAAGCTCCATATTCATTCCCACTTCCCACTTGAGTTTCCCTAGATCCTATCTCACAACCTTGAAGAGATCTCTTATATCAGGACAACTCGCAATACCCTAAATTGAAAAATCATATCTAAGAGCAGTCACTTTGTTTGTTCCACATTGCATTCATGCCAAAAATCATAAAAAAGAGTCTCAAAGCAATAAGATCAAATGTCATATCTCATGACATTTAGTAAGAATAAAAGTTTCATTTGCAGCATTTCTTGTGTTCTTGCATTATCATATCGTGAACTACATCTCATATATATGTCATAAAAAACTACAAAAATATGTCATTGTTATCATACTTGCATTGTTAAAAGAGTTGAAAAGGTCAAACATAATCAAAAAGTTCCCAAACCTCCAAGCATGCACAAGAGATGAGTACAAATTCAATAGGAGAAAACCATAAAAGGATAAACTTTCATAGATACATCAGAAGTTTGCATATACAAGGGTATCAAAAAGCTAAGACAAAATACTCTCGAGAGAAGTAGAGGCTCCCCATGCAAGGGGGAATGATTTCATGAAAGGAAGTCAAGGGAAGTTCCCTCCAAATGGAACCCTCAGGACTTTGACTCCTCCGTCTATGAATACCACTCATTGCTCCATGAGACCGATGAGAGTGAGGTACTCTACTGTGAGCATGTGACTATGAAGGCCCCACTATACTAGCATCACGTCATCCAAAATTAAGGTGAGCCATCTCTCAGAGTACTTGATTCTCACCCTTAAGTGGGTCAACCTAGGTCTTCAACTCTGTATTTATCTGGCATCCATGGTAGACAGGAGTAAAAATGTCAGTGTGTTGCCCCGCAACAGGGGGCACACCAGGATCATCTAAAAGATGATCACGAGTCATCCTAGTGAAGGGAGAAGCTAATCCAACATTAATCTCAAGAACAAAGTCCCTCCACTCTCTGACATTGCCTGAAATTGCAAATCAAAAGAAGACCAAGTTAGTTCCCCATGAAAAGAGAAAGGACAAAAGTATGAAAAGAAAATAGACTAAACTTACGTGGATCACCAGGCTGCCAATCAGGGTCAAACTGACGCATCACCTCATTTGAATGAGGAGGTCGAGGAACAATAGGAGGACCCTTGGGGACATCAGGAACATCATCTGAATCATCAATATCATCAAAATCCTCATCCTCAAGAAGGACCTCGTCTAACGAACCATCACCATCTAGAACGTAGTCCTTGTTAGTGGGCTATGAGTCCACAGTCACAATCAGAGATTGGGAAGGAGCCCCTCTCCCTCCCCTCTATCCTCATCTTGAAACTTTAGTAATGAAGACTCCTAGAGTCAAAGGAGTCCAAATGACTGTCCTCTACCCAATCTTACCCATCTCTTGGACAATCTGATAGCAAGTAGACACTAGGGGCAAGTCCTTAGGGATATCCTCACCAAACTATTGTAAGACACATTCAACCCGATGGGCCTCCACTAGACCATTACGGTCTGTAATCTTGGATACCTCACAACAATACTCTCTGACCTCGCCATCCTAGGCCCAGAATCCCTCCATGTCACAATAAGGATCAAAGATCATGTCCTCATCAGTAAGAGTAGCAAAAATGGGTAAAGAAGCATCAAAGTGACCATCATGCATCCACCTCGCTGCTCTCGGTAGGCGTTTATTTGGAAGTGGAATGAGCTTTTGATAGGGCCTCAGGTGCTCAAATATCCATATCATGATCAAAGAAGAGTGGCTAAAAGCTAGAGCCCCTCACCATGAAATCCTATAGAAGTCTTTGTAAACCATGGCCAAGATGTCTAGTTCCCAAGTGTAAACTATGCCCTCCTCAATCTCACAAATGATGGGTGACCAACACCATCTCAGATGAGATGAGGCCTTGTCTCCCGACAGTCTCCATGCAATCAACCCAATTAGGAACCTCCTCAAGAGTGGGATGTGAAGTTGCGACACGGAAGTAAGCTGGACTCTTGTCTGATCCCCAAGGTGATTAACCCCCATGAATGTATCCCAAGAAGTCATATCCTCATAGGACTCGCTAACTAGAAGAGCCAAAGGTTGTCCTCTCACAAGAATCCTAAATATATGATACACATCATAAATAGTGATGGTCCACTCTCCAGAGATCTGCGGGAACCTAAATGTGTTTCTGTGTGCATTGCAGTAAGTCAAGATGTCACAGCATATACAAGAAATAGGATGAATCATAGGCAAATGGGAAACTCTAGAAAGACCTAACCTCTTTAGAATAGCACGATCCTTAGTACTTAATGAAGTAAACATCCCTGAGAGCCATCCCTGCTCTTGGCAGGCATACCACTGGATACGCATGTCCTACAAAATTAGAAGAGAACTATATATTAGACCTCATAAACTCGTAAAAATCCCTAAAAATTGTAAAACTGCAGATAACCTTACACAAAAAAAATGTATAAACCTTCAAAATTGCAATAAACTGGTGAATACAGCAACTAAAACATGTTAGATCAGAGTGAAACAAGTGTTAAACAACATAAAAATGTAGTTAAATTCAGCCCAACAGGGTTGCCCCCGGGTGACCTAGGTGTTTTTCTAGATCTCCCCTAGGTGACCCTGCTGTCAGACAAGATCTCCCCTGGACAACCCTACCTAACAAAAGGGGCAACCCTAGAGGAGGATCCCTCAACTAAAAACTACTCTAAAAAACTTTGTTTTTCGACTGATTTCAAAAAACGAAAAAATAATCTTGCTCTAAACAACGAGACAAATGCAATGCAACAAAGAAAATCATCCAAAACAAACAATTCAAGAAATTTTTCACAAAATTCAAACTAGGGTTTAGAGAAGGGTTTTTCACTAATTGCATATCTGATTCTCTGCGGCTGAAGAAGAGGTGGCCATCTTCGCAATCTCCTCGATGATACCTTTCTAAAGACTCACACGAACGATTCTATCACCATTTTTCTTCGATCTCACAATTTGACTTGCTTTGTTTGCCCTTAGCTTAGTTTCATTTGTGCATTTAGATTAGTTATTTTCTTTTATGCATCTATTTCATGCATTGTGTTGCGTCCTCTCATCCCTATAGGTCCAAACCGATAAAGACAAGCAACTAGTCAAACTTGAACGATCCATGGTAAGTTTGCCATTTCAGTTTTCATTATTATTTTAATGCCAGACTAATACTAGTTATTGCAGGTACAAATTGTGGTAAAATGGTCAACAAGTAAGGCCTAGTTTAGGAATGGTACCTACCTTTCATGTAGACTACTGTCCCCGAGGGGGCAGTACAAAAATCACGCATATCTTCCACGAGGACCCGTATGATAATTCAAATCCTTGTCATGTACATGTAAGCATGAAATAATGTCCTTTAAAGTAGAAAACCTCTTGATGATGTGTCATCTTTCTTGTCTTGTGTTATTTCCTCTTTGTCGATTTCTCTCTCTCCTTGTTTGCGATGCTTTTTGACACTTGTTGTGACACTTGTCAATTTACATTTTCTGAGCTTTCAACCTTGCTCCTAAGCCTTGTGATTGTCTTGTAGGTGAATTTTCACCTTTCCCCTATGTTTTTCATCCTATGCACCTCTAGAAGCCTTCTAGAGGTCCCCCCTATCCATCTCCCACTATCAGTTTTCAGTTCCATTCAACCAATCCAAATCTCCCCCTATTATTTCCAGATCTCCCTTAGGAGATCCTACTGATGCAAGTAGAGATTTGGATTCATGCACATGACTGACCTATTTCTGGAGCCAGAACCCCTCCTTTTCTTCTCTTCTTACATCTCCCAGCCTGATTTTCTACATCAAACCCTATTCAGCTTAGATCTCCCCCAGGTGACCATCCTGGAAAAAGGGGTGACCTTGCCGTTTTCACAGCCACAGAAAAACTCTAGTTTCTCACTCATTTTTGCTCTGTTTTCACCTGTTGTTCTTCCAGTTTGCATATTTTTTATGCCTAATATAGATTTAACCATTTCATGCACCCACACATGCATAATTAGCTCTATATGATCTCAAATTAACTCTTCAATCAATCTCATGCACTCCCTCATCTCCATTTCCTCTTCAGTGATAAGCTATAATTGATCTATCACTCCATAGTTCACTGAGTTCACTAGGTAATCAATCTAGTTCACTCCCCAATCAATCCTTGTTAACTCATCAATCAATTGAGTTAACTTCTCAATCAATTCCTTCTTCTAAACCTATAAATACCCCTCTCCTTCAAGCACAAAGGGAGGCAAATTCATTGTGTACACAACTCTTAGCAATTTTTACTCTCCAACTTAGCATTCAAATGCTCTTACAGGACGAAGATGCCTTTTGCTTTATTTGTTCAACCAAGCAATGTTACGCTACTTCATTCTATGCCATTGTGCTCAACCAAATTTCTCATTGAGCTCATTCAAGCTTCATCAAAGCTTCTTTTTGCTTCTTTGTGTCATTTTGTCGTCAAGAGGATCTCCTGCTACCACAAAAGGACTCAAGGTTTCCATTATCAAGGATTTCTGAGGATAGTGGAGTCACACAAATCTTCATTTCTCTCAGGTTCCTTTATTGTTTTGTTCAATTAATAGTAATTAGAAAACCAAATTTGCTCTTGGGAATAGTAGAACATTGCTTTTTCCTTGATAATTAGATCTTGTATGTTAGATTAGTTTTTTTCATATTTCTAGATCTAGATTATTAGAAGCATTTTCCCTTTTCTTTAGATTAGATTACTTCAAAATCATCAAAAACCCAAAAAACATAGGTTAACTTTGCATTAGAAAAACCATATTAGATTGCATACATATTTCCCTTTCATAGATTAAAAGCACATTTCATTCCAAAATACTAAAAAGGTACAAAAAATGTTTTGCATATCATTTAGCTTCCATGCATATAGAAACCCTAGAATAAAAAAAATTGCAAACCCTTGATACCATCATGAGGTAACCATGGTTAAATGATCCAATCAAACCCCCGATACCATCACGAGGTAAAAATAAGTCAAAACAAAGTCAAACCCTAGGGAAAAACCCTAAATCTAGTTAAGGTTAGTAATCACACAACTACCTCTATTCTGGCTCACAAA
Source organism: Cunninghamia lanceolata (assembly GCA_027924645.1). Classification (NCBI taxonomy): domain Eukaryota; kingdom Viridiplantae; phylum Streptophyta; class Pinopsida; order Cupressales; family Cupressaceae; genus Cunninghamia; species Cunninghamia lanceolata. The sequence continues at coordinate 2,400,589 of BSBN01000334.1, read as the reverse complement.
TGTGTTTAGGAGTGAGAGGAATAGTGGGTGAGGGCTATATGTGATGAGATCAAAGAGATCCAACCAAGACCACAATGAGAAACATTTGTTCTACCACAAGGAGACCCATTCATCCTCTTATTGTTAGAAGAAACTAGACAACACCAGATACAACAAGAACTCCTCTAATGCATAGAAAGACAAGAGGACATAAATGAATAGAAACACCTACCCACACAGAGGTGGAATCTAAGAAACCCTAACAGGAGAAGAAAAACCAGTGACCCTTCGGGTCATAGGGTTATCTCAACTACAACTTCATTTGAATGAAACATACAACTTAGCACACAACAACAAAGGCCATAGTACTTGTCGACCCCTCTCCATGAAGTCTAGCTCTCCAATGAGCTAGACCCCCATCATGTCTCACCTCCTCTCGACTAGCTACTTCCATGCGAGCAAGAGTGACATGGTGGATTGCCCCGTGGCAAGGAGGGAAGGGTCCATGTGCATGATAAAATTCAAACCAACAGCCCTAGGCAACTAGAGTCACGATTGTGAGCATACAAGATTATAATGAATCCCCCTATTTTCTACCCCTAGTGGAGTC